>OX336401.1:75706139-78106139 GCA_946902985.2 Meconema thalassinum | reverse complement strand
TAGTACCGTTGGTCTGTGTACCACATTGCAAGTATTCAGTTTTCCCTATGTTTGTTTCAAGCCATTTTTGCTCAGACATTCCTTCCAGCACAGAGTTCGATTATCTATATGTTCCCGAGTTTGATCTGCGAGAAACACATCATCCCTATATAAGATCGTCCATAGATGAGGTG
Organism: Meconema thalassinum; assembly: GCA_946902985.2. Lineage (NCBI taxonomy): Eukaryota > Metazoa > Arthropoda > Insecta > Orthoptera > Tettigoniidae > Meconema > Meconema thalassinum. Next base: position 78,105,966 of record OX336401.1, on the reverse strand, counting down.
TTTGAATGTCAGCTGTCACAGTATCCATGCACAGAATGAACAGAAGTGGCAAGAGTGCTGATCCCTGATGAACTCCAACAGTGATAGGGAGAGCAGGTGAAATTCCAGCTGGACAGCGTACCATACTTGTAACGTTGCTGTAGAGGGATTGAATACATCGGACGTAAACTTCTGGGAATTTGTGAGTTCGAAGTGATCTCCAGATGATCTCATGTGGCAACCTGTCGAAAGCCTTCTCGAGATCCAAGAATGCGAGATGTAAAGGTTGGTTCTTTTCTCTATGCTTTCCCACAAGTAGGCGTTCAGCATGTATTGCGTCGGGCCTACCAACCCCTATCACTCTATTGCTATTGGATTGATTGATGGTTTAATGAGAGTTCCAGGCTTTGTTTTAAGCGGCTTGATTTAACGAAAAATATTCCCTTGTAAGAATTTTGCAAGTTCCGATTGTTTCATGGATATTGCAATAAATCCCCAGAGTGCAATAGGATCAACTTATAATTCGTGTCCATCCCAGGAGAACGAACAGTAGCCAGAATAGCTGTACTTTGTACGGTCTCTTTTGACAATAAACCAAATGGATTTTACTAAACATTTTCTAAAAATGAGGAAAAAGTAGACTTATGAAATCGATCCGGGCAAATGTGTGTCTGTCTGTCCTTATGTCTGTCTGTGTGTGTGTCTCCCCCTATCAACTCCTAAACGGCATCAGATACCGAAACCAAATTTGGTGAAAGTAAAGATCTATACCTGAATATATCATGGCCATATTTGAAAATGACGTCAGTGCTACCAACTGCTGAAAAATCACAATTGAAATTTGAGCTCTATGTTGGATATCTCAAAAGTTATGCAAGCGAACTGTTCCAAACTTTGCACACACATAAATAATAACATTACAGATTAACTTGCATTAGCTCATACATGACAGTGTTGCTAACAAGATTCTAAACCTGCTGATAGGTCCAATATTTAAATGCATGTAACTTCTATACTATCAATTTGGATTTCAATAAAATTTCGTATGTGCTTTCTGCTCCATAACAGATATCACTATGCGTATTCTTAAGAGCCATCATTGCAGCCAACTGTTAATAAATGCTCTCTCATTTTTGTTATCCTAATATCAATATATCAGAAATTATGCCAGCCAAGAGCTCTAATCTTTGCATAGGTATATTACCTAACATTCTAGATTAATTTGAGGTAACTGATATACGTCAGTACTGACAACATGATACTACGCGTGCTGATATAGTAAATGTTTAATCACGTGTAACTTCCATACTCATAAATGGAATTCTTCCAACATTGGCAAAATATTTCAGATAAATTCTGACCAACACATACCGGTACATGTAATTGTTGCCAACATGATTTTATGCGCGCTGATAGATGCACTGTCTAACTCCATGTAACGTCCATATTATCCATTTGACGAAATTTTGTATGTGCATTCTGTACCTTAAGAGATGGAACTAACAATATATTCAGAGTCACCAGGGCTGCCAATTGTAGTGCTCTATTAGGCTACACTATTTAAGATATATTTCGAACTAATTATAAATGTCAGTATTACCAACTTAAATTCGTTATTATTCTAGATGGGGTCTCTATAGATGAATCATTGGCATGCATCTTACATTTTAAGAAAGTAGGCTCTTGAGTTCGCCACGGAACTACTTGACATATACAGGGTGTTTTTTTTCATCGTGTACAAACTCTAGGGATTGATCAAGGAGAGGATGCGGAACAGAGGAAGTTTATTGAACGTATGCATGGTTAGTTTGTTAGGGACCATTTATTCGATCATCCTTTGTTAAAGAGACGGCGGTCTAATACGCGCTGTACCATGCAGCCACAGTTACAGTATGTGTTGACAATGATTTTCATGTGCCTGAACGCATGCGTGTACGCGCCGTAGCATGTTCTGTCTCACCTCGGCCAGGCTGCATCCGAACAGTGTCAAAGGCAGCATGAATACGCTGCTCCAGTGTCTCCACATTTGGAATGGGCTCTGCATAAACGATACTTTTGAGGGGGCCCAAAAACCAGAAATTGCACGGGTTGAGATCTGGTGAACGAGCAGGCCATGCAACTGAGTCTCATCGTCCGATCCATCGACCAGGGGAGACACAATTGAGGTACGTCTGGACATTAATGGTGAAGTGGGCTGGAGCACCATCATATAGCAGCCACATAATCCTGCGAATCATCAATGGTACGTCTTCCAGCAAGGGAGGCAAAGTCACCCGCAAGAAACGCCGATAGTTCAGGCCTGTTAGGCAACGTGGAAGGTAGACTGGTCGCTAGCATGGACACCATGCATCTCCGGAAATACGTTCATTAGACAATTTTCGTTCTGTATTTCTCTCCGCGATCAATCCCTAGAGTTTGTACAAGTTGGAAATTAATCACCCTCTATATAGGGACAACAAATCGCTCAAACGACACAAAGTTACTTTAAGGAATGTAGTGAAAAATAGAAAGACTAATCTACATGGTGGGTTATTAATAGGACGCACGGTTGTGGGAAAGTAGTCTAAAAGGAGCCAAGTAGAAAATAAATGTGGTGTTAGAAAGCTGAGGGTCCGTAGCTCAATGTGGTTTAAATATGGAATTTTGAGAATTATCAGCATTTTGGAGCCCCTTAATAAGAAGATATTTGTGGTAAAATTACACCTTATCCGGTGTTTTAGTAAAAAACTCAAATTGTTCAGACAGAAAGCTTAGCCTACTTTACTTTGGGCCTATTAGATACTGTGAACTACTGTAAGCCAAGTACAGTGTCGCAGGTTAATACTGGAACTAGACAATTGTGTGTGAGATAGCGGTGTTAACGACCGGTTTATGCGGACATTAACCGAACATTGTCCTGGTTATGGTCGCAGGGATTTATGTCTTCATTGACAACACCCTGCATTACTGCTCCGCACATAAAGAATTAGAGCAGTTAGGTGTATGCTACATTTAGCGAGATTCTTTTCAACGGGCTCTAAAGCCTCTGTTATTTGCCTAATTTCTATAGGCTAATTATGCTTTCACTTCTTGTTGTTGATTCATTTAAGGGCTTTGCGATATCATAATCATGTAGCTCTGAGTACATGGGTGTGTGTTTCTTTAAACGTGCACTAAATCCTTTGTTACTTGCCTCGTTTCTACAGGTTAATTAAACAAGCTTTCCGTTCTTGTTATTACAACAGTAATAAGGTGTTATTTACTAAACTCCCTACGTTACAACAGTAAACAGGTGTGTCCTACAAGGCCCCCTACATTACAACAGTAAGCAGGTGTTTCCTACTAAGCCCCTACGTTACAACAGTAAACAGGTGTGTCCTACAAGGCCCCCTACATTACAACAGTAGGCAGGTGTGTCAGACAAAGTCCCCTACGTTACAACAGTAAACAGGTGTGTCCTACAAAGTCCCCTACGTTACAACAGTAAACAGGTGTGTCCTACAAGGCCCACTGCATTACAACAGTAAGCAGGCGTTTCCTACTAAGCCCCCACACGTTACAACAGTAAGGAGGTGTGTCCTACAAGACACCCTACATTAGAAAAGTAAGCAGGTGTTTCCTACTAAGCCCCCACATTACAACAGTAAGCAGGTGTATCCTACTAATCCCCTACATTACAACAGTAAGCAGGTGTGTTACTAATCCCCACATTACAACAGTAAGCAGGTGTATCCTACAAACCCCCCACATTACAACAGTAAGCAGGTGTATCCTACAAACCCCCCACATTACAACAGTAAGCAGGTGTATCCTACAAACCCCCCACATTACAACAGTAAGCAGGTGTATCCTACAAACCCCCCACATTACAACAGTAAGCAGGTGTATCCTACAAACCCCCCACATTACAACAGTAAGCAGGTGTATCCTACAAACCCCCCACATTACAACAGTAAGCAGGTGTATCCTACTAATCCCCTACATTACAACAGTAAGCAGGTGTGTTACTAATCCCCCACATTACAACAGTAAGCAGGTGTATCCTACAAACCCCCCACATTACAACAGTAAGCAGGTGTATCCTACAAACCCCCCACATTACAACAGTAAGCAGGTGTATCCTACAAACCCCCCACATTACAACAGTAAGCAGGTGTATCCTACAAACCCCCCACATTACAACAGTAAGCAGGTGTATCCTACTAATCCCCTACATTACAACAGTAAGCAGGTGTGTTACTAATCCCCCACATTACAACAGTAAGCAGGTGTAACCTACAAACCCCCCACATTACAACAGTAAGCAGGTGTATCCTACAAACCCCCCACATTACAACAGTAAGCAGGTGTATCCTACAAACCCCCCACATTACAACAGTAAGCAGGTGTATCCTACAAACCCCCCACATTACAACAGTAAGCAGGTGTATCCTACAAACCCCCACATAACAACAGTAAGCAGGTGTATCCTACAAACCCCCCACATTACAACAGTAAGCAGGTGTATCCTACAAACCCCCCACATTACAACAGTAAGCAGGTGTATCCTACAAATCCCCCACATAACAACAGTAAGCAGGCGTTTCCTACTAAGCCCCCACACAATACAACAGTAAGCTGGTGTATCCTACAAAACCCCCACATTACAACAGTAAGCAGGTGTATCCTACAAACCCCCCACATAACAACAGTAAGCAGGTGTATCCTACAAACCCCCCACATAACAACAGTAAGCAGGTGTATCCTACAAACCCCCCACATTACAACAGTAAGAAGGTGTATCCTACAAATCCCCCACATAACAACAGTAAGCAGGCGTTTCCTACTAAGCCCCCACACATTACAACAGTAAGCTGGTGTATCCTACAAACCCCCCACATTACAACAGTAAGCTGGTGTATCCTACAAACCCCCCACATAACAACAGTAAGCAGGTGTATCCTACAAACCCCCCACATAACAACAGTAAGCAGGCGTTTCCTACTAAGCCCCCACACATTACAACAGTAAGCAGGTGTATCCTACAAGACCCCCTACATTACAACAGTAAGCTGGTGTATCCTACAAACCCCCCACATTACAACAGTAAGCAGGTGTATCCTACAAACCCCCCACATAACAACAGTAAGCAGGCGTTTCCTACTAAGCCCCCACACATTACAACAGTAAGCAGGTGTATCCTACAAACCCCCCACATTACAACAGTAAGCAGGTGTATCCTACAAACCCCCCACATAACAACAGTAAGCAGGCGTTTCCTACTAAGCCCCCACACATTACAACAGTAAGCAGGTGTATCCTACAAACCCCCCACATAACAACAGTAAGCAGGTGTATCCTACAAACCCCCCACATAACAACAGTAAGCAGGTGTATCCTACAAACCCCCCTCATAACAACAGTAAGCAGGTGTATCCTACTAATCCCCCACATAACAACAGTAAGCAGGTGTATCCTACAAACCCCCCACATAACAACAGTAAGCAGGTGTATCCTACAAACCCCCCACATAACAACAGTAAGCAGGTGTATCCTACAAACCCCCCACATAACAACAGTAAGCAGGTGTATCCTACTAATCCCCCACATTAGAACAGTAGCAGTTGTATCCTACAAACCCCCCACATTACAACAGTAAGCAGGTGTATTCTACAAACCCCCCACATAACAACAGTAAGCAGGTGTATCCTACAAACCCCCCACATTACAACAGTAAGCAGGTGTATCCTACAAACCCCCCACATAACAACAGTAAGCAGGTGTATCCTACAAACCCCCCACATTACAACAGTAAGCAGGTGTATCCTACAAACCCCCCACATTACAACAGTAAGCAGGTGTATCCTACAAACCCCCCACATAACAACAGTAAGCAGGTGTATCCTACAAACCCCCCACATTACAACAGTAAGCAGGTGTATCCTACACACCCTCCACATAACAACAGTAAGCAGGTGTATCCTACAAACCCCCCACATTACAACAGTAAGCAGGTGTATCCTACAAACCCCCCACATAACAACAGTAAGCAGGTGTATCCTACAATCCCCCCACATAACAACAGTAAGCAGGTGTATGCTACAAACCCCCCACATAACAACAGTAAGCAGGTGTATCCTACAAACCCCCCACATAACAACAGTAAGCAGATGTATCCTACAAACCCCCCACATTACAACAGTAAGCAGGTGTATCCTACACACCCCCACATAACAACAGTAAGCAGGTGTATCCTACAAACCCCCCACATTACAACAGTAAGCAGGTGTATCCTACAAACCCCCCACATAACAACAGTAAGCAGGTGTATCCTACAAACCCCCCACATAACAACAGTAAGCAGGTGTATCCTACAAACCCCCCACATTAGAACAGTAAGCTGGTGAATCCTAGTAATCCCCCACATTACAACAGTATGCAGGTGTTTCCTACTAGGCCTCCTACATTACAACAGTAAGCAGGTGTATCCTACAAACCCCCTACATTACAACAGTAAGCAGTTGTATCCTACTAATCCCCTACATTAGAACAGTAAGCTGGTGAATCCTAGTAATCCCCCACATTACAACAGTATGCAGGTGTATCCTACAAGGCCCCTACATTACAACAGTAAGCAGGTGAATCCTACAAACCCCCCACATTAGAACAGTAAGCTGGTGAATCCTAGTAATCCCCCACATTACAACAGTATGCAGGTGTATCCTACAAGGCCCCTACATTACAACAGTATGCAGGTGTATCCTACAAACCCCCTACATTACAACAGTAAGCAGGTGTATCCTACAAACCCCCTACATTACAACAGTAAGCAGTTGTATCCTACTAATCCCCTACATTACAACAGTAAGCAGGTGTTACCTACTAAGCCCCCCCCCCCCCACATTACAACAGTAAGCAGGTGTATCCTAGAAGGCCCCCTACATTACTACAGTAAGCAGATGTGTCCTACAAGGCCCCCTACATTACAACAGTAAGCAGGTGTGTCCTACAAGGCCCCCTACATTAGAACAGTAAGCCGGTGTCTCCTAAGTCCCCCCCCCCCTCCCGTTACAACAGTAGGGAGGTGTGACTTACAAGGCCCTCTACGTTACAACAGTAAGCAGATATGACCTACAAAGACCCCTATATTACAGCTCTAAGCAGGTGTGACCTACAAAGCAGGTAAGCTAACTCTACGAGCACGCTTCATAAATCTCGTGGTCTGGATTGTCGCTCCCCAAGGAACTCCATTAATAATGCAGCAGTTCAAAAGCAGATCGCTGTCATACATTAAGGTGCGCCAAGATAATACATTATCCAACCGGAGCGTGCAAGAGGGTCAAACAATTTAGCATGTTCAACCCGTCCTGTGGTTACCGTCACGTGACTAACTTCGTAAGATACCAGAACCTAGATTAGGATTTCTCGGGTTTCAGAATTACAGTGCAGAACGCTTACCGTAAAACTAAAGCTGTAACCTACGATCTTGTCTTCTGTTTCAAAGCTATGAAATTGTTACTCCAACATGGTTTAATATTTTGTGTTATTCTATTGGAATGTTGAAATTGCATTGCTTTTCTTCACAAAGTACCAATCATATATCTTGTGAATTAATGTTTGCTTGATTGAGAAACATGCATTATGCATGTGTTGTGACATTTATTTATTTATTTATTTATTTCATCTTCTTCTGCCTACTGTGGACCGCTTTGAACAATCGGCCGACTTGTCAATCTCTTCTTCTCCTCCCAGAATATCTTCATGTGTTCGCTGAGTCTCCTCCTTCTTTATTCAGACCAGATGACCTTGGTTTTTGAGCTAGGCTTTTCCTGAAACCCTTTAAATATATCAACCTTCCTTCGAAACAGTGATTTGTTGAGCATATGTTCTTGAGTGCCATTTATTTATTTATTTTATTTATTTTTTATTTATTTATTTATTTATTTATGTATTTTACTTGCGATTTGACCATTTAGTTGTAATTTCCTCTGCCTCCAGTACTCCTTCATGCGATCGCTGTGTTGCTGCCGTTGTTCGGCCGTCCAAGCTCTTCCGGTCTTTCTTCTCTCGTCATGAAACCCTTCCAATTTGTGTATGCTGTTTAGTTTTTATAAATAATGTAGTTGGCTTTTTGTTCCAGAAGTAGTCAAGCAACTGCTTGGTTAATCTGGAGTTGTCCAATCTGTACATGTGTCCAAGAAATATTAGCCTCCGTTTCCTCAGTCGCAGAGATTTTTTCTACATTCTCGTAGATTTCGGCGTTGGTCCGAAGTTTCCATCCTGTTTCCGTCTGGATTGGGCCCATGATTTTCCAGACGATTTTCCTTTCCAGAACCTCCAACTTCTCTGGCCTATAGTTCATTGAAAGGCATTTATTTGTCCACTTACCCATTTACCTATACCTGTATATCTATTATTGCGTTGGTCCATTATACAAATGTTCACTTCGACTGCATAATTAGGATACAAAGAAAATAATTTAAAAAATTTGCACAGCCGCCATCTTGAGTTTATGAAAACAATTGAATAAAATAAGATGTCGGTAGATTAAACTCTGTATAAACATTTACCGTACCTGCGCTCGGATGATGAAATCGTGAGGAAATTTCATTTAAATATTTTAACTTTGCTTGGCTGGTTTTGGTTTTCAATATCACATAGATTAATTTATTTTAGTATTCTCTATCGCCATTCAAAATTTCAGGATAATATTATAAAAGTTTAGAATATACAGAATGCCGGTGAAATATTTTGTGCGGCCGCCATGTTGAATTTGTGAATTTTATTAATTTTTTTAAAAGCACGGCCAAGGTTCGCCGAGGTATTAGTATATCCTTACCAAGTTTCATTGAAATCATTCCAGCCATTTAGATTTTATTAGGGAGGGGGGAGACACCCACACAGAACACACACAACCACGAACAACAGGTGATCTCATAAGCCAATATTTCAAATGATGAAAATAGGATAACAATTAGCGCAATGTTGAGATTAGGGTTCAGAAGTTGAAAAGCTATTAAATGACGTAAATTATCAAAATAAAGGACATAAAAACACCATAAAATGTAATTTACAATAGCAGTAAATCTTGCAGTGCGGCCAACATAAAGTACGGAATACGGCCCTGAAAGGCAGCAAGTCGTTGACTTAATGCCTATCTCCTCTGATCGCACTACATGTAGAAGTGGTTTCTGGCTTAAACCCACAAAAACAAATTGCTTTGTGATGCATTTTGACTTGCCAGTGAACTTCCATATTTTTCTCCTGATGAAAATGTTTTGTGTGTAGCTTAAACAGACGGCTGACTTAACTCTTTCCTATGCCGTTCCTAGGCCCTTGGGTCAATAATTCAGAACACTAATTCTTTTAAAACATGCCATTTTTTACTTAATCCTTTTCATCTCCGACCGATTCAATTATAAATTATTTTGCATAATTTACCTATTTAACATTTATATAATGCTAAAACATACCAACATTCTGGTGATATGCAGCAAATACAAGTATATCAATGGATTTTTAGCCTACTTTCGATTTTTGCAAAAAAAATGAAAGTAGACTTATGAGATCTACACAGGGCCAAAAATTGTGTGTCTGTCTGTGTGTGTGTGTGTGTGTGTGTGTGTGTGTGTGTGTGTGTGTGTGTGTGTGTGTGTGTGTGTGTGAGTGAGTGTGTGTACTCTGAATGTCTGTCGTCCCCCCCCCTATCAATTCTAACACTGTGAATCCGAATTGAACGAAATTTGGTACAGAGGTAGAACTAGCAAAGGGCACCTCATTGTCACGTTTTATATCGCCGCCATCTTGACGGAAACGTAATGGCGGCCACCCAAATGTTCACAGCTTAAATCAAATTACGACTAACCTAATCATCCGATATCTACCAAATTTTGCAACACCATACCCTTAAATAGCGATCGTCTTTTGACTAAAGTACAAGGTCATCAGCCCAATAGTTTGCATATGGCGGCCATGTATGTGTGCAAATCGATTCCCCCTATCGATTCAAACGCGTTGAAACCGAAATGAACGAAATTTGGTACAGAGGTAGCACTCGCAAAGGACACCTCATTGTCATGTTTTGTATCGCCGCCATCTTGACGAAAACGTAATGGCGGCTACTCAAATGTTAAAAGCTTAAATCAAATTACGACCAACCTTATCATCTGATCTCTGCCAAATTTTGCAACATTATACCTTTATAGATAAAAAAATATTTTTACCAAACTACAAAGTTATCAGCCCAATACTTTGCGGATGGCGGCCATGTATGTATGCAAATCGATTCCCCCTATCTATTCAAACACAGTGAAACCGAATTGGACAAACCTCAGTGTCATGTTTTAACATAGTTTTAAAAAGAATTCCGTTTATTTAAAAAATAGTACCGGTACTTGTAAAATTTGCAATGAAAATGTTTCTCCACCTAGAATGAATTCAGCGAAGCCGCAATGAACATTCTAGAGAATGAAATTGAAATTAATATCACTAGAATCATATTTGTCTTAACAACACTAGCGTTACAGAAACTGAAATTCTGCTCGAGGTCATTGTCATGACGCACCACTTCTTGTCTGACTTACCTTCTGTCGTCCAAGAACGATTTTCTCTCTTTTCAGATATAGTTCAAACATATGTATTTAACAAAATTATGTTAAATGGTCCGGCTAAGCTCAAGCAATATACAGCGTTTCGCCCCAGTGTACCATTGCACAGTGGGTCAAAATCGAAATCATGGAGGACAAAATTATTTATTTTCATAATTAAACAAGATGTCCAGTAAAGAACATATAGCCTACTTTCTCCTAAATGCATGGGTATTGTTATAACTCTTTGTCCTTTCCAAGGAGTATAATTGAATGTTGGTTGCGGTAGCTAGTTGAAATAAGTGTCATACGGATATTAAACATGAATATAAGGTGCCCTTTGCTAGTGCTACCTCTGTACCAAATTTTGTTCAATTCGGTTTCACCGTGTTTAAATAGATAGGGGGAATCAATTGGCACACATACATGGCCGCCATCCGCAAATTATTGGGCAGATGACCTCGTAGTTTGGTCAAAAGGTTCTTCATATATAAAGGTATAACGTAGGGAAATTTTGTAGAGATCAGATGATTAGGTTGGTCGTAATATTATTTAGGCTTTGAACATTTGGGTGGCCGCCATTACGTTTCCGTCAAGATTGCGGCGATATAAAACATGACACTGAGATGCGCTTTGCTAGTGTTACCTCTGTACCATATTTCGTTCAATTCGGATTCACCGTGTTTGAAAAGATAGAGGGAATCAATTTGCACACAAATATGGCCGCCATCCGCAAATTATTGGGCAGATGACCTTGTAGATTGGTCAAAAGATTCCTCATGCATAAAGGTATACTGTTACAAAATTTGGTAGAGATCAGATAAATAGGTTGGTCGTAATTTGATTTAAGCTTTGAATATTTGGCAGGCCGCCATTACGTTTCCGTCAAGATGGCAGCGATATAAAACATGACACTGAGGTGCCCTTTGCTAGTGCTACCTCTGTACCAAATTTCGTTCAATTTGGTTTCACCGTGTTTGAAAAGATAGGGGGAATCGATTTGCACACAAATATGGCCACCATCCGCAAATTATTAGGCAGATGACCTCGTAGTTCGGTCAAAGGATTCTTCATACTTAAAGGTATAATGTTACAAAATTTGGAAGAGATCAGATGAATAGGTTGGTCGTAATTTGATTTAAGCTTTGAACATTTGGGTGGCCGCCATTACGTTTCCGTCAAGATGGCAGCGATATAAAACATGACACTGAGGTGCCCTTCGTCAGTGCTACCTCTGTACCAAATGTCGTTCAATTCGGATTAACCGTGTTCGTTTTGATAGGGGGGGACAGACATTCAGATTGCACACACTCACACACACACACACACACACACAGACAGACAAACAATTTTTGGCCCTGTAGTGATCTCATAAGTCTACTTTCATTTTTTGCAAAAATCGAAATTAGGCTAAAAATCAAAATGTATTACTTCTACAGCATTCTCATATAATTGCCGCTCACTATTCTGGGATATAAACGCATCTTAGTGTAAATCTGTCACCACTATTCAAGCAGTCTGAATTGAAGGGTGAATGTAAGTGGCTGTGGTTTGCTTGTCTTTGTGGTTAGTGTGATGCTTTAAGATGGAACATGCAGCTGAAGGTATGATCCTTTAACGTGTTACAGTTATTAATGGGCGTAATTGTTACGTCATTTTAGCTATATTTGCATTATATAATATTTAACTATTATTTTTAAAATTATATTTTCACTTAGATTTTTAGTATGTCGCGTCACTCTGCGTCACTTTCTACTTGATGTTAAAATGTAGATAGTCTTGCAGTTTACGCCTGTTATAAGATTTTTTGCATCTTTTTGCAACTTCTTAGTTATTGTACGTGTTAGAAGATGCCGCGCAAACCAGTTCTCACACGTTTACAACTGTTTGAAGCACTGGGTTCGACGATTATGTCAAAAGTGGAACTTTGTCACTTTGTTAAAAGTAAATTAAGGATAGAAAATTGTTCTGAAGAGATAACTGAATGCTCTATCCAACTCCTCGCCATAGACAATTTCTTGCATGTGTAGACGTAGCTTAAAAGCGGTCTAAACTGATGTTTATTATGAGGTAAACAATTTATATAGGCTACGTTGCTTTCACTCTAAATTCATGATTAAAACGTGAAAACAATTTTCCCCCTAGATTTCGATTTTGACCCACTGTGGCCGGGTTTGAATCCGCGATCTTGGGCATAGAAGCTCTACATGCTACCAACTACGCCACTGAAGCCACCTATAAAAACAATCACAATTAGTCAAAATTAGTGAAAACCAGCTCAAAAACTCAAAAAAATAAGTAAATACATTAAAAATTAGTTAAAATCAAAAAAGTAAAAAAAAAGATACAGTCAGTCTGAGAGACTAGACTGTATATAATTTCTAATGACGCATGCTACAAATGCTACACATGTTAGAAAGGCTCAGGAGGGCTTCTCGCTTCGCTCGAAGCCCCAGGACTCTTTCAACATACTCCATCACCCATTAACTTAGACTTCCCGAACGGGGAACGGAGAGCGGGAGGTGCACTCTGCTGCATGATGTCACGCACTCACCGTCTCCGTATCGCATAACGCCAGACCCTAGGAGTAAACTCAGACTCGGTGCATATGCACTGAACAACATGATGACGTCATACACGCCGTAACCGTAACGCATAGCGGTAGACCAAAGCATAACGATGAAGTCGACAAGATCATTTGAAATCACAAAAAAAGTTCAAAACCAATCTTCATTGTGCTAGCCTAGAGACAGTTGACATAAGTGGTATTTACTATCAGTTTCTAGAATCGTAGTCGTCAACGATGCGAAGAGCTACTCGTAACAACGTTACCGTTCTAATGTTAACATCTTTTCTGTATTAAATACATACTGTATGTCGATTGAGAAACATGTCGTTATGGTCCGTTGAGCTGAGAATTATTCAACTACTTCCGTAGTGCTTTGGAATTGCTCGTGACATAGATACTACATAATGTTATGTGTATTGGGCGTCTTGCATTGGCCTGCTCAGTGAGGACTAAACAGCGTCTTGGTGAGATGTACCGTACCAACTGAAGAGCCCAAGATATATGGCATGCAAAAGAACCTCCACTAACTAAACTTGTGTGAAGCGAAATGTGTACGTTAGGTTTGATTAATGCTCCTAAGTTTCAACGTTCGTCACCAGGCGCTGGTTGTGATGGTATCTAGTATTAGCCAAGTTCACAGCTAGGTGTCGTAGACAGTAGCATTTGGTAGCGAAAGTAGTGTGCCCTTTCGTAAAAGAAATATGCAAATCACTATCCAGCTGCTCAGTCTTATCTCTTTGGGGGCATAGAACGTCCTCCCACTGAGTAATTCACACATTATAGGATCAAGATTAGGATAACACATCACTGAAATGAAGTTCAAAATCCTACTAATAAAACTATTTAATTCACAAAATTTGGCGCTACAACAAATAAAAATAACTGAAATCAACATCACACTTGTTCTAATGAACAAGGAATAGTACCAAAAATCAATAATTTAGGTTCCATTGAACCCCCAAAACAAATCTCAAATCTAGTTTCACTTCCATTTAGCAACATGGAACTTTCACAAAAACGAGCTCTAAAAGTCTCGGCTAATTTTATTACATAATTCTATGTTTAAGAAACATATTAAATATTCCAAATTTGAATATATTAAAAAGATATTTGAGTTAATTACCAATGGTATCAACAATTACCGTTTATTTGGGTACCACATGACATTCGTAACATACCATCTCTCTCTTCAACACTACCAAAAAATGCATTTGTCTTCGGAAATCTCATGCACCACAAGCGTTAAAGACTACTGATTTAATCAATTCGAAATAGACTCCCAGCTAATTCGATATCCTCAACAATTACTTGGGAACAAATACATTTATCATGCAACAATGCGCAGGGATTTTCATTATTGTCTCAATTGACAATTTCTAATTATTCATGAAGTGCGGATCTATAATACAACGGCAAGGATAAATTATCAATATAAAACACGGTACAGGTTACCGTTCCATTAAAAGCTTTATTACTTCAGAGTGCAGACATGGTCTGTCTCTGTCTTGACCTACCCTAACCAACCTCCATTAAGAAAACGCCGAGACATTACGGTTTAATTTATGACTTAGGGGAGAAGTCAATGCTCCCTCCTTCTTCAACTGGACTTTAAACACCGCTTTCAAACAAGCGTGAACAGAACTTGGAAAGGCTACACATCACATTAATACAACAACATTATTCTGAGGTTCCAATGACCCATTACTACAGCTCAGATATGATTATAATTTCCGAGTTTTAACACTGGGAAGTAAGAATTCCAAACCAATCATAATTAAGGGGCTTCCGACGTAAGAGACATCTGGTTCGATTCTCTGGCCTGCCTCTAGGACAATTCCATTCTTGAGGTCTTAGAGCTAATTCCATAGAGCGAGGGTATTTCACCACTCCTCCTAACAATAATAAAAGCAACTGGGAAAAGGTATTCGCACACAATTCCATGCTTGACAACAATATATAGCACCCTTTTTAAAAGTTTGTCACAGCAAACACATAGACAATCAATTACTTCACCCAGCTGGTCCCCGCAATTATAATTCCTGGCATTATCTTCACTGCAATTTTTAGCGTGACCATTTATTATTTAGCGCTCAAAGGCGACAATCAATACATTCGTGATGCCTTCCAAAGTTTAATAATTATTTTCAACGTAATTCATTTTTATCTTCGTCCATAATTAACAGATTTACCTTTTATAAGTCTCGACTTTTCATTTCCAAGAACACAACTGCTTCTATAATTATTATTATTATTATTTTAGCACACTACGGCTCATACTTGAATTATTACTTCAACAATTAATTTATTCATTACATTATTCTTATTATTTTTAGCACACAACGGCTCATATTTGAATATTTACTTTCATAACTTTTATGTTACATTTTCCTTTTTATTATTATCCTGTTTGCCTTTTAAATAACATTATTCCATTTATATTCATAAGTATTCCACTGAATACGATTTCATTTGATTAATAAGACATTTTAGCAATTTTCATATTAGATACCGCACTTATTATTTTCACACAGTTTTATATCCCTGAATTTTCAATACTGGAGAATACGTTCTCCGTGCTCATCATTTCTACATGAGATTTCCGAATCCAAAACACATAATAAATTTGGGTGTTACTTACATGGTTTATCCGGCCCCATTGTCCGAATTCCAGTAGAACGACATCCGGCCCACATCAAATTTCTTACTTCATCATTATGATACACACACTTACACTTATTAATTTTCCCTCTGAAGTACACATTTTAAATTTATATGAGGGTTTTCAAACATTTTCACTACACTAAAAAAAGATTATAACTTCACTTAATATTATATTTACACACACAGAATTTCACTTTTTGGGTAACAAACACACGTGAATTCATTCTTCACCAAATCCCAGGGGTGCAAATTTCGACGTTGCCTTCTACCTTCTACTCTGAAGTTGACAGTCTCGTACGAAAATGAAACCTCCTTGGATAAAAATTCCCTCCTAATTCTGGTGTTTAATTTATCGGCATTTCCAATACTGCACGATAAAGTAGTCTTTTCCTGTTCGCAATTGTCTATCTGGGAAAACGGTATATTTTTACGCTTACCCCTGAAGTCGCGATTCTGCACTTCTACAATTTTTGTTTTATCTGATACTATACGTCGGAACTGAATTCGGACGGCTATTGTCTTTTCTCTGTGGGGTACTTCTATGAAACTCCACGTGGCTACGGATATCTCTTTGTGGATTCCTAATACTATCGCCACTGTGTTACCCTAATCTCCTCAATCAGGTATTAAGTATTAGGTATTAGCTAAACGTTTTACCCGACCGTGGTATACTTAACGCACTGGGAAAACGTATTTAGAGTATCTACTCTTTGCTGATGTCTCGTATACTTTTGAGATACTATGTTCTCACTTCGAATACTAGTATCAGGGCTTCAAGTACCCTCGCCAGCTACCGTATATGTTCACACACTGTTTATAGCTTGGCCTATCACCGTAGACTATTATACTTTTTCGAAGTTCTAAATTGTACCTTTCCTTTGAAAAGAACTTCAACGATTTAGAGCGCGGCGACACTGAATAAAGCTGGACAGTACTTCGACTTAGAGTACTTCCGCGTCGTGATACAGGTTCGAGTCCTCCTGTGCTGACAAGCAGCACGACCAATACGAGGTCTGTTGATTTTCTGCATTTACTGTTGGTACTTGTCGAACAGTATAACTTCACCTGAAGTTTGTTGTATGCTGAATTATTGTTGATCCATCGTGCAGCGCCTCTGCGCTCACGGAAACTGAATGCGATGTGATGTAGCCTGACGACCCCTGGGCTGTCGGAAACTGCATACGATGTGATGCAGCACCTCCGTGCGAGGTCTGTTGTAAACTGCATGCTCTTGCTTGGGCTACAGGCCCTTATATCTGATTCTGGCAAAAATAAATAATTTTCTCTTATTCCTCATCACCAATTTCCAAAACAATCGTCGTACGATGTTAAAAAAATATCTCTGGAAAGCTGAGGTTTTAAACGTCTCAATGACATCTAAGTTTCCAGGAATCGATCATAGAAATCTTTAATATTAATTTAAATGTTCTCTTCAGATGTGTGGGTAGTTTATTCTTGTTGTCTCCCACCATCAGCTTCTGGTTCGGGAATTCACCGACTACGTAACGATGAGTTTGCATTTCTTTCCTGCATAACTTCTATGAACTTTATCCACTCTAAAATATATCATTCCCTGGATAATCATCACTGGTGGAGTCCTTTCTTTACTTTAATGCCTGCAAATGGCTTATTTTCAATTATTTATCTTATTTCCAGGCCTCTCCTCTTATGCGATGCTGCCATTTTATTGATGACTCGGGACTATTTCCGAAACTTCATTCTCACTCGTACATGGAAATTTCCATTGATCTAATTTTACCGCGTGCGTAACCCGCTCTATGGTGACTGTTCAAATGACATCACCGGGCAGCTGCAGCCTAGTAATCTCTGGTTGCACAACTTGGCTCTGCCTCACGCAATCTTATGCAGTATTTACTTCTCACCTCTTTATAATTTACTTCTAAAGCCTGCATCAATTCTCTCTTTTCTTCGAAATACAAGGATATGAGTTCGATACTGAACCTCTCCCGTGGGTTCAGTAGGAACTACTTGAAATTATCGTCTGCAGTCCATTAAAATCAGATAATACAGTCATTACAATTGGGGATGCGATGGTGCAGTGGCTTAACTGCTCGTCTTTCACCCGGACGGCCGGGGTTCGAATCCCGATGACAGCAGGGTGAAATTTTCACCTTAAGATTCACGTGGCGTCAGGAAGGACATCCGGCCTTAAATCCCAGGCTCCGGTGACCCCAATTAATTGGGAAAAGCCGAAGAAAGAAAGAAAGAAAGAAAGAAAGAAAGAAAGAAATACAGTCATCACAATTAACACCGGTTATCAGACAGATTCTACACACACCCAATGTACACGAGGCCACATGACCACGTTGTCGCAGTCCCTAATCTAAGGAACCTACCAACCAATTTGTATGTGTTATTTTTTGGACTTTTTGAACCGTTTTGACTAATTTTGACTTTGTGTTTTTTTAGATTTTAGTTATTTTTTCTTTTTTTACTTGTTATGATTCTTTTTAATAAATTTTGACATTTTTTTAATTTTTGTTTTTTTTATGTTTTGACTAATTTTAATTTTTTGTGTTTTTTTATTATTATCGAATTTGGCCAACTATGGACCGCAAGGAACTCGAGACTTATTAGCTGTCTTTCTCTTCTCTTCCCAGAACTTCCTGTCACTTCTTTGTTTTCTCTCCTCCTCGGAAATGATCCGTTTGGGCCTCCTAGTTGGTGGTTTCTCCTGAAATGATTTTACTCCGTCAACCAGACTGCTGAACTCTCTTCTATCGTAGGCCATCCCTCTTCACCTCATCTACCCATTTAGATGTAACCTTTAACCCCATGATGTAGCTGAAGATCCTTTTGGTCAGTCTGCCTTCATCCATTCGTAGTAAATGTCCGTAGAACTTAAGCCTCCGCTTCTTCATTACGTCTGTGATCTTTTCAGTACACTTGTAAAGTTCTTCATTTTTCCTCTTCTTCCATGTCCCATCAGTAGTCTTCGGTGGTCCAAGTATTTTTTCTCAGAATCTTCCTTTCTCTCTTCTCTAGTACTTGAAGTTCTCTCTTTTTACTTAAAATAAGGCACTCTGAAGCGTACAATCCTTCAGGTTGTGCTACCGATTTGTAGTGTCTGATTTTGGCCTTGTATGATAAAGTTCGTTTGCTGTATTTATTCTGGGTGAGTTTGTAGGCCAGGTCCAGTTTTCTGGCTCTTCCTTTGATTGCTTCCTTATCCAGTCCGTTGGGTTGGATCCAATCGGCCAGGTATTTCATTTTATTATTTTGAATAATTTGCTTTGCATTTTAGGATTACCAAACACAGGAGGGGGTTGGACAAAAGGGAGAAGGGGGGGGGGGGCAGCTGAAGTGTATCCGGTTTTGGTCGCGGAGACGAGCACTACCATTCTTGGGTTAATTAAAGAGGTGATGAACTGAGAATGGGCAGTAGAAATGTAGCCGGGAATTAGTGAAGTTGCAAAAAGAAAGCCATCAGGACCAATAAGCCAAAAAGAAAGGCAAAACCAAGACGTTCCGTGACGAAATAAAGAGCCTACTTTTCTAGAAATGTAAGATTCATTACAATGATTGATGTATATGGAACTAATTAGAATAATGACGAAATTCAGTTGGTAATATCGAATTTCTAATTAGTTCGAAATATAACTGGCATAATGTAGCCTAATAGAGCACTACAGTTGGCAACCCTGGTGACTGAATATATTCTTAGTTCCATCTCTTAAGGTACAGAATACAAAATTTGATTGAAGTCCAATGGATAGCATGAACGTTGCATGTAGTTAGACATTGGACCTATCAGCGCACGTAAAATCATGTTGGCAACAATGCCATGCAAGTGTTGGTCAGAAATCATCGGAACTATTATGATTTATATTGTTGTGCCAATTTTGGATGAAATCCATTTATTTGTATAGAAGTTGCATGTAATTAGAAAATTGGACCAATCAGCAGGCTTAGAATCATGTTGGAAGCACTGACGTAAGTTATATTAGTTACTCCAAATTAATCCAGAATGTAAGGTACTATACGTGTGCAAAGTTTAGAGCTGTTGGCTTGAATACTTTCCATATATTGATATTAGGGTAAAAAATAGAGACAGCAATTATTAACAGTTGGCAGCCCTGGTTGCTCTTAAGAATACACATAGTCATATCTGTTATGGTACACATAGCACATACGAAATTTGGTTGATATCCAATTGATAGTATAGAAGTTACATGTATTTACAATTGGTCCTATCAGCAGGCTTAGAATCATTTTGGCAACATTGTCATGTATGGTCTTCTGGAAATTAAACTGAAATATTATTATCTACAAGTGTGCCAATTTTGGTATAGCACCCATGCATACTTTCCAAAATATACATCATGGAGCTGAAATTTCAATTGCGATTTTCAGCAGTTGGTAGCACTGACATCATTTTCAAATACGGCATTAAGATATTCAGATAGAGATCTTTACTCATACCAAATTTGGGTTCGATTGCTACAGCCATTTAGGAGTTGATAGGGGAGGACACACATGCAGCCAGACAGACAGAAGGACAGACAGACAGACACACATTTTCCCGGATCGATCTCATAAGTCTACTTTTTCCTCATTTTTACAAAATGTGAAAAGTAGGCTAAAAAGGGACAAAGAAAACCAAACATTTTCCGGCCTACATTAACCCAAAATGAACATCATATTAAGTTTGGCTTTGTTTTCGGACACTCCAGAAAAAAGGGATATTTCGTCAACTTCTGAGCAATAGTTATGATGCAATCCTGTATTAGCAGCCATTTTGCGACCACTCACCACCATCTGGCGGTTAACACGACAACAATATGATTGCTTTGCTCACGACTCCATTTCATTCTTCTCGTCCATTTAGTTGGCTACGGATAGTCAGTCATATGGGGGCGCAGGTATTATATTGAGCAGTGACTGGAAAGAATTCGGGAGAATATTGCTTTTTCTCTTCTCGCAACGCCATTACCTGCCAAAGAGATATAGGATACAGCTGTGCTCCAAAGAGTTTACACTCCATTTCACGAGAACACTGCTTCAGACAGCCTGGCCTTTTCGTCACCGCATGCACGACCGGAAAAACAAGCTTTTGACCCAAAGAATGATTGCGGTAATCACTGCGGCTGATCTCCATTAGATTGGGGGAGCTGAAAACCTTGGTTACAAAGAACAGAGCTGAAACGAAATACATTAGCTACAGTCCGTGACACGTTAAATAAGTTACTCACAATGTAACCTTATAATTTGTCCTCCATCACTACAAGCTTGCTGATGTAGACTCCACATTACCTTAAATAAGTTACTAACAATGTAACCTTATCATGTATAGTACGTTGCAAGTATAAATTAACACCAAGAAGAGAAGCTGTAGCCTTCTTCAGACTTAACACTGGCCATAACTGCCTTGCAGCTCATCTGAAACGAATCAACATCCTGAGATCTGAAGAATGCACACTTTGTCATGAACCTGGAAGTAAAATGGATAAGGGGCACCTGCTACATTGCGACAAACTTGATGTGACTGCTAAAACTCCAGGAAACCTCACACAACTCTATTGGAATGCAAGAAAGCTGATGGATTGGAATCCGGGCTAGCCATAGGAAACAACAACAACAACAACTTTGCAAATTACTAACAAAGTGACCTTACCATTTGTCCTCCATCTCTACAAACATACTGATGTAGACTCCACATTACCATAAATAAGTTACTAACAATGTAACCTTACCATTTTTCCTCCATCGCCACAACTATACTGATGTAGACTCTACATTACCTTAAATAAGTTACTAACAATGTAACCTTATAACTTGCCACGGTGGGTGAGTGGTTAACGTGTCGGATTACTAACCCCAAGATTGCAGGTTCGCTCCTGGCCATGGTAAGTGATTTTTGAAAGGGGGGAAAAATACGATAAGCATGCCATACGATGTTGGCATATTAAAGAACCCATTCGAATTCAGTAGGCCGTGTTCATAATGGCAAAATTAATCTCGGGAGTTTCCGCCAACACAAAGTTCCTCATTTCTCTACTAGAAAGCGCTATAGTGTTCAAGGAGCTTAGATATCCTTTCATAGTGATTCAAGGAACAACGAAATTCGATATTCAAGCTACCCTCTGGGTGTCAAATAACAAAGCTTGCACCCGGCACCGAGGCCATACGATATCATTATTATTTATTTTTAATGTAACCTTATCATGTATAATACTTTGCAAGTTACTAACAATGTGACCTTACCATTTGTCCTTCACCACTACAAATATACTGATGTAGACTCCACATTACCTTAAATAAGTTACTAACAATGTAAACTTACCATTTGTCCTTCATCACTACAAATATACTGATTGTCGAATACATAGAATACGATGTGGTGGACTGTATAAAGAAATATATTTTACACTGTATGTACATGATTAAACACTGAACAAGTACAGTAGATATTACATGCGTGCTATGACACCATGTCCGGTAGCCACTGCTACCTACTTGCAAGTGAGTCCTGCTTGACGCAGGTAAGAAAACGACCCTTCCTCTTAATGGGTCAACAACCCTCCAGCAGGGGGACCAACTGTCATTAGAGTATGTACAGTGCCAGAGTTGCCAACATACTCCCCCCCTTGAAATAGCAAATATTTCAAACAACAATTAAATACTGTCACTTTGTTCTATTAACTGGAATGAGAGTTGAAATAAACACTATGTACACAAACATTTAAACAATTCACTTCTCTTCACTCAACAATGGGCAAAGTCTTGACACTGCTCTTTTCAAAAGAGCTCCGCTGGGTGTTTTGATGGTAACAACCCTCGTAACTCCGTCGGTTCCTGGATGCACTGCTGCGACACGGCCCAGTTTCCAATGAAGTGGAGGCACGCCCTCTTCCTTCAGAACAACCAGAGTGTCGATTTGTGGGGATTGTCCGGGCGACCGCCATTTAGAACGCTGTTGGAGTTGTCCGAGATATTCCTTGGACCATCGACGCCAAAATTGCTGGAACATAGCCTGAAGCAGTTGCCAGCGCTTCAGTCTATTCAAGGGAGTCTGAGACACATCTTCTTCCACAGGAAGATGAAATGAGCCACCGATCAGGAAGTGGGATGGGGTTAATACTTCCGGATCATTGGGATCAGAGGATAGTGGGCAGAGGGGGCGCGAATTCAAAACTGCCTCTATCTGTACAAGCACTGTAGTCATTTCTTCAAACGACAATGCAGCATTTCCTACTATTCTCTTAAGGTGATACTTAGCTGATTTAACTGCAGCCTCCCACAACCCTCCGAAGTGAGGTGAACCAGGAGGACTAAAATGCCACTGAATCCCCTTCTCAGTAGCAAAGCTTATGAATGACTGCTTGGTATTCATATCATTAAAGAATTTCTCTAGCTCACGTGATGCACCTACGAAATTAGTTGCGTTGTCAGTGAATATGTGGGTGCAAGTTCCTCGTCTAGCCATGAATCTTTTCAGTGATGCTAAAAAAGCAGCTGTAGACAGATCGCTTACAAGTTCAATATGTACAGCCTTTGTGGCAAAACAAACATACATAGCTATATATGCCTTAATCCGAGCGCCCTTCCTGGAGGAAGGCCGTAAATATACTGGGCCACAGAAATCTATTCCTGAAGATGCAAATGGTCGACTGGGAACTACTCTCCTTTCAGGTAGCGATCCCATTATCGGTTGATACGGCCGAGACGAGAATTGAAAACACGTCTTACATCGATACACTGCCTTTCGAGCACCGTTCCTCCCACATAGAGGCCAGTATTGCTGTCGCATCATAGTCAATAAAGTCTGAGCTCCAGCATGAAGAAAAACAAAATGAAAATGATCAAATAACATTATTGTAATGCGATGATTGCCAGGTAATAAAATAGGATGTCTTCTGTTGACCGATAGTTTAGTATTTTGCAGACGGCCTCCTACCCGTAACAGACCCTGCTCATCCAAATACGGTGCTAATCCATGTAATTTGCTTCCCTTGGGTAGTGGCAAATTTTGTTTGAGAGCCTTTATGTCTTGTGAAAATTCAGAACCTTGCGCAATTTTACACCATAAATACTTAGCCTGCTCTAGTTCTACCGGATTAAGAGCACCTGTTTGTCTGTCTGTTTTAGTTTTAAGATTTTTGATAAATCTGAGCACGAGAGCTGTTATTCTAATCAGCTTGCTCCAGGAAGAGTATCTGTTAATCAGATTCGATCCAAGGGATTCTGTAGATGACACTAGAACGATTTTAGTTTTCCTAACTTCAGGTAATTCTTGAGAGCTATGCCTCTGCTGTGAAGGCCATTCGTCTTTATTATCTGAAAGCCAAGATGGTCCCGATAACCAAAATGATGAATTTAACAGCTTCTCCGCGGTAACTCCTCTCGAGATCATATCTGCTGGGTTATGATGAGTAGAGACGTGCTGCCAACAATCAATATTTGTCAACTGTTGAATCTGCGACACTCGATTAGCGACGTATGTTTTCCACTGGTGTGGATGGCCCGAAATCCATGCTAATGCTATTGTGGAGTCAGTCCAACAAAAACACTTGTCTTTAGTTACGTTTATGGATCTCATGACTCTTTCGACCAACTGAGCAAGTAATACAGCACTGCATAGTTCTAATCTTGGTAAAGTTACTGAGCCTAATGACGCAACGCGAGACTTGGAACACAATAAGTGAACTGTTATTTTACCATCTCCTGTCTGAGATCTTACATAAACACAAGCGCCGTAAGCAATCTGAGACGCGTCACAAAATCCATGAATTTCATACTCCACAAATTCTACTGCCCTAACATGACGAGGCACTTTGAACTCCTTCAATTTAGCAATATCCTGCATATAACGAATCCATTTAATTTGAAGTTCTATTGTGAGAACGTCGTCCCAATTTAAGTTCATTTGCCACAGTTGCTGGACGAAAATCTTACCCTTAATCAATACTGGGGCCAAAAGCCCTAAGGGGTCAAATATTTTAGCCAGGTCTGATAGAATTATTCTTTTGTTTATCTGTGTCGAACTGAAATCACTTCTCAACTCAAACTGAAAAGTGTCTGTGATGGGTTTCCAAGATAGCCCCAACAACTTCAAGTCTTCAGCTTCATCTACCTTAATAATGTACTTGGGATCTGTTTCGTGGTTAGAAATGCTCGATAGTACATTGGGCTCATTTGAACACCATTTTCTTAAGGTAAAACCCGCACTGGATAAAATATCTGAAACACACTTGTGAGTGGTTCTTAAGCCGTCAGTTGATTCACAACCTGTCATTAAATCGTCAACATAAAAATCCCGCCGTATTACATTCGAAGCTTCAGGAAATTCCTCCTTAGTGTCATTCGCCAATTGAGAGAGGCATCTTGTGGCCAGGAAGGGTGCACATGACGTGCCATATGTGACTGTTTTGAGACGATAATGTTTAAGCTCGTCCTTAGGGGACTCCCTCCACACGATACGCTGAAAGTCAGTATGTGCAGGTTCTATGAGGACCTGTCGATACATTTTTTCTATGTCAGCGGTCAATACATAGCGATGCATGCGAAATCTAGCCAATATTGAAAATAAATCATCTTGAACGATCGGTCCTACTAATAACAAATCATTGAGGGATAATACAGAATCGCCCTTCGAGCTGCCATCAAATACCACGCGAGTGCGCGTTGTCAATGAATTACCCTTAAATACACAATGATGCGGAAGGTAGTACTGTAATGGTTTGTTTATCTCATTACTGGGAATTTCCTCCATATGATCCAGGTCAGTGTACTCTCTCATAAACTGTACGTACTCCGACTTGACTTGGGGCTGCCTTTCAAAACGCTTCTCTAGGCTGTGAAACCGTCTAATTGCCTCATTAACATTGCTACCTAGCTGACTCGGGTCCTCTTTAAGGAGTAGTGGGACTATGAACCTACCCTGTGAATTCCTTCTGTGACCGTCAGTAAATAGCCTCTCACTAATCTCTTGCTCAGAATGTCCTTGGCCAAGCAGTGCTTTCCCCGGCTCATTGAATATCTTACCTGACACAAAGAGGCAGGAAGAACTGTTATCTGCGTGCTTTTCAGACAAACCAACACTACCTGCTGCTACCCAGCCAAGAGCCGTGTTGCGAAACAACGGTAGTTTGTTTGAGAAACTGTCGAGCTGAAATTGTTCTGCGCCGATAAGATCGTAAAAGAATTCTGCTCCAATGAGAATGTCTATGGATGATGACACATTAAATTGAGGATCCTCAAGGTTTTCTAATATAAACTCTGGAATACTCCAATCTGTGATGTTGATATTTTTAGTGGGTAAGCACTGACCAGTAATTGAAGGTATTACGTGAAATGTCATGATTCGTTCAAAGGAACCGAACCGCGAAGAAATCTTTGTTCTTACCACCGAGCCCACCTTGATGGTAGTGTTATGCAACCCATGTATCGGAATATTAGTCATTGTCTTTAACAATCGTAATTGATGAGCTAATTCCCTGGTTATGAAGTTGAGTTGCGAGCCGCTGTCTAACACAACCCGAGCATGACGGGTTTTTCCCTCTGAATTGTTAACATTCACTACTGCTGTCGACAACAATACATGAGAGGAAACATCATTGTTGTGATTGTGCAGTGAAACAGCATTACTACTATGTTGCTCATTAAGGGGAGACAATGAAGTATTATTGGACACAATACTCTTGTTTGAAGTTTGACTATTATTGTGGTTCGGTGACCCTTGGTCCCTGTGAAGCAAAGTGTTGTGTTTATCCTTGCACAGCTTACAACATGAACGAGTGCACTCGTTAGCGAAGTGATTTCCAGACAGGCAATTAACACAGAGCTTATGCTTCTTGATCTCCCGCCATCTGTCATAAACACCCATAGAAGTGAATGTTCTGCATCTAAATATGGGATGTTCTTCCGTGCAAAGCGGGCATTTCTGATTTTTCTGTGAAAGGAAACAATTTTTTCCTGGGTTCGTGAATGGCCTCGGTTTGAAACCAGATGCATTCGGTTTAGATGAAACGCCTACCTGCTTCAGCTGTTTTGTGCGATCACAATTCTTAGTTTCGATCGATTCCAATGCATTACATGTTTCGAGTAGAAATTTGTCCAGTGTCTGATACGATGGAAGATCAAAGGTTGGTAACGAGGTCTCCCATTTTTTTTAATGTTTCAGCGTCAAATCTGTTTGTTATTAAATGTATCAAAATGGCATCTAATTGTTCTTCACAAGACAGACCAAGCGCTGATAGCGACTGTATGTGCCTTCTGAAGCCGTCATACAAGTCTCTTAATGCCTTGGAAGATTCTACTTCTATTTTGTTAATCTGAAGGACCGAATTAATGTGGGAGGAAACAATTGCTCGCCGGTTATTAAACCTTTCATTTAACAGGTTCCACGCTATGTCGTAATTCGCTGCAGATATTTCTAGAGACTGTAACACGTCTGCCGCCCTGCCTGATACCACTGATTTTAGGTAATGAAATTTCTGTATTTTTGACAAATTTGCATCTTCATGAATGAGATTCTTAAAGGTATCGGCAAAATTGGGCCATTCTAAATAATCACCTGCGAATGTAGGTAAACTTATTTGAGGCAGTTTAACTGAACGTGTTTGCGAACTGAAAGTTGATTCACCAATAGAATCACTTAGCGAAGTTGCTGACTTGGAAATTGCACTGTTTATGGATCTTATAAGACCAGATGTTTTGAAGTATTGCTCCTCAAAGTCGGAGCGATAAGATTCTTGTTCTGCTTGAAATGATTCATCCTCTTTCAAATCCTCTATTTGTGATTGAACTGTTTCATATTCTTCCCAGATTTTCGATAAGTGATCCCGTCGATCTTCCAACTGATCTACGTCCTTAGATTGAGAATCTAATTTCTCTACGAAGCCTTGTATGCGAGATAAGCTAGCCTTTAACCTACCCCTTTTGCTACACAGTGATTTTATCTTTTGTTCCATTTTTCACTAGCAATTCCCAATAAACTGCTGAATGATATAAAATCACAATAGACCAAATGCCTATACGTAAAAGAATGACAAAACGAAAAGACAAATACCTAACATATTTACATAATACAAAGATGAACTCCTGGTTTTGTTTCAAAGAGTTGCGGGAAAACTGCGTACAAATAACATACAGTTTTACGGGCGAAATCATGTGTGATCACTAGCAATACCAATACATTGCAAGTACAAACGAACAGTTTTGAATGAAGAAAGAAAGGAATGCATATTAGTCACAAGGAATAATTAAGGATGATCGGTGACTTACCAGGATGATGAATTCTGTTGTCCAGTAGTCGCCATGCTGGTAACCACCCACGCCATTTGTGAGAAACCATGCTGTCTTTGGATCACACGAGTTCAATTTTCACTGTTTTTCTTGCCATCTAATCGTGCCCGGAGGACCAAAACTTATGTCGAATACATAGAATACGATGTGGTGGACTGTATAAAGAAATATATTTTACACTGTATGTACATGATTAAACACTGAACAAGTACAGTAGATATTACATGCGTGCTATGACACCATGTCCGGTAGCCACTGCTACCTACTTGCAAGTGAGTCCTGCTTGACGCAGGTAAGAAAACGACCCTTCCTCTTAATGGGTCAACAACCCTCCAGCAGGGGGACCAACTGTCATTAGAGTATGTACAGTGCCAGAGTTGCCAACACTGATGTAGACTCCACATTACCTTAAATAAGTTACTAACAATGTAAACTTACCATTTGTCCTTCATCACTACAAATATACTGATGTAGACTCCACATTACCTTAAATAAGTTACTAACAATGTAAACTTACCATTTGTCCTTCACCACTACAAATATACTGATGTAGACTCCACATTACCTTAAATAAGTTACTAACAATGTAAACTTACCATTTGTCCTTCATCACTACAAATATACTGATGTAGACTCCACATTACCTTAAATAAGTTACTAACAATGTAACTTTACCATGTATACCCCGTCACCACAAACATGGCGGCATCTCTACATAGTATAAAACAAAGTCCCCGATTCTTGGATGTAACGGGTAATCTCGAGAACAACTGGTTGGATTTTGACGCAGTTTTCACCATCCTGTAAAGGATTTCTCGAAGAAGGTTTCTGTAGAAAAGTATTCATTTATGACCAAAGGAAGTTGAGTGAATCGAGTCGAAGACAAACCTACCACCCGTGCGCCTTTTAAGCTTTCGCTGGGTAGACCGTTAACTTACAACTTTCTTCGGCTTTTCCCAATGAATTGGGGTCGCCGAGGCCAACCGGGCTCATTTTGGTTTTGGCCGGGGATCTAAGGCCGGATGCCCTTCCTGTCGTCACGTGATTTTTCAGGTGAAAATTCCATCCCGCTGCCATCGGAATTCGAACCCTGGCCGTCCGGGTGAAAGACGAGCAGCTAAGCCACTGCGCCATCACCTGGGTAAACCGTTAAAAATATCTATATGAGTGTAAGAATTGATCAGCATGAAAAGTTCTACAAAAAGGTCCGCGACAGCATATCTCTATCTTTAATACATCGTCCACTACGTGGTATTTACGATTTCATTTCTTCCAGCTATCTCCATTCAGTGGAAATTTTAATTACAGTACTAGCTTCGGTGTGAGTTTACGAGCTTGCAAGTGAGCCTATCACTCCAGCTTCGGACAGTATCAAACTGTCGAGTCGTGTCGAGTTACGACTTCAGAGAAGAGCATATGTGTTTGGAGTTTCGCTGTTCACCTCGGTTTATCTGAATTGCGTCTGGAACCTGCCGTCCGTGCGCCTTTTAAGCTGACGCTGCGTAAACCGTTTAAGATACCGGGCGAAGCCGGGGCGGGTTGCTAGTCGCATTATAATATGTTACTTTTTGGTTGAATCAGGGTTGTAGTTACTGTTACCACTCACGATTCAAGGTCACCATGTTTGCAAACACTGAAACTGACATTTATTTTGTAACTTGAAAGTTGGCAGCCGTGTGCTGATCTTCGTCTGTGCTGCCTCAGGGTCTCACAACTTGTGGGACGTGGGTTGACGACTAAGGAACAACCGCTGAGTCCGGCATTGTTTCCACTTACTTGTGCCGGGCTCCTCTCTGTTATCTTTCCTCTCGACCTCCCTTGGTCAACTCTTGTTCTTTTCCGGCCCCGACGGTATTAGGGTATCCGAGGCCTAGGGAGTATTTCACTTTCCCGCCTTAATTGGCCCTTGTCTCATCTTTCCTGATCCCTCATTCTTCAAGGGGTCAGCCCTCTTGTTTTCCTTTCATTATATCTCCTGCCTTCTGCTCAAGGCCCTCAAAGAGGCAGGGTGTGTGTAGCCCCACCACTTGTGGTGCACCCTACATTGTGTTACACCCTCAAGGGCTCACGTCTGGTGAGTTCGAGCATTGGCAACTCCGAGAGCTTCCTGAGCTGGGTGCGGTTTTTCTCCTTCTTCCATTCAATTTGGGGCGGTCCCTCTCCTCTTTACATTTCCTATCTGCCTTCCCTGGCTCTCTTTTCTTTCAAGTCCCTTAATTCTCATTCTTCGAGGGTTGATGGCATTTCCTTTCCTCCTGTCTTTTGTTTCCCTTATTATTATTATTATTATTATTATTATTATTATTATTATTATTATTATTAATTTTGTTTACCATTTCCTCTTTTAGTTTGTAAGTATATAGTTAGCTTGAGGTTTAGTTTAATTTCATTTACATTTTCACATCACCAAAACCATTAGGGGCCGATAACCCAGTTAATAGGCCCCTTAAAACAACAATTATCATCATCATCATCATTATCATCATCATCATCATCATCTTCATATGTCGCTGTGATGTCATTCCATGTTCGCCAATGTTCACACCGTTAGCCAAATACAGTAGCAACACATCAAATAACTTATTAAGCAACGACCTGTTAAAGAATATTCATACATTTTTCACTTCACGTAGATTAAATATTATTGCATTGTACACGTCGTTGACGGTCAGTTGTGATATATTTACAGAGAATATGTTAACAACCATATCAGCCAAGTGCCTCCTGGTGGACAACATCGGTGGTCCTTCTCTAGGGAACAAAGGTTGCTCCAATCTGCCCAATATTTTATTTACTTCTTATTTTTTATATTTTAATATTTTTCTTATTTATTTATCTTTTTCAAATTTTCTTTTATTTTTAAGTTACATTTCATTTTTTATCTTAAATTCTTGAAATTATTTTATTTTTTTTTTATTGTTTTACTTTTAATTAACAGTAAAAAATAATTAATTATTGTTTGTATAACTTGTTTTTATAATTTATATTTATTTTTTAATTTATTTATTGCATAGCCTAAGGTCAACTTGCTCCTATTTACTTTTTATTTCTTATTATTTTTATTATTCTTATTCTTCTTCTTATTATAATTATTATATTTTATTAAGTTTTTCAAATGTCATTATTTTTTTGAATTGTGTTTATTATGTATTTTTTTATAATTTAATTTGTATTCCAATTTATATTCATTTTTTAAATTTATCTATTACATAGTCGTAGGTCAACTTGCTCCAAATTAAATTATTTAAATTTTTACTATTTTTATTATTAATATTATTACCGTATTATTTTAATTTTAACTACTGGCTGCGTGGCTCAGCGGTAACGTTCTCGCCTGCTGTTCCCCAGGTTTCAGGATCGAATCCTGGCGCAGTCAGCTGGCATTTAAGGGTGCACAAATGTGAGGGAACCGTGTCAATAGATTTACTGGCACGTTTTAAAGAACCACTTCGGAGCAAAAATTCAGCACTCCGACGTCTCTAAAAGCCACAGTAGTTAAGAGTCGTGAAACCAATACCATTATTATTATTATTATTAACTAATTTAATTTTACGTACATCTTATGGTATCTTTCTTTACATCTTTCTCCGTGCCTGATTCAGGAAAGTACGATAAGCCCTTCTTGCTCTGTTGTTAGGGGGTTAGCAAATCCCCCTAGCTTTTGTTGAGCCCTCCTCCTGAAAGTCAGCGCATGAAAGTGAAGTGTTTACATCTCCAACTGTATTGGATGCAGATATTTTTCAATAACCGCTCAAGAGTGGTACATCCGCTCGTGAAACCTGCTGACACCACAAGGCAATAATGATGACTAGGAAGTGGTGGAGGGGTTGAGTTGGCAAAGTGTCTTCTCTTTTTCCTCTCACTGTCAAATAATGCCACGTAGCAAAGAAATTCATTGTGCAGTGGGTGTGGTCATACTGATAGGATCACTCTGATACACACTGTATATCTTACAACCAAATTATACTACAAATAGTCTTAAGAAACATTAAAAAAATCACCAAAAAGTGGGAAAAGGAGGGGGGAGGGGAATTCAATATTTTGTGACACTTCCTTTCGCAGCGATCGTAATTATATCAGGGTTAGGGAATAATGCTTTAATTATTATTTTAAAATTATTTGTTTATTTATTTTGTATTTAATTGTTTTATTTTGTTTTGTTTTAAGTATAATTCTTTAATTTTATCTTAATTGTTTTATTTCGATCTTTTTATCATTGATATTTTTTGTTTAGGTTTGTTTTTGTTATTTGTTGTTTGTTTTTTTTTCTTTATTTTACATTTCTTCGCTTCTTTGTTTGTTTTTATTAAATTATATTTTAATTTTCGTATTCGTTTTCGTTTTAGTTTTAGTTTTAGTGATTTAGTGTTTTAGTGTTTGGTTTTTGGTTTTTAGGTTATGGTTTAGTTTTTGTTTTTTGTTTTAGGTTTTTGTTTTTGTTCTTTTTTGTTTTGTTTTTTCAGTTTTAGTTTTCTTGTTATTTTGCTTTTTGTTTCAGTTTTTGTTTTTGTTTTTTGTGTGTTTTTGTTTTACTTTTCGTTTTTATTTTTTGTGTGTTTTTGTTTTTTGTGTGTTCGTTTTTTGGTTACTTTTTGAGTTTTTGTGTGTTAGTTTTTGTTTTTTGTGTAGACTATTAGTTTTAGTTTTTGTTTGTGTTTCTTTGTGTGTTAGGTTTAGTTTTCGTTTTATTGTTAGTTTTAGTGTTTATGTTTTTCTTAATTTTGAATTTAAAAAAAATGTTTTTGTTTTATTTTTTGTTTTTCTATGTGTTATTTGTTCGTTGTTCTTTGTATTTTTTCTACTTTTTATTTTTATATTTTTTATTTTTTGTTTGTTTTGTTTTTGTTTGTTTTTGTTTATTAATTATTTGTTTCGGTTTTAGTTTTGTATTTGCTTTGCTTTATTCTACACGCTTACTAATAATAATCGCATGTTGATAGATTTCTATTTCATCAGTAGAGAAAATCATGCTTCAGTCGCTGAGGAATCCAAAATGTTATACCATGCTAAACGTATGTCACCGAAACGTACGTAAAAGAAATCGCTAGATCTAGTGAATCGTCGCCGATTTTGGCATCAGTGCTTATAGCAAACAGAAAGATAATTTCGCGGGAAATGTGTGTGTGCATCCACTTGTGAAAGCTGCTGACACCACAAGGCGGGCAATAGTAATGACACTAGTGCTAGAGTATCGGAAATCAATGACCAGCTGAATTCATTTCCGTTTCTACTTCTCGGTGCACATACAGTCTGAACACACTCGGAATTGAATGATGCAAATTGGAGGGATATTTTAAAATGTACATACATACTACCCACCCACACTTTATTAAATGAAGCTCGACGATAAATATTAATGTGCCACCTAACGCGACACAGTTCCACTCTATTGAACAGTTTCATTCTTTGTCAGCATCAGCCGTGTTCACATCCCTACTGTACTTCACTTGGAGTGTTTATCATCAACTACTCTTTGCTTATTTATTTATAATCAATCATTCATTGGTTAATTTGCTTTTTTCTTTCAACTTTCTTTCTCCGTTAGGGTCTTCTGAGGACCACGAACCAATTCCAGTGTTTAGTCCCTTGTTGTTCTTTCTTCTTCCTCCAGTGCTCCTTCATCTTTTCGATGTGTGTCTTCCTTCTCTCTTCCGACCATTTTGAGCCTGTTTTCTCATATTGCCTTCCTTGGAGTCCTTCCATTCCCAATACTTTTTTTTTGAAAATTTCTCTCTCTAGTGCATCTTCTTCTGTTACATTGTTTTTTCTAAATTTTTTCTTTACTTCTTGAAACCAGGCTGTTGTCGAATTCTTTTTCCAAAAAATAATTATTTATTTACTATTATTCCTATTCGTTTATTTAACCATTCATTGTATTATGTATTTATAATTTTTTTGTTGTCTAATCATTCATTGATTTATGTACTCGTAAATTTATTATGCATTTTTGATTCTTTTTTGTTGATTTATGTATTAATTTATGGATTTATGATGTATATTAGTAATTATTTATTGATTTATATATTTATTATTAACTTATAATTTATATTGTTTTATCAATCATTGATTTAAGTAATGATTTATGATTTATATTGCTTAATTATTCATTTATTTATTTATTAATATTATGATTTTCATTGTTTAATCATTCATTGATTTAAGCATTTATGATACTTTTTGTTGATTTATATATTAATTTATTGATTTATGATATATATTATTAATCATTCATTTATTTATTTATTCATGCATACATTCATTCATTCGTTCGTTCGTTTATTTCTTCTTCTTCTTCTTCTTTCGATTCGGCCATCTAAGGACCACGTCATTTCAACTGTTTCTTGTTGCATCGAGCTTTAACATCCTCCCAGTACTTTCGCATTAGTTCTCGATGCTGTTGTTTCCTTTCTGCAGTCCACTTCTTACCAGTAGGAAGCTTTGGCTTTTCTTGGGAACATCGGTGTGCTGTTAGTTTTTGTTTAAGCGTGGCACGTTCCCAAATATCGTTGCCTGTAATTCCCACTTCTTGTAAATCTTTGTCCACCTCAGTGAACCAAGCTCCCTTGGTTTTCGTTTTGAGGAAGTAGGTGAAAATTCTATTTTTCAATCGTGCTGGGTTCATTCTTGTTATATGACAGTGAAAGGCAATTCTCCGTTTCCTCATGGTATCAGTTATTTTTTCCACATGGGTGTAAAGTTCGAGGTTGTGCCGTTTCCTATATTCC
Source organism: Meconema thalassinum (assembly GCA_946902985.2). Lineage (NCBI taxonomy): Eukaryota > Metazoa > Arthropoda > Insecta > Orthoptera > Tettigoniidae > Meconema > Meconema thalassinum. The sequence goes on along the minus strand of OX336401.1, from coordinate 78,071,221 downwards.
CCATTTTCTTTTACCGGACCCAAGATTTTTCTTAGAATTTTTCTTTCTTTCACTTCCAGATTCTCTGTTAGTCCCTTGCGATGCATTGCAAGGCACTCTGCTGCATGCAAAACCTCTGGACAGATGACTGTTTGGTAGTGTCTTAACTTGGCATTTGTTGATATGGATTTATTGTTGTAAATGGCCTTAGTTAAATTATATGCTATTTCCATTTTCCTGATTCGTGACTCGAAAGCTGCCTTCTCGGAGAGATTGGGGTCTATCCACTCACCCAAATATTTGAACGCTTTCGTTTGCTTGTTTTTCCCCTGTCCTACATCCAGCTCTTTTGGCGCTAGCTTGATATTAGTGATGAATCCTGTTTTTTCAAAGGAGATCTTAAGGCCCGTTTTGTTCGTTCCTTTTTTAATTTATTTATTCGTTAGTTCATTTATTTATTTATTTATTTATTTATTCATACGGTCGTTTATTTATTTAATTATTCATACGTTCGTTCGTTTATTTATTTATTTATATATTTATTTATTCATACGTTCGTTCGTTTATTTATTTATTTATTCATACGTTCGTTCGTTTATTTATTTATTTATTTATTTATTTATTTATTTATTCATTTATTTATTTATTTATTTATTTATTTTCGTTGTCTTTTATTGAAGGGTCCATGGAAGGCAGGTTTTGCAGTATAAGGATGCCTTGATTTTCTAAACGAATTCTCAGGGTTATATCGAGAGTACTTTTGAGCTCTTACACGTTCCGGAGGAGGAGATGAATTTTTAAAACCTCGCTCCCTCTCATTGGGGTCGAAAAGGACGATTAATGAAAAATAATAACAATTCTACTTCTACTTCATTTTGCCTTGCTAAAACCATTTTAAGGGAACTTGGTTGTGTAGATTAGGTAACAATGCAACTGCTTAATAATAGCTTCATTGTTCGGTAACCACCTTTTGAACTCCATAGCGGCTTCGGTGGCGTAGTTGGTAGCATGCTGAACTGCTGTGCCCAAGATCACGGGTTCAAACCCGGCCGAAGTCGTCGGATTTTTTAAAAGCGTCAAAATCCTTCAGTATGCCTTCCTTCGGAGGGGAAGTACAGCCGGCGGTCCCATGTCATAGATTTATGGCATGTAAAAGATCCTTCCACAGACTATACTTGGGTGTAGCTAAATTTCTAGGTTAGATTTCGCTGTAACGCTCTATCATAGTTCCAACGTTCACCACAAGGTATCATTGACATCTGGTAGGGAAAGTTGGAACTACTTGAAATTAAACGGAACTTGTAGGCCTAGCTCACCCTAGGGATGTCCGCTTGAAGCAGCTACAGGCTCTGGCGAGCCGAACATGTCCTCGGACACTCCCGGCACTAAAAGCCATACGATAAATTAATAAATTTGAACTCCATTACCCGTAGCGTATGCTTCCTACTCCACTCCGAATTAATGTCTGCACTATGAACAGCAGTAGGAAGTGAATACTGCAAAACAAAATATAATTATGCCTATGCAATATATTTCCAAGTCAGTTGTTGGTTCATCATTGTCATTATCACTGTCCACTAACTATTCCAAAATATTCAGTTCCGTAAGCGAAGTTGAAGGAGACGCCATGTTTACATTCATTCCATATAATCAGTAAAACTGTCATAAACATTCGAGAATAACGAAGGTTAAACATCCATTACTATTTCGGCAAACTATAGTATAAAGTGCGTTCAAAAAAGAACGAGCCGGAGGCTGGAATACGCAAACCGGTAACTACATCGGCTAATCGTGGCGTGTGTAACGAGGTGTGGTACCGACCAGAGCGTGGAAGGTCACAGCCCGTCGCTAGAGGGCACGCGTGCACGTCACGTGACGATACAAAGCGGCCAGCAGCATGCATCAATCGTCCAACGCTGCCAGTCGCATTGCAAACAGTGACATGGAGGCGTCAACCAAAGAGCAAAGAGGTGTTGTTCGGTTTCTGACAGCGGAAGAAGTAGGGGGAACGGATATTAATCGACGAATGTCACAAGTGTGCGGCGAACACAGCATGTCCCTTGTAAGGGTCAAGGCGTGGCACAAGCGCTTCAGGGAAGGACGGGTGTCGTTAGCCGATGATGCCCGGTCTGCCCCCCCCCCCCCCCCTGCATTACCGATGACAAGGTCCAGCTGGTAGTTGCACTCATTACCCAGGACCGCCGAGTGACAGTGAACGCCACAGCCGCCGTGGTCGGATTCTGTTCCACGACAATGCACGACCTCATACGACCAACACAGTCGCTGCACTCCTGCAGAAATTCAAATGTGAGGTTGCCGGCCACCCTCCATACAGTCCAGACCTCTCTCCCTGTGATTACGCCATGTTTGGTCCCCTGAAAAGTGCTCTGCGGGGTCAGCGATTCACCTCGGACGCCGACGTCCAGCTGTAGGTGCGGAACTGATTCACACGCAGCCCAGGGAATTTCATGAGACAGCCATTCACCGCCTCGTGTCACAGTGGGACAAGTGCCTCAACAGCCAGGGCCAATACTTGTAACATACAGGTACTGGTTTCTGTAATTATGCCTCCGGCTCGTTACTTTTTGAACGCACCTTATAAATAGGGAAAGGTGTTCTCTCAGAGACCACTAGAAGGCTTCACTACTGGAATACAGCACAGAAGTCATACAAGCGCTGTGAGTGCGAGCTATCATCATGTGTGGGACTCGACATCGGAGTGGAAGTTAAATATTTTAATGTGGAATCCCACTCGACATAGGGGTGCTAAAGTCTAACACCTAGAAACTTCACATTTTCAACGTTTATCAATAACATTCAAAACTACGCGTTACTAAAATATTGTAAACAATTATGACATATTTCAACAAGTAGTTCCGTGAAGAACTATACAGCCTATTTTCATATATCCTACTCATGTTAATTGCCTCAATCAACATACAGAATTCCAGTTTGATTATTGAGATAGATTCGAAGATATTGAGAACCGTCTAAATATTTCGATGGTCGCCAGGTTGGATTGTTATTACATGAAGATTATTGTGTACGTGTGGAATTCGAACTTCAATCGCATGATTATGATACAAGAAATAAAAACTTAATTTTAAAATTTCGCACAGTTGCCATCTTGAGGTTATGTTAACAATTGAACTAAATTAGATGCCAGCGCATTAAAATATGTATAATCATTTACTGTACCATATTTCACTGCGCTCAGATGGTTAAATCACGAGAAAAGTCTATTAAAATGTTTAAAATTCGCTTGGCCACCATGTTCGTTTTGTACTTTACAGGTTTTTGAAAGTTACATTGATAAACCTGTAGCAGTGCCCTTTATCACCGTACGACATTTCGCGGTGATATCTGTAATAATTTCGGAGATATAGAATGCCAGTGAAATATTTCGCACAACCGCCATTTTGAGGTTATGAAAACAATTGAACTAAATTAGACGCCAGTGCATTACAATGTGTATAAACATTTGTTGTACCGAGTTTCATTACGTTTGGATGGTTATAGCGCGAGAAAGCTCTATTCAAAAGTCTGAAATTTGCTTGGCCGCCATGTTGGTTTTGTAGTTACCAGGTTTTTGAAAATCTCATAGCTGAACTTCTAGAATTTCAGGGTGTAATCGGTAATAGTTTCGGAGATTCTGAATGCTGGTGAATTATTTCGCACAGTCACCATTTTGGATTGGTGCGACACAATAAAATTTGAAGGGCACGGCCGGGGTCAACCGGTATGGTGCTATGATCTTACCAAGTTTCATTGAGATCGCTCCAGCCGTTCAGACGTTATTGAGGGGGGGGGGGACACACGCACACACCGACACACGGACAAATGGTGATCTCATAAGCCTTTTTTTTTATATAAAATGAAAATAGGCTAAATATTATAGGCATTGTAAGAGAGATTTCTCAAACCAAGAAATGCTTTTCTCAGGAACTATGTGGCAAATGAAGCTCATATTTTGTAAACTTCTACAACCCGCAAAGCAAATTGAAAGTAATCAGGGTAAAAATATCAACAAATATTTGAAACAATGACTTAAAACTTGTGGAATTCAAAAATCCATAAAATTTAAACCAAATGCATATCAAAAACAAGTAGTTCCGTGAAGAACTAAAGCCTATTTTCATATAACTTACTTATGTAAATTGCCACTATCAACATACAAAATTTCAGTTTGATTGCTGTAATAAATTCGTAGATATTGAGAACCGGCTAAATATTGCGGACGGACGACATTTTGGATTTTTATATATGTAGTTCTTAGAGTTATGTACTGTTACATGAAGAATATTGTGCACTTGTAATATTCAAACTTCAATCGCATGATTAGGATACAAGAAGTAAAAACGAGATTTTAAAATTTCGCACACCTGCCATCTTGTGGTTATGGAAACAATTGAAATAAATTAGATGCTGGTGGATTAACATTTGTATATGGATTTACTGTGCCAAGTGTCACAGCGCTCGGATGGTTAAATTGCGAGAAACGTTCATGTGAATATTTATACTTCGCGTCGCCGCCATGTTGGATTTGTGATCACCAGGTTATTGAAAGTCCTATAGGTGAACTTATGTTCATAGCCCCTATGAACATTTAAAAAAATCAGTTTGATTGCTGTAATAGATTCGTAGATATTGAGATCCGTCTAAATATTTCGAATGGTCGCCATGTTGGATTGTTATATGTCATGTACCTTTGAAGGAAAATTATTGCGTAGGTTCTTTATTCAAACTTTCACTTTGATCGCACGATTACGACACAACGTATAAAAACTAAATTTTAAAATTCGCACAGCCGCCATCTTGAGGTTATGTAAACAATTGATTTAAATTAAATTCCAGTGTATTACAATGTGTATAAACACTTCCTGTACCAGATTTTATTGCGTTTGGAACATTAAATCGCGAGAAAAGTCTATTTAAAACTTTCAACTTCGCTTGGTCGCCATGTTCGTTTTGTAGTTAACCGGTTTTTTAAAGTCGCATAGATGAACTTCCAGCAGTACCCTTTATCTCCGTACCATATTTCAGGGTTATACCAATAATAGTTTCAGAGATATAGAATGCTAGTGAAATATTTCGCGCAGCCGCCATCTTGAGGTTATGTAGCCCAAACAATTGAACGAAGTTAGATGTCGGTGCATTACAATGTGTATAAACATATACTGTACCGAGTTTCATTGCGTTTGGTTGGTTAAATCGCGAGAAACGTCCATTTAAAAGTCGCAAATTTGCTTGGCCGCCATGTTGGTTTTGTAGTTACTAGTTTTTCAAAAGTCACATAGGCGAACTTTTAGTAGTTCCCTTTATCACCGTACAAAATTCCAGGGCGATATCGGTAATAGTTTCGGTTTTATTGAATGCAGGTGAAATATTTAGCACAGCCGCCATGTTGGATTGGTGATACGTAACAAAATTTGAAGGGGACGGTCGGGGTCGTCCGGAATGGTGCTATGAACTTACCGAGTTTCATTGAAATCGCTCCAGCCGTTTAGAAGTTATTAGGGACACACACACACACACGAATCACACACACACACGAATCACACACACACGCACACACAGACACACGGACAAAAGGTAATCTTATAAGCCTATTTTTTCCATAAATGAATATAGGCTAATAAGATTGTTTTACAGGATTTACCATTATCATTAGAATGCAGATTATAGCTTTCATCCAATTATCTAGAGCAGTGGTTCCCAACCTTCGCCAGCTGACGCCCACTTTTTCAGATACGGGTGGTCATCGCGCCCCCCTCCCCTTCACTCATCGCTTCTATAACCTCTTCGATAAACTGACGCGGAGGATATAGACCTAACCTAACAACACTACATAATGGAATAATTATTTGTGAAATAATATGATGTACGTGATTTATATCTATTACATAGGCTACTAACTTCATTTTAGCACCATACAAAGAACACACTTCTACTCTAAGTCAACAAAAAATGTCAGTGAGAGGGTTAACACTGTTTTCTCTTGCTAAGATTCGGTATGTTGGGTTTGATATTTGACAGAGCACAGCTGAGATCACTTGCAACGTCAAGCCGACAGCGCTGCTTTGTTTTTATGACATTCAGCGTTGAAAATCCTGACTCACTTAAATATGTCATTGAAAATGGGGCAATGAATCGCAATACAACTGTGGCAGTTTACCCAAAAGTCACCCAGTCCTAATATTTATAATCATCTTTTAGCTTTGATTCATACTTCAAATCTATGGCTTCTTCTTGAAGTTGTGCTGGCAGTGCTTGAATGTCAATGGCAAACGGATTTCTTATCAATAAATGTTAAAAATGGTCCGGTTAGCTCAAACAATGCCAGCGTTTCGCCCCAGTGTGCCGTTGGGCTCGTCAGTTGGTACAGACACACCTACCAATACGCGTGGCTAGCACATACTGAGAAGGCCATGCAAGACACAAAATACAAGCAGTATTGACGTCACGAGCATGCCAATGTGCTACTGGAGTCAAACTCCCTTTCATAAAAACAAAAGGCTTACCTTGGCAATCCAAATCAACGGATTTCTTGTTTACATCCAGGACCATTCATCCGACGAGATATCAGGAAAGTAGGAGTTGAATTCTTGTGCCAGGAAATCCAAATGTGACTGAATTTGCACCTTAAGTTTAATACGATCACGATCATTTTTCTGCAGAATTTCATTAAGCGATGAAAGGTTGAGAAGTTGTTCAACTGAAGGCGGCGCTTCCACAACTTCTTTTTTCTGGAATGCTCTGATGGCATCATAAGCAAGCATAATATTGAAGTTTTTGCCTTGGAGCTTTAAGTTCAAACTGTTCAAAGCTTCAAAGAAATCACAAAGATATGCCAATGAGACGATAAAATTGGCATTGATTTTGCTCCTTACAACACAGCAAATTCCTTATTCACCTCCAACCTGCGGCTCCGCAGAGGTTTGTGCCGAAACTTGGCAATCACCAGTGCTTTTGAACGATTGATTGATACGACAATCACTTAGAGAGATTCGAAAAATGTTTATTATACGAAATTGCAATATTCGAGTTAAAAGAACTTAATTTGGAAATCACTTCACGCCCCCCTTGATAAATTCCCTCGCCTCCCCCCCCCCCTAGGGGGACGAGCCCCCCAGATTGGGAACCCCTGATCTAGAGTAATATCTTAGGAAAAGGGTCATATTGTAACATACGATATTTCGACTCGAGTTTACTGTATTCATTCAACGATGTTGATCTTGCTGTTGATTTCTTCTATTCATCACACTACAAATGTTTTGAAAATTCTATACGACAGCAGAGCTTCATTCGAAAATCCAAATATCCAGTATGGTTCACACGAGATATTATCCAATTCATAAAAATTAAGAAAACGTGGGCTGCAAAAAGACATTTTTTGAAATATTATGATGAGAGGTTTAGACAGCTTAGATCAGAACTAAAAACAAGTAGTTCCGTGAAGAACTAAACAGCCTATTTTCATATATCCTACTAATATCAATTGCCTCTATCAACATACAAATTGTCAGTTTGATTGCTGTAATAGATTCGTAGATATTGAGAACCGTCTAAATATTTTGGATGGTCACCATGTTGGATTTTTATATTATACGCCTTAGGTTTATATACTATTACATGAAGATTATTGTGTAGGTGTTTTATTCAAACTTCAATCGCATGACTAAGGACACAAGAAATAAAAGCGGGATTTTAAAATTTCGCTCAGCCGCCATCTTGTGGTTATGAAAATAATTTAAATCAATTAGATGCCAGTCGATTAAAATTTGTGCAAGCATATACCGTATCAAGTTTCACTGCGCTCTGATGGTTAAAACGCAAGAAACGTCTATTTGAATATTTAAATTTCGCGTCGCCGCCATGTTGGATTTGTGCTCGCCAGGTTATTGAACGTCCCATAGGTGAACTTATGCTTATAGCCTCTATACACTTACAAAATTTCAGTTTGATTGCTGTAGTAGATTAATAGATATTGAGAACCGTCTAAATATTTCAGATGGTCGCCATGTTCGATTTTAATATATGTAGGCCATAGAGTTATGTACTATTAGATGATGATTGTTGTGTACGTTCATCGTGCAAATGTTTATTTTGATCGCATGATTGGAACATAAGAAATAAAAACTTAATTTTCGAAATTTGCACAGCTGCCATCTTGAGGTTACGTAAACAATTGAACAAAAAAGATACCAGTGCATTACAATGTGCATAGGCATTTGCTGTACGAAGTTTCATTGCGTTTGGATCATTAAATCGCGAGAAAAGTCTATTTAAAACTTTCAAATTCGCTTGGCCGCCATGTTCGTTCTGTAGTTAACCAGTATTTGAAAGTCTCATAGATGAACGTCCAGTGGTACCCTTTATCTCCGTACAAAATTTCATGGTGATAGCGGTAATAGTTTCAGAGATATTGAATGCTGGTGAAATATTTCACACAGCCGCCATGTTGGATTGGTGAGACGTAACAAAATTTGAAGGGCACGGTCGGGGTCGCCCGGAATAGTGCTATGAACTTACCGAGTTTCATTAAAATCGCTCCAGTCGTTTAGAAGTTATTAGGGGGACGGTTTGCTGAGTATTTCTCATCAGTGTATATCAAAATGGATTGTATTTATAACAAGGATCACTTGTCTTCGAATGAATTTCCTGTCTTGCCCAAGGTTGAACATGGCTCACATAACGGTAGACGAAGTAAGAACAACTATAAATAGAACAAGTAGTTCCGTGAAGAACTATACAGCCTATTTTCATATATCCTACTTATATTAATTGCCACTATCAACATACACAATTTCAGTTTGATTGCTGTAATAGATTCGTAGATATTGAGAACCGACTAAATATTTCGGATGGTCGCCATGTTGGATTTTATATATGTAGGTCCGAGAGTTATGTACTGTTACATGCAGATTATTGCGAACGTGTAGTATTCAAACTTCAATCGCATAATTAGGACACAAGAAAAAACAAGGGGATTTAAAAATTTTCACAGCTGCCATCTTGAGGTTATGGAAACAATTGAAATAAATTAGATGCCAGTGGATTAACATTCGGATAAAGATTTACTGTACCAAGTTTCACTGCACGCGGATGGTTAAATTGCGAGAAACGTCCATGTGAATATTTATACTTCGCGTCGCCGCCATATTGGATTTGTGATCACCAGGTTATTTAAAGTCCGATAGGTGAACTTAAGTTCATAGCCCCTATGAACATTAAGAAAAGCAGTTTGATAGCTAAAATAGATTCGTAGATATTCAGTATCGTCTAAATATTTCGGATGGTCGCCATGTTGGATTGTTAAATGTATAGGCCATAGAGTCATGTACCATTAAAGGAAAATTCTTGCGTAGGTTCATTATTCAAACTTTCACTTCGATCGCATGACTTCATCACAAGAAATAAAAACTTAATTTTAAAATTCGCACTGCCGCCATCTTGAGGTTATGTAAACAATTGAACTAAATTAGATACCAGTGGATTACAATGTGTATAAATATTTCCTGTGTCAGGTTTCAGTGCGCTTGGAACATTAAATCGCGAGAAAGGTCTATTTAAAATTTTCAAATTCGCTTGGCCGCCATGTTCGTTTTGTAGTTAACCGGTTTTTAAAAATCTTATAGATGGACTTCCAGTAGTGCCCTTTATCTCCGTACAAAATTTTAGGGAGATACCGCTAATAGTTTCAGAGATATAGAATGCCGGTGAAATATTTCGCACATCCGCCATCTTGTGATTATGTAAACAATTGAACGAAGTTAGATGTCGGTGCATTACAATGTATATAAACATATACTGTACCAAGTTTCATTGCGTTTGGTTGGTCAAATCGCGAGAAACGTCTATTTAAAAGTCGCAAATTCGCTTGGCCGCCATGTTGGTTTTGTAGTTACCAGGTTTTCAAAAGTCACATAAGTGAACTTATAGTAGTTCCCTCTATCACCATAGAAAATGTCAGGGTAATATCGGTAATAGTTTCGGAGATATTGAATGCTGGTGAAATATTTCGCACAGCCGCCATGTTGGATTGGTGAGTCGTAACAAAATTTGAAGGGCACGGTCGAGGTCGCCGGGAATAGTGCTATGAACTTTCCGAGTTTCATTGAAATCGCTCCTGCCGTTTAGATTTTATTAGGGGGGGACACACACACGAATCACACACACACACACACACACACGCGCACACACACACACACGGACAAAAGGTGATCTCATAAGCCTATTTTTTCAAAATTGAAAATAGGCTAAAAATTAAGCCTAAGAAATCCTGTGGGCCTGATGGCATACCACCGTTCGTAATCAAGGACTGTGTGACCATATTGGTTTCTCAGTTAGCCTCCATCTTGAATCTTTCTTTAAAGACGCCCAGTTCTCTTGAAAAGTGTAAAATGTCTAAAATTACTCCAATCCTAAAAGGAGGCAACTCTGAAATAATATCGAACTACCGCCCTGTTTCAGTAATAAATGCTACAGCAAAGGTTTATGCCTGTTTGCCATCTCTTGATGAATGCAGTCTGTCTGTTGGCAGCTTCGGTGGCGTAATCGGTAGCATGCTGAGCTTCTATGCCCAAGATAGCGGGTTCAAACCCGGCCGAAGCCGTCGGATTTTTTAAGAGCGTTAAAAATCCCTCAGTATGCCTTCCTTCGGAGGGGAAGTAAAGCCGGCGGTCCCATGTCAAATATTTATGGCATGTTAAAGATCCTTCCACTAATTGCACCTGTGTGAAGCTAAATTGGATAGGTTATGAATGTAAACAACGCTCTTAGGTTTCTATGTTCGTTGCCAAGAGCCGACTGCGGCGGCATCTAGTAGCTCAGTCCTGAACTTGGCCTAGTAGTCGTTGACGGTGGCGATTGGCGGCAAAAGTAGGAACTATTTGAAAAATTCTTAGTTGCAGTACTTAAATTAACAAACAGATAACACACACTAATACAGTCATCACAATTAACACCGGTTATCAGACAGATTCTACACACACCCAAAGTACACGGGGCTACATGACCGCGTTGTCGCAGCCCCTAAACTTAAGAACCAACCAACTGTCTGTTGGCACAGGCTAGAGTAAAATGTGGCTTTCCACCTATGTGTCTGTCTTATTCATGGCTGTGATTGTATGGAAGCTACTGAGGTATGTGTGGTGCTTAGCAATGACCTCAGGGTACAACTAGTGCCTTTGTTTACTGTGATGGGTTCTACTCGTATAATCAGTGCTATTGTTCTGATTCGGTGAGGAAAGCAATGGCAAACTACCTCACTCCTCATCTTGCTTAGTGTCTCTCTCTCTCTCTCTCTCTCTCGCTCTCTCTCTCTCTCTGGTTAACAGCCGTGAGGCTGGTTGGCAGCAGCTCGCCATTCTTCCCGTCTCTCCGCCTTCCTCTTCAGTTCCCAGTATGAGCCACAACCCATATCTTCCAGTATTTCACTCATGTACTCCAGTCTGGGTCTTCCTCTATAATTCTTGCCGTCTACTGTTCCCTCGGTTATAAGCTTAATCAGTCCATTGTGTCGCAGTATGTGGCCCACGAGGTGATTCCGTCTTCTTTTTAAATACGTATTTAAGGAAGCACCTTCTCTCTCCCACTCTTCTAAAGACTTCCTCATTTGTGACCATTTCTTTCCAGCTGATTTTCATAATCCTTCTATAGCACCAGGTTTCAAATGCTAGAAGTCCTTTCCTCTCTCTCTCTCTCTCCTATTGTCCAAGATTTGCTGCCATATAGCGCGACGCTCCATACATAGGTCTTTTACATTTGTATCCTCACATCAAGACTTATGTTCCTTGCAGTAAATAGGTTCTTCTTTTTATAGAAAGCGTTCTTGGCTTGGGCAATCCTACTTAATATCTCTCTGCTGCTTCTTCCATCATTCGTTATTTTACTTCCCAGATAATTAAACTCATTCACGTCTTGTATCTTTTCATTTCTTAACTCTATTGCTGTCTGGTTTTCGCCATTTCTACTGCAGACCAATTTTTTTGTTTTGTTTGTATTTATTTTCATATTAAATTCTTCCTCCATTATTTTCTCCATCTTGCTCAGGATCTTTTGTAAGTCTTCTTCACTTTCTGCAATTAGCGCTCTGTCATCAGCAACCCTTATCATGCCAACTTTATCTCCATGAATATTCATTCCTGTGGCAAATTCTTCTCTTACTCGGTCGATCGCCTTTTGTACATATGGTGATACTTTATGAGGATCCAACCAGCCTCTGGGTTGACTACCTAACAGACAGACAGACAAACAACGTTTATGAGCACATTCTCTATCCTAGGATTTACAATCATAATACGGTTGAGCTCTCACAATGTCAGCATGGCTTTATGTCCAGCAGATCTGTTTTTTCAAATTTGCTGGGTTTTACTCAGGAGGTTTACAATGCATTAGTGACCAATAAAAGAACTGACAGTGGCTTCGGTGGCGTAGTTGGTAGCAAGCTGAGCTTCTATCGCGGGTTCAAAACTGGCCAAAGCCTTCGGATTTTTAAGAGCGTTAAAAATCCCTTAGTTTGCCTTCCTTCGTAGGGGAAGTAAAGCCGGCGGTCCCATGTCATAGATTTATGGCTTGAAAAAGAATCTTCCACTAACTACACTTGTGGAAGCTAAAATTTGTAGGTTAGTTTGATAACGCTGTATTAGTTCTAACTTTCGCCGCCAGGTGCTGACTGCGATGACATTTAGTAGCCACGTCTGCATCTAGGTGTCGTGGACGGTAGCATTTGGTAGCAAAAGTAGTAACTTCTTGAAAAAATTAATCGTCTGCAGTCCTTCTACCTAAATCACAGAAAAAACATACTAATACAGTCATCACAATTAGCAGTGGTTATCAGACATATTCTACACACACCCAAAGTACACGGGGCAACATGACCACGTTGTCGTAGCCCCTAAACTAAGGAACCACCACCAACCACAAAGAACTGAAGTGATATACGAAGGCAGATCAAAAATGGTCATCTATTACACCACCTATACAACAGCAACACGCCTATAACGACATACTATGTAACGTCACTTTTCCACATAGTTTCCATGAGACTCCAAACATTTCTGCGAACGCACAACCAACTTGTCGATTCCGGATGCATAGAAAGTTCCTCCAGCGTTCTGCAACCACACGAAGACAGCGGCCTTCACCTCCTCATCGGTCTGGGAATGTCGACCACCGTTCTGTCTAATGATCGCATTCACACTGTTGACATTTGTACGGGTCCTGGACTTTGCGGGCCTGCCCTCGCTATATTCGTGCGTCCGGCTTCGATTTGCTGGCACCACTTTACGATCCCTTGCCGGGAAATGGCCCGCTCCCCTTACAAAGCACTAATTTCACGATGAATGTCCGTGAAATTCTTCCTTTTGGCCCATAGGAATCGGATTGTCGCACGCACCTCATATTTGGAGTGAACGTCCAGTCGACGCGCTATTGCTTTTGGCTACTATTCACACCATACAAGACGATACACCACAGCGGCCTGCCTAACAGACGTGTGGGCAGTGTCTGTCCCTTTCTCCGCTGTGCCCACGTTTGCGACACACAGCGCGCTGCTGCAGCGCGTTAGTGCAACTAACTTTTTGTTTCACTCGTACATGGATTTAGAAAAGGCCTTCGATAAAGTTGACCATAAAATTTTTGTGACAAAGCTGTACCAGTTTGGAGTTTAAACCATTACTTCAATTGTTATGATCCTATTTACAATATAGTCAGAAATTTGTGAAATCTCAGTTAATTTTGTTAGTTCTTCTGGAGTCTCACAGGGTCTAATCTTGGGCCTTTCTTATTTCTAATGTTGATTAATGATTTGCCTAATATTTTTTGTTACTCTGATTGTTTATTGTTTGCTGACGATATAAAGCTATACAGTATATGACCATATACAACTCGAGAGACGAGAATAACCTGCAACAGAATGTCAATAATATTATATCATGGTGTGATAGTAATAGTTTAGTCCTCAATGTAAAAAACGTCAAGTCATGATATTTACAAGGAAGAAGGAATATACAGGGTGTATTTGATATGATGGAAGTCCGTTACACTGGTGATAGGAGATGGTATTCTAAGCAAATATCTTCATGAAATTCAGTCGGATCTTAATTAGTGTAGGTGGAATTAAATCACAAAAATCGTCGGTCAATGTCTTGGAAACGGGCTTACACTTCGTTCCCCTCAGCAGCACAGCTACCTTCTCCCCGTCACCCTCCCCTACAACGCTAAGGAATGTTGACAAGAGTCTGAAGTTGAGTGACCTCCTCGTCTTGTCTGCCAATGACATTGAAATACACAAACCGACCCTATGAACAGCTGTTTCACACCTTCATGGGGAGTGGCTACATGACTAGTGATGGTGGATCTGTTTAGGATTTTGCCATCCTCATTGCCTATGCATAGAAAATGGAAATCCTAATGATTTGGTAAATTAATTTAAGAAATTTTTGGTCTATCTTTGTGTGAAGACAGTGCAACAACTGTAACAAAAATATTAATAATACTATTATTATACTAGGCTACTACTACTGTACTAATAATAGTAATAATAGAATTTTAGACACACTAACATCTTTAATACGGGGCTACCTGACCACGTTGTCGCAGCCCCTAAACTATGGAACCAACCTAAGTTCCTTTATGTCTTCTTTTTTGGTATGTCGAGTTGCCAGACTTTTATTTTTAGCACTCTACCACCAGAGCTACACATGCTGACTCTTATTATTATTATTATTATTATTATTATTATTATTATTATTATTATTATTATTATTATTATTATTATTATTATTAGACTATTATTATTATGTATTATTATTTTTATCATCATCTACATGTGGTGCTAGTGTTGAGACAGCGTACCATTACCGGCCGATATGCACGTCGGGGCGTGATGGCGCAGCGGTCCGGCTTTTGGCCTCTCACCATGGCGGACCGGGTTTGATTCCCGGTCAATGCATGTGAGATTTTCGAAGTGAAATGCCACGTCCTCTGGTTCGGATTCCACATAAAAAGGAGGTCCAGTAGCTCATGATCACGAAATTTACGGTCATGTAAAAACACAAGCTTCCTTACTTCCCACCATCTGCAGCCACAAGATGATTTTCCGTGGCATCCCACGAGTCAAAAGTTGGAATGTCCCTCCATAAGACCACGGCTGCTTTCTTTCCTACCCCCGCGGTGTAAGCATGCGCATTTAATCGTACACCATGATCGCAGCAAGTCCGGTAATTGGAGGTCCAAACTCAGCACCGACAGTGGCTATCCTGAGTTTGGATTTCCTTGGATTCTTCCACGCGCTTTCCAAGCACATGCCGGGATAGTATGGTACTTGGAGTCCCGAAGCACCAACCTCATTCATGACCCTAATAATTACAGCTACTCATACTACTACGGTCACCACAGAAACACAGTTTATCAGACAAATCCAATACTCACCCAACTACACGGGGCTGATAAACAAATGTCCCAAGCCCCTAAAATGAATTAACAACAACCATCACAACAAGCTTTCAAGTCTCTTCCATCATCATTGTTACCAAACATATTTATTTACTTAACGTCCTACCAGTGTGGTCCAACCCGCGGCCCGCCTGTTCACTTTTGTTGGCCCTTGTCCTTCTTACTGCCCTTCACTCTTCGACAGTTATAATCCGTGGCGTGCCTACTTTAATTTTCACTTTCATTCAGTAATGTTGCGAAGGAGCCAGGTGGGAAAGGAAAGATCCCGAAAAATACGCCAGTAATCAAAATTGTCTTTCCACGAATACGTTACGCACGATAAGTGCCTCCATGCGACAACTGGTTGGCTGCCAGTGATTGGTTGCCGATAAATTCGCTATCGTTCGTGTGCTGCGGTGGATTTCCCTATAAAAGGGAGCGCAGGGTTGTTCGAGAGATATAGTACGACGAGAGTTTGTTGTCATCGTTGTTGCGAGAGCGGTACCTAATATGGCGGGACTTAATAAACGGGGTGTTGAAGACAGTGGCGGATCCAGAGGTTCACCTCGGAGGGGGCACTCTTAGGATTTCAGAGTAGCTACAGAAAATATGTAAAACTTACTAAATTTGTATTTAATCTATTCACACTACACATAACATCCAACCACCAGATTTTATAATTCTACAAGAAATTCATTATATTAAAATGGTTTATTGGTTTCAGTTTTAAGTCATTGTCATTATGTAAAAAAAACCTCTTCAATTCTACAGAATATGTACATTTCCACATTTTAATGCACATTATACAGTCAAATATGTATTAAAAACATTTGCAATCATAGTGACTATCTGAAGACAATATACAAGTCTACTACACAAATGTTACAACATATGAACAATTGTACATAGTACCAACATTGTCAGTCACTGAGTCACTACTAGTCACATAAATATAAATACAAAAAACAATTGTATTGAATACTGATTGGGATTCTATTTGGTGACTATCCTAGGCAAAATAAATGCCTATTAAAAATTAAATCCAGGCGATCATTCGTTTACTCCCTTTAGAGAAACGTTCTAGAACTTTTTCAACGTCAACATTTATATCACGGTGAACAAATTACAGACACAAGCCATTCAACCTATCCTCTGTCATTCGCGTTCGTAGCTATGATTTGACAAGTTGCAGGCTGCTAAAAGATCTCTCTGCACTTTCAACACTGTCGATGTAGCGATTATATTAACAGTGTTGCCATTACATACTATATGATAACAAACATTGACCACATTCATGAATGCAGGCAATACAGCAAAGATTTTACTCGCAGTGCAGTTTGGAGAGACAATCATTTTTATCGGCAATATCAATGTAGCAGATAACTGGATTTTCGGAGGGGGCACTTGCCCCTGGTGCTCCCCTCTGGATCCGCCACTGGTTGAAGATGAGAAACGTCAAAGTGGCAGGAAAGTTACTTTTTTGTTGAACATAATGGAAAACCACAGTGTGTCATCTGTTCTCAAGTATTAGGTGTTTCGAAGGAGTATAACGAGAATAGACACTATACCAGCTAGCATATATCAAAATACGATCAATACTAGGCAAGTGCCAGAAGTTGTGTGTTTAATGATTTGAAGCTGAAACTAACAGCACAGAAGAATATATTTCAGCAACCATCAAACACTGCCAGTTTAAATGCATCTTATGAGGTATGTTTAGAGCTAGTGAAAAGTAAAAAGTCGTTTAGGGATGGTGAGCTCATTAAGAGTTTTGCTGTAAAAATGGCATCTTCATTTCGAGTAATATGATAGCTAAAAATTTTGAAACAGTTTCCTTGTCTCATCAGACAGTCAGTAGAAGAATTAATGACAAGGCTGGTGAAGTTTCAGGTTCTCTCAAGAGCATTTTGGATAAATGTGAATTTTACTCTCTAACTCTAGATGAGAGCACAGATATAGCTGACATAGGCCAGCTTCTTATCTTTGTCAGAGCAATAAACGTAGAATTTGAAATTCACGAAGAACTGTTGGAATTAAGATCATTAGAAACCAGCAAAGAAACGTATTGCCAAATTCAACGCACTGGATGATGTCGTTTCTAAATATGGCGATTTTGTGAAGTGCTCTGGCATTGCAACAGATGGAGCTAGAGCAATGATTTGTCCAAACAGTGGTTTAGTACGACTGTGTAAAGAAAAAACAATTGAACCTTTTGTTTTTCCACTGCATTATCCACCAGGAGGCTCTCTGTGGATAAATTTTAAGTCTCAAGAAGACAATGAAAACTGTTGTAAATACTGAAAATTTAATAAGGGGAGGCAATAAAGCCTGTAGACACATAACATTTATTGCATTCTTGGACAATTTGGAAGCTGAGTATGGTGAAATTTCATTGTACTGATAAGTGCATTGGGTAAGTGCTGGAAATTGCTTGCAACAGTTTTTTGGGTTGAGGAATGAAATTCTTGCTTTTCTCAAAAATGAAAACATTGAGTATGAGTATCAAGAAAAACTGGAATAAATCCAGTTTTTGAATAATCTTGCTTTTTTGACAGATTTAACATCCCATCTAAATGCTTTAAACCTGAAACTACAAGGCAGAAAACAAAATATCTCCCAGTTTTATGGACATATTGAGGGCTTCCACAAAAACAAAAAATGATGTAATGCAAGTTGCACTGAATGCAAATAATGTGGCACACTTCCCATCTTGTCAGCAGTTGAAAGAAGAAAAAAGTGACATAAATTTTAGAATGTTTCATGAAATAATACTAGATATCAAGAAAGAGTTCCAGAACAGATTCCATGATTTTCACTCCTTGAAACCAAGACTTGCACTGTTGAACAACCCCATGCAAATTGAAGTGAATGAGGAGCCCTGTGACCTTTAAATGTAAATTTGCGATCTTCAGGTGGACCCATTCTTCCAGACTAAAAAGTGTGATGTGTCTGAAAATTTCTGGAAACTGATTTCTAAAGAACGTTTTCCTAAACTGCTTAAATTTTCTCTGCAAGTGTTATCGCTGTTTGGCAGTACGTATGCGTGAGAAAGTGCTTTTTCTGCTCCCAAACAAATTAAATAAAAAACGAGATATCGAATTGAAAGTGCTTCACTGGAATCGAGCCTGAGACTTTGCCTTACTGAACTTACAGTGGACATTGATACACTTGTGTCAGGAAAGCAGTGCCAATCATCACATTGATTTCTCGACTGTAGAATGAACTGGTATATTAAACTAGTAATATTAAACTTTTTTATTTTAATTTTTAACTTTAATATATGTTTTTGAGTGAAATATTTAATACGTTTTCTTTCTGGAAAGTCTCTGGCCCACATATTCCTATACTAACGTTTGATTGGCCCTCGGGTAACTAAAGGTTGGACCACCCTGTCCTAAACAATTAGAACCCTACTTAAAAATAAATAACATTCAGTAAAGATATAATCTCTTATAATGTGTATAATAATAATAATAAGAATAATAATAATAATAATAATAATAATAATATGTTGTTGGACACACTATTTTTATTTTTGGCAGGCATGTCGAGATTCCGGAATGTTGTGTTCACAAAATGTCATGTAGGCTACGTGCCATTACATCCATCGGCATAAGGTTGTCGTATTTTTTCACCTTCATGTATTACATGACTCAGACTAGATCGAACCCTCGAGAAGGATGGCACTCTAATACCTGAGCTCGCAGCCTCACTATCATTTAATTATTATTATTGTTTTATACAGTACATATAACACATTGCTGGTACATCACAACGTAACTATACGGGCTTCAGAGAACCAAAGTATTGCTACTGAAACAGCCACTTCTAAGCTGGAAAGTCGAAATAGCAACCCATGAATTTTCAGACGATTCGGGTTGTTGAGAGAACTACTGCCTTCTGCATTAGTTTGTCCATTTGAGTAACCAGAACCAGTTCTTTAAGGTCTTGGAGCCTACTTGGGATCACGCCCGTATTTCAGACAATGTTAAGTATGGTCTTTACCCGTTCTAAGTGCCATTGCCTTTTGATAGGGCCAACCAACTCACTATATTTGCTATAATGTTATTATTGTTATAATTATTATTAAAAGTAATAAATAACCCCTGGCACTACAGCCCGTGAAGGGCCAAGGCCTACCAAGCGACCGCTGTCCAGCCATTTGGCCTGCAGATACTTGGGTGACGCGTGATCAGCACATCGGGTCCCTTCGGCCGTTAATCTTGGTTTTCGTGATCGGGGCGCTGCCTCACTGTCAGACAGCTACTCAATTGTCCTCACGAGGCTGAGTGAATCCCGTTCCAGCCCTCACGTCAGTTTATAAAATCCCTGACGGAGCCGGGAATCGCACCCGGGGTCTCCAGGTGAGAGGCAGGCGCGCTACCCCAACACCACAAGGCTGGCTATTATTATTATTATTACTATGTACATGTGGTACCATACTAGTATTACATTTTGGAAGTAGTTTTCCATGGTTTCCCACCTCTACCCCAGGCAAATGCTGGGATGTTTCCTAACTTAAGTCCACGGCCGCCTCCTTCCGAATCCTCACCTGAATTACAAACACCCACATTACTAAAGAAAACACAAAAACACAGGTTATCAGACAAATTCTTCCCACATCCTACCACATGGGGCTAAATGACCAAAATTGCCAAGCCTCTCAAACAAAACATCAAGTATATTCCTTCCGTCTTAAATGCTAGTTCTGAACAGAATACGGGATGTCGGAATTTTGTCACACTGAATTTCATTAAAGTGCCGGACGGCAATGACACTTACAAAGTAGGCTACACAGTACTACCGGTCATAACGTCCCAAGACATTGCGTGCAATTTCAACAACAACAACAACAACAACAGCAATACACATTTTCTTACGAGACGGGTATTGCTAGCTCCTCGTAACAGCTGATACCTCCCCTCAACTAGTAAGGTCAACGCTCCGATTACGTAACAACTTCTCCTCCGCACATCGCCCCACCTAGTCCCGCCCCGTTTACCGCAGCCTGCTGCCTCACCTTCTGTTTGAAGAATTTCGGAAAAACCTGAAAACATTGACTTTGTAATGATAAATTTTCAATTTAAAGATAGGTGAAAAAAAAATTACCTAGGAAGCTTACAATAGTCTCTTCTATCACCAGTGTAACGGTCTTCCATTATATCAATTACACCCTGTATAAATCCTAGATATTGTATTGAAGAAACAGCACTCGAAATTGCACCGTCGGTAAATGATTTAGTGATTATTGTCGACAGCAAATTAACTTTTAATGGCCATATTGCAAATATAATTAGTTAGGCCAACAAGATGCTTGGTTTTGTAATTAGAAACTCTAAATTATTTACTCAACCTATTGGCCTAGTGTAATGTGGTATTTTCAAAGCATTGTAACGGTAATAATAATAATAATAATAATAATAATAATAATAATATCGTATGGCCTCGGGTGCCTGGTGCAAGCTTTCCTATTTGACACCCTGAGGGTAGCTTGCATGTCGAATTTCGTAGTTCCTTGTCTATGAAAGTCAAGGAGGTTAGATGTTAGATATCTAATCTCCTTGAACACAATAGCGCTTTCTAGTAGAGAAATGAGGAACTTTGTGCTGGCGGAAACTCCCGAGATTAATTTTGCCATTATGAACTCGGCCTACTGAATTCAAATGGGTTCTTTGACATGCCAACATCGTATGACATGCGTATCGTATTTTTGCAGCCTTTCAAAAATCACTTACCAAGGTCAGGGGCGAACCTGCAATCTTGGGGTTAGTAGACCGACACGCTATCCACTCACCCACCGTGGCAACGTGTAACGGTAAAAGATGGTATATTGGCTTTCACTGCCAGCGAATTAAAACTCAGCAATTCTTCTAGGTTTGTGCCGTGTCTTGTGTTGGGTTTCGCCTAGGACACCAAGCTGGCTCATCGGCGGGCTCTTGGTGTCCCCGCCCGGACCCCCATTGGAGTAACGAACTGCGCGTTACCTCCCTTTATATTAGGTGCAACTGCACCACTTGACTTCGAGAACTAAAAGCTCAAGCAGCCTTAACCTCCCTATGATTGCTGAGTTTTAATTCACTGGTCGTGAAAGCCAATATATCATCTTTGTGCAAGCTTTCCAAGGGAGGTTAAGGCTGCTTGAGCTTTTAGTTCTCGCAGTCAAGTGGTGCAGTTGCACCTAATATAAAGGGAGGTAGCGCGCAGTTCGTTACTCCTGTGGGGGTCCGGGCGGGGACACCAAGAGCCCGCCGATGAGCCAGCTTGGTGTCCTAGGCGAAACCCCACACAAGACACGGCACAAACCTAGAAGAATTGCTGAGTTTTAATTGTAACGGTAACTCCGTTACCATTGCCTGCAAATAACGGTAAGTCAGTTACTTGTGTAAAGTATCCCGGTAGGATGGGAGCATATTTTATTTCGTCGTTGTTCCGGCAATAGCTCCTATGTGCCAAACAGTAAATTTTTCAGGAGAAGCAAAAAACAAGTTTGTAGGTAGAATACTGCACATTTAATGCACCGAAAATTTGAATAACACATGTTTGCACTAAGATGTCATAATAATTAACAACAATGCTCATCGAAACAAGTGGATATTTACAATAATGGAAATATATTCATCGAATGCACATAGAAGGTTTTGCCTGTTCCATTTCACCACATAGGAGAAACTGCACCCAAATAATATACTTAATGTTCATAGCTTCATCATTAGCCTAATTTACGTTCTTGCACACGTAATGCGATTGCCATTTTTATAATATAAAATGTGTTTCTACTTCTACTAATACTGTTGCATAACAAAATGTAATCAACTTATAGAAAAATAAATTTGAGTAAAAAGTTAAATATTCGAGAAAATAGGTAAAGATGAAAAAGTTTTCATTGCCTTTCATTGCTGGCTTCGCATCTTTACTTGTATTTCAGAGAGTCATAAAATGAGTGATGGTCCTTTTCTATTACTGACTTCAGTTCTTGAAGATGCTTGAATTTAGATTCCGTGATTGGAATTTGTGATGTGTTCAATGGTTGAACCATAGTATGATGGCATTCTTTACATCGGTGAGGCAAAAGTTTCCACTCCTCAAAGTATGCTAATTTGTATGATATTTCACCACATGGATTGTATTTTATCATCCTCAGATCATGGGCAGTGGGATCTCCAGCCTTCTTACCAGGTCTCAGGGAGGTCAGGTTGCAGTTCAAGCCTTCAACATTTCTGAAAAATGAAAACTCGTTGACAATAATGTTATATGGCTATTTAGGTCTGGCCATTCTCATTGATCTAATGTAGTCCATGGGTGAATATATTGGTGGTTTGAAGTACAGCTCTAAAGTAGAATGTACACTATCTGCTTCCATCATTGTATGACCCTTTTCAAGGAAGACTTGCTCAATAATAATGGAGTTTGTCTTGGAAACATCGCTCAGTGCACTGGCCAGGGTTTTGTTCCGGTTCTGGTAGGCGCATCCATCAGAAATTAGGACAATATGCCTGTACTGTTTCGGTATATGTTCCAAGTAATGGACTATGCAAGACACAAACTCATTTGATGAAACACCCCCGTTACCTTCATGCCATACATAGAGTGTAACATCTTGGTTGTTAAGTTCATAAATAGTGAAGTTATGCAGCTGCAGTTTTTGTTTGTAATAGTCTTTGGCAGCAGCTAGTCTTGGACACAAGAGCACAGTTTGGAGGTCCATTGTGATTACCAGTTTCTCTTCAGAGGCACTGTCTTTCATCTGATTCTTAATTTCTCTGGCTTCATTTTTCTCTTCAAATTAGCCTGATAGACTTCCTCACTGACCATTTTAGCTTTATAACCACAGCATATGTCGCATTGGTCTTTCCTTGGAGCATGTATGGCTATATTGTTCTTCTTCATAATTTCGGAAAAACACCTCCTTCCTACATGCTGTACACTACTATCCTTGCACCATGCCACATACACATTATACATGTGAAGGATCGACCGGAATGAGGACTCTACATACGTCTTCTTGGAACTGGCCCTACAGTGATGACTGGGAACTTTCGGCAGATGATCTAGCCACTCTTGCACATTGTCACAAGCAGTAACACGCTTTCTCTTTGCAACTGGTTCATTTGAGTCTACTGCATGCCCACTCTCATTGAATTGAGAACAGTCATCGTCGCTTGTCCACCTTTTAAACATATCTTGGCCGATCGCTAAAGTATTTATAAATAAAGTTCTGCATACTCTCACCTTTTCCCCTGATGGTTTTCTTAAATATACATCATGACCTGTGTTCTTCCTCGCTTGATTTTCTCCTCAAAACATTTCTTGTTGTTACCCAACCACGAACAAATGTTTTCTTTTCACTC
Source organism: Meconema thalassinum (assembly GCA_946902985.2). Lineage (NCBI taxonomy): Eukaryota > Metazoa > Arthropoda > Insecta > Orthoptera > Tettigoniidae > Meconema > Meconema thalassinum. The sequence continues at coordinate 78,047,456 of OX336401.1, read as the reverse complement.
CAAGAATTTAGGTTCCAGAATGTGCTAAATATGTTATTTCTTTCTTCATCTGTTATTTCAGAGCAACGAAAACTGCGCTCAGATTTCTTAGTAGTGGTAGTGTGTTTGCATCTAGGCAAAACTTGTTTGGATTCCCTTAAACGATTTTGAACCACCTTATCCTCAGTCTTCTGAAATCCTAGGTATTCCAGCCCCTTGAGTCTTTTATTTTTATTTATCTTCCTCTTCGTACCACATTCTATAATGTTTGGATTGCCGACGTCCTCACAGTACTCCCTATCCATTTCTTCTGCATCACAGATTCTTTCTCCTTTCCCCGTTGAATCTTTTTCATTTCTTTCATCTATGCCACACTCTTCATTTAGATGTTCAATTTCCAGTAGGCCTAGGCCTAATAATTGACTTTTGATGTTGAATTGCAATGCACTTCAATTCCCTCCATATTCTTAATTGAGAAGCCACTTTATCATAATACAGTGAAACTAAATCGACATAATACTTACTTGGTAATATAATGTATGGTAGTTTCTCTTGCAGTGATAATGCATTCGGAACACAATAATGCAGGCTAATGAAAGGTACTGACTGTTGGACATTCCTCGCAAACAGCAAACACTGGACTAATCGACTGCTCATAAAAATACCGCAAAACACACACCAAACAGTTCAGAACTCAACCCATAGGTTTTGCAGGAACAACGACGATTTGTAAGCTATTTAATAAATTAAGCCGATAGAGCACGCCACAATCGATGGGCTCTCGGATATTACATTCAGAGCGAGCCAGATTGGACGCAGGTATTCATGTCTTCATCCCGCTTGTGGCAGACAGGAATCCAGCCAATGAACATACGATCGGTCGCATTGCAGGGAGAGCAAGGGTTACACCAGCGACAGCGTGTCTATAATATTAGCGGTTGGGCCTCATCGATATAGGAATGTAGCTCAGCTCATAGACTGGAGATTATGAGTTACGCTTGGGAAGCTCGACAACACTCTGAGCCACATTTCCTTCATTTTAGGACATTTGGCCCTAATTCACTGAAAAGACAACAAATCCAACAACTTGATACATTTAAGTAACCTTGGTTGTTGGTTGTCAGAGGATTTGAATCTAGACCTTAAAATCAAGGCCCGTATTGAAATGGCAAGATCAACTTTTAAGAAAATGAGATCTTTATTGTGCGATGATGCCTTAAATTTAAAACTAAGACAGCGTATTGTAAAATGGTTTGTTTTGTCCATTTTGCTTTATGGAGTGGAAGCCTGGACTATGAAATCGTCCACTATTAAGAGGCTCGAAGCTTTGGAAATTTGGTTTCATAGAAGGATGCTGAAAGTCTCTTGGATAGATCATGTCTATAATGACCAGGAGCTGCAGAGGGCAAATTCTCAATGAGAGCTACTGACCACCATCAAATGCAGTAAAATTGCTTACCTGGGTCATGTGTTACGTGGTGAAAAATATACAATATTACATCTCATTTTAAAAAGGCAAAATTGATGGACAACAAAGAGCGGAAAGGAAAAGGACGTCTTGTCTTCGGAACCTTCAAGATTGGAACAAGACCTATTATTGAACAGCTTTACCCCTCTGCTGAAGATTGACAAACACTATCCACATTGATCGCCAACGTCCGGGAGACTGTGCAGGGCACATAAAAGAAGAAGACCCTATTTCACTAAAGGAATGGTGTATAAGTCAGTAGTGAGATCTGCAATGATTTATGGAGCAGAGACATGGCCACCAACTAAGGCACATTGTAAGGCAATGGATGTGACTGAAATGAAAATGTTAAGAAGAATTTGTGGCGTCACCAGAGCCGATAGGATTAGAAATGAGAGACTAAGAGGCAGTGTTAAAGTGACGGTGATATCAAAAAAGGTTCAAGAGAGAAGATGATGATAATTGTTGTTTTAAGGAGCCTAACATCTAGGTTATCGGCCCCTAATGGTTTGGGTGATCGAGAAGATGATAATGAAATGTAAACTATAACTAAAACTAACTACTAACTTACCCAAAGAAGAAATGGAAAACAAAAGGAGAATAAGGCAAATAAAGGACAGGAGGAAAAGAAATGCCCTCAACCATCGAACAATACGGATCGAGAGACTTGGAAAGAAGGAGAGCCATGAAAGGCAGATAGGAAAGGGAAAGAGGAGAGGGTCCGCCCCAGAGGTAATGGATATAACGGGGAAAACCGGACCCAGCTCAGAAATCTCATAGGGGTGACCAACTCCCGAACTCACCAGCCGTGAACCCCTGAGGGTGTAGCACAATCCAGGGTGCACCAGAAGTGGTGGGGCTACATACACCCGGCCTCCTTGAGGGCCTTGAGCAGAAGGCAGGAGATAACAGGAAAAGAAAAAGAAGGCTAACCCCTCGCACAAGGAGGGTATCAGAAAAGATGAGACAAGGGCCAATTCAGGCGGGAAAGGAAGAGACTCCCTAGGCCTCGGATACCCTAATACCGTCGGGGTCGGAAGAGACCAAGAGTTGACCAAGAGAGGTCGACAGGAAAGAAGACGGAGAGGAGCCCGGCACAAGTAAGTGGAAGCAATGCCGGACTCAGCTGGGGTCCCGTGGTCGCCTACCCACGTCCCACTAGATGTGAGCCCCTGGGGGGGGGGCAAGAGAGAAAACCACAGTGGTATGGACATGTCATGAGAAGGGACAACACTTATGTTGGCAAGAGAATGACAGTAATGGTAGTGGAAGGCGACAGAGGGAGGGACTGTATACGAGATGACTTGAGGGAGAAACATCTAAGGGAAGAGGACGTATGGGACCGAGGGAAATGGAGAAGACTTGCCAGGAACGTCGACCCCACTTGAGTGGGAAAAGACGAAGAAAAAGTAGAAGAAGTAGACCCTATTTCACTAATCAAACAGCTAAACAATTATTGTCCTCATGAGGCTGAAAATAGAACTTCAAGCCTCCTAGTTAAACGTGCTACCCCTACTCAACGGGTCCGACAGTAGTAATGATAATTATGATGGTGATAATAATACCGTGCGGGATAGTGCAATGGTCAATCTGTCAATGTGTCTGATGCAAGCGGACCTGGTTCGATTCCCGGTTGATGCATGAGAGATCTACTAAATGGAAAGTCTCTGCAGGAAGTTTGGTTTTCACTGGAAAAGCTGGTCTCGTAGCTAATGATTTCGAGATTAACAGTCACGTAAAACTACAAACATCTTCCCACGCTTCTCCTCTACTTCCCTCTTTCCTTTCCCCATTCATCCCTTCCCTCCCACCTTTTCTCCCTATCGTCCTTACTTCTCCCTACTTTCCTATTACTCCTTCCTTCCTTCCTTCCTTCCTTACTTCCTTCCTTCCTTTCCTCCTATCTCCCTTCCTCTCCTTCTACCTCCCTTCCTTTTCTCATTTCTTTCCTTTCTTCCTGCCATCATTCTTTTTCTCCTAACTCCCTTCCAATCCTCCTACGTTCCATCCTTCTCTCCTTCCTCTCCTTTCCTCCTACCTCTCTTCCTTCCCTCATTCATTCTTCCCTTTCCTCCTCTCGCTAATCCTGCGCTCAGTAATCTGGCCTCTTGCTAATACTGCGCTCAGTAATCTGGCCTCTTGCTAATCCTGCGCTCAGTAATCTGGCCTCTCGCTAATCCTGCGCTCAGTAATCTGGCCTCTCGCTGATCCTGAGCTCAGTAATCTGGCCTCTTGCTAATCCTGCGCTCAGTAATCTGGCCTCTCGCTAAACCTGCGCTCAGTAATCTGGCCTCTTGCTAATCCTGCGCTCAGTAATCTGGCCTCTCGCTAATCTGGCCTCTCGCTAATCCTGCGCTCAGTAATCTGGCCTCTTGCTAATCCTGAGCTCATTACTCCGTCCTCTCGCTAATCCTGAGCTCTTTAGTCCGGCCTCTCACTAATCCGGCGCTCAGTAATCTGGCCTCTTGCTAATCCTGCGCTCAGTAATCTGGCCTCTCGCTAATCTGGCCTCTCGCTAATCCTGAGCTCAGTAATCTGGCCTCTTGATAATCCTGCGCTCAGTAATCTGGCCTCTAACAAATCCTGAGCTCAGTAATCTGGCCTCTTGCTAAACCTGAGCTCAGTAATCTGGCCTCTCGCTAATCCTGCGCTCAGTAATCTGGCCTCTTGCTAATCCTGCGCTCAGTAATCTGGCCTGTCGCTAATCCTGCGCTCAGTAATCTGGCCTCTCGCTAATCCTGCGCTCAGTAATCTGGCCTCTTGCTAATCCTGCGCTCAGTAATCTCTCCTCTCGCTGATCCTGAGCTCAGTAATCTGGCCTCTTGCTAATCCTGCGCTCAGTAATCTGGCCTCTCGCTAAACCTGCGCTCAGTAATCTGGCCTCTCGCTAAACCTGCGCTCAGTAATCTGGCCTCTTGCTAATCCTGCGCTCAGTAATCTGGCCTCACGCTAATCTGGCCTCTCGCTAATCCTGCGCTCAGTAATCTGGCCACTTGCTAATCCTGAGCTCAGTAATCTGGCCTCTTGCTAATCCTGAGCTCATTACTCCGGCCTCTCGCTAATCCTGCGCTCATTAATCCGGACTCTCGCTAATCCGGTCATCAACATTCCGGCCTCTCGCTAATCCGGTCATCAACATTCCGGCCTCTCGCTAATCCGGCTTTCATTAGTCCGGCCTCTCGCTAATCCTGCGCTCAGTAATCCGGACTCTCGCTAATCCGGTCATCAATACTCCGGCCTCTCGCTCATCCGGCTCTCATTAGTCCAGTCTCTCGCTAATCCTGCTCTCAGTAATCCGGACTCTTGCTAATCCGGTAATCAACATTCCGGCCACTCGCTAAGCCGGCTCTCATTAGTCCGGCCCCTCGCTAATCCGGCGCACAGTAATCCGGACTCTCGCTAATCCGGTCTTCATCATTCCGGCCTATCGCTAATCCGGCTCTCATTAGTCCGGCCTCTCTCAAATCCTGCAATCAGTAATCCGGACTCTCGCTAATCCGTTCATCAACATTCCGGCCTCTCGCTAATCCGGCTCTCATTATTCCGGACTCTCGCTAATCTGGTCATCAACATTCCGGCCTGTCGCTAATACGGCTCTCATTAGTCCGGCCTCTCGCTAATCCTGTGCTCAGTAATCCAGACCCTCGCTAATCCGGTCATCAACAGTCCGGCCTCTCGCTAATCCGGCGCTCAGTAATCCCGCCTCTTGCTAATCCGGTCATCAACATTCCGGCCTCTCCGTAATCCGGCTCACATTAGGCCGGCCTCTCGCTAATCCTGCGCTCAGTAATCTGGACTCTCGCTAATCCGGTCATCAACATTCCGGCCTCTCGCTTATCCGGCTCTCATTAGTCCAGCCTCCCGCTAATCCTGCGCTCAGTAATCCATACTCTCGCTAATCCGGTCATCAACATTCCGGCCTTTCGCTAATACGGCTCTCATTAGTCCGGCCTCTCGATAATCCAGCGCTCAGTTATCCCGCCTCTTGCTAATCCGGTCATCAACATTCCGGCCTCTCGCTAATACGGCTCTCATTAGTCCGACCTCTCGCTAAACCTTAGCTCAGTAATCCGGACTCTCGCTAATCCGGTCATCAACATTATGGCCTCTCGCTAATCCGGCTCTCATTTGTCCAGCCTCTCGCTAATCCTTCGCTCAGTAATCCGGACTCTCGCTAATCCGGTCATCAACATTCCGGCCTCTCGCTAATCCGGCTCTCATTAGTCCGGCCTTTCGCTAATCCTGCGCTCAGTAATCTGGACTCTCGCTAATCCGGTCATCAACATTCCGGCCTCTCGCTAATCCGGCTCTCATTAGTCCAGCCTCCCGCTAATCCTGCGGTCAGTAGTCCAGACTCTCGCTAATCCGGTCATCAATATTCCGGCCTCTCGCTAATACGGCTCTCACTAGTCCGGCCTCTCGCTAATCCGGCGCTCAGTTATCCCGCCTCTTGCTAATCCGATCATCAACATTCCGGCCTCTCGCTAATACGGCTCTCATTAGTCCGGCCTCTCGCTAATCCTTAGCTCAGTAATCCGGACTCTCGCTAATCCGGTCATCAACATTCTGGCCTCTCACTAATCCGGCTCTCATTAGTCCAGCCTCTCGCTAATCCTGCGCTCAGTAATCCGGTCCCTCGCTAATCCGGCTCTCATTAGTCCGGCCTCTCGCTAATCCTGCGCTCAGTTATCCGGACTCTCGCTAATCCGGTCGTCAACATTCCGACCTCTCGCTAATCCGGCTCTCATTAGTACAGCCTCTCGCTAATCCTGCGCTCAGTAATCCGGGCTCTAGCTAATCCGGTCATCAACGTTCCGGTCTCTCGCTAATCCGGCTCTCGTTAGTCCGGCCTCTCGATAATCCTGCGCTCAGTTATCAGGACTCTCGCTAATCCGGCCATCAACATTCCGGTCTCTCGCTAATCCGGCTCTCATTAGTCCAGCCTCTCGCTAATCCTGCGCTCAGTAATCCGGACTCTCGCTAATTCGGTCATCAACATTCCGGCCTCTCACTAATCCGGCTCTCATTAGTCCGGACTCTCGCTAATCCGGTCATCAACGTTCCGATCTCTCGCTAATCCGGCTCTCGTTAGTCCGGCTTCTCGCTAATCCTTAGCTCAGTAATCCGGTCTCTCGCTAATCCGGCCATCAACATTCCGGTCTCTCGCTAATCCGGCGCTCAGTAATCCCGCCTCTTGCTAATCCGGTCATCAACAATCCGGCCTCTCGCTAATACGGTAGTTATTTATATCTTTATTTTCATAGTGATTTTATCTTTAAACACTATATCCCCAAAGTACAGTTGAAACGGCTACCTTATTCGTTTTTCACCCGTAAGTTAGTCCAAAAGGGGGCTGCATTGTGCAGTCAGTAGAGGCGCTGAGTTCAATCTCCACCCACGTAGTGGATTTTAGAAACAAATCTACCACCTTCGGAAAAGCAAATATCCCACACAGCCTACAACAGAAATGAGTACCAGGGCAATTCCTGGGAGCAGAGACGGCCGGGCGTGGAGCTGACAACTTCATCCCATCTAGTGCCGATGTCACAAAAAGTGGAAGCCTCTACCTTCCACTACTCCCAGGGCCTCCATGGCCTGTACGGAGTTGGCAACAAAAAGTTACTACAAAACATTAAAATTCTAAAGATACATGTATATCTTCCAAAAGAGACACTACTTTGCAGTCCCCATCTCTCCAGTTCGACGTTTTTGCCATAGCGCATGATCTAGATCAGAGAGGATGGTAAACCTTATTTATCGACCCACATCCTCGTTATGATTAACCTACCACCCTCGGAAAGTGATTAAGGGCTGGCTCCACCAAAGTTGTTTAAAAGATAAACTCGATTTCCACGCCACTTAAACCTGTTTAACTCTTCATTGCTTCCCACGAGCCCGTTTATACTGAGATAATCGGCTTTTTGGAGTTAAAAAGTTAACTGATAAGTTAATACAATTTCTAGACAGTCTGTTTTATCAAACATGATACAAACTGATAATAACTGCCACCTACAAAGTCGAACTTGTGCATGTTGTTCGGGTGTTACTGTACCTGCAGTGGCGAAACAAGTAGGGTATAGCGGGTATGCTAATTTTAACTCTGGACATTTGCGTTACTTTATTGTCGTCAAGGATCATCAAACTATCAGCGGCTTCGGTGGCGTTGTTGGTAGCATGCTGAACTGCTGTGCCCAAGATCGCGGGTTCAAACCCAGCCGAAGTCGCAGGATTTTTTTAAGAGCGTTAATTAATTTTATTTATCGTATGGATTTTAGTGCCGGGAGTGTCCATGGACATGTTCGGCTTGCCAGAGGCTGTAGCTGCTTCATGCGGACACCCATAGGGTGAGCTACAAGTTCCGTTTAATTGTGTTAAAATCCTTAAGTATGCCGTCCTTCGGAAGGGAAGTAAAGCCGGTTGTCCCATGTCATTGATTTATGGCATGTAAAAGATCCTTCCACTAACTAAACGTGTGTGAAGCTAACTTTCTAGGTTAGATTTCATTGAAACGCTCTATCAAAGATCCAACATTCACCACTAGGGGTCAGCGACATCTGGTAACGAAAATTGAATGGACTTTGAAGCTCACCCCATGGGTGTCCGATTGAAGCAGCTACAGCCTCTGGCAAGCCAAACATGTCCTGGGACACTCCCGGCACTAAAAGCCATGCGCTAAATAAATAAAATTCAACTATATTAGGTCAATCTAAAAAATGAATGCCAATCTCTATCTCGACTTAGTATAAAACCAAGTCCCCGATTTTTGAATGTCACGGGTAATCTCGAGAACCACTGGATGGATTTTGATGCGGTTTTCATCATTCTGTGAAAGTTTTTTGAAGGACGTTTTCAGTAGAAAAACATTCATTTATGACCAATGGAAGCTGAGGAGTAGGCCTAACAATTTCAGTGAATCGAGTCGAAGAAAAACCTGCGTCCGTCCGCCTTTATCTTATGCTGGGTAAGCCGTTAAAAATATATATATTACTATGAGTGTAAGAATTGACCAGCATGAATAGTTCTACAAAAATGGTCCGTGACAGCATATCTCTATCTTTGATGCATCGCCCACTTTAAGTGTTTTTACGTTTTCATTTCTTCCAACAATCTCCATTCTTTGGAAACTTAAATTACTAGCTTCGGAGCGAGCCTATCACCCCAGCTTCAACCAGCATCAAACTGTCGAGTCATGTAGAATTAAGACTTTAGAGAAGAGTATAAGTGTTTGGAGTTGCACTGTTCACCTCGGCTTTTCTAAATTGTGTCTGGGACCTGTCGTCCTGTGCGCCTTTTATGCTTAAGCTCGGTAAACTGTTAGTGATACCGGGCGAAGCCGAGGCGGGTTGCTAGCTTAATAAATATGTTGAAACCTAATACATAATATATGACTATATCCGACTTTATTACCATTTCGATAAGAGCATTACCATAGGTTACGACACAACAGTTTTATGTCAAAGAGCTTTTGATGTGTAACATCTTTCCACTCGGTTGCTGAATATTTTTGTGGGAGTGATTTTGAAAAATGAAATGGAAGGGGTTCGGACGGAAGTGTGTAAGACGCGCTGCCAGCTAGATCGCATTGCTGAACACTTCTTCTGACGGTAAACGTTCATGCGAACTCTGGTGTCAAGTGATTGAAACAAAGCACATGGCACATGTTCGAAGTCTTCGTATCAGTATTTAAATGATAAAATGCTTTAATATCAAACATTGTAAGTAGTCGGCATTGCCGGTATTATGTTTCTGCACAATGGCTATTCAAATATTAACCCACATAACGGTAATGCAGTCATCAATATAATATAATCGTTGTGTTTATATGAGAACTGAGCAAGCCTTCATGAACTATTGCTGAATACATTCTCTTCACTCACAAGAGGGCCTATTCTTAAGGCATTTTAAACTCAATTTCATCGAAAAAATATAAATGAAACTTAATTCCGTGATACAGTATTATTGGTACGTGAAAATAGTCACCATCTTGTGCTTAATATTCGCGTGGTCGAAATAGCCGTGGTGTTAGTGTATTTCACTGTGTATCTAGAGATCTCGGGTTCGAATCCCGGACGGGGTAGATATTTTTGCTACCACATTATCGTTTTAAACTATATTTATCATATCAATATGACTCATTTTAACAGAATCCATATGAAATTACGTGACTCATTTCAACAGAATCCATATGAAATTACGTGTTGGTCTGTGAATCAAGAGGTCCGGGAACTGGGCAAGCCTTTCATGATCTACTGCTGTGCACATTGCATTTACTCGCAAGTTGGCCTATTTATAAGGAATTTAGGTTATGAGCGGTGTCGCGTCTATTAATCTAGTTGATCCATATCGTACTCTTTATTTAGGCTAGTGCTGGTGGAAGCTACAAAACCTCTAATAAAATGTGTTCCGTATTATAAACTACAATATCTGTAAAACACCCTCTTTTACAATAGATTAATATTTGTGACAATAATATTATAAAATACCGGTGTATCAACAATTTGCCGTCCTTGAAATGGTCTTCCGTGGTTTCCCCATTTTCAACTCCAGGCTAATGCTGGGACGGTACCTTCTGAAAGGCCACGGCCGCTTCCTTCCACATCCTTGCCCAGTTTCATTCACCATCATTCATTTCATCTCTCATTAATTCCTCTCATGAGGTTGGCGTCAGGAAGGGCATCCGGCGGTCAAAACCATCCGTCACAAAGAATTCCATCGCATCTGATCCCCGACCACGTAGGAAAACGGGAATAATAAGGGGTAGACATACAATACCGGTGTATCAACAATTTCATGTGAGTTTTCTTCTATGTCGGCTGTTGCACATCATATCCGACTAGTGTAAGGCTCGTAAAGTTGTTGTTTTTAGCCTACTTTTCACATTTTGCAAAAATGAGGAAAAAGTAGACTTATGAGATCAATCCGGGAAAATGTGTGTCTGTCTGTCTGTCTGTCCTTCTGTCTGGCTGTGTGTGTGTCCCCCACTATCAACTCCTAAACGGATGCAGCAATCAAAACCAAATTTAGTATGAGTAAAGATGTGCACCGGAATAGCTCACGTCCATATTTGAAAATGATGTCAGTGCTACCAACTGCTGAAAAACGCACTAGACATTTGAGCTCCATGCTGGATATCTTGCAAGGTATGCATGGGAGCTATTCCAAAATTGGCACACATGTAGATAATACTACTTCAGTTTAATTTCCAGGAGGCCAACCATAACAGTGTTGCCAAAATAATTTTAAGCCTTCTGATAAGTCCAATGTTTAAATGCATATAACTTCTACACTATCAATTGGATTTCAACCAAATTTTGTATGTAATATCTGTACATAAACAGATATGACTGAGCGTATTCTTAAGAGCCACCAGGGCTGCCAACTGTTAATAATTGCTCTCTCAATAATTTTTGTTATCCAAATACCAATATATCAGAAAGTTTGCAAGCCAACAGCTTTTAACTATGCACACGTATATTCTGACATTTTAGATTAATTTGGAGTAACTTATATACGTCAGTTCTACCAACATGATTATAAGCCTGCTGATAGTACCAATTTTTAAATACATGTAACTTATATACTATCAGTTGGATTTCAACCAAATTTCGTATGTGCTATGTGTACCATAACAGATATGACTATAAGTATTGATAAGAGCAATCAGGGCTGCCAACTGTTAATAAATGCTGTCTATATTCCTTTTACCCTAATATCATTATATCAGAAAGTATGCAAGCCAACAGCTCTATACTTTGCACACGTATAGCACCTGACATTCTAGATTAATTTGGAGTAATTAATACAAGGCAGTGCTGCCAACATGATTCTATGCCTGCTGATATGTCCAATTTTAAAATACATGTAACTTCTATACTAACAAATGGATTTCATCCAAAATTGACACAACAAGATATCATAATAATTCAGATTATTTCTGAACAGCACACGCATGGTATTGTTGGCAACATGCTTTTACGCGTGCTGATAGATCCAGTGTCTAACTGCATGTAACGTCCATTGGACTTCAACCTAATTTTGTATTCTGTACCTTAAGAGATGGAACTAGGAATATATTCAGTCACCAGGTCTGCCAACTGTAGTGCTCTATTAGGCTAAATTATACCAGGTATATTTTGAACTAATTTGATATTTCGATATTACCAACTTAATTTCGTCATTATTCTAGATAGGTTCATATACTGTAGAATAATCATTGGCATGAAAAGTAGGCTGTATAGTTCTTCACGGAACTTCTTGTTTTTTTTTCTTCAAAATTTCCTTTGGAACAACAACAACCAACCAAAGCTCCACTCCACAAAGAGTCATTATTCATGTAGAAAACACACTTCAGACCCTGTTGGCTATCTGAAGATAATATATCCTTCCCTTCCTTTCCTTACCTCCTACCTCACTTCTTTTTTTTTTTCCTTCCATCTTTCCTTTTCTCCTACCTCTCTTCCTTTGCTCCTCCCTTCGTTCCCTTCCTCCTACCTCTCTTACTTTCCTCCTACCTCTCTTCCTTTCCTCTTACCTCTCTTCCTTTCCTCCTACCTCCCATCCTACCCTACTCCTTTCTTTGTCACCACAGACGAGAAGTGTTTAGTGTCGATATTCAGGACGCTATGAAGTTACTCTCAAGAAGCCCTTTAAGCCTGGTTTAACCCAACATCGTTATGGATCAAGGTAACGAACGAGACTTGAGCGCAGTTCTCGCGATCGAAAGCCAATTTATTCGCCATTCACATGTTAGATGCGCACCAATCACTTTCACTGATCAGACGCAATCTCCTCCAAGAAGAGAGCGCCAAGTGTGGATACTCCCTCATTGCAAGACTCTGAAATATTACTCACTTTACTTCACCCTTGTATTTACAACAGCTCCTTGTTGCCGTGCACTGCATAAAACACACGAAGTTGAAAGTTAAACCACATGGGAATTACGTATGTTCTTGTATGCCACGTCTAAGATACAAGTGAAATTACATGTGTGAACAAGTTCGAACATGTTAGCTCTACAGTGCTCTCCCAGCTAATTTTCTAACCCAAGACCATTCTCACAAGGGAAGTATCAGGTGAGACTGGTCGAAACCTATCTTGAAACTTTGTGGGCGCAATCGTTGTACTATGACAACGTGCGGAGAATCAGCCTTCATATTGCACCCGTATCCACGTAGTCTTACCTGGTGAAATCCGAAGAAAATGCAGGATCGTAGAATCTGGAAGACCCGGCTGAAAATAACCCCCAAGACACCACCACCAAGGATAGACCATGGATAGGAATACCACAAAAATTAAAAAGAATGTGATAAGAAAATGCCAGTGGTCTATAAAAAAATGAAACAAGTAGTTTCGTGAAGAACTATACAGCCTATTTTCATATATTCTACTTATGTTAATTGCCACTATCAAAATACAAAATTTCAGTTTCATTGCTGTAATAGATTCGTAGATATCGAGAACTGACTAAATATTTCGGATGGTCCCCATGTTGGATTTTATATATGTAGGTCTTAGAGTTATGTACTGTAACATGACGATTATTGTGTACATGTAGCATTCAAACTTCAATTGCAAGATGAGGACACAAGAACTAACAAGGAGATTTTAAAATTTCGCACAGCTGACATCTTGTGGTTATGGAAACAATTGAAATAAATTAGATGCCAGTGGATTAACATTCGTATAAGGATTTACTCTACCAAGTCTCACTGCACTTGGATGGTTAAATTGCGAGAAACGTCCATGTGAATATTTATACTTCGCGTCGCCGCCATGTTGGATTTGTGATCACCAGGTTATTTAAAGTCCTATAGGTGAACTTAAGTTCATAGCCCCTATGAACATAAAAAAATTCAGTTTGATTGCTATAATAGATTCGTAGATATTCAGAGCCGTCTAAATATTTTGGATGGTCGCCATGTTGGATTGTTAAATATATAGGCCTTAGAGTCATGTACCATTAAAGGAAAATTATTACGTAGGTTCATTATTCAACCTTTCACTACGATCGCATGATTACGACACAAGAAATAAAAAACTTAATTTTAAAATTCGCACAGCCGCCATCCAGAGGTTATGTAAACAATTGTACTAAATTAGATACCAGTGCATTACAATGTGCACAAACATTTCCTGTACCAAGTTTCATTGCGTTTAGAACATTAATTCGAGAGAAAGGTCTATTTAAAATTTTCAAATTCGCTTGGCCGCCATGTTTGTTTTGTAGTTAACCTGTGTTTGAAAGTCTCATAGATAAACTTCAGTAGTGCCCTTTATCTCCGTACAAAATTTCAGGGTGATACCGCTAATAGTTTCAGAGATATAGAATGCCGGTGAAATATTTCGCACATCCGCCATCTTGTGGTTATGTAAACAATTGAACGAAGTTAGATGTCGGTGCATTACAATGTGTATAAACATATACTCTACCAAGTTTTATTGCGTTTGGTTGGTTAAATCGCGAGGAACATCTATTTAAAAGTCACAAATTCGCGTGGTCGCCATGTTGGTTTTGTAGTTACTAGTTTTTCAAAAGTCACATAGGTGAACTTCTAGTAGTTTCCTTTATCACCGTAAAAAATTTCAGGGTGATATCGGGAAAAGTTTTGGAGATATTGAATGCTGGTGAAATATTTCGCACAGCCGCCATGTTGGATTGGTGAGACGAAACAAAATTTGAAGGGCACGGTCGGGGTCGTCTGGAATAGTGCTATGAACTTACCGAGTTTCATTGAAATCGCTCCAGCCGTTTAGAATTTATTAGGGACACACACACACACACACACACCTCACACACACACACACACACACACACACACACACACGGACAAAAGGTGATCTCATAAGCCTATTTTTTTCAAAATTGAAAATAGGCTAAAAATAGCCCAAAGTGAGCTACCAAGACTCGTAAAGATATTTAAATTAATCTAATCTCGGGCGCGTTAAAAAGCATCCTAGCTAATGACCCACTGGTTCTCGAAGCACATTCTAATTCGAATAGAAATCACTAAGTCATTCGCATGAATGTTTAAAATTTAACAAAAGTTTATTAACTGAAACCGCAGTGTCGTGAAGTAGAAACTCCACTGAACAAAAGTTTATAATCTTATGCCTCAGACGAAGCATGAAAAATGTTTAAGTAACAACCGCCTTAATTAGGCCACACAAACTGCCTATCGTCTCATCATTATTAACGAAGTTCCAAAAAAAAAAATTTACACACAAAATATTCTGTTATGATCGTAAACCCTTTTTGACATATTTATAAAAAATATTCTATTCAATCGTAGCAATTAATATATACATATTTTACAGAATTACATTTTAATTCTGAGATTTAGTTGCACCTAGAATCATTCATCTCTGTTAATTTCATGTATTCATATACATTTATGTGGTTTCAATTTTCAAGTCCGTGCCGTCCTAAATGACAAACAATTAAGCTAATCGGACGTCATATTGTTAATTATAATGATTATGTTTCAATTCACTTTCTCACAGATATTAGATTTTCTATCACTCAATATTTTAGTTATAAATAGCTCAAGTTTATACAAGTATTAATATTACAGTCTTTCCAATAAAACTCTATTCTAAAAACAATTGTTACTAAATCTTAACAAATATTAACGATGTTGTTACAATACTTGGTTTCTTAAACGTTGGATTAAAATTGTACATTAGCTTTCCACTAGCTAAAATCGTGACTCAATTTCACGTTCAAAATAATACACCGTAGTGCACTCAGCAATAGCTCTAAAGCTAATTCAGTGCTGGAAAAATTGATATTGACTATCCACATATGTCAAATATCTCCTAAATTGCAATTCAAATACGCAGACAAAATTCCATTATTACCATATCACCGCGTAACAGCTCTTAATAAATACCAAACATTGCGAATATTACACAAGTTTTTATACAATCATGGATAAATATGTTGCTTCAAATTAGCCAAGAGTTAAAGTGTCGTGAATAATCATTATCCGAACAATGATAAAATATTGTATTCACAAGTCTAAATAACTGTGTGAGAATTCAAAGTCTGTCACCTCGATTATGACTTACATATATTTTAAACATTTATCTCCTTACATTACATATCATTACTAATTACAATTTCTTTAATAAAGTATTTCTTTCGTATTTCTCGACCGACCACTGTGAAAAGAACGATTCAGTTTTCGCATAATTAAAAATAAATCCACTGGAGATCCTCCTCAAAGGAAAACACGTCAAAACTACAGCATGGAAAAGAGCCTATCTTGAGAAGGTACAAATTAACCATTAGGCTTGAACGCTAAACCAAGTTGGAGTTTCCGATAAGAATCCACAAAAATTTAAAAAACTGAACGAGCTCACAACGGGAGTCGAAATCAAAAGAATTTCAAAAATCTGGATTACCAGAAATAAATTCGCACAACCGTAAAGAATCATACTAGAAATCACTATGTTCCAAGTCTATACCCAATCTGCCAAAAATATAGACCTGCATGTCTATCCAAAAACTTGCATGAGCTTTCAAAAATATTCCAAGTCAAATTCAAAAAGTCCAGAGAATTTGTTCAAAGTCGAATTCACGTATACGACGGATTATGGGACATCTGCTTGAGTTAGAATTATTCTTATATAATTTTAACGTCGTCTTCTCCCTATAAGTTTTTTCATGTTGTCTTCCCAACAAACTATATTCTTCTATCTTATTCCCAAATTATATGTTAATGAAAGCAAGGTAATGTTCAAAGTAACACTACAGTAACTACTAAATTGAACTACAAAGTGAATTACAAACTCGGACAGAAATGATTAAAGAATCACCCTAGCCCCCGTCTGTAATTCTTAACTACTCTAATCAAAATTGGTGAAAAGGAACATTCAAAGCATGACAAATTCATACTGTCTACTAAAAGAAAACTTCCAGCTACCTTGTTGAAGTTCTAGTTGAATGAAGTGAGAATGCTATAACACATACTCCTGCCTGGGATCGAACCCTATCTGCTCAGCTGCACCGATCACGAAATGACTCGATATCAAGAAGACCCGATTACCGTTCGCGAACGAGACGAAGCTAACAATGTTCGTTTGACAAAGTTCATAGTTCTTTCACTTGCTAAAGAGCACGACAACATTGATGTAGTAAGCCAAGCTAGTTGCATTATGGAGCAGTACAAATTGTCATTCAGACTTTCACAATCTCTTCAATCTTCTCGTATAAAGCCTTATAATGTAGTTGCTCATATTGGAATCAAGTAATCATCCTGAGTATTCAACGCTGCTATGTGTTACATTTCTTGTCTGTGTTTAGCCCATATTCTGCATCTTCATAACATAGCAATATCTCTCTCTTCTCATATCATTTATGACAATCATGGCTAAAGCTGTTTATTCTGTACTGCAATGTAGAACACGCCGTTGTATCATTGGCTTAAGAAGAAGTTATCATACGTGAATGCAAGTTCACTGTGCTAAAATTGAAGGTTAAAACTGTCTGAAACTATAATAAGATCAGACGAAAATTCTTTCACGTTATACTGTAACACGTATATGTCAAATCAACTCCACGTTACCGAACAAACACGATTTCACGGCAACGCACGTACATGTGCTCAGACCAGAGAGCTCTATGACCCTCCTGGCTGAAATTGTATTCACTAATCAACTGTTCGTTTGCTCCCGCAAATCATACTGTCTCCAGGTGATCCACAATGCACCTTGTTCTTTGATCGACAGTAACTATCGATACATGTATCATTGCTGAGTTCGATAATCACATGTTATAATACTGTATGCATTTATACTCATATAAAATTTCTCAGTTATATTCCTTTATCCACAGGATGCATTTCCCATTCTTTGTTTCATACTGCATTGTGTATATTGCTCTACCCCAGTGTTCAAAATAACGACAGTGGTGCTGTGTCCATCTTGTATTTATTACAGGTATTAAAATGTCAAACATGTGGTCGTCGGTCTGTACGGCGGGTTGCTGACAGCTCCTAACCTCGCCACAGTCCTACCGCGCACCTGCATTTCAAAGGAATGTCGCAGTACTGCCATCAGTGTTATTGCCAACTTAACCTATATCCAACTAAATACAAAATACGGCCTCAATATTGAACTGTAAGGCTCCGAAATCGTACCTGACATCCTGGTACGCAGGCATGACGGCTGGAAGAGCTGGACATCCCTGTGGTACTCGGAGTAGTTGCGAGGCAGGGCGTATATGCTGACTGGAGCGTGCGGCTCCTTACCACCTGCCTTGAGTGCTTGGGCGGACAGGGCTGTCCATTCCAACATGTATGGTACTCGCTACCTCCCATTGATTTATATGAGAGGTTCGCCACATGATTTCGGAGCCTTGCAGTTAAATATGGTGGCTGATTTTACGCACGTTGTCCTCTTATAGTACAACGATTACGTCCACAAAGTTTTAGGATAGCTTTCGACCTATCTTACCTGATACCTCCCTTGTGAACATGAGTTTGAAATACACCGGGTGAGCAAAAGTCAGAGGAAGGGTAGTCCCATGAGAAAATGTGACGTATATGACTCCTGACCGTTGCGGCGGAACAGAGCAGTCTGTCACAAACACGAGTGTAGTGAAAGGTAACACGTCGCGAGTTAACCGACTTTGAACGTGGGATGATCATCGGCGCACGACGCATGGGTCATAGCATTTCGGAGATTACACGTGAATTCGGGTTTCTGAGGTCAACAGTGCCAAGGGTGGATCTTCAATATCACAGATATAATGTTACCATCAGCGTAAACCGTCGCACGGGACGTCCACAGGTGTTTAACGTCGCCTCAGCGGAACCACACGGGGCGATCGAAGGGCTACTGTGAGTCAGATCACCGCCCTATAGAATGTTGGGAGTCATGGACACCATGTCTACCAGGACTGTAAGGGGGCACCTGCACCGCATAGGCTTCACTGTCGTCTGTCTGTTAGGTAGTCAGCCCGAAGGCTGGTTGGATCCTCAAAAGGCACCGCCGTTAGGTTAGGTGGGTATATACCCACAAACCCCAAGGCAGCGCTATATTGATGCGTACTGGGCAAGATGAGCAGTGAGGTAGTTTGCCATTGCTTTCCTCACTGAGTCAGAACAGCTTCCTTGCTGAACTCTATCTTACATTCCTCGGACCATTTCCTGGACGCGTTGTGGTGAACCTCTGTAATGGATGTGAGGAATGGCCTGGTTTCAACTGTCAGTTGGTAGCGACTCCTGTCATTGATTGTGTCTTGCTGAATATTAACTTCAGCTAGGTCCTTCGCAATTTGTTTGAACCGTAAGGACCGAGTGGCTTTACCCTTCTTGGCTACCTTGAGGATCTTATAAAACAGCCTATGGTGGTCCAATCTGTACAAGTGCCTATAGAAAGCCAGGTGTTTCCTTCTGATGGCTTCTGTGAAGTTTCCCTGATTTTTGTCAAGTTCACAATTTGGTAAGTGTGTTTATTAATCTCATGAAATGTTATTAAGGGATTAAGGAACCACCCATTACAATTGGGTATAACCATGTTGACCGACTGAAGAACATCAAATTTCGAGCAGATTATATTTACCGAAATGGTGCACATTTTCTTAAAATATTTAGACATTCTTTAAAAATTCTACAGTTATATACAGTATGTTGAAAGTGCAGTATAATCTATAGAACACTCGTAAAAATACATATCTCAATAATAAGGCGAAAAGGATAGTTGTTTGGTTCCTCAGTTTAGGGGATGCGACAACGCGGTCATGTAGCCCCGTGTACTTTGGGTGTGTGTAGAATCTGTCAGATAACCGGTGTTAATTGTGATGTCTGTATTCGTGAGTGTTATCTGTAATTCAGGTAAGGACTACCGACGATCAATTTCAAGTAGTTACTAATTTTGCTACCAAGTGTTACCATCAACCACACCTATCAGTGAACTTGGCTACTAGATTCCTCCTCAACCGGCACCTGTCACAGAACGTTGGAACTTAATAGAGCATTAATCAAATCTAACCTAAAAATGTAGCTTCACACAATATTGTAGTTAGTGGAAGGTTCTTTTACATAACATAAATCTATGACATGGGACCGCCGGCTTTACTTCCCCTCCGAAGGAATGCATACTGAGGGAGTTTTTAACACTCTTAAAAATTCAGACGACTTTGGCTGGGTTTGAACCCGCGATCTTGGGCATAGAAGCTCAGCATGCTACCAACTACGCCAACGAAGCCACCTACACATGTCATTAATTAGGAGAAAAAGAACTCTGCATAATATGGCTAAATTAGCATAAATCGAGATACTAGCGGCACATTCCTCTTAGTAGGAGTTAACAACAACAACAACAACAACAACAACAACAACGGCACGGTAAGGAGGTACAGAAGCCCGTCCCAGGCCTGGCTGCTAAATATTCCATGAGCTCATCATGTTGACGGGCACTTCCCGGTGAACAGTTGGGCACGGTGCTTGGTTCCGCCTGGTTCTCTCGTACTCACGGACTCAATTGAATTGCTGCTGTAAATAGCTTGAAGGCGATTGGATTTCCGCAGCGGCTCGACTCGGCACGATATTACACCAGTGCTTGTGTTACCGGCTCTTCCTGGACTAACAGCCAGCCGCCATTTATACTCCAGTGTCCATCTAGTTGATAGGCTTCTTGGGCTAGAGAAGAGATTGATATGTACTAACAGCCAGCCGCCATTTATACTCCAGTGTCCGTCTAGTTGATAGGCTTCTTGGGCTAGAGAAGGGATTGATATATACTAACAGCCAGCCGCCATTTATACTCCAGTGTCCGTCTAGTTGATAGGCTTCTTGGGCTAGAGAAGGGATTGATATATACTAACAGCCAGCCGCCATTTATACTCCAGTGTCCGTCTAGTTGATAGGCTTCTTGGGCTAGAGAAGGGATTGATATATACTAACAGCCAGCCGCCATTTATACTCCAGTGTCCGTCTAGTAATCTAGTTGATTGGCTTCTTGGGCTAGAGAAGGGATTGATATATACTAACAGCCAGCCACCATTTATACTCCAGTGTCCGTCTAGTTGATAGGCTTCTTGGGCTACAGAAGGAATTGATATATACTAACAGCCAGCCGCCATTTATACTCCAGTGTCCGTCTAGTTGATAGGCTTCTTGGGCTAGAGAAGGGCTTGATATATACCAACAGCCAGCCGCCATTTATACTCCAGTGTCCGTCTAGTTGATAGGCTTCTTGGGCTAGTGAAGGGATTGATATATACTAACAGCCAGCCACCATTTATACTCCAGTGTCCGTCTAGTAATCTAGTTGATAGGGTTCTTGGGCTAGAGAAGGGATTGATATATACTAACAGCCATTCGCCATTTATACTCCAGTGTCCGTCTAGTTGATAGGCTTCTTGGGCTAGAGAAGGGCTTGATATATACTAACAGCCAGCCGCCATTTATACTCCAGTGTCCGTCTAGTTGATAGGCTTCTTGGGCTAGTGAAGGGATTGATATATACTAACAGCCAGCCACCATTTATACTCCAGTGTCCGTCTAGTAATCTAGTTGATAGGGTTCTTGGGCTAGAGAAGGGATTGATATATACTAACAGCCAGTCGCCATTTATACTCCAGTGTCCGTCTAGTTGATAGGCTTCTTGGGCTAGAGAAGGGATTGATATATACTAACAGCCAGCCGCCATTTATACTCCAGTGTCCGTCTAGTAATCTAGTTGATAGGGTTCTTGGGCTAGAGAAGGGATTGATATATACTAACAGCCAGCCGCCATTTATACTCCAGTGTCCGTCTAGTTGATAGGCTTCTTAGGCTAGAGAAGGGATTGATATATACTAACAGCCAGCCGCCATTTATACTCCAGTGTCCGTCTAGTAATCTAGTTGATAGGGTTCTTGGGCTAGAGAAGGGATTGACATATACTAACAGCCAGCCACCATTTATACTCCAGTGTCCGTCAAGTTGATAGGCTTCTTGGGCTAGAGAAGGGATTGATATATACTAAACACCACCCGCCATTTACACTCCTATGTCCGTCGAGTTGATATACTTCTTGGGCTAGGGACCGGATTGATATGTACTAATAGGTTATATTGCAGTATCGTGTATATAAGTTAGTAAACAAAATAGTATAGTGACATGCCAAAAGTCAGAGGATTGCCATGTAATAACGTATATTGACCCCTCTAACCTGAAGAAGTTCAGTAACTTAACATTGCCTGGACTCCACAAGTAGACGGAAGACCTATTCCTTCCCAATCGTCACCTGAATTACAAATACACACACTAATACAGCCATCACAACAATACAGTTTATCAGACTAATTCCCCTACACACCCAAGTGCATGGGGGTACATGTCCACGTAAATTAATGAGCAAAACTTCTCTATTATTTTAATTTTTTTTAACAAATGTCATGGCTGTTCTAGCAGAAACGGAGGAACAGCTCCCGGTAATGAAGGAGAACATTTTAAGTGTGGGTAAAGAGTTTGGAATGAAAATAAGCATTATCAAGACGAAAGTAATAAGAATAGGAAAAGAAGAAGATTCATGTAATAAAACAATAGGTGGAATGGTATTAGAACAAATTCAATCATTCCAGTATTTAGGAAGCTTGGTAACATCCAGCGGAAGTTGTACAGAAGAAGTGAGGCGCGGATTCTCCATGAGGACAGGGGTGTATATAAGGGGGCAGCTGTGGGGGCTCCAGCCCCCCCCCCCCGTTCCCCTCCCGAAGAAAGCCCATAAAAATTAAGAATGTGTTGCTTTGGAAAAATCATAAAATAATAATGTAAATTTGGTTGCACCCTAATCGTAACTTATTGGCTAAATTATAAACAATATTAAGATTGAAATTAGACTACCTCGTGGTGTAGTGGCTAGTATTTCCGGCTTCTGCCCCGGAGGTCCGAATACGATTCCCGGCTCTACCATGAAATTTTAATTCTGGTCTGAGGGCTGGAATGGGGTACACTCTGCCTTGTGAGGCAAAACTGTGAATTCCACTGTACGGTACTTATGAGAAATAAATTATCAATTTGTAAAAATAAAAATAAAATGTTTACCTTCCTGCTTAATAAATTGACAAATATTTAGATGTTTGCCATTCACACTCCATAGATCATAATAGAAAATTCATTAAGTATAAAACTTTATTTTTGTATTGTGTTGTATTTTACAACTTTTTTTTGTATTGCCACTATTGTAGGCTATATCAACTTAGAATTTTACAATTAACTCTTATCTAAAATAATTCTTCTTCTTCTTCTTAGTCGTTTACCCTCCAGGTTGGTGGAACCCACGGACTCAGCGAGGGAACTCACCACTACCGCCTCTACGGGCAGTGTCCTAGAGCTGGGAACATTTAATCGGAGTGGATACAACTGGTGAGGTGTGATTGGCACCTCGCCCAGGCGGCCTCACCTGCAAAGCGAACAGGGGCCTCATGAGGGAAGGTAATGGATGGTTAGGATGGATAGGCAAGGAAGAGGGAAGGAGGCGGTCGTGGCCTTGAAGAAGGTACCATCCCGGCATTTGCCCGAAGACGAAGTGGGAAACCACGGAAAACTACTTCGAGGATGGCTGAGGGGGAATCGAACCCCCTCTACTCATTTGGGCCACCCGAGGCTGAGTAGACCCCGTTCCAGTCCTCGTACCACTTTTCAAATTTCTTGGCAGAGCCGGGAATCGAACCCAGGACCTCCGGGGCGGCAGCTAACCATGCTGACCGCTGCGCTACGGAGGCGACATCTAAAATAATTACACAAAGTTATATGCTCTAAGATATTGGTTGACATTTCTGGGTATTTTGTGGTGACAATCCTCTGAGAATACTTGCAATTTTCCAGGATAGTCAGCTCCCCTCCCCCGAAAAAATGTATGTACGGCCCTGCATGGGGAAGAAAGCTTTCGGTAGAGTGAAAGGTTTACTAACAGCCAGAAGCATACCGGTCAAACGTAGGAAGAGGTTTGCAAAATGTTTTGTGTGGTGTGTGATGTCTTATGGTTCGGAAACATGGACAGTCAGACAGAAATAACAAAATATTTAGAAATTTTTCAAATGTGGTTATGGAGAAAGTGAAATGGATTGATAGAATGAGAAATGAGGAGGTGCTAAGAAGGGTAGGAGATGAGAGGAGAGGAGTTACATGAGGATGACACAGAAGGGGAATAAAGCTTGGATGGGTCAAATACTACGTAGGAATTGTCTACCACAAAGAATCATGGAAGGAAAAGTAGAACGAAGAAGAAGGTTTGGAGTGTTAACAGATGAGAAGAGAGGAAGAAGATATAAGGAAATGAAGTAGATGCTCAGGACAGAGAGAAATGGAGGACGTCCAATTGAAACCTGTCTGCGGACAGATCTACTGAAAGAGAGATAACACGGCATAAACATGCCTGGTAAAATCTAGAATAATTGCTAGAGCTTAACCCTTTAGGGCATACTGGTCACAATATTAACCACCTGTCATAAGGACAGTTTATGCTTTCAAAGATGCTGATAGTTGAATCTTTCAGCCAAATTTCGGAGAATTTTCATGCCAAAGTTCTAGTATTTCTAAAAATTAAATATTATATACGTATCTACTTGGCGTAATGTGTTCGATAAAATTTTCAAAAAATTAAAACTAAAAATATTAACAATTAAAGTATAAAAATTAAATATAAATATAGAAATAAAAAAACATAAAAATAAAATTACAATAATAAAAGATATATAAAAATATAATAATAAACAAAACAATAAAAGAATTATGAAAATACTTGTAAAAATCAATTCGAAATTAGTTAATTAATTAATTCAATAAAAATATCAAAATTAAATCTATAAGAACCTAAATTGAAAATTTAAAAAAAAGTATCATCATCATCATCATCATCATCATCTTCATTTCCCCTTTTCCAGTTGACACTGGGTGGGAGCAAATATGGTTCCTCTCCACTTTGTTCTGTCGTTCCACCATTCCTCTTCCAACACGGTGTTCCAATCCAGGTTCCGTTTTCTAATACTATTCTCCACCGAGTCCATCCAACGCATTCTTGGTCTTCCTCGTCCTCTCTTCCCTACCATCCGTCGCTCCAGTGCTCGTCTTTGTAGCCTTACTTCATTCATCCGTTTGATATGTCCAACCCATCTCAATCTGTTTTGCTCCAGTTTGTCATTTAGTTTCTGTACTCCCAGTTCTTTCCGTATATCTTCATTATTCACTCTGTCCCTCCTCGTTTTCTGGACCATACTTCTCAGGAATCTCATCTCAGCTGCTTGTACTCTGCTCTTATCCCTCTTAGACATTGTCCTAGTTTCTGCTGCATATGTCATTATAGGAACATAATATGCTGTGTACATAACTTCTTTAGCCTTAATTGGTATATCCTTGTTCCATACTAGTCCCCGTACCTAGTGAGACAAAAAATAACATTATTAATAATAATAATAATTAAAATAAATTAAAATGTAAAACCACATAAAAATTTAAAATCTTTTTCCCTATAAAGTCTTAAGACTTCCCTGTTATTTTTTTCCTATTAATTGGAACTGTTTAGAACAATTGTCACGTATTCTGGGCAGTGAATTGATGGAGATTGAGGGAAGGCGGGAATCTCAGATCAAGACGTTAGTTTATTTTGTTAAGTACTCGTGTTATCAGATAACATTGTCTACAAAGCCCGTGCGTCTCTAGAGGTCGGGTGTTTTGGTGCGGGTTCCATGGCCACATACATCTAACAACCAACTGATCACACGCAGTCTTTTGTTGAGCGCGTCGTAAATCTAAGCCCCCTGTAGCACTTACGTTACTCTGACCTGAAAGCCAAGCGCTCAATACGTTCCAGCTCTGTGGTCAGTGGTAGAAGTGGTTGTTACATACAACTAGAGTGTACAATATGGTAGTGAAATGTAGGAAGAGGCAGGCACTTTCCTACACAGCGGAAATGATGGGTTTATGTTTATGTTTCAGTCTTTTGACTGAAAGAAATCTAGAGAAAAATGGATACATAAATTGAAAAATCATACTGGGTTTACTAATTAGGAGAGTTGTTGTTGCATGAGCCTTCCGTCTTTCGACTGGTTTGATGCAGTCCTCCATGCCTCCCTGTGCTGGGCTACATCCGAGGTTTTTAACATATTCTAATCTTGGTCTACCCCTACTGTTCTTATCCTCAACCTTTCCTTCTATAGCTAAGTTTGCCATTCCTGGGTGTCTTAATAAGTGCCCTACCAACCTACCTCTTCTCTTCATTATGAGTTGCCAGAAACATCACTCCTCTCCCACTCGTCTTAATACCCCCTCATTCGTAACCCTATCTACCCATCAGATCTTCAACATTCTCCTGCAACACCACATTTCAAACGCTTCGATTCTCCTCTTTTCTGCTGCACCAACAGTCCTAGTTTCACTTCTATAGAGCGCCACGCTACAGACAAAGGCTTTCAAAAATGAATTCGTAATACCTAAATCTGTATTCGATGTCAACAGATTCCGCTTTTGTAGAAATGTTTTCGTTGCCTGTGCTAACATACTTTTCATATCCTCTTTGCTTCGTCCATCACTGGTTATTTTTCTTCCCAAATAACTGAAGTCACCTACTTCCTTTGGCCAATTCGACATCCATAGGGGTTTCTTATTTCTTTCGACTGCATTCCAATATTAGCCACTTTCGATTTTTGCAAAAAATGAAAGTAGACTTATAAGATCAACACAGGGCGAAAAATTGTGTGTTTGTCTGTGTGTGTGTACTCTGAATGTCTCCCCCCCCCCCCTATCAATTCGAACACGGTGAAACCGAATTGAACGAAATTCGGTACAGAGGTAGCACTAGCAAAGGGCACCTCAATGTCATGTTTTATATCGCCGCCATTTTGACGGAAACGTAATGGCGGCCACCCAAATGTTAAAAGCTTAAATCAAATTATGACCAACCTAATAATCTGATCTCTACCATTTTTTGCAACATTATATCTTTATGTACGAAGAAGCTTTTGACCGAACTACAAGGTCATCAGCCCAACAATTTGCGGATGGTGGCCATGTATGTGTGCAAATACATTCCCCCTATCTATGCAAACACGGTGCAAACGAATTGAACGAAATTGGGTACAGAGGTAGCACTAGCAGAGGGCACCTCAGTGTCATGTTTTAAATCGCCGCCATCTTTACGGAAACGTAATCGCGGCCACCCAAATGTTAAAAGCTTATATCAAATTACGGCCAACCAAATCATCTGTTCTCTACTAAATTTTGCAACAATATACCTTTCTGTAATAAGCGTCTTTTGACCAAACGACAAGGTCATCAGCCCAATGGTTGGCAGATAGCGGCCATGTATGCATGCAAATTGATTCATCATATCAATTCAAACACGGTGAAACCGAATTGAATGAAATTTTGTACAGATGTAGCACTAGAAAAGGGCACCTCATGTTCATGTTTAATATCCGTATAACACGTTGTATTTCAACATGCTACTACAACCAACATTCAATTATACTCCTTGAAAAGGACAAAGAGTTATAACAATACCCATGCATTTAGGAGAATATAGGCTATATGTTCTTTACTGAACATCTTGTTTTTGTTTTTAATTTATTAACTTTCATCATGAATTTTTCCCTCAAAACAGAATCCATACCATTTAAAATCTCATTCAACTCCTCGGGTGTGTCGGCTAAGATGACGATGTCATCAGAAAATCTCAGAGTTGAAATTATTTCTCCTTGAATCTTTACTCCTACTTTGAATTTTTCTCCAATTTGTTTCATTGCTGATCAATGTATAGATTGAAAAGTATGGGCGATAAGTTGCAGCCTTGCCTTACATTTTTCTGAATACCAGCTTCTCTCTCTCTCTCTCTCATGTCCTTAGGCTCGAATAACTGCTGTCTGGTTTCTGTATAGAATGTAGAGCACTCTCCTATCCCTGTACTTTATTCCAATCGTCTTCTAAATGTCAAACAACTTACTCCAATCAACGTTATCAAAAGCCTATTCTAAGTCTACAAATGCCATGAACGTTCTCTTATCCTTCCTTATTCTACCTTCCAAAATCAGCCTGAGACTTAGTATACGAAGGCAGATCAAAAATAAGTTGCACTTCCCAGTTATGGCCATTTATTACACCACCTATACAACAGCAACACGCCTATAACGACATACAATGTAACTTCACTTTTCCACATAGTTTCCAAGAGACTCCAAACATTTCTGCGAACGCACAACCAACTTGTCGATACCGGATACATAGAAAGTTCCTCCAGCACTCTGCAACCACACGGAGACAGCGGCCTTCACCTCCTCATCGGTCTGGGAATGTCGACTACACTGTTGACATTTGCACAGGTCCTGGACGTTGCGGGCCTGCCCTCGCGATATCCGTGCGTGATATCCGTGCGTCCGGCTTCGAATTGCTGACACCACTTTACGATCCCTTGCCGGGAAATGGCCCGCTCCCCATACACAGCACTAATTTCACGATGAAATCCGTGCAATTCTTCCTTTTGGCCCATAGGAATCGGATTGTCGCACGCACCTCATATTTGGAGTGAACGTCCAGTCGACGCGCCATTGCATTTGGCTGCTATTCACACCATACAAGACGAGATACCACAGCGACCTACCTAACAGATGTGTGGGCAGTGTCTGTCCCTTTCTCTACTGTGCCCACGTTTGCGATACACAGCGCAGGTGTTAGTGCAACTAACTTTTTGATCCACCTTCGTAGCTTTCCTTGTTCCTACGTTTCTCCTGAAGCCAAACTGGAAGTATACGAGGGGTTATTCGAGCCAAAGGACATGAGAGAGGAGCTGGTATTCAGAGAGGCGTAAGGCAAGTCTGCAACTTATCACCAATACTTTTCAATCTATACATTGAGCAAGCAATGAAGGAAATAAGAGAAAACTTCAAAGTAGGAGTAAAGATTCAAGGAGAAATAGTTTCAACTCTGAGATTTGCTGATGACATCGTCATGTTAGCCGAAACATCAGAGGATTTGAATGGGATTTTAAATGATATAGATTCTTTCTTGAGGAAAGAATTTACGATGCAGTGTAAAATAAACAAAAATGGAATGCTGGCGAAAGAAATCGCAAACCCCTACGGACGTCAAACTGGCAGGTGAAAAGCTAAAGGAAGTAGGAGACTTCTGTTACTTAGGAAGCAAAATAACCAGTGATGGACTAAGTTATGAGGTTATAAAAAGTAGGTTAGCACAGGCAAGAACAGCATTTCTACAGAAAGGGAATCTGTTGACATCAAATATAGATTTATGTACTACGAAGTCATTTTTGACTGGAGCGTGGCGCTCTATGGAAGTGAAACTTCGACTGATGGAGCAGCATAAAAGAGGAGAATTGGAGCGTTTGAAATGTGGTGTTATGGAGAATGAAGAACATCAGATCAGATCTGTAGATAGGGTTACGAATGAAGATGTATTTAAACTATTGGGACAGGAAAGATGTTTATGGCGACTGATAATGATGAGAAAAGATAGGTTGGTAGGACACATACTAAGACACCCAGGAATAGCAAACTTATTTAAGGAAGGAAGGGTCGAGGACAAGAACTGTGGTGGTTATTTATTTATTTATCGTATGGCCTTTAGTGCCGGGAGTGTCCGAGGACATGATCGGCTCGCCTGGGGCTTTAGCTGCTTCAACGTGGACGAGCTACAAGTTCCGTTCTATTTCAAGTAGTTCCAAATTTCGCTAGCAGATGTCACTGACACCTAGTGGTGAACGTTGGAACTTTGATAGCCTAGAGCGTTTCAACGAAATCTAATCTACAGTTTAGCTTCACACAAGTTTAATTAGTGGAAGGTTCTTTTAGATACCAAAATCTATGACCTTGACCCGCCGGCTTTACTTCCCCTCCCAAGGAAGGCATACTGAAGGATTTTAACGCTCTTAAAAAATCCGACGACTTTGGCTGGGTTTGAACCCGCGATCTTGGGCATAGAAGCTCAGCATGGTACCAACTACGCCACCGAAGCCGCTACTGTAGGGGTAGGCCAAGCTTAGAATATGTTAAACAGATTGGCTCAGATGTAAGGTGTGGTAGCTATGAAAATGAAAATCCACAGCCTGCTTCCAGTCTCCGACCGGATCAGGAATGGAATGAATGAAGCCCCCATCTAGCGGCGAGGATATGAACTGTGCCGGCTGCCGAGGCCTGACGCACTCCTCTGGGGCAATGATTAAATGAATGACAGATGAAGTGAAATGATAGTGGAGAGTGTTTCTGGAATGAAATTGTGACAGGGAGAACCAGAGTACCCGGAGAAAAACCTGTCTGCCTCCGTTCTGTCCAGCACAGATCTCACATGGAGTGACCCGGATTTGAACCACGGACCCAGCGGTAGGAGGCCGGCGTGCTGCCGTCTAAGCCACGAAGGCTTCTGTGGTAGCTATGTAGAGATGAAACTATTAGCTGAGGACAGGGAAGCATGGAGGGCTGCATCAAACCAGTCAAAAGACTCAAACAACAACAACAACATGAGGGGTAATCAGAAACTAAGGTTACAAAGCCTAGAGGGAAACATTTACATTTTGTTTCATAGAACCAATACAGCCAACTGATAGTACATACATTAGGTATTAATAATAATAATAATATCGTATGGCCTAGGTTACCGGGTGCAAGCTTTGTTAATTGACGTCCTGAGGGCAACTTCCATGTCGAATTTTATCGGTCCTTGAAGCGCTATGAAAGTCAATGAGGTTAGATATCTAAGCTCCTTGACACTATAGCGCTTTCTAGTAGAGAAATGAGGAACTTGATGTTGGCAGAAAAATATCGAGATTAATTTTGCCATTATGAACGGCCTACTGAATTCAAATGGGTTATTTAACATGCCTACATCGTATGACATGCGTATCGTGATTTGTGTCGCCTTTCAAAAATCACTTGCCATGGCCAGGAGCGAACCTGCAAGCTTGGGGGGGGTTGGCAGTCCAACACGATAACTAATCACCCACCGTGGCAAGCATATAATTATTAGGTTATTTTTAGACATAGTGTCCATATCGGTTTAGGCACTTGTCGCTTCGTGGTGTGAGTTTGAATATCCCTCCTAGTGAAAATCCTGTCCTTGCGTGTTCAGCCCCGAAGGGTTTCATCTCCTCGTCTGAAGTAAATCGTTGACCAACTAGACTCTCCTTCAAGTAAGGAAGCACGTAAAAGTCGCTTGGAGCAAGGTTGCGACTATAGGGAGGGTTGTCAATGACGTCCCAGCGAAACCGCTACCACAGTGTGGTAGCGCGTTGTCATGAAGGAAGTTGACGCCCTCGGTGAGAAGTCCTAACCACGGTTACATGTTCCGCCCACAGA
Source organism: Meconema thalassinum (assembly GCA_946902985.2). Taxonomy (NCBI): domain Eukaryota; kingdom Metazoa; phylum Arthropoda; class Insecta; order Orthoptera; family Tettigoniidae; genus Meconema; species Meconema thalassinum. The sequence goes on along the minus strand of OX336401.1, from coordinate 78,016,719 downwards.
AATCGAATAACTGAGTGGATCTCTTCGCGAGACCAGTTTTCCAAACGAGTCGCCATATGTTATTTACCTACAACCAGCGCTGTAGGTGGCGGGTGGCTGAAACTCTGCAGAGTTACCAACCGCCCCAGCCCCCCTCCCCACCTACCAATTCAAACACGACTGAACCAAATTGAAAGAAATTTGGTACAGAGGTAGCACTAGCAAAGGTCACCTGAGTGTCGTGTTTTATATCGCCGCCATCTTGACGGAAACGTAATGGCGGCCACCCAAATGTTCAATGCTTAAATCAAATTACGATTAAGCTAATCATCTGATCTCTACCAAATTTTGCAACAACATATCTTCATGTGGGAAGCGTGTTTTGACCAAACTACAAGGTCATCAACCCAATAGTTTGAATATGGCGGCCGGGTATGTGTGCAAAACGATCCCCTATATCAATTCAAACACAACAAAACCAGTACAGAGGTAACACTAGCAAAGGACAACTCAGTGTCATGTTGTAAATCGCCGCCATCATAACGAAAACGAAATGGTGCCCACCAAAATCTTCTAAGCTTAAATCAAATTGCGATTAACTTAATCATCCGATCTCTTCAAAATTTTGCAAAAATATACCTGAGTACGGGAAGTAACGTTTGCCCGAACTAAAAGGTCATCAGCCAAATAGTTTAAATATTGTGGACGTATGAATGATGCAAGTATTATAGCCGCATGTATTATAATCACCCCACGCTACTAATTTCTCTTTAACAAACGTAAGTCCTGGAATATCGGCCTTGAAACCTTAGTTTCTGATCACCACTCGTTTAGGGAAAATAGCCTTAGTAATGATCTAGCGTTAGAAAGTTAAGGGCCCGTAGCTTAATACGACAAAAAAGAACGATATTTCTGAAATTACGGAACCCCTAGAATGAATCTGCAGTGAGAGTGAGAAGAGAATTATGTGAACGATTTCTTAGAGTGCGAGCCCTTATAAGAAGTAAGCATTGCTGACTTTTCTACTTCTATGTTGCTCGCCTTGAAGTCATTAAACTGTTGAACATCGCCTCCTAGATCTACTTATGTTTCTCCACCTTACTACGTGCAGCTGAAATGGCTAAAACTCCACGAGCGCAGGCAGTTATCAGTTGCCATTCTGACACATAAAATATTACATACCAAGACCCCGTTATATCTCTACAATGCCTTTACACCAATGCATTCTGTTCATAATCGAGAAAATAGATACACAAAATTAACACTCCAGATTCCTATACACCGAACCATGAAGTTCAATAAATCTTTTGTTTGCACCGCCTCACGCCTCTTCAACACCTTCGATTTATATAAGTTCGTCAACATTGCAAGCACTGCAGCTTTCAAAAGACATCTTTCATCCTGCTTCTTGGAGCAGTATACCTCTCACATTTGATTACTGTATTATGTTAAAATACTTTTTCAAAGTTCAATTAGAACACAAGGACAATAGCTGACAACCTGTCTATTTCAATAGCTCTTCTTGTACAGTATATGGTATTTGTTTTTCGGGCTGATTGTCTGTATGCACTCTCACTCTTTTGTATATAATTTTTCCATTATCATTAGTAATATTATTATTATTGTATTGTTACTATCTTTTTGTTACTATAATTGTTAGACTATGATTATTTATATTGTGAATGTAGGTGAAATGTTTTATTTTTATAAGCCCTAACCTTATTTTATGTAGGGCGCTACTGTAAAGGAGCTCTTAAGCTCTAAGTGTAGCAGTGAAAATAAATAAATAAAAAATATAGTCGAGTTCATTAACCTCTTTGGTAATCTCTCCTCCTCTTCACGAACATCTTCATCTAGCGTGTTCATTTTAAACTTCTTCATTACGAGTACCTTCCTGCCATTAATCCCATCTATTTGTTCCAGCAAATAACCGTGCTACCCTCACATCAGTTACCTCCAGCTTGTATATGAGTGATTTTGAATTCACCCTGCTGACTGCGTGGATCAGCGGTTACGTTCTCGCCTGCTGATCCCGAGGTTGGAGGATCGAATCCTGGCGCAGTCAGGTGGCATTTGACGGTGTGCAAATGCGAGGTAGCCATGTCAGTAGATAAACCGCCAAGTTACAGATCCTCTTCGGGGCAAAATTCCGGCACCCCGGCGTCTCTAAACGCCGCAATTGTTAAAAGGAACGTTTATTGCTTATAGTTTTGCTTTGTTGTGTTTTTTGTTTTGTATTTTGTGTTTTGTTTTTATTTTATTTTTTGTTTTTGTTTTGCTTTGTTTAGTTTTTAGTCTTTTGTTTTATGTGTTTTGTTTTCTGTTTTGTTTTTTGTTTTGTTATGTGTTTTGTGTTTTGATGAGTTTTGTGTTTTGTGTTTTCACTTGTGGTTTTTGTTTTTGTTCTTGTTCTTGTTTTTGTTTTTGATATTTTTGTTTTGTTTTGTGTTTTGTGTTTTTGTTTGTGCTTTTTGTTTTGTTTTTTTTGTGTTTTGTGTTTTGTGTTTTGTTTTGTTTTTTGTTGTGTGTTTGTTGTTTTTTGTTTTGTTTTTTGTTTTATGTTTTTTGTTTAGATTTATTTGTTTTTTTGTTACTTGTGTTGTTTTTTGGTGTTTTGGTTTTTGTTTTTATCTTGTTTTGTTTCATTTTGTGTTTTGTGTTTTATGTTTATGTTTTTTTTTGTCCCTTTAGTTTGAGGACGGAACAGTGAGGTCATGTGCCGTTAAAATATAAAGATTATTACATTTAGTAAACAGAGTTAAATACTTGAACGCCAATTACTGAACAATTTAAAGTTGTGACATAGCTCCTTCTTCCCGTGTGTTTATACGGAAGTAACGATATGTTACTTCGTCCTCACAAAATTAAATTAAAAATAAAAAACTTAAAAAATAAATAACGTCACTGTAACTTTCGTAACCCTGCACCATTCCCAGCTGATAAGTGGCCAGGTTAGTCTACTACTCCTTGGAGGTGACGTGCCACTCTCCATTCCTTGAAATGGAATGATCTCAGCTGAAGAATTCTTGAGTGTTTGCTTTGAGAAAACATTTGACTTTTATGGTAGAGAACTTGTTCCCATTGCGAGACTAAAATTACATTGTCCTCTTTGGCGACAGCCGCCTGAGAAGAGTCGAGTGGAGTAGCGGTTCCATTATCTCAAGGAGGAATAAAGACATGATAACACTTGTTTTGAGCGTAAATATTAACCATCGTGTTATCTGTATTGCCCTTTAAAACCTGAACTTAATAAACAAGTGCGTATCTAAACTTGTTTATAATTGAAAAACAAGGTATGTGTACAATGTATCAACACGCATTGGTGTCTTCATCTGCACAAAATGTAATTTTTAAACTAATTATAAAATAAATCAATATTATGTGTTTGGAGTTTCGCTGTTCACCTCGGCTTTTCTGAATTGCGTCTGGGACCTGCCGTCCATGCGCCTTTTAAGTTTCCGCTGGGTAAACCATTAAAGATACTGGGCGAATCCGAGGCGGGTTGCTAGTAAATGAATAAATGAAACTTGTTAGGGCAAGTTGACCAGCTATTTACAGTAAAAGAGATCGTAGGTTACTACGGAAGATCTTGGGCAATAGATGGGTGACGGGCAGGCTCGACTGAGATCCAACAAAGAAGTACACAGTAATATAGAATCAATAACAACAGCAATCAAAAAGAGAAGACCAATATTCTATCGGCCCATCTTCCGTATGGACAATAACCGGCTCACAAAGAAAATCTGGAATTTTCTAAAATACAAGACATCTAGAATAAAGTGGTTCCAAGAGTGTTAGAAAGATCTGAGAGATATAGGCATTGCAAATAATAATAAAAAAAGCAAGTAGTTCCGTGTAGAACTATACAGCCTATTTTCATATATCCTACTTATGTTAATTGCCTCTAACCACATACAAAATTTCAGTTTGATTGCTGTAATAGATTCGTAGATATTGAGAACCGACTAAATATTTCGGATGGTCGCCACGTTGGATTTTATATAAGTAGGTCCTAGAGGTATGTACTGCACCCGTTCATCCGAGGTATGCGATGACCCATCTGCCATTACATCGCATGCCTGTCTTCCCAGGCCAGAGTGGAGTTAAATGAACGTGAAATAAAATAAGGAATGTGTCGGAAATTCAGTTGAAATATCACAAAAGCACAGGGTAAAACGAGATAAAGTATCTCTAGGTTCGTTACGGGCTTAAATTTAATCATAATAGCAAATAGAAATGGGCGCCATCAACTGAACCCCTAGCAAACCACATCCTTCCTGGTTAAGCCTTAATTGAGACAAAGGAAAGGATTGGGAAAACAACATCATCATCAGATCACTAAGATAAAACAAAATTTATTTAAACTTAATCAGTCAGACAGAAAAAGAAACACAAACCCTGCCTAAGAGTATGGTCGAATGTAAACGTTATGTTGTTATAGTCCTCAAAATCGAACCATCTCTGTGCTATTTCAAATTATTTTTCATCCACATTAAAAAATAAAGATTACTAAAGTTCGCTTGAGTTCTCAGGGCCACCGTAGAACTATGTCTTTGCGTCACTGACATTCCGTGATCCCTGAGACCTAACTTTTCGTTAATTTAACATCAGTAATGTGGATGTCAAGAAATATGAATCTAACACAAAATACCCTAAAACACATATATTTAATTATTCACTCATTTCTATGGCTTAAATGGCACTAATCAATGTTGGAAATCCCAACAATTACTCCTTAAAATTTAACAATTAATTTATACACCATATTTACACTATTGATGATCATTGCTTGGTTGTGAATCAAAGAAAACTTCACTATTCATCAGTCATCACCATCATTATCATGTCAAAAAAATAAACGTTTCTCAAATCAGTTCTCATCCCATTATTCGTTATATTCAAGTCAGAATATTTAATTAATTACCATCAGATCATTTAAATAAATATTATATTCATCAATTCATTAGATTATTCAATCATCCACACAATCTCATTTCATTATCTCATTTAAATTAAATTATTTCAATCCATCCATTTAAATTGTTAAATTCATTAATTTAAGTTGCAATTCTTCAATTTATTTAAATCATATCTCTTACTTAAATTTATTTAAATTTTATTGCCATCAGCTCCTTTAATTAATTATCACCTTTTAATTCATGTATTCATCAGCTGTTTAATCACCTGTTAATTTATTTAGTTCAGTTAATTTATTCAACTATCAATTTATTTAATTCATCGAGTTATTCAACTTTTAATTCATTGATTTATTTAATTCATCGAGTTTATTCAACTTTTAATTTATCGGATCAGATCATTAATATGTTTAAACTTCAGATTATTATTCCATAAATTGTTATTATTATTATTAGAAAATCTTGGATGATCAAAATTATTTATTTATTTAATTTCCTAAAAATGGTTTAATATAGGTTATAGAACGTTGTCTGAAAATTTTATCGGTTCCAAGTTATACCTCATATTTAATTATCATGCCAAAATAATACGTTGCCTTCACAAAATCACGTTGGATCTCACTATCCAAAACCTCACCACTTAATCTCACTTTGTCAAATATCACATTTAAATACCATAATTATTCCGTATAACACTACAATTATTCAGCGCACAGCATGAATCTCAGAAATATGCTAGACTGGGTTCAAAAACTTCATGTCTGCCTCAAAATTATCATTGGCAATATTGCACACTTTCACTTGACAACCTCAAAAACACCTATCAAAAATACTTCACATAATCAGGTTGCATGATCCACAAACATATATAACTGGCTTCAGATGATTAACGCACACAATCTACAAGAACTGTAATTAATCTGGTCATATCTAGACAACTTCTTAAACAATATGAAAATTACCTTAGTAATCGTAATCCAATTCAAGATCTGGTTTAATTCAGAGCATAAATCCTCTTAAGATCTTCAAGATTTACTACAAAAACATGAATGTGTTATATTACCTCCCATCAAAAATATCTAATAATGATCTGCCTCAAAAATAAATTCTGACAATAAATAACTCATCTTACAAGATTCAATTACTTGAAATCCTTCTCAAAGGTACCAAATCACTCATAAAGAGTATCAAAAGTATTAACTGTTAAATGAATATACTCTCAAAAGAGTATTGCAACAAACTATTGGATTGGCAAAACAAGAATTACAAAGTGTAACCCTGCTGACATTTATTTTTAATTTATTTAACAAAAATCGACTAGTATGTGACTGGTAGATTATTGTTTAATCCTCTTACGATCATAATTACACTCGGATGATAAAATGAGACCCTCGATTGTCAGGTAAGGTGAGTACCACCACACATTTACTCAAAGTAACAGGCCCCGCCTCGTAGACTATGATGAAAAATCCCTAAAAACGACAGATTAGGTGAGTGCCACCACACAGTTACTCAAAGTAACAGGCCCCGTCTCGTAGGCTAATGAATGAGTGTACATGATTGGAATCAACAAGACTCTTTGTCACATAAACGCGATATGCATTCACTTGAGTGAATAAAATTTAATATCACCAAACAATCCAATAAAAAAATATCCCTGCTGATGAATTATACATACTCGCTAGTATGCAATGAACTGACGAAAAATTCTAATTATCTGATTGCAGATCACAAGTTCGAAACACTCGCTAAAAATATCCATAATCAAGAAATACTATCCTCACAGAAAAATATAAAGACCAAAATCCTGTCTAATAAAGTCAACCAATGGTGAGAACGTTGTATAAATGTGCCTGCCATATCATATGATAACACCATATTTTAGCAAATGGAGTGATAAAATATTTAAGCCATGTCGAAAAATAATAGTAGCACTCCTACCAAAAATATATATACGAGTATGCCCAGTAGTAGTGGAGTGATGAGAGTTCTAACTCACTCCAGAACCCTCCTCGACCCACTACTAAGCCTCAGCCATGTTAAATATCTCTCGAACGCATGGTCCGATTTTGACAAATGACGTGTCATTGGACTCTGGCTGACGTCCTCTTTGCTGTGGACTACTCGTTATATTTTTGAATTTTTTTTTGAATTTTTTTGTTTCGAAATTAGCTAATAGTTTGAAAACCAAACATGGTAGAACGTTGTTCCATGGCTCAAACGAATGGTCTTTATGACCTTTATTTTTTGTAATAAAACTTTTTTATTTTTTATGTTTTTTTTGAAAACACTCGAATTTTGAAAATTCTATATTTTGGAAACTAGGAATTCTACAAAAAAACCTTGTTTGACATAAATGAAAGGTCCCTATGCCCTCTACCCCCAAAATAAATGTCAATTCTCTAGAGCAAAAATTTGTGTTTTGTAAGTAGTGGGATGAGGAGAGAGCTGTCCACTAACTTATTGAACCCTCCTCGTATTTGCCCCGAAGCTGATATCTCGCTAACCAATGGTCGGATTTGAACATACAGGGTGTCCTAGCACTCATAGTGATGCCCCCCTACTTTCCTATAGGCTCTTTATTTAATTAAAAGATCAAAACTAAAAGGTAATCCGCTTTTAATATCTCGCGAACCAATCATGCTAGAGGCGTGTTCGACAGGTCCAAGGACTCGGGGTGATGTCCTCTCTGCTATGGACCACTCGTTATAATTTTTAATGAAATTGGAAACTCGATTTTGGGGTAAACACGTGTTCTTTGTGATTTTGCCGATATCTCACGAACCAATCATGCTAGAGGCATGTACGACGGGTCCAAGGACTCGGGCTGACGTTCCCCTTGCTATGGACCACTCGTTATAATTTTTAAAAAAATTGGAAACTCGATTTTGGGGTAAACACGTGTTTTTGTGATTTTTGCTGATATCTCACGGACCAATAACGCTAGAGACGTGTACGAGGTGTCCTAGGACTCGGGCTAACGCCCCCTTTCATATGTGGTAGATATTTGTTTCCAAAAAATAATTCACAAAGGGCCTAACGCCGTACATGTTGAAAAAAAATTCTTTACCGTTACCTGTTTATAAAGTTTATGAAGCGTGGTGGTTGAGAGAGACGATACGGCTGGGTGTGTGTGTGTGTGTGTGTGTGTGTGTGTGTGTGTGTGTGTGTGTGTGTGTGTGTTTCAACGAACCTGTCGCTAACCAGAAGGATCATGCTTAATAGAACAATCGCTATTTCGGCGGGTCGGTGTATGACAGAGCGAGGGTTCGTTTTCTGATATTTTACCTTTAACGTGTAAACGGTGATGAGAACTTGGTTCTATGTTGGTCGAAGCGAGTACAGAAAACAAACTTGCCGAGGAGCAGGAGGTGAATGTCATTTGAGCTTATTGGATGGCGATGATCTGACTTGACAACAGGTGACGCTTGAAGGTGAAATAATCTGACCATCGTGGGGGCAGGGGAGTGTGAAATGCATGCACACACATGTGTGAAACCACATGTACGCTAAACAAGTTACATCCTGTTTTGCTTCGTACGTGACAAAATGCAAGTTCATGTGAAATTTGATCTACCACAGGTGTGCGCCTGGGACATTAGCTGTCCGCGTGCGCGATAACTGTTAACAAGTACATTCTGTTTTGCTTCGTACGTGACAAAATGCAAGTTCATGTGAAATTTGATTAGCCGCAGGTGTTCACTTTGGGCGTTAGTTGTCCACGTGACCGATAACAGAATGTTCAAAGCGTGGGAAAAAATGATTATACATGCAACGTAGCATATATAAAGACATGTCGTTATCATTTCCACTCTCACTTGGGTGGACTACCTTTGAACACACTGCGTTGCATGAAACCCCTGGTCTTGTTTAACAGTTTTGGTGTTGGTGGAAAATACTTAACCTTGTTGTGGGGTAGGTATTTATTTATTCATTTATACATTTATTGATTAATATATATATTTACAAGCAATTATTTATCGATTAGGTAATTAATGATTTTATTTATTTGTTTGCAGATAACCGGCATACCTTACATGTCTGAGGGAGAAGAAACCATTGCACTTTTGAGCCCACTAGAAGGGAAGAGCAACAAGTCACTGCAAGTAAAGGTGAGATGATTTTTTTAAACTACTTTGTTTCATTTTTTTTGTTTTATGTTTTATTTTATGAAATGTATGTATTAAACCTGAATTTAGGTATTTATAGCGGTTTATTTTATTTATTTTTAGAAACTTGGAAAGAATAGCCTTACCGCCGTAGCAGTCGCTGAAGAAAACCAGAAACGCACTAAAGCGAAACCACTGCCAAAGAGTGAACTGTTTAAAACTCAGGTAAGTCCAACTTAAAAATGCTATTCCATTTTACCACTACTGAAAACTCGTAGACAAAAAAAAAATTCATTACCTGTACATGACTGGGACAATGATTGCTTTCTTGATTAATGGCTATGTTGTTGTTGTTGACTGGGAAAAGTACAAAGCCATGTTGGATTTTCTAAAAATAAAAATAATAAATTTAATTTATGGGTGGTTCCCTATGGACTCAATGAATATCCACAGGTTTGAACATGATAATGTGAACAAAATGACATGACATTCATTTTTGTTTATATATTGGTTAAAGGGAGGGTGGGGGAATGTAAATGACTGTAGCTTTATAAAAAAGAAAATAAGTACATGGGTTACTGTTAGTGCCAACATACAGTTTATTTTTAATGGTGTTTTGATATATTAATGCCAATTAACGTTAACGTTTTATTTACAAGTATTGATTGATTGATTGATTGAGTGATGGGTTATTTTGTTTGCATTTAGGTGTCGTCATGTGCCATTAACGTAATGAACAGACAGTGAACAAGCATGCATTATGCTTTAAAGTACTCTGTGCTCTTGTGCAATGTTAATAACTTACAATAAGAAAAAGTTTTATTATAACACATGGCGTTAGTACCAAATACAACAAGTGAGCAAGTTGGTTTACCACGTGGGTTAAATTTAAAATCAGAACATGATCGATGGTTAACATTTGAATCCTGGCCTGTAGGCTTTTTGTCGACGCATGAACTTGCAAAAGCCGGTTTTTTTTTTACTTGAACCGAGAAGATGTGGTGCGCTGTGTGTTTTGTCGTACTGTACTTTCACACTGGGAAGAAGGGGATGATCCCTTTAGAGACCATTTGCGATGGTCTTCTCACTGTCCTTACATGCTTGGAAAGCAAGTGGGTAACCTACCCGTGCATTCATTTTACCGAACCACAAGGCCTTTGGCCGCTACTTACGTTGCTGAATCACAAATAAATAATAATAATGATGTATTACCAGCCAACGGTAGTGTCGATATATGTGGTCCATATGCCATAGACAGTGTTGAATTGGCGTGTGCTTTTGAAAAATTGGGAGTTTGCAAGACTAAAGCACTAGCACACCCAGAGTACAGCTCTGTTGAAAAACGTTTCGAATCTTATAAAAATGTTTGGCCATTAATATTAAAACACCTTACCAAACAGCTAAGTGAAGCTGGATTTTTATACTGGTGAAGGGGATAAAACAATATGTTTTTATTGTGGATTTGCTTTAAAGGATTGGTAAATGACTGATGACCATTTTGTGCAACACGCTCGTTGGTTACCAAACTGTAAATACATGGTGTTGCTTAAAGGTCAGGAATTTGTGAACACTATTCGCAAAGAAAAAGAGATTGCAGCACAAGACATAAAAGTGCCTTTAGAGTTATAGCACGCGGAGCAAATACATAAGGCTGAAAGAAAAGACTTGTGTTACGAACAGATACAAAAGTGTGACCAACAATTATGTAAAATTTGTTATCAAGATGAACTAGGTGTTGTATTTTTACCCTGTGGACACATGATAGCCTGTGTCAAGTGTGCATTAGAACTTAACACTTGTGCTATATGCAGAAAAGTAGTATCTGCTACAGTTAGGGCATTTCTTGCATAACTAGTATAATTTATTCGCCATGCATAGTGCAAAATCCCTAATTGCACAATATTATTAAAGCTGTTTTAGAGTGTAATAGATATGCTTTTGTTTTGTTTATAGACTACTACAATGAATGTTTTGAATGCTGTGGGACAATCATGTGGCTTAGAGACAAAGAAGCTCAGCGAATTGCCAACGCATATTCCATTCCGCATTATCAAGATTCGGAAATTGAAAACAGCATATGGTGATCGTGTACTTTGTGTATGTGAAAACTTTGAGACATTTCTGCCTATACGGTTTAATGATATGTCGGAGAGTGTTTTTGATGAAGTCAATAATGCTGTGCAACCTGTACACTTAATTTATGAAGGTTTTAAAAACAATAGGTGCATGGTTCGTTTTAATTAAAGAAATAAATAAATAATGTGAAATAATAATGGAAAATATAAGTAATGACAATATACTGAAAAAGAAAGAAAATATGTGTATAGAATAGTAATGTTTTAGTGTTTAGTGTTTTCTTTAAAAATATTATGATGAAACCAAAAAAATGTATATAAAGTTTGTAAATAAATGCAAAATGATGTTACAATGCTGTTTTATTTTATACAAAGTTAGTATATTTAACATTGCAGAGTATACATGATTATGACAATAAATGCACACTGAATACAAGCCTTTCTCACTTTACAATAGTCTGTTATAGTTTTAAACACAAGGCTTGTTGTAGATCATTTTATAGCAATGTCCATTCAATGTTGTTTTCTAAAAGTGGGGAAGCCGCAATGGTTGTATTGACATAAAAACCTTATGGTTATTACTATTTAGTCACTTTGATCCCCTTGCAGATCAAGAGCAGATGACCTAGTTGTTCCACTCTTTAAAACGACAACAACACTACCTCTTGCATAGTTTGTGATGTTGATGGCTCTTGCGACGTGGAAGATGGATTAAAAATAACTTTGAGAACAGGGGTTAAACTTTGATCATTAAACAATGCACTAGTTTGAGTAGCAATATGGTTTTCTTGATTTTTTTGTCGACGGCAACTGTGTTTCATGCGGTACACTACATTGATGATCACTGACACTTAAAACCTCACTATTTTTACTTTTTAGGTCACCACGACAATGTTTGGAACGTTGCTTTGAACAACGCCAAATAACAGTTCCATTTTTATTGGTTCGTTTCACAATATATGAATATCCCTTATAGTATGCGTAAGGCTTACCATACCTAGTCACTGATACTTCCATATCAACTGTCAAGCATAGACTAAGCTCTAGTAAAGTCAACTTGGTAATAAGAATACTAGTTTAATGTGAGAGCAAATATGGATCCAAAGAGTTCAGGTAAAAGTGAAAGCAAATAAGCAAATATTAGCAACAAGAGTTGGGGTAAAAGTGGTCGCAAAGTGGTAGACCCATTACACAATAATTTCAGCACGACGAAGCTCTTGTTCAATTTCCTTGATTTCCCAATCGTGACCGATATGCCCAGCTTGTCGTAAAGCATGCAATTTTCGAAGCCGTTGAATTAGCTTACTGGGTTTGTTCCAGTATACAAATTTAACAAATGGATTTTTAGGTGTAAACAAAGCATTACCATTATCATGATCATTATCATCATTATCATCATCATGATCACCATTATCATCATGACCATCATCACTGTTACTATATAGTCCTTTTTGATCCTCTTGCAATACCACTTTATTTATAGTCTGAGTTGATTTTGATAGTGTTGAAGGTTTCTTAGACGTTGACAACTGTCCTAACATGACGTTTTGAGGACATGATAAGTCCTTTTGAACAAACACTGCACTATCTTTAGCCGCAATATTTTTTTTCTTGAACTTGCTTTTTAGCATTGTGATAATTGTTTGTAAACAGTAAGCGTGGTTCGTTTCGAGCACTACCTTGATGAACACTCACACTTAAAACCTTTCCATTTTTACTTTTCAGATTGCCTCGACATTTTGTTGACCTCTCTTTTGAGCATCGCCAGAATATTATTCCATTCACATTCTGGCGGTTATAGTTATAGGAGTAGCCTTGATAGAGTGCACGTAGCCTACCTTTGTTGGTTGTAATAAGTTCCATAGTAGTAACTGACCTGTCAGTACGATGTTCACACTACAAAGGTTACAACTGTTTGGCTGATTGAGTGACCTACCATAAGCTTATATATTGGCTTATGTGTTGGCTTTTTGTTTTGGCTTTTTGTGTTGGCTTTTCGTGTTGGCTTTTCGTGTTGGCTTTTGTGTTGGCTCTTTGTGTTGGCTTTTCGTGTTGGCTTTTTGTGTTGGCTTTTCTTGTTGGCATTTCGTGTTGGCTTTTTTGTATTGGCCTTTCGTGTTGGCTTTTGTATTGGCTTTTCGTGTTGGCTTTTTGTGTGGGCTTTTTGTGTTGGCTTTAGTATTGGCTTTTGTATTGGATTATTTGACAAGTTATTTGTGTCAATGTATTTAGTAGATTTTTTTCTTGGTGTTGGAAAGTAGTTGAAAGAGAGGGAATATTTAAAGACTTAACATCAGCTCACTAACCTAACCCAACCTAACCTAACTTTACCTAACCTAACCTAACCTTTCAACTCTCAGATGTTAATTAAATTCTGTGCATAGTCGAGTTGGAACCCAAGACCTCAGGGGTAAAAAAACAATTATTTTTGACGACTTATTTTGGTAACTTATTTTAATGGCTAACCTAACTTTACCTAACCTAACCTAACCTCAGCTCACTTTGGATATTACTAGTAAGTGTTCATATCCTCTGCTAGGTAGCATGCTTGTAGTACAGGTAGTGCTCATATTTACCGCTAGGTAGCGGAAACATACTTTGCATGTTGCATGTGACACTTGTGAAGTTTAACCACATGCAAGACGTGCTTGTATATTTAAACTCAATATACAATTAACCACTAAATGGTCAGAACTAACATGTATAGCCATATTTAGGGTATATAGGAGACCCTTAGCAAGAAAGGCTGTCTAACCCACGAGTGTACAGCCTTGTCATACGCAGTAAGCACCTGTTGGCAGAAAACAACAACAACAACATCAATTTGAGAAAGCCAAAACATATCCATTAATGTATTTAAAGGAAACAGTTTTTTTGTTGGCTTTCTCAAATTGTTGTTGTTGTTGTTTTCTGCCAACAGGTGCTTACTGCGTATGACAAGGCTGTACACTCGTGGGTTAGACAGCCTTTCTTGCTAAGGGTCTCCTATATACCCTAAATATGGCTATACATGTTAGTTCTGACCATTTAGTGGTTAATTGTATATTGAGTTTAAATATACAAGCACGTCTTGCATGTGGTTAAACTTCACAAGTGTCACATGCAACATGCAAAGTATGTTTCCGCTACCTAGCGGTAAATATTAGCACTACCTGTACTACTAGCATGCTACCTAGCAGAGGATATGAACACTTACTAGTAATATCCAAAGTGAGCTGGGGTTAGGTTAGGTTAGGTAAAGTTAGGTTAGCCATTAAAATAAGTTACCAAAATAATCCGTCAAAAATATATTTTTTTTACCCCTGAGGTCATGGGTTCCAACTCGACTATGCACAGAATTTAATTAACATCTGAGAGTTGAAAGGTTAGGTTAGGTTAGGTTAGGAAAAGTTAGGTTAGGTTGGGTTAGGTTAGTGAGCTGAGGTTAAGTCTTTAAATATTCCCTCTCTTTCAACTACTTTCCAACACCAAGAAAAAAATCTACTAAATACACTGACACAAATAACTTGTCAAATAAGCCAATACAAAAGCCAATACTAAAGCCAACACAAAAAGCCCACACAAAAAGCCAACACGAAAAGCCAATACAAAAAGCCAACACGAAAGGCCAATACAAAAAAGCCAACACGAAAAGCCAACACGAAATGCCAACACGAAAAGCCAACACAAAAAGCCAACACGAAAAGCCAACACGAAAAGCCAACACAAAAAGCCAACACGAAAAGCCAATACAAAAGCCAACACGAAATGCCAACACGAAAAGCCAACACAAAAAGCCGACACGAATAGCCGACACAAAAGCCAACACAAAAAGCCGATGATGATAATGATGATAATGATCATGATAATGGTAATACTTTGTTTACACCTAAAAATCCATTTGTTAAATTTGTATACTGGAACAAACCCAGTAAGCTAATTCAACGGCTTCGACAATTGCATGCTTAACGACAAGCTGGGCATATCGGACACGATTGGGAAATCAAAGAAATTGAACAAGAGCTTCGTCGTGCTGAAATTATTGTGTAATGGGTCTACCACTTTGCGACCACTTTTACCCCAACTCGTGTTTCTAATATTTGCTTATTTGCTTTCACTTTTACCTGAACTCTTTGGATCCATATTTGCTCTCACATTAAACTAGTATTCTTATTACCAAGTTGACTTTACTAGAGCTTAGTCTATGCTTGACAGTTGATATGGAAGTATCAGTGACTAGGTATGGTAAGCCTTACGCATACTATAAGGGATATTCATATATTGTGAAACGAACCAATAAAAATGGAACTGTTATTTGGCGTTGTTCAAAGCAACGTTCCAAACATTGTCGTGGTGACCTAAAAAGTAAAAATAGTGAGGTTTTAAGTGTCAGTGATCATCAATGTAGTGTACCGCATGAAACACAGTTGCCGTCGACAAAAAATCAAGAAAACCATATTGCTACTCAAACTAGTGCATTGTTTAATGATCAACGTTTAACCCCTAGTCTCAAAGTTATTTTAATCCATCTTCCACGTCGCAAGAGCCATCAACATCACAAACTATGCAAGAGGTAGTGTTGTTGTCGTTTTAAAGAGTGGAACAACTAGGTCATCTGCTCTTGATCTGCAAGGGGATCAAAGTGACTAAATAGTAATAACCATAAGGTTTTTATGTCAATACAACCATTGCGGCTTCCCCACTTTTAGAAAACAACATTGAATGGACATTGCTATAAAATGATCTACAACAAGCCTTGTGTTTAAAACTATAACAGACTATTGTAAAGTGAGAAAGGCTTGTATTCAGTGTGCATTTATTGTCATAATCATGTATACTCTGCAATGTTAAATATACTAACTTTGTATAAAATAAAACAGCATTGTAACATCATTTTGCATTTATTTACAAACTTTATATACATTTTTTTTGTTTCATCATAATATTTTTAAAGACAACACTAAACTCTGAAACATTACTATTCTATACACATATTTTCTTTCTTTTTCAGTATATTGTCATTACTTATATTTTCCATTATTATTTCACATTATTTATTTATTTATTTAATTAAAACAAACCATGCACCTATTGTTTTTAAAACCTTCATAAATTAAGTGTACAGGTTGCACAGCATTATTGACTTCATCAAAAACACTCTCCGACATATCATTAAACCGTATAGGCAGAAATGTCTCAAAGTTTTCACATACACCAAGTACACGATCACCATAAGCTGTTTTCAATTTCCGAATCTTGATAATGCGGAATGGAATATGCGTTGGCAATTCGCTGAGCTTCTTTGTCTCTAAGCCACATGATTGTCCCACAGCATTCAAAACATTCATTGTAGTAGTCTATAAACAAAACACAAGCATATCTATTACACTCTAAAACAGCTTTAATAATATTGTGCAATTAGGGATTTTGCACTATGCATGGCGAATAAATTATACTAGTTATGCAAGAAATGCCCTAACTGTAGCAGATACTACTTTTCTGCATATAGCACAAGTGTTAAGTTCTAATGCACACTTGACACAGGCTATCATGTGTCCACAGGGTAAAAATACAACACCTAGTTCATCTTGATAACAAATTTTACATAATTGTTGGTCACACTTTTGTATCTGTTCGTAACACAAGTCTTTTCTTTCAGCCTTATGTATTTGCTCCGCGTGCTCTAACTCTAAAGGCACTTTTATGTCTTGTGCTGCAATCACTTTTTCTTTACGAATAGTGTTCACAAATTCCTGACCTTTAAGCAACACCATGTATTTACAGTTTGGTAACCAACGAGCGTGTTGCACAAAAGGGTCATCAGTCATTTGCAAATCCTTTAAAGCAAATCCACAATATAAACATATTGTTTTATCCCCTTCACCAGTATAAAAAAATCCAGTTTCACTTAGCTGTTTGGTAAGGTGTTTTAATATTAATGGCCAAACATTTTTATAAGATTGGAAACGTTTTTCAACAGAGCTGTACTCTGGGTGTGCTAGTGCTTTAGTCTTGCAAACTCCCAATTTTTCAAAAGCACACGCCAATTCAACACTGTCTATGGCATATGGACCACATATATCGACACTACCGTTGGCTGGTAATACATCATTATTATTATTTATTTGTGATTCAGCAACGTAAGTAGCGGCCAAAGGCCTTGTGGTTCGGTAAAATGAATGCACGGGTAGGTTACCCACTTGCTTTCCAAGCATGTAAGGACAGTGAGAAGACCATCGCAAATGGTCTCTAAAGGGATCATCCCCTTCTTCCCAGTGTGAAAGTTCAATACGACAAAACACACAGCGCACCACATCTTCTCGGTTCAAGTAAAAAAAACGGCTTTTGCAAGTTCATGCGTCGACAAAAAGCCTACAGGCCAGGATTCAAATGTTAACCATCGATCATGTTCTGATTTTAAATTTAACCCACATGGTAAACCAACTTGCTCACTTGTTGTATTTGGTACTAACGCCATGTGTTATAATAAAACTTTTTCTTATTGTAAGTTATTAACATTGCACAAGAGCACAGAGTACTTTAAAGCATAATGCATGCTTGTTCACTGTCTGTTCATTACGTTAATGGCACATGACGACACCTAAAAGCAAACAAAATACCCATCACTCAATCAATCAATCAATCAATCAATCAATCAATCAATCAATACTTGTAAATAAAACGTTAACGTTAATTGGCATTAATATATCAAAACACCATTAAAAATAAACTGTATGTTGGCACTAACAGTAACCCATGTACTTATTTTCTTTTTTATAAAGCTACAGTCATTTACATTCCCCCACCCTCCCTTTAACCAATATATAAACAAAAATGAATGTCATGTCATTTTGTTCACATTATCATGTTCAAACCTGTGGATATTCGTTGAGTCCATAGGGAACCACCCATAAATTAAATTTATTATTTTTATTTTTAGAAAATCCAACATGGACTTGTACTTTTCCCAGTCAACAACAACAACATAGCCATTAATCAAGAAAGCAATCATTGTCCCAGTCATGTACAGGTAATGAATTTTTTTTGTCTACGAGTTTTCAGTAGTGGTAAAATGGAATAGCATTTTTAAGTTGGACTTACCTGAGTTTTAAACGGTTCATTCTTTGGCAGTGGTTTCGCTTTAGTGCGTTTCTGTTTTTTTTTTCAGCGACTGCTACGGCGGTAAGGCTATTCTTTCCTAGTTTCTAAAAATAAATAAAATAAACCTCTATAAATACCTAAATTCAGGTTAATACATACATTTCATAAAATAAAACATAAAACAAAAAATTAAACAAGTTAGTTTAAAAAAATCATCTCACCTTTACTTGCAGTGACTTGTTGCTCTTCCCTTCTAGTGGGCTCAAAAGTGCAATGGTTTCTTCTCCCTCAGACATGTAAGGTATGCCGGTTATCTGCAAACAAATAAATAAAATCATTAATTACCTAATCAATAAATAATTGCTTGTAAATATTGAACCCATGGGCCATAGGGTCCATGACGGTCGAATCCATGTCCTTAAGGAAGAAATGAAAGAAACGTATAGTTTCTTAAAGGAACGGAGAGAGATTTTAAGCCAGGAATATAGCTTAACATTGTGCAAGCGACTAGGGACAGATGTTCCTTAGATGAGATCACCCCACTCGACATTTCAGAGAGGGCTGGTCACGAGTATTAATAACTGAGTGGAAATTTCCACCGTGATAGAAAGAGAAGCCTGAATCGGAATTCAAGCTGACGTTGCTGGATTTTGACAACGCCGCATATGCACCAGAAGAGGAATAATTAAAATTAACACGTTTACGAGCATAATAATGAGTAAACAAGCATAGCACAGTGAATCATTTTGAATGAGAGATTTTTCAGTATAGAGAAACCATGTAATAATTGTGCAGAAATAAACTGCCGACGTAAGACGACGTCATTTGGGAATTACCTAAGCCTCTGTGGAGGGGAGAGAGCAAAAAGAATGCAACACCCACACATTTGAGGACGAGAAATTAATTAATATCTCCGAATTGCACGATCGATTCTTAGGTGCAATAAGATCATGTGACATTGAGAAGACGAGCTTTCGGAAGGTATAATTTTTATAATTGTGGCACCATTATTTTAGAAGTTGACCACAGGAAAGGCTAGAGTCTTATTTTTTTGTAGTAAAACAGTATAAAGCTTCGGGCGTTTCCAAGCTAATCATGCAGTATTCAGACAGCCAGAGGGCACGTCATTGTGTCACATCGCATGCAGTCCTACGAGCATTCCGTGAGGGGAAGTGCTGCTCCACGACGTAGAAGAAGTCATTCCGACAGTCCGTGAAGGGACGTAACTCTATGTTACATCGATAACAGCTACCAGTACTCCTTGAGGGGAGAAACGCTGTTTTACACCGCCGAAGCAAGATCCGATAGCCACAGGCGTCACAGTAGTAACGACTTGCTTGCTTCCATAAGGAGCAGCCAATACGAAATTTTAAAGTATCGCCGCAGTGAAGTATTAGGAAAATCCTAATTATAGGATTTAGGCCCGACTGTATACAAGTTAAAGTGAAAATTCATAAGATATAGTCAGAGCAGGCTGCGAACGTCGGACTTAAAGGCGATAGGTCGTTAAATGTACGAACGAATAGACCATAACGTACGGAAGTATCGTACCAGACAGATAAACTGTTATGTAAATTGAAGAAACCTAAAAAGGAAGAACAGAATAAGGTTCGAACGTAGGAGTGTTAAAACAGTTCAAATAAAGAGGATAGGAGACTATAAACATTAGCTCCAGAAAGCAGGCGAACAATTCTAATAGTACTAGAATCGAGAAGTGCTAGCTGCTATAAACTGAATCTATAGGTCTTAGAGGAGACCTCGATCCATATAGACTTTCGTTAGGATCGATAGACAGATCTACAGAGAAGCCGTTCAAGCTAGATAAATAGCCGGTTATCCAGGATAGGAATAGCAGAATTGAACTCCAGGGAACAGTAGATGTTTCGGGACTTTCGCATTCTTCAGAATAGGAAGCCGACATCGGATAAATTCCACCCTTGGAAACGGGAATTTAAGAAGATCACGTGTGAGAGGCTCAAAAACACGGCCTAGTGATCGTTGTGAAGTGTAAAATAATCAAGATTGTGTGTTAAATAATATTTTTAGTGTTTATTATGTGTTCAAAAGGGACACATCAGTATATAAAAATGTCGTCAATATTAAGTGTTTTAGATATATGTTTATTTGTGTTTTTACGTAAGATGAATACCTTTAATATGGTGTAAAAAGTTCAAAGTGGGCCCAAAAATGAAACACCGCACCAGATTTAAGATCAGGGGATGATCTGGAAAATATGTAAGTACTAAATTCATTTTTATTTTGGTGTCAGAAATTGATTGTGTACAAAACCCACCGGAGTTTTGGAGTGAAAGGGATGTGTTTTAATAAATAAATGCTGAATAATCAAGAATACGGTCTGAACAATAATAAAATAAATAGAGAAATTATGAATAATTATGTAAAGAATAAATCCCGTAGAGGAAATAGGTGAATAAAGGGTTAATGTATTTAACAAATGTCATAAGAGCAAGCGAAAGATCATTTAATTATCATGAAAGACATTGAAATAAAGTAAAGTTGAGATATGAAAGAAATAGCTTTTGAGCTTGTATAAAGAATAAAGATAATAATAATAATTAAATATGGAAATGTTAAATAAAAATCAAATAAATTGATATGAATATAAGAACGTTAAGCCTTAACGTATGTGTAAAAGATGAGGTTCAATGGAATATTTTAAAACAGGGAGCGATTTATCGACCACGGAAAGATTAATATGTGAATAAAAATAATATGAATGGTTACTAAAGAGATTTTATCAGTTCTTGGGAAGACATTTTCGGCTTAAAATAATGCATAGCGCATAATGAGCGCAAATATAATATTAAAGTGTCACGCTAGGAACGCGTAGTGGTTAAATACTTGGTACATTACTTATGGAGGGTAGTTGATTGCAGTGAATTGATAATTGTGTAAGTCCTCTATTTGTGACATTAGTATCACGAGGCATTGTGTATGTATTTAAAAAGGGAGCTAATATATGGTATTATTGAGCGTATGTCATTGGGCCACGGCCGACTCTAAATCGCAATTTGTATAAGCCCTCTGTACGGGATTTGTTCCCGAGGCACCTGAAGAGATTCGAATGCAGGATCTTCTTATGATAAAAGCCCCTGTAATTCTCCGTCGTCGTATGTGTATTTAATCTTCCCAATCAATGAGGACCCTCTCATAATTAATAAATGCCAAGGATACGGAAATGGTCTTTGAACCAAAGAATAGTTGTTTGAATGTTACGGTACAGTAAAGCCCGGTCTCCCCAGAACTGGATAGAATGGGAAGGTTTGTTTTGAAAGCCTTGAAAATAAGCTACTAATGTTGGGTCAGACGGGATGTCTCCGCCACCCTAACAGGTCATAAATCGCACCCCATGTAGTAGAGACTAGCTCTTTTAAAGCGAGGGGGAACAGAGACCGTCTCGTAAGCTGTTAAAAAGAGAAATGAATACACCAGGAGTGTTTAAAGTTGTTAACGACCCGGGCGTTGAACCGAGGTCCTTAAAGATGGATATTTCGTTTGCCGGTTCAGATCGTAGTTTCTTATATGATAATGGTCTATTAAGACATAAGAGATAAATAACAATCCCTATTGTAATAATGTATGGACGTGGGATTCCACGAGTTGATTGAAGGCAACTGAGTTCGGGAGTAACTATAGTTTTTTGACTGTGTCAAGTACCTTCACGCTCTGGAGTACACAATTGATTTTCTGATTACCTTAATATATTTGTGAAATAAAGAGAGATGATAACAACTGAATGTGTGGACATGCCCAAAAATATTGAATTAGATAATTAACACAGATTTTAAATATAGTTATATATTTGTTCTTGAGAAATAAGAAAATATAAAAGACAGTGTTTGAGGTGTACAAGAATGACACCGTAATAATGTAAATGCATGGAGCCAAAGAGCTCGGAGTTATGTAAACTTAATGTTAGTGCTTTATGGAAGTGAGATTAAGTAAGAATTATTGGTTTATGTGGAAACCACAGGTTTTGAATACAATATTTGTTTATTTTATTTTGTGATCCCTTGTTCATTTGGAACAAGCAGTTGATATTTGGGTCAGTAATTAAATTGTTTTAAATGTTTGTAGCGCCATTAATTTTATTAATTAAATGTGTTTAAATAGGAGTTGATTTTGTTGTTATTTTTGCAAGTGTATCCTCTAATTGATCCAAATATGTGGGTCACAGAGTGGGGGAACTTACCGCTGCCCCGAAATCCCGAATTGAGCTACGCTGGTATACTGTGATTGGCATATTTCTTGCTAAATGGGCACAGGGGGATATATAAATACTGTGCTGGATTAATAACTAGAGGAACACTTAAGTCGGTCATATCATGTAAAATTAAAGTAATGATAGGAAAAGCTACAACGTAAAATATTAACTGACCGCATGGGTCCCTGGAAACTCATACCGAGCAGCCCTGAAACATATTATATTATAAACCCCCTAGCAAATCTTAGGATTTTGGCGCCCAACGTGGGGCTGAGTTTTCCTAGGGAAAACCCGAGTTTTCTCGAAAAATCAAAATTTTCATTTTTTGAAAAAAAAAATGGTTTTTCGAAATTTTGAATTTTAAACACTTCCATAAAGGTTTATGAAATTGAAATAAAGTAGTAAAAGGGTACGTTGTAAATGAATACCCGTACCAAAGTAAAATTTTTAAGAAATTGGGACACACTAATTCAGAGTATCATCTCTCAAGCATGTACTAGTGTGGTGGCATTTGTGGCCCACTGTATTCTCATAAGATGGCATTGAGTGAAGAGATGCAGCGGCTCTTGGAGGCCATAAACAATAAATTGGAAACAATAGACAATACATTGGGCCTCCAAAAGGATGAAAATAACGAAGTGTTCGAATCCATAAATGATAGTTTAAATAAGTTGGATAGCCAACAGACTGAAAACAAAGAAAGGTTAGGATCCATAACTGAAAGTTTAGAGTCACTAAAAACTAACAGTGATAATATGGGCACTAAATTAGAAGCTATCGAAGCCGACGGTATAAACATGAATAAGGAACTGAAGGCTGAGATAGAAAAGATGAAAACAGAAAGTGGGGAAACCATTAAACAACAGTGGGAAGTGATGAAAACGGAGACGTTAGAGTCTCTGAAAGCCAACAGTAACGAAAACAATGGAGTACTGAAGGCTGAAATAGAAAAGACAATGGAGATAAAATTTAAAATTCTTGATGAAGGGTTTGACACTAAGTTTAGGGACAAGTTAACGGAGTTAAAAGAGGAAATTACCAGTAAAATTCAGGAGGAAAATGGGGCACTTAAATTAGAATTGCAAAACCAAATAAGAACCTTAGAGGAGAGTACAAAAACATCCCAAACTGAATGTCAAGTAAAATTTGGAAATTTAGAAGATAATTTTAAGGCTATAAAAACTAAGTTAAATAAGATGGAAACAACATGTCAAAAGAATGTAGACGATTGTAAAAACGAACTTGTAACCCAGATCCAAGGTGTGCAGAAAAAATTGGAAGCTCAGATAAAATCTAACAGCGATATTTGTAAGGCATCCCGGGATGAAATAAAACAAAGCGTGAATAAGCTAGGAGATAGATTTGAAGGGGTTGAAGAGAAAGTAGGGATCCTCGAGAACAAAATCGGTGTAGTTCAGACTGAAGTAACTGAGATGAAAAATCAAAATCTAAAGGATGTTAAGGAGATGAAAGATCAAATTGATCATTTTACCGGGCAGGTAGATGAGAATCTGAAGACATACGAAACGAAAATAGATCAAAGATTAGGTATATACGAGGGGCATCTCCAGAGTGAAAGAAAACAACGAGAGAACGAAAGTAAGGAAAGTACCAATAAAATAAAGGAAATAAGTCAGGGTATTATTGAGGTTCAGGAAACCATCGGAACATTAAAGGATCACGTAGGAAAAACCAATAAGGAAGTTAATCAGGTCCAAGATGAAATGATGAAGTTGTATAAGAGTCAAGAGAAGACTGAGGGAAGGCTTGAAGGAATGAAAATAGATATGGTCAAAGGACGAAAAGAAGTGGAGAAGCAAATAAAGGAGATACGAGAGGGCCTGGAGACCATAGGTGACGTTAAGCCAGAAATTATAGACCAACATGCTAAGATCATTAAGAAAGAGGTAGAAGACCAAATAAATGAATTCAGGGATAGCTTCAAGGATGAGAAATTCCACTTCCAAAAGGTAGAGGAAGATATTAAAAGGAATCAAGAACGAATTCAAAATGAATTAAGATCCCGATTGGAGAGGACGGAACTTAAGAATAGTCAAATGGAAATCCAACTCATGGCAAATGAAGAAAGTGCCCGAAGAGAAAGGAAGTTAGAATTCGAAAATCAGGAGGAGTTTCCAAAGACAGGATGGGTAGATTCCCGTGAACAAGGCACAGATACGGAAAGGGACTTAGGAGGGGAGAGCCCTTATAAGAACCCAGGATATCCAATGGCGATGTCAACCCCGTACACGAATCAGACTAATGGCCAAATAATAAACATTATTAAATCCAATGAGGATAGACCAGTAAAGTTTACGGGTAATAACATGTCTATTACTCCAAAATACTGGCTAAAAGAAGTGGCAGAGTATCTAAATGAAATGAAGGTTCCTCAGGATCGGAGACTGAGAGCTATTGAAAAGCTGTTGGCAGGTGATTGTCTCACCTGGTTCAGAAGCTTCAGATACACTTTTGATACGGTGGAAGGCTTTAGGGAAGCATTTTTAAAGCGATATTGGGCAGCAGATGTCCAAGAAAATTTAAGGCTAGATCTGTACTCTAGGAAGTACAGCACCAATGCACCTACTAAATACTCGGAATTTTTCACCGCTCAGCTGTGTAAATTCCGCGAACTGGATATTGCTCCGGCAGAAAACGACCTGTGTGCCGCCATTGCGAGACAGCTTCCGTATGAGATTCAGAGGCTGTTAATCTCATCCAAAGCCAGAAGTGCTGTGGAAGTGGAAAGCGTATTACGTCAGTTAGATATGACGACTTCGCACGTAACACCTCGGCATCAGAGACAAACTGAGCAAGTACACATGGCCAGCAGTCAGGAAACTGGAGAAAAACCAGCGACCAGGAATCAGTCCACCAGTACGGATACTCAAGGACGAGATCGAGAGTATGGGCACCAGGAGCATAGAAGGATACAGCCATATTACCGGGGAGGATATCGAGGAAGAAATCCTAGAACGACGGGTTATAGGCAACAGGAAAGCCGACCCTATAACAATAACCAGCAAAGGCCGGACAACAGAAAGAAATGGGAGAATTATCCCAGGAGAAATGTAAGGCCAGACGATAGGGATGATGAATATCGGGCCGAAATAGAAGAAAGATATCAGGAGAGTCTTCGTTATATGAACGAAAGACCAGATGAACCTGATAGGCAAAAAGTCCGTTGGAGTGAGGCAATCAAGAACCGGAAATCACCCGACCGACTAGACGGAGCTCAAAGCTTGGAACTACAAGCTCAGCTAAAGAAGGAGGGAAAAGGGAGCCCTCAGGATAAAAAAAACTCCAAATTTAAATTGTCAAAGGTGGAAACATACCAGGAGCTGGGAGGAAGTAGAAATTGTAAATTGGATAGCTAGACCAGATGAACTAATCAACGAGGATGTGGAAGGAATCCCACCTGTTAAAAGAGAACTACCTATAATTATGCTTAGGATAGAAGGATTACTGGTCAGAGCATTGATTGATACTGGATCCACAATAAGTCTAATTACACAAACCCTTTTAAATGAATTGGAAACAAGGGGCCGAGTACTAAAAATTCCCACATCAAGTGTAAAGATTAAGGGAATTATCCCTGAAAAATCTTTGACATGTAAATTTCAGGTATACATTGATTTAATCATGGGTAACGCTGAAATTTCGCAGTGCTTTTTGCTGGTAAATCAATTACCGTATAATGTCATATTAGGTATTGATTTTATCCGTGAGAACAAGGTCATTATAGACCTAGCGCAAAACTGCATTAGAATTCAAAGAGAGGATGTGGATGAGCAAAACATTAACCTACAGGATCAGGAGGCGAAAATAGCAGAACAGGTATGGCATATGGAAGAAGTGATTGAGGAAGATTATAAGGACATAGAAAAGATATTTGAAGTCCTCAACATGGAACTCGAAGATAATGTGGAAAATGAGTTCGAGACCAACCTGTCAGGAAAAGTGGAGGAAGCTAAAGTCAGCCTCGAAATTAAGGAACAGTTAAAGAAATTATTATTGGATTATAGGGACGTATTTGATTCCAAGCCAGGGAAGATTGAAAATTTTAAATACGCGTTCCAAGTCAACGATTGGGCACCGTTCAAACAAAAACCATACCCGGTTGCGGAAAAACATTACCCACAAACCAAGAAAACACTGCAGGAGATGATGAATGCAGGTGTTATAGAAAAGATGGCGACACCATATGTTAGTCCATTAGTGATTGTGAGTAAACCGGATGGCTCAGTAAGGGTGTGTTTAGATGCCAGAAATTTAAATGCAAAAATCATACCTGAAAATGATTCGGCACCACCCATAAAAGAAATACTGAGGAAATTTAAAGGCAAGAAGATTTTTACAAATATTGACATGACTTCTTCGTATCATCATCTCGAACTGGAAGAGAAAACCAGCTTGTTAACTGGATTTCAGTTCGATCAACAAACATACTGCTTTAGAAGATGTCCGTTTGGATTAAAGACTGCAGGATCGGCATTAATAAGAGCGCTGGATCGAAACCTGTCAGAGGAAGTGAAAGAGTGCACTATCCGATACGTAGATGACATTTTGCTTACCTCGGAGAACATTGAGGAACATTTAGAAAATTTGAAGAAATTATTAGAAGACCTAAGAAGGGCAAATTTTAAGATAAATTTAAAGAAATCGAATTTCTGTCAAAGGCAAGTGACATTTTTAGGACATGTGATTGACAAGGAGGGTGTTAAACCAAATCCATGCAAATTGGAATCGATAAGGGATTTTCCAAGGCCTTTGAAAGTGAAGAACGTTCGCCAGTTTTTGGGATTGATTGGGTTCTTCTCAGGACATTGTCCATCATACACCAAAACTGTTGCACCACTACAGGACCTTCTAAAGAAGGGGGGCAAGTGGAAATGGACGGAGGAAGCGGAAAAAGCATTCGTGGAGGCCAAGGAAATGCTCTTAAACTACGTGAAGCTAGGATATCCTGATTTTAATCAGAGATTTATCATTCAGACAGACGCATCCCAGATTGGAATAGGGGCAATGCTATATCAGGAGAACCCGGAAAACCCTGATAAGAAGAACTATCTAGCTTTCACAAGTAGGAGACTGAAACCACACGAGAAAAATTATACGATCAGCGAGATCGAGCTGTTAGCGATATTGCACGCGTTGCAATATTGGCGGAAGATCGTATATGGGTTTCAGGTCATTCTAAGGACGGATCATAAAGCCTTAACCTTTTTGATGAAGACTGATTTATCCAGTCAAAGGTTGATGCGTTGGGCTTTATATATTCAACAATTTGATGTCAAGATAGAGTACTGCCCAGGAAAGGAAAACATAGTTCCAGACTACTTAAGTAGACAGCCAGAGTCCATAGAAGAGGAAGTAATGGCTATAGATTTGGAAGACAGGGATCAGCGTACTCTTAATGAGTTAAGAAGCATTAGTCAAAGACAACGGGAGGATCCATGGATGAACATGCTCATATCATTCCTTGAGGGAAGCTTGATAAGAGGAACACCAGCGTACACGGAAGCTGAGAAGATAGCACAAGACTACACGTTTTACAATGGGTTATTATATAAGTTTGTGGACTCTGACCATACGAAATTAAGGATTGTTGTACCTGCAATTTTGCAGAGGAAAATAGTATGGTTAGCCCATAGATCGTTCGGACATATGGGAGTCGACAAAACAGTCTCGATGCTGAAAGAAGCATTTATATGGCCGAGACTGAGAGAAACTGTAAGGGACACGCTAAAGACATGTGATTTATGTCAAAGGATCAAACCTAATGCATTTCTGATGAGACAGAAGCCTATACCATTGTTGCCCGAAAGGCCCGGCCAAATCATATCTATTGATAATTTTGGACCTTTGCCAAAGGCAAGAAGAGGAAATCGACACATAATGGTGGCTATGGATGTCTTCACTAAAATGGTTGTCCTTGCTCCCATACAGAAGACTAGTACCAAACAGGTGTTAAAACGACTTAAAGAAAAAGTGATACCGATTCTGGGGAAACCTGAGAACTTGTTGTCGGATCACGGCAGTTGTTTCACCAGTGTAGAGTTCAGACGAGAATTAGAAAGACTTGGAATACGTCAAATTTTGTCAAGTATTCGCCATCCTGAGGCAAACCCTGTAGAGAGAGTTATGAGAGAAACGGCCAAGTATTGTAGAATATACTGTGCCGAAGAAAATTGGAAGTGGATAGATATTTTGGATATTATTGAATTTTGTATAAATAATACAATCCATGAATCCACAGGAGAGATACCTATAACGTTGCATCGGAATGAGCAACCAGAAAGACCTTGGAATCTGGTAATTCCTAGACCAGCAGACGCTCAGCCGGGAAGAGATGTACGAATTAGGAGAGCCTTTGAGCATCTAAAAGCTCAAGCCGACAGGAGGCAGAGAAGAAATAGGCATAAGAGGTATCATCGACCATTATTAGCAGGAGAAATGGCGTTAGTGAAAAGACCAGCCATTTCGGATCCAGGGAACCGTGTGTACAAGAAGTTCCAGAAAATGTACCACGGACCATATCAGATAATCAGAGATTTGAGGAATAACGCATATAGAATTCGGCACTGTGAAACGGATCACGAAGTGACCATGAATTCAGCAAATTTGAAATTATATTACCCTCCCGAAGATTTTGATGAAGAAAATGAACAAGCCCTGGTCATGGAAACATTTAGAGATGAATCCGCTTTTGACATAAACAAGAATGAGGAAGAAATAGAAAATAGAGTTCAAGCATTCGAGTGCGAATGCGAATTGGAGAAAGTATATTGGGAAATTAAAGAAATAATTGAATTTATTGAAGAAGAAAATTCCAATTTAAGAAAAGAAAATGATGAAATAAGGAAACGGGTAGGGATAGACCAAACCCGTAAGGGAGAATGAGGTTCTGGGAACTTAAAGTCCAGACAAATAAAGAAAGAAAGAAAGGGTAGGGACAGAGCATACCCGACCTACACAATTACCGGATACGGCTTAAAAAAAGTAAAAACAACAGTAAATACGGATGACGTTATGATGGATTCGACGAATAGAGTAATACAAATAAAATTGAAATAAATTTCCTCAAGAATTATCGAAAATTTATTTACCTAAGGAGGGGAGAGATGAACCCATGGGCCATAGGGTCCATGACGGTCGAATCCATGTCCTTAAGGAAGAAATGAAAGAAACGTATAGTTTCTTAAAGGAACGGAGAGAGATTTTAAGCCAGGAATACAGCTTAACATTGTGCAAGCGACTAGGGACAGATGTTCCTTAGATGAGATCACCCCACTCGACATTTCAGAGAGGGCTGGTCACGAGTATTAATAACTGAGTGGAAATTTCCACCGTGATAGAAAGAGAAGCCTGAATCGGAATTCAAGCTGACGTTGCTGGATTTTGACAACGCCGCATATGCACCAGAAGAGGAATAATTAAAATTAACACGTTTACGAGCATAATAATGAGTAAACAAGCATAGCACAGTGAATCATTTTGAATGAGAGATTTTTCAGTATAGAGAAACCATGTAATAATTGTGCAGAAATAAACTGCCGACGTAAGACGACGTCATTTGGGAATTACCTAAGCCTCTGTGGAGGGGAGAGAGCAAAAAGAATGCAACACCCACACATTTGAGGACGAGAAATTAATTAATATCTCCGAATTGCACGATCGATTCTTAGGTGCAATAAGATCATGTGACATTGAGAAGACGAGCTTTCGGAAGGTATAATTTTTATAATTGTGGCACCATTATTTTAGAAGTTGACCACAGGAAAGGCTAGAGTCTTATTTTTTTGTAGTAAAACAGTATAAAGCTTCGGGCGTTTCCAAGCTAATCATGCAGTATTCAGACAGCCAGAGGGCACGTCATTGTGTCACATCGCATGCAGTCCTACGAGCATTCCGTGAGGGGAAGTGCTGCTCCACGACGTAGAAGAAGTCATTCCGACAGTCCGTGAAGGGACGTAACTCTATGTTACATCGATAACAGCTACCAGTACTCCTTGAGGGGAGAAACGCTGTTTTACACCGCCGAAGCAAGATCCGATAGCCACAGGCGTCACAGTAGTAACGACTTGCTTGCTTCCATAAGGAGCAGCCAATACGAAATTTTAAAGTATCGCCGCAGTGAAGTATTAGGAAAATCCTAATTATAGGATTTAGGCCCGACTGTATACAAGTTAAAGTGAAAATTCATAAGATATAGTCAGAGCAGGCTGCGAACGTCGGACTTAAAGGCGATAGGTCGTTAAATGTACGAACGAATAGACCATAACGTACGGAAGTATCGTACCAGACAGATAAACTGTTATGTAAATTGAAGAAACCTAAAAAGGAAGAACAGAATAAGGTTCGAACGTAGGAGTGTTAAAACAGTTCAAATAAAGAGGATAGGAGACTATAAACATTAGCTCCAGAAAGCAGGCGAACAATTCTAATAGTACTAGAATCGAGAAGTGCTAGCTGCTATAAACTGAATCTATAGGTCTTAGAGGAGACCTCGATCCATATAGACTTTCGTTAGGATCGATAGACAGATCTACAGAGAAGCCGTTCAAGCTAGATAAATAGCCGGTTATCCAGGATAGGAATAGCAGAATTGAACTCCAGGGAACAGTAGATGTTTCGGGACTTTCGCATTCTTCAGAATAGGAAGCCGACATCGGATAAATTCCACCCTTGGAAACGGGAATTTAAGAAGATCACGTGTGAGAGGCTCAAAAACACGGCCTAGTGATCGTTGTGAAGTGTAAAATAATCAAGATTGTGTGTTAAATAATATTTTTAGTGTTTATTATGTGTTCAAAAGGGACACATCAGTATATAAAAATGTCGTCAATATTAAGTGTTTTAGATATATGTTTATTTGTGTTTTTACGTAAGATGAATACCTTTAATATGGTGTAAAAAGTTCAAAGTGGGCCCAAAAATGAAACACCGCACCAGATTTAAGATCAGGGGATGATCTGGAAAATATGTAAGTACTAAATTCATTTTTATTTTGGTGTCAGAAATTGATTGTGTACAAAACCCACCGGAGTTTTGGAGTGAAAGGGATGTGTTTTAATAAATAAATGCTGAATAATCAAGAATACGGTCTGAACAATAATAAAATAAATAGAGAAATTATGAATAATTATGTAAAGAATAAATCCCGTAGAGGAAATAGGTGAATAAAGGGTTAATGTATTTAACAAATGTCATAAGAGCAAGCGAAAGATCATTTAATTATCATGAAAGACATTGAAATAAAGTAAAGTTGAGATATGAAAGAAATAGCTTTTGAGCTTGTATAAAGAATAAAGATAATAATAATAATTAAATATGGAAATGTTAAATAAAAATCAAATAAATTGATATGAATATAAGAACGTTAAGCCTTAACGTATGTGTAAAAGATGAGGTTCAATGGAATATTTTAAAACAGGGAGCGATTTATCGACCACGGAAAGATTAATATGTGAATAAAAATAATATGAATGGTTACTAAAGAGATTTTATCAGTTCTTGGGAAGACATTTTCGGCTTAAAATAATGCATAGCGCATAATGAGCGCAAATATAATATTAAAGTGTCACGCTAGGAACGCGTAGTGGTTAAATACTTGGTACATTACTTATGGAGGGTAGTTGATTGCAGTGAATTGATAATTGTGTAAGTCCTCTATTTGTGACATTAGTATCACGAGGCATTGTGTATGTATTTAAAAAGGGAGCTAATATATGGTATTATTGAGAGTATGTCATTGGGCCACGGCCGACTCCAAATCGCAATTTGTATAAGCCCTCTGTACGGGATTTGTTCCCGAGGCACCTGAAGAGATTCGAATGCAGGATCTTCTTATGATAAAAGCCCCTGTAATTCTCCGTCGTCGTATGTGTATTTAATCTTCCCAATCAATGAGGACCCTCTCATAATTAATAAATGCCAAGGATACGGAAATGGTCTTTGAACCAAAGAATAGTTGTTTGAATGTTACGGTACAGTAAAGCCCGGTCTCCCCAGAACTGGATAGAATGGGAAGGTTTGTTTTGAAAGCCTTGAAAATAAGCTACTAATGTTGGGTCAGACGGGATGTCTCCGCCACCCTAACAGGTCATAAATCGCACCCCATGTAGTAGAGACTAGCTCTTTTAAAGCGAGGGGGAACAGAGACCGTCTCGTAAGCTGTTAAAAAGAGAAATGAATACACCAGGAGTGTTTAAAGTTGTTAACGACCCGGGCGTTGAACCAAGGTCCTTAAAGATGGATATTTCGTTTGCCGGCTCAGATCGTAGTTTCTTATATGATAATGGTCTATTAAGACATAAGAGATAAATAACAATCCCTATTGTAATAATGTATGGACGTGGGATTCCACGAGTTGATTGAAGGCAACTGAGTTCGGGAGTAACTATAGTTTTTTGACTGTGTCAAGTACCTTCACGCTCTGGAGTACACAATTGATTTTCTGATTACCTTAATATATTTGTGAAATAAAGAGAGATGATAACAACTGAATGTGTGGACATGCCCAAAAATATTGAATTAGATAATTAACACAGATTTTAAATATAGTTATATATTTGTTCTTGAGAAATAAGAAAATATAAAAGACAGTGTTTGAGGTGTACAAGAATGACACCGTAATAATGTAAATGCATGGAGCCAAAGAGCTCGGAGTTATGTAAACTTAATGTTAGTGCTTTATGGAAGTGAGATTAAGTAAGAATTATTGGTTTATGTGGAAACCACAGGTTTTGAATACAATATTTGTTTATTTTATTTTGTGATCCCTTGTTCATTTGGAACAAGCAGTTGATATTTGGGTCAGTAATTAAATTGTTTTAAATGTTTGTAGCGCCATTAATTTTATTAATTAAATGTGTTTAAATAGGAGTTGATTTTGTTGTTATTTTTGCAAGTGTATCCTCTAATTGATCCAAATATGTGGGTCACAGAGTGGGGGAACTTACCGCTGCCCCGAAATCCCGAATTGAGCTACGCTGGTATACTGTGATTGGCATATTTCTTGCTAAATGGGCACAATATATATATTAATCAATAAATGTATAAATGAATAAATAAATACCTACCCCACAACAAGGTTAAGTATTTTCCACCAACACCAAAACTGTTAAACAAGACCTGGGGTTTCATGCAACGCAGTGTGTTCAAAGGTAGTCCACCCAAGTGAGAGTGGAAATGATAACGACATGTCTTTATATATGCTACGTTGCATGTATAATCATTTTTTCTCACGCTTTGAACATTCTGTTATCGGTCACGTGGACAGCTAACGCCCAAAGGGAACACCTGTGGCGAATCAAATTTCACATGAACTTGCATTATGTCACGTACGAAGCAAAACAGGATGTAACTTGTTAACAGTTATCGCGCACGTGGACAGCTAACGTCCCAGGCGAACACCTGTGGTAGATCAAATTTCACATGAACTTGCATTTTGTCACGTACGAAGCAAAACAGGATGTAACTTGTTTAGCGTACATGTGGTTTCACACATGTGTGTGCATGCATTTCACACTCCCCTGCCACCACGATGGTCAGATTATTTCACCTTCAAGCGTCACCTGTTGTCAAGTCAGATCAACGCCTTTCAATAAGCTCAAATGACATTCACCTCCTGTAAGTTTGTTTTCTCTACTCGCTTCGACCAACATAGAACCAGTTCTCATCACCGTTTACACGTCAAAGGTAAAATGTGTGAATAAACGCACCCTTGCTCTGTCATACACCGACCCGTCGAAATAGCGATTAATCTATTGAACACAGCCACCGTGGTCAGCGACAGGTACGTTGAAACACACACACCCAGCCGTATCGTCTCTCTCAACCACCACGCTTCATAAACATTATAAACAGATAAAGAAAAAGAAAACTTTTTTTCAACATGTATGGCGTTAGGCCCTTTGTGATTTTTTTGGAAAAAAATATCTACCACATTTGAAAGAGGGCGTTAGCCCGAGTCCTATGACACCTCGTAAACGTCTCTAGCGTTATTGGTTCGTGAAATATCGGCAAAAATCACAAAAAACACGTGTTTACCCCAAAATCGAGTTTCCCAATTTTTTTTTAAATTATAACGAGTGGTCCATAGCAGAGAAGACGTCACCCCGAGTCCTTGGACCTGTCGAACACGCCTCTAGCATGATTGGTTCCCGAGATATTAAAAGCACATGACCTTTAAGTTTTGGTCGTTTAATTAAATGAAGAGCCTATAGGAAAGTAGAGGGCATCACTACGAGTGCTAGGACACCCTGTATGTTCAAATCCGACCATTGGTTAGCGAAATATCAGCTTCGGGGCAAATACGAGGAGGGTTCAATAAGTTAGTAGACTGCTCTGTCCCCATCCCACTATTTACAAAACACAAATTTTTGCTCAAGATACTTGAAATATATTTTGGGGGTAGAGGGCATAGGGACCTTTCATTTATGTCAAACGAGGTTTTTTGTAAACTTCCTAGTTTCCAAAATATAGAATTTTCAAAATTCGAGTGTTTTCAAAAAAACATAAAAAATAAAAAAGTTTTATTACAAAAAATAAAGGTCGTAAAGACCATTCGTTTGAGCCATGGAACAACGTTCTACCATGTTTGGTTTTCAAACTATTACCTATTTTCGAAAACAAAAATATTAAAAAAAAATCAATAATATAACGAGCGGTCCACAGCAAAGAGGACGTCAGCTCGAGTCCAATGACACGTCATTTGTCAAAATCGGACCATGCGTTCGAGAGATATTTAACATGGCTGAGGCTTAGTAGTGGGTCGAGGAGGGTTCTGGAGTGAGTTAGAACTCTCATCACTCCACTACTCCCAGTGTTCATGAAAAATCATATCAGTTATGCCATAACTCTTACAATACCTTCATATTCCAGATGTTAATAGAATTCAAAGATCGTCGGTAATCCAAGTGTTTGTCACAGATTTCTCGCAAGATCGACGAAAACGCTGTATCACCCACTGAACTAACACCTGACTCCATCCAAGTGAATTTGATGTCATATTTATCCTCTTCGTTAGGAACCGAATCCATCGCTCTGAGATACCATCACGTCTCCGTATCCGCCTAGCACGACATGATGAACTGAAGATTATCCATCATGGATATTGTCCAAAATCCTCCACAAAAGTTCTAAAACACAGAGTACCCCATACTCTCTTCGAATATGTCACGCCACTGTTCCATAAACTATTTGGTTGGCATTCGATAATAATATTAGTCTCCACAGCGGCTGAATTGCACTGATAGAAAAATAATGTAGCTTCAAAAGTGTACTGATTTGTCAGACACCCTGTATCTGTGTTCGTAATGAAGATATTTCATAACTGTTCATGATGTGTAGCTATTATACTGCACGTGCCACTATTCACAAAGTGCATACGCTTACATATTTTAACTTGCCAAAAGCAGTAATGTTGGAACGGCCCCATGGTCGCCTTAAATATTTCGGTTCAAATGCATTATGAAATATGCTGTAATACTGCTGAAATAAGTTCAAGTCCATCTGATTGTCCATAATAAAAGGTGTATAACTGTAACTGGACTGCACAATTGGACTGTTGGAATACAAGTCCTAACATCTCAAACTTGACAAAATGTCAGAGTAATGTTCAACTCGTTGACTATCGCATGGTAACAAAATGTCGCCCACAGCACGACACGTTTCGCTTCACTGTGCATGTGTAATACGAGGTTAAATACTGGCCTCATTATACTGCTTCGCTGTGCTGTTATACATTGAGAATGTAGCTTAAATAATGTTTCTCATTCCTAGTGTAATACTGCGTATTGCTTCGGTAAATTGTAAGCTTGAAAAAGCATTGCTGTTCCACGTGAATACGACTGCAATGTTGAAATAACATGTATCTAAACACCGGCTTCCTTGCTAAAGTTAACGGCTTGCATGACCTGTCCTACAGACTGCATGTGCTCCAAAACCGAACTCCTGATACTGTGTTGCAAGCTTCGCCTAGCGACTCTCTCCTGCACGTAACTCTCCTTATTGCACTACCTTATAAACTGTTCTCTTATAGCACGACTTGATCCACTCAGCTGGACTGCTGGAATACTTCTCTTCTCTAGTGTCACTGCACTCGGCCGTGTGGCCTTGACCTACCACGTGACTTCCTCCTTCCTTCCGCTGTCTGACGTCACAGCTCTAACCTCTGCCACACTAATTCAGCTATAAAGTCATAACATAACTTAAGGAGTTGTCTACCTTTCTTCAAGTTATTGTCAATAAGATTTCTTGATATTTCCTTCCCTTCTGAGGTTAGATAAGACTTTATTCCAAATTAATCTTTATAATCATCCAGTATTTCTCCCATAACTCCTTATGATTGAGGGGTAGTGGCTCCATCTCCCTCGGCCTCCTACGTAATTTCCTACCATTCTTCTGACTCGATCTGAGCGCTATCTTTTCTCCTTGCCCACAAATCTCAACTATGGCTCGATCACAACTGGCGTAGCCGATAGCCTCAACTAGGTATCGGGTACAGTACTGTTACTTGAAGATTATTGTGTACGTGTAGCATTCAAACTTCAATCGCATGATTAGGACACAAGAGGTAACAAGCAGATTTTAAAATTTCGCATAGCTGCCATCTTGTGGTTATAGAAACAATTGAAATAAATTAGATGCCAGTGGATTAACATTCGTGTAAGGATTTACTGTACCAAGATTCACTGCACTCGGATGGTTAAATTGCGAGAAACGTCCATATGAATATTTATACTTCGCGACGCCGCCATGTTGGATTTGTGATCACCAGGTTATTTGAAGTCCTATAAGTGAACTTAAGTTCATAGCCCCTATTGTGCCCAAATCCAATTGCCTATATTGAAGGGTTCAAGCCGTGAGCCTAGATTTGAGGGAACAGGCCACGATTCTATGTTCGGATATGGATGTTTGAATAGCGCGCTCCAAACCTTCTTAGAAGCTTTTCGAAGGAATTTACAGCCAAGAAGTGGGTAAGTGACGTAGGGGGAGAGGGTCATAGTCGAGGCTATATGTCACTAAATATTTCGCGTTGAGATGGAAACATGAAACCTATATCAGATTACCGGCAAGAACAAGAGAAGAAGAATGAGCTTTGTTGCAAAGAAATTGATCATACAGAAGCCGAGTTATGAGCTGTTTTAGTTCCAGCGTGTTCGCCGCAGTGACCTCGATCCAGCAAGCGGATGGGTATATAAGGCGAGCCTCGCAGGCAGAGGATGTTCACTTCGTCACAAGCACTCCGTTGACTTGGTCGTGCTACGCTACGTAAGCGCTCTAGCCGCTTGACTATCACCGAACTTCGAACATCGTTATTATCGCCAAGCACATGGTTGCATTTAAACTTCAACTTACAGCACAATCTGTGGACTTAGAATTTTAGACAGTACATGGTTACTGAAAGTGTTAAACTATTTCGAGTGAGTTTAGAAATTTTCTTCGATTTCACAGAAGTCAAATAAGTCTGTGGCACTTGGTAATTCTTACCGCTACAACTTGGACATACGGTAGACTATGTCTGCAACTTTTTCTTCAGTCCACATTCACTTAGAGCTGGATTATTTATATCCAATAGTTGGACCAGCCAAGATAAGTCAGTAACTTCAAAACCAGTCTTGCATATTACAATTCGAAAGCCGAATGGGAATACAGGTTTAGCCTTGTGCGATCTGAAAAGTGAGAAGCTTTGCCCAGCCAACTCGACAGAATTTGTAATTGTGCTGAAAGGATTAAAAGAGTATTGGAATACTGATTGTATCACAGTGGGTCTTGGTAATTATTTCATCATGGATCGCTCAGATCAGACCCCTGTCAACTACACTTCAGCTCTTGCAGTTGCCAACATTTTTCTGCAAGACATTATAATCGCCACTATGTCTGCGTAAACAGCTTGTGGGTATAACATGGAAGCTGATACGAAAATATAAGTACGCGTCCTAATGGGACAGATAACAGGAAGACTGAGTAGTCTGGTTCAGTCCAGATTTCTACCATCAAGACCTACAAGAATGTAAGCTGCAATTTACATTATTTCTATGCGGAGTTAGTTGGATTTTCTCGTATTTTCTACAGTCTTGCCAACACATTTTTTTCTCTCTAGTCATCGATATGTTTATTTGCTTTTGCAAATATTTTCTTTCGAAAACTGAGCAATGACCTGAGTTGATTTTTACTCAGATTTATACGATTCGATATTTATGGACGACAGAACGAGCATTTATATTATTTCGATATTTTTTCCTTGTTGCTGTCATTAGCCGTCATAATTTGAGATTTAAGAATTAATCTAAGTTGAGGAATGGATAGTTATCCATCATTTTGAAGTCGAGGGCGATATTCCCCGAACAGTTTGATAACTTTAAACCTAGTTTTGAACATAATAATAATAATAATAATAATAATAATGGGATTTAATAATTATTATTATTTTTCTATTCTTCTGGAATAATAATAATAAACATTTTTGATTTATAATAATCATTTTCTGGTTGTATGATTAATACAGTTGACATTTGAAGTCATACTCTAAATCGGATATTTGTTAATTCCGTAGGTTAGTGGTTATCACATACCCACTTTTAATGAACAGTTAAATTCAGTGAAATTGTTTCACGTTTGCATTTCATATTTAAAGCTTTGATAAAGACACGGAAAGAAGTGAAATGGGAAGCTAAGCATGTATGAAGCTGGGTTTTTGCTAGAGTTTATATAAAATAATATCATTATGACGCAGCGTCTTTCACAACGTTTGCTAATATTAACACTGTGTGGAATTTCTGATGGTGAAATTATATTGGATATTGTCGTAAACTCATTGGTGAGGTTTACTGATTTTTAGCCTATTTTCAATTTTGAAAAAATAGGCTTATGAGATCACCTTTTGTCCGTGTGTGTGTGTGTGCGTGCGTGTGTGTGTGTGTGTGTGTGTGTGTGTGCGTGTGTGTGTGATTCGTGTGTGTGTCCCCCCCTAATAAAATCTAAACGGCTGGAGCGATTTCAATGAAACTCTGAAAGTTCATAGCACTATTCCCGGCGACCTCGACCGTGCCCTTCAAATTTTGTTACGACCCAACAATCCAACATGGCGGCTGTGCGAAATATTTCACCAGCATTCAATATCTCCGAAACTATTACCGATATTACCCTGACATTTTCTATGGTGATAGAGGGAACTACTATAAGTTCACGTATGTGACTTTTGAAAACCTGGTAACTACAAAACGAACATGGCGGCCAAGCGAATTTGCGACTTTTAAATAGACGTTTCTCGCGATTTGACCAACCAAACGCAATGAAACTTGGTACAGTATATGTTTATATACATTGTAATGCACCGACATCTAACTTCGTTCAAATGTTTACATAATCACAAGATGGCGGATGTGCGAAATATTTCACCGGCATTCTATATCTCTGAAACTATTAGCGGTAAAACCCTGAAATTTTGTACGGAGATAAAGGGCACTACTGGAAGTCCATCTATAAGACTTTCAAAACCCGGTTAACTATAAAACGAACATGGCGGCCAAGCGAATTTGAAAATTTTAAATAGACCTTTCTCGCGATTTAATGTTCCAAGCGCACTGAAACCTGGCACAGGAAATATTTATACACATTGTAATCCACTGGTATCTAATTTAGTTCAATTGTTTACATAACCTCAAGATGGCGGCAGTGCGAATTTTTAAATTAAGATTTTATTTATTGTGATGTAGTCATGCGATTGAAGTGAAAGTTTGAATAATGAACCTACGCAATAATTTTCCTTCAATGGTACATGACTCTATGGCCTATACATTTAACAATCCAACATGGCGACCATCCGAAATATTTAGACGATACTGAATATCTACGAATCTATTTTAGCAATCAAACTGCATTTTTAATGTTCATAGGGGCTATGAACTTAAGTTCACCTATAGGACTTTAAATAACCTGGTGATCACAAATCCAACATGGCGGTGACGCGAATTATAAATATTCACATGGACGTTTCTCGCAATTTAACCATCCGCGTGCAGTGAAACTTGGTACAGTAAATCCTTATACGAATGTTAATCCACTGGCATCTAATTTATTTCAATTGTTTAGATAACCTCAAGATGGCAGCTGTGAAAAATTTTAAAATCTCCTTGTTTTTTCTTGTGTCCTAACTATGCGATTGAAGTTTGAATACTACACGTTCACAATAATCTGCATGTAACAGTACATAACTCTAGGACCTACATATATAAAATCCAACGTGGCGACCATCCGAAATATTTAGTCGGTTCTCAATATCGACGAATCTATTACAGCAAACAAACTGAAATTGTGTATGTTGATAGTGGCAATTAACATAAGTAGGATATATGAAAATAGGCTGTATAGTTCTTCACGGAACTACTTGTTGAATCTTCCATTTGTCATAACAAGCGAAGGCTTGATTATTTTGTATGATTTGGGAAGATGTCATTGTGTGTGTGCAGATAATTATATGCCGTTCTGAGTGCGCAATTTAAGTCGCAGGAATGAGGTTGTGTAAAGTGGAGCACCAATCAAATTATAGGTTGGATGTTTTTGATGTAGTAGGAGACTCGTTTTTAGCCACACTTTCGACGTAATATAACCACAGGTTATTTTGTGAACCATCATTATTAAATTACTGTTGATCCACGTGTTTGAAAATATTTCTGGTAATTGCTTTCCCGGAAAATTATTATTCTACTAGTTCCTTTCATTCAGGAAAGCTTTACCGTTGTCTAAATGCTGATTTATAATTCTGTGATTTTTATCACGTGTCAATCATATGGGCCAATGCTGTTATTTGAAATTGTTACTTATTAACAACCACTATAAGCTGAAAGGATTTTCAGATCCTATAAAAATAATTATACATTTTCTTTAATAAGTTTATGCTGAACATATTTGACATTTTGTCAAAATCACTTTGATAATAATAATAATAATAATAATAATAATAATAATAATAATTTGTTTCATTATAAAACATGTTAAATGATATTTCAAATTTCCTAATTTATGTTTTCAAGGAATAATTAATTAATTTGTTGACTGAATCCATGTGGAATGGAAGTTATATTTGGGATAATTATATTTTTGATTAAGTCAAAATTATTTTTGACAGACTTTGGATTGAGATCTATGTTTCAATAGATATTTTCTGTTTTTTTTTTTTTTATCCACAAAAATGCTCAAGGTCCATGTAAATCATAGTGTATTTCACTTATTATGAACAACTTTGTATTTGACAAATCTTAATATTACTATTGCCTAAAAAGTGTTAGTCGAAATGCTACGATAATAGTTTTGAGAAATGAACAGTGAAAGTGATTTTCCAACCAGTGATAAATTTTCTTATTGATCTTCAACGTGTGAATGCTAAATAATTTAGGGATCAGTATGGACGATTGACTTTGCGCTGATAAAACCCTACCCCTGTACATAATTTTGTTGAACGAAGTCAACAGAACTGAAATTCTGACCTCTCGTTTCAACTTTGTTGGTGTTCATGTTTTGGCGATATTGTATATTGTGTAAATAATTTATTCTTTTCCAGTCATCTTTTATGCCATTTTGGGCATATTTTCTTCATGTCAAAATAAAGTTTTAATAAAAATGAGATAATTTTATGGTATGCAATCACCGTTTTCATGAATCTCCTTCTATCCTTATTGTTGCGTCGAGCCGAAAATCAGTTAAGCATTTTTTTGTTGGGTCACATTCGACTTTAACCCATCTGGCGCCCCGGGATA
This sequence comes from Meconema thalassinum, assembly GCA_946902985.2. Lineage (NCBI taxonomy): Eukaryota > Metazoa > Arthropoda > Insecta > Orthoptera > Tettigoniidae > Meconema > Meconema thalassinum. The sequence continues at coordinate 77,974,569 of OX336401.1, read as the reverse complement.
TTTTGATTCTCGTGCTGACTGATTTTTGGTGAAATGCATATGTGGTCGTCAGGACTTCGGTCCAAACTGGCACATAAAATAAGATAGAAGAGAGAAATGGCTTCGAACGTGGGTCTCGATTTTTATATGGTTGGTTGTACGCCGATTTGATTTTGCAATAGATATTTTGGGAATAGGAAAATGTCTGGTTCGGACAAATAAATTCATAGAAAACCCAATTAGTGGGGAAACTTAATTTAAATTAAATATTCAAATAGTCAGAGTGGGACTTGTTTTGTTGTATAATGGCTTATCCATTAGGGTGTCAAATAAAATTTTAGTATACGTTCGATGGTCAGAAAGATTGCATTATATTAGAATCCAGGTGGAGGATATTGACTTTGTATTTTGGTGATATTGTTGTTTAAATCTAACTGTTAATAGTAGAGAATTTCTTTTTCCATCACGTCGATATTAGGGAATATCTCATTTTATTCTGAGAAATCCAAGTAACTACGCATAATTCTTGTTTTAGATTTAAGTCTCTGTGTCTGCTTACATTTATACCCCTAATTTTGAATTGTATTCTGATAAATCATGGATTAGATCATGAGGATATTGAAACGTATGGAGGAAAGCTCCAAGAGCGCTGCACTGCAAATGGCAGAAATTATTGACAAAACAGATCAAATGGAGGTTAAGCTTAAAGAAAACTCTGATACTTTAAAGGAAGAATTAATGGAAAATTCCGATACCCTAGAAGATCGGTTAACTGCTTCTTTAAAATTTAATCTAGAAAATTCAATGGAAAACAAACTTAAAGAAAACTCTGATTCTTTAAAATCCTCTTTAGAAAATAAACTTAAAGAAAACTCTCATGTTTTAGAAAACAGATTAAAAGTAAATCTTGAAAAGTCATTAGAGGAAAACTCAGTAAATTTGAAAGCTAAAATTAGGGAAAATTCCGATGCATTAGGAGCTTCTTTAGAAACCAAAATGTCTAAACTGTTCGAGAAAACTCATGAACTCAAAACTTCTTTAGCTTTAAACACTAGTAAAATGGAAGATAAATTTCGTGATGCCGACCAAAAATCTCAGCCATTAGCTGATAGGATCGAGCGAGGTATCAGGAAAGTAGGAGAAGACATGGTAAACTTAGAACTTCGCGTTCAGAAAGAAACTACTGATATGGCAAATAACGTCATACAACATTTAACTGAACAATTTCAAGAACTGGTAGTAGGAGAGATTCAGCAGAGTGTAGTAAAGGAATTGACAACTGAGATAAAGATAACAGTTATCTAGGGGGTCAAAGACGCACGTAAGACGGAAACTCAAGATGGAATCAAAGAGATTAGGGAAACTTTGACGTCACATGTCCAGGTCATTACGAAAGATATCCAGATAGCTCAAAAAGACATCGTGGATATGACAAGTTCACTGAAAAATCATGCAAAGATGATGAACCAAATTTCCAATGACTTAAAGGGGAATTGTAAAGAAACAGAAGGAATCAAAAGAGATACCGAAGAGATCAGAAAGAAGTCTGAAGAAAATCAGAAGGAGATCGAGGACATCAAGGATCAAGTTAAAGAGAAAGGATGATAGCGAGGAGATAAAGAGATTAGTAGGTGAGGAGAATGCCGAACTTAACGAAACCATAAAAGCCCTTAGTGACAAATTTTTGGATTATCAAAAACAAGCGAAGAGCATTGTAGAACCTCAGAGTAAAACTACAGCTACAAGTACAGATAAAGACATTGAGGAAATAAATAGAGGAGGAAATCACCATAGACCAGAGGAGGTTAGGACGATGATGCAATCCACACCGATAACCTTCTATAAAAATGTAGAAGATAAACCTTCAAAATTCTCTGGAACCGGAAGTATGACGCCTGTAGAATTTCTGAGAGAAGTAGGAGACTACCTTAAAGATTCCAAAATTGGGAAGGAAAGAGATATTAGAGTGATAAGAAAATTTCTGGAAGGATCCCCCTTGACGTGGTTTAGAGCTTTTAGATCTACTCTAACCAATTTCGAAGAATTTTCTAGAGGATTATTAAAGACATTCTGGTCCCCGGAAACCCAACAGCAAGTGAGAGCAGAGTTGTACTCGAAAAGATATTCCACTTCACAACCTACTCGTTACTCAACTTATTTCTCAGGACAGTTGTCCAAACTCCAACATTTAGATCCACCGATGCCCGACAATGAACTGATTACTGCTTTGATCAGGCAATTTCCTGCAGATGTCCAGAGAACACTGATAGCAGCGGACATATACAGCATGGAGCAATTCGACGAAGTTTTACAGAGACTGGATCACACGAACGCCCAATTCTTTCATCAGAAGGCTGGAAAGAACGACAACACGGTATTTACGGTGATGGCTGACCGATATTCTCAGACACCTCGCAACGGAAGAGAAGAGAAAACGCCGAGGGACGATCCAGAACAAGAATGATGGAACCAGAGCAATTTTAGGTCATACGAAAATAGACCTTATGCAAGACCTGGAAACAACTACCGAAATCATTGGGGAAGACCAAGAGGAAATCAAGGGCGATATCAAGAGAAAAGATACTTTGGGAGAAGTAATGGATATTACCCAAGCAATGAAAATCCAAGAGAATCCAACGAAGAGTTCAAGCAGGTGGCGAGGAAGAACTTGGAAGAACGACACCTGGAAAACAAACAATACCTGGAACAATTGAGGCAGAGTGAACCCGGTACTTCAGGGACTTCACAAAATAAGGGTAAAGATGGAAAAAAAACTCCAAATGTGCAGTAGCAAATGGCTTCACTAAGACTTTCACTTATAGAATTACCAAATGGCAGGTAGAGGACGAGGATTTAATACAAAATTATCATGAACGCAAGGAGATGGGAACAAGGATCAAATTGCCAATTATTGTATGTGAAGTATTCAGCAAGTCTGTCGATACACTGATTGACACTGGGGCGATGTTATGCTTGATAAGTGAGAAATTGTATGCCTTATGGAATCTCACTGAGAATCTTGAAGAAATTCCTGTGTCCGGAATCAAGATCCAAGGAATCATTCCCAATAAGACATCCCTGTGTAAAACTCAGCTATACTTATGCATCAGGATAGGAGGGTATGCTTTTCGACATGTATTTGTGATTATGAAGGACATGGCTTTCGACATGATCTTAGGGGCAGATTTCATCCAGAAATATAAAGCTGTGATTGATATGAGTGCCGAAACGGTAAGATTTCAAAATACCGAGGAAATAAACTTCGGGGGAAACGAAGATGAAGACATCGAGGGAGATGCCCAATGGTCTTTGATATTTCGCGAGTCCTCAGAAGATAGCAAGTCAGAGAGATTGTCAGAGTTAGAAAATGTTCTTGACGAGTGCAAGGATATATTCGATATTCGACCTTGGGAAATTAAGGATTTCGAATACCAGTTTCGAGTCACTGATGACGCACCCTACCATGCAAAATTGTATCCAGTAGCCGAGAAGCATCGAGACAAGGTGAAGGTTCTGATCAAGGACATGGAAGATAACAATGTTATTGAAAAATTCACAACTTCTTATGTGAATCCTTTGACAGTAGTGTCTAAACCAGATGGCAGTTTGCGGCTATGATTAGACGCGCGGAATTTGAATTTGAGATTATTACCTGGATACGACAGACCACCTATTCTTAGGGAATTACTCCGGAAATTCCAAGGCAAGAGTTGGTTCTCAAATATTGATCTCACTTCGTCCTACCGTCATATTAGGCTTAGAGAAGACTCAAAAAAATTCAAGGTTTATGTTTGACCAACAAACCTATGTTTTTCGACGTCTACCATTTGGAATCAAAACGTCTGGATCTGTTTTGATTAGAGCTCTTGAACAGAATTTGAGTCCAGCAGTAAAGGAAATAGCAGTCCGATATAGAGATGATATTCTCATTGCATCTGAGAGCAAAGAAGAACATTTATTACAACTCCGAATGTTGTTCGAAGATTTGAGGAAGGCAAATTTTAAGGTCAAACTTCGAAAGTGTCAGTTCTTTCAGAAAGATATCAAATTTCTGGGACACATATTGGATGGTGAGGGCTACCGCCCAAATGAGACGAAAATCCAAGCTATTGCGAATTTTCCCAGACCGACTAGAGTGAAGCATGTTCGCAGTTTTCTAGGCACATGCCAATTCTTCGCAGGGCATTGTCCTAAGTACACTGAGACAGTCGCACCTCTCCAGGAATTGTTGAAAAAGGATAATAAATGGAAATGGAATGAAGATTGTGAGCAGTCGTTTCAAGATGCCAAGAGTCTATTGGTAAATAGCATCAAGTTAGAGTATCCTGATTTCACGAAGAATTTTATTATAGAATCTGATGCGTCCACCGTAGGGATTGGAGCGATTCTTTTTCAAGAAGACGACGATCATAGAAGACATTATCTGGCTTTTATAAGTAGGAAACTCCGTCCATCACAGAGGAACTATTATACTACCGAGCTAGAAGCACTCGCAGTCATATTTGCTTTGGAAACATGGAAGAAGATTTTGATAGGACATTCGGTTATTGTTAGAACCGATCACCATGCTCTAGAGTTTATTTTGAGAACAAACTTGGCAAGTGAAAGGATAACGATATGGTCGCTCTTCATACAGCAATTCAACTTAGTCATTGAACACACTCCAGGGAAGTTGAATATAAGAGCAGATTTACTGAGCAGAGCAGTGGAATCTACACCGAAAGTTTTGCAAGTGACGTTAACTTTGGAAGATGAAGAAACTTTGAGGAAGCTCAGACATTTACCATTATCTCAGAGGAGAAATAGACCACTTAGGAACATTTATCGTTTTCTTCATGGTGACATGGATCCAGCAGATGCTGATTTTGTTTCAACGGAAAGAATTTCCAGGGAATTTTTGGTATTGGATGGCCTGATTTATAAGTTTGTGGATCCAGACCATACCAAGTTGAGAGTTGTTGTACCTCCACGCATGCAAGTCCCCATCATATGGATGGCACATCGCATGTCAGGTCACGCTGGAGTAGACAAAACCATTAAAGTGATTCAAGAGAGATTTTCGTGGGAACTGATGAGAAAGTCTGTTACAAACACCATCCGTGAATGCGACTTATGCCAGAGAGGTAAGCATAATTCCAAATTGTTAAGGGAAGCCCCGACGCCTATTATTCCTACAAAGCCTCGTGAAATCTTTGCTGCCGATATTTATGGTCCAATTCCAAAATCGAAGAGAGGAAATCGGTACATTCTTGTGACAATTGATGTTTTCACCAAGTACACTATGTTGCATCCTATGGAGAAGGCGAATGCAAAACATTGTGCAAACAGGATCAGGAATAACGTAATCCCGGAAGCAGGCAAACCGGAATTCCTTTGTCAGACCATGGATCCCAATTTACATCTTTGGAATTCAGGATCGCCATGGATAATTTAGGCATCAAACAACTTCTATGTTCAATTAGACATCCAGAGAGCAATCCTGCTGAACGCGTTATGGCTGAAATATCCAAATTTTGCCGATTGTATTGTCCAAACGAGAATTGGAAATGGATGGATGTGATTCTTTTAGCAGCCGAATCCATAAATTCTACAGTCCATGAGAGTACTGGACAGATACCCATGTTGCTTCACCATGGAATCAAGCCAACAAGACTTTGGGATCAGATAATCTCAATTCCACCTGAGATCGAACCCAGTCGTCAAAGGAGGGAAATTCTAGCATTAGACAGTTTGAGAAGCAGAGCTTTAAAGAGAGAGCGCAGAATCAGAGGGAGACGATTCCGCAGACCCTTGCGTGTAGGAACCCTTGTTTTGGTGAGACGACCAGTACCCTCTGATGTCCAAAACCGCATCTTTTCCAAATTTGCGAGTTTATACTCTGGACCCTACCGAATTCATGAGTGTAACAACAACGGTAGTTACAAGATAGCCAATACACGAACTGGTATCATCGTGGGAACTTTTAATTCTGCAAGTTTGAAGATCTATCATTCATGAACCAGATAGCTTGATGTGTGAAAAACAAATGCTTTCCAAAAAAAAATTTGGCTATGTGTGGGGTGGATGTGCCCAAATCCAGTTGCCTAGATTGAAGGGTACAAGCCGTGAGCCTAGATTTGAGGGAACAGGCCATGATTCTAAGTTCGGATATGGATGTTTGAATAGCGCGCTCCAAACCTTCTTGGAAGCTTTTCGAAGGAATTTACAGCCAAGAAGTGGGTAAGTGACGTAGGAGGAGAGCGTCATAGTCGAGGCTATATGTCACTAAATATTTCCCGTTGAGATGGAAACATGACACCTATATCAGATTACGGGCAAGAACAAGAGAAGAAGAATGAGCTTTGTTTCAAAGAAATTGATCGAACAGAAGCCGAGTTATGAGCTGTTTTAGTTCCAGCGTTTTCACCGCAGTGACCTCGAGCCAGCAAGCGGATGGGTATATAAGGCGAGCCTTGCAGGCAGAGGATGTTCACTTCGTCACAAGCACTCCATTGACTTGGTCGTGCTACGCTACGTAAGCGCACTAGCCGCTTGTCTATCACCGAACTTCGAACATCGTTATTATCGCCGAGCACATGGTTGCATTTAAACTTCAACTTACAGCACAAGCTGTGGACATTGTGGTGTTTGAAGCACTAAACTCTTGTTGACAAGCTGTGGACTTAGAATTTTAGACAGTACATGGTTACTGAAAGTGTTAAACTATTTCGAGTGAGTTTAGAAATTTTCTTCGATTTCACAGAAGTCAAATAAGTCTGTGGCACTTGATAATACTTACCGCTACAACTTGGACATATGGTAGACTATGTCTACAACTTTTTCTTCAGTCCACATTCACTTAGAGCTGGATTATTTATGTCCAATAGTTGGACCAGCCAAGATAAGTCAGTAACTTCAAAACCAGTCTTGCATATTACAATTCGAAAGCCGAATGGGAATACAGGTTTAGCCTTGTGCGATCTGAAAAGTGAGAAGCTTTGCCCAGCCAACTCGACAGAATTTGTAATTGTGCTGAAAGGATTAAAAGAGTATTGGAATACTGATTGTATCACAGTGGGTCTTGGTAATTATTTCATCATGGATCGCTCAGATCAGACCCCTGTCAACTACACTTCAGCTCTTGCAGTTGCCAACATTTTTCTGCAAGACATTATAATCGCCACTATGTCTGCGTAAACAGCTTGTGGGTATAACATGGAAGCTGATACGAAAATATAAGTACGCGTCCTAATGGGACAGATAACAGGAAGACTGAGTAGTCTGGTTCAGTCCAGATTTCTACCATCAAGACCTACAAGAATGTAAGCTGCAATTTACATTATTTCTATGCGGAGTTAGTTGGATTTTCTCGTATTTTCTACAGTCTTGCCAACACATTTTTTTTTTCTCTCTAGTCATCGATATGTTTATTTGCTTTTGCAAATATTTTCTTTCGAAACCTGAGCTAGGACCTGAGTTGATTTTTACTCAGATTTATACGATTCGATATTTATGGACGACAGAACGAGCATTTATATTATTTCGATATTTTTTCCTTGTTGCTGTCATTAGCCGTCATAATTTGAGATTTAAGAATTAATCTAAGTTGAGGAATGGATAGTTATCCATCATTTTGAAGTCGAGAGCGATATTCCCCGAACAGTTTGATAACTTTAAACCTAGTTTTGAACATAATAATAATAATAATAATAATAATAATAATAATAATAATAATAATAATGGGATTTAATAATTATTATTATTTTTCTATTCTTCTGGAATAATAATAATAAACATTTTTGATTTATAATAATCATTTTCTGGTTGTACGATTAATACAGTTGACATTTGAAGTCATACTCTAAATCGGATATTTGTTAATTCCGTAGGTTAGTGGTTAACACATACCCACTTTTAATGAACAGTTAAATTCAGTGAAATTGTTTCACGTTTGCATTTCGTATTTAAAGCTTTGATAAAGACACGGAAAGAAGTGAAATGGGAAGCTAAGCATGTATAAAGCTGGGTTTTTGCTAGAGTTTATATAAAATAATATCATTATGACGCAGCGTCTTTCACAACGTTTGCTAATATTAACACTGTGTGGAATTTCTGATGGTGAAATTATATTGGATATTGTCGTAAACTCATTGGTGAGGTTTACTGATTTTTGAATCTTCCATTTGTCATAACAAGCAAAGGCTTGATTATTTTGTATAATTTGGGAAGATGTCATTGTGTGTGTGCAGATAATTATATGCCGTTCTGAGTGCGCAATTTAAGTCGCAGGAATGAGGTTGTGTAAAGTGGAGCACCAATCAAATTATAGGTTGGATGTTTTTGATGTAGTAGGAGAGTCGTTTTTAGCCACACTTTCGACGTAATATAACCACAGGTTATTTTGTGAACCATCATTATTAAATTACTGTTGATCCACGTGTTTGAAAATATTTCTGGTAATTGCTTTCCCGGAAAATTATTATTCTACTAGTTCCTTTCATTCAGGAAAGCTTTACCGTTGTCTAAATGCTGATTTATAATTCTGTGATTTTTATCACGTGTCAATCATATGGGCCAATGCTGTTATTTGAAATTGTTACTTATTAACCACCACTATAAGCTGAAAGGATTTTCAGATCCTATAAAAATAATTATACATTTTCTTTAATAAGTTGATGCTGAACATATTTGACATGTTGTCAAAATCACTTTGATAATAATAATAATAATAATAATAATAATAATAATAATAATAATAATTTGTTTCATTATAAAACATGTTAAATGATATTTCAAATTTCCTAATTTATGTTTTCAAGGAATAATTAATTAATTTGTTGACTGAATCCATGTGGAATGGAAGTTATATTTGGGATAATTATATTTTTGATTAAGTCAAAATTATTTTTGACAGACTTTGGATTGAGATCTATGTTTTAATAGATATTTTCTGTTTTTTTTAATCCACAAAAATGCTCAAGGTCCATGTAAATCATAGTGTATTTCACTTATTATGAACAACTTTGTATTTGACAAATCTTAATATTACTATTGCCTAAAAAGTGTTAGTCGAAATGCTACGATAATAGTTTTGAGAAGTGAACAGTGAAAGTGATTTTCCAACCAGTGATAAATTTTCTTATTGATCTTCAACGTGTGAATGCTAAATAATTTAGGGATCAGTATGGACGATTGACTTTGCGCTGATAAAACCCTACCCCTGTACATAATTATATTGAACGAAGTCAACAGGACTGATATTCTGACCTCTCGTTTCAACTTTGTTAGTGTTCATGTGTTGGCGATATTGTATATTGTGTAAATAATTTATTCTTTTCCAGTCATCTTTTATGCCATTTTGGGCCTATTTTCTTCATGTCAATTTAAAGTTTTAATAAAAATGAGATAATTTTATGGTATGCAATCACCGTTTTCATGAATCTCTTTCTATCCTTATTGTTGCGTCGAGACGAAAATCAGTTAAGCATTTTTTGTTGGGTCTTTGCATTCGACTTTAACCCATCTGGTGCCCCGGGATATTTTGTTTCTCGTGCTGACTGATTTTTGGTGAAATGCATATGTGGTCGTCCGAACTTCGGTTCAAACGGGCACACTATGAACATAAAAAAAATCAGTTTGATTGCTATAATAGTTTCGTAGGTATCAGAGCCGTCTACATATTTCGGATGGTCGCCATGTTGGATTGTTAAATGTATAGGCCATAAAGTCATGTACCATTAAAGAAAAATTATTTCGTAGGTTCATTATTCAAACATTCACTTAGATCGCATGATTACGACACAAGAAATAAAAACTTAATTTTAAAATTCGCAAAGCCGCCATCTTGAGGTTATGTAAACAATTGAACTAAATTAGATATCAGTGTATTACAATGTGTATAAATATTTCCTTTACCAGATTTCATTGCGTTTGGAACATTTAATAGCGAGAAAGGTCTTTTTAAAATTTTAAAATTCGCTTGGCCGCCATGTTCGTTTTGTAGTTAACCAGTTTTCGAAAGTCTTATAGATGAACTTCCAGTAGTGCCCTTTATCTCCGTACAAAAGTTCAGGGTGCTACCGCTAATAGTTTCAGAGATATAGGATGCCGGTGAAATATTTCGCACATCCGCCATCTTGTGGTTATGTAAACAATTGAACCAAGTTAGATGTCTGTGGATTACAATGTGCATAAACATATACTGTACCAAGTTTTATTGCGTTTAGTGGGTTAAATCGCTAGAAACGTCTATTTAAATGTCGCAAATTCGCGTGGCCGCCATGTTGGTTTTGTAGTTACCAGTTTTTCAAAAGTTACATAGGTGAACTTCTAGCAGTTCCCTTTATCACGCTAAAAAAATCCAGGATGATATCGGGGATAGTTTTGGAGATATTGAATGCTGGTGAAATAATTCGCACAGCCGCCATGTTGGATTGGTGAGACGTAACAAAATTTGAAGGGCACGGTCGGAGTCGTCCGGAACAGTGCTATGAACTTACCGAGTTTCATTGAAATCACTCCTGTCGTTTAGAAGTTATTAGGGGACACACACACACACACACACGCACGCACACACCGCCAAAAGGTGATCTCGTAAGCCTTTTTTTTTTTTTTTTTTTTTCAAAATTGAAAATAGACTAATAAATGACAGGGACTGTTTCAGAAGGACTGTGAAAGGGTTTTATGTTCGACAATGTCGAAATGTAAATATTATATAGGCTATCAGAAAACTGTATCATAATGGGGGTAATTACTGTAAAGTACTACTTTCCATTATGATACAGTTTCTCCAACCAATCAGAGCTCAATATTTTCATTCATTGACCAATTAGGTAAGAATAGCTTCGCACATGCACTCGAAATCCAACTTGTCGGACATGAATTGAATTATTTGAAAGTTGACATTGTAGCCTATATTGGATCAACCATTGCAATTACAGTGCCAAACACGAAGACAAAATCAGCACGAACCTTTACGGTAACAGGAAAATACTATGAATATGCAAGAAATTTAGGAATCTGCGTCCAGAAGTTTGCAATACCATCCTTCTAGCCATTACCGGCATGGAAAGTGTGCACCGTCCCTAATGTTTGCATAAACAAACTGGGCAATATTGCAAAAGAAATAGCACTGTACCGTAATATCCGCAACCCCAATTTCTACACAGATTTAGTATGATTTTGCCGACAATTTTAGTGAATTCTGTTGCTGATATAAACACACCAGAACGTCATGGAGGAAGCAAGCATATGACATAAGTCCCACGGAAATTATAATCCAGCTCTCTGTCCAGTAAATGGATTTCTTATGCAACATTTTTCCGCCGGATGTCATAAATGTTCTATTTGGGACTGAATTAATGTGCCTACCATTGACATTCTATACGCATCGAATTTGAAAAATAACTAGTTAATAATACGATACATTTTGATTTTAAAGCGTTTGTAACAGCATATTTTGTGTTTCGACCATAATAACAAAATGATCCAACATAGTACCTGTGCTCTATCTGTTGTGCTACTTGAAGATAAACAATGTTTCTAAGCTTTGGAATTTGTTATTGGCTAGAGATCAAATGCTGAGCCCTTAAAATTCCCAAGAAGAAGAAGAAGTCAACCGTCAGAATCTCGACAGATATTTATGAATATTTATGTTAGAACATAGCCAGTCCCGTAGTGTTGGGGTTGCGCGCCTGTCTCTCACCCGGAGGTCACGGGTTCGATTCCCGGCTCCGTCAGGGATTTTAGAAACTGACGTGAGGGCTGTAACGGGGTGCACTAAGCCTCGTGAGGTCAATTGAGTAGCTGTCTGACAGTGAGGCAGCGCCCTGATCACGAAAACAAAGATTAACGGCTGAGGGGACCCAATGCGCTGATTACGCGGCACCCCAACATCTGCAGGCCAAATGGCTGGACAGCGGTTGCTTGGTAGGCCTAGGCCCTTCACGGGCTGTAGTGCCAGGGGTTATTATTATTTATTATTATGTCAGTATGGTTGGAAAGTGCACATGTGCATAAAGTGGATACCAAGCTGAATGACACTATGCGTTGCATAACCGGCACCATAAAATCAACCCCTCGCCACTGGCTACCAGTACTCAGCCACAATCCACCACCTCACCTGAGGAGGAAGGAAGCTCTGATCAGAGAAGCAAAGAAGATCTATGCTTCTCCCTCATTACCAATACACCAGGAATTCTGCCACCCACCACCGAAGCGACTTCATTCGAGGAGACCAACCAGTTTATTGGCCGACCAACTTCTGGCAAATCGATTCAACCTAAACCAATGCTGGCAGGACGAATGGTCAAACTCAACGTCTGGAACTAGTGCCCAGGAGATCAACTCAACGGTGAAAATACAAGGATTTGACCTTCCTAGAAAATTATGGTGTCGCCTCAATAGACTGAGAACCAGGCACGGCCGTTGCAATTACCTATGCCATAAGTGGGGTTGGATAGATTCCCCATTGTGTCAATGCATTGAGGAGGATCAGACCATGGACCATATCATCCAGCGCTGCCCTCTACACGCCTACTCCGGGAGCCCTAGTGATCTGTTTCATCTTCGAGAATGTACTGTGGAATGGCTCCAAAACTTGAACTTGGATTTGTGATTTGTTTTTATGTAATTCACCATACGATTAAATAAATTATGTCAGAACATATAATCAAGTTATAATTATCGTCGAACATAAACAGTCGTATGCAACTCGCCTATAATGCTAATTAAGACACTCGTATGGAAATTATGGACATACTCGTGTCTTAATTAATGCCATTATAGGCTTGTTGCATAATGTACTACAGTGAGTCCGGGAATGTTCTCCGCCGCACCTACATGCGTCTGCGAGAGCTAGCTACAGCAGTTACGTTGGTAGCACGGCTGCCGCTTGCATCATAACAAATAAACAGTAAACTTTGTACTCACCACAGCCATTCATAACAGTTGCTGGAACCATTCACAGTACATCACTCTTTTTCTGTAATCAGTTTATTTTAATTCATGAATCACGGTTACTTTATAAGGGAACAACTGAAGCTTGTCTCTTACAGCTTTATGTGCTGTCGACTTGGAGATTCCTGTTTGTTGAGCTAATTTTCGTGTTGATTTACTTGGACTACGCAGCATTATATCGGAGATTTCATCAAATTTTTCGTCTGTTAAAAGCGTAGGCCTGCCTGTTCCCGGTACATCGTTAACTGAGCCAGTCACACGAAATTTACTTATCAAATCCCGAACGGTATCACGATTTGGACACTTTGAATTAGGAAACCGCGCCTGAAATCTTAATTTTACATTTTCTGTAAACCGATCGCCTTCGCGAAAAACGTATTACACCAAAAAACTCTCTCTTCAGTAGTAAACATTACCGTCTGTATCCTGTTGCACTCTTCCAGTAATCTATCTGAATGCTCGCTTACTGTAATACACACCGAAGACATTCAGGCTCGCGCGCTTATCGCGATACACACCGACAGCTCACACGGGGAAGTCCCGCTTTCAAGGACACAGTGCACTGAAGTGCAGCCAACTAAACTCATGACTCAACCACTCACAGCTGCACGTACCCACTGCGGAGAACATTCTCGGGCGCCCTGTATTATAGTCGATTAAGAACCAGAGAGGACCTTTATCCGAAGAGAGAAAGAAAGCGGTTATTGATGGGCTCAAAAAATTACTGGCAGGATGTCAAAGATGGCAAACGAACAAGATCTACTCGTTACTGAAATGAGATTGGTTGTTAACACGTAAACATAGAGGCTCAATTCAGATGCAATAAAATAATAAAACTTGACAAGAAGGAAAATGAAATGTTGTTGTTGTTGTTTCAATGGAAGGTTTTGGGCATCGTGGTCATTTATCCACGGGTACTTGGGTGTATGTGGATTTATGTGATGACTGTACTAGTGCGTGTATTTTTAATTCAGTTAAGGATTGGGAAGGAGGCGACCGTGGCCACATCCAGGATGGCAGCAGAGCCGGGAGTCAGAGAACACGGACCTACGGGGCGACTGCCAAGCATGCTAAAGCACTAGGTGGTGTATGATAATTTGTAGTTTTATGTGACGTTAATCATGCGTTCATAAGCCACAGGATTGATGTGTAACATCTTTCCACTCAGTATCTGTATACTTTTTGTAGGGTGATTTTGAAAAATGAAACGGAAATACATGGGACGGCAACAATGAAACGGAAATGGATGGGACGGAAACAATGACCGCGTGATGTGGCGGAGATTGATACCACGACGTACTCTCGGCCATGTGGCTATGTGGAATGTATATCGCATATGGTTTACTCGAGGTTTGGAAGCCCCATTAAAAGATATTCCTACAATAAATCATCTTCAAATTGTCGTTCTTTGGTGTGAAAATATCCATTTTATCATATTTGCTGAAAACAATAAATTATGATTTATTAAATCTTCATACTTTTGCTGTATTCTTGTTTAATGTAGGTACTCGTGGTACTGTCGGCCATGTGGCTATGTGGAATCTATATCACATACAAAATTACTTCAAGGTTTGGAGGCCCCATTAAAGATATTCTCCCTAAAAAAAATCTTCAAGTTGTCGTTGTTTGGTGTGAAAATATTCATTATATCATATTTGCTGAAAACCGATCAGGATTTGGCACTGCAATTTTACAAGTAGTTATTTCAATGGCCAACAGAGTTCACTATTAACAAGGGATAACATGTCACATGTTACACATCATATGCGACTACTGTAAGACTCGTATATTTATTTTATTTTCTAACTTGGAATATGAACTACCAGGCGTAGCATGCACGGGGAATAAGTTAAAACTTGGTCCGCCTTGTGGTAGGCAAACAGGTTGACGCTCCCCATCACGTCTGCGTAGAAAGTCAAGACACAAACCTTTTGTAGGCGATGAGATTAACTTATAAAAACACAATATAAGCAAATAATGTCTGTCTTTTAGGTAGTCATCCCGGGGACTGGTTGGATCCTCATAAAGCACCACCATAGTTTTTGTGGTAGAAACCCACAGAACCCAAGGCAGCACTATAGTATAAAGAGGCATACAAGGCAAGGTGAGGAATGACGTAGTTTGCTATTGCTTTCCTCGCTGAGTCAGCCCAGCAGTACCAACCGTACGAGCAGAATCTTTCACAACATCTACAGACACAAGCTGTGCCCTGAAGCCATTACTCAGCACCACCCATACCTCTGTAGCTTCTATATAATGAATGGGACTGAAATATTGGTGGAAAACCACATTTTACTCTCGTCCGTGCCAACAGACAAATGCAAATGTACTGCATTCATTGTGAGATGTTGTTTCAATCTTCAGTCTTTTAACTGGTTTGATTCAGTACTCCATGCCTCCCTGTCCTGAGCAAATCATTTCATCTCTGCATAGCTACCACACCCTACATCCGAGGCAATCTGTTTAACATATTCTAACATTGGTCTACCCCTAGAGTTCTTGTCCTCGACCCTTCCTTCCATAACTAAGCTTGCTATTCCTGGGTGTCTTAGTATGTGTCCTGCCAACCTATATCTTCTCCCCGTTAGCAGTCACCAAGAATATCTCTCCTCTCCCACTCGTTTTAATACCTTTTCATTTGTAACCCATCTACCCATCTGATCTTTATCTATCTCCTGTAACACCACATTTCAAACACTTCAATTCTCTTCTTTTCTGCTGCACCAATAGTCCAAGTTTCACTTCTATAGAGTGCCACGCTCCAGACAAAGGCTTTCAAAAATGACTTCCTAATACCTAAATCTATATTCGATGTAAACAGATTCCTTTT
This sequence comes from Meconema thalassinum, assembly GCA_946902985.2. Classification (NCBI taxonomy): domain Eukaryota; kingdom Metazoa; phylum Arthropoda; class Insecta; order Orthoptera; family Tettigoniidae; genus Meconema; species Meconema thalassinum. The sequence goes on along the minus strand of OX336401.1, from coordinate 77,958,824 downwards.
TTGTAGACATACTTTTCTTGCCTGAACCAACCTACTTTTTATATCCTCTTTGCTTCGTCCATCACTGGTTCATGGTAAACAGGCAAAAGCAAATAATAACAATAAAATATTAGTCATGATTCTCCTCTTTGGAGGCCAGTAAAACTGGATGTTAGAGGGATAAAATCATCATCTTGATCGTTTCAGTAACTCCAAGTACTTTTATCGTTGGATGTAATGTCATATTGTGTCCGTTTTAGTTTCTGAATATAATGGGGAGGGTAGTTACTTGGGCCTTGTTTCCTGAGGCAGCAGTAATATGGATGCATCAGCTTTATATAATGACCACTCTCTTCCTTGAGCCTCGACCTACTTTGTGCACAAGGCTAATGCTGCTTACTCAGTGATAGCCTAGCTATTAATGGCGTGTGACCTTCGGCGAGGCCTGGTGTGCAGGTTTATCTATTTGACCTGTATATTGGGAAGATACTTCGTAAGAGGCTCCGGAATATTTCTACGTCATTTAAGCTACGAACCCTTGGCTTTCTAACTGCACATTTATTTTCTTCCTGGCTCATTATTAAGACTACTTTGCTTATTCAGGGAGGACGTAAGCAAAATTGCACTCCAGTAAAAGAGGTATTTAAACTCCCAGAGTTTTAAAGATAATGCTATATAATTTTAATCACATGATTATCAATGTGCTGGCCATGTCTGAATTCATTTGCGTGGTGATAATTCAAATGGCTCTTCAGCTAGGAATATTTGAATTTTCTGAAATATGTACCTTTAATATGTACCTTTTCTACGAAACCATCACATTGCAAGTTACAAAATTTGAAATGTGTTATCTACATACCAGGTTAATGATATCTGTGGAACAAATTTTTGATATCTTATTTACTTTATTTTTAACAGCACTTCAAAATCTGATGGAGTTAATTTGAAGGAAAAAAATGACATGTTACCCCTTAAAATACAAAATATGTTCTCAAAGAAAATGTTGCTGGAAGTTATTTATAATAATGGTTTTCAGCAGCGTACCAAGTTTCATCAACGTATCTTTAATGATTTAGGAAAAAAGGCACAATAAACTTACATAAATGTAAGTTATGGAAAACTTGAATCAAAGTTTTGAGTTTGCTTATATTGTATTGCCGCTCATCTAATGAATTAGTGCAGACCATATCCGTTTTACTCTCATTCCTCTTATTCATCCAGCTGTTTCCTGATTGAATGTCTCCTTTGATGAGCGTTTGTTTCCAATTTCATCATCTGATGATGTCAGATTATCCTCACATTCTTCCTACAGAAGTGGGTGTGGCAGTATACAAGCAGTTACATATACTATTTTTTCTCACATTTGCAGATGGTATTGAACTGTAATATTTTTGAAGTAAAATCTTGATTCCGTAAGGTAAATTATGGGCGAATAAAAAATACTACTTTCACTCATTCTTACACACGTCTCTCCGTAAATAAAGCTTTCCAGTCATTGAACACAAATTGTGCGGGAAACAAGTATTTACACACCCTAGCATAAAAGAAACGAGATATTAACATTCAGCAATGTTTTCTAGGTGTATGCCCTGTCTTGGGCGGGGTTTCGCCTAGCTGGCTCATCAGCGGGCTCTTGATGTCCGTGCCCGGACCCCCACAGGAGTAGCGAACTGCGCACTCCTCCCTTTTTTATGAAGTTTTAATTCCTCAGCCGTGAAAGCCAATATACCATCCTTTTGGAAAACATTAAAGGGAGGTGAAATGTTGCTTGAGCTTTGTGGAAGTTGAGTGTAGATAGTGACACAGACAACTGTCTCACCAGGACAGCGCAAAACTCAATCAGATAAGTAGCCTGCACAATACAACCTGAATTGACCATTTATCTACAATCGCATATTCACTCCAAACAGGCGGGTTTGGAGCTCAATCACCACTTCCAGTATTTTAACAAAACATTACATAGACTATAACTAACAAATACGGACGAGTTACCGGGTGAGTTAGCCGTGGTCGTTAGGGCGTGGCTGCTGGCAGTCGCTCACATCCGGGAGGTGAGGAGATTCGAATCCCCCCACCTACAACCTTGAAGAAGGTCTTCTGTGGTTTCCCCATCTTCCTTCCAAGCAAATGCCGGGTAGTCCCTAACTATAGGCCACAGCCGCTACCTTCCAATTACTCGTCCTTATTACATTCACACTTTCCTCCCCAGACAACATTCCACACGCGACGGTACTTGTAGCTCACCCCATGGGTGTCCACATAGAAACAGCTACAAACTCTGGCGAGCCGAACATGTCCTCGGACACTCCCGGCACTAAAAGCCATACGCTAAAAATAATAATAGTAATAATTAAAAAAGAAACGACCAGTTGATTACCTCAACTAAACTGCAACTAAATGGGTGTGCATACTGTGAATATTTTCACCCATACTTTCAGACATGGATTTTAGAGCCTGAGTGTGATGGATCTGATGATGATCGCTTGACGATCGAAACTGGTCATCCAGGTGTATTTATTAACTTGATGTTTTTTTTTAAGATTACGGAATAACCCACCTTATCGTGTTGACCGACTGAAAAGCACCAAACTCTCGTTTACTAATGCAACACTGAAAATGGTTTCAAGCACCATAAGTTAGTTTCATTTCCTATAATGAGTTTTTCGTTAAATGCCATATTTAGTGTAAAGTAAGTTAGAGCAAAGCTGACGAAGACCACGTTCAGGGGGTTGAAAACATGTTGCAACAATAAATAATATAATATTATAGTATTTATGTTCGACCATGCTGAAATATAAATATTATATGTCAGAAAACTGCATCTTAATAAGGCTCATTATAGTTTAAGTTTCATAATGATACAGGTTCTCCACCAATCAGAGCTCAAGATTTTCATTACGATACAGCTGTTTGACCAATTAGGTAAGGATAGCATGGCACCTATTTTAACTTTCACTGCGTTGCTAGTTTCATAGTGGGGTATTCAAGGAGGACGTGGTCGAATACAAGGTATTCTCTGCGTCAATAGCATGATGAACTGCTGTTCCCAAGACAGCGGGTTCAAACCCAGCCGAAGTCGTCGGGTTTCTTAAGAGCGTTAAAAATCCTTCAGTATGTCTTCCTTCGGAGGGGAAGTAAAGTAAAAGCCGCGGGTCCCATGTCATAGATTTATGGCATGTAAAAGATCCTTTTACAGACTAATCTTGTGTGAATCTAAATTGTTGGGTTAGATTTTGTCAGAACGCCCTATCGAAGTTCCAACGTTCACCACTAGGTATAATTGATATCTGGTAGCGAAAGTTGGAACTACTTGAAATTGAATGGAACTTGCAGCTCACTCTAAGGGTGTCCGCTACAGACTCAGGCGATCCGAACATATCCTCTGACACTCCCGGCATTAAAAGTTAATAAATGCATGAACAGGAGTCCTTAGTAAATTTAATTAATTTTCTTTTCCATGTGTCCATATTAAGTGAAACCCCCCGGGTAGCAAGAAAATAAGCAGTTTTCTCCCTAAGGGGAACTAACATTTGAAGAGGAGTGTCCTCACAGGATGATGTCTTGCAGGCAGACAAATTTGACATTCATGGGAAAATGTTTCTGTTCCCGTAATGGCCCACTGTGGAATTGCTATTGAGTTAGCGCAGCGTATGTGTGGGTGTGTTTGTATACGCCTGCCTTCTCAGATAAGTTCCCTCAGAAGCTAGCGAGGCTTCCGCTATATTTGAGACGTGCGTAATCGTTCGCCGCGCTACGCACTTGGGTCGTAAAGTTGGTAATATTCAAACCAGACATCCTTAAGACTCGGTTTACTCCATACTCTCTGGAACGTCGTAACATAAACTACGTTGTTCGTCCAAAAAGAAAGTTTCATTTGGTAAGAAAAATCAAAACGAAATAGTCGCTTCAATGCACTGTCAATCAATCAGCTTTTAACTGAGCACTTGTCAACTTACGATGGGTGTTCAAATGAAAAGGTACGAAACGATACTGTGGGTACAATTTATTCGTTATTGAAAAGAAATTACCACAGGCCTGTGCACAGGTGTCCCATTGCTTCACTAACCGCAGGATTCCCTGTTGCCAGAAGTCTTGTGGTTGTGACAGGATCCAATCCTGTACGGTGTCCTTTAGTTCGTCGTCCGATTGGAAACATTTTCCCTTGAGATGTTTTCTTAACGGACCAAACAGATGGAAGTCACAGGGTGACAAGTCTGGGCTATAGGGCGGATGCTCAAGTTGCTCCCACTTGAACGTGACCAATACACCTTGTGTGACTTTACAGACATGTGGGCGAGCGTTATCATGGAGCAGAATCACTCCCTTGATGAGCAGTCCAGGCCGTTTGTTCTTGGACTGCGTAGGCTACGGAGTGTCGCACAATACACGTCACTGTTAATGGTTCGTCTCAAGGGAAAACGTTTCCAATCGGACGACGAACTAAAGGACACCGTACAGGATTGGCTCCTGTCAGAACCACTAGACTTCTGGGAACAGGGAATCCTGCGGCTAGTGAAGCAATGGGACACCTGTGCACAGGCCTGTGGTGATTACTTTTGAATAATGAATGAATTGTACCCACAGTGGTGCGGCAGCAGTCATTATGGCTTCGAAAGTAGCCTAATAGTTGAGCTTGATCTACTGTACTGTAAAGACGAGAGAAAGGTGATACAGTACTACTACTAATAATAATAATATCGTATGGCCTCGTGCAAGCTTTGTTATTTGACGCCCAGAGAGCAGCTTGCATGTCGAATTTTGTCGTTCCTTGGAGTGCTATGAAAGTCAGGGGAGGTTAGATATCTAACTCCTTGAACACTATAGCGCTTTCTAGTAGAGAAAGGAGGAACGTTTGTGTTGGCGGAAACTCCCGAGATTAATTTTGCCATTATGAACACGGCCAACTGAATTCGAATGGGTTCTTTAACATGCCAACATCGTATGACATGGTGTCGTAATTTTTGTCGCCTTTCAAAAATCACTTACCACGACCAGGAGCGAACCTACAACCTTGGGGTTGGTAGACCGACACGTTAACTACTCACCCACCGTGGCAAGCTGGGTGTGTGTAGAATCTGTCTGATAACCGGTGTTATTGTGATGACTGTATTAGCGTGTGTTATCTGTTTTTAATTCAAGAAAGGACTGCAGACAATAATTTCAAGTAGTTCCTACTTTCACTACCAAATGCTAACGTCCACGGCACCTAGCTGTGAACTTCGCTACTACTAGATGCCATCACAATCAGTGCCTGGTGATGAACGTTGGAACTTACGAGCAATAATCAAACTTAACCCATAAATTTTGGCTTCACACAAGTGTAGTTTGTGGAAGGTTATTTGACATGCCATAAATCTATGACATGGGACCGCCGGCTTTACTTCCCCTCCGAAGTAAGGCATACTGAGGGATTTTTAACGCTCTTAAAAAATCCGACGACTTCGGCCGGGTTTGAAAACGCTCAATGCGCTGTCAATCAACAAATGCCTGTCGTTTTCTCGACCCTTGTCAATCAGCTTTTAACTGAGCACTTCTCAACTTACATTACTGGCATAGTTTGACAGTAGCCTAGTCATTAATCCCTTTCAATCCCTGGGCACACAATTGTGTGGGTGCGCATTTTATTTTTGATTTATTAGTTGGGATCGCTTTTGGACCCCTGAACGGCTTGCATTGATTGTGTGGGTTACTGGTTACATGGAACTCCAATATGAAGCTCCCTTTGTATTCAATTTTTTTGTAAGTATTTTGAACCTAAATTACATTTTGTAAGTATTTTGAACCTAAATTACATTTTGTAAGTATTTTCAACCTAAATTGCATTGTGCACGTGATGAGCCTAAATTAAATTATGTAGGTATTTTCAACCAAAATTGCATTTTGTAAGTATTTTGGATCTAAATTACATTTTGTAAGTATTCTCTAATTAAATTACATTTTGTGCGTATTTTCAATCTAAATTGCATTTTGTAAGTATTTTCAATCTAAATTGCATTTTGTAAGTATTTTGCAGCGGAGACTGGCATATTGTGAGTATTTTGAATCTAAATTGCATTTTATAAGTATTTTCAATCTAAATTGCATTTTGTAAGTATTTTGAACCTAAATTACATTTTGTAAGTATTTTCAACCTAATTGCATTGTGTAAGTAGGCCTATATTGAACCTAAATTACGTTTTGTAAATATTTTAAACCAAAATTGCATTTTGTAAGTATTCTCTAACTAAATTACATTTTGTAAGTATTCTCTAACTAAATTACGTTTTCTGTGTATTTTCAATCTGAATTGCATTTTATAAGTATTTTCAATCTAAATTGCATTTTGTAAGTATTTTGGAGCGGGGACTGGCGTATTGTGAGTATTTTGAATCTAAATTACATTCTGTAAGTATTTTCAATTTCAATTGAATTTTGTGAGTATTTTGAATCTGATAGGGCATTTTCAGTCTACATTACATTGTGTATTTTCAATTTCAATTCCATTTTGTAAGAATTTAGAATTTCAACTGCATTTTGTATGAATTTACATTGCATTTTGTAAATATTTTGAACCTTTTTTGAGTATTTTCCATCTAAATTATTTCCACTCAACATTTTGTGAGTCTTTTCACTCTAAGTTCATTTGTTAGGTGTGTGGTGGCGCAGCGGTTAAACTGTTTGTATCTCACCGAGGTGGACCGGGTGCGATTCCCGGTCAATGCATGTGATATTTTCGAAGTGAAATGCCATGTCCTGTGGTTTGGATTCCACGTAAAAAGGAGGTCCCGTGGCTCATGATCTCGCGATTAACGGTCACGTTAAACTACAAGCTTGCTTTTGCTTTGTCATTTTTGGTAGTATTTTAAATCTGGGGGGCGTGATGGCGCAGTGGCTTAGCTTCTCGCCTTTCACCCGGACGGCCGGGGTTCGAATCCCGGTGACAGCGGGGTGGAATTTTCACCTGGAAAATCACGTGGTGTCAGGAAGGGCATCCGGCCTTAAATCCCCGGCCAAAACCCAAAAAATGAGCCTGGTTGGCTCCGGCGACCCCAATCAATTGGGAAAAGCCGAAGGAAGAAGAAGAAGGTAGTATTTTCAATCTACCTTGGTTTTGTTATGGTTTCCATTTCATTGTCATTTTCGCAATCACCCAGACCATTAGGGGCTGATAACCTAGATGTTAGGCCCCTTAAAACAACAATTATCAACATCTTTTTTTGTTTTGTTTCCGTGTAAGTCTGTATACTTTCTATAGTTTTGTGATCCTTTCTTCATTGGATGTAAGCTTATTATTATTGATATTATTATTAGTAATGCATTGGAGGCTGGATTTAGACAGCTCCTTAATCCGGTCCATGAGTCAATCCTAATTGGCTACATGGATAATTCTTGCCAGGCGCGTCCACGTCGCGGGGGTGGGCAACGGTACTGTAATATACCATGGAACTACAGTTCGGCTAAGTTCTGGTGAGGACCCAGTCCTATGGGGTATAACATAGGCCCCGTGCACAGGGTTACGTGCGAAGACCTCAACGGAATCTACAGCGGAGAAGATGGACTTCAGGACGGTGGAGATTGCGGAAGAGGCAACCCAGTACTCAGGGAATAGTATGAGTACAGCATGAATCGGCAGCGTCTGTTTCCCATGTTAGGGGCGGCTGCAAGGGCGTCTGTTCTCCATGTTAGGGGCGGCCTGAATAATAGCTGGCAGTAGCTTCATAAAATGCCTTTGGGAGTGGCGACCCCATCGTAATAATAGCCTAAAATGGAAATGACACTTCCAATGATTCGGAAAAGGTTAGGGCGTACCCTGCAGGCGACGCGCAGTTCCTTTGGTACTGGGGGAACTGTGAGAAATGGGCGACCAGTAACCGAAATGAAAGTGGGAATCATGAATGTCATGACCCTGACAGGCAAGGTGGAGGAGGTGGTAGACTTCATGGAGAGGGAGAAGGTTGGAATGATGGGGCTGAGTGAAGTGAAATGGAAAGGTAAAGGAAGGAAGAAATTGAGGAAAGGATATACTTTATACTGGAGTGGTGGCCAAGAGGCAAAAAATGGCGTGGGACTGATAACCTCGAAACAACTGGAGGAGTATGTTGAAGTGGTAGAGTGTGTGAGTGACAGAATAATGAAAATTAGAATGAAGATGAAGAATGACGTGATGGACTTCATACAAGTGTATGCACCACAGACTGGAAACAGAGAAGAAGGTATTGAAGTATTCCTGGAGGATGTAGAAAGAGTAATCTCAGATGTAGAAGTGGTGATCATGGGAGATATGAATGCACAAGTCGGAATTGAGAGACAAGGAAAGGAAGAAGTCGTTGGACCATATGGATATGGGAAAAAGAACCGGGAAGGAGAGGAACTTGTAAACTTTTGTGAAAGGAATGGACTGATAGTGGGTAATTCATGGTTTCGGAAGAAAAACAGCAGGAAAATTACGAGATATGGGTGGGGTGATAGAAGAACAAAATCAGTAATTGACTACTTCCTGGTAGAAAGGACAAATCGCAGAAAGCTGATGGATGTGACAGCTTTACCAGGAGAAGCATTTGATGGGGACCATAGAGCTGTGGTGGCAAAATTTAGATGGGGAAAATTGGAAAACCTAAAGGAGATCAGAGAAAGTAAAATAAAAGTATGGAAATTGAAAGACAAAGCTGTACAGGAAGATTTTCAGGAGAGATTGAAGCAACAAATCCCAGTTACTGAAGTGGGAAATGTAGAAGAGGAATGGTCCCACTTTAAAAAGGCATTTGCTGGTGCAGCAGAGAGTGCTTGTGGTAGGACGTCAACAAGAGTTATAGAGAAGGAGACACCGTGGTGGAATGAGGAGGTGAGGAAAGCAGTGAAAGAAAAGAAGTCTGCATGGAAAGAATGGAACCGAGATCAAACAGAAGAAAGCAAAAGGAAGTATCACGACAGCAAACGGAGGTGTAAGAAAGTGGTAGGAGAAGAAAAGAAGAAAAGTTGGGAAGAATTTACACGAAGAATGGAAACAGATGTAAGTGGCAGTAAAAGGATGCTGTATGGGCTTCTAAGAAGTAAGAGGAAAGAAAGAGTTACTACAAAGCTGGTGAAAAAGGAAGATGGAGAGTTGTTAACACACCCAGAAGAGATAAAGGGACGATGGAAGGAGTATTTCGATAAGCTATTGAATGTGAGCAATTGTACTGGTGAGATCGAAGTGACACAGCCTGATGACTCTATAACAGAAGATGATATAACAATGCTGGAGGTGGAATTAGCAGTACAGAAAATGCAGATGGGAAAAGCAACAGGGGTGGATGAAATCAGTGTAGAAATGATAAAGGCTGCTGGACCTGTTGGTATGCAATGGCTGTATCGACTGCTAAAGTGTGTGTGGAAACGGAAATGTGTACCAGAAGACTGGGAGAAAGGGCTAATAATACCAGTGTTTAAGAAGGGGGACAAGAAGGTGTGTGATAACTATAGAGGGATCACCCTCTTATCACAGATAGTGAAAATACTGGAAAGGATATTAGAAAGAAGAATGAGAAGAAAGGTGGAAGGAGAGTTGCAAGAGGAACAGTATGGCTTCAGGAGTGGAAGATCCACAGTGGACCCAATCTTTAGCTTGAGGCAGGTGATGGAAAAGAACTGGGAATATGGAGAGGATTTGATCATGACTTTCATAGATCTAGAAAAGGCATATGATAGTGTCCCCAGAGAGAAGGTATGGGAAACCATGGTTAAGAAGAGACTGGGAAGAGAAATGTTGGAAATGGTGCAAGCAATGTACAACAACTGTGTTAGCAGGGTACTGACCCCAGTTGGAAAGACAGATTGGTTTAGGAACAAGACTGGACTAAGACAGGGGAGTGTGCTGTCACCTCTCTTGTTCATAATGGTGATGGATGAAATTGTAAAGGAAACAAAGGAAGCATATGGACATAAAGAAATGAAGTTACTATTATTTGCAGACGATATTGTGGTCTGGGGAAGGAACACCGAAGAAGTGCAAAAACAACTAGATGCACTGAACGAAAATATTCAGAAGTATGGCCTGAAAATCGGTATAGAGAAAAGCAAGACCATAGTGATGACAAGAGGGGAAAGACAAGGAAAGGGCACTGTGAAAATTGGAAGTCAGAGTTTGGAAATTGTGGACACGTTCAAATACCTAGGAAGTGAATTGATGCAAACTGGTAGGTTGGACATGGAGATTGGCAGGAGGGTACAGCAGAGCAATGCATTCTATCAAAGTGTAAGAAAACTTGTTTGGTATAAGGAAGTACCAAGGAAAAGCAAGGAGGTAATGTATAAAATGTACTATGTACCCATATTAACTTATGCAGCTGAGACTTGGACCCTGACGAGCAGGCAAGAGAATAGAATCCAATCCAGTGAAATGAAATTCCTAAGAAGTATGATAGGTAAGACAAGGAAAGACAGAGTGAGGAATGAAGATGTTAGGAAGGAAGTTGGGATGGGAAAACTAAATGAGAGAATTGAGAAGAATAAACTAAGGTGGTTTGGACATGTAAAGAGGATGGAGGAAAATAGAATACCAAGACAGATGCTGGAGGCCAAGTGCAAGGGTAAGAGACCAAGGGGAAGACCTAGAACAAGGTGGATCGATTCAGTGAAGAACAGCGTGAGAAAAAGGAATCTGGACTGGGACAAGATCGTGGAAGAAGAATTGTGGAAGGAAAGAGGAAAGTGGAGAAGTGCCATAAATACCCCGACCCGGCAGGAGCTGGATAAGGGGAAATGATGATGATGATTATTATTATTAGTAATGTAATTCTCGACCTTCCATGAAACTTTTGTGTAAAATACCACACATAGAAACTTTAGTTGTAACCAATGCATTCGTGAAACTCCAATTCTTGAATTACAGCCTGTTACGATAGTACATTAAACCATGGGCGCCCACAGGGGGGGAGCAAGGAGGGGCCGTGCCCCGCCACTCCCCTGGAATCCCGAGAATATATCGATTGTTCTTGTCACACCAGTTTATTTCATAAATTGGAGTTACTGATAGTTAACTGATTAAGATGTAGGGATAATTTGACAGTTGTATTTAACTTGTTGATTTGGGATTATTTAGAAAATCGGTGAACTGGATTAATAATACCATTTTAATGAAATGCTTGATTTTTATTTTTGTCGATACGTGGTGATACAACACCTTTTTACCTGTTTTTAGGAAATGAACATTATGACGATGATTTACAAAGAAAGGCGAAATTCTATGGACAAAAACTCTGAACTAAAAAATCCTGTCATTTATGCCTTAAAGAGCAGTCAAATAATGAATATCACGAAGCAAGTAAGAAATGAAACGGATATTGCGGGGGGGGGGGGGGGAGTACGTCCCATCATCTCACCATGACAGGTAGGTAATGAAATGAAAAATAGTACTTGCTCCCCGCCCCCTGGAAAAACTTATTCGGGCGCCCATGCATTAAACATGCGTTCGAAAAGTACCAGGCCATAATTTGAAAGGGGTGTGTAGTTCGCACCAGGTGCGAGCTAACTAGAGAGGGGAAGAGAATTTACGGCTGGCCCATTACAAGTTGTTCCGATGACCTTTGACTGAAAGTCGAACACACGACTAGAATACGATATTAAGTAGAGGTTCATGAACCCCATTAGAGGAACACATAATAGAGAATAAAGACACTGCATAGGCCTAAGGACTCCAAACAGTCAAATAACTACGTGAATGAAGGATTTCAGGTATGAAGTCGTGGGACTCGAACCAGCTAGGGCCATGATCTCTATACCAGGTTTTCAAAACTCACATAGGTGAACTTCTAGTAGTTCCCTTTATCACCGTAAAAGATTCCAGGGTGATATCGGTAATAGTTTCGGAGATATTGAATGCTGGTGAAATATTTAGCACAGCCGCCATGTTGGATTGGTGAGACGTAACACAATTTGAAGGGCCGGTCGGGGATGTCCGGAATAGTGCTATGAACTTACCGAGTTTCATTGAAATCGCTCCAGCCGTTTAGATTTTATCAGGGGAGGGCACATACACACAGACACACGGGCAAAAGGTGATCTCATAAGCCTATTTTTTCATAAAGGAAAATAGGCTAAAAATGAATGTTACATGATAGTTTTTGTGTGTGTGGGTGTCCGTGTGTCTCCCATGCGTTAATATACCATTCATCCGATTGCGATGAAATATTGGTGAATTGTTGTGTACACTCCAGGAAAGGTGTCTAGCTTAGTAAATCCATTTTACAATAGGTAGCGAACGAGTAAATTCAACAAATGAGTGATGGCGCGCGAATAGATTAAACAAAGTCCTGTATGCGCTCATCTACCATTCATCCGATTGTGATGAAACTTTGGTGAATCCTTGAGTACACTCCAGTGGAGGTTTCAGGCTGAGTAAATCTATTTTACAATTGCGCGCGAGTAGATTCAACATATGAGTGATGGCGCGCGAATCGTTTAAACAAAATCCCGTATGCATTCATATGCCATTCATCCGATTGAGATGAGACTTTGGTGAGTTGTTTTGCACGCTCCCGCGAATGTTTCTAAGTTAGTAAATCCATTTTACGATAGTTGAGAGGCAGTTAACGGATATTTAAAAAATATGTTGTGTATCCAAAAGCACTTCAAGAAACAAAATTACAACGAACACTTTCTTTGATAGGCATTGCAACGCATGCTGCATACAGCTTGTTTATATATAAATTTCAGCCAATGGCCATAGCCCGTGAGCTCCCAGCAAGTTCAATTTCAAGTAGTTCAAACTTTGGCTACCAGATCTCACTGACACCTAGCGGTGAACGTTGCAACTTGATAGAGAATTTCTAACCGAATATTACCTACAAATTCGGCTACACAATGCCAATTGTAGTGGTAGGTTCGTTTACAAACCATAAATGTATGACATGAGCCCGCCGGCTTTACTTCCCCTCTGAAGGTAAGATACCGCGGATATCCGAAAAAATGTACGACACGTGTGGTGTATTCTTGGAATACACGGTACGAGAGAATGTAATTTTTAATGCTTTTGCATGTTCATTCCTTCCTCTTTGTCAAACACTAACAGTGATCTTCTATTTTCTCTTTGTTTATCATGTCGCTTATATCTTTTATGAGTCTGCTCTAGATGTATATCTTCCATGACCCACCTAGCGTCATCTAGCAGCGAATCTCTGAAGCTCCTCAATTTTTCCTGGTGCAAGAGGATTTAATTATCCATCTGGCCACCAGATTTGCTACCATCGCCAGCTATTTTCTCCGTGAGCAAGAGAACTACGTCTACTTTTTTACTCACCATGCTGCGCTAGTATCATCTGTTATCAACTCTTTGAAGACCGGCTCAGCAAGAGAAGATCATTTTTTGTTGTAATGTTGGCTAGGTTTATATGTTCTCCTTTTGTCTCCTACCCCCACTCCTTTCCCTTTCCTGGTCCCTTCGCGTTCTGCTGAGTGGGTCTCACTTGTGCGCCGGCCGTCGACTCAGTTAAGGCTCAACTCGAGCCAGTCTCCTCAAACCAAGAGGCTAACTCTACTTTCTACGCCATGTTGGCATATTAAATATTGTCAAGGAGAACTCTGCCTTCAACATGCAACCAAGATAAGTACAAACTTAAGGTTTTAACCTCATCTTCATCAATTTTATCTACATGCTTTTATTGAATATTTTATAGACAGCGTGAGATTACTTGTGGGGCGGTAATCATTCTTCGTGGGATTTGCCATGTTAAGCCTTGTCTGTCTAAGACAACATTAATAGAAAGTATCTTTTCTTAAGCTATTCAACTGAGAGATCTTCTCACTACGTGGGATATTATCTAATACCCGCTGTCTGTAAAATACTAAGTTCGCTCCACCGTTGGATTATTTTTGGCCCCATTCTTCTACTAAGACCGTTCTGGAACCTTCCAGATCTTGTATTTATCTACACGTCCTGCCGTCATGCAATTTTCACTCATTTGTGAGAATACTATTTAAAATTGAAGAATCTCACTTCTGAATTAAAGCTCAATAGCGAATTTTCTTCCACCGTTGGATGTTCTTGGCGCATTTAATTGTAATTTACAATTTTCTCAAGAAATATACTTTTGCCTGTCTAGTGAAACCAGTTATGTTCATCATTGCAATAATTCTCTTTCCCATAAACTTTCTTGTTTCTACAGTGAACTTTTCATCTTGCAACAGACTATAGTGAAAACCAGTGCTTGTTCAACTTTTCTACCGCGTCGCGATCGTCCGGTTACATTTAAATAAGGCCATGAACATTGATCCTAAATCCCAATGATCTTTCCTCAACCTTCTACTAACAAACCACATTAATAAAATTGTAACTTTTTTATAAGGTGTCACTATAACGAAGTGCCCTTCCATTTTTGCTTGTTTATCATTAATTAATCTCTGTATAACCACGTGTTTTATACACGTTTTAAACTTACATTGTTTCTTCCCTATAATCAGGGAAAACAATACTTTCTGCTTTTGAGTGAGTTATTTCTAGGTCTCACGAAATGGAAACTGCCCATTTTGGCTCGTGATTCCTATCCAAATACAGGAAGTCTAGAACCTTCCTTGTTGATTTTCTCTTCAGGTTTCACAGTAAGTGACCTGCCCTCCTTTGTATAATTGTCATTGAAGTAATTCCGCATAAACATAAGAAGTAATAGGAACTTCTTCATCATTTACTCGCTTCCTTTTTTTGTTATTTTCGAAGTTGTAACTTTTTCCAAAATAATTACTTGTAAATTCCTTAAAGCATACTCCTTGTACTCAAATTGATGGTTAAACTTTAAGCATTTCATTTGTCTTTTTTAAATCTTACAAAGATTTTAGTGCATATATAAGGTTTAAAACCTCATAAATTGTTAATTGCCTGGCGCAAATGTTTAATGCTATCTGAGGTCTGTGACCCCAAAATTTGTTAACCAGATTGAATATATGTTTGTTAAAGTTATCAACTTCTTTTGCCTTGTTAAATAAATTAAATATTTCTTTTTGGATTCATAATTTCGAAAACACAACGGTTAGGCAAGATCCGGTCTTCCTTGACTCTCCTTACTCAATGTCATTAAACCTATTGATAGGGCTTTTACCACTTGTTGCATTTGAGCAAAAACTCTTAGTGGTAATCTTGTTAAAGGTTCTCTTAGCTTTAAAAGCTAATTCTAACTGGCCAGTAAGGCAAGTACAGCTCGCTACTCCAGCTACCTGCTTGTGGAGATCCTCTCCAAAATCTTATGGTCAGTTTTCAAAAAGATAAGTGGTTTTTATTGCCTAAACTTTTAGTCGGCTACTGGCTGGTTAAAAGCTTAGCCATTTCCAAATGCAACTATTAGTTCATTTACCAAATTTATTTCCAAAAACATAATTCCTCTATCACCATCCTTTTTGGAAGCATTTGGTCGCTGTTCAGGAAGCTTACAAATTCTAAAACTGGAAATCTCAAAATTGATGCAAATTATTGTCATTCTTCTAATTACTTTGCAAAAAACGAATTTGTTTGAAAAGACATACAATAAATCTGTCACTTTCAGTCATGCCAGACCAACACCCTTCCCCATAGTAGTCTTATGCCTGCATGAAAGGGAATATACTAAGGCCACTCTCCAGCCAACCGCCCAAGTTCTAGCTGCGGTTCCCATTAGCTTAGACCAGGTCCTTACCCACTTTAGGTATCCGAGAACGAATTTTCAGTGGCAACCGCCTATAAGTGTATTGAAAGTTAAATCTATAACTTTTGTGGGACTCTCATCCTATTTCTCTATCCTTTTTCTCCAGTCCGAAACCCATCTACTTTTCTTAATCATCTTCCCTTGGTGGTTAGGTTATTCCTCAGTCGATAATCTACCCAAAACTTGGTACCAGAAACCCGGGAGAGCCCATTTGCTATTTCTATTCTTTGTCAAGTGTCATTTGACAACACCTTGCAAATTATTAATAACTGCTTTGAATCTTTCAGCTATAACCACATCGTGCAAAGCCTGTGAAGGGGAAAGAGACTGCTCCTGTCTCCTTTGGTGTGTCCTGTTCTTTCTACTTATTTGCTGCTGCCAGCTTGACAGCATTTCCAAGGTTCCACAGTTTCGTGAGTTACATTTCAATCTACCTCCTTTAACATGGCTCCTACTGAAAAGGATAAGGATGAAAAACTTACTTCTAAACGAGCATCTTATAAAGGGCAAATTACCCGATTCAGAAAGTACATAAAAGAGTTAGATCCCTCAGAAGCTCAATTAGACTTGTTGAAACATCGTGTAAGGGATTTTGAACGTTCTTATGAAAATTATTGTAACATTCAAACTGAAATAGAAACTTGCATGCTCAATCAAACCGAAGATCGTGTCGAAGTAGAAAACCAATATTACGAAGGCATAGGTTCTGCTTTCAAAATAATACGCCAACTCGCAGAGGAACAGAAAAAGGATGCTTCTGTTCTTGGTTCCCTTCACGAACCACAAACTTCTCTCCGTGATGGTACTCACAAGCCCAAACCAATTTTACCGAAAATTGATTTACCCCATTTTTCTGGAGATGAATATACTTGGGATTCTTTCTATGAATTATTTTGCTCCCTTGTTCATGACAATGAAGACATTCAAGTCATTTACAAGTTTCATTACTTGAGATCTATCCTCCGAGGTCAAGCTTTGCAGTTAGTCGAAACACTTCCTCTGCGTGCCGAAAATTACCCCATTGCCTTTAACTTATTAAAGGAAAGATATGGAAATTTACGGTTACGTATTCAACGCCATATAAAGGCTCTATTCAATCTACCTGCGTCACAGCACAATGACGTCACTAGTTTGCGTACTCTAGTTGACACTACACAACTTCACGTTAAGGCTTTGTCCCAATTAGATCAACCCACTGAACACTGGGATACTTTCCTAATACATTTAGTGGTTTCTAAAGTTGATGCTGCTACTCTCAAAGCTTGGGAAATTGAACTTTCTAAAGAAGACGACTTTTCTTACGAGCATTTAGTCACTTTCATAAATGCCAGATGCCAGCTCTTAACCGCTTTAGCTAATCAAAGTGAACCCTCTTCCCCGAGTTCCAAATTTGAATTAATGTCTATCAAACCTAAAAGCGATCGCTTAGCGTCTAATACCCAAAAACCCGGGTCCAGTTCATCTAAATTTCAATCAAACACTACTGGTTACCCAACTAGGTCTAGTGAACGTCGTGTTGCTAGCTCTATGGTTTTAAACACTCAAAGCGAACCTCGCAAGAGTTTAAACGAACCTTTAAAGTGCATACTTTGTAAAGATCCCCATGCCCTATACCTCTGTAAGTCCTTTAAAGAAATGTCAGTCGACGACAGAAGAAAATTAGTTTCTCAGAACAAACATTGCTTCAATTGCCTAGCGCCCACGCATTCTGCTTCTAATTGTAAGTCCACAAGACTTTGCTACCGTTGTGAAAAGGCTCATCATACTTTGCTACATCGTCATGATCAGGCAAGGTCATCGACAGCATCTACTTCTCCGAAAAATGATAGAGCTAACAGTTCTAATGCTTCATCGTACATTCAAAATGCCAAGTCCATTCGCAGTGCTCAAGTATTGTTGTCTACCGTCCAAATCGAAGTTCAGGATAACTTTGGCAACTGGGTTCGTGCACGCGGTCTTCTAGATTCAGCGGCAACTCATGATTTTGTGTCTAATTCCTTAATTAGAAAACTAGGCCTACCTGTAAACCCCACTTCTATCAATGTGTCGGGCATCAACAGCTCAAAATCGTAAGCTTTACAATTCTCAAAGCTAATCATAAGAGATATTTGTCATAGAAACAACTTCTTTAAACTTAATTGTCTAATTCTCAATAGCATTGGAGAAGACACTCCAAGTCACTCTGTGGATATATCAGGGTTAAACATTCCCTCGCATTTAAGGCTAGACGATCCTTTGTTCAACATGCAAAATCCTATTGACATACTCTTTAGTGCCAATGTTTTCTGGAATTGCCTTCGTAAACAGGTTCGCAAGTTATCTTCAAACGTGGTCGCCAGAGACACTAATTTTGGATGGATTGTCACAGGCCAACTTCCCCATTATTCTTCCCAACCCGCATCGCAATGTTACTTCTCCAATACTGACTTGGAACAGTTCTGGAGACTTGAAGGCGTCGATCCTCCTAATGTAACCTCTTCAGAAAATGAATTCTGTGAGCAACTTTTCTTGAACACCACCACTCGTTCTTCTGATGGCCGGTTCGTTGTTCAAATGCCAAGATTACATAATCCTCCAAAACTTATTAATTCTCAGCCCAAAGCTCGAAAAGCTCTTTTTGCTATCGAGAGCAAATTCAAGAAAGAACCTCTTGTTAAACAGCAGTACACTGATTTCATGGATGAGTATGAAAGCTTGGATCACATGGAAGTTGTTAACAAATCTGAGGATGAATTGCACCCCCCACTTGAAACGGTCTATCTAAATCATCATCCTGTGTGGAAAAACCCTCTTGTAAAAGATAAAATCAGAGTTGTTTTCAATGGTTCATCACCCGACGTTAATGGCAACAGCCTTAACGACACCCTTTACTCTGGTCCTGCTATTCAGTCAGATCTATCTGTTATACTCTTAAACTTTCGATTATTTCCCATAGCTGTCATAGCTGATATAAAACAGATGTATCGTCAAGTTTTAATCCAACCGGAACAACGAGATCTCCAAAGAATCTTGTGGCGTGATGAAATCAGTAAGCCCATCAAGGTATTTCACTTAAAAACGGTTACTTATGGCTTAAAACCCTCTGCTTTCCTTGATATCCGATCTCTACACTTGTTAGCCTCACTAGATGGTCATTTATTTAATTCCAAATCCTCTGAAGCACTAACTACGTCATTCTATGTTGACGATTATTTGCAGTCCTTCCCCACTTTGGAGGAAGCTTCTTTTGTGTCGTTAGAACTTCAAGCATTGCTAAGGAATGGAGGTTTCCCACTCCATAAGTGGAATTCCAACTCCCCTGAGTTTCTCGCCCAGTTTCCCATCGAAGACGTAGATCCTTCTTCTGTCGAAATTTGTGGAAACTCCGAATCTATAAAAACTCTAGGAGTTCACTGGTGTACTAGCACTGACACTCTTATCTATAAAGTTTCGCTCGCAGAAGAGCTTCCTAATACAAAAAGACAAATCCTCTCTGAAATTGCAAAAATCTTCGATCCTCTTCAATTCCTTGCCCCAGTTATCGTTATAGCCAAACTCTTCATGCAAGAGCTGTGGTCACTCAAATGTGAATGGGATGACGCTGTCCCTCTGTCTTTTCTTAATCGTTGGCTTTCGTTTCGCAGCACTTTGCCGGTTCTTTCCCTTATCGAAATTCCGAGGAACTTAATTAGCTCTCATTCTAATACATCTTTTTTCCTTCATGTGTTCGCGGACAGTTCCGAAAAAGCTTACGGTTGCTGCGCATATTTAGTTTATCACGGTTCATTCTATGGATCTTCAGTTTCCAACCTTGTTTGTGCCAAATCGAAGGTCGCTCCTCTTAAAACTATCACTTTGCCTAGGCTCGAACTGTGCACTGCACTCATGGCTGCAGAACTTGTTAAGAAATTACGGGAAGTATTAAAAGTTGAATTCTCGCAAATCTATCTCTGGAGCGATTCCATGATCACCCTTTCTTGGATCGCTAAGAACCCCTCTCACTGGCAAACTTTTGTTGCAAACAGAGTTTCCAAAATTCAAACTCTTTCTTCTGGATGTCAATGGAGGCATGTGCCCAGTGCTGATAACCCAGCCGATATTATCTCTCGTGGTTGTTTACCCTCTCAATTGGCAGCTTCCCAGTTGTACTGGCATGGGCCCTCATAGTTAATTGAAGACTCTTCTTCATGGCCTTCTAAACCTCCAGCTACAAACTCCCACTTGCCTGACGCTAAAGTATCTCTACCTACTGCTTCGTGTCTCGTTTCCAACGCCTCTCATCCCTTGTTGTCCCGCTATTCTTCTTTTCATAAATTAATACGAATTGTCGCCTATCTCCTTAGATGGAAATATCTTGTGGTTGACCAACCTCTTCTCCCTAAACCACACCTTATCAATCATGAATTGAATCTCGCCACCATTAAGGTTTTACAACTGACACAGCAAGAAGCCTTTTCTTCTGAATTGTCTTTGCTTTCTTCTAAAAGGGATCTTCCTAAATCCAGTCGTCTTCGTGCTTTAGCTCCGTTCCTTGATGACCATGGGTTACTCAGGGTAGGTGGAAGGCTCTCGCAATCTTTGCTCTCTGAAGACAAAAGCATCCCGTCATTTTGCCTTCCAAACATCACGTAACTTCTTTAATTATACGTGACTTTCATTATCGTAATCTGCATGTTGGTACACGCACTCTGCTTTGCCTCTTAAGGGAAAAGTACTGGATTATAAATGGAATTCATGAAGTTTCTTCTGTGATTCACAAGTGCCTTCCTTGTTTCAAAGCGAAACCTAAAATCAACACTCAATTAATGAGCGATCTTCCCTCCTTCCCCTCCTTTCCTATACGCCCATTTGCTTTAACTGGTGTGGACTATATGGGTCCGTTTCAATATCAACGAAATTCCCCTGAAGCTAAACGCAAATTGCTTGGTAAGCTTAATGTTTCTCTCTTTGTTTGCATGGTTACTGGCGCAATCCACTTGGAACTAGTAACGAATGCTTCTACGTCCTACTTTTTATCAGCTGCCTCTCGCTTCACTGCTAGGCGTGGTGTTCCTTCAGAGATGTTCTCTGATAACGCTTCCACTTTTCAGGGTGCCGCTTCCCTGTGGAAGAAAGCTCTCACTTCCTCTCCTGCCCTGGAACAAATTTCTAATTTTTCTTATTCCAAGGGTTTCACATGGCGCTTTATACCTCCCTACGCTCCTCATCACGGTGGTAGGTGGGAATCTTGCGTAAAGCTCACTAAACGTCATTTAAGAAAAGTCTTAGGTAATCGAATTCTGACTTACGAAGAATTCAATTCACTGTCCGTTCTGATTGAAGGTGTCGTTAATTCTCGTTTTTTAACTCCGCTTTCCAATGACCCTGATGACCTGCTTCCACTCACACCTGGTCACTTCCTTACACGCACTTCTCTCCCTGCCCCTCCTCCTCTTCCCAATTCTTACAGGGATTCTAATCTACCTATCGTTTGGCGTAAACTTGAAGCCCTCCGTAATTCTTTTTGGAAGAGGTGGAACTTGGAATATTTAACTTCCTTGCAACGGAGACAGAAGTGGTTTCTTTCCAGTCCCGACATTAAAGTGGGGGACTTGGTCTTGATTAGGGAAGTTTCTCCCCCCTTAGTCTGGATCTCTGGTAGAGTGACCGAGTGTTATCCTGGAAGAGATGGGAGAGTCAGGGTGGCCAAAATCTTGACCACTAATGGTCCGATCACAAGACCACTGTCTTTGACCGCTCCATTACCTTTAAATGTGTAACTGCTTCTTTGTGCTCTGTTAGTGTTTGCCCCTCCCAGTATGGTGTATTCTTGGAATACACGGTACGAGAGAATATAATTTTTAATGCTTTTGCATGTTCATTCCTTCCTCTTTGTCAAACACCAGCAGTGATCTTCTATTTTCTCTTTGTTTATCAAGTCGCTTATATCTTTTATGAGTCTGTTCTAGATATATATCTTCCATGACCCACCTAGCGTCATCTAGCAGCGAATCTCTGAAGCTCCTCAATTTTTCCTGGTGCAAGAGGATTTAATTTTCCATCTGGCCACCAGATTTGCTACCATCGCCAGCTATTTTCTCCGTGAGCAAGAGAACTACGTCTACTTTTTTACTCACCATGCTGCGCTAGTATCATCTGTTATCAACTCTTTGAAGACCGGCTCAGCAAGAGAAGATCAATTTTTTGTTGTAATGTTGGCTAGGTTTATATGTTCTCCTTTTGTCCCCTACCCCCACTCCTTTCCCTTTCCTGGTCCCTTCGCGTTCTGCTGAGTGGGTCTCACTTGTGCGCCGGCCGTCGACTCAGTTAAGGCTCAACTCGAGCCAGTCTCCTCAAACCAAGAGGCAAACTCTACTTTCTACGCCATGTTGGCATATTAAATATTGTCAAGGGGAACTCTGCCTTCAACATGCAACCAAGATAAGTACAAACTTAAGGTTTTAACCTCATCTTCATCAATTTTATCTACATGCTTTTATTGAATATTTTATAGACAGCGTGAGATTACTTGTGGGGCGGTAATCATTCTTCGTGGGATTTGCCATATTAGGCCTTGTCTGTCTAAGACAACATTAATAGAAAGTATCTTTTCTTAAGCTATTCAACTGAGAGATCTTCTCACTACGTGGGATATTATCTAATACCCGCTGTCTGTAAAATACTAAGTTCGCTCCACCGTTGGATTATTTTTGGCCCCATTCTTCTACTAAGACCGTTCTGGAACCTTCCAGATCTTGTATTTATCTACACGTCCTGCCGTCATGCAATTTTCACTCATTTGTGAGAATACTAT
Source organism: Meconema thalassinum (assembly GCA_946902985.2). NCBI lineage: Eukaryota > Metazoa > Arthropoda > Insecta > Orthoptera > Tettigoniidae > Meconema > Meconema thalassinum. The sequence goes on along the minus strand of OX336401.1, from coordinate 77,936,447 downwards.
TTAAAATTGAAGAATCTCACTTCTGAATTAAAGCTCAATAGCGAATTTTCTTCCACCGTTGGATGTTCTTGGCGCATTTAATTGTAATTTACAATTTTCTCAAGAAATATACTTTTGCCTGTCTAGTGAAACCAGTTATGTTCATCATTGCAATAATTCTCTTTCCCATAAACTTTCTTGTTTCTACAGTGAACTTTTCATCTTGCAACAGACTATAGTGAAAACCAGTGCTTGTTCAACTTTTCTACCGCGTCGCGATCGTCCGGTTACATTTAAATAAGGCCATGAACATTGATCCTAAATCCCAATGATCTTTCCTCAACCTTCTACTAACAAACCACATTAATAAAATTGTAACTTTTCTATAAGGTGTCACTATAACGAAGTGCCCTTCCATTTTTGCTTGTTTATCATTAATTAATCTCTGTATAACCACGTGTTTTATACACGTTTTAAACTTACATTGTTTCTTCCCTATAATCAGGGAAAACAATACTTTCTACTTTTGAGTGAGTTATTTCTAGGTCTCACGAAATGGAAACTGCCCATTTTGGCTCGTGATTCCTATCCAAATACAGGAAGTCTAGAACCTTCCTTGTTGATTTTCTCTTCAGGTTTCACAGTAAGTGACCTGCCCTCCTTTGTATATTTGTCATTGAAGTAATTCCGCATAAACATAAGAAGTAATAGGAACTTCTTCATCATTTACTCGCTTCCTTTTTTTTGTTATTTTCGAAGTTGTAACTTTTTCCAAAATAATTACTTGTAAATTCCTTAAAGCATACTCCTTGTACTCAAATTGATGGTTAAACTTTAAGCATTTCATTTGTCTTTTTTAAATCTTACAAAGATTTTAGTGCATATATAAGGTTTAAAACCTCATAAATTGTTAATTGCCTGGCGCAAATGTTTAATGCTATCTGAGGTCTGTGACCCCAAAATTTGTTAACCAGATTGAATATATGTTTGTTAAAGTTATCAACTTCTTTTGCCTTGTTAAATAAATTAAATATTTCTTTTTGGATTCATAATTTCGAAAACACAACGGTTAGGCAAGATCCGGTCTTCCTTGACTCTCCTTACTCAATGTCATTAAACCTATTGATAGGGTTTTTACCACTTGTTGCATTTGAGCAAAAACTCTTAGTGGTAATCTTGTTAAAGGTTCTCTTAGCTTTAAAAGCTAATTCTAACTGGCCAGTAAGGCAAGTACAGCTCGCTACTCCAGCTACCTGCTTGTGGAGATCCTCTCCAAAATCTTATGGTCAGTTTTCAAAAAGATAAGTGGTTTTTATTGCCTAAACTTTTAGTCGGCTACTGGCTGGTTAAAAGCTTAGCCATTTCCAAATGCAACTATTAGTTCATTTACCAAATTTATTTCCAAAAACATGATTCCTCTATCACCATCCTTTTTGGAAGCATTTGGTCGCTGTTCAGGAAGCTTACAAATTCTAAAACTGGAAATATCAAAATTGATGCAAATTATTGTCATTCTTCGAATTACTTTACAAAAAACGAATTTCTTTGAAAAGACATACAATAAATCTGTCACTTTCAGTCATGTCAGACCAACACCCTTCCCCATAGTAGTCTTATGCCTGCTTGAAAGGGAATATACTAAGGCCACTCTCCAGCCAACCGCCCAAGTTCTAGCTGCGGTTCCCGTTAGCTTAGACCAGGTCTTTACCCACTTTAGGTATCCGAGAACGAATTTTCAGTGGCAACCGCCTCTAAGTGTATTGAAAGTTAAATCTATAACTTTTGTGGGACTCTCATCCTATTTCTCTATCCTTTTTCTCCAGTCCGAAACCCATCTACTTTTCTTAATCATCTTCCCTTGGTGGTTAGGTTATTCCTCAGTCGATAATCTACCCAACGTGGATATAGTTTGCATGGCTGTGTGGATAGCGGATAAGCTGCGGATAATGTTTGGAGAAAATTTGCGGATAGTTTATAGAATACAATCCGAACTTGTTGAATATCATTACTGGGACCCAGATGTTTCTGACAGGTCATATTTTTAGCCGACTTTCGATTTTTGCAAAAAATGAAAGTAGACATATGAGATCTACATAGGGCCAAAAATTGTGGGTCTGTGTATGTGTACTCAATGTCTTTCCCCCCTATCAATTCGAACGCGGTGAAACCGAATTGAACGAAATTTGGTACAATGGTAGAACTATCAAAGCGGACCTCAATGTCATGTTTTATATCGCCGCCATCTTGACGAAAATGCAATGGCGGCCACCCAAATGTTAAAAGCTTAAATCCAATTACGACTAACCTAATCATCTGATCTCTACCAAAGTTTGCAACAACATATATTTATATGACGAGCGTCTTTTGACTGAACTACAAGGTCATCAACCCAATAGTTTGCAGATGGCGGCCATGTATGTGTGCAAATTGATTCCCCCTATCAATTCAAACACGGTGAAACCGAATTGAACGAAATTTGGTACAGTGTCATGTTTTATATCGCCGCCATGTTGACGAAAACGTAATGGTGGCCACCCAAATATTAAAAGATTAAATCAAATTTCGACCAACTTAGTCATCTGATCTCTACCAAATTTTGCAACATTATACCTTTATGTATGAAGAATCTTTTGACCAAACTACTAGGTCATCAGCCGAATACTTTGTGGATGGCGGCCATATATGTGTGCAAATTGATTCCACCTATCAATTCAAACAGGCTGAAACCGAATTGAACGAAATTTGGTGCAGAGGTAGCACTAGCAAAGGGCACTCCAGTGTCATGTTTTATATCGCCGCCATCTTGACGATAACGTAATGGTTACCACCGAAAATGTAAAAAGCTTAAATCGAATTACGACCAACCTAATCATCTTTTCTCTACCAAATTTTGCAACAACATACCTTTGTGTGCGAAGCGTTCTTTGACCAAGCTACAAGGTCATCAGTCCAATAGTTTGCATATCGCGGCCATGTATGTGTGCAAATCGATTCCCCCTATCAATTTAAACACGGTAAAACCGAATTGAACGAAATTTGGTGAAGAGGCAGCACTAGCAAAGGGCACCTCAGTGTCATGTTTTATATCGCCGCCATCTTGACGGAAACGTAATGTTCAAAGCTTAAAACAAATTACGACCAACCTAATCACTTGATCTCTACCAAATTTTTCAACAACATACCTTTTCGTGGGAAGCATCTTTCGACTGAACTACAAGGTCATCAGCCCAATAGTTTGCAGATAGCGGCCATGTATGTGTGCAAATCGATTCCCCATATCAATTCAAACATGGTGAAACCGAATTGAATGAAATTTTGTACAGAGGTAGCACTAGCAAAGGGCACCTCATATTCATGTTTAATATCTGTATAGCACGTTGTATTTCAACAAGCTACTACAAACAACATTCAATCATACTCCTTGAAAAGGACAAAGAGTTATAACAATACCCATGCATTTAGGAGAAAGTGGGCTATATGTTCTTTACTGAACATCTTGTTTCCGTTATGTTTTTCTCATGACAAATGTAAGATGATGACTTGAGCTAATCTCATTCAATTTATGTCATTAAGCATCATTAACACTCGGAACTGAAGAGGGTCTCAATTTTGGATGTATAACATTCATTTTAAACATAGCACATGACATACAAAGCCTAGGGGAACGACTTGCTCCTAAAATGTCTAAATGTGTTGCTTTAATACTTTATTCTTCTCTACTTGTATAAAACAAAGTCCCCGATTCTTGGATGTCACGGGTAATCTCGAGAACCACTGGACGGATTTTGATGCTGGTTTCACCATTCTGTAAAGGATATCTCGAGGAAGGTTTCTGTAGAAAATAATTTATTTATGACCAAAGAAAGTCAAGCACTAACGATTTCACTGAAAAGGTCGAAAAAATGGCGTCCGTGCGCTATTTAAGCTTACGGTGGGCTAACCGTTAAAAATATCGACATAATATGAGTGTAAGAATTGTTCAGCATGAAACGTTCTACAAAAAAGCCCGGGAGAGCATATCTCTATCTTCAATACATCGCCTACTATAAGTGATTTTACGTTTTTATTTCTTCCGACAATCTCCATTCAGTTACTGAGGCGACAGTTTACGAGCTAGCTAGGGGCGAGTCTATCACCCCAGTTACAGCTTAGCTAGCGGACGAGCTTATTGCCCCAGATACAGCCAGCAGCAAACTGTCGAGTCGTGTTGAGTTTAAAAAAATAAATAGAGAAGAGTGGTTGTGTTGGGAGTTTCCCTGCAAGTGCAAGTCGGCTATTCTTCATTTCGCCTGTGAACTTTTCGTTCCGCAAAATTCACAGTCAAGTTAAGATTGGACTGAAGGGAAATTTGTGTTTCATTCACCTCGCCATTCTTAAATTACGTCTGACAAGAATTTGTTGCACATGCATCTCCAAGATAATATAATTAATAGTCCAGTCAGTGATTTTAACCCGTCATGCCGAGACGTAAAACGGATATTGGTCGTTGTTCATTGACATTGGGAAAAAAGCGCTTATCACATAATGCATTCATAACTGTTCCCGGGCGAAGCCGGGTCGGGTTGCTAGATATTGGGCTTAGAAGCTACGCCACCGAAGCCGCTACAATTAAAATGAATGATTATGAATGAAACTTCCCGAAAAGTCTGAAAGGAAGCAGCCGTGGCCTGTTAAAAAGTAACAGTTTCAGTTTCGCCTGGAGTTGAAAATGCAAGCAATGGAAGCAATTTCAAGGGCATCCGACTACGTGGTTGAAACCCACTCGTCTTACCAGTCCGCAGAGTTGCGACTAGATTGCCGCGATCAATACTTGTGACCTGAAATTTTAATATTTCATTAAGAATGTGCCATTGATCTTCAAATATATACGTATATATCTACCAACCCGCCCCGGCTTCGCCCTGGAACTGTTATGAATGCATTATGTGATTAGCGCTTATTTTTCGATGTCAATGAACTACGACCTATATCCGTCTTACGTCTCGGTATGATCACCGACTGGACTAGTTATCATGGAGATGCATGTGCAACGAATTCTTGTCAGACGTAATTTAAGGATGGCGAGGTGGATGAAGCACAAATCTCCCTTCCGTCCAATCTTAACTTGACTGTGTAATTTGCGCAACGAAAAGTTCACAGGTGAAGTGAATAAAAGCCGAGTTATACTTCCAGCGAAACTCCAAACACAACCACTCTTCTCTGAAGTCTTAACTCTACATGACTCGACAGTTTGCTGCTGGCGGTATCTGGGGTGATATGCTCACCCGCTAGCTAGGCTGTAACTGGGGTGATAGGCTCTCCCCTAGCTAGATCGTAAACTGTCGCCTCAATAATTGAATGGAGATTGTTGGAAAAAATGAAAACGTAAAAACACTTATAGTGGGTGATGCATTGGAGATAGAGATATGGTGTCGGGGACTTATTTGTAGAACTTTTCAGGCTGAACAATTCTTACACTCATAGTACAGTATATTGATTTTTTTTAACGGTTTGCCCACCGTAAGCTTAGAAAGCTCACAGACGCCAGGTTTTTTCCTTTCGACTTTTACACTGAAATTGTTATTGCTTGGCTTTCTTTGATCATAGATACATTATTTTCTACAGAATCCTTTCTCAAGATATCCTTTACAGAATGTTCAAACCCGCATCAAAATCCATCCAGTGGTTGTCGAAATTACCCGTGACATCCAAGAATTGGGGACTTCGTTTTATACTATCGTAAGTATAGATTTGTGCCATTATTTAATAGAAAGGCTGAAAAGAAATGTTAACTTCATATTTTATTTTGGGTCTGGAGAGGTTATAGAATAAGTTCTGAAGATTGAAAACCTTAAGTCAGTCTTAATTTATACTTTTTATCGTACCGGTTATAAAAGGTGATGGAGCATAGAGCTAACATGGCAAACTAGAGCTCTTGCTCTGACCAGAAATGCTATTAATTTGAATTCATTCGAAAGCGAGATCCTATTATCCTTAGCGGCTCACGCCATTTGTGAAGCAACGGGACTAGCCTATCGGCGATCAGGACATACTTAGCTAATGAAAAACAAGACAGGATCGCGCTGCGCATTACTCTCAATAATTTTAATGAACACTTTGCGCAGATGAGTTTCCAAGAGAACACACACACGCTCTCTCTCTCGTCAAACAATAACTATACTGGGGCGCTTGATGGTGACGGAAGATAGTGCTTGCAAATTGGCGAACCAAATAATCCGGTTTGAATATGTAGTAAAACCTTGATAATTCGAAGTGGTTGTCCTCACGGGCTTACAACTTGTGGTTGGCGACCACGGGAGCCCAGCTGAGTCCGCCATTACTTCCACTTATCTCTGTCGGGCTCCTCTCTATCATCTTTCCTGTTGAATTTATTTGGTCACCCCTTGTTCTCTTCCAGCCCTAACGGTATTAGGATTCCCACAGGGGCTCACATCTAGTGGGACGTGGGTTGGCGACCACGGGAGCCCAGCTGAGTCCGACATTACTGCCACTTACTTGTGTCGGGTTCCTCTCTATCATTTTTCCTGTTGAATGTCCTTGGTCACTCCTTGTTCTCTTCCGGCCCTAACGGTATTAGGATTCCCACAGGGGCTCACATCTAGTGGGACGTGGGTTGGCGACCACGGGAGCCCAGCTGAGTCCACCATTACTGCCACTTACTTGTATCGGGCTCATCCCTAACATTCTTCCTTTTTAATTTCCTTGGTCACCCCTTGTTCTCTTCCGGCCCTAACGGTATTAGGATTCCCACAGGGGCTCACAATTAGTGGGACGTGGGTTGGCGACCACGGGAGCCCAGCTGAGTCCGCCATTACTGCCACTTACTTGTATCGGGCTCCTCCCTATCATTCTTCCTTTTGAATTTCCTTGGGCACCCCTTGTTCTCTTCCGACCCTAACGGTATTAGGATTCCCACAGGGGCTCACATCTAGTGGGACGTGGGTTGGCGACCACGGGAGCCCAGCTGAGTCCGCCATTACTGCCACTTACTTGTATCGGGCTCCTCCCTATCATTCTTCCTTTTGAATTTCCTTGGTCACCCCTTGTTTTCTTCCGGCCCTAACGGTATTAGGATTCCCACAGGGGCTCACATCTAGTGGGACGTGGTTGGTGACCACGGGATCCCAGCTGAGTCCGCCATTACTGCCACTTAATTGTGTCGGGCTTCTCTCGATCATCTCTCCTGTCGAATTTTCTTGGTCAACCCTTGTTCTCTTTCAACCCTAACGATATTAGGATTCCCCCAGGGGCTCACATCTAGTGGGACGTGGGTTGGCGACCACGGGAGCCCAGCTGAGTCCGGAATCGCTTCCACTTACTTGTGCCAGGTTCCTCTCTGCCTTCTTTCCTGTCGACCTCCCTTGGTCAACCCTTGTGTTCTTCCAACCCCAACGGTATTAGGGTATCCGAGGCCTAGGGAATTTTTAACTTTCCGCCCTAATTGGCCCTCGTCTCATGTTTCCTCTCATACCCTCATTCTTCGAGGGGTCAAAACTCTTGATTTTATGGTATCTTCAGCTTTCTGCTTAAGATCCTAAAGGAGTCCTGGATAGGGCTACACCCTCGAGGGCTTACGGCTGGTGAGTGGACTACGGAAGTTGGTGACTCTGAGGGATTCCTGAGCTAGGTCTTGTTTCTCCCCATCTTCCATCGTCTATGGAGTGGATCTTCATCTCATTCCCTTTCCTATCTGCCTTTCATGGCTTTCCTTACTTCCAAGCCCCTTAATTCTCATTCCTCAAGGGTTGAGGTCATTTCCTTTCCCCCTTTCTTATAATTACCCTATTCTTATTTTTGTTTTCCATTTCCTCCCCTAGTTTGTAAGTGTGTAGTTAATTTTGGAGAGAATCTGGTATTCAGAAAGGTGTAAGGCAAGGCTGCAACTTATCACCCATACTTTTTAATCTATACATTGAACAAGCAATGATGGAAATTGGAGAAAAAATGAAAAGTAGGAGTAAAGATTCAAGGAGAAATCATTTCAACTCTGAGATTTGCTGATGGCATCGTCATCTTAGCCAATTCACCAGAGGATTTGAATGAGTTTCTAAATGGTATGGATTCTGTCTTGAGGAAAGAATTCATGATGAACTGTAATAAATGTGAAACAAAAATATAGGAATGCAGCCGAAAGAAATCAGAAATCCCTACGGACGTCGAATTAATTGGCAAGTGAAAAGCTAAAGGAAGTAGGAGACTTCTGTTTCTTACAGTAGGAAGCAAAATACCAAGTGATGGACGAATCAAAGAGGATATAAAAAGAAGTTTAGTACAGGCAAGGAAAGCATTTCTACAGAAAAGAAATCTGTTGACATCAAATATAGATTTAGGTATTAGGAAGTCATTTTTGAAAACCGTTGTCTGGAGCTCTATGGAAGTGAAACTTGGACTATTGGAGCAGCATACTGTAATATAGGAGAATTTAAGCGTTGAAAATTTTGTGTTACAGGAGAATTATGAAGAACAGATGGGTAGATAGGGTTACAAATGAAGAGGTATTAAGAGGAGTGGGAGAGAAGAGATGTTTCTGGTGACTGTTATTGAAAAGAAGAGATAGGTTGGTAGTAAACATACTAAGACACCCAGGAATAGCATACTTAGTTATGGAAGGAAGGATCGAGGACAAGGACTGTAGGGGTAGACCAAGGTTAGAATATGTTAAACAGATTACCTCGGATGTAGGGTGTGGTAGCTATGTAGAGATGAAGCGATTAGCTCAGGAAAGGGAAACCACTCAAAAGACTTAAGACTCAAATAATAAATAAATGTTTCTACATATATGAAGTGATTTACCTGATGTTCCAAATGGTCCCATTTAATTTTCTCTTGGATTTAGATCAGGTGATTTAACGGGCCAATCACGGTACGAATGGGTATCTATGTGTTCTTTAAAACAGTCATATATTCGAAGAGCCGTGTGAGACGGTTGTTGTCATCTTGGAAATTAGAAGTGTCCACTGTATACTCTTAATCTCAAATTATAAAACTGCCTTGTCAAAAACTAGAAGGTAGTTTAGTAATTAAATTAGACGTACATGTTTCGTTATACCAATATTAACTTTAGCGTGAAAAATCTTAGAAACTATATTAACAAAAACCAAAAATAAAATGGATATTCTTACAAAACGTCATTAATTTAAATAAGTGAAAGGTCACAAAAAGGAATTAATAAATACATGTTTGATATAACCAATTAACCTTGACTAAACCAAAGGATTCTCACTTGTAGGTTAGCTCGGTGTAAATTAGATACCCAAATGGTTAATGTAATTCGTATCATAGTTCAATTATCCAAGTATGACGTTAAACTGCGTCCGACCGAGTGACCACCGGTATAAGTGGTCTCCCTCGTTCAAGCGTGGAGGAGGTAAGGGGCACTCTCTTGTCCTTGGGGTGAGAAATCACCCCTAAAGGTGGATGAACGAACACGGAATCGACAACGGCATAGAATGCAGAAGGCAACGGGAAACCACTGCATTAAGGATCCTCTGGATATCCCAAGGAATAGGCTCATGTCATGAAACCTGTATTCGTAAAATGTTCCGGATTAGCCCCGCGATCGGATCTCCGGGTGGGGTGTGCTCGTACAAGTGCTCAATATAGGAGACGCATTGCAACATGGAATGTTCGATCACTTCTACAATGAGGAAAGCTGGAAAACCTAAAGCTTGAGATTGGAAGGATGAATGTAGATGTGTTAGGAATAGCCGAAGTGAGGTGGCCTGATAATGGAGATTTTTGGAGTGGAGATTACAGGATAATCCACACGGGAACTATTATGGACAAACCTGGAGAGGGAGGAGTAGGAGTGGTGTTGACAAAGGAAATGGGTCACCGAGTTAAAGGATACGTTCAGCAGAGTGGAAGACTGAGTTTAGGGAAATTAGATACTAAACCAAGGGACACCATGATCATTCAAGTCTACATGCCAACCACTGCCCACGAAGATGAAGAAGTGGAAAGAGTGTACGATGATCTGGCAGAATTAATCAAAGGTGTTAAAGGAGATGAGAATCTGATAATCCTTGGAGACTGGAATGCTGTTATTGGAGAGGGTAAAGATGGAGTGGCTGAGGGCCAATTTGGGCTTGGCCCACGGAACGATCGAGGAAACCGTTTATTGGAATTCTGTGCTTACAATCAGCTGGTGGTTGCAAATACATTATTTCAACACCATGCACGAAGACGTTATACTTGGACAATGCCAGGTGGTGGGAATCGATTTCAAATTGATTACATTTTAATTAAGCAGAGATTTAATACACAGCTGAAGGACTGTAGAAGCTGCCCTGGCCCAGATATTGGTAGTGACCACAACATGGTTTTGAGCGAATGCCAACTAAAACTGAAGAAACTGAAAAGGAAGAAGAGTCAAAAATGGAATACTGAAGCTCTCAGAGATCAAAACCTCGCTATAGATTTTAAGAAGAAGACAGATGAACTTCTGGCAGACATATCAGCAATAGACTTAGGAAGTATGGATAATAAGTGGAATGCTTGGAAGGGAAGTGTTCTAACAGCAGCAACAGATGTTGTGGGAAAGCCGAAAGCACAGAACAGGAAAGCCTGGATAACTAATGAAATCATTGAAAAGATAGACACAAGAAGAAAGTTTAAGAACTCTGCGACTGAAGAAGGACAACAACTACAGTATACAGGAAATTGAGACACAAAATAAATCGAGAAGCGAAGGCAGCCAGAGAAAAATTTCTGGAATCGCAATGCTTGGAAGTAGAAGAACTAGTTAAGAATCACAAATTTGAGACAGCGTTTAAAGTAGCCAAAAGGTTCTTCGGGGACAAGAGGATTAGGTGCAATGTACTGAAGACAGATGATGGAGAACTGGTGTATGAAGATTCTGAAATTGGCTCAAAATGGAAAGAATACATTGAGAATTTATATGGAGGAAAACATACACCTTGTGAAATACTAGAAAATGAAGAGCTAGTAGATAAAGAAGAAGAGGGAGATGAAATACCCCTGGATGAATTTAATCCAGCAATGGAAAGGCTGAAAAACGGAAAAGCATCCGGGGTTGATGATATACCAGCAGAGCTGATAAAAGCCACTGGAGACAATGTGAAGAAAGCCCTATTTGATCTGATTTGTGAAATGTATAACACGGGACATATCCCATCGGACTTTAGGAAATGTGTCATAGTGCCCATTCCAAAGAAATCATCTGCTAATAGATGTGGCCAATATCGCACATTAAGCCTTGTAACCCATGCTTCTAAAATACTCACCAGCATTATCTTGAAACGCATTGAAGGAAAGTAGAGGTGGCGTTGACAGAAGATCAATTTGGATTCAGGAAGGGTAGAGGGACTCGAGAAGCAATCCTAGCTTTAAGAATGATTATAGAGAAACGGCTAAGAAAAGATCTTGATACATTCATTGCTTTCGTAGACCTGGAGAAGGCATTTGATAAGGTTGAGTGGAATAGACTATTCATGGTGTTGAAAGAACTGGGTGTTAAGTACAAGGACGGGAGGACAATTTGGAAATTGTATGAAGACGAGATAGCCGTTATACGATGTGGAGATTCCACAACAGAGGCCAACATTAAGCAAGGAGTTCGGCAAGGTTGTTCGCTCTCACCAATTATTTTTAATGCATACATCCAAAAAGCAATAGATGAAGTAAATGATAATTTGCCAATGACTGGAGGTCTCAAGATTCAAGGAGAAAGAATTACCATGCTTCGCTTTGCGGATGATATCGCAGTCCTAGCAGAAAACGAAGATGATCTGAATTATGCATTAGCAGAAAAGGAATCCACTTTTAACAAATATAATATGAAGATCAACAAAATGAAAACCAAAGTTCTTCTCTGTAGCCGGCAGTATGAACCTCCTCGTTGTACTTTAAATGGAGAACAGCTGACAAATGTACAGGAGTTCACTTGTCTTGGTAGCAAAATAACAGCAGATGGAAGAAGTAGAAGAGAAATAGTCAGTCGCATCAACCAAGCCAAAATAGCATTCAACAAGAAAGGAAAGCTCTTTACATGCAACAACATCAGTATGAGCCTCAGGAAACGTCTTGTGAAGATATATGTGTGGAGCGTACTATTGTATGGTAGTGAAACCTGGACTCTTAGCTTGGCTGATAAGAAACTAATAGTAGCCTTTGAAATGTGGTGCTACAGGAAAATACTAAAAATTCCATGGGTGGACAAAATTAGTAATGAAGAAACGCTGAAAAGGATTGGAGAGAATCCATGTTTATGGAATATGCTTACTCACCGAAGAGACACTTGGATTGGACATATCTTGAGGCATGAAAGTCTTCTGCACACAATACTGTAGGGCAATGTGGAAGGAAAGAACTGTAGAGGTAGACCACGGCTGGGATACATAAAACAAATCATTCACGACAAAGGTTGTGATAATTACTTGGACATGAAGAGACTAGCCACAGGCCGGAGTTCATGGAAAGCTGCTACAAACCAATCTTCGGATTGAACACCACAGAAGATTATATACTCATAGGGTGTACGAAAAATGAAAATCCACAGCCTGCTTCCAGTCTCCGACCGGGTCAGGAATGGAATGAATGAAGCCCCCATCTAGCGGCGAGGATATGAACTGTGCCGGCTGCCGAGGCCTGACGCACTCCTCTGGGGCAATGATTAAATGAATGACAGATGAAATGATAGTGGAGAGTGTTGCTGGAATGAAATTTTGACAGGGAAAACCGGAGTACCTGGAGAAAAACCTGTCTGCCTCCGTTTGGTCCAGCACAGATCTCACAAGGAGTGACCGGGATTTGAACCACGGACCCAGCGGTGATAGGCCGGCGTGCTGCCGCCTAACCCACGGAGGCTTAGGTTGTACGAAAGAAACGTCTATTGAACGATGTTGAGAGCCATGGGGTTGCTGCTCCCAGTCAGGTACAATGAGTAACAATTCCTGAAAATATAATGCTATTTAACCTTGAATAGTCCTGCTGAAAAGCATCTATCGTGTATACATACATATCAATCAGAAGGTTGAACAACGTAACAATTTTTGAATGGTAAAACTAACTAACCTCCAAAAAACAGAGGATTCCTGTTTGTAGGTTATCTCCGTAGAATCAGCTGTTCAAAATTGTTAATGTGTAATAAATTATAATTCAATTAGATAAGTATATTATATAATAGTAGGATTTGTGAAATACTTGGACATTGATATTCCAACCGTAAAGGAAACGATAAGTTGAGAAAATTCAATTAAGTAGAATCATGAAACTGTGCATCAGAAATTGATGATCTTCAGCAGGACTGTTCAAGGTTAAATAATTTTATATTTTGAGAAGTTCTGTATCATTGTGCCTGGCTGGGAGCAGCAACCCTCGACTTTCAGCAACGTCCAATATACGTGTATTTTGTACAACCTATGAGTTGGATAATTCAGCTTTGATACAAAATACATTAACCATTTGGACATCTAATTTATACAGAGCTAACCTACAAGTAAGAATCAAGGTTAATTGGTTATCTCAAGCTTGTATTTATTAATTCCTTTTTGTGAACTTTCACTTCATTTATTTATTTATCGTATGACTAGCAACTAGATAGTTACAATATAATAAATGTATATACAGTAGAACGTCGTTTATCCGGACGTCAAACAACCGGAACGTCAATTATCCGGACGAGCAACCAAAAAAAGCTTAAGCGGATGTACAAGAAGGAAGTTTTACGTCGTTTACTGTGGGCAGAAGATGAGGAGAGTGAGATATCTTTTTCAAAAAGCTTTCTTTTAACGACTACTGTTACTTGATAGCTGATGGATGGAACACTTTAACACCACAGAATCTTCGAAATGCTTTGAATAAATTGGTAGAAGAACAAGAGACCGTAGACACTGTTGATGAAGATTTGGATGCAGTGACAAACGAGTTATTCCTCCAAGTTGCTGGATTTTCCGACTGTGATATAGAAGGCGCACAAGCTTGGTTGGAAAGTGACAGTGACTCAGGTTTTCAAATCTTAGATGAATTTGATGAAATTGCTTCTCTGGTTCAAGAAGGAAGTGGAGAAGACGAAAAGATTGAAAGCCTAGAGGAGAAAGATGAAGAAGGAACAAGTCATGGAGAACCGTTTACTGCATTAGAAACTGCGCTATTGTAGTATGGTTGTACTATGAAATAAACACATGTTCGGTTAACCGGAAAAATCGTTATCCGGAATATTTTCGGTCCCAATAAGTCCGGATAAACGACGTTCCTATATAAATAAGTAAATCATATGTACAATATATACATCACAAGAACATTGGTTGCGTTTGCATTCATAACTAGATATCCAGTTGTTGAAGCCAGTCCAGAAAGGGAGGTGCAGCAGAAATAACATCTTGTGGTGGTCCAGCATACTTCCTCAGCGGACATTCTTGAACAATATGCTATATGGTTTGAAGAGGAGCCCCGCAGTCACAGGCAGGAGATTCTTGATGTCCCCTTTTATGTACCATGGCGTTATATCTGGCGTGACCTATTCTCAGGCGATTTAACTTTACCCACTGGTTTCTCTTCAGGTTAAATCCCGGAAGTCTTATAGTACTGTATGATCTAGAATACCTTGATGTTTCACAGGAGCAGACTTACAGTTTTGGCGCCATTGTTCCGTGGAATTAATGCCAGGTACGTTATGCCATATTGGGTTCCTAGATCTAAGACGAGTGGAGGGAAGATCATTAAGAACTTCGTGAATTGGGAGATTCTTCGGGTGATTTTCTTGATGTAGCTTTCTCCACTCACGTACTGTTGCTTCCTGTCGTCTTAGTTCTGGAGGTGATATATTACTGATAGTGTGAAACCAGGAAAATGGGTTGGAATCAGTGTACCTGTTGTGTGTTTGAACCTTCAGTCTTTTTACTGGATTGATGCAGCTCTGCATGCCTCCCTGTCCTAAGCTATTCGTTTCATCTCTACATAGCTACCACACCCTACTTCTGAGGCAATCTGTTTAACATGTTCTAACCTTGGTCTACCCCTACAGCTCTTGTCCTCAACCCTTCCTTCCATAACTAAGCTTGCTATTCCTGGGTGTCTTAGTATGTGTCCTACCAACCTATCTCTTCTCTTCATTAGCAGTCGCCAGAAACATATCTCCTCTCCCACTAGTCTTAATACCTCTTCGTTTGTAACCCTATCTACCCATCTGATCTTCATCATTGTCCTGTAACACCACATTTCAAATGCTTCAATTCTCCTCTTTCTGCTGCACCAATAGTCCAAGTTTCACTTCCATAGAGTGCCACGCTCCAGACAAAAGCCTTCGAAAATTACTTCCTAATACCTATATCTATATTCGATGTCAACAGATTCCTTTTCTGTAGAAATACTGTCCTTGTCTGAGCTAACCTACTTTTTATATCATCTTTGCTTCCTCCATCACTGGTCATTTTGCTTCCTAAGTAATAGAAGTCTACTACATCCTTTTTTTCTGCCAATTTGATGTCCATAGAGGTTTCTGATTTATTTCGGCTGCATTCCAATATTTTTGTTTTACATTTATTAATTTTCATCATTGATTCTTTCCTCAATACGGAGTCCATACTATTCAAAAACGCATTCAAATCCTCTGCCGTGTCGGCCAAGATGACTATGTCATCGGCAAATCTCAGAGTTGAAATTATTTCTCCTTGAATCTTCACTCCCACTTTAAATTTTTCTCCAATTTCCTTCATTGCTTGTTCAATGTTAAGATTGAAATGTATGGGTAATAAGCTGCAGCCTTGCCTTACATCTTTCTGAATACCAGCTGTTATGACCCTCATACTTTCATCCAGATGAACATCGATCCTTTTAGTATGAGTAATACGGTGCCACACTGGGGCACAATACTCTGCTACAAGATAAACAATGGGGAGGGCAGTCGTGCGTAGTGAAGTTGCATCAGCCCCCATCATGTGCCAGCCAATTTCATCATGATATTGTTCCGCGATTTGAGTTTTTGGCCTGTTTTTTTCCAAGTGTTACTTAAATTAATGACTTTTTGTAAGGATATCCATTTTCTTTTTCTTCTACTTCTTCCTAGCATTAATCCCTTGCGGAGTCTGCTATTTTGCTATATCGTCTCCACTTCTTTCTGTCGTTGACACCCTCTGGTGTTAGACCAACAGAGTGTATGTCAGCCCTGATGTTGTCAGTCCACCGCTTTTCAGGTCTTCCACGTGGTCTTGTTCCACCTGGGTTGATGTGGAGGGCTGTTTTTGCAACTGAGTTGTTCTGTCTTCTCATGACGTGACCGTACCAGCGTAGACGAGCCTCCCTCACCTTCTCGACAATTGGTGCAACACCAAATCTTCGCCGGACGTCTGTGTTCCTTGCGTGGTCACATCGGGTCAGCCCCATCGACCATCGTAGCATCTTCATTTCCATTGTTATATGTAAAATTTGCTCATGTTGTTTGGTCATAGGGCGACATTCAGTCCCTTAGATTGCTGCTGGGCGTACCACAGACTTATATACCTTTGCTTTAAATGCAGAGGGATCTTTTTTATCACAGAGAACTCCAGTGACTTGTCTCCACTTGAGCCAGGCTGCGTTTACCCTCATCCGAGTATCAGGAGTGGCGTCACAATTTGAAGTGACAATGGACCCTAAGTACTTAAAATGCACGGTCTTATGCAGATTTTCTGTGCTCTGGTTTGGGGGGGCACAATCCAGGTATTCTGTCTTCTGTTTTTTTTTGTTAATATACAGAGTGTCAGGGAATGTTCTCCGCAGTGCTTAGGCACTGCTACGTTAGGTGAGAGCCGGAGTTAAGTTGGCAGCACGGTTGCTGCTGACAGCGCGGCTGCCGCCTCTTGTATCAAAACAAAACAAACAGCAAACAGTCCACTTACAGATTCCTGTTTCTTGAGCTAATTTGCGTATTGATTTACTTGGACTTCGCAGCATTATATCGGAAATTTCATCAAGTTTTTTGTCTGTTAACAGCGTAGGCCTGCCAGTTCCCGGTACATCGTGAACTGAGCCGGTCACACGAAATTTACTTATCAAATCCCGAACGGTATCCCGGTTTGGACACTTTGAATTAGGAAATCGCGCCTGAAATTTTAGTTTTACATTTTCTGTAAACCGATCGCCTTCACGAAAAACGTATTCCACCAAAAACGCTCTCCCTTCAGTAGTAAACATTACCGCCTGTATCCTGTTGCACTATTCCAATAATCTAAACGCTCCCTTATTGCATTCACACTGACGCTTTCCACAGCACAGCACAGCACAGCTCACACGTGTGTTCTGATATCCTGTCGACCTTGGAGAAGACAAGCTAGTGCCTGGCTGTCGGTGGGTGAGCGAAAGGTCTGCCGACTAAACTCCGGCTCTCACCTAACGTAGCAGTGCCTAGGCACTGTGGAGAACATTCCCTGACGCACTGTAGTTCCAAGATTTTTCACGCTGATGAAGTTATCATTGTATAACGAAACCTGTACGTGTTAATTTAATTATTAAACTACCTTCTAGTGTTTGACTGGCAGCTTTTATAATTTGAGATTGATATCATTCAACACGGATAATATTTAATACCATCTTCACAATGGTTAATATCAACGCAGTTCACTCATCATGAAGATGTCACATAAATGACAACACTAACACTTGGTCAGCAAAAGTACTAGCCCGACAGAGACTTAAGTCCAGAAACAGCTTTTTTTAGGGGAGTAACAGTCCTCGAAGGGTCACAAGAAGATGCCCGTGTGAAGATATGGAAGACAGAAATCAAAGACAAAATTATTCCTCTATCAGAAAAAATGGCACCTGGTCACAAATTGGCATATGGAACTTCGAAATCATTGAACAGGCTGAGGACGGGGATTTCACGCTGCAAGAACAATCTCTAGAAATGGAACATGCTCGTCAACAATGATGAGTTCTGTGACTGCACCATGTTACAAGATCCATAACACCTGCTGATCTGCCCCTTGATGGAGGACATATGTTCAAAAGACGATCTTATGGCTGCAAATACTAATGCTGTAACTGTTGCTAGTTACTGACAAAATGTAATTTGATTCGGACACGGAAAATAAACAAATAAATACCGAAAGTACTGAAATAAATATTCTGGTTGATATTCACGGTGACGTAAACTAGTGCGCTCTCAAGCATCACAGAACCACTTCCGGCCTGAACTACACCCTCTTCACACAGTGGATTAAACGCCTCATTCAATGAATCATTTCAAAACGCAAAATCACGACTCGTTGTACAACATTACATCTCTTCAGTCAGCTACTGTCCATGTTCGGTGTTGTTGGACCCAGTGAAGACTGACATACGCAGTACTTTACTGCCATGGTCATATGTCAGCGGTGAAGGTTCATACCATTGCAACCAACACCATCTACAGCGCTCCCAAGCGACCAGTGTACTCTTTGAAGTAGGTTACTAATATTTTGTTCTGTGAGCTTATAAACAAAGCACTCAGTCAGCCTTCCGATAGGGGCAGATGACCTCGTGGTTCCGCCCCTTTAAACAACAATAACTATCAAACTAACTAACTAACTAGGCTCCCGAGACACTACTGAAAAGAGGTGAGTTCAAATCCCAACTCAGCTATCCTAGGGATGGCTTTCCGTGGATACCCCACTTTTCCTCCACGTAAATGCCGGAATGGTTCTTAACTTAAGGTATGATGATGATGATAATTGTTTTAGTAAGGGGCCTAATATCGAGGTTATCGGCCCCTAACGGTCTGGGTGATAGCTAGAATGGCAATGAAATGGAAACCATAACAAAAACGAAGTGAGACTGAAAATACTTAAAAAATGTAACTCAGATTGAAACGACTCACAAAAAGTAGAGTGAAGATACTTAAAAAATGTAACTCAGATTGAAACGACTCACAAAAAGTAGAGTGAAAATACTTAAAAAATGTAACTCAGATTGAAACGACTCACAAAAAGTAGAGTGAAAATACTTAAAAAATGTAACTCAGATTGAAACGACTCACAAAAAGTAGAGTGAAAATACTTAAAAAATGTAACTCAGATTGAAACGACTCACAAAAAGTAGAGTGGAAATACTTAAAAATGTAACTCAGATTGAAAGGACTCACAAAAAGTTGAGTGGAAATACTTACAAAAGGTGATTTCGAAGGAAAACACGCACAGGAATAGATTGAAAAATACGCACAAAATGTAGTTGAGGTTCAAAATACGTTAAAAAAATGCAATGTAGAGTCGAAATACCATCAAAATACAAATGAGATTGAAAATTCGTACAAAATGTAAGGTAGATTCAAAATACTCATTTAGATTGACAATACTTACAAAATGCAATTTAGATTTATAATACTCGCAAAATGGAATTTAGATCGAAAATATAACTTAAGGTATGTAGGCTACGTATACATGGTGAGTCACCTAAAACTAGCACCGCAAATATATCGGAAATGGGAAGTGCTATTGATGTCTTGGTAGTCAGGGGCTCGTATGTTTGGCCTATAAACATATTTCAATAATACTTCGAACGTGTATTGTTTGAGCAAACATAGACTTCTTTAAATGGAAGAATGCCTGTTGACATTAACAAAATAAAAGTAGGGTAAATTAAAATGTCAATGGCGTTTGTTGCAGGATCCTAGTGCACGTGTTCGCATGTTGAAAAGGTTCCACACCGACACTTGTACATCCCTGTGGCAGCACAAACTAAAGAAAAGCAAACGTGAATACACTCCTTATGTGGGTTCTGACAAGTAAAGAGCACGCTAACCTTCAAAGGTTGTGTTCAAAATGACCGAAAAATTTGCAGTGCAAGTTTTAGGTGACACCTGACCTGTATACGTTTGAAATGGCATTTTTGAACAATTCTTTTTTTTTTTTTTTCATTGTAAATGTAATCCTTATTTGTCTGCTTCAAATTAACATATATTTCATGTCAATATTCCGTCTGTAAGTAGTTAAAACTATTTTAAGTGGGATCGGTTGCACATGTCTATGAGGCGTGGCTACACTTGCATTTAAATATCTCGGAATATCAAATAAAGTATGAAAAATCATGAAAATGACATATATTAAGAAAGTGCAAGTGTAGTATCCAGGTTCATCACTCCCGAAGAATTATGTTCTACTGTCGTATAGGCCGACTGTGGACCACGTTAATTTGATTTCAGCCTCTGGATCTATATTTTTGCCCAGCACTTCTTCATTCTATCGCTCTGCATTATCCTCCTTTCTTCAGTCCATGGCGCCTGGATCCGGAATGTTGGACGACTCTTAAAACCTGTGAAATTCTTAATTTTGGCTTTGTATGCTTCCCTGTTGCTGATTTCAGCTTCAGATGTTGCCAGGTTCTTCTTCACCTCCTGATACCAGCGAGCTGTGGTTTTCCTGGTCGCAAAGAATTGCATTATCTGGTTGGTTAATCTGCATGGGTCCATTCTATATATATGTCCAAAGAACATGGCCCTTCTTTTCCGGATAGTGTCTGAGATTTTATCAAATCTGAGGTATACTTCTTGGTTTTCTTTTCTCTATACGAAAAATTATGTTATAATAATAATAATTATTATTATTATTATTATCGAATGGCTCAATTACCGTGGGGTGGGTATTTTGAGTTGGGAGTCTCTGAGACCATCTACCCTCCAATTTTGACGTTCTGTTTAATAGCGGAAATGAAAACCAGAATTCTATTGGTCACCCTGTTGCTGATATTTAACTCCAGTGCCTTTGTTTCAAGTGGTGGCCAGCCGACTTACAGCGAGGCTAACAGCACGCTGCTTACCGGCTGAGACAGACCTCAAATTAAAGCAAACTCACTGTTCGGCAATATAACGGCCCTATAACACGAAGAGAAACACAAACACGTTGTATTACTATGTATCTAGTCCCTAACTGTCTAATAAGCAAATGGAATACGCACCGCTGTGCAGATAGAACCGGTTAGAAGCAGTATTGCTCGCCACCAGGTGGTACCGCTGTGAGAAGCTTGCTGGCCGGCCACCACTTGACACAAAGGCACTGTACTTTTATCATTTAATCACCGAATCTGAGACAAGACATCTTTTGTGAGCTTACACCGTAGTTGTCTGAGTAACATCTAGTGTTGCCACCCTTCAAAAAATTAACTTCCTCGGTAATCGAAACCGCACCTTAATTATTATTATTATTGTTTTGTTTTCAATCCAATAATCATTCGATGTAAATACCAGGATCGGTGTGTTATTTTATGTACCAACGCACCGACCCCAGTTCCAGTAGGCCTACTTATACCAGGTTGCTTATTTGGTCCATACAATCTACCCACTGATCTCTATACATGGATCGCTGATGGCAGCTCTCCGCTGCACGAGAAAGTACGCCAGGTTGAGCGCGCGGTCCGCCATGTTGGTCTACCCATTCTCGAGCCCTCCTTATGGGCAAGCAATGATAATCTAGTCAGCTTTAAATCGTAATTAATGGTGCTTTGGAGCACATAAAAATATAGAGATATGTTCACTCATAGCATAAGAGCATTGGGATAACTGACACGTCATTCCAAGGTCGGTAAATCTCCGGAATATCAATAAAAATGAATGTATAATAACGGCTGACAAATATCAACTTAGGTGCTGAGTACACACAATTAGCGATCAGTAACAGAGTAACGAGTGAAAAACAATTTCTGGAAACATTCTTGTAAATTGTATATACGGTGTACATGTATATATGCCACAAAATTATGCATTCTTCAAATGATGTACCTATAGGCCTAAACGTAGCTCACTATACAGGCCTAGATTCGACATATCGTAATCGGTAATTGGTAATGAATTCCTGTTTCCATGAAATAACCAACACTTCCTCCAAGTAATCCCAGCACTCTACATCAAATACTACAGCTTTTAATCAAACTAGCAGCACAATAAACTTAATAATAACGGGAAGTAGATCAAAGCCAAAATTGCACTTGAAGCAAAGCCAATTCCACTCCTCAGCTCCACATAAAACTTAACACAACTAAAAACCTACTCAAAATATACTCTCCCCACCGTTTTACAACTATTAAGCGAACTATTCGCACCCAGAACCGAAAAACCGTGAAATGGGATCAAATTTAAACACGCAATAGCCTAGCCCGATCACGTCTGCTTCAGCACCACCGCATATGTATACTTAACTTCACAATAACTTCCAAATTACGGCTAAGTGACCTATCTGCCTGAGAAGTAAAGGCATTACGGCTTGCCTGGGTTGATGGATGGGTCATTTTACAACAACAAGAAACACAAAATATTTACTGCCAGTATAAATACATGTATAACATCAAACTACCAGTAACCAATCACAGAGCCGGATTCGCAATATTGCACCATGCGCTCGCTGCCATCTTGCTATACCTGTCATCGTCTATTCGGCTTACTGCTGCCTTAGCTACCAGTCATCCGTGTATAGAGATCAGTGAATCTACCGTACTTTTAGGTGTCCCGCATGTACTAATGACGAATGGGAAGTCTAATAACAGAATTTCTAAGGGGTATCCTTCAATGCAAGCAGGTTGCGCAGAATGCCTGACGGCCGCTCGCTACTTGTTCTCGACTAATGAGCCCCATAGCGTTACCTCGAGCTTCGACGGGTAGTGGCAGGTAGCCGTCCGGTTGTTATCCCTTCGTATTCTGACGTAATCTGCCAGCATACAGTGTGACCCCTGTGGAAATCAGTTATTTGGCATCCCATACAGCAGTAGTGTATGCGGGATACTTCTAGGTAAATTGTACAGGGCAAATGAGCCACCTGGTATATGAAACACAAAACTCAAGTTCTTAAACCATAGGGAGTTAGAAGGTGCGGCTGTATCAATATCTTACAAATCGTCTCAATAGTACAGGAAACAGTTCGTGAACTGTTAACAGAAATATCGTATATTATTATTTCCGATTATCCCCATTCAGGAGAGCGTGAGAACTTGAGCCAATCACAGCTTCACTTCCTTTTCCTCTCTTCTTTTTTCTTCCCAAAACCTCTTCATTAGTTCGCTGTGCTTTTTCTTCCTTTCCTCTGTCCAATTTTTTTTTTCCTGATGTGTCCTTCCTTGAGACTTGTACAATTTTAGTATTTCTGATTTTATTTCTAAATTGCTCTCTGTCCTTAATGTCGTCTTCAGAGATTTTAAGTAATTCCATGTCTTCATGTACTTCTTTTATCCAACTGGTCTTTAATTTACTTGCATTCACGATATTGAAAATCTTTTTTGTGAGTCTGTTCACATCCATCCTATATATGTGTGTCCATAGAACTGCAGACGTCTCTTCCTAAATTTATCTATAGTGGTGTCTGTATTTTCATAAAGTTGCTTTGTTGGTCTCCTGACCCAAATTCCAATACGGAAAACAACGCCATGGAGTTTCGTAAGAATTTTTCGTTCCTGTTTCTCAATATCAAGAATTCTCATCATTCATGTAAAGACTGTGGTTTCTGCCGCGTACAAGGCTTCAGTCAAAACAACTGTGTTGTAATATTTGTGCGTTTAAACAAATGAACAAAACGATGGCCCCTCTTGCGTACAGCCCGCATAACAGTAATGATAGGTGGATGGTATATAACCTAAACATGGGTGTTAGGTCTCTTAACTACTGAGGCTTTTAGAGACGCAAGGGTGACGAAATTTTGCCCGGAAGAGGTTATTTAACATGCCAGTAAATTTACTGACATAGCACCTACACATTTGAGTACCCTCAATTGCCAACTACTTGCCAAGGTGGGTGAGTGGTTATCATGTCGGACTTCCAACCTCAAGCTTGCAGGTTCGCTCCTGGCCGTGGTAAGTGATTTTTTTTTTAAAGGCGACATGAATCACGGCACACATGCCATACGTTGTTGGCATGTTAAGAACCGTGTTCATAATGGCAAAATTAATTACGGGAATTTCCGCCTACACAAAGTTCCTCCTCTGTACTAGAAAGTGCTACTGTATCAAACCAACTTGACTTTCATATCGTTCCAAGAAACGACAAAATTCGACATGCAAGCTCTCCTCTGGGCGTCAAGTAACAAAGCTTGCACCCAGCATCCGAAGCCAAACAATATTGGCTTTCACGGCCAGTGAATTAAAACTCAGCAATTTCTCTAGGTTTGTGCCATGTCTTGTGTGGGGTTTCGCCTAGGACACCAAGCTGGATCATCAGCGGACTCTTGGTGTCCCCATCCGGACCCTCACAAGAGTAGCGAACAGCGCGCTGCCTCCCTTTTTATAAGTGCATCTGCGCCTCTTCACTGCGAGAAATAAAGCTCAAGCACCCATAACCTCCCTATAAAGGCTTCCAAAAAGATGGTATATTGGCTTTCACGGCCCAGTGAATTAAAACTCAGGTGCGCTTCATAAAAAGGGAGGTAGCACGCAGTCCGCTACTCCTGTGGGGGTCCGGGCGAGGACACCAAGAGCCCGATGATGAGCCAGCTTTGTGTCCTAGGCGAAACCCCACACAAGACACGGCAAAAAACTAGAAAAATTGCTGAGTTCCATACAATATTATTAATAATTGCCAACTGACTGCGCCAGGGTTCATGTGTGGAGCACAACCTAGGGCACAACAAGCGAGAACGTTACCGCTGGATGGGGG
This sequence comes from Meconema thalassinum, assembly GCA_946902985.2. NCBI lineage: Eukaryota > Metazoa > Arthropoda > Insecta > Orthoptera > Tettigoniidae > Meconema > Meconema thalassinum. The sequence continues at coordinate 77,911,927 of OX336401.1, read as the reverse complement.
CGTGGTGGCTCAGCGGTCTAGCTGCATGCCTCTCACCAAGGCGGTCCGGGTTCGATTCCCGGTCATTGCATGTGAGACTTTCGAAGTGAAATGCCATGTCCTGTGGTTCGGATTCCACGTAAAAAGGAGGTCCCGTGGCTCATGATCTCGAGATTAACGGTCACGTTAAACTACAAGCTTGCTTTTCGTTACCGCTGTACCACGCAGCCAATTCTACAAGTAACCTATCGTAACAAATGAGCAGTCATAATAAAGAGAATTAATCGCAGCAGTGACGAATAAATATCGACAATTTGTTTAAATAGTGCGATTAAACAAATAAATCAAGACGATAGCCCCTGAAAGAACTGTATCTCGTCGAGCCCACATAAGAGTACCGTTTATATAAGGTGCGTTCAAAAAGTAACGAGCCGGAGGCTGGAATGCGCAAACCGGTGACGATATCGGCTAATCGTGGCGTGTGTAACGAGGCGTGGTTCCAACCAGAGAGTAGAAGGTCACAGCCCGTCGCTAGAGGGCACGCGTCCACGTCATGTGACGATACAAAGCGAGCAGCAGCATGCATGAATCGTCCAACGCTGCCAGTCACATTGCAAACAGTGACATGGAGGCGTCAAACGAAGAGCAAAGAGGTGTTGTTCGGTTTCTGACAGCGGAAGGAGTAGGAGGAACGGACATTCATCGCCGAATGTCACAAGTGTATGGCGAACACTGCATGTCCCTTGCAAGGGTCAAGGAGGGACACAAGTACTTCAGGGAAGGATGGGTGTCGTTAGCCGATGATGCCCGAGCTGGGGCACCCCCCTGCATTACCGATGACAACGTCCAGCTGGTTGATGCACTCATTACCCTGGACCGCCGAGTGACAGTGAACGCCATAGCCACCGTGGTCGGATTGAACGTCGGAAGTGTGCACACCATCATGAAGGAACGACTGCACCTGCGCAAAGTGTGTGCCCAATGGGTGCCCCACAGTCTTCAACCACACTACGAAGCATGTCGAATGACCTACTGTCTTGGTCATCTACAGCGCTATGCGAGGGAAGGGAATGGGTTCCTGGCACGAGAGGTGGCTGGGGATGACTCATGATGTCATCACTTCGAACGAGAATCCAAACGACAAAGCCTCCATTGGCAGCATCCTGGGTCACCACCACCCAAAAAAGGCAAGGCCATCCACACGCGTGCAAGAAAGGTATCCTCCGGCTCGTTACTTTTTGAACGCACCTTATACATTATAATTACGCACGCTGCTGCATTCATCGGAAATACAACTGTTATCATAAAAACTCCATATACCGGCAAGCAAACAGGGCTAATGACCAATTTTCCCCAAGTCCCTAATTAAAGCAATAGCATCTGAATACTATAGACATGTGAAGAGCAATCAAATTTAGCACGTCTACTCCTGGAAATTGAGTTACTGTTTCTGACGAAGGCGTGCCCCTGTACGTTAGGCTACTGTTTCCACTCAGAAGTTACCCGTGTTGCTCAGTGCTATCTCTGGCCAGAGCGATGATGTAATGAACTGATTAATTATAGGAACCAGTTTAACGACCAGGTTTATGACAAGCCGCTGGTAGTAACTGTCTTCATTAACCGCGCGGTAAACTGTACACGTGTGGAGCGCAACCTGGCCGAGAGTCAGCTCACTAACCATTCCCTCCTACATTTCTTTGTTCCTTATTTCATCCATTTTTCATTTATTTATGCTATTAATTTATACATGTATTTCTTTATTAGTTTATTTATTAGCCTACTTTTCACATTTTGCAAAAATGAGGAAAAAGTAGACTTATGAGATCGGGCAAGTGTCTGTCTGTCTGTATGTCTGTCTGTCTGTCTGTCTGTCTGTCCTTCTGTCTGTCTGTCTGGCTGGCTGTGTGTGTGTGTGTCCCCCCCCTATCAACTCCTAAACGGCTGCAGCAATCGAAACAAAATTTGGTAGGAGTAGGACTGAATATCTCACGGCCATATTTGAAAATGATGTCAGTGCTACCAACTGCTGAAAAATCGCAATTGAAGTTTGAGCTCCATCTTGGATATCTTGGAAGGTATGAATGGGAGCTATTTCAAAATTGGCACACGTATAGAAAATAATATTGCAGTTTAATTTCCAGGTGGCCATACATGGCAGTGTTGCCAAAATGATTATAAGCCTGCTGATAGGTCCAAATTTTAAAATGTATATATCTTCTACACTATCTCTTGGATTTCAACCAAATTTCGTATGTGCTATGTGTACATAGACATATATGACTGAGCATATTCTTAAGAGCCACCAGGGCTGCCAACTGTTAATAAATGCTTTCAATTTTTTTTAAATCCAAATGCCCATATATCAGAAAGTATGCAAGCCGACAGCTTTAAACTATGCACGCGTATAGTGCCTGACAGATTAATTTGGAGTAACTTATATACGTCAGTGCTACCAACATGATTCTAAGCCTGCTGAGAGTTCCAAATTTAAATACATGTAACATCTATACTATCATTTGGATTTCAACCAAATTTCGTGTGTGCTATGTGTACCATAACAGATATGACTATGCCGATTCTTAAGAGTAACCAGGGCTGCCAACTGTTAAAAAATACTGTCTCTATTTTTGTTATCCTAATATCAATATATCAGAAAGTATGCAAGCCAATAGCTCTAAACTTTGCACACTTATAGTACTTGGCATTCTAGATTAATTTGGAGTAACAAATATAGGTCTACGCCAGTGCTGCCAACATGATTATAAGCCTGCTGATAGGTCCAATTTACAATGCATGTAACTTCTATACTAACTAATGGAATTCATTCAAAATTGACACAACAATAGATCATATTATTTCAGATTATTTATGACCAATACTCAGTCCGGTCTGAACCTTGGCAGCGACCGGTTCGCTGCGCTTTGCTTCGTTGAGAGTGACGTATTCGAGTGTCTAACTTTCAAGTCCTTTCAAGTACAGTTAAAATGGCAACCAACAGCATTAGGAAAAACACGATAAAATGTGATTTCCCCGACAAGGCCAATAAACCAGGCCCTGCAGAAATACATGAGTGGATTCAGTACACCCTAAAACTCAACGTGGACCAATTAGAAGCCATTCAACTCGACAATCTGGAAACTGCTGTTTTCATCAAGTTCACCAGCAAACTACTGATGGAGAAGGTCCTCAACAGTACCAACGGCAAATCTCAGGTACGGAAATTTAATGGTTCTATATCTGAGGTAAATATAACTTGTGCGGATGTGGACAGCAAACTAATCCGAATTATGGACCTTCCCATTGAACTACCGAATGACCGGATAATGTCGTACTTTAGTAAGTACGGGAAGGTTCGTGAAATTAGAAACGAACGATGGTCAGCTACCTACCTATTCAATATTTTGAGTGGTATTCGGGCTATGCGGATTGAACTAAAAACTGCAATTCCACCCATTATTTCTATCGATGGCTACAAAGCACAGGTAGTGTATGATGGACAACCTCGATCATGCTTTTATTGTAATGCCACTGATCACTTTAGACAGGAATGCCCAGTGAGGCGCGGTGAAATTGAAAACAAAACCGGCCCTAAGCTTCTCAGTGAAATTGTAGCCAACAAGGACAGTGACATTGTCTCGCCTGCCTTATCGGCACCTTGTTCATCTAACGTCAGTATTTCTCCAGAACAACCTGCCCCACTTGATACGTCAGCTGTAGCACAAGACACGATGGACGTGTTGACTCCTCACTCCGCCGCCTTATCGCCGCACCAAGCTGGGCCATTGCCCGCCACTAGTAAACAACAACATATTCCCACATTACAACAGGAACTCCACGGGCAGCCAGCGTTGCCACCTTCGTCTGATACTAGCCAATACACCAATGGCAGTCTAGGTAGGACGGCCACTTCTCTAGTTCCTAAAACTGACCAGAAACCTGACACCAGCACTGCCAGCCCTGAAGCGGTCACAGAAGGCGTGACCTCAGGAGAAAGTGCTACCAGTCTGGAAGCCTCAAACCTGTCCCTATTTAGTTGTGAACCACCGACCGCTGGTATAAAATGGTCGGATGAAATAGAAGACGACCACTCCAGCCACATGGATACAGAAGAGACGGGGTCACGGGACCAGGGGATCATGGACAACAAGGAACTAACTCCTAAAGAACAGGCACCTTTGAAAACCTCCTCCAAAGCTAAAACAATCCGGGCGTCAAAAGAGGGAACGCACAAGCCTTATGCGGGTGTCAGGGACCCCCGACTACAAGGCTGGAAGTCGAGCGACAAGCGTTAAAGACCACCCCATCTCCATCTTGTTTATTTTGGTAAAAAACATGTCTATCTATCTGACGATGTTGTTGACATACACTCTAATGACACTCAATGTAAATTGCATACAAACTGCTAGTAAACAGTCGCTCTTACGCAACCTCATTCGAGACCAAGATATGGATATTGTTCTGTTGCAAGAAGTGGCTACTGAACACCTCCTTACCATCTCTGGCTACGATAAAATAGTTAATGTCAATGAGAACAAACGTGGTACAGCCATCTACATTAAGGACCATATACCATATGCGGATCCAGTCAGTCAACTCACGCGGACTCAGTATCCGTATTCGAGATCTTCTGATTGTCAATGTATATGCTCCCTCTGGTTCGCAGGCCAGGATACAACGCCGGCTCTTTTATACCACAGATATTCTCCCACTTCTCCATAATCATACCGGCAATATAATCCTCGGTGGGGATTTTAACGCAGTGCTATCACCCAAAGACCAAAGTGGCCAATTTCAGGGCTGCCCTGCGCTATCTGCGTTAATACAAGGGCTACGCTTAAAAGACACATGGGAACTGAAGCCGTCGGGGTCAGCCGGTTACACGTACTACTACCATAATGGTGCCTCTCGACTGGATAGAATATATGTCAGCGGGGAATTGAAAGAACACGTGAGGGAAACAGATGTATGCCCGGTAGAGTTTTCAAACCATTGTGCGTATCTGTGCAAGATTCGCCAACCAGAATTGGGACCTCGCCGTGGGAGAGGATCATGGAGGTTAAATGATTCTATTCTGACACACTTGGGCATGAAAGATAGCTTTGCCACTGAATGGCATAACTGGAAACGCCACATTCCTCGGTTTCAAGATACTCTTGAGTGGTGGTTGAAGTATGCAAAACCCAGAGCTGTTAGGTTATTGAAGGCCGAGAGAAGACGCCACATCCATCAGACGACAGATTTCTACTATAAATGTTTACGACAGTTATACAATGAAGACCCTACCAACCCTAATACATATCGCAGAATAAAGAAAATCCGAGCGCAGCTCCTCACGCTGCAGCGAAAAGCATTGGAAGGACTCAAACTTCAAGCCCAAGATCATCAATATCTGGCATCAGAGGCACCCTCCGTTTATCATTTTATACGGGCGTGCCGCAAAGGCCGTCAGAAGTACATCAACCGCATTGCGACACCTGAGGGACAAATGGTGACTAGTCATACCTTAATCGCAGAAACGGTAGAGAACGTCTTTCAGTCCTTGTACACAGACGACGCCCCAGTCCCACTTCACTGCCAGCATCCGTTCTTCGATGGTGTACGAGGAAGACTTTTGCACAGAGGACAAGAGTGCTTGACCCAGGACATCACCGCCGAAGAAATATATACCTCCATACTCCACAGTGCGCCGAACAAGAGTCCTGGTCCTGATGGCCTGGGGAGAGCTTTCTACATGACGTTTTGGACCACCATTCGCGATGAACTTACAGCCGTAGTGAATGATGCTTGTCGTCCTGGACGAAATATCGATACCCTGAAAGATGGCCTGGTGGTATTAGTCCCAAAAATTACACAACCAACACAGCTCAGGGACTTTCGCCCACTGACGCTTTTAAACTTTGACTACAAGATCTTCACGAAATGTATGAAAACGAGACTTCAGGCCTTTATGGAGGAAGCCACATCTCGCCACCAATCGGGTGGGGTACCAGGCAGGTGCATTGTCAGCACTACATGTGCTATTCGCGATGTCATTAGTGAGTCGCTGGTCGGCAATAAGAAGAAACTGTTATTATCACTGGATTTTGACCATGCCTTTGTTAGGGTAAACCATAAATACATCCTTGCGACCCTTCAAGCTATTGGCTTCGATATGCGGTTTATTGCCCTCGTGAGCAAAATTCTTCATGTTGGATCTTCAAAAGTGAATGTAAATGGGTATTTCACACGACCTCTCCTCATCCATCATGGAGTCAGGCAAGGGTGTCCGATGTCCATGCTTCTTTTTGTTCTATCCCTGGAACCCCTTCTTTGTAATCTCCATATATCTTTCAATGGCACGGAGATCAGTATTTTTGCATATGCGGATGATGTCACTCTTGTGGTGGATCGAACCGTTGACATGCAGCAATTGTTCACGGACCTTGATGAGTACGGGAGATATTCTGGTGCGCGGCTGAACCGACGAAAAACAAAGGCGATGTGGATTGGGAAATTGGACCGAGTCCAAGGGGTTCTCCCGGCGTGGGTAACGATCGCCTCAGAACTCAAAATATTTGGCATATCTTTCTTGAACAGTGTACACCAAATGATTAAAAAGAACTGGGACGTTGCCCTACATTCTGTGCGTGGTACCTTGCAACAAGTGCTGTACCGCTCCTTCCTCTTACACCAACGAACAATGTACGTGAATATGTTCAGCTTAAGTAAAATATGGTATCTCAGTCAAATTCTTCCTATGCCAAGAATGGCGGGTACACGTATTATTTCCGCCATCGGATGGTTTATTTGGCAAGGAGCTCTATTACGTCTTTCCCGCAGCACATTAACATTGCATAAATCCCAGGGAGGTCTGGGACTCATCGACGTTGAAAAGAAAGCTAGAACATTATTCCTCAAACGACACCTTCAACTGCTTACAGGCTTCGGGACCGATGAGTCACATAACTTCCTACGGAGATGGTGTAGTCCCCATGACTGCTCGAACCCACCAGCTTATTATGATATCAATCATCATGCACCTCATGTCCGGTATCTGAGAGTTGAATTAAGCTACGTGCCACAAGACGTCATCAGGTCTATCTCAACGAAAAAGCTGTATCGTTCTATCATGGCACAACAGTATGTTGCCCCAAGAATTATGCAATCCGCATTGATCGTCAACTGGAATCGAGTCTGGAGGAATGTCTCCAATCGCATCCTTCCCAGCGCAGTGAAGGAAAGTTGGTATAAAGTAATCCATGACCTTATACCAACAAACAACAGACTCCATCGCATTCACATGGTGGAGACCGCCTTATGCACTTCATGTTCCAATCAGGATACAATCCTGCACCGATTTACGCAGTGTGATCCGATTCGATCGACCTGGAACCGCTTCACCGGGGTCCTGAATAGCTTCTTGAACTGTTCTACTACCTACATCACTCCTGAATGGATGATCCGCCCAACATTTAGCCTTCAACCGCCCCAACTGAACAGTGCGGTAGTGTTACTCCTCGGTTGCTATGTGCACTGTGTGCTGAAAACTACGGGGCCATATACAGAACTCGAAATGCTGTCCGAGGTAAGTGAGTGTGTCCTCACGAGCCTTCGCTGTACTACAAGAACTCGCCGGCTGGGGGACTATGCCCAGCAGCTCACCCGCATCATGTGAGTGTTTTGTGTTTTGTGATAGTGATTGAACATTGAACATTAAGTAGACTAGTATAACTGTGATAAACTCATCCATATCCACGATTGTTATTCATCTACCACCTCACAATCACCTGTGTACCTTAAATATATCAAGACAATAAACAAGTTACCTTAAAAAAATACATGTATGTCATTGTTGCCAACATGATTTTACGCGCGCTGTTAGATCCAATGTTTAACTGCATGTAACGTCCATGCTATCCATTGGACTTCATCCTAATTTTGTATTCTGTACCTTAAGACATGAAACTAAGAAAATCATTTTTCGATCGAGCAAGGGCTGCCAACTGTAGTTCTCTATTAGGCTACATTATGCCAGGAATACAGTATTTCTAACTAATTAGACATTTCGATATTACCAACTTAATTTCGATATTATTCTAGAAAGATCCATAAAGATTAATCACTGGCATGAATCTTAAATTTTAAGAAAAGTAGGCTCTTTATTTCGTCACGGAACTTCTTGTTTTTGTATTTATTTATCTATGTATTTATTATTATTATTATTTTTATTTATTAGCTTATTAGTTTATTTATGTATTTACATCTATATATATAAAAGAAAGTCGTGTTAGTTACACTATTTATAACTCAAGAACGGCTGAACCGATTAGCCTGAAAATTGGTGTGGAGGTAGCTTAGAACCAGGAGACGGACATAGGATACATTTTTTTTATCCCGTGACGTGACACAAAACGTCAAAGAGAATACAAGTCACTATAAAACGTAACGCAAATGACAGCTAAGGCAAGTCGTTTCCAGGCAATAGTAGCTCTTCACGAGACACGGCCGACTGGATGCGAGTAGCACTCTCCACTACCGGTATAGAAAATGAGGCTCTCAACATGAAATCCCGTTAGTTACTCAACGTAATTTGTATAGGGGTAGTAAATCCAATTTACAATAGATGGCGCGAGTAGCTTCAACAAAATGGAGTGCGTTTGTTTCAAGAAAGTCCCATATACGCTCATATACCATTCATCCCATTAACATGAAACTTGGGTGAGATGTTCTGTACACTTCAGGTAAGGTTTCTGGCTGAGTAAATCCACTTAACAATTGGTAGCGCACGAGTAGATTCAACAAATGAGCGACGACGGGCGAAGCGGTTCAACAAAGTCCTGTATGCGTTCACATACCATTCGTCCGTAAGCGATGAAACTTGGGTGAGAGGTTGTGTATACTATAGGCAAGGTTTCTGGCTTAGTAAATCCATGTTATAATACGTAGCGCATGAGTAGATTCAACAAATGAGCGACGACGCGCGAAGCGTTTCAACACAGTCCCGTATGCGTTCATATACTATACGTCTGATAGCGATGAAACTTGGGTGAGATGTTGTGTACACTTCAGGGAATGTTTCTGACTTAGTAAATCCACTTAACAATAGGTACCGCACGAGTAGATTCAACAAATGAGCGACGTCGGGCGAAGCGTTTCAACAAAGTCCCGTATGCGTTCACATATCATTCGTCCGATAGCGATGAAACTTTGGTAAGAGGTTGTGTACACTACAGGCAAGGTTTCTGGCTTAGTAAATCCATGTTATAATAGGTAGTGCACGAGTAGATTCAACAAATTAGCGACGACGCGCGAAGCGTTTCAACAAAGTCCCGTATGCGTTCATATACTATTCGTCTGATAGCGATGAAACTTGGGTGAGATGTTGTGTACACTTCAGGGAAGGTTTCTGGCTTACTAAATCCACTTTACAATAGGTATCGCACAAGCAGATTAAACAAATGAGCGACGGCGCGCGAATTGTTTCAACAAAGTCCCGTATGCGTTCATATACCATTCGTCCGATAGCGACTAAACTTAGGTGAGTTGTTGTGTACACTTCAGGGAAGGTTCCTGGCTTAGTAAATCCACTTTAAAATAGGTATCGCACAAGTAGATTCAACAAATGAGCGACGGCACGCGAATCGTTTATACAAAGTCCCGTATGCGTTCATATACAATTCATCCGATTGCTACGAAACTTTGGTGAATTGTTGTGCACCCTCCAGGAAACGTTTCTGACTTAGTAAATCCATTTTACAATAGGTAGCGCACGAGTAGATTCAACAAATGAGTAACGGCGCGCGTAACGTTTTAAAAAAGTTCCGTATGCGTTCATATAACATTCATGCGATTGCAATGAAATTTGGTGAAATGTTGTTTTCACTCCCGCGAAGATTTCTGATTTTGTAATTCCATTTTACAATGTGGTAGCGCACGAGTAGAATCAACTAATGAGCGACAGCGCGTGAATCGTTTCAACCAAGTCCCAATGCGTTCATATACCATTCATCCGATTGTGATAAAACTTTGGTGAGTTGAGTACAGTCCTGCGAAGGTCTATGAATTAGTAAATCCGTTTTTCAATGGGTGGCGCACAAGTATATTCAACAAATGAGTAACGGCGCGCGGATCATTTATACAAAATCCCGTATGCGATCAAATGCCATTCGTCCGATTGTGATGAAACTTTGATGAGTTGTTGTGTACACGCCAGGGAAGGTTTTCGAATTAGTAAATCCATTTTACAATAGGTAGCGTACGAGTATATTCAACAAATGGGTGAAGGCGCTCGAATCGTTTCAACAAAGTCCCGTATTCGTTCATGTGCCATTCATTTCATTGCGATGAAACGTTGGTAAGTTGTTGAGCACGCTCCCAGTTTTTTTTTTTTTTTTTTTTTTTTTTCTGAGATAGTAAATCAATTTCACAATAGTTTAGAGGTGCTTAACGGGAAAATAAAATAATATTGGGAATCCAAAAGCACTTCAACAAACAAAGTTACAACGCCAACACTTTCTTTGATTGGCATTGCAACGCATGCCGGGTACATCTAGTATGTCTATATTTATGTATTTATTTATTTGTTTATTAATTAATTAATTAATATATGTATTCATTTAAATACAAGTTTTTCGGGCTTGTAGGCCGTGGTCCAGACAGGATATCTCCCGACGTTTCACCGGAAACTGCGTCCGGCATTATCAAGGGTTCCGCTCCTTTCCTTGGTCAGCAGTGGAATGAGGAAGAGGCTTGAAATAATGGGAAACGGTTTGTAGTGGAGTATTGTTGTTTGAATATGACTGTTGGTTGGGTGGATCTTGGCGATGAACTAACGTCTGGAAGGTAGTTTGGATCTTCAAATTAGCATGGTGAGCCGAGCGTTCTCTTTGCATTCCGGCTGGATCGTCTGATCTCACGTACATGTTGCGGGGTGCGGTGCGTGCTCCGGCTTCGGCGACCGAGCTTGTGAGGGTCAGGTGTTCCCTGCGCGACTGCCGGGCTGTAGAGGGATGGTTCTTCAGGTTGACGTGTGAGTGATTTCTTGGCCTTGGTGTTCCTAAGAGCCGGGATCCATGTATTACGCATACGTTCAATTCCTTCCTTCCGATTGAAATTGTCGGGGTGTTTGAAGATTTCTATGGCTTCCCGTTGCAGCCTGGCGTGGTAGTGTGAGGTCGTGGAGAGTATCTCCGTGTCCCCGTACTGTACATCGTGACCGGGCAAGAGAGAATGCTCAGCGACTGACGATTTCTCAGTTTGACCCAGGCGGCTGTGTCTGTTATGTTCCTTGAGTCTGGTGGTCACGCTCCTCTTCGTCGTTCCTATGTACACCTTCCCACAGGAACATGGGATTCTGTAGACACCTGCAGTGGAGTGTGGGTGGCGCTTGTCTTTAGCGAATCACAGCAAGTCCCGGATTTTGGCGGTGGGTTTATAAACCGTCTTCACCCCATAGGTCTTCAGTAATTTGCCTATCCTGTCCGTCACCTTCTTCACGTACGGCAGGAATGCGGTGGCCACCGGAGTTTCCTCAGAATCTTTCATCGTGCTCCGGCGCCTGGGATGAGAGGCTCGCTCTATCTCCTTATTGCTGTATCAGTTGGCGCATTGGGCCCTCTTTATATGTTTCAGCTCTTGGTTGAGGTTGGATGGCTCACAGATTCTCCTAGCACGGTCTACCAATGTTTTAATAACTCCGTGTTTCTGTCGGGGGTGGTGATTGGATGTCTTGTGTAGATACCGGTCGGTGTGTGTGGGTTTCCGGTACACGGTGTGCCCCTAACGCAGGTCATTAGTCCTGGTGATCAGCACGTCAAGAAAGGCCAGGCAGTTGTCTTTCTCCTTCTCCATAGTAAATTTTATGCTGGTGTTGAAGCTGTTAAGGTGGTCCAGGAAACGTTCCAGCTCTTCCTCTCCGTGGTTCCAGACTACGAAGGTATCGTCAACATAACGTAGCCATACTTTCGGTTTGAGGGGTGCAGTCTCGATCGCCAACTGCTCGAACTTTTCCATGTAGAAGTTCGCAATCACAGGGCTTAGTGGGTTACCCATGGCAACTCCCTCTATTTGCTCGTAGAAGTTCTCGCGCCATAGGAAGTAGCTCGTGGCGAGGCAGTGGCGAAACAAGTCAGTGATGTCTTCCGTGAAGAGCTCGGCAATCTGGTTTATGGATTCTTTCATAGGCACCTTCGTGAAGAGGGATACTACGTCAAAGCTGACTAGGCGGTCTTCAGGTTCCAGACGTATGTTCTGCAATTTCTCAATAAAATGGCCTGAATCCCTGACGTAAGTCTCAGTGTTACCGATGTGCGGTTGTAGAATGATGGAGAGATGCTTGGCGATGGTGTAGTTTGGAGAGCCGATAGCACTCACGATAGGTCTCAGTGGAATGTCAGTTTTGTGTACTTTGGGTAGACCGTACAGCCTGGGAGATAGAGCTTCACTCTTGCATGTATCCTTCTTCACGTGGTCTGGTAGTGAAGAAGCCTTGATTAACCTGTTGGTCTCTCTAAGTATCCGGTCGCCGAAGCCGGAGCACGCACCGCACTCCGCAACATGTAACGTGAGATCAGACGATCCAGCCGGAATGCGAAGAGAACGCTCGGCTCACCATGCTAATTTGAAGATCCAAACTACCTTCCAGACGTTAGTTCATCGCCAAGATCCACCCAACCAACAGTCATATTCAAACAACAATACTCCACTACTAGCCGTTTCCCATTATTTCAAGCCTCTTCCTCATTCCACTGCTGACCAAGGAAAGGAGCGGAACCCTTGATAATGCCGGACGCAGTTTCCGGTGAAACGTCGGGAGATATCCTGTCTGGACCACGGCCTACAAGACCGAAAAACTTGTATTTAATTATGAACGCCGGCCGTGAAAGCCTAAGCTGTTATATATGTATTCATTTGTTTACATATGTATTTTTTTATGTGTAACGTCTTTCCACTCGGTATCTGGATATTTTTGTGGGAGTGATTTTGGAAAAAGGGGCGGAAATGGATGGGACGGAAACAATAAGCGCGCGTGGTGGCGGAGATCGGTACAACGACGTACTGTTGGTCATGTGGCTCTGGCGAATGTACATCGCATACAGTTTAGTTCAAGGTTTGGAGACCCCATTTAAGATATTCCCACAATAAATCATCTTCAAGTTGTCGTTCTTTGGTGTGAAAATATTCATTTTCTCATATTTGCTGAAAACAATTACGATTTATTAAATCTTCATACATTTGCTGTATTCTTATTTAGTGTAAGCACTCGATGTACTGTCGGCCTTGTGGCTATATGGAATCTATATCGCATCAACAAACACTCCAAACAACGTAGGAATTCAGTATATTAACGCAGACTACTTACAATAATTGAAACTTCGTTGGTCTAAACATATCACTGGGAGAAACACATTTAATGAACGGTACTTTCCGCACACCTAATTTTTAATCGCGCCTATACTTGGCAGTGCGCTCTATCGGCTAAACGAGGCCATTTTCAATAACATCGCTGGCATGAGTTCACTAACTGGCCGGTATAGAGCGCAGCTCGCATCAAGTAGGCAGTGGATTGCTACCGCCACGGCAAATAACAATTATGATTCTTTACGGTCAGTATTTGGCACTGGAGTTATACAAGTAGTTATTCCAATGACCAACAGAGTTCACTGTCAACAAGGGATTTGCGCTCCCGGGACACACATAGTAGGATAAAATGTCACATGTTGCACATCATATGCGACTACTGTAAGGCTCCTATATTTTTATGTATTTATTTATCTATTTAATTTATTTATTGATCTGTAACATCTCTCCACTCGGTTGCTGGATATTTTTTGTGGGAGTGATTTTGGAAAAGGGACGGAAATGTGTAAGAGGAAACAATGAGCGTGCGTGGTAGCAGAGATCGGTATCACGACATTCTGTCGGCCAACATAAGCCCTATGTGGAATGTATATCGCATACGGTTTGCTTCAAGGCTTGGAGGCCCCATTAAAGATATTCCTACAATAAATAATTGGTACCACGACGTACCTCGTGCATGCTTACCGGTCAGGATTTGGCTCTGGAGTTTAAAAGTAGTTATTTCAATGACCAACACAGTTCACTGTTAACAAGGGATAGTAGGATAACATGTCACATGTTACACATCATATGCGACTACTGTAAGGCTCGTAATTTTTCATTTGTTTATTTATGTATGTATTTATTTATTTATTAGCAACCCACCCCGGCTTCGCCCGGGAACAGTTATAAATGCATTACGAGATAAGCGTGGTTTTTCTTTCTTTTTCTATGTCAATGAACTACGACCTGTATCCGTTTTACGTCTCGGCATGATGGGTTAAAATAACTGACTGGACTATTAATTATATTAACATGGAGATGCATGTGCAACGAATTCTTGTCAGACATAATTTAAGAATGGCGAGGTTTAGAAACACAAATCCCCCTTTCGCCCAATATTAACTTGACTGTGTATTTTGCGGAACGAAAAGTTAACAGGCGAAATGAAAAAAAAGCCGAGTTACACTTCCAGAGAAACTACAAACAAAATCACTCTTCTCTGAAGTCTTAACTCAACACGACTCGACAGTTTGCTGCTGGCTGTATCTGGGGTAATAGGTTCGCCCGCTTGCTAAGCTGTAACTGGGAGGATAGGCACGCCCTTTGCTAGCTCGTGAACTGTTGCCTCAATAATTGAATGGAGATTGTTGGAAGGAATGTAAACGAAAAAATACTTATAGTGGGCGATGTATTGAAGATAGAGATATGCTCTCACGGACTTTTTTGTGGAACGTTCCATGCTGAACAATTCTTACACTCATGGTATACAGATATTTTTATCGGTTTCCCAGCGTAAGCTTAAAAAGCGCGCGGATGCCAGGTTTCTTTTCGACTTGTTCACTGAAATCGTTACTGCTTGGCTTCCTTTGATCACAAGAAAATTATTTTCTACAGAAACCTTCCTCGAGATACCCTTTACAGAATGGTGAAATCGGCATCAAAATCCATCCAGTGGTTCTCTAGATTACCCGTGACATCCAAAAATCGGAGAATTTGCTTTATATTAAGTAGAGATTTATGTAATTATTTATATGTTTATTTATTTGTTTATTTATTTACTAATGTATTTATGTATTTATTAATGTACTAGTATTTATTTACGTAGTTTAATATTTTTCAGTCGGTCAACAAGATTGTACCCAATTATGGGTTATTCTCTAACCCTGAAGAAAATTATCATGTGATTAATAAATACACTTGGATGACCAGTTTCGATCGTCAAGCGATCATCGTCAGATCCTTTACACTTAGGCTATAAAATCTATGGGTGAAAGTATTTACAACATATACGCTTATTTAGTTGCAGTATTACTTAAGATAATGCAACTCTTCAATATTTGTTAGTTATAGTCTATGTGATGTTTTGTTAAGATACTGGAATTGGTGGTTGACTTCAAAAATTTGCTTGTTTAGAATAGCTATGGTACCCATCTGGCATTATATATGGAACATGTACTCGTAACCCAACAGTCAGCGGTCTTTCGGGGCATGTGACATTCTCCCACTGTACGAATACATATTCAGGATCTGACAACTACAAGGTAACTACTCTACAGTAAGGACAAACATCTTCCTATAATCACAAGATTTAATTCTGAAACATGGCATAAAATAACACAAAATATAAAAATCCTACATTACACTTACTTCCCAACAATGCAAATATTAAGTTTGGAACACATAGATGATATTTCAAGGGGTCACAAGTCCTACACTTACTCATCCGTGCTCCGCAGCTTAGATCAAACTTTGACCTCCTCAGGCATGCTGCAACACTGTCTCTTGTGAGTTCCTGAGCCTAAGTGTGGTGTCTCAACACCCTACTTCACTGTCACTAAATATCTTTCACATTTTTAAAAATATAGCATTCACTGTCACTCGACGAATGTTCATATTCCATGCACATCACTACAACAATAATAATAATAATAATAATAATAATAATAATAATAATAATAATAATAATAATAATAATAATAAACAAACATTACATAAGACTTACAAGCAATTCATTCTTACAAGCAAACTCTTTATAGCAATTACGAGGAATGATTAACTCGTATGAAACATTAAATCATGTTCCCTATTACACATTATTACGATCGACATATGGTGAGCCCAATTTATGCATTAATACATTGGAATTGTACTCACGTCCTTCTTCTCTGGCGGTCGTATCCAACAAATACAGCGCATAACGCACCATTGTTGTCTTTTAACAACTACACATGGTGGTTATAACATACAATTCTTTCTGCTTCAATTCACTGATTTCTTTTTCGATGTTACACATTATAACTTGCACACTCCCATGCATCTTTACACAACACTTCATTACAAGACATATTACACAACCCTAAAACACAAAAATTTTATATAAATCACGTTTTGTACACTGGTGCCTTGCTGGCTTCAATTCTGCGTAATTACGAAAGTACAGGCTGCGCTTTCTCCCGACCTCTCCTTCCTCCCAGTGATAGTCTCTGACAAAGCGCCTATCTCCTGATGATACCTCCTATAGTTCCCAGCATCTCCTACTTCAAAGGTTAGTGTATCTGTTCTGGTTTGCGTGATCTTTGTTCTAGATCGCCTACCACCAATATAGTGTCTGTGGCTTGAACTTAATCACAATGCCTGTAATGCTCCTTCCTTCCCATGACTATTGTGAATTGACTATAGTGTATAATCACGATACTAACAAGATCCAATTTACGAGACCTCTATACTGTTCTACACATTAGATAAGTGCAATTACATTGTTCAATTTACATTCGCGTCACTTGTTGCGCGGCTTGTATAATAATAATAATAATAAGCTTTACTTAGCTTCACTTTAAATTGCTTGACATTTTCACTCGCGGCTTTGTTTCCAATACTTGCGCGGCTTTGTTCACAAATTCTGTACGGGAGAGTAGCAACCTCCCCGTGTGAGTTCTCCAAGTTGACTTTACGTAACACTTTATAATTGCACTTGCGCGGGTCTGTTCACAAATTCTGTACGGGAGAGTAGCAACCTCCCCGTGTGAGTTCTCCAAGTTAACTTTATGTAATACTTTATAATTGCACTTGCACGGCTTTGTTCACAAATTCTGTACGGGAGAGTAGCAACCTCCCCGTGTGAGTTCACCAAGTTGAATGCCTCTTCCCGGCTTCACTGCTCTATTTAAAGTATTTCTTCGAAAACATAGTCTCTTCAGATTTCTGGAGCGTCTTCTTCTGTGATAATGCCTTTTGCGGCTTGGAAATGCATTCATCTTGATCGCGCTTGCATGGAGGTCACAGATCTTACCTTGTGCAAGCGATTCGCTCGCCACATTAATTTATATTAATTATTTTCTCCAATGGCTTGGGGACGCTTAGCATAGGGGATTCCCCAGTAGAATTCCGCTAATAGCCTTTCTTCCGCAGTTCGGGGTTCACAGTCCCTACAATGTTTTATATGATCAGATTTGCATATTTCTTGGGTCTACAATTATCCTCTCTGGATTTCATTCACCTGGGTGTTCATCTCGAATCTCTCGGATGCAAAAAATCCACGTAATCAATTTATTTCTCTCGGTGAAGTTCCCCTTCCAACTTCTTGTCCTTGTGTTCCGGGGATTATTTTGGTCATTTATAACTGTCCTGTTCACCTAGTGACGCTCGCAAGTAGTCCGCTGCAGACAGTCTGCTCCTCCCCCTCGTTCAGACTAATATGTCAACTGTCATCTTGCCTCGAAATCTCGGTTCTTGGCTACAATCCTGCATGTTACAGTAGTAATCATGCTTTCTTTATGTACAAAATTTCTTATAATTCCTTATGGACAGCTGGAATCAAGCTGATATTACCTCTGCAGTCTTACTTTATGTGGGTCTTGGGTTCCATGCATTTATTTCTCCTCAGAGACCTCTGGTTCGATACCCTATAAAATCATTGGTAGATTTTTCCGTCATAGGGTATCTGGTTCGATGCCAGTCAGTACCAGTACCATAGCGATTGTTGCTAAATGGTCAGTTCAGATTGTATTGTACAGGTTACTTGTTTGGATGGGTCTTGCGCTGTCCTGGAGAGAGAAGTCAACATTGTCACTATCTGCTCCCAACTGAGGAGAGTTTGCTATATGTGAGGGTCCCTTATCTCTCTGGGTTTTTGCCCCTCTCGCATATCAGTGTATATTCATCCTACAAATGTGACTGTGGTTTTCCAAGTCTAGTCTTCCTAATGTGTTGTATGTTACTGAATACTGGACAACCTTCAACTATTAAAGCTCAGTTTTCATCCTCGCCATGCATAAACTAAAAAGCTACATTTAGGCGCAAATGGCCAAGTGAGAATATCCCGGAATATTTAATACTGACGATAATGCCAGCCTTGGTTTATTGAAGAAAAGGATACATCGTACATCCTGATCCAATAACATGTTGCCCTTAATAATCCCTTATGTAGCTTGGCTACTAAGTTATGTTGTGTCTTGTTTCCAACGGTTTTTTTAAATAGAGTGAAAGGTGGGGTGGGGGGGGGGGGTGAATTCTCCATGAATGAGTGTTCGATTAAACTATTGGGGTTGTTTATTTTAGCTAAGTGTATCTCGATTGCTTCCTTTATGTCAAGAGCTCTGGCTTTCGGTTCGTGATGAATTATTTTAAGTCTGTTTCAATATTAGTGAAACTGTATCCCGCGTCGCACTTGTGTTCGCAAACGGCCGAGTGCGTCCTGTATTTTATCGCAATTCTGTGTTCATTGTATCGTGTATCCCTTCTTCTCCCACTCTGCCCAATGTAATCTGCTTGACACCCTCGTAAGCACTTGTTGGCTCGTATGACGAGAGCACCAAATTTCATTCAAAGAGCACCGAGGTGCTCGAGAGCTCTTTTTGGCTCGTATGACGAGAGCACCAAATTTCATTCAAAGAGCACCGAGGTGCTCGAGAGCTCTTTTTGCTCGTATGACGAGAACACCAAATTTCATTTAAATAGCACCATGGTGCTCGAGAGATCTTTTTGGCTCGTATGACGAGAGCACCAAATTTCATTTAATTAGCACCGAGGTGCTCGAGAGCTCTTTTTGGCTCGTATGACGAGAGCACCAAATTTCATTTAAATAGCACCATGGTGCTCGAGAGATCTTTTTGGCTCGTATGACGAGAGCACCAAATTTCATTTAAATAGCACCATGGTGCTCGAGAGATCTTTTTGGCTCGTATGACGAGAGCACCAAATTTCATTTAAATAGCACCGAGGTGCTCGCGAGCACTTTTTGGCTCGTATGACGAGAGCACCATATTTCATTTAAAGAGCACCGAGGTGCTCGAGAGCTCTTTTTGGCTCGTATGACGAGAGCACCAAATTTCATTTAAAGAGCACCGAGGTACTCGCGAGCTCTTGTTGGCTCGTATGACGAGAGCACCAAATTTCATTTAAATAGCACCGTGGTGCTCGAGAGCTCTTGTTGGCTCATATGAAGAGAGCACGAAATTACATCTAGGGAACACTGTGGTGCTCCAGGTTGAAAATGCCTGGCACCAGCTAGTGGAAGAAATACTGGACTCAGGTGGAATCCCGTAGTACTCAACGTACTTTCCACTAGCTTTAAGCCCCTTGGGGGCTGAGTATAGTAAATAAGACATTGTATTATTATCTCTGTAAGTGTGTTTAACAAGTCTTTGCGCGCCCACTCAAAGTTCTCTCTCCTCTGCTCTTCAGCGTTCCTCATTATGAGCTACCATCCTCTTAGCGGGTCCCTGCTCATTTTGCTGTATAGCGTAAGCCCACGAACAAAATTTAGTGAGGGAAAAACTTCGCCATTTTCACACCAATAATACAAGGGCGGTTTTATTTTATTCAACACTGACTGCCTGGCGCAGCGGTAAGGTTCTCGTCTGCGGTGTCCGAAGGTGGAGGAGCAATCCTGGAGCAGTCAGGTTGCATTTGAGAGTGCGCAAATGTAAGGAAGCCGTGTCAGTAGATTTACTGGCACGTTAGAAATCCTCTTCGGAGAATAATTCCGGCGTCTCTACAAGCCACAGTAGTTAAAGGATCGTAAAACCAATGGCATTATTATTACTTTAATTTGCAAATAAGTTCAATATTATTTTTTTCGTGTGACCTCCTGAGAGGCCGAGTGCAGGTCTTTCTAGTCGACGCCCATGGGCGACCTGCGCGTCAGGATGAGAGATGGAATGGATGAAGGGGAATGAATCTGGGCAAGGATGTGGAAGGAAACAGCCGTGGCCCGTCAGAAGGTACCGTCCCAGCATTTGCCTGGTGTTTAAAATGGGAAATCACGGAAACCATTTCAAGGACGGCTGACGGTGGGGCTCGAACCCACGCATCTACCGAGTCAGCAGAGAGCTTGGCCCCATGACCTAACGCTGCGCTTTAGCCTGCGTAGCCATCACCGTTGGTAATATTATATTGAAGAACTACGACAGTCCACAGAAGCATACATCGTCCCAATGGAGCAATTAAGAGGAAAGAAAGAACAAATATGGATGGAATACTACATAACGGGCGCAATGATAACAACAGAATGGGGACAGGAAGAATACGACCTCAGACATCTGGAGACGAGATTAGGAACACACGGATTTCATCATAAAATATGCATGAACAAGAAACGCCATGACCCAGACTCCCAGTGTACGGTACTTTTAAGCCGTCTGCTAACCATTGCGATCGCTATCATGTCATATTGTGCCAGAAGAGACTTGTATTCCTAACAGCGTTCTGTTAAAATGACTGAACATAGGTTGTATTAGTGTATGAGTGACATCAGTGTCAAACTTTGAATTATGCTCGCTGTGTGCTTTTCAAATATATTATTAAATATTGTTGTTTGAGTCTTCAGTCTTTTGACTGGTTTGATGCACCTCTCCATCCCTCCCAGTCCTGAGTTAATCATTTCATCTCTACATAGCTACCACACCCTACATCCAAGGCAATCTGTTTAACATATTCTAACATTGATCTACCCCTACAGTTCTTCTCCTCGACCCTTCCTTCCATAACTAAGCTGGCTATTCCTGGGTGTCTTAGTACGTGTCCCACCAACCTACATCTTCTCTTCATTAGCAATCGCCAGAAACACCTCTCCTCTCTCCACTCGTCTTGGTACCTCTTCGTTTGTAACCCTATCGACCCATCTGATCTTCATCATTCTCCTGAAACACAACATTTCAAAAGCTTCAATTCTATTTTCCGCTGCCCCAATAAGGCCAAGTAAATACCAGGTCAATCAGCTGCCCCCAATGCGAGTAGTATTGTTTTATGCAGCCCAACTTTATTTGTTGTCAGGAAGGTCGATATTTCTCTGCTAGCATCCCGTATGGTACTAATGCACTGCAGGCATATTCTGCAAACGATACTGAACACTATTATTTTCCCCTGTTGTGACAACAGACTATTACGAGGGATAAACAATAGGGTTCATTATCGTTTGCAGAATATGCTTGCAGCACATTAGTACCATACGGGATGCTAGCAGAGAAATATCGACCTTCCTGACAAAACGCGTTAGTTGGGCTGCATAAAACAATATTATTAGGGGCAGTTTTTTATTTTTATTTGTTTTATCGTACGGCTTTTTTTTAGTGCCGGAAGTGTCCGAGGACATGTTCGGCTCCCCAGAGTTAGTAGCTGCTTCGAGGCGGACACCCATGAGATGAGCTACAAGTACCGTCGCGTGTGGAGGAATGTGTGATTGTAAGGACTAGGAATTGGAAGGTAGCGGCTGTGGCTTATAGTTAGGGACCAACCCCGGCATTTGCCTGGAAGAAAGATGGGAAACCACAGAAAACTATCTTCAAGGTTGCCGGCGGGGGGATTTGAACCCCCTTGCTTCCCGGATGTAAGCGACTGCCTACAGCCACGCCGTAACGACCACGGCTAACTCACCCGGTATTAGGGATATTTGATTTGCCCGGTATAGGCACCACTAAATAGAGCCATGCAGACATAACCCCTTAGGACAGACAGAAAAATCAGTGGTCGTCGTCGAGCATTCCCTTCTATCTTGCCATGGTACCCGGAACCGCGGTACAGTATCACGCTCGGCTACAACGAGAAGCAATTCAAATCCACAAACACATCAAAACAAAAAACAAGATGTTCGGTAAAGAACATACAGCCTACTTTCTACTAAATGCATGGGTATTGTCATACCTCTTTGTCCTTTTCAAGGCGTATAATTGAATGTTGGTTGTAGTAGCTTGTTGAAATCCAACGTGTTATACGGATATTAAACATGAATATGAGGTGCTCTTTGCTAGTGCTACCTCAGTACAAAATTTCATTCAATTCGGTATCATCGTGTTTGAATTGATATTGTGAATCGATTTTCACACATACATGGCCGCTATCTACAAACAATTGTGCCGATGACCTTGTAGTTCAGTCAAAAGATGCTTCCCACAAAAAGGTATGTTGTTGCAAAATGTAATAGAGATCAGATGATTAGATTGGTCGTAATTTGATATAAGCTTTTAATATTTGGGTGGCCGCCATTACGTTTCCGTCAATATGGCGACGATATAAAACATGACATTAAGTTGCCTTTTGCAAGTGCTACCTCTGTACCAAATTTCGTTCAATTCGGATTCACCATGTTTAAATTGATGGGGGAAATCGATTTTCATGCATACATGGCCGCTATCTGCACACTATCTGGCTGATGACCTTGTCGTTTAGTCAAAAAGTGCCCCCACATGAGGGTATGTTATTGCAAAATTTGGTAGAGATCGGATAATCAGGTTAGTCGTAATTTTATTTAAGCTTTAAACATTTGCTTGGCCGCCATTGCTTATCCGTCAAGATGGCGGCGCTATAAAACATGACACTGAGGTGCCCTTTGCTAGTTCTACCTCTGTACCAAATTTCGTTCAATTCGGTTTCACCGTGTTCGAATTGATAGGGGGAACAGACTTTCAGAGTACTCACACTCACACACTCACACACACACACACACACACAATTTTTGACCCTGTGTAGATCTCATAAGTCCACTTTCATTTTTTGCAAAAATCGAAAGTAGGCTAATATGGAATACAGCCGAGAGAAATCAGAAATCCCTATTGACGTCGAATTGGCAGGTGAAAAGCTAAAGAAAGTAGGAGACTTCTGTTACATAAGAAGAAAAATAACCAGTGATGGACGAAGCGAAGAGGATATAAAAAGTGTGTTGGCTGAGACAAGGTAAGCAGTTTTACAGAAAAGGAATCTGTTGACATCGAATTAGGTAGATTTGGGTATTAGGAAGTCATTTTTAAAGCCTTTATCTGGAGCTTGGCACTCTATGGAAGTGAAACTTGAACTGTCAGCGCAGCAGAATAGAAACGTTTGAAATGCAGTGTTACAGGAGACTGATGAAGATCAGATGGGTAGATAGGGTTACACATGAAGATGAAGAGGAGCGGGAGAGGAGAGATGTTTCTGGTGACTGCTAATGAAGAGAAGAGATAGGTTGCTAGGACACATACTAAGACACCCAGGAATAGCAAAGTTAGTAATGAAAGGAAGGTTGAGGACAAGAACTGTAGGGGTAGAACAAGGGCAGAGTATGTTAAACAGTTTGCCTTGAATGTAGGGTGCGGTAGCTATGTAGTGTAGAGATGAAACGATTATCTAAGGACAGGAAGGCATGGATTGCTGCATGGAGCCAGTCAAACGACTGAAGACGCAAACAACAACAACAACAATATACCAATAGTTAAAATTGGAACGAAGAATCAGAACGTGTCAATAAGGAACACAAGAATAAAGAAGTTGGACGCAATGTACAGTATGGCTCGGGTGAAGCAGGCACGTCCTCGGCCAGTCAATGGCCTTCCTCGGCCGTGGACGGGTACGCTCCCATAAATGGCGGACCGCAGAGAGAACAACACTCGCCTTTAGATTCGATCGTCCCGCTGCACATCTACAGCAAACAAATTGCCAGCTCGTCAGGGGTTTATACTGTACTTTCGTTTTTCCGAATATCCTATCACTTTAGACATCCAGTTACTGAGCTGTATCTATCAGCTACTCTCTATATCAGAGCTCGTCAGCTGGACGTCCGTTTACCGTAGCCCAGTGCAACCGGGCAGGCGTGACGTAAATGCGGGTCGCTTACCAACATGCATACGTCACAGTGTAGCGGGTCGAAGTGAGAGAGCGGTCTATCGCATATCTAATATGGATGGGTTATAAAATTGTCGGGTAAATTAAATTGGAATATAACTCTAGGGCGTGGTGGCGCAGGGGTCAAGCTGTTGGTTTATCACCAAGGTGGACCGGGTTCAATTGTCGGCCAATACGTGTGAGACTTTCGAAGTGAATTGCCATGTCCTGTGGTTCTGATTCCACGTAAGTAATTGAATAGTTGATATCCAGTTAAATGCAATAAAAGAGCTTACCTTATTCGTCGACAGTTTCTTTTAACTTTGCAATTAGTTGCTTACGATCGTCTCCCTAAGCACTGTTATACAGTACTTGTCACAATGTTTTGAATTGCAGTGTCTCGCAACGTTATATTTTTTAGCTATCACAGAATGTCCACATACTAAACATTTAGCACGTTCTCCAATTGGCACAGAAAGCCACTGTCCTTCCCATTGGGATTCTTGCTGCACGCTATTTGCACTAGAACTTGGTCTCTTCTCAGCTGTCCCTCAGGAGACGTGGGTAGGAGACCACGGGACCCCAGCTGAGTTCGGCATTGCTGGGCTCCTCTCTAATATATTTCCTGTCGACCTCCCTTGGTAAACTCTTGTTCTTGCGACCCCGCCGGTATTAGGGTATCCGAGGCCTAGAGAGTCTCTTCCTTTCCCACCTTAATTGGCCCTTTTCTCATCTTTCCTGATCCCTCATTTTCGAGGGGTCAGACCTCTTGTTTTCTTTTCATGTTATTTCCTGCCTTCTGTTCAAGGCCCTTGAGGAGGCAGGGTGTGAGTAGACACCCTCAAGGGCTCACGTCTGGTGAGTTCGGGAACTGGTGACCCCGAGGGATTCCTGAGCTGGATCCGGTTTGTCTCCACTTTCGCTTTCCTCTCTACCGTCCGAGGCTCTCCTTTCTTCCAAGTCCCTCAATTCTCATTCTTCGAGAGTTGAGGGCATTTCCTTTCTTCCTGTCTTTTGTTTCCCTTATTCTCCTTTGTGTTTTCTATTACCTCTTCTAGTATAGAAGTTTGTAATTAGCTTTAGTAAGAGTTTCATTTCATTTCATTTATATTTTCACGATCATCCAAACCATTAGAGGCCGATAACCCAGATGTTAGGCCCCTCAAAACAATTAGCATCATCATCATTCTCTTCTCGGCTGACTCCATATTCGTAGCACCAGCTGTCACTGCAGTGAGGCAATCGGTTAGTTTACGCTGCCAGGACTGCACGCAGCTACTCTGCCCGCTCGCCGCCCGTGTACGGAGCGAAATGCCCGGTTTGAGCAAGCTTGCTCTATATTATGGTAGAACTGGATCTATTCAAAGTGTTCTTTATTTCATTGACAATATCAAAGACAGTACTGCGGTTCGTGATTGAATTTGGCCGCACACGTAAGTTGAAAAAAACCAATCACTTCAAAAAGTCGCCTGGCCGTATGCACAGGTTTACCTAACCTGATATCATCCCCCCAAGGGCTCACATATAGTGGGACGTGGGTTGGCGACCACGGGACCCCAGCCGAGTCCGGCATTGCTTCCACTTACTTGTGCTGGGCTCCTCTCGGTTATATTTCCTGTCGACCTCCCTTGGTCAACTCTTGTTCTTTTCCAACCCTGACCTAGGGAGTATTTCACTTTCCCGCCTTAATTGGCCCTGGTCTCATCTTTCCTGATCCCTCCTTCTCCGAGGGGTCAGACCTCTTGTTATCTTTTCATTATATTTCCTTTTCCCTTTAAGATTCCACACAGTTTTTGTTAATTTGCTCCCCGTGTATCTACTGTAAATTCCCTTTAGCGAATTTTTTGCACCTACACTCCGTTTTGTAGGTATGTTCAATCTACGTTGAATTTTGTAAGTCTTTTCGATCTAAATTGTATTTTTGAGTATTTTCAAGCTCAATTGCATTTTGTAAGGATTGACAATCTAAATTGCCTTTTAATAAGTCTTTTAATATAGGGGCTGGAACTTTCGTGAGTATTTTGAATTTGAATTCTATTTTGTAAGTATTTTCAACCTAAACCGCTTTTTTTCAAGTATTTTCAATCTAAATTGCATTTTGTATGGTGGACATTTTGCAAGTATTTTGATTCTCAACTGTATTTTGTGGATATTTTGAATCTAAATTACATGTTGTAAGTATTTTCAATCTAAATTGTA
This sequence comes from Meconema thalassinum, assembly GCA_946902985.2. NCBI lineage: Eukaryota > Metazoa > Arthropoda > Insecta > Orthoptera > Tettigoniidae > Meconema > Meconema thalassinum. Next base: position 77,885,638 of record OX336401.1, on the reverse strand, counting down.
TTTTGTAAGTATTGTCCATCCAAATGAGTACTGTAGTTTGAATCTACCATACATTTTGTAAGCATTTTCAATTTCAATTGCACTTTGTGAGTATTTTGGATCTAAATTTTTCAATCTAAATTGCGTTGTGTATTTTCAATTTCAGTTGCATTTTGTAAGTATTTTGAACCTCAATTGCATTTTGTACGTATTTTCAATCTCATTTGCGTTTTTTAAGTATTTTGAATTTCAATTGCATTTTGTGAGTATTTCCACTCTCCATTTTGTGAGTTGTTTCAATCTGCGTTACTTTTTGTCATTATTTTCAGTCTTACTTAGTTTTGGTTCTGGTTTCCTTTTCATTGTCATTTTCGCTATCATCCAGACCATTAGGGGCCGATAACCTAGATGTTAGGCCCCTTAAATCAACAATTATTATCATCAAAGTCAAGTCAACCCCTGGCACTATACAGCCCATGACGGGCTAAGGCCGACCAAGCGACCACTGCCCAGCCATTTGGCCTGCAGATATTGGGGTGACGCGTGATCAGCGCGTCGGGTCCCCTCGGCCGTTAATCTTGGTATTCGTGATCGGGGCGCTGTCTCATTGTCAGACAGCTACTCAATTGTCCTCACGAAGCTGAGTGCACCCCGTTCCAACCCTCACGTCAGTTTTAAAAATCCCTGACGGAGCCGGGGATCGAACCCGGGGCCTCCAGGTGAGAGGCAGGCGCGCTACCCCAACACCACGGGGCCGGCTAATTATTATCATCATCATCCTAAAATCATATGACCTTATTAATTCTTGTCATCAACGTAATTTCATAAGATTGGTAAACTAATTTATCGGAAGTAACATCTGTGAATTAGGCTATAACAAGATAAACTATTTCATCTATTATTATAAACTTCACAATTGATTAACACGGGTGTAGTGAGACGTATAATTTGGTGAACACCAGAAGAGGAACAGCTAAGGCTCCAAAACCACAGCATCAACGCAGTTATATTTAAGTGTTTGTTTTAGAGTTTAACCTCAACATCATTTACAAAAGGCAAAGCCTTCTCGCTGTGGCCACATTTGGCGAGTTTCTGCTAGTCTCTTCATGCTGCCATAACATCCGCATGCCACTGTGGAACGATCGTCGGACTGCTGTCTTGGCGCCATCATTGCACGTGTATTTCTATCGTGCTGGGAACATCTTCAGCGGACCAAAAAAAAGGGGAAATCACTAGGGGCGAGGTACGGTGGGTGGTCGAGACTCTCCCAGTGAAATGACCGGAGCTTGTTGTCGGTTCTGCTTGCCACATGTGGTCTCGCATTGTCATGGTCCGGTGAAGACGTTTCTGGCAGGACAGCGATTCACGTGCACGAATGATGCAAAGAAGTAGTCCGACGATGATTCCACAGTCAGCTGGCTGAATTCTACCACAAGGATCTCAAATTTAGTGCTGCGATGGGGCAAATGTCTGAACAAATGTGGAAAAATAGTGTAAGATACGTAGCCTATACTTGTAGATACCTGTATGTATTTATTTTGGCAAAAAAAATGGAGGCAAAGACTTTCCGATCCACCCTCGTGTGTATATTGTTTACCCTGTATCCATATTATAATTTGATTACATGGAAGAGAAGGCCCAATGGTCCAGACAAAATAAATCCAATCTGATCTATGTTTGAGAACGAGACATCTTCATGAAATTAATAATCTACATATATGGCATGCATATTGCCACCTTGAGTATCTTCTTTCAACTACTTGATCGTTATCTTTAATATCAAAGCTTTGAAGGAACTTTCAATATGACTTTCAACATCCAATTAAGTGAAAATGTGTTTTATCAAAGGAAGCCGTCACGCGCTCTCCATTGAATATTTCATGCAGCAACATTATTGCGAGAAGCTGGAAGAAGGAAAGTAATATCAGTCCGTATTTAAACGTTTGAGTACACGCTGCTAAATGAATAGGAGTTGATCAGCTTTTGGATGAAATATTGCTAGAACAATATCTATGTGCAACAATGGGCTTGTATTTTCCCGGACCAGTGACAAGGAAGGAATTACTAGACTCTTGGCTAGCACTGCGGAGGCCTGGGTTCGATTCCGGACTCTGATTAGAAATTTAATTCTGGTCTGAGGGATGTTTACCATATCCTGACGAATGCAGTTCATTTTCATTTGTATATTGGCCCACCAGAGGATTTGAATGAATTCCTTCTGGTAGGTTTTTGCTGAGGATTAACACTAGCTAAGGGAAGATGATAAGGGAGAAAAGGAGGTGGGTTGCGGCGTAGAGACAAGTATTGGCAGATAGTATGAGAATCCAGCACAAAACTTTAAGTAAATTTATATCTAAAAAAGGAATTTCGCCCTGCAAAACTTATGAGATGTCTAACTTTATAGGGGACCAGCACACGGCAAGCGGAGAGCGCAGCATGAATTGAGGTCGCCTGCAAGCGCTTGGGAAGTGATCTTTCCCTCTCGGGCCGATATTCCAGTACTATGGGGACGGGTGGTAGTCTGGCAAGACAAAGTATGCTAAAGGAAAACGATTTACTGTGTTTCCCTTCAAAAGGGTTAGATTTTATTGAACGTTTTGAAAGGCTCAAATAATTAGAATTTGCCGTGATATTTTTTTATTTCTGGGAACTGTTGGATTTCTGGCAAAATAGTCAAATGCTTCCAGAATGGGAAGGGATCAGGCAACTTTAGTGCTTTTAGAAATATTTTTACTGTATTTTTTTGTGAAAATCCTACGAGAATGCCAATTGTTGCTCTGAAGGTAGGCTAAGCTATTACCCAGCAGGTTGCCGACTAAAAGTTTAAAGCAGAGAAAGATCTCAAACCTAACTTAAACAAAATTGAGATTTTGAAAGTAAAACATGATTCAGAGAGAAAATCTCTACAAATAGATGGCTGGCGGAGCGAGCTATATTTGTTTCAATGATTTGCTAGAATTAGCTGTAAAAGCTAAGAGAACCTTTAAAAACAATGTTATTTGAAATTTTGTTTCCAATGCAACAAGTGGTAAAAGTTTTACTGATGCGAAAATTGTTGTTTTTTCGTATTTAGATCTTAAGATTGGGGGAAGAATCAGGGAAGAGAAGGTCCTGCCTAACTGTAGTTCCAGCGAAAGAGATCAAACAAAAAATAGAAATAATTCATTTAACAAACTATAAATTTTTGAACTGATTAACAATACTTAGGTTGGGATTTAATTTGAGTTGAGAATAACAATTGATTATAAAATGCCAAGGTCTCAGACCTAATAACAAGAGGTTTACAATTTATAAACAATATTGAATGGAGTACAAGTTTCGAACCTGATAAAGCACTAAAATCTTACTAAGATTTTAAAAAGTGTGCTTGTGATTAAGAAATTTGAAGTTTGTAACGATAATTGTAAAGCAATTTTAACTTTGAAAGTTTAATTAGGTACGATCTAAGCACCTTTAGAATGTCTTTGTGGCAATCGAAAGGGCTATGAACAAATATTGGATTCCTGATTGTAACAGAAAAGGAAGAACAAATTACAAGCGGAAATTACCGCTATTTTTAAACAGAAATTACTAGAGGTAATATACAAAAAATGCACAGGTCGCATTAACGAAGCCTGGATTACACAATTAGCTAACTCCTTTATAATTAGAAAAAGTACGATTCCCTAATTTTAGAAGGGAAGAACAATTAAACTGTGGACTAGCCACAAGTTGACACAGAGTGAATATGTTATAAATCCAACAAAATGGGAGGGAGCCTCTTTGGGCTAAGCCTCGTAGAAAGAGAAAGAACCCAATAGTTAAATTTAATTTGGTTAGTAAAATGCATTTGGGAAAGGGAATAGGAACTTTAGGATAAAGTCCTGGCCAGATTTATAGCTCTCAAGTACGCGGCGCGGTTGAGATTAGCACCCTCGGATTCGAAGCACTGATAGTTTGCTGATAAGTTGAAAATATTCACTATTACATTGTGTGTAAGTTCCTAGAACAAAAGAAAGTTATTGCAGTTATGTAGGACACTTAGTTTAATTTGAGCTTGAACAAGTTTATTGCGTTGGAAAGTTTATGGGTTGCAGTTGAATGATGAGGTAAAGTTACCACGGTGGAAAGCAAATTACGTTTTGACCAGCAGTTAATGTAACATGAATTCCTCGGTGAGGAAAAGTATTCCTTATTTGGAGTGGAAAATACTAGATTGCTTGACTGGTAGAAAGATTGGTTCATGTGGAAAGTTCCAGAGCCATGATGACAGTTCAACAGGGCAAGAGAGTTCCCACGGTGGAAAAAAAACTAAGTTTATAGACAGTGGTTAATTTGATTTAAATCCCTCGCTGTGGGAAGGTATTCCCATTTATTTAGTACAAGAAGTACTGTGTTACATTTTATAAAGTCAGCTTAGATAGCTAAGGACTTACAAAAAAAAATCCCACGAAGACGGTTATTGCACAATAGTGAGCAATTCCACACACTGTCTATAAAATAGTATTAAAGCGTTTAGCACCTTTTAGAAACCATTAAAAAGCGTTTAAAAACATTGATATTATGTACTTAGCTTTTTCGTGTAGAGCAGGCGATGGTTCCTTGTGACCGTTGACTTAAAATACAAACATGGCGTCTGGTTTTAAAATGTCTCATAAGGACAGGGGACTGGCCCTGAGAGGGCCCTGCACTGTATACTCGGCGGCCGAACTAGGAGAAGTGAGAACGAGCGATTCCGCACACGACAGAGGTAGGTAGCCAAGGGGAAAGGGAAGGGGAAGCAACGGAGAGGGGATAAGAAACAAGAGAGTATACAAGCATAGGAAACATTACAAAAACAAAATTTCTTGTACAAGTAAGGCTTCTTCATGGAGTAGTTAGCTGGCGATGAACACGACGCCTGGTGGATTGTTGAGGAAGTCCTCTTGACCTGAGGAGATTGAAGAACTTCAGAGGGTAGCTATAAGATGCTGCTAGGTTGGTTCCGTAGAAGATGTACCTCTAGAACAAACTTATACAAAACATAAGCAAGTGCACGGGGAAAATAGAATGTAAGGGTTCGCTGTTGGTGTCTGCGGGAAGGGAAATTACATGAATAAATTAATATAGAAAAACAAAGAGCAGCAAGAGCTAACTCTGACTGAACGTGTATTTCGAGAAACACACCACCTTCGTCTTGAGGAAAGAATTCGTGATGACAATCAATAAATGTAAAACAAGAATAATGGAATAACACCAAAAGAAACCAGAAACCTCCATTGACGTCAAATTACTAGGTGATAAGCTAAAGGGAGTGGGAAACGTCTGTTACTTAGGAAGCAAAATAACCAGTGATGAACGAAGCAAGGAGAAAAAAATTAAGTTAGCTCAGGCAAGGAAAGCATATCTACAGAAGAGAAATTATTTGAAATCAAATATAGATTTAGGTATTATGAAATCATTTTTGAAAGCCTTTGTCTGGAGAGTGGCGCTCTATGGAAGTGAAACTTGGACTGTTGGCTCAGCAGAAAAGAGGAGAATAGAATCATTTGAAATGTGGTGTTACAGGATAATGAACCCTCCGTTGCTTAGGCGGCAGCACGCCGGCCCCTCACCGCTGGGTCCGTGGTTCAAATCCCGATCACTCCATGTGAGATTTGTGCTGGACAAAGCGGAGGCAGACAGATTTTTCTCCGGGTACTCCAGTTTTCCCTGTCACAAATTTCATTCCAGCAACACTCTCCACTATCATTTAATTTCTTCTGTCATTCATTTAATCATTGCCCGAGGGGAGTGCGACAGGCTTCGGCAGCCGGCACAGTTCATATCCTTGCCGCTAGATGGGGGCTTCATTCCATTTCCTGACCCGGTCGGAGAATGATAAAGATCAGATTGGTAGATAGAGTAACAAATGAAGGGGTTTTAAGACGAGAGGGAGAGGAGGGATGTTTCTGGCGACTGCTAATGAAGAGAAGAGATAATAATAGTAATAATATCGTATGGCCTCGGCTGCCGGGTGCAAGCTTTGTAATTTGAGGGTAGCTTGCATGCCAAATTTCGTTGTTCCTTGAAGCACTATGAAAGTCAAAGAGGTTAGATATCTAAGCTCCTTGAACACTAGAGCGCTTTCTAGTAGAGAAATGAGGAACTTTGTGTTGGCGGAAACTCCCGAGATTAATTTAGCCATTATGAACACGGCCTACTAAATTCAAATCGGTTCTTTAACATGCCAACATCGTATGGCATGCGTGTCGTATTTTTGCCGCCTTTCAAAAATCACTTACCACGGCCAGGAGCGAACCTGCAATCTTGGGGTTAATAGACCGACACGCTATCCACTCACCCACCGAGGCAAGCTAAGATAAGAGATAGGTTGGTAGGACACATACTAAGACACCAAGGAAAGAAGGGTTGAGGACAAGAACTGTAGGGGCAGACCAAGGTTAGAATATGTTTAAACAGTTTGCCTCGGATGAAAGGTGTGCTGGCTATGTAGAGTTGAAACGATTATCTCAGGACAGGGAGATATGGAGTGCTGCACCAAATCAGTCAAGTGACTGAACACTCAAACATCAACATTGGCACAGGCTAGAGTAAAATGTGGCTTTTCACCAATGTCTCAGTCTTATTCATGGCTGTGATTATATGGTAGCTACTGAGGTATGGGTGGTGCTTAGTAATGCCTTTTAGATGCTGTGAAAGGTTCCATTCGTAGGTTCAGTGCTATTGTTCTGACTCAGTGAGGAAAGCAATGACAAACTACCTCACTTCTCACCATGTCTAGTATGCCTCATTACAGTGCTCCTTTGGGATTCTGTGGTTTTCAGCCCCCATATCTTATGGTTTTATAACTTCCATACGAGTATCTTAATTACCATTATATGCGAGTTGCATACGACTGTTTATGTTCGACGATTATAACTTTTATTTTATGTAATGTTCGAACATAAATATTCATTCATATCTGTCGAGATTCAGTCACTTGAATTTAGTGATCGGAGTCAAAGCGCTGGGTTTACTATCTGTGCTTTACAAGTTCTCTGACCCACACATGCGCTCTGTCTGCTTGCAATGTCATATGTTTACAGCCTGCCGATCAGCATCAGCATTCACTCAAACTGTCACCGAAATCGTTTGAAAGCAATGCGCTGTGTAGAAATTGGAGTTTAGGATATTAAGGTAGAGGGCTATTTCGTGTCTCATATTCGCCAGTTTATTTACGCGAACATATGGACAGTGCACTTTCCATGTCGGAGAAGGATGCTGTGTTGCAATCCTCTGGACGTAGATTCATACATTTCTTGCTTATGTCATAGTATTTTCTTCTTACCTTAAACGTTCGTGCTGATTTTGTCTTTGTGTTTGGGATTGTAACTACAACGGTTGATCAACATCATCATCTTGTACAGTTTCCAGCCCCAGGCTGGGTCTGTTTGGAACATAAGCCTCGCCACTTAGTCCTTTCTTCCCACCACCTCTCCGCTGTCACTCTGGTCCAGTCCTCGCCTCTCTTCTTGACACATTCCTCCACTCCTTTCAGCCATCTATCTCTTGGTCTTCCCCTTGGTCGTTTCTTCTGCATCTGCATCTCATGTATCCTCTTGGGAATCCTCTTATCATCCATTCTCTTTAAGTGTCCATACCACCTCAGTCTTGACGTCTCAATCCTACCTTGCAAGGGCTCCTCTTTCACCATTTCCCTGACCTTTTCATTCCTCAACCTGTCTCTTCTTGTTACTCCGATCCTACTTCGCAGGAACTTCATTTCACCTGCCTGTATTCTGCTTATGTCTCTTTTCTTCATTGTCCACGTTTCTGAAGCATAGGTCAGTATCGGGATATAGTAGCTTCTGTATAACACTTCCTTGCTTTTTTGTGGGACATCTTTATTCCACACTAAGCTCCTAATGCTTCTCAGAAATGCTTCTGCCTGTCTGCCACGTTCCGTAATCTCTTTGTCATTTCTCCACAACGGTTGATCCGATATCCAATTACATGACTTGAAAGTTCAAATTGGAATTGGTTGATCCGATATCCAATTTGAATTTTCAAGTCATGTAATTTATGCCCGACATGTAGGATTTTAAGCGCATGTGCGAAGCTATCCTTACCTAATTGGTCAGTGAAAGAGCTCTGATTGGCTGGAAAAACTGTCTCATAATGAAGAATAGTACTATAATGACCTTCATTATGATACAGTTTTCTGACATATAATATTTATATTTCGCCATAGTCGAACATAATAGTGCATTATGCAACGAGCCTATAATGGCAATAATTAAGACACGAGTATGTTTATAAAACGAGCGAAGCGAGTTTTATAATTTGCATACGAGTGTCTTAATTACCATTATAGGCGAGTTGCATACGACTGTTTATGTTCGACGATAATTATTGTAACTATTTTATGTTCGAACATAAATATTCATAAATATCAGTCGAGATTTCGCCAGTTTTATGTACTGAACAGAGCGCATGTGACGCACAGAATGCCTTGTATTTGACCATGGTCTCCTCGATTGCCCCACTATGACACTAGGCCAGGCAGTGAAATTTAAATTAGAAGGCCTTGGAAATTAGCGCAGATGCGTTGCTATCCTCACCTAATTGGTCAAAAAAATGTTTCTTGAGCTCTGATTGGTGGGAGAAACTGTTTCATAATGAAGAATAGTGTTATAATGACCATCATTATGATACAGTTTTCTGACATATAATAGTCAGGGTCGAACATAATAGTACATTATGCAACGAGCCTATAATGGCTATAATTAAGACACGAGTATTTTTTATAAAACGAGCGTATGCGAGTTTTATAATTTCCATACGAGTGTCTTAATTACCATTATAGGCGAGTTGCATACGACTGTTTATGTTCGACTATAATTATTATAACTATTTTATGTTCGAAGATAAATATTCATAAATATCTGTCGAGATTTCGCCAGTTTTATGTACTAAACAGAGCGCATGAGTCGCAGGGAATGCCTTGTATTTGACCATGGCCACCTCGATTACTCTACTATTACACTAGGCAAGGCAGTGTGATTTACATTAGAAGGCCGTGGTACTCAGCGCATCTAATTATCTAATTGGTCAAACGACTGTTTCTTGAGCTCTGATTGGTGGGAGAAACTGTATCATAATGGAAAATAATGTTATAATGAGTCTCATTATGATACAGTTTTCAGATACATAATAGTCAGGGTCGAACATAAACATTATTATAGGTTACTCGTGAGCGACCCATGAGTACTGTATATACTGTTGTGCGGGCTGGACGAGGCACAGTTCTGGCAGGGGCTTTCGTGTTGTTTATTTGTTTAATCGCATAAACCAATATATTTCCTTTGCCTTTTCAAGAAATTCAAGATTTTTCCTGTACCATTGAGACGAATTGGAAGATTTTTGTACAAATCACACCTTCTAACTCCCTCTGGTTTAAGATCTTGAGGTTTGTGAAACATACACCTTAGCCTTTTACATAAGTTACAAGGATATTCGATAAGTAAGACCAACATTGCTAAAACATTACAAAGAATTTGGACATTACGGTTCAAGGTTCTTTTTGGCACATGTGAGACCAGGATTTGGCGCCCCTCTCTTAACTTATTCGTCTTTTAATTAATGGGATGTAATAATTGAAACAAATAATTGTGTTTTGTATATACACCCTCTGTCTGAAAAGTTCGCTGAATGGGTCTATATTACGAACGGATTGTTGGCTTACCTGAAACAGCAGTTACTATCCTTCGAAGTAATCGCCGTGGATGATTATGCACTTCTTAGAACGGATGTACAAGTCCTGGCATAGTCTTCCTGAGGGTTAGCCTTAAGTTGAGTCGGCACATTACGTTGGATATCCGAAATGTCCGAAAACCTCTGGCCCATCAGGGATTTTCGGCGACCCTGGACCCCGATACTCCATACTTTGACGCTTGCCATCAAGGTCGTACCTCAGGCACCAGATCTCGTCACCCGTGACGATGGTTTTCAGGACCATTCCATTTCACGGAACATTCACTCTTCTCACTGCCGCCCGTCTATCAGTTGTGCAAGGCAGGTTGCATAAATTCACGCTTCTCTCTTACTTTCAATTTAGAGTTTTGACGACCCAAACAGAATGCTATTCCTAAAGAAAACTATGCCAGGAGATTCCAGGACTCGTTCAGTCGATCTCAGAAGTGCATAACCATCCACAGGGATTACTTCGAAGGGCAGTAATGGCTGTTTCAGGTAAGCCAACAATCAGTTCGTAATATAGACCCATTCACTGAACTTTTCAGACAGAGGGTGTACATTAAATGAAAAATTGACTAATAGAATAACAAATAGTGTATCATAAAATACTTCGTATGAACAAACTTTTAAAAACATACTTTTTTCGGCTTAAGCTTGGCAAAGCCTTTCAAAATTGAATCAGTATCAATGGTGTTAAAAATTTGGTTTCAATTGCCAATGTTGCAATTCCAATATTCCAAATGATATTGAGATTTAATCTTCTTCTTCTTTCCTAGCGTGTATCCTGCGATGGTGCAGGATCTGCTTGTTTGGTTGATGTTCGCCACTTCTTTCTGTCAAGGTTTAAGTCCACACATCACCAATAAAATAAAATGCCAGTTCTAAAGCACCGCAAATTCAAAATGGGGGCTGCGTGGTGCAATTGGTAGAGGTGCTGAGCTTCTAACTGAAAGGGAGTGGGTTCAATCCCCACCCTGGTAGTGGATTTTTGAAACAAAACTACCACTTTCGGAAACGCAAATGGCCCTGGAGTTCACTCACCCTACACCAGAAATTAGTACCAGGGTAACTCGTGGGAGCAAAGACGCCCGGGCATGGAGCTGACAACAGCATCTAGTGCCGATGTCACAAAACGTGGAAGCCCCTACCTTCCGCTACTTCCAGGGCCTCCATGGCCTGTACGGGGTTTACTTTTTTTTTTTTTTTTTTTTTTTTTCAAATTCAAAATATGTTTTTGAACGAAAAATGAAAAAACGGCGCGGTGCCCCAGTCATGCCAGCGCCCATTCGGCCGCATGTGTCGCATTGACCTCGCGCCGGCCCTGGTCCTGCCGTGTCAACAATACGTTGCCAAATGTTTGGAAGATGAGCACGTGCTCGGTGTTGACATTCCTCTCTTCCTTGACGGAAGGCTTCCACCCATATTGCAATAGTTCGATAAGGTAGGACTTCTCTCCCGCAAGCTTCTTTCAATAAAGCCCTGAGTTATACTTTTTCCTCTTGCAACTTGGATTTTTATAAAACACCTTTGTTCATATCTACTGAACATCATTTTAGGGCGGTATTATTTATTGAATGTGGGAAGCAAATAATGTATTCACAAATATCATCTAATTCGATACTTTCAATATTACAGATTTATTCGACAAAGCCTGCTCAACAATATACTAGCCTACAAGATTACAACGGTCACCACTAGGATCGCTGCTTGACAACAGTGTTGTCATTACTTATCGAATGCATACAGGATGTTTCTAAAATCCCATTACAGACTTTGAGGAGCGGCTTCGGTGGCGTAGTCGGTAGCATGCTGAGCTTCTATGCTCAAGATCGCGGGTTCAAACCCGGCCGAAGTCGTCGGATTTTTAAGAGCGTTAAAAATCCCTCAGTATGCCTTCCTTAGGAGGGGAAGTAAAACCGACGGTCCCATGTCATAGATTTATGGCATGTTAAAGAACCATTCGGTAACTACACTTGTGTGAACTAATGTGCCCTTGCAGCAAGAAATATGCAAATCACAGTATGCCAGCATTGCTCAATTCGGGATTTTTCGGGCCTGCGGTAAGTTCTCCCACTCTGTGACTTACATATTTTGGATTAAATAGAGGATACACTTGCAAAAATAACAACAAAATCAACTCCTATTTTAACACATTTAATTAATCAAAAATTATGGCGCTACAAACAAATAAACACATAAACTACTGACCAATATCATTCTACTTGTCCAAAGTGAACAAGGAATAGCATAAAAATAAAACAAATATTAGATTAAAACACATGGTTTTCTTTAAAACCAACAATTCACGATTATTTTCACTTCCATAAAGTACTTATCTTAAAGTTCCAAATAACTACGAGCTTCTTTGGCTCGATACTTTCCCATAATAATGGTGTCATATTTTTGTACACCTCAAGAATTATTTTTATCTTTTCTTATCATCAAAACAAATATATATTTACATTTAAAATTACATGTTAATTATTCACTTCAATATTTGGGCATATCACATGTTCTCCGTATTTACTATCTCTCTCAAGTTTTGCAAATTCACTACGGTGATCGGGAAAACTATTTGTGTACTCCAGAGTTATAAAGATTACTTGACAAAGTCAAAAACTATGATCACTCCCGAAACCTAGTTATCTTCACAAAACTCGTGGATTCCTTATTTTCCATACAACATTACAATAGGGATTTTATTTAATTCATTTGTCTTATAAGACCATTATCACATAAGAAAACTACGATCTGAATTGGCAAGCGATAATATCAATCTACAAGGACCTCGGTTCAACGCCCGGGTCATTAACAACTTTAAACACTCACGGTGTATTTAACACATCTTACAAGACGGTTTTTACCCACCCTCGCTCTATGAGGGTCAGGCCATTATACTCGGGCGTGATTTATGACAAGGAAAGCGACTCTCTGCCTAACCTACGGTGGCAGCTCTCTTCAATGCTTTAAAACAAACCTTCACATTATTCTCAGTTCTGTGGAGAGACCTGGCTTTTACTCGCTTATTTTCATTCAACAATATTCTTTGGCTCATAAACCACTTTCGTAACCTTGGCATTTATTAATTATGAGAGGGTCCTCATTGATTGGGAAGATTAATACACATTCTACGACGAATAATTAGGGGCTTTAACAACAAGAGGATTCTAGGTTCGAATCTCTTAACATGCCTCGGAAACATTTCCACATCAGAGGACTTATACAAAACGCGATTTAGGGTCAAGCCGTAGCTTACAGGACCTACGCTCAATAATACCATACATTAGCTCCCTTTTAAATAATACACACATGGCCTCGTGATCCACGTCACAATTTAGAGGACTTACAACATATCTCAATTCACTGCAATCAACTACCCTCCATAAGTAATTTACCAAGTACTTTAACTTTTACGCGTTCCTAGCGTGACTTTTTATTTAATTGCGTTCCATTACGCTACACATTACTTTTACGGCCGAATGTCTTCCAAAGAACTGATAAATTTCATAGTAACAATTGATACATATCTTAATTCTTATATTAATCTTTTCCGTTGACAATAAATCGCTCCCTTTTTAAGAACATGCAGTCACATCATGTCTTATACATTTGTTAAGGCTTCAACGCTCTATATTTTTATATCATTCAATTTAATCTTTATTTAGATTTCTTTACCTTGATATTCACATCATGTTTTCATTCCTTACAAAAGCTCAAAAGCTATTTCTTTCATATAATTCAAATTTACCTTTATGTAAATATCTTTGTTATAATTATTATTATCACGCTTGCTTTTATAACATTCATTAAATATTGACATTTTTATTCCATGCATTTCCTCTACAGGATTTATTATTTCATATAATTATTTATTATTTCTTAAAACCTTATTTTCGTTCAGATCGCGTTCTTATTTAGTTATTATTCATTTAAAAACATCCCTTCTACTCAAAACTCCGGTGGAATTGTACACAAAATTTTTCCCGACACCAAAACATAATGAAAATCTTTACTTACATGTTTAAGGTCGCTTTCAGACCTTTATTCTCGTTTGATGTGACATTTTGGCCCACCTTCTTGACCTACTCCATATTGTACAATCTCATTTTATGTACAGAAATTTCTTGACACATATTCACTATATTTAACACTGACAACATTTTTTTTTATACACTGGTGTATCCGTTTTGAACACACATTAAAACACTAAAAAATATTACTCTGGTACATATTATAACACATATCACTGTGCATAAAACGCTTTCACTTTACCTAAAACACTTAAAACGATACTCTTATTTCTTTTCTTACAATATTTACACTTCACTCCTATCACACGGGCGTATCTCAACGATTTTTACAATTTCCGTCGGCTGTTGATGATCCCTGATGTGAATCCTATCGACCTGCATTGGACGTGTGATTTTACTCGTTCAAAGTTTCTCTCTCCTACAATGGAAACTACTGGTTTCAGTCTCTCAAAACCGCTTCTATTGTCTATTACTCGGCTTTACTTTATCTGCTTTAACTAGGCGATAAATGTCTTTACTTTGCCGTCACCTCTATTTATATATGGTGGTCTATCGCACCCTATAGTTTCTATATCTTGGCCTCCCTTCGAGGACCGTATACTGTCTATCGTATATTTTTGACGTTTTCTCACTAGAGTACGTTTTCCCTCTGGTTTCGAAACTAAGTTCCTAAGTTCCTTTCGCTTGAACTTCTATCTTTCGCGACCGTAATTACTGTAAAGTGCCTTTACAGGACTTAATGTCTTTAACAATGTCTTTACTAAACGTAACGCCGTTTATTTGTTGGAGTTCTTATAACATCGTAACTGTATTGAACTAGTGTTCTTCTGGAACTCGAAGTTCCCTACTGATCGCTGTATCTTACTTTGGCGATATTGCTTTTAAGTCCGTATATTTAATGTTCTTTATAATTTAGGACTCTTCAAAGTCTTGAACTGCTAACCCTCAGCGTAGCGTACTTATATCGTAACTGGTCTACACTCGGTGAACTTGTAGCATAGCCTCCCACAGGCTCTGGATCGATGTCTGATACAGCTTAACGTCCCCCTCACGGGCTCTTGAATACTGCGTATACGATGTGGTGCAGCACTTCCGCTCACGGAATGCTCGTAGACTGATGATTATGATGCTCCAGCGTAACGCCCCCCTGGACGGACTAATACTGCATGTACTGATACAGCGTGACGTTCCCCTCACGGGCTCTCGTAGACTGCATGATTGGCTTGGTGAGGCCAGGAGTTTTATACCTTTCAGTCACAAAAAGATAAAATCCTAGTCCTTTTCGTGACCAACTTCTGAACTAATTGTCGCACAATTAATAAAATTATATATCCAGAAAGCTCGTCTTCCAAACGTAAAATAATCTTCCTGTGCATGGAAATCGATCGTGCATTTCCGAGATATTAATTAATTTCTCGTCCTCAACTGTGTGGGTGGTGCTGTTCTTTTTTTATTCTCCCACTCCTTAGGTCTCGGTGAACCCCCAATGACGTCTACTTGCGTTTGCAGTTTTCTCCTGTGCAATTTTTACAAGGTTTTTCTTTACACAAAAATCTCTAATCCAAATTGATTCACCGTACTGTATCTGTTTACTTATTTTTATACTCGTAAACGGGTTAAATTTAATTATTCCTGTTCTGACTCAGCAGCGAGGTTGCCATATTCCTGCAACGTAAGAGCAATTTCCGAGTCCAGCTTCTTCGTCTTACAGTCAAAACTTTCCACTTGTTCTAATAATATCCATGACTGGCTCCTTATAAATGTCAAGAGGCATGAGCTCATCTAAGGAACACCTGGCCCTAGCGCATGCACAATGTAAGGCTATAATACTGGCTTGAAATCTCTCTCCGTTCCCTTAGAGACTGTATGATTCTTTCATTCCTTTCTCAAAGTACATGGATTCGACTCCCTTTTGAGGCCATGGTACATGGGTTCATCTCTCCCCTCCTTAGGTAAATAAATTTTCGAAAAATGTTGAGGAAATTTATTTTAATTATCCAAAAAAAAAATTCTCATTTTTCCTTTTTAACTGTCGAAGCCATCATAACGTTATCCGTACCTTCTGATTTTTCTTCCTTAAAAATCCCACGATAATTTGATTTCTTTCATCTTTTTAAGTCATATCCGGTAATTGTGTCGGTTGGGTACGCTCTGTCCCTACCCTTTCTTTCTCCTTTTTATTTGTCTGGATATTAGGTTTCCAGAACCTCATTCTTCTTTACGGGTGTGGTCTATCCCTACCCGTTCCCTTATTTCATCATTCTCCTTCCTTAAATTGAAATTTTCTTCTTCAATAAAATCAATTATTTCTTTTATTTCCCAGTATAATTTCTCCAATTCGCATTCGCACTCGAATGTTTGAGCTCTGTTTCCTTTTTCTATCTCATTCTCGTTTCTATCAAAATTGGATTCTTCATCTCTAAATGTTTCCATAACCAGGGCTTGTTCATTGGCTTCATCGAAGTCTTCGGGAGGGTAATACACTTTTAAATTTGCTGAATTCATGGTCACTTCATGATTCGTTTCACAGTGCCGAATTCTATAGGCATTATTTCTCAAATCCCTTATTATTTGATACGGTCCGTGGTACATTTTCTGGAACTTTTTGTACACGCGGTTCCCTGGATCCGAAATGGCGGGTCTTTTTACTAACACCATTTCCCCTGCTAATAGTGGCCGATGATACCTCTTGTGCCTATTTCTTCTTTGTCTCCTGTCGGCTTGAGCTTTTAGATGCTCAAATGCTCTTCTTATACGTACATCTCTTCCAGGCTGAGCGTCTGCTGGCCTAGGAATTACCAGACTCCAAGGTCTCTCTGGTTGCTCATTCCGATGTAACGTTATTGGTATCTCTCCCGTAGATTCATGGATTGTGTTGTTTATACAAAATTCGATAATATCCAAGATATCTATCCACTTCCAATTTTCTTCGGCACAGTATATCCTACAATACTTGGCCGTCTCCCTCATCACTCTTTCTACAGGATTTACCTCAGGATGGCGAATACTTGACAAAATCTGACGTATTCCAAGTCTTTCTAATTCTTGTCTGAACTCTACACTGGTGAAACAACTACCGTGATCCGACAACAAATTCTCAGGTTTTCCCAGAATTGGTATCACTTTTTCTTTGAGTCGTTTTAACACCTGTTTGGTACTAGTCTTCTGTATGGGAGCAAGGACAACCATTTTAGTGAAGACATCCATAGCCACCATGATGTGTCGATTTCCTCTTCTTGCCTTTGGCAAAGGTCCGAAGTTATCAATAGATATGATTTGACCTGGCCTTTCGGGCAACAATGGTATAGGCTTTTGTCTCATCAGAAATGCATTTGGTTTGATCCTTTGACATAAATCACATGTCTTTAGCGTGTCCCTTACAGTTTCTCTCAGTCTCGGCCATACAAATGCTTCTTTCAGCATCGAAACTGTTTTGTCGACTCCCATATGTCCGAACGATCTATGGGCTAGCCATACTATTTTCCTCTGCAAAATTGCAGGTACAACAATCCTTAATCGTGTATGGTCAGAGTCCACAAACTTATATAATAATCCATTATAAAATGTGTAATCTTGAGCTATCTTATTAGCTTCTGTGAACGCTGGTGTTCCCCTTATCAAACTTCCTTCGAGGAAAGATATGAGCATGTTCATCCATGGATCCTCACGTTGCCGTTGACTAATGCTCCTTAACTCATTTAGAGTACGCTGATCCCTGTCTTCCAAATCAATAGCCATTACTTCCTCTTCTGTGGACTCTGGCTGTCTACTTAAGTAGTCTGGAACTATATTTTCTTTTCCTGGGCAGTATTCTATCTTTACATCAAACTGTTGAATGTATAAAGCCCAACGCATCAACCTTTGACTGGATAGATCAGTCTTCATCAAAAAGGTTAAGGCTTTATGATCCGTTCTTAAAATGACCTGAAACCCATATACGATCTTTCGCCAATATTGCAGCGCGTGCAATATCGCTAACAGCTCGATTTCGCTGATCGTATAATTTTTCTCGTGTGGTTTCAGTCTCCGACTTGTGAAAGCTAGATAATTTTTCTTATCAGGGTTATCCGGGTTTTCCTGATATAGCATTGCCCCTATTCCAATCTGGGATGCATCTGTTTGAATTATAAATTTCTGATTAAAATCAGGATATCCTAGCTTCACATAGTTTAAGAGCATTTCCTTGGCCTCCACGAATGCTTTTTCTGTTTCCTCCGTCCATTTCCACTTGCCCCCCTTCTTCAGAAGGTCCTGTAGTGGTGCAACAGTTTTTGTGTATGATGGACAATGTCCTGAGAAGAACCCAATCAATCCCAAAAACTGGCGAACGTTATTCACCTTCAAAGGCCTTGGAAAATCCCTTATCGATTCCAATTTGCATGGATTTGGTTTAACACCATCCTTATCAATCACATGCCCTAAAAATGTTACTTGCCTTTGACAAAAATTTGACTTCTTTAAATTGATTTTAAAATTTGCCCTTCTTAAGTCTTCCAATAATTTCTTCAATTATTCTAAATGTCCCTCAATATTCTCCGAGGTAAGCAAAATATCATCCACATAACGGATAGTGCACTCTTTCACTTCCTCTGACAGGTTTCGATCAAGCGCTCTTATTAAGGCAGATCCCGCGGTCTTCAATCCAAACGGACATCTCCTAAAACAATAGGTTTGTTGGTCGAACTGAAATCCAGTCAACAAGCTGGTTTTCTCTTCCAGTTCGAGATGATGATACGAAGAAGTCATGTCAATATTTGTGAAAATCTTCTTGCCTTTGAACTTCCTCAGTATTTCTTTTATGGGTGGTGCCGAATCATTTTCTGGTATGATTTTTGCATTTAAATTTCTGGCATCTAGACACACCCTTACTGAGCCATCCGGTTTGCTCACAATCACTAATGGACTAACATATGGTGTCGCCATCTTTTCTATAACACCTGCATTCATCATCTCCTGTAGTGTTTTCTTAGTTTGTGGGTAATGTTTTTCCGCAACCGGGTATGGTTTTTGTCTGAACGGTGCCCAATCATTGACTTGGAACGCGTATTTAAAATTTTCAATCTTCCCTGGCTTGGAATCAAATACGTCCCTAAAATTCAATAATAATTCCTTTAATTGTTCCTTGTTTTCGAGGTTAACTTTAGCTTCCTCTACTTTTCCTGACAGGTTGTGTTTCTTTTTATTAGGCATATGCCTGTTAGAAGCACAATAAATCCAAATAAATAATAATAATAATAACTCAGTTTCCAAATCATCTTCGAGTTCTATATTGAGGACTTCAAATATCCTTTCTATGTCCTTAAAACCTTCTTCCGTTACTTCTTCCACATGCCATACCTGTTCTCCTATTTTCACATCCTGTTCCTGTAGGTTAATGTTTTGTTCATCCACATCCTCTCTTTGGATTCTAATGCAGTTTTGCGCTAGGTCTATGATGACCTTGTTCTCAGGGATAAAATCAACACCTAATATGACATTATACGGTAATTGATTTACCAGCAAAAAGCATTGCGAAATTTCAGCGTTACCCATGATCAGATCAATGTATACCTGAAATTTGCATGTTAAAGATTTTTCAGGGATAATTCCCTTAATCTTTACATTTGATGTGGGGATTTTTAATACGCGGCCTCTTGTTTCCAATTCATTCAGAAGGGTTTGCGTAATTAAACTTATTGTTGATCCAGTATCAATCAATGCCCTGACCAGTAATCCTTCTATTCTTAGCATAATTATGGGTAATTCTCTTTTGATAGGTGGGATTCCTTCCACATCCTCATTAATTAGCTCATCTGGTCTTGCTATCCAATTCACAATTTCTACCTCCTCCCAGCTCCTGGTATGTTTCCACTTTTGACGATTTAAATTTGGAGTTTTTTTTTTATCCTGAGGGCTCCCTTTTCCCTCATTCTTTAACTGAGCTTGTAGTTCCAAGCTTTGAGCTCCATCTAGTCGGTCGGGTGATTTCCGGTTCTTGATTGCCTCACTCCAACGGACTTTTGGCCTTTCAGGTTCGTCTGGTCGTTCGTTCATGTAACGAAGACTTTCCTGATATCTTTCCTCTATTTCGGCCCGATATTCATCATCCCTATCCTCTGGCCTTACGTTCCTTCGGGGATAATTCTCCCATTTCTTTCTGTTTTCTTGCCTCTGATGGTTATTGTTATAGGGTCGGCTCTCTTGTTGCCTATAACCCGTATTCCTAGGATTTCTTCCTCGATATCCTCCTCTGTGGTATGGCTGTGTTCCTCTAGGCTCTTGGTGCCCATACTCTCGACCTAGTCCTTGAGTATCAGTGCTGGTGGACTGATTCCTGGTCGATGGTTTTTCGCGGGTTTCCTGACTGCTGGCCATGTGTACCTGTTCAGTCTGTCTTTGGTGCCTAGGAGTTACGTGTGACGTCGTCATGTCTAATTGACGTAATACACTCTCCACTTCCACAGCACTTCTGGCTTTGGATGAGATTAACAGCCTCTGAATCTCATATGGAAGTTGTCTTGCAATGGCGGCACACAGGT
Organism: Meconema thalassinum; assembly: GCA_946902985.2. Lineage (NCBI taxonomy): Eukaryota > Metazoa > Arthropoda > Insecta > Orthoptera > Tettigoniidae > Meconema > Meconema thalassinum. The sequence goes on along the minus strand of OX336401.1, from coordinate 77,865,414 downwards.
CGTTCTCAGCTGGAGCAATATCAAGTTCGCGGAATTTACATAGCTGAGCGGTAAAAAATTCCGAGTACTTAGTTGGTGCATTTGTGCTGTACTTCCTAGAGTACAGATCTAGCCTCAAATTCTCCTGGACGTCTGCTGCCCAATATCGTTTTAAAAAGGCTTCTCTAAAGCCTTCCACCGTATCAAAGGTGTACCTGAAGCTTCTGAACCAGGTGAGACAATCACCTGCCAACAACTTCTCAATAGCTCTCAGTCTCCGATCCTGAGGAACCTTCATTTCGTTTAAGTACTCTGCGACTTCCTTTAGCCAGTATTTTGGAGTAATTGACATGTTATTACCCGTAAATTTTACCGGTCTGTCCTCATTCGATTTGATAATGTTTATTATCTGACCATTTGTCTGGTTCATGTATGGGGTTGACATCGCCATCGGATATCCTGGGTTCTTGTAGGGGCTCTCCCCTCCTAAGTCCCTATCGGTATCGGTGCCTTGTTCACGGGAATCTACCCATCCTGTCTTTGGAAACTCCTCCTGATTCTCAAATTCTAATTTCCTTTCCCTTCGGGCACTTTCTTCATTAGCCATGAGTTGGATTTCCATTTGACTGTTCTTATGTTCAGTCTTCTCCAACCGGGATCCTAATTCATTTTGAATTCTTTCCTGATTTTTCTTACTGGTTTCCAGTTCTTGTTTGAGTTGGTTTTTGTCGTTCCTGAAGCTATTCCTGATTTCATTTAAGTGTTCTTCTACCTCTTTCTTGATGACCATGACCTGTTCTGTTATAATTTCTGGTTTAACGTCACCTCTGGTATCTAGGTCTTCTCGTATTTCCTTTATCTTTTTCTCCATCTCTCTTTGTCCTTTGACCATATTTACTTTAATTCCTTCCAGTTTTCCTCAGTTTTCCCTTGACTCTTATATAATATCATCAAGTCATTTTGGATCTGGCCTACTTCCATATGAGTTTTTCCTACTTCGACCTTTAATGTTCCGATGGTTCCCTGAACATCATTAATACCCTGACTTATTTCATCTATCTTATGGGTACTTTCCTTATGTTCGTCCTCTCGTTGTTTTCTTTCACTCTGGAGATGCCCCTCGTATATACCTAATCTTCGATTTATTTCACCCTCATACTTCTTTAAGTTATCATCTACCTGCCCGGTAAAGAGCTCAAATTGACTTTTCATATCCCGCGCATCCTTTTGATTTTGATTTTTCATCTCAGTTACTTCGGTCAGAACTACACCGATTTTATTCTCGAGGGTTCCTACTTTCTCCTCAACCTTTCCAAATCGGGTTCCTTGCTCATTCACACTTTGTTTTATTTCATCCCGGGATGTTTTACAGATATCGCTGTTAGATTTTATCTGAGCTTCTAATTTTTTCTGCACACCTTGGATCTGGGTTACAAGTTTCTTTTCACATTCCTCTACATTTTCTTTACATGCTTTTTCCATGCTATTTAATTTAGTTTCTATAGTACCAAAATTATCCTCTAAAATTTTAAAATTTTCTCGGCATTCATTTTGTGATTCTCCCATATTTTTGTTCATAGTATTTATTTGGCCTTGCAATTCTGACTGAAATACTTTATTTTCCCTTTGAATTTCACTTGCGATTTTCCCTTTTAAATCATTTAATTTGTCCCCAAACTTAGTGTCAAAATCTTGAAATTTGGTATTCATTGTTTCTTCTAAAACCTTGGACCCCTCTTTCATTTCCTTAATTTCAACCTTCAGTTCCTTATCCATTTTTATACAATTAGCTTCGATAGCTTCTAATTTAGTTCCCATGTTATCACTTTTAGCTTCGATATCTACTAATTTAGTTCCCATGTTATCACTTTTAGCTTCGATATCTACTAATTTAGTTCCCATGTTATCACTTTTAGCTTCGATATCTACTAATTTAGTTCCCATATTAGCACTATCAGTTTTTAGTGACTCTAAACTTTGATTCATGGATCCTAACTTTTGGTTATTTTCCTCCTGTTGGCTGTCCAACTTATTCAAACTCTCATTTATGGATTCGAACACTGTTATTTTCATCCTTTTGGAGGCCCAATGTATTGTTTATAGCCTCCAACTTCTCATTGTTATCGGCTTTTATAGCCTCCAAAAGCCGTTGCATCTCTTCACTCAATGCCATCTTATTAGAATATAGTGGGCTACTAATGCCACATCGCTAGAACATGTTTGAGAGATAGTAATCTGAACCATTGTGTCCCAATTTCTTTAAAAATTTACTTTGGTACGGGTGTTTACTACACCGTACCCTTTTGATACTCTTCTTCAAACTCAAAGACCTTTATGGAAGTATTTAAAATTCAAAATTTCGAAAAACCATTTTTTTTATGAAAATTTTGATTTTTCGAGAAAACTCGGGTTTTCCCTAGGAAAACTCGGGTTTTCCCTAGGAAAACTCAGCCCTGCGTACTGGGCGCCATGAAAGGTGATTAGGGGGTTGTTTAAATCCAGGGCTGCTCGGTGTGAGTTTCTAGGGACCCAATGCGGTCAGTTAACATTATACGTTGTAGCTACTACTATCATTACTTTACTTTTACATGAATCGACCGTCTTTAGTGTTCCTCTAATTATTAATCCAAGCACAGTATTTCTATTCACCCCCCTGTGCCCTTGCAGCAAGAAATATGCAAATCACAGTATGCCAGCATTGCTCAATTCGGGATTTTTCGGGGCTGCGGTAAGTTCTCCCACTCTGTGACTTACATATTTTGGATTAAATAGAGGATACACTTGCAAAAATAACAACAAAATCAACTCCTATTTTAACACATTTAATTAATCAAAAATTATGGCGCTACAAACATATAAACACATAAACTACTGACCAATATCATTCTACTTGTCCAAAGTGAACAAGGAATAGCATAAAAATAAAACAAATATTAGATTAAAACACGTGGTTTTCTTTAAAACCAACAATTCACAATTATTTTCACTTCCATAAAGTACTTATCTTAAAGTTCCAAATAACTACGAGCTTCTTTGGCTCGATACTTTCCCATAATAATGGTGTCATATTTTTGTACACCTCAAGAGTTATTTTTATCTTGTCTTATCATCAAAACAAATATATATTTACATTTAAAATTACATGTTAATTATTCACTTCAATATTTGGGCATATCACATGTTCTCCGTATTTACTATCTCTCTCAAGTTTTGCAAATTCACTACGGTGATCGGGAAAACTATTTGTGTACTCCAGAGTTATAAAGATTACTTGACAAAGTCAAAAACTATGATCACTCCCGAAACCTAGTTATCTTCACAAAACTCGTGGATTCCTTATTTTCCATACAACATTACAATAGGGATTTTATTTAATTCATTTGTCTTATAAGACCATTATCACATAAGAAAACTACGATCTGAATTGGCAAGCGATAATATCAATCTACAAGGACCTCGGTTCAACGCCCGGGTCATTAACAACTTTAAACACTCACGGTGTATTTAACACATCTTACAAGACGGTTTTTACCCACCCTCGCTCTATGAGGGTCAGGCCATTATACTCGGGCGTGATTTATGACAAGGAAAGCGACTCTCTGCCTAACCTACGGTGGCAGCTCTCTTCAATGCTTTAAAACAAACCTTCACATTATTCTCAGTTCTGTGGAGAGACCTGGCTTTTACTCGCTTATTTTCATTCAACAATATTCTTTGGCTCATAAACCACTTTCGTAACCTTGGCATTTATTAATTATGAGAGGGTCCTCATTGATTGGGAAGATTAATACACATTCTACGACGAATAATTAGGGGCTTTAACAACAAGAGGATTCTAGGTTCGAATCTCTTAACATGCCTCGGGAACATTTCCACATCAGAGGACATATACAAAACGCGATTTAGGGTCAAGCCGTAGCTTACAGGACCTACGCTCAATAATACCATACATTAGCTCCCTTTTAAATAATACACACATGGCCTCGTGATCCACGTCACAATTTAGAGGACTTACAACATATCTCAATTCACTGCAATCAACTACCCTCCATAAGTAATTTACCAAGTACTTTAACTTTTACGCGTTCCTAGCGTGACTTTTTATTTAATTGCGTTCCATTACGCTACACATTACTTTTACGGCCGAATGTCTTCCAAAGAACTGATAAATTTCATAGTAACAATTGATACATATCTTAATTCTTATATAAATCTTTTCCGTTGACAATAAATCGCTCCCTTTTTAAGAACATGCAGTCACATCATGTCTTATACATTTGTTAAGGCTTCAACGCTCTATATTTTTATATCATTCAATTTAATCTTTATTTAGATTTCTTTACCTTGTTGTTCACATCATGTTTTCATTCCTTACAAAAGCTCAAAAGCTATTTCTTTCATATAATTCAAATTTACCTTTATGTAAATATCTTTGTTATAATTATTATTATCACGCTTGCTTTTATAACATTCATTAAATATTGACATTTTTATTCCATGCATTTCCTCTACAGGATTTATTATTTCATATAATTATTTATTATTTCTTAAACCCTTATTTTCGTTCAGATCGCGTTCTTATTTAGTTATTATTCATTTAAAAACATCCCTTCTACTCAAAACTCCGGTGGAATTGTACACAAAATTTTTCCCGACACCAAAACATAATGAAAATCTTTACTTACATGTTTAAGGTCGCTTTCTGACCTTTATTCTCGTTTGATGTGACATTTTGGCCCACCTTCTTGACCTACTCCATATTGTACAATCTCATTTTATGTACAGAAATTTCTTGACACATATTCACTATATTTAACACTGACAACATTTTTTTATACACTGGTGTATCCGTTTTGAACACACATTAAAACACTAAAAAATATTACTCTGGTACATATTATAACACATATCACTGTGCATAAAACGCTTTCACTTTACCTAAAACACTTAAAACGATACTCTTATTTCTTTTCTTACAATATTTACACTTCACTCCTATCACACGGGCGTATCTCAACGATTTTTACAATTTCCGTCGGCTGTTGATGATCCCTGATGTGAATCCTATCGACCTGCATTGGACGTGTGATTTTACTCGTTCAAAGTTTCTCTCTCCTACAATGGAAACTACTGGTTTCAGTCTCTCAAAACCGCTTCTATTGTCTATTACTCGGCTTTACTTTATCTGCTTTAACTAGGCGATAAATGTCTTTACTTTGCCGTCACCTCTATTTATATATGGTGGTCTATCGCACCCTATAGTTTCTATATCTTGGCCTCCCTTCGAGGACCGTATACTGTCTATCGTATATATTTGACGTTTTCTCACTAGAGTACGTTTTCCCTCTGGTTTCGAAACTAAGTTCCTAAGTTCCTTTCGCTTGAACTTCTATCTTTCGCGATCGTAATTACTGTAAAGTTCCTTTACAGGACTTAATGTCTTTAACAATGTCTTTACTAAACGTAACGCCGTTTATTTGTTGGAGTTCTTATAACTTCGTAACTGTATTGAACTAGTGTTCTTCTGGAACTCGAAGTTCCCTACTGATCGCTGTATCTTACTTTGGCGATATTGCTTTAAAGTCCGTATATTTAATGTTCTTTATAATTTAGGACTCTTCAAAGTCTTGAACTGCTAACCCTCAGCGTAGCGTACTTATATCGTAACTGGTCTACACTCGGTGAACTTGTAGCATAGCCTCCCACAGGCTCTGGATCGATGTCTGATACAGCTTAACGTCCCCCTCACGGGCTCTTGAATACTGCGTATACGATGTGGTGCAGCACTTCCGCTCACGGAATGCTCGTAGACTGATGATTATGATGCTCCAGCGTAACGCCCCCCTGGACGGACTAATACTGCATGTACTGATACAGCGTGACGTTCCCCTCACGGGCTCTCGTAGACTGCATGATTGGCTTGGTGAGGCCAGGAGTTTTATACCTTTCAGTCACAAAAAGATAAAATCCTAGTCCTTTTCGTGACCAACTTCTGAACTAATTGTCGCACAATTAATAAAATTATATATCCAGAAAGCTCGTCTTCCAAACGTAAAATAATCTTCCTGTGCATGGAAATCGATCGTGCATTTCCGAGATATTAATTAATTTCTCGTCCTCAACTGTGTGGGTGGTGCTGTTCTTTTTTTATTCTCCCACTCCTTAGATCTCGGTGAACCCCCAATGATGTCTACTTGCGTTTGCAGTTTTCTCCTGTGCAATTTTTACAAGGTTTTTCTTTACACAAAAATCTCTAATCCAAATTGATTCACCGTACTGTATCTGTTTACTTATTTTTATACTCGTAAACGGGTTAAATTTAATTATTCCTGTTCTGACTCAGCAGCGAGGTTGCCATATTCCTGCAACGTAAGAGCAATTTCCGAGTCCAGCTTCTTCGTCTTACAGTCAAAACTTTCCACTTGTTCTAATAATATCCATGACTGGCTCCTTATAAATGTCAAGAGGCATGAGCTCATCTAAGGAACACCTGGCCCTAGCGCTTGCACAATGTTAGGCTATAATCCTGGCTTGAAATCTATCTCCGTTCCCTTAGAGACTGTATGATTCTTTCATTCCTTTCTCAAAGTACATGGATTCGACTCCCTTTTGAGGCCATGGTACATGGGTTCACTTAAGTATAGGTTAAATTTGACCATCGCTCTTAGGTTCCAGGAGCTGACTGCGGTGGCATCTAGTAACCAAGTTCTGCACCAGTAGTCGTTGACGGTGGCGTTTGGTGGCAAAAGTAGGAACTACTTGAAAATTCAATGTCTACAGTCCTTACTTGAATTAAAAACAGATAACACACACTAATACAGACATTACAATTAACGCCGGTTATCAGACAGATTCTACACACACCCAATGTGCACAGTGCTACATGACCGCGTTGTCGCAGCCCCTAAACTGAGCAACCAACCAACCTACAGACTTTGAGGGCTTGTAGTGGCAACCAAGATGGTCAAGGTTAGCTTAGGAACTTGTGTCCGGAAATGTACCGTCTTCCCGCTACCCACAAAAAACCACCACAGCACACGTTGAAACTTCCCACATTATCGGCGCCACTCACTAGAGTACGTACGTCATTGAACGATCACCTGATGTCCCATATCCCCTACCGGTTTGTTGACATTCCATACCTTCTTCCATGAAAGGTGCCGCCGTGTACTTGGTATTCCTTGAAGACGTACTGCTTGAGTTCATAGACGATGTGCCTCTGCATGTGCGTCAAATCATTGTGGTTTCAGAACGATGGGGCATCACCTATTTTTCACTACAGTGGCAAAAATCACGATACGCATGTCGTACGATGTTAGCATGTTAAAGAACCCATGTGAATTCAGTAGGCCGTGTTCATAATGGCAAAATTAATCTCGGGATTTTCCGTCGACACAAAGTTCCTCATTTCTCTACTAGAAAGCGCTATAGTGTCAAGGAGCTTAGATATCTAACCTCCTTGACTTTCATAGTGCTTCAAGAAACAACAAAATACGACATGCAAGCTGTCCTCTGGGTGTCAAATAACAAAGCTTGCACCCGGCATCCGAGGCCATACGATATTACAGTGGAGCGTGGCTAATTTGAGCTTCTATAATTCGAAATCTTCTTTAATTCGAAGTTTTATCTCGGTCCCTAGCATTTTATATATAATCAATGCTAAAAAAACGTGGTTAATTCGAATTATATTTTGGATAATTCGAAGTTTTTACGTGTAAAAAGCCAATCGGAAGCCAAACAGTTGGGTCAGGAATTCCTGAAAAACGACGTATCATTGGCATGCGGCCCCTACTCGATGGTTTTACCTACGTGACTAACAACACGCCTGCGACGCTCCTTCCAAGGCCAATGCCCAACCCCTCCCCCTCCCATTGTTTTGCAACGCTCCACATCTCTTAACTCATGAGATTGTCACCCCTTATACCTGTCTGGTAGTGCGTGCTGAGTGGTCTGATTAGATTTGCGTTTGTTGTTTAGAAGTTTTGCCTTTGTTTTAAAGTGTGTGTACAGAACTAAGATGTTGTCATAAAAACCTCCGATTCCATACAAAACTTTGACTTTGGCGGAGAAAGTAGCGGTGATTAAAGAAGTGGAAAAGAGAATGAAGGAAAAAATCTGAAATTGCAAAGGCTTTCGTGATTCCTCCAAACACGTTGTCTACATACCTAAAAAATAACGACAAAATTCTCGGTTATGAAAATGAGAGTGGCAAAGGTCGAAAAAGGAGGGAACCGGAAAATTTGAATTTGAATATTTTCTCTACCCTTTTCAAGGAACTTACATAATTCGAATTTTTGGATAATTCGATTTTTTTACTGGTCCCTTGAGGTTCGAATTATCCAAGTTTCACTGTATTATTATTATTTACCTATTTTTCACTTGTGGTCCAAGATCATCTCCACCACATATTTGAGCAACACTGGCTAGGTCATGGTGGCCCAATTGCTTGGCCTGCACGTTCACCCGACTTGACACCGCTAGACTACTACCTGTGGAGTCACATGAGGCCCCTGAGGAAACCGGGTTATGGCTGCGGTGGATGTTGGAGGACCAGGGATTGGTGATCGTGTGTGCCAGAACATGGTACGGAGGTGCCGTGTCTGTGTTGACGTCGGCGGTCGTCACATCGATCCCCACCTGTAATTTGACCCAGATGACAAGCAGCAGGAGTCGGACAGAAAATGCGGTCCCCACTACTGTACAAGCCCCCTGTAATAGAAACTTTAGAAACACCCTGTATATGATGGTTATGCTGTATGACAGTGTAATGCGTAATCGATTTCACCTTTTATTAGCCTACTTTTCACATTTTGTAAAAATGAGGAAAGAGATCGATCCGGGCAAATGTGTGTCTGTCTGTTTGACCGTCTGTCTGTCCTTCTGTCTGTCTGTCTGTCTGTCTGTGTGCGTGTTCTCCCCTATCAACTCCTCACGGCTGCAGCTATCGAAACCAAATTTGGTATGAGTGAACAGCTACGCCTGAATATTGCAAGGCTATATTTGAAAATGACGTCAGTGCTACCAACTGCTGAAAAATCATGATTGAAATTTGAAGTCTATGTTGGATATCTCGGATGATATGCATGGGATTTATTCCAAAATTGGCACAAATATAGATATTATCACATCAGACTAGTTTACAGGAGCCCATACATAAGAGTGTTGCCAACATGATTCTATGCCTGCTGATAGGTCCAATCTTTAAATGCATGTAACTTCCATACTATCTATTGGATTTCAACCAAATTTGGTATGTGATTTGTGCACCAGAGCAAATATAAATATGCATTTCTTTAGTGGCACAAGGGTTGCCAACTGTTGAAAAATGCACTCTATACATTTTAATCCTAATCTCAATATATCAGAAACTATGCAGGCCAACAGTTCTAAACTTTGCATACATATCGTACCTGCAAATGTAGGTTGATTTTCAGTAACCGTCATACGACAGTGCTGCCAACATGATTCTACGCGTGCTGATAAGTTTGATTTTCAATCACATGAAACTTCCATACTAATAAATGAAGTTCTTTCAAAATTGGCACATATATAGATCATAATATTTCAATTTATGTTTGAGCATCCAATTTATGGCAGTGTCGCCGACCTGATTTTACTTGCTGATAAATTCAATATTTAAATACATGTAACGTGCATACTATACATGTATATTGGATCTAAACCAAATTTTGCATGCGCACTGTGGACCTTAAGAGATGGAACTAAGGATATACTGTACTAGCAGTAGTGCTCGGCTTCGCGCGGTGGATTTTTTTTTTTGTTCTATGGATGATAATGAATACTACTACAAAACTGGAGCGCTCAAGGATAAGGATCGGAAAGCATCAACGGTTATTGCAGCTGATAACCTCAGTATACTGCACCAACTCCATCGCTCTTATACAGAGGCATAATATTGTCATGATGATAACTGTTTTAAGGGGCCTAAGAAATCTTTTTGCACTAATTTTGCAATTTATAAGCAGCTCGCAATTCTGCACCAGAACACTGGTAGGGGCGATGTGATGCAGCCCGCATTGCCAGGCAACAATAGACTTAGGTATTATTGAAGCTGTTCGGGAGTGCTTGTTCTTCAGACTTACTGAACAAAAATAAATTTTTAAGGTTACCTGAGATATGTAGCCTAATGCTATATAGCCTACACTATTGCTCTTGAATCTGGCTATCATATACACAAAGAATTTTTCGAATCCGACTGGTAGTTCCAGAGATTAGCACGTTTAACCACACAAACAAACAAACTCTTCAGCTTTATTTTATTAGTATAGATTTAGAGTCGCAAGTCTGCCAACTGTTGATATATGGTCTCTATAATTTTAAGAAAAGTAGGCTCTCTAGTTCATCATGGAACTACTTATTTTTTATCAGTTTGCATTTTTACGGGATACAATGACAAGGATCAGTAGCTAGTCGATTCGGGGAAAGCTGTACAGCGTTGCCGAGATAGAACAGAACACAGCGCCATCATAGTGCCCGTTAAACCAGACACATATTGCTGTACGTCGCCGCTTTCTGGCCTGGGGAATCATAATATGTTCCCGACAGCCTAGTAGCACCTAACCTATCCTGTATATCAGAAGTATTCGTCTCTCTTGAGTTCACAAAAAAATAGAATCTCGTTGGAACGTATTTGAAGCTTTTTTCACATAAACTGCTGATAAGATAGCTATTAACTCTTCAACAGCTCTCAATCTCAGAGGGATATAACAGTCGAAAATCACGTCTCGATGTTCGAGAAGGGAGTTAGTTGTAGCATATCGACTACCTGTTCGTTTCCTTGACAAATGGTGTGAGTGCCGGGCGATTGGCAGGTCGGACCTGTTAGGAAACTCGAAGCATTCATCTTTCCCTCGTTCGCCAAGCTTTTGGGGCATAAATTACTTGCGAGTGACAGCAAAGCTCTCGTCTGAAACGGATTGGAAAATCGATCTTTTCTTCGATCGTCGGTTGAAGGGAGGAGTACTCAACTTTGTCTCAGGGTCTTCTTGTGGCCAGTGTGGTTCAGGAGACAAGCGACGCTCGATGGAGGAACCTCCAATATTGTTCCCGCAACGGTGTCTAAAGTGAAGGGAGAGACGGTGAAGTATTTGCCAGAAGAACTTCCACAAAAACCAATAATATCTACGACAGATACTTCCATGAAGTAAGATTATTTTCATATATCCTACTTATGTCAATTGCCTCAATCAACATACAAAATTTCAGATTGATTGCTTTAATGGATTCGTAGATAATGAGAACAGTCTAAATATTTCGAATGGTCACCGTGTTGGATTGTTTATATATATGTAGGCCATAGAGTTGTGCAGTATTACATGAAGATTATTGCTTAGGTGTATTATTCAAACTTCACATGATTATGACACAAGAAATAAAAACGAGATATTGATATTTTGCACAGCCGCCATCTTGTAGTTATGAAAACAATTGAAATAATTTACATGTCAGTAGATTACAATTTGTATAAGCATTTACCGTACCATGTTTCACTGTTCTCGGATGGTTAAATCGCGAGAAACGTCCATTTAAATATTTAAATTTCGCTTCGCCGCCATGTTGAATTTGTGCCCACCAGGTTATTGAAAATTCCATAGGTGAACTTATGTTCCTAGCTTTTATCAACATACAAAATTGCAGTTTGATAGCTGTCATAGATTAATAGATATTGAGAACCGTCTAAATATTTCAGATGGTCGTCATGTTGAATATTTATGTATATAGGCCATAGAATTATGTACTATTAGATGAAGATTATTGCATAGATTCTTTGTTCAAACGTTGACTTAGATTGCATGATTAGAATACAAGAAATAAAAACATATTTTAAAATTTCGCACAGCCACCATCTTGAGGTTATGTAAATAATTGAACTAAATTATATGTCAGTTCATTACAATGTGTATAAACATTTGCTGTACGACGTTTCACTGCGCTCGGAAGATTAAATCACGAGAAAAGTTTATTTAAATGTTTCAACTTCGCTTGGCCACCATGTTCCTTTTGTAGTTTACAGGTTTATTTAAAGTTACGTAGGTGAACGCCCAGTAGTGCCCCTTATCGCCGTACAAAATGTCATGGTGATATGAGTAATAGTTTCGGAGATATAGAATGTCGGTGAAATATTTCGCACAGCCGCCATGTTGGATTGGTGAGACGTAATAACATTTGAAGCGCAAGGTCGGGGTCGGCCAAAATTGTACTATAACCTTACTGAGTTTGATTGAAATCGCTCCAGCCGTTTAGAGGGGGGGGGGCACACACACACACACACACACACACACACACACTGATAATAGGTCATCTCATAAGCCTATCTTTCATAAATGAAAATAGCCTAAAAACTTGTCAAAATCAGGGCAATAACTGTTTCAAATGAATGCTTTCAGCATGTTAGAATGTTAAAATGACATGAAACAGGCGTCACGGCGGCGGCCAAAATGTGAAGGGGCAATTATGGAGAGTATTTTTCTACAGCAACAGTTCTGCAAATCGCACACTTCGTACATTTTATAGTATTTTTTAAATAAATTATAGATATTTATGAAATTGGAGTGCAATTCGCCACTGCTAATGTCTATTCTCTTTCATTTGAATGATCATTTTCACGATCGTTCGCTTGTGAGCAACGCAGGAGGGATCAATACTACTGGACACGTTCCTTTTTAGCCTATTTTCATTTATGAAAAAAAATATGCTTATGAGATCACCTTTTGTCCGTGTATGTGTTTTCCCCCCTCACCCCTCACTCCCCCCCCCATACCCCCCCCCCCCCCCCCGCCCGTTTCAATGAAACTCGGTAAGTGCATACTACTACCTCGTCCAATCTCGACCGTGTCTTTCACATTTTAAAACGTTTCACTAGTCCAACATGGCGGCCGCACGAAATATTTCACTGGCATTCTACTGTATATCTCCGCAACATTAACTAATATCACCCTGAAATTGTGTACGGTGATAAATGCGACTACTACTGGTGTTGGGGTAGCGCGCCTGCCTCTCATCCGGAGGACCCGGGTTCAATTCCCGGCTCCACCAGGGATTTTTAGAAACTGACGAGGGGGCTGGAACGGGGTGCACTCAGCCTCGTGAGGACAATTCAGTAGCTGTCTGTCAGTGATGCAGCGCCCCGGTCACGAAAACTAAGATTAACGGCCGAGGGGACCCGATGCACTGACCACGCGTCACTCCAATATCTTCAGGCGAAATGCCTGGGCAGCGGTCGCTTGTTAGGCCCAGGCCCTTCATGGGCTGTCGTGCCAGGGGTTATTATACCAGAAGTTTACCTATGTGACTTTCAAAAACCTGTTAAGGGCAAATCGAACATGGCGGCCAAGAGAAGTAGGAACATTTTAATAGACTTTTTTCGCGATTTAACCATCCGAGCGCAGTGAAAATTTGTCCAGCAAATGTTTATACTCATGGTAAAGTACTGACATCTAATTTAGTTCAATTGTATACACACCTCAAGGTGGCGTCTGTGCGTAATTTTTAAATTAAGTTTTTATTTCCTGTGTCCTTATCATGCGATCGAAGTGAACGTTTGAATAATGAACCTACACAATAATCTTCATCTAATGGTACATAACTCTATGGCCTACACATATAACGATTAAACATGGCGGCCATCCGAAATATTTAGACGGTTCTCAATATCTACGAATCTATTACAACAATCAAACTGAAATTTTGTATGATGATAGTGGCTATTAACATAAATTCACATATGGATCTTTCAATAACCTGGCGAGCAAAAAACCAACATGGCGGTGACGCGAAATTTTAAAAATGTAAATGGGTTTTTCTCGCGACTCTTCATCCGTGAAACTTGGCACGGTATATCTTCATAAAAGCCTCAATAACAGAATTTTTGGCAACTTAAAAATGGCTGCTGTGCATTTTTTTAACTCTCTTTCATTCTTGACTCCTAAGTATGGCCAGTAGGATATATGAAAATAGATTATTTAGTTATTCACGGAACTACTTATTTTTAAATTTATATTCTTTGTCTACATGATAATTCTCAATTTCAATTGTTTCTTAAGTTAGGTGAGTGATGTAGGCTACGATCATTTATTTCCCTTGTTTTTTCCGTATTTGCTATGTACTGCACTTTCTCTTTCTGCAACTTGGAGGCATGGTGGCGCAGCGGTCAAGCTGTTAGCCTTTCACCACGGCGACCTTGGTTCAATTCCCGGTCAATGCATGTGAGATTTTCAAAGTGAAACGACATGTCCTGTGGTTCAGATTCCACGTAAAAGGGAGGTCCAGTGGCTCATGATCCGGAGATTAACGGTCACGTAAAACTACAAACTTACTTCTTTCCACCCTATCTTTCTGCAACTGTTCTGCAGAAGTTTGGTGCTCCCAGCGATTTCCGCCTTTCCTTGCACCTCAAGAATTGTTTAGCCTACTATTCACATTTTGCATTAATGAGGAATAAGTAGACTTACGAGATCGATCCGGGCAAATGTGTGTCTGTCTATTTGTCTGTCTGGCTGGCTGTGTGTCCCCCCTCCCTCCTATCTACTCCTAAATGGATGCAGCAATCGAAACAAAATTTGGCGGGAGTAAAGATCTATACCTGAATATCTCAATGCCGTATTTGAAAATGATGTCAGTGCTACCAACTGCTGAAAAATTGCAATTGAAATTTGAGCTCCATGTTGGATATCATGGAAGGTATGAATGGGAGCTATTTCAAAATTGGCACACGTCTAGATAATAATATTTCAGTTTAATTTCCAGGAGGCCATACACGGCATTGTAGCCGAAACGATTATAAGCCTACTGATAGGTCCAATTTTTAAATGCATGTAACTTCTACACTATCAATCAGAATTCAACCAAATTTCGTATGTACTATGTATACATAAACACAAATGACTGAGTATATTCTTAAGAGTCACCAAGGCTGCCAACTGTTAATAAATGCTCTCAATTTATTTTATCCAAATACCAATATAACAGAAAGTATGCAAGCCGACAGCTTTAAACTATGCACACGTGTAGTACCTGACATTCTATATTAATTTGGAGTAACTTATATACGTCACTGCTACCAACATGATTCTAAGCCTGCTGAGAGGTCCAACTTTCAATACATGTAACTTCTGTACTATTATTTGGATTTCAACCGAATGTCGTATGTGCTATGTGTACCATAACAGATATGACTTTGTCGATTCCTAAGAGCAACCAGAGCTGCCAGCTGTTAATAAATGCTGTCTCTATTTTAGTTAACCTAATATCAATATATCAGAAAGTATGCAAGCCAATAGCTCTAAACTTTGCACACGTAGTACCTGCCATTCTAGATTAATTTGGAGTAACTAATATACGTCAGTGCTGCGAACATGATGCTAAGCCTGCTGATAGGTCCAATTTTAAAATGCTTGTAACTTTTATACTAACTAATGGATTTCATTCAAAATTGGCACAACAATAGATCATATTATTTCATATTATTTCTGACCAATACATGCATGACATTGTTGCCAACATGATTTTACGCGCGCTGTTAGATCCAATGTTTAACAGCATGTAACGTCCATGCTGTCCATTGGACTTCAACCAAATTTTGTATTCTGTACCTTAAGAGATGGAACTAAGAACATATTCAGTCACCAGGGCTGCCAACTGAAGTGCTCTATTAGGCTACATTATGCCAGGTATACAGTATTTCGACTTTTTAGAAATTTCGATATTACCAACTTAATTTCGTCATTATTCTAGATAGGTCCATATAGATTAATCATTGGCATGAAACTTAAATTTTAAGAAAAGTAGGCTCTTTAGTTCTTCACGGAACTTCTTGTTGTTCTCCTGCCAGCATTTTCACACTGACGAATATCTGAAGACGAATAGCAATTTTGGTTCCACTCGCAGACGGCAGACTTCTATTACACAGGACTATAATAGCTTCCTCTATAAAGGGTTAAAAGAACACTAACTAACTTCTCAGTAACGGAGGGCAGACTATATTTGGTCATTAAACATATCTTGTGAAGTTTTGGCCAGAAATTGAAAATGTTCAAATTGCATACTTCGTTTATATAGATTAATGAGCCCACTATTTACACACATGAAGAAAAGGTCTTTTATATACTTACCACATCGAGCGGGGGTGGTACAAAACTTCCTCCAGGAGTCCACCATTGCACGAATGGAATGGCCTACGATGTCCCCGGACATGAACTGTGTCCAACATATGGCAAGTGTCTCAATTCGTTTTGTGCCTATGTCGAGAAATACCTGATAAGTTACATGCTGTATCTGTTGCCAATAATGTTTTGCACATAACTATGTTCTCTTAACAAAAATAGGGAAAGTTACTTTCTGGATGCACCTCGTACTCTGAAACAGTTGAGGGCGACTACAACAATATCGCTTTTGAAAGACCTGCTCGTAGTCAGATGCAATTGTGTTCTACACACATCAAAAAATGTTTTGCATATACTGTACTTACCACATCAAGCGGCGGTGGTGCAAAACTTCCTCCAGGAGTCCGCCATTGTACCCGGACATGAACTGTGTCCAAAATATCTGGGATATGCTGAAGCGTGCTATTGCTCAGCGTCCACGCCCTGCCATAACCCACCAAGAGATCATGGAGGCTGCCGTCGAAGAGTGGGATCGCCTGCCTCAAGAGGACGTAGACAACTTGATCTGCGGTATGCCACGGCGAGTAAGAACTCTGCTGGACGCCCGTGGTGGCCATGTTCATTATTGAAACGTCACAGGATAGCAAGATTACAACACATATCAGTCCCTGTTTAGCAGGCCAAATGTCTTCCTGTACGTATAGTTTGTAATTGTCTTTATGTTCGACCATGGCGAAATGTAATTATGTCAGAAAACTGTAATATAATGAGGCTCATTATAAGTTACTACAAGTTTTGATTACGATACAGTTTCTCCCACCAATCAGAGCTCAAGAAACAGTTGTGTGATGAATTAGGTAAGGATAGCATCGCATCTGCGCTGACTTCCACGGCCTCCTAATTTAAATTCCACTGCGTGGCTGGTGTCATAGTGAGGTATTCGAGGAGGTCATGGTATTCTCTGAGTCCCATGCGCTCTGTTCAGTACATAAAACTGGTGAAATCTCGACAGATATTTATGAATATTTATGTTCGAACATATAAGGTGCGTTCAAAAAGTAACGATCCGGAGTCTGTAATGCACAAACCGGTGACGACATCGGCTAATCGTGGCGTGTGTTACGAGGTGTGGTTCCGACCAGAGTGTGGAAGGTCACAGTCCGTCGCTAGAAGGCACGCGTGCACGTCACGTGACGATACAAAGCGAGCAGCAGCGTGCATCAATCGTCCAACGCTGTCAGTCGCATTGCAAACAGTGACATGGAGGCGTCAAACGAAGAGCAAAGAGGTGTTGTTCGGTTTCTGACAGCGAAAGGAATAGGGGGAACGGACATTCATCGCCGAATGTCACAAGTGTACGGCGAACACTGCATGTCCCTTGCAAGGGTCAAGGCGTGGCACAAACGTTTCAGGGAAAGACGGGTGTCGTTAGCCGATGATGTCCGATCTGGGGCACCCCCCTGCATTACCGATGACAACGTCCAGCTGGTTGATGCACTCATTACCCAGGACCGCCGAGTGACAGTGAACGCCATAGCCGCCGTGGTCGGATTGAGCGTCGGAAGTGTGCACACCATCCTGAAGGAACGACTGCACTTGCGGAAAGTGTGTGCCCAATGAGTGCCCCACAGTCTTCAACCACACCAGGAAGCATGTCGAATGGCCTACTGTCTTGGACTTGGTTGCCATTATAGGCTTGTTGCATAATGTACTATTACGCACATGAATAAAGTCTGCAGGATCTTTGTCAGAATGCCGTCTCCTTTGTAATAACCTCGCCCACAATCCCACATACGCTCTGCATTATGGCAAACAAGTGTTATGCAAATTTTCTTTTGATGTGTGTAGTTTAATGCTCAGTTTACCTGAAGTGTTATAAAATGCGTGTTTCAGAAGAAAAGAACTCACTCTTTTAACTATTGCATGTGGAATCTTCTTCGTCTTTTATAGAGAAATGCCCCACGGATTTGCATTTCAAAATAACTTCCATAATACCTCAGGAGGTTCAAATAAATGACGCTGTTTTTAAAACTCCTAAGAAGAATTGAAAGAGAAAGTTCTGTAAGAATTGGGGAAAATGAGAAAAGTTAAATCCCAGTAAAGAAGTAGGGGTGGAGGGTGTACAAACCATCAAGTATTTATTGGTAATGCCACCCTAGTCGCACCCTTCGCAATAACTAAACGTCATCCTTGCTTTCCATTTGGTTTGTTTCATTGAAGATGCCCCCCAGGAGCTCACATCTAGTGGGACGTGGGTTGGCGACCACGGGACCCCCAGTTGAGTCCGGCATTGCTTCCACTTATATGTGCCGGGCTCCTCTCCGTCTTTCTTCCTGTCGACCTCTCTTGGGCAACTCTTGTTCTCTTCCGACCCCGATGGAATTAGGGTATCCGAGGCCTAGGGAGTCTCACTTTCCCGCCTTAATTGGCCCTTGTCTCATCTTTCCTGATACCCTCATTCTTCGAGGGGTCAGCCTTCTTTTCCTTTTCATGTTATATCCTGCCTTCTGTTCAAGGCCCTCAAGGTGGCAGGGTGTGTGTAGCCCCACCACTTCTGGTGCACCCCGGATAGTGCTACACCCTCAAGGGCGCACGGCTGGTGAGTTTGGGAGTTGGCAACCTCGAGGGATTCCTGAGCTGGGTCCGTTTTGCCCCCTTTTTCGCAGACCTTGGGGCGGGCCCTCTCCTCTTTCCTTTTCCTATCTGCCTTTCATGGCTCTCCTCTCTTTCAAGTTCCTCAATCATCATTCTTCGAGGGTTGAGGTCATTTATTTTCTTCCTGTCCCTTCCTTGCTTTATCCTTTATTTGTTTACCATTTATTCTTCTAGTATGTAAGTTTGTAGTTAGTATTAGTTATAGTTTTCATTCTCATCTCATCTTTCACTAACACCCAAACCATTAGGGGCCGATAACCTAGATGTTAGGCCCTATAAATAACAATCATCATCATCATCATCATCATCATTGAAGATGTGGTGTAGCAGGTAGCATTCTTGGCTGTCGATTCCCGGCTATGCAAATAAATGTAATGCTGGTCTAAGGCTGGAATGGTGTCCACCCAGCCTCGTAAGGCAAACCAGAGAAGAGATGGGTTCTATTCTCACCTTAGCTATCTTGGGAGTGGTTTCCGTTGTTTCCCACTTCTACTTCTGGCAAATGCCGGGATTGTTCCTAACTTACGAACACAGCCGTCTCCTTCCCAAACCTCACCTGAAATACAAATAACGCTACTACAGACACCACAATAACACAGGTTATCAGACAAATGATTGATTTATTTATTTATTAATTAATTAATTAGTTAATGTATTTATTGATTTATTTATTTATTTATTGATTTATTCATCACTGAATTATAAATACACACGATAATACAGCGAACACAATCAGGTTGTCAGATCAAAAAAAACAAGAAGCTCCGTGACGAACTAAAGAGCCTACTTTTCTGAAAATTTAAGATTCATGCCAATGATTAATCGATATGGATCTATCTAGAATAATGACGAAATTAAGTTGGTAATATCGAAATTTCTAATTAGTTCGAAATACCGTATACCTGGCATAATGTAGCCTAATAGAGCACTACAGTTCGCAGCCCTGGTGACTGAATATATTCTTAGTTCCATCTCTTAAGGTACAGAATACAAAATTTGGTTGGAGTCCAATGAATAGCATGGACGTTACATGCAGTTAAACATTGGATCTAACAGCGCGCGTAAAATCATGTTGGCAACAGTGTCATGCATGTATTGGTCAGAAATAATCTGAAATAATATGATCTATTGTTGTGCCAATTTTGAATGAAATCCATTAGTTAGTATAGAAGTTACATGCATTTTAAAATTGGACCTCTCAGCAGGCTTAGAATCATGTTGGTAGCACTGACGTATATAAGTTACTCCAAATTAATATAGAATGTCATGTACTATACGTGTGCATAGTTTAAAGCTGTCGGCTTGCATACTTTCTCATATATATTGGTATTTGGATAAAAGAAATTAAGAGCATTTTTTAACAGTTGGCAGCACTGGTGGTTCATCAGAATACGTACAGTCATATCTGGTTATGTACACATACAACATACGAAATTTGGTTGAATTCCAATTGATAGTGTAGAAGTTATATGTCTTTAAATATTGGACTTATCAGTAGGCTTATAATCATTTTGGCAACACTGCCATGTATGGCCTTCTGGAAATTAAACTGCAATATTATTATCTATATGTGTGCCGATTTTGAAATAGCTCCCATTCATACCTTCCAAGATATCCAACATGGAGCTCAAATTTCAATTGTGATTTTTCAGCAGTTGGTAGCACTGACATCATTTTCAAATATGGGCGTGAGATATTCAGGTATAGATCTTTACTCCTACCAAATTTTATTTCGATTGCTCCAGCCGTTTAGGAGTTGATAGGGGACACACACACACAGCCAGACAGACAGCCAGACAGACAGACAGAAGGACAGACAGACAGACAGACAGACAGACACACATTTTCCCAGATCGATCTCATAAGACTACTTCTTCCTCATTTTTGCAAAATGTGAAAAGTAGGCTAAAAACACAGGATTTCATGACCACAATGTTGCAGAGCCCTTCAAAGAATCAAAAACAGCAAAACCATATTTCGTCGAAATGGCTGGATTATCATTATTCATCTCGCCATTCGCCTGGAGTAGAAATAGAAAACCACTTCGGGGATGGCAGAGCTAGGAATCAAAACCGGGCCTATGTTGTGACAGCCACTACGCAACGAGTCGGACTACAATATGGTAATTCAGTTTAGGGCCTAGGGACATCTTGGTCATCAGCCCCGTGTAGTTGGCTGTGTGTTGAACTTGTCTGATAACCTGTAGTCTATTTATGTGATGACTGTAGTTGTATATTAACCGACAGCAGTGGCTACGCTCGCTAAAGCGCAGCATTAGGTTATGGGGCCAAGCTTTCTGCTGTCTTGGTAGACGCGTGGGTTCGATCCCCACTGTCGGCCGTCCTTGAAATGGTTTTCCGTGGTTTCCCCATTTTCAACTCCAGGCAAATGCTGGGACGGTACCTTCTGACAGGCCACGGCCGCTTCCTTCCACATCCTTGCCCAGTTTCATTCACCAACATTCATTTCATCTCTCATTAACTCCTCTCATGAGGTTGGCGTCAGGAAGGGCATCCGGCCGTAATAAACATCCGCCACAAATACTTTCATCGCATCTCATCCCCAATCCCGTTGGAAAACGGGAATAATAAGGGGTAGGCATACTACTGCAGTTGTATATTAAGGACAGGAATGGGATAGGTGCCCCGGGACTTGAATTCCACATATTTAGTAGCTCTTCAGGCAAGCGACTCAATGTTGAAATCATCGTTTAATGCAGACATGGGCAAACATTTTAGGAGCAGGGCCAGATGCAATACGAAATAATTTAGATGGGCCGAAAAAAAAAACATTATAATTATGTTTATGTTTGACCCTGACTATTATATGTCAGAAAACTGTACTATAATGGGGGCTCATTATAACACTATTTTTAGCCTACTTTTCACATTTTGCAAAAATGAGGAAAAGTAGACTTATGAGATCGGGCAAGTGTGTCTGTCTGTCTGTCTGTCTGTCTGTCTGTCTGTCTGTCTGTCTGTCTGTCTGTCTGTCTGTCTGTCTGTCTGTCCTTCTGTCTGTCTGTCTGGCTGTGTGTGTGTCCCCCCCCCCCCTCTATCAACTCCTAAACGGCTGCAGCAATCGAAACAAAATTTGGTAGCAGTAAAGATCTATACCTGAATATCTCACGGCCATATTTGAAAATGATGTCAGTGCTACCAACTGCTAAAAAATCGCAATTGAAATTTGAGCTCCATGTTGGATATTTTGGAAAGTATGAATGGGAGCTATTTCAAAATTGGCACACGTACAGATCATAATATTTCAGTTTAATTTCCAGGAGGCCAAACATGGCAGTGTTGCCAAAATGATTATAAGCCTCCTGATAGGTCCAATTTTTAAATGCATGTAACATCTACACTATCAATTGGAATTCAACCAAATTTCGTACGTTGTATGTGTACATAACCAGATATGACTGAGCGTATTCTTAAGACCTACCAGGGCTGCCAACTGTTAATAAATGCTCCTAATTTATTTTATCCAAATACCAATATATCAGAAAGTATGCAAGCCGACAGCTTTAAACTATGCACACGTATAGTACCTGACATTCTATATTAATTTGGAGTAGCTTATATACGTCAGTGCTACCAACATGATTCTAAGCCTGCTGACAGGTCCAACTTTAAATACATGTAACTTCCATACTATCATATGGATTTCAACCAAATTTCGTATGTGCTATGTGTACCATAACAGATATGACTATGCGTATTCTAAGGAGCAACCAGAGCTGCCAACTGTTAATATGTGCTGTCCCTATTTTTGTTACCCTAATATCAATATATCAGAAAGTATGCAAGCCAATAGCTCTAAACTTTGCACACGTATAGTACCTGGCATTCTAGACGAATTTGGAGTAACTAATATACGTCAGTGCTGCCAACATGATTCTAAGCCTGCTGATAGGTCCAATTTTAAAATGCATGTAACTTCTATACTAACTAATGGATTTCATTCAAAATTGGCACAATAGATCATATTATTTCAGATTATTTCTGACCAATACATGCATGACATTGTTGCCAACATGATTTTACGCGCGCTGTTAGATCCAATGTTTAACTGCATGTAACGTCCATGCTATTCATTGGACTTCAACCAAATTTTGTATTTTGTACCTTAAGAGATGGAACTAAGAATATATTCAGTCATCAGGGCTGCCAACTGTAGTTCTCTATTAGGATACATTATGCCAGTTATACAGTATTTCGAACTAATTGGAAATTTCGATATTAGCAACTTAATTTCGTCATTATTCTAGATAGGTTCATATTCTGTAGAATAATCATTGGCATGAAAAGTAGGCTGTATACTTCTGCACGGAACTTCTTGTTTCATTATGAAACAGTTTCTCCCACCAATCAGAGCTCAAGAAACAGTAGTTTGACCAATTAGATAATTAGATGCACTGAGTTCCACGGCCTTCTAATTTAAATTTCACTGCCAGGCCTAGTGTCATAGTAGGGTAATCGAGGAGGCCGTGGTCAAATACAAGGCACTCTCTGCGTCTCATGCGCTCTGTTCAGTACATAAAACTGGCGAAATCTCGACAGATATTTATTAATATTTATGTTCGAACATAAAATAGTTATAATAATTATCGTCGAACATAAACAGACGAATGCAACTCGCCTATAATGGTAATTGAGACACTCATATGGAAATTATAAAACTCGCTTACGCTCGTTTTATAAGCATACTCGTGTCTTAATTATCGCCATTATAGGCTCTTTGCATAATGTACTATTATAGATAGATTATATAAGAGTTTAATTTCTGAATGTTAAATCAAACAAAACTTGTAGGCTATAACGGTAGAAAACCTAGCAAAAAAGAACACACATTCATTTTGTTAGAAGAGGAAGGAGTATGTGATAAGTGAAACTGTGACTTTGTTTCTAAAAGTTTTTCATAATCTGGCTGAAACTGGGATGAACTGATTGTTAGTAGCGCTGCTAAGTGGAGGTCTGCCAATATATTTCTGATGCTATTTTTTTTTTAAGCTCCATTGTAGAAAACACCTGTTCACAAATGTGTCATGGTGCGCCTCGCTCGAAAGTGATGAGCTCCATCTCAGCAATGCTGTAAAGCATTCCCCGGAGCGGCTAGCTGGTGAACCATGTCTTATTTCCCCGTACAAATACAAACCAATATAAAATAATTGAATTAATTTACGTATTTCACAGTCATACTGCATACCATTTTGATGAATAAGGATTACAACGCGTCCAAGAACTACATTTTCCAACGGCCCCGAGCCGAGAAAAAGTTACCTTACAAAAATGATAACAACTTTGTTTCTTGGACACACAAAATTTTGAAATTAATAAAACTGTTTTATAAAAATCCATTGTATATTGTGTTAAAATGTGGATTCGATCAGATGACGGGTTTGTGAGATAATAATTCTTAAATGTGACGCATGGTTGAAACACGCTTAAAAACGAGCACATCTTGTGTTCCAACTACGATAAAAATATTAAAATATAAATTAAAAATTCGAAACCTACATGAACTAACGTAAAATAGAACGACGAAAATTATGATGTTATTGTATTTTATGTAGGTCTATTGGTTACTTCACAAACAACCTTCAAACTCGAGTGCACATATTATTTTGGTCGACAGTAGCTTCGGAGCGAGTTTACAAGCTAGCGAGCGAGCCTATCACCCCATCTCCGGCCAACATCAAACTGTCAAATCATGTCGAGTTAAGACTTCAGAGTTTGGAGTTTCACTGTTCACCTAGGCTTTTCTGAATTGTTTACATTATTTAAATTACTCATGGTGGTCCCGTATTGATATGCTATAAAATTCTTATTAATAACTATTTCTGAATTGTGTCTCGGACCTGCCGTCCGTGCGTCTTTTAAGCTTACGTTGGGGAAGCCAGGTCGGGTTGCTATTCCTTTTTAAAATGAAAAATAATGAAAAATAAAAATAGCCCCAGTATTGAAAATCCACAGCCTGCTTCCAGTCTCCGACCGGGTCAGGAATGGAATGAATGAAGCCCCCAATCTAGCGGCGAGGATATGAACTGTGCCGGCTGCCGAGGCCTGACGCACTCCTCTGGGGCAATGATTACATGAATGACAGATGAAATGAAATGATAGTGGAGAGTGTTGCTGGAATGAAATTGACAGGGAAAACCGGAGTACCCGGAGAAAAACCTGTCTGCCTCCGTTTTGTCCAGCACAAATCTCACATGGAGTGACCGGGATTTGAACCACGGGCCCAGCGGTGAGAGGCTGGCGTGCTGCCGCCTGAGCCACGGAGGCTTAAAAATAGCCCCAGTATTCTATGTCCCAATTCTTCAACAAACCTTTAGTTTTAAGAGCCACTAAAATAGTTTTATAAGAACATAACTTTAGTTCATAAATGCTTGGAATCATTCATTTACTTCTATAAAACACACCCGAGTGTTTTATAAGAGTGCTTAAAACGGAAAAAGTAATAAAAGAAATAGAAACAAAAGAAGTGATATGCGTGGCTCAGTAGTTTTTATTTTAAAAGCTATTTCAGCTATCAAATCATTTTCATACACGCCATCAATCTGCAGAGGTAGCTTTAGTGAGATATTCTTTTATTGCTCGGGTCTTTTGTCTCCAACGGTCGTTTCAGTTGAGGGCCACAGACCGCGAGGATTACACAAATGAATGTCGAGCGACCGCAGCACAGCCTGGTGGTAGGAAGAGAGAAAAAGCAATTTTTGATTTATTAACATACATATTACTTTTAATGAACAGTCTTCGAAGATGATCACACTTTATCGGAATAGCAATTATTATGCTATTAGAACTAAGGCGCATTCATATTTAGTAGGAACCTTCAAAGTCAATTAATAACATTGATGATTAGAAATTAGGTCCGCCTCGTTGCGTTGTGGCTAGCATTTTTGGCTGAGACCATGGAAGCCCGGCTCTGCCAAGAAATTTAATCTGGTCTGATGGCTGGAACGGGGTACACTCAGCCCCGTGAGGCAATACTGAGAGGAGGCAGGTTCGTCAGTTCAAAAGTTCAATTTATATACCTATCATTTTCTAGTGGGTACGATAACTACCTTCAATTCCCACCAATCACTTTCATATACAATATTACCATAAAAAATCTCGGTCGAGTTCATTAATGGGCAAAATCGGAACAAAGGGGTGTAAATGGGGGGGGGGGGATTTTTGATGAGTAACATCTTTCCACTCGGTATCTGTATATTTTTTGTGGGGGTGATTTTGAGCAATGAAACGGAAATGCATGGGACGGAAACAATGAAACGGAAATCGATGGGACGGAAACAATGAGCGCGCGCGGTGCCGGAGATTGATACTGTCGGCCATGTGCTAGTTGGAATGTATATCGCATACGGTTTAGTTCAAGGTTTGCAGGCCGCATTAAAGATATTCCTACAATAAATCACCTTCAAGTTGTCGTTCTTTGGTGTGAAGATATTCATTATATCATATTTGCTGAAAACAATTATGATTTATTAAATCTACATACTTTTGCTGTATTCTTATTTAATGTAAGTACTCGAGGTACTATCGGCCATGTGGCTATGTGGAATCTATATCGCATACAAAATTACTTCAAGGTTTGGAGGCCCCATTAAAGATATTCCTACAATAAATAATTTTCATGTTGTCGTTCTTTGGTGTGAAAATATTCATTATATCATATTTGCTCAAAACCGGCACTGGAGTTTTACAAGTAGTTATTTCAATGACCAACAGAGTTCACTGTTAACAAGTGATAACTTGTCACATGTCACACATCATATGCGACTACTGTAAGGCTCGTAATTTATTTTTATTTTTATTTTTTCTGAAAAGTAAAATAATGCTATAACTTTTCAGTATGTGAAAAAACAAATCCATTCAAAGTTCATACTATTCTTTGGATAGGATCCAAAAACAGCACCAAACATTAACCAAAGGGATGGGAAAATGGAGTTTTGAGGGGGAAAAAAATCATACCTCCCTTAAACCTTTATAGGTCCGTGGTGAGTATATTAACCACCTACAAACAGGACAATTTATATTGCTAGTTCATTAGTTATTGTTGTTTAAAGACCCGAACAGCGAGGTCATTTTCCCCAATTTATATTGTCACAGATGCTGATGTTAGTATCTTTCAGTCATATTTCACCGAATTGTATTTAGAAGTGTCAATATTTCTGAAACCAAATTTAATTTCTTTATCTCTTTGACCTCAGTTGGTTGATATTTGAATCGGTGTTCTTTCAAAGGGCGTAATCGACATTTTGTTTTACATTTTCACTTTTTTAGCGTTTTGTTTTCCGTATGGATAGAGCCATCCGTTTCCTTTGAAAGGACGCTTGTGCAAGCGTTCTTTCCTTATAAAACTCATGTTCATAAATATTGAGTTTTTTTAAGGGTGGACGTGCGTCACACGGGACTACATGACCGCGTTGTCGCAGCCCCTAAATTAAGGAACCAACTACAAAGACTTTCTTATGTTGTAAGTATTTCCCTGTGCTTCAGATTTGTTGCAATTTTTGTGTGTAGCAAATCCATTCCATCTGAACACAATGCCTGTGCTTTTGATTTGCACTAATTTCTTAGTATTGCAAAAAAAAACAATTTAGGTCCTAAACTGATATTTATCAATGATCCATTATATTTTGTGACCATCTTTGCCATCAATTTGTGTAAATATTGATACGTGTTACCCCTAGGCCAACGAGACAGCTGCCTTGGCCTGTCACACTGCCACCCCCCTAAAGTACCCTGCCGGTCCGCGGCGGCACGTAACAATATCTGTCTCTAGCAAATAGATTGCATTTTCGAACAATTTAATGAACATTTTTGTGTCTAATTATTCGATTCTTTTGAAAGGGCGTAGTTGCATGATTTTCTTTTGCGCATATCTTCCGGACAAACATTTATAAAAATATTTTAGATAGTGGAACATGTTCAATAAAAGCATGTTGGTCACAAAATCCGTTAAAATAAAAATTAAATTAAAGGTTGAGCCTTTGGGAAAGTTTTATTTAGTTTCCAACAATTTCCTTTCGTTCACCTACGCCCTTTCAAAAAACACTGATTCATTTGTTTTAAATAAAAATAATTAAAATTAAAAAGTAAACAAGTAGTTCCGTGTAGAACTATACAGCCTATTTTCATATATCCTACTTATGTTAACAGCCACTATCAACATACAAAATTTCAGTTTGATTGCTGTAATAGATTCGAAGATATTGAGAACCGACTAAATATTTCGGATGGTCGCCATGTTGGACTTTATATATGTAGGTCCTAGAGTTATGTACTGTTACATGAAGATTATTGTGTACGTGTGGCATTCATACTTCAATCGCATGATTAGGACACAAGAAGTAACAAGGAGATTTAAAAATTTCGCACAGCTGCCATCTTGTGGTTATGGAAACAATTGAAATAAATTAGATGCCAGTGGATTAACATTCGCATAATGATTTACTGTACCAAGTTTCACTGCACTCGGATGGTTAAATTGCGAGAAACGTCCTTGTGAATATTTATACTTCGCGTCACCGCCATGTTGGATTTATGATCACCAGGTTATTCAAAGTCCTATAGGTGAACTTATGTTCATAGCCCCTATGCACATACAAATATTCAGTTTGATTGATATAATAGATTCGTAGATATTCAGAGCCGTCTAAATATTTCGGATGGTCGCCATGTTAGATTGTTAAATGTATAGGCCATCTAGCCATGTTCCATTAAAGGAAAATTATTGCGTAGGTTCATTATTCAAACTTTCACTTCGATCGCATAATTACGACACAAGAAATAAAAACTTAATTTTAAAATTCGCACAGCCGCCATGTTGAGGTTATGTAAACAATTGAAATAACTTAGATACCAGTGCATTAAAATGTGTATAAATATTTCCTGAACCAAGTTTCATTGCGTTTGGAACATTAAATCGCGAGAAAGGTGTATTTAAATTTTCAAATTCGCTTGGCCGCCATGTTCGTTTTGTAGTTAACTGGTTTTTGAAAATCTTATAGATGAACTTCCAGTAGTGCCCTTTATCTCCGAACAAAATTTCAGGTTGATACCCCTAATAGTTTCTGAGATATTGAAAACCGGTGAAATATTTCGCACAGCCGCCATCTTGTGGTTATGTAAACAATTGAACGAAGTTAGATGTCGGTGCAGTATAATGTGTATAAGCATTTACTGTACCGAGTTTTATTGCGTTTGGTTGGTTAAATCGCGAGAAACGTCTATTTAAACGTCGCAAATTCGCTTGGCCGCCATGTTTGTTTTGTAGTTACCTGTTTTTCAAGAGTCACATAGGTGAACTTCTAGTAAGTCCCTTTATCACCGCAAAAAAATCCAGGGTGATATCGGTAATAGTTTCGGAGATATTGAATGCTGGTGTAAAATTTCGCACAGCCACCATGTTGGATTGGTGAGACGTAACAAAATTTGAAGGGCACGGTCGGGGTCACCCGGAATAGTGCTATGAACTTACCGAGTTTCATTGAAATCGCTCCAGCAGTTTAGAATTTATTAGGGGACACACACACACACCACACACACACACACACGGACAAAAGGTGATCTCATAAGCCTATTATTTTTCAAAATTGAAAATAGGCTAAAAATGAAATTTAATAAAAAGTAGATTTATAAATAAATATGCATGATAAAATGAGTATTAAATATGCTTATCAAAGTTACAATTCTAGTAATTTTATAACCTTAAGGTTGCGATAATGAAAATAATATATAAAAATTAAATTATTAAAACAACATCAACATTAAAATGTAAAAGAAAAACTTAATAATAATCATTAAAAATGGGCAAAATATTTAAATTAAATGTCAACAAATAAAAATAAAATACCGTATCTTTAATAATATTCTTCCTTATAACGGGTTAATAGGCACAACATCAAAACCAATTCAAATGGTCAATATTCCTCTGAAAATTACCAACATTTTGTTTTGATATGACTCAACCTTACGCCAAGGGATGAGCAATTATTTTTCGGAATTGAAGACCCTACTTCCTAGCTGTATCTCCAACATCAAGTCCGGGAATGGAGTGATCGGTTAAGTCAATATGGCCTCCGGCTTAACAAAGGTAAAACGGAATATATGCCATCGGATGCAGGAGAAATCGGAACAATCCTAGTCGACGGCGATGACCTGCCTCGAACGACAAAATTTAAGTACAGTATCTTGGCTCTACGATAACTGCTAAAGGTCGTCTCATCAAGGAGGTCAACGTAAGAATTCATGCTGCGTGTATGAAGTGGCCAACAACGACAGGTGTCATGTGCGATCACCAGATGAAAGACCGCCTAAAATCGAAGATTTACCGCACTGTCATTCGTCCCGTGGCGCTTTGTGGTACCGAATGTTGGCCGATCACCAAGGAAGCGGAACGTCGGCTAAGTGTCATGGAGACCAAGATGCTTAGATGGACAGCTGGCATTACTGGGTTGGATCACATCCCCAATGAAAGAATAAGGGAACGATTTGGTATCGCGGCAATCAACAACATAATGCGTGAGTGTCGTCTGCGATGGTTTGGGTCAGGAGCGGACACCATTGCAAAACAAAGGTACACTCTAGAGGTCGCCGGGAAAATATCAAAGGGGCGACCGAGACAACGTTGGGCCGATACACTGCACAGGGATCTGAAAAGTGTCAACCTTCATTCGGACATGGCCCATGACCGAGTAAAGTGGAGACAGCGGATTCACATAGCGGACCCTGCCACGAGGCGGGACAAACGCTATAGTAAAAGGAGAAGAAGAGCTTATTTCCAAAGTGATGTAAATCCATGAAATGCAAAACTTCAGAAATCGCGTTTTTGTCTTTTCGTATAATTAAATTCAGATATGATTAAGAATATAATGTAATTTCATTCATTACTTTATGCACATCCTGACACTGTGTTTTGAAAATCTCTTATCAATGGAAATGGTGGTAATCCTCTCCTGTAAATTGGAGTTAGGACGTTTTGGAATTAAAATGGCATACACATTGAATGGCATTTATAAACATTTAAATGGTCTAAACACAACAAGCACAAACTGATGCTTTACATATTCTTCAAAGTAGCTATGACATTGATTTAACACGTGATATCACGTTTTGCACTTTATTTGTGTCTACTCAAATGAAGTACATTACACATCAGTTGTTACGTCCACCTTCTCAACATAATCTCCTTGAAGTTAATGCACTTTTGCCATCGATGTGTCAGTCTCTCCAGACCTTCCTGAAACAATTCTTTCGAAGTGCTACGTACCATGCCTTGACATGTGTGTCCAGATGTTTCTTCATGTTCCCTGACAGATGATAATCACTTGTTGCCAAGTCGGGAGAGTATGGGGGATGTGGCAGCACCGTGAATCCCATTTGATCAATGGCAGCGGTGGTCTATCGGCTAGTGTGGGGGCGGGCATTGTCATGTTGCAGAAGAACACCTTTAGCCCATTTTCCTGGCCGCTTTGTCTGAATGGCACGACGTAAGCGCTTAAGGGTTGCTACATATAATAATAATAATAATAATAACAATAAATACAGCCCTTTAATCCCCCAAGGGCAATGGTCCCCTTCCTAGGCAGGGATTTTGCTCCATTACACTCACTAGGTGAGCAGTCCTAAAGAGTAGTGAGGCACCTAGTGGTGCACTTTTCTGGCATGTTAGTATCTGTTCTTGAATTGTTCTTATAGCTATTGATATATCTATTCCTAACCTATTTACAGTATTCTCTATGTTATGTATTGTTGTTCTTATATCTAATATTTCAAAATTGTTAATGTTTCTAGCACGTTCACTTTATTTTTAGTAGAATTTTAACTGTCCTCAATACATTATCGCTATTGTATTTAAGGGTTCACTATGTTGCACTGAGTTGCTCCTTTCCTTTCCTCGCATATATTATATTTTGAAAAGGAGCTTTTCTAGGGTCTTCCACTCTTGTCTGTCTCTTACTCTTCTTGCCCATTGTGGTCCGGCAAATTTCTTGAATGTGTCAGCCCAGCGTGTCCTCTGTCTTCATTCGTTTCTCCAGCCGGTTCTGGGGTCCCACATCGTTGGTCTGTGCGTCCACCTCCTATGCTCCATCCTCACTACGTGGCCTCCCCATTTCCATTATAGTCTGTCCGCTGTGTTGATGACGTCTTTAATACTGGTTCTTCTACGTATCTCCTCGTTCCTTATTCTGTATTTCAGCGTGATATGCTACGTATGCTGCACTGTTAATCGTGGCCCCTAATTCCAGCCAGTCAATGAGGATGATGCCCTTTGTGTCCCAGAACACTGTCGCCAACCGCTTGCTAACTGATGGCACTGTTCGGCATTTCGCTGGTGGTGGACTGGCCCTATGCTTACATTGCATGATCGCCATTTTGCGGATTTTGCAGAATTGGACACAACAATTGGCAAGTTAAGTGAATTCGAAATATTTATCTTTGTCTAATGAAATCTACCTCCGCCTTCTGGCGTGCCGAGAGGGATTTTTCTTACGTTATTTGCTTCACGATGCTGAGTGTAATTGTTGATGTTTGAGTCTTCATTATTTGACTGGTTTGATGCTGCTCTCCTTGCCTCCCTGTCCTGAGCTAATCGTTTCATCTCTACATAGCTACCACACCCTACATTCGAGGCAATCTGTTTAACATATTCTAACCTTGGTCTACCCCTACAGTTCTTGTCGTCGATCCTTCCTTCCATAACTAAGCTTGCTATTCCTGGGTGTCTTAGTATGAGTCCTACCAACCTATCTCTTCTCTTCATTAGCAGTCGCCAGAAACATCTCTCCTCTCCCACTAGTCTTAATACCTCTTCGTTTGTAACCCTATCCACCCATCTGATCTTCATCATTCTTCTGTAACACCACATTTCAAACGCTTCAATTCTCCTCTTTTCTGCAGCACCAATAGTCCAAGTTTCACTTCCATAGAGCACCGCGCTCCAGACAAAGGCCTTCAAAAATGACTTCCTAATACCTAAATCTATATTCGATGTCAACAGATTCCTTTTCTGTAGAAATGCTTTCCTTGCCTGAGCTAACCTACTTTTTATATCCACTTCGCTTCGTCCATCACTGGTTATTTTGCTTCCTAAGTAACAGAAGTCCCCTACTTCCTTTAGTTTGTATCATTTCAAATGATCTTGTCGACTTCATCGTTATGCTTAGGTCTACCGTTATGCAGTTATGGCGTGTATAACGTCATCATGTTGTTCCGTGCATATGCACCGAGTCTGAGTTAACCCCTGGGGTCTGGCGTTATGCGAACGGAGACGGCGAGTGCGTGACGTCATGCAGCCCCCGTGTGGGAAGCCTAAGTTAAAGGGTAATGGAGTCTGTTGAGTCTGAGTTTACTCCTGGGGTCTGGCGTTATTCGATACGGAGACGGCGAGTGCGTGACGTCATGCAGAAGAGTGCACGGGAAGCCTAAGTTAATGGGTAATGTAGTCTGTTGAAAGAGCCTTTCTAACATGTGTAGCATATAAAGCATGCGTCATTTGAAATGATATAAAGTCTAGTCTCTCAAACTGACCGTATCTTTTCAACTGGCAATTTGTTGTCCATAGAGGTAGACCACAAGGTAAACAGGACGTGACGTGGTGTCACGTGCTATGAGAAGCTCTAGCTCTATCGCCGTGCCACACGCTTCACTGTGCCTCACTGTGATTGCCTAATGAAATGTTCCCTACGCTATCACCCTCGTGCTGTAGATTATCTCCTTCACACTCCACTGGGCAGCGCTGCGCTGCGTTGCGCATTCATTTGTTATTTCACTTTCACCGCCTTATAAATCTTCAAGCGCGTCCGTCTTTTATTGTCAGTATTCCCGATCCACCGCTTGGAGCGCAAGTGTTTCAACACCCGGGCCCCTGATATGGGCACCCGCAGATTCTTACCAGTAGGTTGGTGGGGGGGGAGTAATATTTCTAATTTCATTACCTACCTGTCACTAGGTGATGATGAGACGTGCCCCCCTCCCCTAAATTTTCTTTTAATTTCATACTTGCTTCGTGATATTCATTATTTGGCTGCTCTGAAACCGTTGGGTACATTATATTTATGGCGTGAATGGCAGGAATAGTTTTATTATTTTAAATGATCTTGTCGACTTCGTCATTACGCTGGGATCTGGCGTTACGTTACGGTGACGGGACGAAATGTACCTACATGCACTGAGGTGTGTGACGTCATAGTACCGCTTGGTGCATGTGTTCCCCGACAATCTCTACTTCGTTAGTATAAGACAAAAATCCCCGATTCTTGGATGTCACGGGTAATCTCGAGAACCACTGGATGGGTTTTGATGCGGCATTCTGTAAAGGATACCTCGAGGAAAGATTCTGTATAAAATAATTTATGTATGATCAAAGGAAGCCAAGCAGTAACGATTTCAGTGAAAAAGTCGAAAACAAACTTGCCGTCCGTGCGCTTCTTAAGCTTACGATGGACAAACCGTTAAAAATATCAATATACTATGAGCGTAAGAATTGGTCAGCATGAAAAGTTCTACAAAAAAGTCCGCGAGAGCATATCTCTATCTTCAATAGATCGCCCACTATACTGTAAGTGTTTTTAAACTGGATGGAAGGGGCACGTCATCCAGCCATACCCTCCGCGCGCCTGACCTAGCTTTGCACTTGGTTTGCACTTGCCGTTCGAGAGTAATTTGAAACAAGGTAAAGTATTATAAAGCAAGATAAGTATTATGCAGATAATTTTCTAACATGTCAAGAGTCTTTGGCTTCGAGCGAAGCGAGAAGCCTCCAGCCTTTCTAGCATTTTTCAGCATTTGTAGCATTTAAAATGATACAATGTCTAGTCTTTCAGACTAACTGTCACTTTGTTTATGTTCGACGACGTCGAAATGTAAATATTAAATGTCAGAATAATGGGGGTCATTAAAAAGTACTAGTTTCCAATATGATACAGTTTCTTCTACAAATCAGAGCTCAATATTTTCATTCCTTGACCAATTAGGTAAGGATAGCTTCGCACATGCACTCATAATTCAACATATCGGACATTAATTACATGATTTGAAAGTTGACAATATAGCCTATATTGGATCAACCATTGTTGTTACAATGCCAAGCACAAAGACATTTACGGTAACAGGAAAGTACTATGAAATATGCAAAAATTTAGGAATCTAAGTCCAGAAGTTTGCAACACCATCCTTCTAGACATTACCGACGTGGAAAGTGTGCACCATCCCTAATGTTTGCATAAACAAACTGGGCAATATTGCAATATCCACAACTCCAATTTCTACACAGAGCATTACATTGGTAAGATTTCGCCGACAATTTTAGTGAATGCTGTGCTTGACATAAACACACCAGAACGTCATGGAGGAAGTATGCGTATGACATTAGCTCCACGGAAATTATAATCCAACTCTCTGTTCAGTAAATGGATTTCTTATGCGAAACTTTTCCGCCAGATATCATAACTGTTCTATTTGGGACTCAATTGACTTGCCTTCCGTTGACATTATATACGCATCGAATTTGAAGAACAACTAGTTGATAATATGATGCATTTTCATTCTAAAGCGTTTAGGACAGCCTATTTTGTGTTATTTGACCAAAATAACAAAATGATCCAACATAGTACCTGTGCGCTATCTGTTGGTGCTACTTCAGGATAAACAATGATTCAAAGCTTATAATTCGTTATAGAGTAGAGATCAAATGCTGAGCCCACACGATTCTCTAGAGGAAGAAGTCAACCGACCGAATCTCAACAGATATTTTTGAATATTTATGTTAGAACATGTTATAAAGTTATAATTATCGTCGAACATAAACAGTCGTATGCAACTAACCTATAATAGTAATTAAGACGACACTCCTAAAGAAATTTAAAAAACTCGCTTCGGTCGTTGCATAATGTACTATTTAGTTGGGAGTTTTTGTACCATAGAAGTTCGCTTTTCTTTGTGAATCATCGTCATAATGTTAATTTCTTACAAAACAGGTTAAAAAAAAAGTAGTTGTATCACACCGTATCGACAAAAATAAAACTCAAGCAGCTCAATAAAATGGTAGTGTTAATCCAGTTCGCCGATATTCAAAATAACTGGAGATAATTTTAATCCCAAATTACTAAGTTAATTAAAACTGTGGAATTACCCATGCATCTTAATCAGTTAACTATCAGTAACTTCAATTTATAAAATAAACTGGTGTGACAATGAGCAATTGTAATATTCTTGGGATTTCAGAGGTGGACAGGGCCCCTCCTTGCCCCCACCCTTGTGGACGCCCATGCCCGCTGAAGTTACGGTATCAAGGTATTTTTCGTAATGGTGGATTTCGAGGGAAGGCCTCTTGTAGTTTTCATTTATTTCTACTACATATTTTCGGCTTCGGTGGCGTAGTTGGTAGCATGCTGAGTTTCTATGCCCAAGATCGCGGGTTCAAACCTGACCGAATTCGTCGGATATTTTAAGAGCGTTAAAATCCTTCAGTATGCCTTCCTTCGGAGGGGAAGTAAAGCCGGCAGTTCAGCATGCTACCTACTACGCCACCAAAGCCGCTACCCGAAACGAAAAAGGTCCTTGACCAAAAAAAAAACTCTTGTGTCGTAATCTGTGGTAGTCTTCTTATCGAAATTATAATGAAGTCGAATTTTGTCATACACTGAGTGACCAAAGGTCACGGGAAGGGTAGTCCCATGAGAAGATGTGCCCTGTATGACTCCTAAGCCTTGCGGTGGAACAGAGCAGTCTGTCACAGACACGAGTGTAGTGAAAATTGCAACAGTCACGAGTTAACCGACTTTGAATGTGAGATGATAATCAGCGCACGGCGCATGGGTCATAGCATTTCGGAGAGTACACGCGAATTCGGGTTTCCGAGGTCAACAGTGTCGAGGGTGGATTTTCAATATCGCAGAGATAATGTTACCATCCGTGTACACCGCCGCACGGGACGATCACAAGTGTTTAACGAACGGACATAACGTGGCCTCAGCAGAACCATACGGGGCGATCGAAGGGATATTGGGAATCAGATCACCGCCCAGTTGAATGTTGGGAGTCAGGAACTATTTCTTGCCGAGTCGATGCCGTTTTGAGGGTTCGCGGAGGAGGATCTCGTTATTAACATCATATTCCGTACCTTCCCATGACTTTTGGCCAAAAAGTGTATGTTATGTAAGTAAAAATGTAGACTTTCACGACCGGCGTTGAAATAGGAATCTCTGTTTCGCGGGCTTATAGGTCGTGTTCCAAGGACATTTTGTCGTCCTGACGTTTCGCTGAATACTGCGTTCAGCATGTTCACAGGTTACATAAAGCGAGGTAAAACAAGTAAACAGAAGATATATAAATAGTCAACAACCCACACATAGAGGCTACCATAGCAACGGCGTACCACATAAAAGTAATGCATCAAGGACAGGGCTGCTCGTCTGTTGCATCTTCTCGTCTACGACGGTCAATAAGGGCAGGCTTGAGGGGATTAAGGACTGGAAGCCAAGCTCTGTTCACACGTTCAGCTTCCTCCTTAAGATTGAAGCTGTTAGTATGCTTCAGGATTTCAATGGCCTCCCTTTGTAGCCTGGCATGATAAGACACCGTGGTGGACAGAACTTCGGTGTCTCCATATCTTATATCGTGACCTGCAAGTAGCGAGTGTGCTGCTACAGTGGATTTATCTGTTTGTCCCAGCCGGCTGTGTCGTTCATGCTCCTTGAGGCGAGTGGCAATACTTCTTTTCGTAGTTCCAATATATACTTGGCCACAATCACACGGGATTTTATAAACCCCTGCCGCGGTATGAGGATGTCGCTTATCTTTAGCGGACCTAAACATGTCCTTAATTTTTCGTGTAGGCCTGTATATGGTCTTTATATCATGGGACTCGAGTAGCCTCCCTATTCTGTCCGTGACCTTTTTTATATATGGAAGAAAAGCTCTAGCCAGGGGCTGCTTGTCTCCAATTACCCTTGTAGTTGGACGTCTCGGATGGAGTGCTCGCTGGATATCTTTCGGGCTGTACCCATTCGCGCGTAAGGCCTCGTTGAGGTGTTCAATTTCTTGTTTTAGGCACTGCTTTTCACAAATTCTTTTAGCGCGGTCAGCCAGTGTTTTTATAACTCCGTATTTCTGTCGTGGGTGGTGGTTGGACGTCTTATGTAGATATCGGTCAGTATGGGTCGGCTTACGGTAAACTGCATGTCCCAAAGTTAGATCAGCGGTCTTCGTTATCATAACGTCGAGAAACGCGATTTTCAGTTCATTTTCTAACTCCATGGTAAACTGAATGTTCGAGTTCTGGCTGTTAAGATGTTGTTAAAACAGATTTAATTGATCTTTACCATGGCCCCATATTACAAAGGTATCGTCCACGTATCGTAGCCACACTTTAGGTTTCAAATGTACCTGTACAGAAAAATGAAATTTCCCATTCTGCTTTAAAGGCTGCTGCTTCACCACTCCTCCTTTTCTTTGTATGATGTTCAGTCATGACCACTGCGAAACTGATTTACTTACACGCTGTCAGCAAAACGCATTGCACTGGACTAGTGACTGATGGATCGGCTGCTTACATCGGCGCGGCGGAAAGACCGAGCTCTTACCCAGCCAAGCTCCTCTCACCACTACCGAAACTACCTTCCACTAAAGTGCTTGGAGCACTGGCTTAGAACGCGGCCGGAGCGCTGTGTGGATGGCCCTGGTCTCAAGTCCCAGCGTTATTCAAGTCCTTTTTCACTTCATTAAGCCACAACCTGCCATTCTTGTAGCCATTAATCAAGTTGACGATTTTCTTGGTGGTTCTATCGTTCCCCATACGGAAGAGGTGCCCGTAGAGTTTCAGTCGTCTCCGTCGCATGATAGTGGTGGCTGCTTCCAACTGACGGTATAGTTCGGTGTTTGCTTTAAGTCGATAAGAGCCATCTGGGAGCAATCTTGGTCCATGAATTTTTCGAAGAATGCGTCTCTCGACTTTCTCCAAATAATCCATGTTGTACATCAAGAGGGTCTCTGCTGCAAATAAAAACTGTGGTCTAATAACCGTTTTATAATGACAGATCTTTGCATTTTTTGAAATAAACCTCTATTGTAGCGGTTACGTGATAATAGTAGGCAGCATTGAGTTTGGTGCACCTCTCCGAGATTGAAGTGCCATATCTGCAATTCGGTGGACCATTTCACCGAGATAACGGAAGCGATCAACTTTCCATAGGCAGTTGTTAAAGGGGCTTTCCCGAAATGACGACTCTCAAAATACTTGGTTTTCACATGCGATATCTATTATTTATTTAAGCGAAAATTCCCCTACAGGAGAGCGATTAAATATGATGTCATTTGGAGGCGTGTATCCTCCGCTCCTCCCAAAATCTCTTCATTCCCGCGGGATGCTCCGTCTTCGTCTCATCCATCCATTTTTTCCCAGGTTGGTTCAAACTTAACATTCGCGATTTTCGGTCTTCGAAATGTTCTATATTGAGTGCCCAATTAGACACGGCTGACTGGCATCGAACTGGGGTCTTTATCAAAGAAGACCAGGCCCATGATTCTGCACAGAATCGAATCATTGATTTCTGAGGGGGAACAGCCACAGTGAACCCGAAGAACAATGAGTTATATCTGCATATAATTATAATAGCAGGATTTCACGGCTAGAACGGGAATATCATAGCTTTTAAGGTGGATTATTGCAGAAAATACCAGCCTATGTACGTTTTAGAGGCCAGAACGCATGAAAGCGAGCTAGCTTGACATTTTGACAAAGCGGAGTTGAATGTGAGAGGAGAAGACATGGCGCCAAGGTCCTACTTTCGGCGTGGCTGGAAGTAGAAGGGCATGATTAACGACCGAGAAAATCCCCTTTCGATAAGGCGAAACATTGGAGTGGGGGCAGTCGCCCACAGAAATTAATTGATTACAGCCAAATGGAGCAATGAATTGAGATGAAACTTACACCCAGATGCATGTATTCTAGGAAAGATAATTTAGGAGTGTTCTCACGCCTAAATTAAACCCTGCATCTATAAAGGAACCTCTGTACAGACATCATCCGCTACAGAGTAAGAATTTGTGAAGGAACCGAGGGGAATTACCGGAGTAGCGTCATGACGCCGTGGAAGAAAGCAATTAATTATAATTAATTGGCCGAAGCAATTGCCTGCACGCGAGTGATTTTGGGGCCTCCACGCATAGACAAACTAGGATCATACTTCACTTTGTCTGGAAATGTATTATATCAAGAAGAGAGTCGTTCCTGGAAATCCAGTGAACTACTTTTCATAAGGAAGCCTTATGTAGGAGAAGCTTAGCAGGGAAGTCAGTTCGTGAGGTAACACGCTGCCGGATCACGCAAGAAAGTGCGCGAATTTATAAAGTACTGACGCTCAAATGTATTAGCGGTGAACAATGAAAGGCATATCATGCAGCTTAATAACAGTAATTATGCATCATATAAGATTTAGTCTACAGCAGACGTTTAAGCAATAGCATACGCGAGTATAGATTCAGTACAGCGTAGAGATAAGTTAGGATGATTCTACAGACAATGAACATAACCAGGAAGTGTTATCATGGGTAAAATAACATATTATGGTAATGATCACTACAGTTACGGCAGCCTGGGAGGCCTCACAAGTAGTCGTGACCTAGGATTGAACAGTTTGCAGTAGAGGAGATATAAACTGTAGGTGACGGGAGTCGAACACACACACACATGCTAGATAGACTTTCAAGGAGAACAGCGATTGTCAGGAGTTAGCTGCATCGCATCTCTGAGGTCAGGCGATAGTGGGAATCCAATCAAGGATCCATGTGTGAAAATAGTGCGAGAATTGTGTATAAAATTATATTACAGTGATTTTTAAAAGTGTTTATGTTTATAGGGTAAAAGAATGTGTATTGTGTCAAAGTGAAAATGCCAATCACCATGCCAAAAATATAATCACCATGTGTAAAGTTTATACAATGTGTCGTGTGAATAATATCATGATGGCTTAAAATAAGCATCATGGCAGGCAAGACGCTGGCATGTTGGACCAACCCAGCTAGAATGAAAGTGAGTACAAATTTAATATGTTGATATGATTTAATAGCTCACCATAGAACGAAGCATCACTCTAAGATTAAGAATTAACAGTCATTTATTTACGAGATCACATCCCTCGCATTTTGGTAAAATATGGCTTGGAGGATGATTTGTTTGCTGCCATTTAGGCGTAAGATATTGATGAAAGTAACTGTAACGTTAAATAATAATAATAATAATAATAATAATAATAATAATAATAATAATCTGGGGTCGGAAACAATAATGAATAAATAATGGGCATGTCAGGCCTATAGTACGTACTGTACCCGATACCCAGTTGAGGCTATCGGCTACGCCAGCTTACATTGAGCCGTAGTTGAGATTTATGGGAAAAGTTGTAAAGATAGCGCTCACATCGAGTCGAGAGGAATGTTAGGAAATGACGTAGAAGGCCAAGGATCAAGAAGGCACTACCAGTCAGGTAGATGGAATTATGGGAGGAATATTAAAGTTTTATTAAGATCTAAATGGAACATAGTATTTTATCATCTCAGAAGAGAAGAAATGTCAAGCATAATATATGGTAATAACTTGAAGAAAGACAGATAATCCCTTAAGTTATTGTATAACTTAATAGCCGAGATGAAGGTGGTCGAGATTATACTTGTGACGCACGACCGTAGAAAGTGGGGGAGCATCACGTGACAAGCGCCAGGTAGGAGCTGGCCAATGCAGTCTAGAGACATCAGTCGAGTTCAGTCGTTAGGGCTGAGTAGAACACATGCGCAGAGCGTACGGCAGAGTTGAGCGGTGCACAGCACTTGTTACGTGACGTGAAAGCGACAGTATTACTTCACCAAGCAGAGAGCAGGAAGTAGGTCAGTGAGCCAAGGCGAGCAACGCACGGTAGACGGTGAGAGGACCGGTTCCGAGGCAAGCTGTGCGGGCCGTGGAAGCAGGAGAAAAGCCGGGGTTAGGACAGCTTTGTAATACGAGATTGAGAACTTTATTTCGAGCTGCATTTTGTAACGCAGAACAGTATAGCAAAGCGGCATGGCGAGGCCGGCTTTAAGCGTAGATCATTCTGGAACAGGGCTGTTTCCGACTTTTATACGCAGGCAACATTAAAGAAGCTGAACTTCATTTCAACATTCAGTTACAACGTTGAGTTGGGACTTGTATTCAGTAATAGAATTGGGCAGGCAGATAGTTACAATATACTGCAATAGTAAACTTCAAATGAACTCAGATATTCAAATAACATTACGACTATGCATTTCATAACGGAACATGTAGAGCGACCATGGGGTCCAAACAACATTAACGCTTTTAAGCAAACGAACTGTTACAATTATATGCACTTATGAACATTGGCACGTGCATTAATAGAATACTTTTTCATGAATTGTTATAAAATATCGAGTACGAACACAGCTACAGGGTGTTTCAAAAACGTATACACTCTCATAAATAAAATTTATTTTCTGCAAGTGAGACTTAACCGCTGTGGAGATTGAACTTTTAACAATCAAACCGAACATTGTATGGGACAGTGGCGTAACACAGAAGAAGAATGTGGGGTACGCTGTTTTTATGAACTTTTACGTGATAATTTGGACAGTATCCGCTATGGATAACATGCAGTTCATCATGTCGGAGTAAACGAAGACAGAGACGCGATGGCACCACGGAGCGATGGATTCGATTCCTGAAGAAGAGGAGGTCGAACAGCTGATTCACTTGGGATATGAAGGCGATCGTTATTGCGTGGGTGAAACGATATTCACGTAGATCTTTCGAGAAATTTATTACACACGAAGATAATCGACGATCTTGGAAATATAATAACAGCTGATATGAGAAGGTACTGTAAGAGTTATGACTTTCTAATATGAATTTTTCATGAACACTGGGCATACTTGTATATTTTTCTAGTAGGAGTTATACGATTATTTTGACATGGCTTAAACATTATTTGCTCAAAATTTTGCTAGAATATGGCGTTACCATATGATATGGCAGGCACCATTATACGAAATTCTCACCATTGGTTGGCTTTTTAAGCAGATGTTTGGTCTTTTAGACATTTTCCAGTAAGGATAGTTTTCTTGGATAGTTATTTTTTTGTGGCGAGTATTTCGAACTCGTGATCTGCAATTGGATTATTTAAATTACTTCGTCAGTTCATTGCATACTAGCGAGTGTGTATTATTCAGCAGTAGGGATTATTTCCATTGGATTGTTTGGAGATATTAAGATGTTATTCACTCAAGTGAATGAATATCGCTTTTATATGACAACTAGAGACTTGTTGATTCCAATCTGGTACATTCACTCATCAGACGACGAGATGGGGCCTTTCGTATTTATACGATTGCGTGGTGGTACACATCTTTACCCATCTTTCAGGGCATTATCATGTTAGACGACGG
This sequence comes from Meconema thalassinum, assembly GCA_946902985.2. Classification (NCBI taxonomy): domain Eukaryota; kingdom Metazoa; phylum Arthropoda; class Insecta; order Orthoptera; family Tettigoniidae; genus Meconema; species Meconema thalassinum. The sequence continues at coordinate 77,822,216 of OX336401.1, read as the reverse complement.
GGCAAGGCCTTTCGTATTTATACGATCGTGTGGTGGATACTCATCTTACTTGCCATTGAGGAACTCATTTTTATCATCCGAGTGTACTTGAGATTGTAAGAGGATCAAACAAGGAACTACTAGTCACATATCAGTCGAATTTTACTAAATAAATTAAAAATAAATGTCATCAGGGTTACATTTTGTAATTCTCGTTTGCCAATCCAATATTTTGTTGTTATACTCTTTTGAGAGTACTTTCAGTTAACAGCTGTTACAGCTGATGCTATTGATAATTTTTATGATTGAGTTTGATACCTTTGAGAAGGATTTAAAGTAATTGAATCTTGTAAGATGAATCATTAATGGTCAGATTTATTTTGAGGCAGATCAGTATTGCATATTTCGATGTAGAGATTATAGCACATTGGTGTTTTTCTGTGAAGTGAATTAAGAGAATTTTAAGAGAATTTATGCTATTTGAAAGCGGATCTTGAATTTGATTACGATTACAAAGGTAATATTTTTGCTAATTGTTTAAGAAGCTGTCTAGATGTGATCAGATTAATTACAGTTATTGGAGATTGTGTGCGTTGATAATTTGAAGCCAGTTATGTATTTTTGTAGATCATGCAACTTGATTAAGTGAAGTTTGTGATAGGCATTTTGTGGAAGTTGCCAAGTGGAAGTTGCAATATTGCTAATGTATTTTGAAGCAGACATGAGGTTGTCGAACCCAGTCTAGCATAATTTTTGAGATTCATGCTGTGCGCTGAATATTTATGGAGTTTTGTGGAATAATTGTGGTATTCAAATGTGATATTTGATAAAGTGAGAATATATAATGAAGTTGTGGATAGTGAGATCCAACGTGAATTTGTGAAGGCAATAATATTTTTTGGCATGATAATTGAATACGAGATATAACTTGGAAGTGATAAAACTGTAAGACAACGTTCTATAAACCATATTAAACAATTTGTTAGGAAATTAAACAAATAAATAATGTTGATAATACAAGATTTTCTGATAATAATAATTAATGAAATAATAATCTGAAATTTAAGCATATTAATGATCTGACCTAATGAAATAAAAATCAGAATGACTAGATGAGATAATAAAAATCTAAATAACCAGAAGAATAAATTGATAAATTAAATTTTGGAATATATCAATGAATTAAATAAATGAATGAATTAAAGATTGAATAAATAAGATGATTTAAATAAATTAATAGATGAGTGAATATATGATGAATAACTGAATTAGAAGGTGATCATTAAATAAAGAAGCTGATGATTAATAAATTTAAATGGATTTAAATAAATTTAATTGAGAATGTTTTGAAGAATTGCAATTTGAGTTGATGAATTAAACAATTTATATTGATGATTTAAGATGATTTAATCTGAAGGAGATGATGAAAGGAGAGTGTGGGAATAATTAGAGCAAAAAGAATTGATGATTATAATATTCATTTAAATGATTTGATGATAATGAATTAATTATTCTGACTTGAATAAATTGAATTTTGAGATGAGAACTAATGTGAGAAATATTTAATTTTGATGATGATGATGATTATAACCAATGAGTAGTGGATTTTCTGTGATTCACAAACAGGCAATTATTAACGACAGTGTAAATAGTGTAAATTAATTATTCGATGATTAGGATCATTTTACTAACATATTCAGCATTTGAATAATGCCATGCAAGCCATAACTTATGTGATATTTAAATATGTGATTATAATATGTTTGTTTAGACAGATTAATAATATTGTTTTACATCCACATTCATGATGTTAATTTAAAGAGAAGTTAGGTCTCAGTTATCACGAATGTCAGTGACGCAAAGACATAGTGCTACGGTGATCCTGAGAACCCAAGAGAACTTTAGAAATTTTTCCTATTTTATGTGGATTAAATACACTTTGAGTAGAATAGAGATGGTTTGATTTTCTGGACAATGACAATTTAACGTTGGCATTCGACCATGCTCTCAGGTAGGATGAGTGTTTAATATGTCTGTCTGACTATCAAAGTTGAATAAATTTGTTTTTATCTTAGTTGTGATCTGATGATGATGTGATTTTCCTATTTCTTTCCTTGTCTTAATTAAGGCCTAACCAGGAAGGAAGTGGTTTGCTAGGGATTCAGTTGATGGCGCCCATTGATATTTGTATTTTTTTAAATTAAAATTAAACCCGTAACGACCCTGGAGATACTTTATCTCGTGTTACCCTCTGCTTTTGTGATATTTCAACTGAATTTCCGACACATTCCTTATTTGACTAGGTGTTCATTTAACTCCGCTCTGTCATGGAAATCCAGGAATGCGATGTAATAGCAGATGGGTCATCGTATCCCCAGGACGAATGGGTACAGTACAAAGTGTGTCATATCTAGAGTAAGAATACTGTGTTATTGTAAACAGTAAGAAAGCGACGTAAATATCGGGGTAAAGAGAGCTTTTCAGTGTCATTGAAATGTTGAATAAATGTTTATTGTTGTGTATTCAATAGGGTTGTATTTGAGACCCATTAAGATAGTTAATGTAAGCCAGTAAATGTATACTTGTTTTGGAGCTACGTAGAACTTTGGCTTATGAGTAAGTGCATAGAGGACGTGAGTGCTTTAAGAATTGAGTCATCTGTCAGAAATATTGTTTGAGCTGCGTTCAGCGAGCATGTAACGTAGAATCAAGAGATTTACGTCAATAAGTTGCGGGAATCATCCGAAAATAGCATGCGCGTTGGCGAATCTAGTCGGCTAATCTTCGAATCTACGATATAGTATTGCCTTAGAGCGTACTTGTGTTATTCGCAACAGAGTTGGGACAGAGTCTGTCTGTATCCACTGTTCGCAGAATTCTGCCACCTGGGATAACTGTTAGAGACCCTAGGTGAGCCCATATATTAGTTGATCTGCGCTTAGAGGTAAGACTAATGGTTCATCGTATAGGAAACGTCGATTTGCTCTTGTTATATGCATGTGGTCCAGTGAGAGAACATGTGAAACTCACTTGAGACGCAAGCACGAGCCACTGATGTCGACCACAGAACGGCAAAGCTATTTCGTGATCCATCCCTTGCAAAAAATATTAATTAGGAGCCGAGATGAGCCCATTATATACTCTAAATGTAGGTATTAAATAAGTAGATTGACTCAATTCATAACGACACGACCCACTCAGGGTACCTCTAACATGGCTGCACCAGTAAATGAACTTGACCCTGCGGGAAGCCAGATGGAGTGGCAGGTAGTCCACTAAACCGGCGGCCATCTTGCCGATGCCAGCCGTGTCTAATTCTTTGTTCGCACGGAAAGGAAATCAATAGACCTGATCCTTTTATTTTAGAATTGTAGTGGGACACTGAAGAATCTCGATATTTCGAAAAGTAATTAAGATATGCTTGATGTGATGATATCAATCGAATTAAATGCATTATTTCCACACTCATGCAATGTTGGAATGTTGTAATCGGATAATATTTGGCCCAGTTATTCTCTGAGGAGGAATTAACTGCACCAAATAAATAGAAGCATTTTTGAAATGTGTATTTGCCCAGTTCACACTAATTTATTCATACGGGTAGCGTAATTTGAATGACATGACACGTTTGTAACGATAATGGTTTGACCATACCCAGAAAATCGTTGTATGGTGTAGCTATAAAAATATCTATATCCGATTTTGGAAGGGAAAGTGTACCACTTCAGCGTTTGAAATTGATGGGAAAGGAATACGATTCGCACGACACAACACTTATTAAACAAGGCATAAGCTAATGAATTAATGTTATTTAAAGTAAATGTCCCGTGTAAAACGGATAAATGTTTAATAATTGCAGATTTAATGTCATTTAAATATAATTTGTGTTTATTATGTTGTGATATTCCAGTTTGTGTTAAATTGTGCCACGTGAAGAGCACTATGGACACTCGCAAATGTCAAAGAGTATCAATAATAGGATGTTTTGGATAGACTTGAGTGCGGTAAAGCACTAATTTTGAGGAGAAGAGACTCACCGATAATTTTGATTTTTGTTGTGGGAAGTAAATGTAAAATATTTTTTTGTGTTTTATGTTGTATTGCCATGAATTACTATCATTAAATTTTATACTTAGGAATATGTTGTTTCTTTCAAGTAGAGTAGTCACCTGACAGACTCAAATCCTGAATATGTGATCGTATAGTGGGTTGAACGCCCCATACCTCGAAAGACCGTGAGTTAGCTGGGATACGAACACATGTTCCATATGATGACGATTGGGTACATGGAGGACATGTTATTGTACTAAGATTGAGTCACAGATACTTCTAAAAGTCGGCCAAGATGTTAAATGGTAGATACAAATATAGCAGCAAAGCTAGGATATATTAGGAAAAGGCCGCGTCCCATAGTTAATAAGCCTTCACGTTAAAAATAAATGTTGATAATCCTCCATAAGACATGCTTAAATGTAATGTAATGCAATGTACCTTATTTATTTATCATGGCATGGCCCATCGTGGGGCATTCGGCAATAAAAACCACTCCCTGGACTGTTTTACTAATAAATCAGAATATGGCTGATGTCTTGCAGTGGGGCAGCAGCCATTGGGCACCTCTTGTCTTTATTTATCATGGCGCCCATAGTTAGGTGAGGCTTATGGGATTCAGAAAACCCCATAATAATGGTATGGTTTCCATGGGGGAACACCATAATAGTATATTTTTCCTCAAACTGTGTTTGAGCGATTTTGAGACTTTTTAGGTGATACTCAGACTTTAGACGTGGTTGTCAGACGAGTGAATATACGGACGGGTACGAGGGTCTAAACCCATTCCATAGGTGGTCACAGCACTGTGCTAAATTGAATGTTGTTGTTCTCGCGACATCGGAATTCTTTTCCCAATATAACGCACCAGCATGCACAGCAACAGCCTGCCTATATCTCAGAAATAAGAAATACAGGATGGCTGGCACTGAGGGGGTACTTATATGTATCGCAGAGTTGAAAGAACATTTCGATGCTACTCATGCCAAGAGTAGGGAAGATGCTAAAGCATTTCAAGGTGAAATAGCGGGTAGATTGGATACAGTAAACAATCAGCTAGATGCTAATCAAACTGAAATGAGCCAGATGTTGGCTACGGTAAATACTCAGAGAATAATCAAACTGAAATGAACACTAGATTGGAGGCTAATCAAACCGAGGTAAGCCAGATGTTGGCTACGGTAAACACTCAGTTAGATTCAAATTTATTAGAGGTCAATAAAAAAATTGATGATGTTAAAGAATCTATTAAACAAGAGGTAACTGAAAATGTTGTTAGCGTGGTTTCAGAGATGCAAGCAAATAATTACAAACACTTTGAGTCAATAGAGGTAAAGCGCGAGAATAATCTGCAAGCGTGCAGAGAATCGCAACGTGAGGTCAATGAGGACTAATCAATATGTCCGTAGAGCTTAAAGATATTCAGAATCAGAACGAAGCGAACACTAAAGGGCAGCAAGAGTAATTTAATACGTTCACTCAGACCGTGGATCAAAGGCTTGAAGACAGCGACGAAAATGGAGTAATCGCATGCCGGGCTACGCAAAAGCTGTAGACGAAGCATTAAGGAAGCAGGATCAGAATATCCTTGACCAATGCAAGGAGATCAGTGAAATAAAAACTTCCGCTAAAGAAAATAAGGGAATAATCATAAACATGAAGACGCAGGTTGGGAAGGTTCAAAAAGAGTTAGAACAAACTCAAAACGATCTAGCAGTCATTCATAAAAGGCAAGATGAGGACCAGGGAGAAATTACCAAAATAAGGACCGAAATCTCCAATATGCACGGTCACATCCAGAAAGAGGTTACAGGCTTACGAGAAGAGTTGGAACTGCGAAAGGGCTTGAAAAATGAAGCCAGTGATGAAACGCTTGCCGAGGTAAGGCAAGGTTTAGCGGGGGAAATTTCTCATATAAAAGAGAGTCTTAAAGATGACAAAGAGAAAGTCTTTTCTATGGCAGAGAAAAACCGTGATCGCCTGGAAAAAATAGAACGAGAAGTATTAGCTCGTTTAGAAAGAGCCGAAAACAGGCACAGCCAAATGGAAACTAGAATGATCGGACATGAGGAGTCCATATTGCGAAATCCTAGATCTAATGAAGGAAGCATAGATGAAAATAGGAGGAATAGATGGGCAGATATAGAGATACAGCCCACTCCGAAAAATACAGCCATGCCAAGTGACAGCCCGTATACCACACCTGGTATACCTATCGCTACGTCCACACTGCATGAAAATGCTGCACAAAATCAGATAGTCACTGTTTTAAGGGCTAGTGACGAGAAACCGAGAAAGTATTCTGGGAGTAACTCAAATATGATACCCAAATACTGGCTCAAAGAGGTTTCCGAATACTTAAATGACGCAAAGGTACCGCCAGAGCGAAGATTAAGAGCTATCGAAGAACTGACTGAAGGTGAATGCGCCTCATGGTTCAGAAGTTTTCGTTACACGTTCGACACCGTAGAAGAATTCCGCCAGGCGTTTTTAAAAAGGTACTGGGATGCAAATATACAACAGAATCTCAGATTGGACTTGTACTCCAGACGCTATAGTACAAATAATCCAACGAAATATGCTGAATTCTTCATAGCACAATTATGCCGTTTTAGAGAACTTGACGAGGCCCCTAGAGAACTATACCTTTGTATAGCCATAGCCAAGCAATTACCATACGAAGTGCAACGACTATTAATCTCGGCAAACGCCAAGACAGCGATTGAAATGGAGGAAGTGCTTAGACAGCTCGATTTCACCACAATGCAGCATACGAGGCAGAGTCGCAACACGGAACAAGTCCACATGACTAGTGCACCAGCCGAACAGACTAGGGTGCAGACCAAAAGTAAATCTATTAGCACAGAAACTGAGAAGTCAGACTGGCAACGAGAAGAAATGGAAAAACCAGAATTGGAGGCCAGCATACAGAGGGAGATCGAACCGCGGACACCGAGGAAGTAAAACCTGGAATCAGCGCGATACAAGAAATCTACAGCCTGATGACAGGAGAAATTACGGCCGAGATGGGAATAATCGAGACTGGAGATCCCAAGAACAGAGTCGCGGGTTCGACGAAGAAGCAGAAGAACGTTATCACGCATCATTAAGATATATGGAGGAGCGTGGAGACGACAACAGAAAATCGCAAGTGCATTGGGATGAAGCGATTAAAAATAGAAGGTCACCCGACATCTATAAGGATGATGACGGAGCCAAGAGTCTGGAACTTCAGCAGCGCGAAGACAGGCAGCAGAACTCCACAAGAAATGGAGCCATAAGAAAAACCAGCCAATTATGACTCGGGGAGGAGGAGATAACCGAAAGTTAATGTAAGGTTCATAAACCCTACCTGATTATAAGGGACTTGCAAAACAATGCCTACAGAATTAAAGATGAAGAAACAGGCAGAGAAGTAGTAGTAAACGCCACCAACCTAAAATTGTATAGTCCACCGGAGGAATTTGAAACCACCGGAGAGTGAGCCAGGCACACCCAAATGGATGGAGAGTCATTATATATGCACGCAGAGAGTCCTCAGAAAAGCCTACACCAGGGAGAGAGGAAACAAGGCAGCCAGCTCGTAGACCCAAGGGGCACGAGGAGGGAGTGCAGCTGTCAGTTGGAGGAGTTCTACAACCAGTTACGGGAAGCATCGGTAGAGCTCCAAGCGATGAATGAATGGCTAAGGGCGGAGAACAAGGAAATACGAGACGGTAGACATAATGGAGTGGGGGAACGAGACGAACCACTGCCCGGGAGCACTGACCGCCTAAAGTAAACACTGTCTACAGAGTCGATGCCGTCTAGAGGCTCGAAAAAATTCACCTGCAAAATGAATTTTTCGAGCTTAGCAGGGGAAAGGTGTGCCCAATTAGACACAGCTGACTGGCATCGAACTGGGGTATTTATCAAAGAAGACCAGGCCCATGATTCTGCACAGAATCGAATCATTGATTTCTGAGGGGGAACAGCCACAGTGAACCCGAAGAACAATGAGTTATATCTGCATATAATTATAATAGCAGGATTTCACGGCTAGAACGGGAATATCATAGCTTTTAAGGTGGATTATTGCAGAAAATACCAGCCTATGTACGTTTTAGAGGCCAGAACGCATGAAAGCGAGCTAGCTTGACATTTTGACAAAGCGGAGTTGAATGTGGGAGGAGAAGACATGGCGCCAAGGTCCTACTTTCGGCGTGGCTGGAAGTTGAAGGGCATGAATAACGACCAAGAAAATCCCCTTTCGACATGGGAGTGGGGGCAGTCGCCCACAGAAATTAATTGATAACAGCCAAATGGAGCAATGAATTGAGATGAAACTTACATCCAAATGCATGTATTCTAGGAAAGATAATTTAGGAGTGCTCTCACGCCTAAATTAAAGCCTGCATCTATAAAGGAACCTCTGCACAGACATCATCCGCTACAGAGTAAGAATTTGTGAAGGAACCGAGGGGAATTACCGGAGTAGCGTCATGACGCCGTGGAAGAAAGCAATTAATTATAATTAATAGGCCGAAGCGATTGCCTGCACGTGAGTGATTATGGGGCCTCCACGCATAGACAAACTAGGATCATACTTCACTTTGTCTGGAAATGTATTATATCGAGAAGAGAGTCGTTCCTGGAAATCCAGTGAACTACTTTTCATACGGAAGCCTTATATAGGAGAAGCTTAGCAGGGAAGTCACTTCGTCTTGACTCAACCCGTGAGGTAACACGCTGCCGGATCACGCAAGAAAGTGCGCGAATTTATAAAGTACTGACGCTCAAATGTATTAGCGGTGAACAATGAAAGGCATATCATGCGGCTTAATAACAGTAATTATGCATCATATAAGATTTAGTCTACAGCAGACGTTTAAGCAATAGCATACGCGAGTATAGATTCAGTACAGCGTAGAGATAAGTTAGGATGATGCTACAGACAATGAACATAACCAGGAAGTGTTATCATGGGTAAAATAACATATTATGGTAATGGTCACTACAGTTACGGGAGCCTGGGAGGCGTCACAAGTAGTCGTGACCTAGGATTGAACACTTTGCAGTAGAGGAGATATAAACTGTAGGTGACGGGAGTCGAACACACACACACGCTAGATAGACTTTCAAGGAGAACAGCGGTTGTCAGGAGTTAGCTGCATCGCATCTCTGAGGTCAGGCGATAGTGGGAATCCAATCAAGGATCCATGTGTGAAAATAGTGCGAGAATTGTGTATAAAATTATATTACAGTGATTTTTTAAAGTGTTTGTGTTTATAGGGTAAAAGAATGTGTATTGTGTCAAAGTGAAAATGCCAATCACCATGCCAAAAATATAATCACCATGTGTAAAGTTTATACAATGTGTCGTGTGAATAATATCATGATGGCTTAAAATAAGCATCATGGCAGGCAAGACGCTGGCATGCTGGACCAACCCAGCTAGAATGAAAGTGAGTACAAATTTAATATGTTGATATGATTTGATAGCTCAGCATACAACGAAGCATCATTCTAAGATTAAGAATTAACAGTCATTTATGTACGAGATCACATCCCTCGTATTTTGGTAAAATATGGCTTGGAGGATGATTTGTTTACTGCCATTTAGGCGTAAGATATTGATGAAAGTAACGTTAACGTTAAATAATAATAATAATAATAATAATAATAATAATAATCTGGGGGTCGGTAACAATAATGAATAAATAATGGGCATGTCAGGCCTATAGTACAAACAAAGTGTGTCATATCTAGCGTAAGAATACTGTGTTATTGTAAACAGTAAGAAAGCGACGTAAATATCGGGGTAAAGAGAGCTTTTCAGTGTCATTGAAATGTTGAATAAATGTTTATTGTGGTATATTCTACAGGGTTGTATTTGAGAGCCAATAAGATAGTTAATGTAAGCCAGTAAATTTATACTTGTTTTGGAGCTACGTAGAACTTTGGCTTATGAGTAAGTGCATAGAGGACGTGAGTGCTTTAAGAATTGAGTCATCTGTCAGAAATATTGTTTGAGCCGCGTTCAGCGAGCATAGAACGTAGAATCAAGAGATTTACGTCAATAAGTTGCGGGAATCATCCGAAAATAGCTTGCGCGTTGGCGAATCTAGTCGGCTAATCTTCGAATCTACGATATAGTATTGCCTTAGAGCGTACTTGTGTGATTCGCAACCGAGTTGGGACAGAGTCTGTCTCTATCCACTGTTCACAGAATTTTGCCACCAGGGATAACTGTTAGAGACCCTAGGTGAGCCCATATATTAGTTGATCTACCCTTAGAGGTAAGACTAATGGTTCTTCGTATAGGAAACGTCGATTTCCTCTTGTTATATGGATGTCGTCCAGTGAGAGAACATGTGAAACTCACTTGAGACGCGAGCACGAGCCACTGATGTCGACCACAGAACGGCAAAGCTATTTCGTGATCCATCCCTTGCCATGAATGTCAATTAGGAGCCGAGATGAGCCCATTGTATACTCTAAATGTAGGTATTAAATAAGTAGATTGACTCAATTCATAAGTACACGACCCACTCAGGGTGCCTCTAGCATGGCTGCACCAGTAAATGAACTTGACCCTGCGGGAAGCCAGATGGGGTGGCAGGTAGTCCACTAAACCGGCGGCCATCTTGCCGATGCCAGCCGTGACTAATTCTTTGTTCGCACGGAAAGGAAGTCAATAGACCTGATCATTTTATTTTAGAATTGTAGTGGGACACTGAAGAATCTCGATATTTCGAAAAGTAATTAAGATATGCTTGATGTGATGATATCAATCGAATTAAATGCATTATTTCCACACTCATGTAATGTTGGAATGTTGTAATCGGATAATATTTGGCCCAGTTATTCTCTGAGGAGGAATTAACTGCACCAAATAAATAGAAGCATTTTTGAAATGTGTATTTGCCCAGTTCACACTAATTTATTCATACGGGTAGCGTAATTTGAATGACATGACACGTTTGTAACGATAATGGTTTGACCAGACCCAGAAAATCGTTGTATGGTGAAGCTATAAAAATATCTATATCCATGTGTATTTTGGAAGGGAAAGTGTACCACTTCAGCGTTTGAAATTGATGGGAAAGGAATACGATTCGCACGACACAACACTTATTAAACAAGGCATAAGCTAATGCTTTAATGTTATTTAAAGTAAATGTCCCGTGTAAAACGGATAAATGTTTAATAATTGCAGATTTAATGTCATTTAAATATAATTTGTGTTTATTAGGTTGTGATATTCCAGTTTGTGTTAAATTGTGCCACGTGAAGAGCACTATGGACACTCGCAAATGTCAAAGAGTATCAATAATAGGATGTTTTGGATAGACTTGAGTGCGGTGAAGCACTAATTTTGAGGAGAAGAGACTCACCGATAATTTTGATTTTTGTTGTGGGAAGTAAATGTAAAGTTTTTTTTTTTGGTGTTTTATGTTGTATTGCCATGAATTACTATCATTAAATGTTATACTTAGGAATATGTTGTTTCTTTCAAGTAGAGTAGTCACCTGACAGACTCAAATCCTGAATATGTGATCGCTGAACGCCCCGTACCTCGAAAGACCGTGAGTTAGCTGGGATATGAACACATGTTCCATATGATGACGATTGGGTACAATTGATTACTTGTATGTCTCTCTGTACCTCTTTAAGCCATTCTGTGCCGCATTTACTCTGTGTTATGATACCAAGTAGTTTCTTTGGCAATCTGGAGGTGGCCATTCTGTGTATGTGAGTGTAAAATTTGGCTCTGCGTTTTCTAGTTTCGTCTGTTATCGTATTGGTTTTTTGATAGAATTCTCTACTAGGTCTCTTCATCCAAATGCTGTTTTTGTTGATTGCTCCGTAGATCTTCCGGAGAATTTTTCGTTCCTGTTTTTCCAGTTCCCTAATCTTTGAATTACCATCGATACTATTGTTTCAGCGGCATATGTTGCTTCTGGCAGAATAACTGTTTTATAATGTCGTAATTTGGCGTTCGTCGAAATGCATTTCTTGTTGTAATGGGCCCACGTTAGCCTGTAGGCCTTCTGGAGCTTAGTGATTCTGTCTTCATTGGCGATTCGATTAAGTCCTGAGGGCCGTATAATTTCACCAAGGTATTTAAAAGGCATACTTGGGCGATTTTACCGTATTTGGTGTTTAAAGGGGATTTATTTTCTGGCCTTCTCTCCACATATTTGTAAACCTATTTGTTTATTTTGTCAAATGAAAATTTTCATAATTGTATGTTGTAGGCTATATATCGACCAAGTGTGTATCGGTATGAGATGCAGAACCCCATATGCTCACTGCATTGACGGCCGTAAGGTCCCATTCATCCCAGTGTGTGTGTGGCAGGTAACAGCTGCCATATAGTACATATTTGTTGCTATGGAAACGTGCTTGTGTCTCAAGCTTCTCTGTGAAGTGACTCAGATCTTAATATAATTCCTCCTTGGAATTGCACCATTCATGCCGCTAGCTTGGCCCATACTGAACATTACTCTCTGGCATAGTCAGGTGGCAATCAACTTGACTATTCTCACATCAAGACTGTACAATTAGTCTAGTCAGAGTCAAGATACTTCAATGAGACCGTTCCACTCCTATCTCGGTAATGCTACTTTTCAGTAGGTCAACACGCTTTTGCCCAGTGAATGGATGGGGTACAAATATAAATATGAAAAGACACCCTGGAAGCCGGCGTGGGACAGAATCTGGAAAACGTGGACAAAAAGGGAAAAAAAATTCTAGATGGGAATTTTGGACTGTAAGGTTGGCTACAGTAATATTGGGACTACTGAATACCGGTTGTGCGGACAAGCAGAAGTTCATTTTGTCCGTTATATTTCAGGTCAATCCCGGCAATTCGTTGTTAGCGGTGCGTGCAGCCGGCCAGGCTACAAAATAGTATTTCTTTATAGATAAATATTTGTGTTCTGTGTTAGGGAATCGAATATTTGCAATATGGAAGATGTTCCAGGAGGTATGTACTAATTAAAAATATGTATATCATTATTAAATCATCAATTATACATGTTTTCTTTTAACTAACTTAATACCGGAAAATGCACGAGAAATTTGTAAAATGTGTTTAAAAACTAGAGATAACTTACGAATTCCACGTCATTCCGCTTTCTTTTGCACTGTGTCCGCAAGTATATATTATTACCTTTGTAAATTAACCTTCAAATCCACCTACTAGTACCAACTCCGGCTTTGAGCCACGTATTACGCGATACTCGCAAAATGTCATTATTGAGACATGTTGGAAAATGACGATAAATTTATTAATTATGAGCTACATGTGTACAATTTAAATTATAATCGATGCCCAGAAGCATTGTAAAGAATATAATAAGTAGAAAAAGGACGGAAACACTGCTCGATGTATCTTTAAAAACACGCCAACATCAGCGTTGAAAACTGGAGTTTCCGAAGAACAAATCCACCGTTTTCACATATTTTGCAGGCGATTTCGAGCGATCGTCAAATCGACGTTGAAAAGTTTTGAGCTTACGCCATAGCAACTGCCAGACACTACGTCAAAAAATACCCATGGTACAACATGCCAACAGCAGTCCATAGATTGTTGATTCACGGACCAGAAATTATTTCTTCGGCCATTTTTACCCATCGGTCAACTGTCAGATGATACTCAAGAACCAACAAGTAAGTTGATAAGGCAATATCGCCTGAGTTTTTCTCGAACATTATCCAAAGTTGAGACTATGGAAGACGTGCTCAGGAGATCGTTGGCAACCACAGACCCCTACATTTCTTCTCTACGCAAATCATCACCAAAGAAACTGAAGAGTTGGTCGCCAGAAGTCGTTGACCTCTTGGTTTCTGTGACTGAAGATTATGAAGATTCCGATGCAGATGATGAGGAAACAGTCTTTAAAGATGACGCTGATGATGACGATTCAGTTGAAGAAGCAGAAGAAGAAAGAGAAGATGATGAAATATGAAAAGGAGAAAGAAAACGACAATGTCTAATTATAGTTACAAACAATTTACTAAATGAATAATTGTAATTGAATTAAAATTATTTTTTGTAATATTTTACACCATCTTATACCCTCTATTTGGTCCTTTTTCGAGCTTTTCATTTTTTGAGCTTATAGCCTATTTTTTACCATTAACTACAACAACCCCTAGATATTGACTTTTATATAAATAAAGAGACTTTTATCAATTTTTGTGCACCATCTTGGATCCACCATTTTGTTTTCTTTTTTTTAATTTTTGAACTCCTAATCTTCATCAACAACCACGGTAATTTCCACACAAAAATTATATAAATAAAATGACTTTTATCAATATTTCCCCACCATCTTGGATCCGCCATTCTGATTTTTTGATATATTAATCAGCAACTTCGATGACCCTTACCTAGCCTACTAACTTCCGTACAAATTGAACAACTCTTTATATTTTGGCCACTTTTTCAAGATTCTGGCCCACTGTGCGGCGGTCCCATGCCATAGATTTATGGCATGTTAAAGAACCTTCCACTAAATACACCTGTGTGAAGCTAAATTAGGTTAAAAATGTAAACAACGCTCAGGTTCCTACGTTCGTCGCCAGGAGCCGACTGCGGTGGCGTCTAGTAGCCGCGTTATGAACTAGTAGTTGTTGACGGTGGTGTTTGGCGGCAAAAGTAGGAACTACTTGAAAAATTCAAAGTCAGCAGTCCTTACTTGAATTAAGAAACAGAAACACATACTAATAGTCATCACAATTAACACCGGTTATCAGACAGATTATACACACACCCAAAGTACACGGGGCTACATGACCGCGTTGTCGCAGCCCCTAAAGTGAGGAACCAACCAACCAGACACCCTGGAAAAATTTATCTGCACAGAGGAGAATCTTGCAACCAACAAATTCAACTTGACTGAGAGATGGTCTTCTGATTGGAATTCGTTTTCCCCTCCAGAGAGTTCAGTAATGCCGTACATAACTGAGAAGGTGCCAACCTAGAAAGACCTGGTCAAAATTGAATAGAATCCGGACCAATCACGGTGTATGCGGGGATCTCTTATACAAGTGGAGGAAAAAATCGTCATCATGTTGCGAGTGCGGTGCTGAAAGACAGACTGTTTGGCACCTAGTTCATGAATGCCCACAAACATCTATAACGGCTTCGGTAGCGTAGTTGGTAGCATGCTGAACTGCTGTGCCCAAGAGGGCTCAAACCCCGCCGAAGTCATGGTGAATTCAGCGACTTCTTCCTAGGGACACCACAGGCACTTCATTACGTTTCGAAACTTGATGTATAATTATAAATAATTGTCTTTTATGCCATACGATAAATAAAATTCTTCTTTCGTCGTTATGCCCATTCAAAGAACGCGTTTGAACTTGTTAGTTGGCCTGATGGTTTTCGTCTTCGTATCCTCCGAAAATCTCTTCATGAATGCACTGTGTTGCATCTTGCGTTCTGTCGACTACTTCCTACCAGTTTTCTTTATGTGTTTCCCCCTAAATTTATGGTTGGCTACCTTTGTCCTAAAAGCTCCACGATTGTCTATGATGACTGTGATTTTCATTTCTTGGAGGTCCGCCTTAATTTCTTCTAGCCATTTTATCTCGACCTTCTTTGAGTTGATTACTTTGAATAATATCTTAGTTAGTCTGTCGCTGTTCATTCCGTAGATATGGCCATAGAAATTCAGGTGTCGCTTCCGTACGGGATCAGTGAACGTGTCAGTGAAGGAGTAGAGGTCCGCTGTTCTCCTTTTAACCCACATTCCATTTCCTCACGTGGGACCATAAATTTTACGGAGAATTTTCCGTTCATGTTTTTCAATGTCTGGAATTTTAGAGTGGCCACCCAGGCATACGGTTTCTGAGGCATGTAAAGCGTCCGGCATTACGCGATATGACTCTTTGTTGTAGTGACTCCATGTCAGTCTGTAATTTTTATTATTATTATTATTATTGACCACGAGTGTTAATACAGAATTAGGGATAGATAAAAATACCAGACAACTGGTTGAACAAACACTAACAAATACAACCTCAAGAGTTAAATTTCTAATCGTCATTTCAGAACCCTTCCAAATCAAAACCGGAGTTAGACAAGGTGATGGGCTTTCACCACTTCTATTTAATTTGATATTAAACAAAATCATGAAGGAATGGGAACTTAAATTATGCGAAAGAAACATTGAAGGGGTCCTTTTGGGGCAAGGAAAAGGAAGATTTGAGGTGAAATGTCTTGCCTTTGCTGATGACATAGCAATCATTTCAGAAAACAGATTTCAAGCACAAATAATGGTTGAAACCCTACATGAAATAGCAATAAAAACTGGTCTTCAGATTTCGTATGAAAAAAACAAATATATTGAACACAGACACAATGGAGAAAAATATCTAACAACTCAACATGGACAGATTCAAAGAGTTGATAAATTTAAATATTTGGGAGAATGGATCCAGTCAAATGGACTTGATAACATCCTGCAAGGAGAGATTCAGAAAGATGGAAAATGCCTATAAACTCACCCAACATAGATACAACAAACGATCGATCTCATTCCAGGCAAAAATCAGGCACTACACAACTGTAATTAAACCAGAGGTATTATACGGATCAGAATGTTTAACGTTGAAAAAAATAGGTGAACAAGAGGAACTGGAAAAGAATGAAAGGAAAATACTTAGGAAAATTTTGGGTCCCCAAAAGAATAAAGATATTTGGATGAAGAGAAAAAATGAAGACCTTTACCGAAATGTAGAAAAAATTACAGACTCAATTAAAAGACGGAGACTACAATTTTATGGTCACCTTCATAGAATGGATAGCAGCAGGCTAACTAAGAAAATTTTTGATTACATCTCCAAATTAAAAAACACCACTAGATGGCTGGAAGAGATACGGTGTGATCTGCAAAAACTGAAGATCACAAACAACATCATTTCTAATAGGGTGGAATTCCGGCGACTGATCACTACTGCAGATTTTTCGATTCTGCAAGTTCCACATCAACCACAGAGAGTGTTATCAGCGGAACAGAGGCAGGCCATCAGCCAACGTATGAAGTTTTGGGAAGAAAAGAAAAAACGAAACAATGTACCGTAATCTTAGGTTCAAAGCGGTCTATAATTGGCCAAATTCTAAATATATATATATATATTATTATTATTATTATTATTATTATTATTATTTTCGTTTCGGTCATCTAGGGACCACGAGCCAATTCCAATGCTTTGTTCTTTGCTGTTCCTTCCTCTTCCTCCAATATTCCTTCATCATCTCACTATTTTTCTTCTTCCTTTCCTACGGCCATTTCGAGCCGGTTTTCTTTCCCTTCCTACCTTGGAATCCTTCCGTTTTTAGAACTTTTTGCCTAAAAATATATATCGGTGGTGTATCTTCTTTTCTGATATTGTTTCTTTCCTAATCCTTTTTGATTTCAGGTACCCTGGTTATTGTTGACTTCTTCTTCCACAGGAATGTGCAGATCTGCTTGGTTAGTATTATTATAATAACGGCTTCGGTGGCGTAGTTGGTAGCATGCTGAACGGCTGTGCCCAAGGTCGCGGGATAAAACCCGGCCGAAGTCGTTGGAATTTTTAAGAGCATTAAAATCCTTCAGTATGCCTTCCTTCGGAGGGGAAATAAAGCCAGCGGTCCCACGTCATAGATTTATGGCATATAAAAGATTCTTCCATTAACTTAACTAGCTTGCCACGGTGGGTGAGTTGTTAACGTGTCGAACTACCAACCCCAAGCTTGCAGGCTCGCTCCTGGCCGTGGTAAGTGATTTATGAAAGGCGGCAAAAATTGCGACACGCATGTCATACGATATTGGCATATCAAAGAACCCATTTGAATTCAGTAGGCCATGTTCATAATGGCAAACTTAATCTCGGAATTTTCCGCCAACACAAAGTTCCTCATTTCTCTACTAGAAAGCGCTATAGTGTCAAGGAGCTTAGATATCTAAACTCCTTGACTTTCATAGTGCTTCAGGAACAACAAAATAATCTGACATGCAAGCTTCCCTCAGGGTGTCAAATAACAAATTTCTAGGTTAGATTTTGTTGAAACGCTCTATCAAAGTTCCAACGTTCACCACTAGGTGTCAGTGACATTTGTTAGCGAAAGTTGGAACAACTTGAAATTGAACGGAACTTGTAGCTCACCCTATGGGTGCCCGCTTGAAGCAGCTACAGCCTCTAGCGATTCGAACATGTCCTCGGACACTCCCGGCACTAAAAGTCATACGTTAAATAAATAAATTATTATTATTATTATTATTATTATTATTATTATTATTATTATTATTATTATTATTATTATTATTATTTGGACTTTGATCGGATAGGCGTGAAAGAAGAAGACATAATGAGTATAAACAGGTTAAAGGTTCCACCTGATCAATACTTTTATTAAATAGGATCACTGTGTGGTCATTAGTGTGACATGTTTCGAGGCTTAATTATTAGTTTCGGCCCCGTCATCAGCCGATATGAATGAAAACGACACAGGACAATTGTTTAGCGTAACACTAAAAAGTCCCTTAAAACTAAATCTTATATGGTGCACCATAAAGAGAGATTGAAAAATGTTAACGCCTAAAGTAATACAAAATGATGTGAAAAGTCTTAAACTAACCCTATTGAAAGTTGTTCCTAGTTCATAATCATATATATTATTTCAGTAGTATAGATCCCTCCTGCGGCACTCACAAGCGACTGATCGTGACAAATGAGCATTCAAATGAAAGAGAATATACATTAGCAGTGACTTATTGCACTCCAATTTCATAAATATCTATAATTTCTTTAAGAAATAACTTTTAAAATAATGTACGAAGTGTGCGATTTGCAGAGGCTGTTGCTGTAGGAAAATACGCACCATAATTGCTGACCACTTCACATTTTGACCACTGTGACGCCTATTTCATGTCATTTTAACATTTTTGCATTGATTTCAGAAACAGTAAATCAAAGGAATGAGTACTCAAATCGTATAATTTCATAAATATCGAATAAACGGTGAGTGTTATGATGATCCAATTTTGAGTGTTTGCCTTCTTAAGTTAGGGAACCTAGAACATGGAATTCTAACTGAAATGTAAACAGTGTTCTATAATAATTTGGTTGAAATAAAAACATAACAACCTTTCTCCCTAAGTCTCTTATTATAAAACTATTGGGGTAAGTGTGATTTATGATCCTGCGAGATTTCTCGCACGGGCCCGCTAGTTTATTAAAATCATATAATGGCTTAGCCGAATTACATGTTCTATGTATATGCGTTATGTACTAAAAATAATGAATAAGAAGGAAAAGTAATTTTGCATGTGTATAAACTTGTAGGCTCAACTAATTATATTTTAAATTTTAATTTTGATTTCCGTGAGAACATTTTTCATATGTGTTATATCGTGGGAGATACAAGATAAATAACATACACTTGTTAATATAAAACAACGGTTTATTAAACACTAGTTGATACACAACGATACACAAGGTGGACTAACTTGAGCGGAACTGTCGCGGAACTGGGCGGAACTGACGTCTACAGTCTGCGGGTGCATATATACATAGTAACTGGAAAGTTCCAGATTCGAATGTTCCAGATTGGGATGTTCTGGGCATAGTGACTAGAATGTTCGTGTTAACTCAAGTAGCCTAAATACACAACACTGACTAGAATGTTCATGTTAACATAACACTTTCTAGAATGTTCATGTAAATACACAACAATATGAATTTTCAGGTTTCCATGATTTCCTTTAAATTCTTTTATTTTAATTGCCCCAGTAATTTGTGATAATTAACAAGTACAAGTCGCACGGGGCTGAAACTTACGAACACATTTACTGTAAGACTTCTTGAGACGATAAGTCCCTACTAGGAAAATTTGTTGTTTTGGCTAAGTGGGATTTGCACAGGAGTTTAATTGAAATTATCTCGCATCTAGCCTAAATAGTCATACAAGTTACACTCACTTACAAGGCAACGGATTGCGGTGTAAAATTCTAATCTGGTTGAAATTTAGTACATAATATTTCTACAAATGTGTACCATGACGTAGTGAAAACCGCACGGGCCACTTTCAATTTTGAACGCCAATATTGAACGCCGAAAACCTACCGGGCGACGGCGTGAGTGAGGTGGTGGGAAGAGATAAAGCTGACCTTGAATCCTAGCAGCACGCGCTGGCTCCCGACCACCAGGCAGTGAGCTGCCATGCTGCGTTGCATTCCTCACATTAAACGTTCCCCTCAGCTCACTCTTCTACCCTCTCGATTAGAGTATAAATTGCAACATAATGTGATGGTTTGCGCTTGGCCATACTGTAAATAAATAAAACAACCTTTCATTTTTCCCTCTTTTACTCTTTGTAATCCTTTCAATAGTGGATGCAAACTGATAACTGCCGTCGCCCGGCAGGTTTTCGGCGTTCAATATTGGCGTTCAAAATTGAAAGTGGCCCGTGCGGTTTTCACTACGCCATTGTACAACTTCGTATGAATATTGTGCACTAAGTTTCAACCAGATTAGAATTTTACACCGCAATCCGTTCCCTTGTTAGTGCTTGACTTCACTCTGGGCAACTTCTCTTTCATAACCCTGGGTGCTTGGCGGCGAGTTATCACATCAACAAAATATCTTTCATCATCACAATCAATTTTGGCCAACTAAGGACCACGTAAATAACTCTTGATGATTTCAGTTTTCTATGGCGCCAGTATTCCTTCATTCTCTTGCTCACTGCTTCTTTCTTTTCATCTGTCCAATATTGTTTCTTCTTGGTCGTTATTTCAGGTTCTAGGAAACCCTCAAATGTGTGTATCTTATTTCTGAAAGTGGTTCTGTTGCGGATGTCTTGATCAGTGATGTTTATTTCTTGTAGATCCTTCTTGGTGTCAGCAAACCATTTTTCATAACAGTTGCCTTTTCCATTGGGCTTGTTGAAGTGGTTAAAAATTTTCTTAGTGAGTCTGTCGTCGGGCATTCTTGAAACATGTCCAAAGGATTTAACCCTTCGTTTTCGTATGGTATCTGAGATTCTGCTGCATGTTTTGTGTCAGCACATTTTTTTAGTTCGAGAATATTTCTTAACATTTTTCGGTCCCTTCTTTTTTTTTCAATTTCTTCAATGTCTTTTTTAGTTGTTAGTCGTTAGTCCTTGACATTCCGAAGCACACAGGCACTCTGGTTGAATTATTGTTTGATAGTGTCGTAGTTTAGTCCTAATAGAAATGGCTTTCGTCTTGTATGTGTTTTTTGTAATGTATATAATTATTCTGTAAGTGTGCATGTCACTAAAATCCTCCTAAACGGCCGGACCGATTTTGATGAAATTTTTATGTATGTTTGAGTGGATCCCTGTATGGTTTAGATTCACAATTGGACCCGGTAGGTGCCGCAGCGGCCAATATGTAGGATGTACACACGATTAGAGCCACAAGATACAGTTAACAAAACGAAAACTGTCGTCATGGAAACGGCTAGCCTTAGTGAAAACTAAAGTCTCAGCTCAACAGGGTCTTCTTTCCCCACTAATTCTCCCAAGGCCGTTTCCCTGGCAGTGGTTTCTTCTGAGAAGTTCATGAATAATTGACTTTCTGAGAATAATTCATAGTTATATTTTTACCATAGGTGGCGGTGATGTCGAATTATTGGTATTTGCCGTAGGCTTCCGCGGAAATGATTTGATTGTTCTCTTTAAAAATCAATGCCAAATGTCACTTAGTATATAGTTCATAGAAATTTCAAATATATTTGCTGAGCCCACTCTATATATTCAGGCAGGAAAACGTCCACCAGGTCCACTAGTATATATATATAAATTAAAATAGGAGCACAAATTAAATGCACGACCTGAAACTCAAAAGCACTTAATATAAACCATCGTAGTTTAAAAGCGAAGAGAACTAAAACCATATAAATATATATACATAAAAGAACAAAATGTCCTCGCTAGTAAATTTATGTATTAAGTCTGTCGTGTAATTACCCACAATGCAACATGTTCTGTGGCCACAAAACAACTGCAGGCGAGAGAGAGAGAGGTCGCAGGATATTATGACGTCACGATGAGGCGAACAGGAAATTTCAAAACGCAAACGGCTCTGGCAGAAGCATATTAATTATCCTAGTTTGCTTCACCAGAATCATGAGTTTGTATGCAAGCGACTTACTCGGTGGCATCAGGAAATCGAGTACATTTGCGCATTGAGTGTTAGTATTAATGTATGTGGTGTATTATCGAAGTCAGTCATGTGTTAGTTAAATATGATTCACACAGTCCCCATTTCCAATGTTCATGGCCTGCTACGTTTTGTGCATTTGCCCTCCGTATGCATCAGCAAATGATCCGCAAATTTGATGGTATCAATCTAACTTTGTGGTTAGATGATATCTTATTTAGGGTATGCACTAGTGAACACTTGTATTCATGGGCTACACATATTGTTGCATGCATTGCGAGTGAAGCTAAATATTCCAATATTAGAATACCATCATCATTATCATCATCATCATCCCTCCCTATATTATTCTGCTAAGGTCCCATTCCAGTTTTGTACCGAAAATAAGGTCCCATTAACACCAACCTACACATATGGGGTACCGACAGGTTCAGCATAACCCAATGCGTAAGCGAAACGCACTCACTTACTCTTTAAATGCCTCACAATTAAATGAATACCTTAAAACATGTATATTTACAATGAAATAATGAAAGAATGCAACACGGTAACCATGGTAACAGAATCTCACAGGTCCATCTATTTCTGTAAGACGCAATGCAATTCCAATTATTACATTACTGTGAAAGTTTCCAGACGGTTATAAGGTTATCACGGAACCAAATTAAGCTGTAAAATCCATCAATACGTACAGTATAATGCGCTTAAGGGGGTCAAGGGGCACTCTAGAATTTTTTCACGCAATTTTCACGTGTAAGTGTGGTACGAAAGGTCTTTTTCACCCGACTATAAGGGGTCTCCGAAAACCACATTTAAAGTCCCTTAAATTAACAGTGTCTGTGATATTCCCATAAAACTAACTTCGCTCTGATATACCTATGAAGGTATGACAAACCCCTAATCACTGCACCAGTAGCTGAATTGATAAAGTCTGATTATTCATACCAAGGATAAATCAGTCATAGCATATATAGTCATATATATAACGCTAAGTTGTATATTTCACAAAACTCAAGCTCTTAAACCAGAGGGAGTTAGAAGGCGTGGTTTGTACCAAACTCTTCCAAATCGTCTCAATAGTACAGGAAAAATCTTGCATTTCTTGAAAATTCAACGGAAGTAATATTTTATTTGTTTATAAAGTGCTTTTTAAACAACTAAACAGGTCGATAGTCCCTGTCAGAACTGTGTCACCTCCAGCTCGCAAAACAGTAACGCTGGGTGGGTGGTAGGCCTATATGCACATGGGGCGCTCACAAGTTACCTATGCTATTATTATAAGTCCATTTCAACTGCTGAGGCTTTTAGTGACGCGCCGAGCTGCCGTAATTGTGCCTCTAAGGGGATTTTTAACGTGCCAGTAAATCTACTGACACTGATTGCTCCAGGATTCGATCCTGCGAACTTGAGCACAAGAAGCGAGGCAATGCAATCAAGAGGAAAACTTGTAGAATAGAATAGAATATCCTTTGTTGTAACGCATAATTTGAGACCTCTAAAACAACTGGTGCAGTACAATCTTGCCGTTATATTATCACGCCAGGGTGTAAATGGATCAGCAGGAGATTGTTCTTACACCAGAAAGCACCACAGATAAACCTCTGCTTCATATTCACAAGTAATAAACTCCACACGAAACAACCTCATTCGCAAACTAGTAGGGGCTCACATCCAGAGACTACAGTATTCGCACTTCTGCAATAGCATTGTGCTTTTCTACTGCTGAATTTGCTTCCCCAGTCTGGTACAGGTTATCTCATGCCAGACAGGTAGATACAGCTCTGAATGAAACCTGCATGTTGATAACAGGTTGCTTAAAGTCTACCCCAACTGATAAGCTCTACTACCTGGCTGGAATTGCACCACCTTGTGTACGCAGAGAGGTTGCTGCCAACAGGGAGAGGCTGAGAGTGGAAGAGATCAACGCCCACTCCTCAGCAACGGCTGAGGTCCCGAAGGAACTTCCTGAGGACATCTGAGATGCTTACCGTCTCCCCGGAAAAGGAAAGGCTGGATTTATGGAAGAAGACGACCCCTCACCCTCGCGGTTGGATGCCAGTAGCTGAAAAACTACCACCCAGACACAACGAAAGCTGGTCGGTGTGGAAGTCCCTGAACAGGTTACGATCAGGAGTTTGAAGATCCCGAGACAATCTCAGTACAGGTGACACGTCTTGCGAATTGGACAAGAACAAACCACAAAAAGAAAGCTTCATTGCCCTCGGTGCCTTTCATCTTGTGCAGAGTAAGATCTCCTGCTAGCCACCCCGAGCACCTTGAATGTTGCTCAGTATTGGGCACGTGCTATATAAATAGACAATTTTACCCTTATATGTATAGCAACTGTACATCTGTATGTTTCCGACACTAGAAAGAAATAAATAAATAAATAAATAAATAAATAAACTCCAAAATGAATATTTTCACCACAAGAAAGGTGATGATGATGATAATTGTTGTTTTAAGGGGCCTAACATCAAGGCTATCGGCCCCCCACAAGAAAGGCCACGAAGTTCAGAACATATGGCATTGTAATGGGAGGACCGCAAGACTCGAACAGTTCCTTCTAATAATTAATTTATTTCAGCCAAATGGCCATAACAGAGTTATCTATGAGATAACAAATTAAAGAAATTACAATAAGAAAAGATGAACCACTTAAATGAACATTAGGATTTGCAATATTCCAATAATGATTTTGTTCTCTTGTAGCATTTATCAAAGTGATATACCTGAAGTTCGCGTAGCGTGGCTCAGCGGTAACGTTCTCGCTTGCTGTTCCCAAGGTTGGAGGATCGAATCCTGGTGCAGTCAGTTGGCATTTGAGGGTGCGCAAATGCGAGGGAGCCGTGTCAGTAGATTTAATGGCACGTTAAATATCCCCTTCGGGGCAAAATTCAGGCACCCCGGCGTCGCTAAAAGCCGCAGTAGTTAAAAGGGACGTAAAACTAATAACATCATTATTATTATTATTATTATTATTATTATTATTATTATTATTATTATTATTATTATTATTATTATTATTATTATTATTATTATTATTATTATTATTCTTTGTTCGATTTTGGCCTACATTGGACCACGGGAAACAATTGACTTGCTGATTAGTCCTTTTTTCTGCTCCCAGAAATTCTTCATCATTTCACAGTGGATTCTCTTCCTTTCTTCCAACCAGATGTTCTTGGCTCTTCTCCTTTGCTTTTCCTGGAACCCCTTGAATGCATCAATCGTAACTCAAAACACCTCTCTATTCCAGATCTCATTTAGATTGACCTCAACTTCCTCCATATCCTTTCTTATCTCATCTACCCATTTTGTAGTCGCTTTTATCTTGGTGATGTAATTAAAGATTTTCTCTCATTTCGCTCATTCTCGTAAGGTGTCCATAGAACTTCAATCTTCTCTTCCGTACGGTATCTGTGATTTTTCTACTTGTCCGTACAGATCTATGTTTTGCCTATTCCGCCATGTACCATCGTTTCTATTTTTGGGTCCTAAGATCTTCCTCAAGATTTTTCTTTCTTTCTTCTCCAGTTCATCTAATTCACTATTATTATTATTATTATTATTATTATATTAAACTATTTATTTTTACCTAAAGTCAATATTTAGTATATTGAAACCGTACCGGTTTCCATCACATTGTAATCTTCTTCAGCTGGTATAAATGAGTAACTGAGTAGTACCATACCAACAGTTCACAGAGTAAAAATTTAAATTTAAAAAAACTTTACGAGCCTTACAGTAGTCGCATATGATGTGTAACATCTGACATAGAAGAAACCTCATGTGAAATTGTTGATACACCGGTATTTTATAATATTATTGGCACAAAATATATTAATCTATTGTAAAAGAGAGTGTTTTACAGATATTGTAGTTTATAATACGAAACTCATTTTATTAGATCATTTGTAGGTTCCACCAGCACTAGCCTAAATAAAGAATACGATATGGATCAACTAGATTAATAGACGCGACACCGCTCATAACCTTAAATTCCTTACAAATAGGCCAATTTGCGAGTAAATGCAATGTGCACAGCAGTAGATCATGAAAGGCTTGCTCAGTTCCTGGACCTCTTGATTCACAGACCAACACGTAATTTCATATGGATTCTGTTAAAATTAGTCATATTGATATGATTAGCAGCAGAGTATCAAGAAGGCAGTGCGAGAGTAGAAATATCAAGTAGGCAGTGAAGAAATAAAGGAGAGTTTTAGAATTGTCATGTGTTATTAGTGTGTAAATAAAAAAGATTTTTGTATGTTGATGAATGTCCACGAGGGATACGATCCAGCTGGCAGTGCGTCTTACACACTTCCGTCCGATCCACTTCCGTCCGATCCACTTCCGTCCCATTTTTCAAAATCACTCCCACAAAAATATTCAGCAACCGAGTGGAAATATGTTACACATCAAACAAGTAGTTCCGTGAAGAACTATACAGCCTATTTTCATATATCCTACTCATGTTAATTACCACTATCACATACAAAATTTCAGTTTGATTGCTGTAATAGATTCGTTGATATTGAGAACCGAATAAATATTTCGGATAGTCGCCATGTTGGATTTTATATATGTAGGTCCTAGAGTTATGTACTGTTACATGAAGATTATTGTGTACGTGTAGTATTCAAACTTCAATCGCATGACTAGGACACAAGAAGTAACAAGGAGATTTTAAAATTTCGCACAGCTGCCATCTTGTGGTTATGGAAAAAAATTGAAATAAATTAGATACCAGTGGATTAACATTCGTATAAGGACTTACTGTACCAAGTTTCACTGCACTCGGATGGTTAAATTGCGAGAAACGTCCATGTGAATATTTATATTTCGCGTCGCCACCATGTTGGATTTGTCATCACCAGGTTATTTAAAGTCCTATAGGTGAACTTAGGTTCATAGCCCCTATGAACATTTAAAAAAATCAGTTTGATTGCTATAATAGATTCGTAGATATTCAGAGCCGTCTAAATATTTCGGATGGTCGCCATGTTGGATTGCTAAATGTATAGGCCATAGAGTCATGTACCATTAAAAGAAAATTATTGCGTAGGTTCATTATTCAAACTTTCACTTCGATCGCATGACTACATCACAAGAAATAAAAACTTAATTTTAAAATTCGCACTTCCGCCATCTTGAGGTTATGCAAACAATTGAACGAAATTAGATACCAGCGTATTACAATGTGTATAAACATTTCCTGTACCAGATTTCATTGCGTTTGGAACATTAAATCCCGAGAAAGGTCTATTTAAAATTTTCAAATTCGCTTGACCGCCATGTTCATTTTGTAGTTAACCGCTTTTTGAAAGTCTTATAGATGAACATCCAGTAGTGCCCTTTATCTCTGCACAAAATTTCAGGGCGATACCGCTAATAGTTTCAGAGATATAGAATGCCGGTGAAATATTTCGCACATCCGCCATCTTGTGGTTATGTAAACAATTAAACGAAGTTAGATGTCGGTGCATTAAAATGTGTATAAACATATGCTGTACCAAGTTTTATTGCGTTTGGTTGGTTAAATCGCGAGAAACGTCTATTTAAAAGTCGCAAATTCGCGTGGCCGCCATGTTGGTTTTGTAGTTACCAGTTTTTCAAAAGTCACATAGGTGAACTTCTAGTAGTTCTCTTTATCACCGTAATAAATTCCAGGGTTATATAGGGAATAGTTTCCGAGATATTGAATGCTGGTGAAATATTTCGCACAGCCGCCATGTTGGATTGGTGAGAAGTAACAAAATTTGAAGGGCACGGTCGGGGTCGCCGGGAATGGTGCTATGATCTTACCGAGTTTCATTGAAATCGCTCCAGCCGTATAGAACTTATTAGGGGGACACACACTCACACACTCCTCACACACACACACACACACACACACACACACAGACAAAAGGTGATTTCATGAGCCTATTTTTAGCCTACTTTCGATTTTTGCAAAAACTGAAAGTAGACTTATGAGATCAACACAGGGCGAAAAAAAGTGTGTCTGTCTGTGTGTGTGTGTGTGTGTGTGTGTGTGTGTGTGTGTGTGTGTGTGTGTGTGTGTGTGTGTGTGTGTGTGTGTGTGTGTGTGTGTGTGTGTGTGTGTGTGTGTGTGTGTGAGTGTGTGCTCTGAATGTCTGTCCCCCCCCTATCAATTCGAACACGGTGAACGCGAATTGAACGAAATTTGGTACAAAGGTAGCACTTGCAAAGGACACCTCAGTGCCATGTTTTATATCGCCGCCATCTTAACGGAAACGTAATGGCGGCCACACAAATGTTCAAAGCTTAAATCAAATTATGACTAACCTAATCATCTGATCTCTACCAAATTTTGCAACAACATACCATTATAGGGGGAGCATCCTTTGACCAAACTAATATGTCATCAGCCAAATAGTTTGCGGATGGCGGCCATCTTTGTGTGAAAATCGATTCCCCCTATTAATTCGAACACGGTGAAACCGAATGGAACGAAATTTGGTACAGAGGTAGTACTAGCAAAGGGCACCTCAGTGTCATGTTTTATATCGCCGCCATCTTGACGGAAACGTAATGGCGGCCACACAAATGTTCAAAGCTTAAATCAAATTACGACTAACCTAACCATCCGATCTCTACCAAATTTTGCAACAACATACCTTTATAGGGGGAGCATCCTTTGACCAAACTAATATGTCATCAGACTAATAGTTTGCGGATGGCGGCCATCTTTGTGTGAAAATCGATTCCCCCTATTAATTCGAACACGATGAAACCGTATGGAACGAAATTTGGTACAGGGGTAGTACTAGCAAAGGGCACCTCAGTGTCATGTTTTACATCGCCGCCATCTTGACGGAAACGTAATGGCGGCCACACAAATGTTCAAAGCTTAAATCAAATTACGACTAACCTAATCATCCGATCTCTACCACATTTTGCAATAACATACCTTTATGGAGGGAGCATCCTTTGACCAATCTAATAGGTCATTCGCTTAATAGTTTGCGGATGGCGGCCATCTTCGTGTGTAAATCGATTCCTCCTATTAATTCCAACACGGTGAAACCGAATGGAACGAAATTTGGTACAGAGGTAGCACTTGCAAAGGGCGCCTCAGTGTCATGTTTTATATCGCCGCCATCTTGACGGAAACGTAATGATGGCCACCCAAATGTTAAAAGCTTAAATCAAATTACGACCATCCTAATAATTTGATCTCTACCAGATTTTGCAACAACATGCCTTTTTGTGGAAAGCATCTTATGACTGACTACATGGTCAATAGTTTGCAAATAGCGGCCATGTATGTGTGCAAATCAATTCCCCATATCAATGCAAACACGGTGAAACCGAATTGAATGAATTTTTTTACAGAGGTAGCACGAGCAAAGGGCACCTCATATTCATGTTTAATATCCCTATAGCACGTTGTATTTCAACAAGCTACTACAACCAACATTCAATTATAGTCCTTGAAAAGGACAAAGAGTTATAACAATACGCATGCATTTAGGAGAAAGTAGGCTATATGTTCTTTACTGAACATCTTGTTTCTAAATTGAAAATAGGCTAAAAACAGATCTGTTACAATAATTTTGTTAATAATAAATAAAAAAAATCTTGAAAAACAGCGTAGAAATGAGGAGATCTAAAAATAAGAAATTGAACTGAGGAACAAAAACATGAAAACAGAACAGAAATGTTATAAAAATATATATACTGTACTTACGGGTATGTGAAAATGTGTACTGTATGTTGAAAACCCTAGGTTATAAAAATGTTGCCAGGTCTGTGCAGAGAGAGAAAACAAACAATATTGGCAGGGTCTATTGCTTATCGATCAGCGCATCAGCTGAAAGGGCGCTCTCTGTGTGCTGATTATGCAATTGTTTCGTGTTCTGTTAGTGTGTTTACATTTGTATTGCTGTTTTAAACCGACTTTATACTTGTGAATAGTGGCTCTTTTATTTCCAAATAAGATACATCCGATTACTGAGTTGCAAAAAAAGATACATCAGCAAGTTTTCGGCCTGACTACCTAACAGACAAGACACATCAAATATTAAGAGGCTTATAGAAAGGACAGCATGAGTTATGAAACTTTAGGGAAATATTTGTCTATATCATTTACAACATTCAAAAAAGACAAAGGACTATTGTGTCTCCTGAATTTTTTTTGTTCAAGTGATGTGTCTTTTTTTGATCCCCTACACCTCATTTGTTTCGCATGCATCTTTGTTGTGTTTCTCCTTTATCGTGTTTCTCCTTAGTCGACTTCCTATCCCATATTCCCCTGATAACATTAAACATTTTCGCTAATGTACTGTGCCCAACTCTAGGAATGGGTATTCCAAGATTCAGACACCTAGATATCAAGGGAAAGGCTACAGCCGCTTTTGAAAGTTGAGATATTTGAATATCGCGCTCCATTGCTTCGAGAAGGAATTGGAAAGAATATACCGCTAACAGCATGTCAAGTGACGTAGCGAGTAATAGCAGAGGTCGAGGCTATTTATTGATTAAATAGTTAACCATGGAGTAGAGACTTGATACTTCGATCAGATTACTGGCACGGCCAAATGAAAGAGAATGCACTTAGTATCAAGTAAATCGGACCAGGGATACTAGAGATATGAGGATTTCTAGATTTCAGCGTGATGACGCGTGACCCTGGCAGTTTTGAATAAAAGCCGGCCGGCCGAGGCATCGATAGCTCACTTCAACACAAGCACTTGCCTAGCAAGCTGCTGCTACGCTGAGCCAAGGCACATGGTTGCCGGATCTACGCAGAAGTAATTTTCAAAGTTGTGATAGTCACAAAAGTGCTGCGCTACGAGGTGGAACTTAGTAAGTTTCCGGCGAGGAGAATCACTGAGGTGATTGAATTATTTTTTTTTCTACAGACATTAGTGGAAATATTTATGTTTCTACATGGACATATGCTAGACTTTGTCTAGAATTAGTACTTTGTCACAGTCCAGTAATAACCTAATACTTGGATGTTTAGTCCATTTCAGTCAGTTTTCATATTGGTAACTTGTTAACCACTTCGATCTATCAGTACACTGAAGACCAGTCGATCACGGTGGTGTTCGTTAGTCTACGCAAGGGAAACTACAGGTTGCTTAGCGCATGGTAGATGGTGTGAAGCCATGCCCAGGGAACGATCTTCAGAACAGCCGTTGATTGGTTAGACTGTCAGTGTCTTCTTGTATTGATAAGATTACCGTGAGTTATGTTACAACTGACATATCTAAGAATAGATCACTTAGATCTGACCCCATTTAAA
Source organism: Meconema thalassinum (assembly GCA_946902985.2). Taxonomy (NCBI): domain Eukaryota; kingdom Metazoa; phylum Arthropoda; class Insecta; order Orthoptera; family Tettigoniidae; genus Meconema; species Meconema thalassinum. The sequence continues at coordinate 77,790,743 of OX336401.1, read as the reverse complement.
CAAACTGTTATGGCTTTGATAGAAGCCCATATTAAAATGGAACAACAGTTAATTCAAACGTCAAGAGATACTACCACTATGTCTGACTAGACGGATTGTGGGTATATAATGGCGGCCGATACAAGGATTATACGTGCTTGTCCGCTAGGGCATGTCTATGGATAGATCTGGTACAGACCAGGTTCACTACGCTTCAAGACCATCAAGAAATGTAAGCCACATTTGAATTATATTATGCCTAGCTAATTGGAACAAACTATTTTTCGGCAGATGACCAACACATTTATTTTTCTTCGTATTTAAATCTTGCAATGATTTACGCAAGATATATTAGAGTTATTCTGAGTATTTTCAGCACTCAGAACAGTTTAGGATCGATGACCGAGCATTTCGAGCATTTATTTGAATATTTCATATTTAAGGGATATCACGGAAAACCGTCGATGTAATGGTTGAGTTAAATTATTTTTGTTGAGGAATGGATTTTTTTTTTTCCATATTCGAAGATTCGAACATGTGGATTCTCACATAATGAGATGATAACTAAACACATTTAAAATAATATAACTAATAATAATAATAATAATAATAATAATAATCCACTAATAATAATAATAATAATAATTTTCATAATTTTTCTAAATAATCTTTGGATATTATATTTTCTAATAATCATATGTATTGAGAGAGAGCCTATGAAGTAGTTTAATCATTTCTAGTTTGGAACAGGAGATTTTCCGAAGGAGAGTGGTTAGCGCAAGCCCGCATTCAACCAACATTTCAGTTCTGGTTGAACAGTTAATATTTGCAATGAGCAAAGTATATTTTTCAGATAACACGGAGAGGCATGAAACGGGAAGCAAAGGATATTTGTATCAAATAGGATATTTTTGTATTTATATAAAATCATGACGTAAATACACTCGAAAGTGAAATAAAGATTTTCATAAGTATGGTAAATTCACGGGTTGAACTGAATGGTAAAATAAAATAAACTTGTAAGTTTATTAATCTTCCAGTGTTGATAACAAGCAGAGGCTTGATTTATTGTATAAATTTTGGGAAGAAAATTTATGTGTGTGGAGTAGTTGAAATGCCATTCCCAGGTGCGCATGTTTAAGTCGCAGGAATGAGGAGGTTTTTTCGAGCATCAATCAAATAGCAGGTTCGATGGCTCAGGTTTATAGGAGTATTGGAACTACACATTTCGTCGTATGAATGACCCGAAGGTTATTTCTTAAAACCATCAGTTCTTATTTCAACCTTGTTTACGGATTCCATTAAGATTGTGATTTTGCTAGAACCCGGAACTGTCATGATAGTAGTTTATTCTTCTTCAGAGGAAGACCTTTGCCGTTGTTGTTGTTGTAATATTGTGTTCTTACACAAATAACAGAATGGGCCACTGCCAATTAAAAATAATTATATAACCACGAATAATTTGAAGGATGTTTTCAATCCTAGTGCCATGAACTAAATGAATTTATTATGAAACTACAATTCTTATTTCCGCATTCTGTTGAAGAATTGCAAGTTGTGAAAATTACTAAAAGGGCCACAAATATAAATATTTTTCTTAATGATGATTCTAAATGGAAAGTCAAATAGTTGAATGGTTCAACAATTTATTGATCAAGTTGATGATTCAGAAATCATATATTTTGTTAGGAACTTGAAGTTCATAATCGAGTCACTTCTCGAATTGTTTAATGTCAGAAGAACAATTAAATTTTGTTGTGCTTCGCACAGTTCTTCGATGCTATGCTCAAGGTCAAATACTTTTCAGATGTTATTAATATGTGTAAATAATTTGTGTTGATTCAATGATGATAATAATATTTTTCGACAATATTTTTTGAAACTGGAAAAATAAGTGAAAGTTAAAAATTCTATGAACATTTATTCTACGAGTGTTAATATTATGTAAAAATTCAAACAGTGAACTGCGATATTTCCAGTAGAGACAATTAAATTTGAACTGGATTTAATCACAAATAAATGAATAATTTTGGAACACAGTCTACAGGACTATTAATCAGACTTGTGTTTCCAAAAAATAATTGTCAAATGTGTTTGGAAAATTTCTGTATATTGTGTAAATAGGAGTGTGGGTCGCCACACGTGAGTGATGCTGCTTTGAGCATTTTTACAGTCAATTTTAAATTCAAAATAAAATGAGATAATTTTACTTGATGTGTTACGCCCAATTGAATCTCCTTCTATCCTTATTGTTGCATTGAGCCAAAAATCAGTAAAGCGTTTTTTTTCATTTGATGTCGTTTTTGCGATTTGCTTTAACCCATCTGGCGCCCCGGGATATTTTGACTCTCGTGCTGACTGATTATTGGTAAAATGCATATGTGGTCGTGCGGACTCCGGTCTAAACGGGCACAGTACCTGGCTTCCTCCATTCCCTATTCAGTAATTTTAATAAAGTGTCATATTCATTTCAGTTTCTAATATGTTTATATCTCTCCTACCTACAAACTTTGCTACTAAAAGCCACTTACCTAACGCTGCTGGAGACAATAGGCTACTGAATATTTATGTTTGATTTAATTGATTTAATTAATTTGATTTTTATTTAATTGATTTGATTTGATTTGATTTGTTTGTTTTGATTGATTTATTTGAATTGATTGATTTATTTGATTTGTTTGCTTTGATTGATTTGGTTGATTCGATTTGTATATTTGTTTCATTCGATTGATATGATCGATTTTTTATTTTTTTATTTTGTTTAATTTTTAGCCTATTTTCATTTTATGAAAAAATAGGCTTATTAGATCACCTGTTGTCCGTGTGTGTGTGTGTGTTTGAGATGTGTGTGTGTGTGTGTGTGTGTCCCTAATAACTTCTAAACGGCTGGAGCAATTACAATGAAACTCTGTAAGACCATTGCACTATTCTGGCCGACCCCGACAGTGCCCTTTAAATTTTATTAAGTCTCACCAATCCAACATGGCGGCTGGGCGAAATATTTCACCAGCATTCAGTATCTCCGAAACTATTACCGATATCACCCTGAAATAGTGTACAGTGATAAAGGGCACTACTAGAAGTTCACTTATGAGACTTTAAAAAAACCTGGTGACTACAAAACCAACATGGCGGCCAAGCGAAGTTGAGACTTTTAAATTGACTTTTCTCTCAATTTAACTATCCAAACGTAATGAAACTTGGTACAGCAAATGTTTATACACATTGTAATGCACTGGAGTCTAATTTAGTTCAATTGTTTACATAACCTCAAAATGGCGGCTGTGCGAAATATTTCACTGACATTCTATATCTCCAAACCTATTACAGATATCACCCTGAAATTTTGTACGATGATAAAGGGTACAGATATAAGATTATCTATGTAACTTTCATAAACCTGTAAAGTACAAAACGAACATGGCGACCAAGCGAATTTGAAACATTTTAATAGACTTTTCTCGTGATTTAACTCTCTGAGGGCAGTGAAATGTGGTACAGTAAATGATTTTACATATTGTAATGCACTGGCATCTAATTTAGTTCAATTGTTTACATAACCTCAAGATGGCGGCTGTGCGAAATTTTAAAATTAAGTTTTTATTTCTTGTGTCGTAATCATGCGATCGAAGTGAAAGTTTGAATAATGAACCTAGGTAATAATTGTCCTTGAATGGTACATAACTCTATGGCCTATACATATAACAATCTAAAATGGCGAGCATCCGAAATATTTAGACAGTTCTCAATATCTATGAATCTTTTACAGCAATCAAACTGAATTTTTTTGTGTTCATAGAGGCTATGAACATATGTTCACCTATAGGTATTTCAGTAACCTGGTGAGCACAAATCCAACATGGCGGTGACGCGAAGTATAAATATGTAAATGGACGTTTCTCGCGAATTAACTATCCGAGTGCAGTGAAACGTTGCACGTTAAATGCTTATACAAATGTTAATCCACTGGCATGTAATTTATTTCAATTGTTTGCATAATCACACGATGGCAGCTGTGCGAAATTTTAAAATCTCGTTTTTACTTCTTGTGTTCTAATCATGCGATTGAAGTTTGAATACCACACGTACACAATAATCTTAGTGTAATAGTACAAAATTTAAAATCCAACCAGACGACCATCTGAAATATTTAGACGGTTCTCAATATCTACGAGTCTATCACAACCTTCAAACTGAAATTTGGTATGTTGATAGAGGCAATAAACACGAGTAGGATATATGAAAATAGGCTGTATAGTTCTTCATGGAACTACTCGTTATTTTATTTATTTATTATTTTCTTTCTTTAATTATTCATTTGCTTATTTGTTCATTTTTACTCTAACGGTAATTTCGTTATTATTTTTGTAAGTACCGCTGCTGGAGACAAAGATGGATTGGCGCAAAATTTGACAAGAGTTACGCATGAAGAATGGTGAGATAGTGTTTGTTAATGGCATTCCCACATCAGGTGTGCTAAGCAGAAAACTTTTTTTTTCTTTTCTTTTTTTATGTTGAAATGATTCTGTTTTAGAGTGTTTTGAAGGTAGGTACTGTATTATTTTGTAAATATTGTAGTCCTGCTGTAATTAAATAGAATGTCAATACAGTGATTCTGCTGCTTTCGTAATTTGATCGTAGTTTCTTATTTCCTTACTGTATATCCGTGTTAACCAAAAATGTGTCTATCCAAGTTTGCTGCCGTCCATATTAACTCTGTTAATCGAGACTTCACTATAATCGAATTTATTCTTCTGTGTTGATCCATTTGTGATCTTATTTTAAATCTTTTGTGGCCAGGCTTTACTTCATGAATGACGCAGGGGGAAAAGTGAGCAGATTCAAAGTGAACTATATTGCAGTAATAAAGAGTGGCATTCCATATCATGGCAATCGTTGGTGTCTGATTCATGGACAGAGTTCTGGTGATGGCGAGGTTTTTGAAGAAGGAAGGTGATGGCTTGTCTGATTGCCTCATAAACCGGGCGGTGCTTTACGACGAAGGTAATCAGGTCCAAAGCCCCCTAAAGGGGAGTCTCTTATCGCGAGTCCTTCCACTCCATTATATCTGTGCAGCCATTAGCCTGCCGCTTCATTGGACACCATCTAGCAGGCCGTGCCTGTGAAAGCAGAGGGGACAGAATTCAGGATTAACACTCTCCTATGGAAATAATCACAGCATAGGCCTTGCTTCTATTTTACGAAAATATGGAAACAATCTAATTCTGTAGGAACCATAGCAGCGTATGTGGGGAATAACAAGGCAGATCAGGAAGCGTCCAAAGACGCGAAATACGTATGTTCATGACAAACATCAACAATGCCTAGATGGTCTTTACACTTCAGATTTAGATGATGAATACTTGTTGCCTTGGTAACCATTTAGGAGGCATAGATGGCCTTAAGACCTTCTGGTCTTATTGCGCTAATTTTTGATTGACCCATGTTAGAAAAAACTACCGCGTATACAGGGTGTAACAAAAATGTCCGGCACAAAATGCAGGACACGTTCCTCACACGTAGATGAAGAAATTATGTTATATGAACATGCATCCGGAAACACTTTGTTTCCATGTTAAGAACAGAACGTACCAGCATACCACATGCAACTCTCTCTCACAGGAGGTGTTTAATAGTCCCTCCGTTCCTATTGATGCATGCATAAACCCACCGTTGTAGTGAATCTCGGATGCACTGATGTATCTCTGGATTATTGCGTATGGCAACAGGGCCATGTAAAACTAAACACTAGTGGTGAACCTACAGTAATGGCAACGTAACCAGACGTAACAAAGAGTGCATGTTCCCCATGATTCAAACGTTCTGTTCTTGTGTGTTTCCCATGATTAATGAGTTGAAGAAAATGAGTTGCAACATAGAAACAAAGCATTTCCAGACCAATGTCCATATAACATAATTTCTTCGTCTACGTGTAAGGAATGTATCCTGCAATATGTGCCGTACATTTTTGTTACGCCCTGTATAATGAGTCCGGCAGCAAAGTTTTAAGAATTGCTGGTCCACGGGCAGAAGCCAGCTAAACAGGTTCCCTCCCTCTCCACGAACAAATCTGTTCTTTGCGCCCTCACCCCAAGTTCGTGAATATTTTTTTCATTGCATGTGATATTGTGTGTATAATTAATTTTTATGAGGAATGTGTATATGTGTTGAGTTTGTGCAGTATGGAAAACTCAGTGGAGAGCCTCTTGAGCGTTTCTATAAATTATATTTCTATTTTTTTGAGAGGGGGCGGGGGGGGGATAGGTTACAGCACACAACTGATCTTCTACACCCACCGCCAGTGCAACGTAGCCCAACTGTAACGATAATTTCGTTATAATTTTTGTAAGTAACGCTACTTACCTAACGCTCCTGGAAACAAAACTGAATATTTATGTATTTTTGATTTATTGATTTGATTAATTTGATAAATTTGATTTTATTTGACTGATTTGATTTGTTTTGATTGATTTATTTGATTTGTTTGTTTTGATTGATTTGGTTGATTTGCATATTTATTTGATTTATTGATTTACAGTATATGATTTGTTTGTTTTGAATTATTTGGTTGATTTGATTTGTATATCTGTTTGATTTGATTGATGTGATTGATTTGTTAATTTATTTATATTTTTGTTTATTTTTATTTTATGTAGACTATACATTTATTATTCTCTTTATTAATTATTTATTTGTTTACTTGTTTATTTTTACTGTAACAGTAATTTCGTTATAATTTTTGTAAGTAACGCTACTTGCCTAACGCTGCTGGAGACAAAACTGAATATGCTTATTTATTTATTTTTGATTTATTTGATTGATTGATTTGAATAATTTGATTAATTTGTTTGTTTTGATTGATTTGTTTGGTTTGATTGATTTCTTTGATTTTATTGATTTATTTGATTTGTTTGTTTTGATTGGTTGATTTGATTTGTATATTTGATTTGATAGGATTGATTTGTTTATTTATTTATATATTTCGTTTAATTTTTATTCCATTTTATGTAATTATTATTTTCTTTCATAATTATTTTATTTGCTTATTTATTTATTTTTACTACAGTGCTACGATAATTTCGTTATTATTTTTGTAAGTAACGCTACTTACTAAACGCTGCTGGAGACAAAAATGGATTGGCGCGAGACTTAACAAGAGTTACGCAAGAAGAACGGTGAGATAGTGTTTGTTAATGGCGGGAGATCCTCAGAGACGGCAAGAGCTGTTCTTTTGTATTTAAAACCACATCTTCTCTTCCAAGAAGTTGTCCTGTTCCACCAGCCTCCTCCGCCTACTCCTCCACTTTGCAGTTAATATTCTCTCTGTGTGAGCGCGAGTGAGAAGACGATGACAAAGTAAATGCTGAAACAATGACCAACGCGCGAGCTCACTCACTTGTTTTTGTGATGGCGTCCCCAAGGAGAACAGCGAGGTGCAGCGACAAAAAGTCAAAGCCCTCTTCCTCACTTCCCACAAACTGTGGAACGCTTAATGAAGGCATGGCCCCCTGGAACGGGCTAATGATGTGCACGGCTTAGTGTAGGGATGTCTTTTCTAACTGCTATCGTGTGACTATCAAGTGAAAGGAAGCAGTGAAAAAATATACCAAAGAGAGGGGACGTATTATGACAAGAGGATAAAAAAATGTATCCTTAACGGTGGAAAGTTAAATGATGCTAATGTGTAGTCAAGTTTGAAGATAAGTTATTTAACTAATTTAGAAGAGAAGTTTGGAGTTAAGTATGCAATTTCACTTTTCTTGTGTTTCTTATCTTTTTACGATGTTATTTATTTCATGACAACTAAATTGTCATTTAATTTAAGTTGGTAATTATTCATATAAGAGGAGCGCACCTACTCGTCATGGACGATTTCGTCCAAATTTATGGTATATGCTAGGACTGGTACTTTAAATCGAGTAATTACAGTTACCGAATAATCGATTAATCGAATCAAAAATCAATAATTGTTGCAAATAACGATTAATCGAAACAAAAATCGATAATTAGTGCAAATAACAATTAATCGATTATGCGTTTAATCGATAAATTGATTAGTCTAATAATCTATTGATCGGTTGGTCGAATAAAATTAATTGTTTAGTCGATTAATCGATGTAGTTCGATCCCTTCTCTACGCTCTCATAGAAGCACAGCAGACAAATTAGTATAATATATTATATCATATGTTTCTAAATAATGTACTTACTTTGTGAAACTAGGCTAAAACAAAGTAAAACAAAAGCGGCTTCGATGGCGTAGTTGGTAGCATGCTGAGCTCCTATGCCCAAGGTCGCTGGTTCAAACCCGGCCGAAGTCGTCGGATTTTTTATGAGCGTTAAAAAATCCCTCAGTCAGTGTGCCTTCCTTCGGAGGGGAAGTAAAGCCGGTGGTCCCATGTCATAGATTTATGGCATGAAAGAGATTAAGGCTGTGTCCCAATACTCAAGTTGTCTGCTATTGGCTAGCTGCTATGTGCTATGCACTACAGAGATTTGGGACATGTCTGCTTGATCACAGCCTCCTTCATAGACTTGTGTTCTGAAACGCACTGGACTTACATGCAGGTGCCAAACCTTCACTCAAGATGGCGGTGATCTGCTACTGGTTGTAAGCTCTTTGCACTTCCATCAGCTGTTTTAAATAACCAATACATGAACGATACGATCATGGATGCGCCAAGAAGATCACTTTTTAGCCGAGCCCTAATTATGGTTTGTGTTTGGCTTAAGTCAAAGACAAACTACAATTTACATAACTTACAATTCCGATAAGCTGCAATTTCTATAACTTCCTTGACGTAGTCGACAATCTAGCATGCACTTTCGTTCACTAGCAACTACAGACTTGATTGCTATGTGCTAAGCAGTATTGGATCACGACTTCTGACGTCACATCCGGTAAAGTAGTCGACTATCTAGTTCACTACGGCTGAAATTATACTATTGTTACACAGCCTAACTACCCTTGTGAAAGCTAAAATGTGTAGGTTAGTTTGATGACGCTATATTAGTTCCAACGTTCGCCGCCAGGTGCTGACTGCGATGTAATTTAGTAGCCACTTCCGCAGCTAGGTGTCGTGGATGGTAGCATTTGGTAGCAAAAGTAGGAAATACTTGAACAAATTAATCGTCTACCGTCCTTCTGCCTGAATCACAGATAACACACACTAATACAGCCATCACATTTAACACCGGTTATCAGACGAATTCTACACACACCCAAAGTACACGGGGCTACATGACCACGTTGTTACAGCACCTAAACTAAGGAACCAACCAAAGTAAAACAAAAATGTATCTGTCCTAAATTGTAAACAATGAACAAGAATTCAAAATCTTTGTTTTTCTTTTCTCGAAACCCTTCCCAATTTAATTAATGTTTGTCCATTCACTGTCACTGACTCTTATTTGGTTCCCCCAGGTGCTAACAACTTGTGGGATGTGGGTTGGCGACCACGGGACCCCAGGTGAGTCCGGCATTGCATCCACTTACTTTTTGCCGAGCTCCTCTCCGTCTTCTTTCCTGTCGACCCCTCTTGGTCAACTCAGGTTCTCTTCCGACCCCGACGGTATAAGGGTATCCGAGGCCTAGGGAGTCGCTTCTGCTAATTTTATCATCATCATCATTTACTGTACTACTAGCCTCTGTGTGTGAGTGGACTACCAACCCCCAAGCTTGCAGGTTCGCTCCTGGCCGTGGTAAGTGACATTATTATTTTTTGAAAGGTGACAAAAATCACGGCACACATGTTATACGTTGTTGGCAATTTAAGGAACCCATTTGAATTCAGTAGGCCGTGTTCATAATGGCAAAATTAAACTCTGGATTTTCCGCCAACACAAGAGTTCCTCCTTTCTCTACTAGAAAGCGCTATAGTGTCCAGGGGCTTAGATATCTAACCTCCTTGACTTTCATAGCGTTCCAAGGAAGAACAAAACACGACATGCAAGCTGTCCTCTAGGCGTCAAATGACAAAGGTTGCACCCGGCAACCGAGGCCATACGATATTATCACTATTAGGCCTATTATTTATTTTGCGCATGCGCTTAGACATTCTCAGCGTTTGCTGGAAAGAAAACATTTACAATCCCAGATACCGTACATATCACAGGGAGCAAATTCTCGGTGACTGCATTGAGTAGTAGCTTCATATTTCCCTCACTGCTTCAGGCCTGATTGCCCAAGAACAGCCTTACTACGCGACACGTAGAAAGTATGACTGTTTTCTGCATCAGTTTGAAAAGGCCTGGGTCTAATTTCAACGCCGTGAGCGATTCCTTTAAGTTGTTGGGAATCACGCCAGTGCTGGATATAATAATAGGAACTGTCCTGACTTGTGTCATGTGCCATTGCTTCCTTATCAGTTCTGAAAGCTCTGTGTATTTTGATAGCTTTTCAGCATGCTTTGTTAGTATGTTGCCACTGTTTGGGATCGCCACACCTATGAAGGTGGTGTGCTTCATGCATTTGTCAACAAGAACTAAATCAGGTCTGTTGTGTACAGCTGATTGATCTGTCAATACAGTACGATCCCAGTACAACGTAAAGCTGTCATTTTCCAGTACACTTTCAGGAGCATATTTGTAGTACGGCACTTTCTCTTGGCTCAGCAGTTGAAGTTGTATAGCCAATTCTTGATGTACTATCTTGGCAACAAAACCATGTCTCTTCCTATATTCTGTCCCTGCAAAATGTCGACAACCTGATATAATATGCTGAACAGTCTCAGATGTTGGGCAACCGTATCTGCAATGGTCATATTGCACAGATGCATCCTTGATTATGAACATTAGGTAGTTCCTCGTGGGGACAACCTGGTCCTGAATAGCCATCATAAAGCCTTCTGTTTCAGTAAAACATTCTGCCCAGAAATCAACCAAAAGTTCGATGCTAGCTTGTCGACGTGAGTTTGGATGACTTCATTGGGATGTCTTCCGTGTAGTGGCTTGGACAACCAGGCATTGAATCTATCCAAATCACTGCGCACCTGAATTTGAGTCTCTCGCTGACTTAAGAGTAGTGGAGTTGAATCATCTGCTTCTATGACAGCCTTGTGCAGCATCGAATGGTTCGATACAGAACAGAAGTATTTTCTTAGCTCATAGATCTGTCGAACTAATTGGTTGTTTATATCAACAATTCCTCTCCCACCCATATTTCTCGGTAACATGACTCGTTCCGCAGATGTCCTGGGATGGTGTTTTCGTGATTTGGTCAGTGATGTTCTAATTTTCTGTTCTAAACTTGCAATGTCAGTTTGACTCCACTTGCTGACCCCAAACGAGTAACTAAGGATAGGGACAGCATAAGCATTGATTGCCTTAACCAAGTTTTTACTGTTGAGGCTGGTGTTAGAAACAAGCTTAATTCTTCTGACAAATTCCTTCGTCAGATCTTGTTTCACTACTGAGTGTTCTATGTGTCTGGCTTGCTTCATTCCCAGATACTTGTAGGTCTCGCTAGTGAGCATTGTTGCAATCTGCTGGCCCTGAGCTCTTTCATATACACCTTCCTGCAGCTTGCCTTTCATAACGTTCAGCGTCTTACATTTCTCCAACCCAAATTCCATTTTCACATCCTGTGGAAAGGTTTCCACTATCTTCAACAGAAACTCGAGTTGTGCTCTGGTGGCAGCATATAGCTTTAGGTCATCCATATACAGAAGATGGTTGAGCTTTGCAAGCTCCCTGGAGTTCTTCTTGATACTGAAGCCATATTTTGTTGAATTAAGTTGGTTTGATAGTGGGTTCATGGCAAGACAGAACTATAATGGGCTCAAGGAGTCTCCTTGGAATATTCCCTTGTGGATTGGGATCATACGTGTTGCAATACTGCCATTTGTAGTACTAAGACACATTACTGTACGCCACGTTGCCATGGCGTGTTCCAGGAAATATGTAATCTGAGGATCAATCTTATACACTGACAATATATGGATCAACCAATCATGGGGCACGGAATCATAGGCCTTCTTGTAGTCAATATATGCCGTGAATAAATTTCTGTTATTGGTAAAGGCCTGGTTAGAAACCACTGAGTCAATGATAAGTATTTCTTTACACCGTTTGGACCCTTTCGTGCATCCTTTTTGTTGTGTTGCTATTATGTTATTTTTTTCACAGTGGGCATATATCCTCCTACTAAGACAGGACGTGATGATCTTATACATCGTGGGAAGGCATGTAATTGGACGGTATTTTCCAGGATCTTGCATATTTTGTGGGTCTTTCGGAAGTAGATGTGTTACACCTTGTGTAAGGAAATTTGGCATCTTCTGTGGATGAGCAACAACTTCATTCACCAGAGTAGACAGAAGATCGTATACGCACCAGAATTTCTTATGCCAGTAATTCTGTATCTGATCTAAACCAGGTGTTTTCCAGTTAGGAAGACCTTTAATGATGGAAGAAATTTCGGTGGATGTTATTGGATCATATTGCATCGGATTAAACTCTTTAGAGATGTTTGTTACTTCCTGAACCCAATGGGAGTCTGAGTTAAAATTGGTGGCTTTGGACAGTTGATTGCTCCAAAACTCTTCAATTTCTTCTCTTGTTGGATAAGGAGCATTTAAGGATACTTGGTTTTCACTCAGTGCTCTGTAGAATTTCTTCTCGCCTTTGACAAATAATTTGTTGTCCTGTCTCCGTTTCCTACTGGCTCTTTATCTGGAAAGTCTGTTCGCTACCAACGTAAATTTCTGTTTGAGTGTATCTAAACACTGTTCGGCTTTTGTGTTTGGATCATCTCGGTCGGTGTGGATTTTGGTCCGCCTCATTATTGCCTTACAGAGTCTCATCAGTCTTCTTGTGTGCGTTCCTCTGATAAACTCAGTCAAACGGCCAATATCTGTTCGCAATTTGTCGATATTGCCTATCAGACGTCTCTCCCACTTAGGAGTAACAGGAGCACATTTCTTACTGCAGGAATTATTCCTTTCTCTCAGTTGGATGCCCATAGTTCTGATAACTGTGACGGCTCCACAGTACAGAACAGTGTGAAGAGATTCTAAGTCATTCACATCTATCAAGTGTTTGGGTAGGATAGCTTGATTCATGATATTTAAAATTTTTGATACCTTCCTAGACGAATTTACTCGAGGCAAGGCAGGTCTAAGCATTGGGTCTGTTCCATTGAACCGAGTCATTGCCGTCATCATTTCATCTGCTAAGATCTTGGTATGTGACTCATCTTCATGATGTGTATCCGGCTGTATGACACTGACTGGCTCATTGTGTTCTTCATGATGTTGTTCCTGCTCATGGAGCTCTTGTGCTAATTCACTCTCCAGATTAGTTCCTTGATCACAATCAAGTACTCTTCTGACCTCCTGCTTGATTGTATTCAGTCTTGCTTCTGGCACTGAATTATTATGGACTATCGCCCTATATTGGTCCGCCACTCTCTGTTCAGTCACACGGAGTTCGGGGTATGTTTCATGGAACTCATTGAATAATTTCTGCCTATATTCAGTTAGTTCTGTTCCAATGCGAGTCACGTTATAATAAATGCGCATTACTGTATGGTCTCGTTCATTACGATTGACCATTTTAAGCGCTTTCTTGGCAGGCCTGCTTGGGTGAGTGCCGGAAGTAGTCCTGGCACAGCACTTTCAGCAGGCAAAGCACTTGACGTTGGATGGCTTTGTTGTAGTTGTTGGGCTGTACCTTCTTGTGCGATAGGAGCCCGCCTCATCAGCATCCTGCCACCGACGATTCGCTTGCTGTCATGTCCATCGCCGGCTCTGGACATGCCCTGACGAACCTCAGGCAGCGGCCTTTCATTAATTATTAAATTTATTTTCTCCATATTATGGGTGGGTGCGTTTTTAACCTACAGCCAGGTGTCCCTGTTCAGCCGCTCCTAACATGGAGAACAGACGCTGTTTGCAGCCGCCCACTACGGATCAGACACTGCAGTTAAGGTTTGTTATCAGGGTTTTCCTTCCCCTAGGCAGGTTGCCTTCACCACGGCTGCGGAGTCCTGCCTACCCCATTTAGTATATCTCGTCATTTCTGGTTAGCACATGCCTTGTCATTGCAGATTTCTCACAACTCACATTAGATAGGTTATACGGTATAATTATCTTGCAGGGATATTGCTTATATTACAACAGAGGACGTCATTTAACTGCAAATGATCAGCAGAGAAGGAATGCCGTACTTACAAGAATATATGCAGCACATACGTGTAACCTAATTTTGTAGGTTAAGCAGATGTACACTTCACCTTTCGTAATATTAACACGAAAACAGTCCGATTACCTCCACACATTATATGAAGTAGCCTATATAATAAATGGTCTTGACATATCCCAATTTCACACACAACACCGTAGATAACCCGTTTCGAGAAGGCATTTGGGGTTGTTATAATTATTATTATTAATATTATTATTATTATTATTATTATTATTATTATTATTATTATTATTATTATTATTATTATTATTATTGTTAAGTGAGACACCGGAGGAAGTAGACGTGTGCCTGAGTGCTCCGCAAAAAGTTTAAGTATAGCAAGGAAATGGTTTGCGACCGCTGTCAAGAAGGACTCCCAAGTGATGGTGACTATGTATACTGCACAGGATGCAAAGGGAAATATCATTATGAATGTACATCAGTCACAATACGTACGTGGAAAGGTATGGCAAAACAAGCTAAGGAGTCATGGCGGTGTCCACAGTGCCGTAGCTTCAAAAAGACAACGTCAGCATCTGTTGTCGCAAGCGGTGGAACGATGACCCTACCAGCTGCTGCCAACACTGATTACACAGCGACTCCACCTTCAACACCGGACACGGAGATAATACACGCTTCGGATATCAAAGGTATGTTTTTAGAATTAAAGAAGCAGATTAGTGAACTGAAAAACCAAGTGAGTGAAAGTGTTAAAAGTGCCGACTTTATTGCGCAGAAATATGATGAGTTGATTAAGGAAACTAAGTCAAATGCAACTCTTCTGAAATCACTTACAGCAGAAATAAAAACCCTAAAAGACGAAAAGAATCTACAAGACAAAATAATATCAGATCTAAACGAGAAAGTGCACACAATGGAACAGAACGGTAGGCAACAATACATTGAAATATGTGAAGTGCCACGCGCGAAAGACGAATGCCTGGATGAAATCGTCCACAAAATTGCTGAGACTCTAGAAGTAGATCTAAACATGTTTGATGTAGAGGAAGTTTACAGGCCCCCACTGCAAAGAAAGAACAAAATCCCCCCAATAGTGGTAAAATTTAACTCCATATCCAAAAAGAATGAATTTTTACAGAAAAGAAAAGGACAAAATTTCCTCACTCATGGGAACACTAAATCTAGGTTTTTCATTAACGAAAGTCTAACGTCATTTTACAGGGAGCTACTATGGAAAACTAAAAATCAGGCCAGAGAAAATAACTGGAAATTCATTTGGGTTAAAAACGGCAAAATACTTGCGCGAAAAAACGACGAATCTGGTATATTGAGAATCTCCCGTGAGGAAGACATTAACAAAATTAGGTAACCCCCCCCCCCCCCCGCCAAAAAGAAAGAATTATTATTGAATTATTATATTAATTGATATTATGAACAGTTGGGATAGCAATATAAATGTTTCTGGAATACAAAATGAACTCACATTTCTCAATATACCCGATTTCGTCGAAAATGGTAATAAGACTAGAAATAATGCTGAAATCAATATCCTCTCTCTAAATATTCAATCTATATCAAAAAACTGGGATTATTTAACCATAACCTTAGGCAAGAAAATTAATGATCTGGATATTATTTGCTTAACAGAAATTAACATACTTGAATCTAATAATTACCTATTTACTTTGGATAATTTTAATGTTGTATTTTGTAATAGAACAAATCGTAAAGGAGGAGGCATAGCCATATATGTAAAGAACAACATGGCTATTAGAACACACAATTCATACATTTCCAATACTCATGAATCAATGGTAATAGAAATACTTCACATGAACAATAAGATTGGATTAACATGCATTTACAGACCACCTAGCACTAACATAAATGACTTTCTTGATGAACTGGAGACACATATAACACAACACACTAGTAAGTACAGCGAATACGCCATTTTAGGAGATATCAACATTGATACTTTATCTAATGACATCAGTCTATCAGCTATCAAATATACAAATATTATGGCAACTCATGGTTTCCTACCACTTATCACTCAATGTACTCGTTATGATCCAAATTTAGACTCGAGAACATGTATTGATCACATAAACTATCGTAGCAGACTAGATCAATATACTTCTGCAGTCATACAATCAGATATCTCTGACCACTACATAACATATGCAGGTATTTGGCCAAAAAATGATAAGACACAATTACAAGATAATGAATCGTACATTACGCTAATGAACGATACTATAATACACACAAGCCTTAACAACACAGACTGGACAGATTGCCTTGAATTAAAAAATCCTAATGATATATATAACAATATAACAACCAAATTTAAGGAAATCTACCAAAAAGCATCTTACATAACAACTGGTAAACACAGGAAAAGCAAACAATGGTTCACTTATGACCTAAAAATACAATGTAAGGAAAGAGACAGACTTTACAGAACAATGCTCAGAAACAAGGATAATATTACAATAAAAAATGAATACAAAGCTTTCAGAAACAAATTAAATAAGCTAATAAACAAAACAAAACATCAATATTTTAAAAATAAGATAAATAGTTCCAAAAACGATAATAAAGGAATGTGGAAAGTCATTAATGATATAACAGGTCGGAAAACACAAACTGTCAATGAAGTCATAAACAAACATTTAATATTACATTATACTAACGAAGTGATAGTCAATAAATTCATCAATACCTTTAGTGAAAAAATAAACAGCCTAGCTCATAACTGTAGTATCAACATATGGCAATCAAATAGAAACACATTAATGAATTCCTTTACATTACTTGAAACTGATGAATATGAAATAGAAAACATAATTAAGGAATTAAAAACAGACAAATCGCCTGGGGTAGACAATATACGCTTGAAAGACATAAAGGCAACATCCAAAAAAACTATACCAATCATAACACATCTCATAAACAAGATATTCGAATCAGGCATAATACCAAAATATCTGAAATACACAATTATTAAACCAATATATAAGAATGGCGATCACTTAGACTTTGGCAACTACAGACCAATATGCATTTTATCAATCCTCCACAAAATAATGGAAAAATGCTTGGATAAGAGAATGAAGAATTTCCTAAATAAATATGATATTTTAAAGGGACACCTATACGGTTTTAGGAAGGGGAAAAGTACTGAACTACTCCTGGCTGAATTTGCCAATGTAATAAATAATGCCTTAAATAAGAACAATCACATAATGGTACTTTTTCTTGACTTTTCTAAAGCATTTGACACAATAAATCACAATAAACTACTTGCTAAATTACACGATATTGGAATAAGAGGCACGACTTACAAACTATTTGAAAGCTATCTGAAAAACAGGGAAATGGCAGTTATGGTCAATAACACTATCAGTGACGCAGTAGAAGGAACACAAGGTATCCCTCAAGGCAGCATTATTTCACCTACACTATATAACCTGTTCGTAAACGACATGAATGAAGCCATTAAACACAGTAAAATATTTATTTATGCTGATGACACCACTATATATACCATACATAAAGACCCTAAAACAGCTTTTGAGAGACTTCAAGAAGACTTCAATAACATCACAAGATGGTGTCATGACAATAATTTGTATATAAATACAACCAAATCTAAAATAATGCACATCAGAGTTGATCACTTCACACAAGAAAAATACAAACTAACGCACCACAGCTTATCATGCATACACCAAAACATCCTGGCAGGTTGCAAATGTAACACCTTCATAAATAGTACTTCGACACAAAAATACCTAGGAATTACCCTTGATGAACACTTTAAAATGAACACACACACAGTAAACATAATAAAAAACCTAAGAGCAAATCTCTACATCTTCTACAATCTCCGATTTTATGTAGATAGGAAAACTTACAAAACAATTTACAGTGCTCTGATTGAAAGCAAATTAAGATATGCTATAGCAGCTTGGGGAAATCAAAACACAACTTTAATTAATAATCTTCAAGATAGCCAAAACAGGTTCTTTAAATATTTCACTGATATCCCTTATTTTAATATTAAAGAGTTGTTTCAAATTACTGTACTGAATCTCTACTACCATGATCCAAGATTCAGGCATAAGGTCTCTCACAACATACAAACAAGAGCCATAACAAGTACTAAACATGTTAAACCTTTATGTATAAATAGCTATGGTTTCAAGAGACTAAATTATATTATACCATCACTACTTAATGAACTACCACCTGGACTGACAAACATTAACAGCAAACAACTAGCTATAAGTCGCATTAAAAAATATTACTTAACCAAACATTAACTCATAACATAAATGTATTAATATAACTACCATAGTGTAATTTTTTGTATCTTTAATTATTTACATTAATATTTTATCATTAACATTACAAAAAAAAATGCATGCACTCTTGTACTGAAATATAATCTATATATATGTTGTAAATAATAATTAATATGTCTCACAGATAATCTGTACTGTCATCAGATTCGTGAGACATATCACAATAATGTAACATAAATAGTATTTAATAAATAAATTAAAATTAAAAAAAAATTATTATTATTATTATTATTATTATTATTATTATTATTATTATTATTATTATTATTATTATTATTATTTACTGTACTCAATAGGCCATGAAGACCCATGGCAGAAAAAGGGGAATATACATTCCACTACAAATGATATTCCGTGAAATAACAATGAAGAAAAAAATAAACGAAAGTTTGATGCTTTTCAGTCTGTCAACACGATTGTACCCAAATGAGATGGGCTATTCCCTAATCCCGAAAAACATTTGCATGAGATTAATAAATACACTTGGATGACCAGTTTCGATCGTCAAGCGATCATCATCAGATCCATTACACTTAGGCTACAAAATGTTTATGTCTGAAAGTATGGGTCATCCAAGTGTATTTATTAATCTCATGCAAATTAATTTCAGGATTAGGGAATAACTCATCTCATTTGGGTACAGTCCTGTTGACCGACTGAAAAGCACCAAACTTTCGCAAACTATGGCAACACTGAAAATGGATTCAGACGCCAAAAAAAAAAAAAGACAGAGGTTTAATCACATATGAGAAGACATGTTTCTGGTCACAATTTCAAATATTTATTGCAGATCCTGTCCCTTTTCCTTCTATCTGTAGCTTCATCAAGGGAAGCTGTAGGTTTTATTTCTACTAATGTCGCCATCACTCTATCTCTCCACCTACCGTAGTCCTTGGATGCCAATCAGCCGGGAGTTGAAAACTCTGTTCTCCTCTAACAACATGCCCTAGCCACTGAAATCGTCGTCCCTTGATGGTTCTACCAATTTGTGATTTTTTTAAATAGTTCGTTGAGGTCTAATTTTATCAGTAAACAAGTAGTTCCGTGAAGAACTATACAGCCTATTTTCATATATCCTGTTCATGTAAATTGACTCTATCAACATACAAAACTTCAGATTGATTGTTGTGATAGATTCGTAGATATTGAAAACTGTCTAAATATTTCAGATGGTCGACAGGTTGGATTTTGATTTATGTACTATTACATGAAGATTATTCTGTAGCCTATTTGTGGTATTCAGACTTCAATCGCATGATTACGACACAAGAAGTGAAAACAAGATTATAAAATTTCTCACAGCTGCCATCTTGTGGTTATGAAAACAATTGAAATAAATTAGATGCCGGTGGATTAACATTTGTATAAGCATTTAACGCGCAAAGTTTTACTGCACTCGGATGGTTAAATCGCGAGAAACGTCCGTTTAAATATCTATATTTCGCGTCGCCGCCATGTTGGATTTGTGCTCACCAGGTTACTGAAAGTCCTATAGGTGAACTTATGTTCATAGCCTCTATGAACATTAAAAAAATCAGTTTGATTGCTGAACAAGATTCCTAGATATTGAGAACCGTCAAAATATTTTGGATGCTCACCATTTTGCATTGTTATATGTATAGGCCATAGAGTTATGTACCATTAAAGGGAAATTATTGCGCAGCTTCATTATTCAAACTTTCACTTCGTTCGCATGATTAATATACAAGAAATAAAAACTTAATATTAAAATTTCGCACAGCCGCCATCTTGAGGTTATGTAAACAATTGAACTAAATTAGATGCCAGTGCATTACAATATGTATAATCATTTATTGTACCACATTTCACTGCGCTCAGATGGTTAAATCACGAGAAAAGTCTATTAAAATGTTTCAACTTCGCTTGGCCGCCATGTTCGTTTTGTGCTTTACAGGTTTTGAATGTTACATAGATAAACTTTTCAAATGTTCCTTTATCACCATACAAAATTTCAGGGTGATATCATAAATAATTTCGGAGATATTGATTGCCAGTGAAATATTTCGCACAGCCGCCATTTTGAGGTTATGTAAACAATTAAACTAAATTAGACGCCAGTGCATTACAATGTGTATAAAAATTTCCTGTACCATGTTTCATTACGTTTGGATGGTTAAATCGCAAGAAAAATATATTTAAATGTCTCAACTTCGCTTGGCCGCCATGTTGGATGTGTAGTTACCAGGTTTTTGAAAGTCACATAGATGAACTTCTAGTAGTTTCCTTTATCACCGTACAAAATTTCAGGGTGATATCGGTAATAGTTCCGGAGATACTGAATGCTGGTGAAATATTTCGCACAGCCGCCATGTTGAATTGGTGAGAGACAATAAAATTTGAAGGGCACGGTCGAGGTCGGCCAGAATAGTGCTATGATCTTACAAAGTTTCATTGAAATCGCTCCAGCCGTTTAGAATTTATTAGGGGGGGGGTTCACACACACACACACTTCACACACACGCGCACACACAGACACACGGACAGAAGGTGATTTCATAAGCCTATTTTTTTTTTTTTTCATAAAATGAAAATAGGCTAAAAATTGACCTTTACATTTAACTAACAAGGTAAGGCTTATTAAAAAAATGACCTGGAGAATACCTCTACGCCCCGCTGCGCGGATGCTTCGCTTGCGTCCTCGGTCAGTTTGGCTAGAAAGCCACGTACAGCGTAAAATGACTTAATTTTGTTGGTTATTTGTTAAGTGATTCGTTTACCCGCTCACTGCACATCATCAACGTAATCATAGGCTTCGAACCTTCCTCTGTTTGTGATTACATAATATGTGGACGGTGCGCCGAGAGACAAATGCAGAAATACTGGTTCCATGGAGCGATGTTGTTTATGGCTGTGTGCAGTACATACTGTGGCATGGTCCCCGGAGACACAGCTCGGAGATTCATTCCCCGTATAAATGTGTAAGCTGAGGGCAGTAAAAGAGCCGCGCACGCGTATTGCAGCTCGTAAGGTTGAATATTCAAGGTAGACAGCTCATAAAGTAGGTGACAATCTCTCCTTACTACTTTCCATTTCATCTGCACAGTTACGGTAGACTACTAGAACACTCGTACAGGTACCAGCGCAGGCTGCGTCTACAAATTCGATGTTAGTGAAGATGATGATCGTGTGGCATCCGGAAAGGGCGAGTGCAGGTCTTTCTAGTTGACACCCGTGGGTGACCTGTGCGTCGTAGTG
The DNA here is from genome assembly GCA_946902985.2 of Meconema thalassinum. Classification (NCBI taxonomy): domain Eukaryota; kingdom Metazoa; phylum Arthropoda; class Insecta; order Orthoptera; family Tettigoniidae; genus Meconema; species Meconema thalassinum. Next base: position 77,769,031 of record OX336401.1, on the reverse strand, counting down.
AGGATGAAGTGATGCTGAAGACGGCACATACACCCAGTCCCTGAGCCACGGGAATTAACCCCAAGAGATTAAAATTCCTGATAGCTCGGCCGAGAATCAAACCTGGGGCACTTCGAGCCAAAGACTAGCGCACTAACCATTAGCCACGGAGCTGGACAATTCGATGTTGAGTGATGTTAACCCTTTATAGGATAGTGGCCTATACCAGATGAGTCAGCCGCCCCTTATTTTTTTAGTTTTCGGCCACACTTCCAACGTCTCATGCCAACATGATCGACAGTTCCCTGTCTATAGCCAAGTCACAATGATCCTAAATGACTTTACAAGATTTATGACGACATGGAAGCAAGACCTTTACAAAAACATGTGTGCGACAAGTGATAATCCAAAGCATCAAACTGTCATACGGGCATGTACAAAGAACATGCCGATTATACGGTTTCCGTTGGATACGAAATTGACGCTAGGCATGGTGGCTTACTGATTTAAAAAAAGTGAATGAACCTTCGAAGCGGAAAGCAGTATCACATCTCATACGCTTTCAGGCAAGCTGAAGGGACTAGTACCCGTGGAGCAATGGTCTAAGTGCGTAGAAGATAATCGTCCTATTTTTGGGAGCTGGGTTCAAAACTCACCACGGCTTTTTTTTTTAAATGCACATTTTAACCTTTGGGAATAATATTCTAGGGCATTCTTGCCACATTTGACTAATATATTTTAAATGGCCATTACCGTTCGGACCACCTGCTGTCACTCTTTTAACTAAGAGCCCCCTCCCGTTGTACCAGGCCCAAAGATATTATGCACATTCCACACACTAAACATTCCTTAGACCAAAGATCCTTCCAAAACCGCATATCATCCCTGTACAATAGCATAGCAAGTAAACGCGAGTTGGACATATCCACAGAGGACGTTTCTGAAGCAGGTGAAGGAGAACATAAACTGTATTTAGAACTGTCATCTTGGCCATTGACGACACGGCTACGAGCAAGGACATTCTACCGGCTCTTGATTTGGACTTTATTTGTTTGGTGATTTGTTAAATTTATTTTACATTTTACTTTAAATTGTTATTTGGTTGTTATTTGTACAAGCGTGAAGGGCTAGCATAGCTGTAGTTTGTGCTTTGATTAATAAATAAATAAATAAATAAATAAATAAATATCATGCGGTGTTTATTTAGGGTTTAATGTGTACTGGCTTGACACAGTGTGGAGCCTAGAAGCGCTGGTTATTTCATCGCCATGTTCTTGTATTTGATCCCCCAGGGGCTCACGTCTGGTGGGACGTGGGCTGGCGACCACGGGACCCCAGCTAAATCTGGCATTGCTTCGACTTGCTTGTGCGGTGCTCCTCTCCTTCTTCTTTCCTGTCAACCTCTCTTGGTTAACTCTTGTTCTCTTCCGACCCCGACGGTATTTGGGTATCGAGGCCTAGGGAGTCTCTCCTTTTCCACCTTAATTGGCTCTTCTCTCATTTTTCCTGATCCCTCATTCTTCGAGGGTTTTACATTCAGGTACCTCCTGCCTTCAGCTCAATGCCCTCAAGGAGGCAGGGTGCGTGTATCCCCACCAGTTCTTGTGCACCTTGGATAATGCTAGACCCTTAAGGGATCACAGCTGGTGAGTTCGAGAGTTATCGATACCTAGGGATTCCTGAGCTGGGTCCGGTTTTTCGCCATTTTCCATTGCCTTTGGGGCGGGCCCTCTCCTCTTTCCCTTTCCTCCCTGCCATTCATGGCTCTCCTTCTTTCAAAGTCCCTCAATCTTCATTCTTCGAGGGTTGAGGGCATTTTCCCCCTTGCTTTTATTTCCCTTACTCTTCTTATGTTTTCCTTTTATTTTCGAATTGTGTACGTTTGTAGTTAGATTAACTTAAGTTTTCATCTTCATTTTCCATGAACACCCAAACCATTAGGGTCCGATAACCTAGATGTTAGGTCCCTTAAAACAACAATTATCACCATCATCATTATCTTGTATTTGATCCCCAAAGCTCAAAATGTGCATAAAAATATTTAGCGGTGGTGGGATTCGAACCCACCTCCCAAAAACAGGTCCGCTACTTTCTACGCACTTGGACCATTGCTCCACGACTACTCGTCCCTTCACCTTGCCTGAAAGTGTATGAGATGTGATACTGATTTCCGCGTCGAAGGTTCATTCACGCTCTTTATCTGTATGCTACCGCACTCAGCGTTAATTTCGTATCCAACTGAAATCGTATAAACGGCATGTGTAAGTCAGTAGTTAATTTTAGTTGTAAGTTTGTAGCAGTCACCTCCGTTGTGTAGTGGTCAGCGTGATAAGCTGCCACCCCGGAGGTCCACGGTTCTATTTCCGGTTCTGCCACGAAATTTGAAAAGTGGTATGAGGACTGGTACGGGGTCTATTCAGCCTCGGGTGGTCCAAATGAGTAGAGAGGGTTCGATTCCAACCTCAGCCATCCTCGAAGTGGTTTTCCGTGGTTTCCCACTTCGTCTTCGGGCAAATGCCAGGATGGTAATTTCCGTAAGGCCACGGCCGCCTCCTTCCCACTTCATTGCTTAACCCTCCCACTTTTCCCATCCCTTCATCAGGCCCCTGATCGCTTTGCAGGTGAGGCCGCCTGGGCGTAGTGCCTGGTCACATACCCCAGTTGTATCCCCAACTCAGAGTCTCAAGCTCCAGGACACTGCCCTCAGTGGCGGTAGAGGTGGATCCCTCACTTAGTCCGTGGGAAAAGCCAACCCTGGAGGGTAAAATGATAGTGAAAGTTTGTAGTTAGATTTAATTATAGGTATTTTTCATTTTTCATCAACATCCAAACCATTAGGGGTCGATAACCAAGATGTTAGAACCATTGTAACAACAATTATCATCATCATCATCTTGTATTTGATCCCCAAAGTTTAAAATGAGCACAAAAAGATTCAGCGGTGGTGGGAAACGAACCCACCTCTCATAAACAGGACAGCTACCTTCTACGCTCGTAGGCCATTGCTCCACGGGTACTCGTCATTTCGCCTTGCCCGAAAGTGTACATGAGATGTGATACTGCTTTCCGCTTCGAAGGTTCATTCACGATTTTTATCAGTAAGCCACCGTACCTAGCGTTAATTTCGTATCCAACTGAAACCATATAATCGGCATGTTCTTTGTACATGCCCGTATGACAGTTTGATGCTTTGAATTATCACCTGTCGCGCACATGTTTTTGTAAATGTCCTGCTTCCATGTCGTCATAAATCTTGTAAAGTTGTTTAGGGTCATTGTGGCTTGGCTATATACGGGGAACTGTCGACCATGTTGGCATCAGACGTTGGAAGTGTGGCCGAAAACTTAAAAAATAAGGGGCAGCTGACTCACCCGGTATATTAACCACCTACTATAAAAAAAAAGAGTTTGTAGGCTATTGTCAAAGGGGATAATAGATGAAATTGAAACGTTCAGCCTAATTACAACAAAATTTCTTGTAGATGTAATATTTCTGATAAGTAAATATTATTTCTGTCTAGTTTTATGGTGCTGGATAAATTTCAACTAGTAAATATAAGCAAAAATATTAAAATTTAATAATAAAACATAAAGGACACTAAAAATGAAAATAAAACACACTAAAAATAAATGAATTAAGATTATAAAATTAAAAAGTTGAAATTATAAAATTAAAAATTTTAAATAAATAGTTCTTAATTTTTAAATAATAATTTTGAATATTTAAAAATAAAAAAAATTAGAGCTGAAATGAAAATTAAAATAAAAAATCAAACTAAAAGTTAGAAAAAAATAGTCTGTCCTATAAAGGGTTAAATTATTTATTTTATTTATTTATTGCCACAACAGGACTGTGCCCCAATTGTAGTAGCAACCAATTGTTTACTCACAGATAATACATGAAAATACATTTCAATACAGAATAATAATTGAAATTTTTTAAGAAAATAGAAATTACACAAGTTCTAGTCGCAATAGCAGTAAATGAAGCATGATTTTTTATATTTGGTCACATAATGTAAAACTAGATTCATATTTTAGGTACTAATACAATAGCAATGGAAGATGTAAGGTTGGCATTATTGATTAGTATTAGTAATTCGTAATAAAGTGAAACCTAAACCTAATAGCAGCTAAATTTAATATCTTTGGAATTTATTCATTTCACCCTTCCTAAACAGATGCTTTTATGCCTGTGAGGAGGATTTTTTTCTGAATACTTTAAAGTAGGCCTATATCATTTGAATTGTATGCACTGAATTTAATTATAACACAGATGTAACAAATTGGAAGGTGCCTTTCAAACCTGCAAAAACATTTACAAAAGTAAAAGCTTGTCCCGGAATGTCAAACTTTGTCATTATAACCCAGTAATTAGGCCGTCAGCACTGTATGCCGCAGAATGCTTACAGATGACAAACAAAGGCCCATTGAGAAAATTAGAACTTAAGGATCGGAAAATTCTAAGGAAAATATTAGGACCTGTTAATGATAATGGTACTTACAGAAGAAGACATAACAATGAATTATTTGAACATATAGAAGATTTGGTGAGTGTGATGAGAAAAAGGAGAATGTCTTTCTTTGGATATTTGGAACGGATGGAGCATCATCGACTTTCATATCGAATACACTCATCAATCTCTAAAAAAAAGCCTATTGTAAATGGTCGAAGCAAGTTAAAAAGGACCTAACAGAAGCTCGAATCAATCAAGCTCTGGTTTGGGATAGGAACCTGTTCAGAAAGGCGGTTAAATGAACCAGTAATCGACAGCCTTTAACATCTGTGATGCCTCGCCCTCACTGCAAGTGGACGGAAGAAGGAGAGCTAACATTCGTCAAGAATGAAGATCTACAGGCAGACAAGAAAACAAGCATTACAGTGATCATATGAGTGAAAAACATCGTGGTCCATTGATGGCCGAAACGACTAAAAAAAAATATATATATATAATACAGTCATATAACAATTCACTGTTGATACTGGAAGGTTAGGTTGGTTGTTGTTTTATTTCAGGGACTTGGGCATCGTGGTCATTAGCCAGTGTCACTGTGATGTCTGTACTAGTGTCTGTATTTGTATTCGAGGTAAGATTTTGGCAGGAAGCGGCCATGGCCTTACGTTAGGTAAGGAGTAGAAGTGGGGAAACCACGGAAAACCACTTCCATGATAGCTGAGATATGAATTGAACCTGCCTCTTACCAGGTTTGCCTCACAAGGCTGAGAGTGTATCCCGTTGCAGACTCTTGAGTTCATTATGCAGAGCTAGAAGGATGATGATGGTGATACTAATTGTTGTTTTAAGGGGCCTAACATCTTGGTTATCGGCCCCTAATGGTTTGGGTGATGTGAAAATGTAAACGAAATTAAACTAAACCTCAAGCTAACTACATACTTACAAACTAGAAGAGGAAATGGAAAACAAAAATAATAATAATAATAATAATAATAATAAGGAAAACAAAAGACAGGAGGAAAGGAAATGCCCTCAACCATCGAAGAATGAGAATTAAGGGACTTGGACGAAAGGAGAGCCAGGAAAGGCAGATAGGAAAGGTAAAGAGAAGAGGGACCGCCCCAAAGTGAATGGAAGAGGAAGAATAACCGGACCCAGCTCAGGAAGCCCTCGGGGTTACCAAATCCCGAACTCATCAGACGTGAGCCCTTGAGGGTATAGCACAATACAGGGTCCACCCTGCCTTCTTGAGGGCCTTGAGCAGGAGGCGGGAGATACAATGAAAGGAATACAAGAGGGGTGACCCTTCGAAGAATGAGGGATCAGGAAAGATGAGACAATGGCCAATTAAGGCGGGAAAGTGAAAGACTCCCTAGGCCTCAGATACCCTAATACCGTCGGGGTCAGAAAAGAACAAGAGTTGACCAAGGGAGGTCAAGAGGAAATATAATAGAGAGGAGCCCGGCACAAGTAAGTGGAAGCAATGCCGGACTCAGCTGGGGTCCCGTGGTCACCAACCAACATTCTGCAAGTTGTGAGCCCCTGGGGGAGAGCTAGAAGGATTTCGAATCCCACTTCGAATATGCTATTTCTATTTCCGCATCCTTATTTCTTGGTATTAGTAACATGTATGATTTTTATAATTCCATTGTCATAAACATATTTTATATTCACTTGGACGAAGGTTCGTGTGAAACTCGGAAACAAACCAATTCTTCCACCATTGCAAGATAAGCGAGGTAGAGTTCAGCAGTTTCCCTCCACTTTAACGATGCTTTAGAGAGATAAGTGGTCAGATTTGACCATTTAGCGTAATTGCTTGTTAGTGGTAAGTTAACGAGCGTTTCTGTTTGATGAAATGCTCGTGCAAAGTTAAATAATTTGTAATGATGAATTAAGAGATTATTGACGTTGGTGAAAACTAACCTCAGTTACTTTAAAGTATAATTTGATTTTTAGTCACTGACGAAGGGATCAAAGTTATCTCGAAACATGTTCAAACCCAAACCATTCTAAAGTTTTTCGCTGTTTTAAAAATAATTACTGACTGGCAGATTAAATTCATATTTTATAATTGTAAGCCAACACGGATACGTCTTCCATTAGCCAGTATCGAAAGAATCTCAACATAGTATAAAACAAGTCCCCTATTCTTGGATGTCACGGGTAATCTCGAGAACCACTGGATGGATTTTGATGCGGGTTTCACCATTCTGTAAAAGATTTCAATACGAAGGCTTCTGTACGAAAACATTCATTTATGACCAAAGGAAGCCGAGCAGTAACGATTTCAGTGAATCGTGTCGAAGAAAAACCTGCCATCCGCGCACCTTTTAAGCTTACGCTGGGTAAACCGTTAAACATATCTATATACTATAAGTATAAGAATTGTTCAGCATGAAAAGTTCCACAAAAAAAAGTCCGCGACAGCATATACATATATTTAATCCATCGCCCACTAGAAGTGCTTTTACGTTTTCATTTCTTCCAACAATTTAAATTACTAGCTTCGGAGCGAGTTTACGAGCTAGCAAGCGAGTCTATCACCCCAACTTCGACCAGCATCAAACTGTCGAGTCGTGTCGAGTTAATACTTCAGAGAAGAGTATAATATGTGTTTGACGTTTCAATGATCACCTAGGCTTTTCTGAATTGTGTCTGGGTCCTGCCGTCCATGCGTTTTTTTTTTAAGCTTACGCTGCGTAAACCGTTAATGATACCGGGCGAAGCCAGGGTGGGTTGCTAGTTATAGATTTTCCGCCCCTTAAAACAACAATAACAAACAATTTGAGTTATAAATATGTTGAAAGTTCCGCCTAATCCATACTTTTTATTAATTAAACATCACTGTGTGGTCATTGGTGGGACATGTTTCAAGGCCTAATTGTTCTTGGCCCCTTCATCAGCCGATATGAATAAATACATGTTCAAGTCACAAAAATGTATAGCGTAACACACTGAAGTTCTAAAATAACGAACTACGAGGGCATTTTTTAAGGGCCGTTTTTTTAAGCCCGTAGTTATTGCTCACGCCGCAACAAGCGTGCGCGGTACCTCCCGGCATCCTTTGCGAACAAGCAGGCGTCAGTTGCAGCTGTGCAGCTAACCTGTACGCTGAATTGTGCATCTTTACAATGTTCAAGATTATTGATTCACCCACCGCGTGTGAGGTACGATCTGTGCTACGTTTTTTGGAGTGCAAGAAACATGTCGACTGCAGACATTCATCGTCAGCTTTGTGAGGTGTATGGTGATAATGCAATGACAAAAGGTTAAGTGAAAATGTTCAAGACGATGAACGCTCAGTTCTGTGATCACAGATGACTTGGTGACTGCAATTGACATGAAAATTCACGGGGACCGAAGATTCATGATAACCACTCTATCAATGGATTTTCCTCAACTGTGAATTCTTGGTTTTCAGAGCAGGCGGCAAACTTTTATGCAGAGGGATTTCAGAACTTAGTTTTAAGGTATGACAAGTGCCTAAATAAACAAAGAAACTATGTAAAAAAATAGAGGAAAGTATGTAAAACCTAAAAAAATGTGGTTTCAAAATAAAATGTTCAGTTAATTTTAAAACAAAAAGAGTGATAGTCAGTCTGAAAGACTAGACTTTATATCATTTTAAATGCTACAAATGCTGACAAATGCTGGGTGGAAACCTCATGATCATGCAGCGAACTGCGTCCATTAGCAAGTGCAAACCAAGGTCAAAGGAGGTAGCTGGCTGGATGACGTCACGCTCACCGGAGCGCGCGGGTACTATGACGTCACACACCTCAGTGCATTCTTGGTACATTTCGTCCTGTCGCCGTAACGTAACGCCAGACCTCAGCGAAACGACGAAGTTGACAAGATCATAAAAAGGATAAAAACGGCCCTTACTTAAAAAACAGCCCTCTTAGTTATGGATTATAGCCTACTATCAAGGCGGTGATTCTTAGTTGGGTGTTGGGGGTGTGGTGGCTCAGCGGTCAAGCTGTATGCCTCTCACCAAGGCGGACCGGGTTCGATTTCCGGTCAATGCATGTGAGATTTTTGAAGTGAAATGTCATGTCCTGTGGTTCAGATTCCACGTAAAAAGGAGGTCCCGTGCTCATGATCTAGAGATTGACGGTCACGTTAAACTAAAAGCTTCCTTTTTTCCTTAGTCGGGTGTGCTTATTAACCCATTTGTTAGTTCCTCAAGAGAGTTAATGCTTTGCTGGCCTGTATCTCGTTCTTGTATTCAAAGCTTTGTGTGTGTTCTTGGTATCAAATTGAATAAAGGAAGTAATTTTTGTGTTTGGTGATGGATGAGAAGCTGGCCACTGGCGCGGAAGAAAGCGGGCGCGGCACCGTCTGCGCTTGACAGCCTCATTGTTTCTGACTTGACAAAACACTCCCAAGTTTTTATTCTCATAAATATATAAACAAAAGACAGAGCTTTTCTCTAGAAATTAACTAAATGCTCTGTAATTACTTCTGTGACCTGATAATATTCTCATCTCAATCTTACGGTAGAATTTATTTGTGTTATCATTTGTAGCTCTTTAGTCGGTCAACATGAATATGCCCAATGAATAATTATAAATACCCTCCCGGAAAAAATTACACGTGTTAGCTAACAGAGGCCGGTGAAATTTAAGTTTTTGAAGAATACAAGAGAATGTTTGCTAATTGTTATCCCTCCCTATATTATTCTGCTAAGGTCCCATTCCAGATTTGTACCGAAAATAAGGTCCCATTAACACCAACCTACACATATGGGGTACCTACAGGTTCAGCATAACATAATGCGTAAGCGAAACGCACTCACTTACTCTTTAAATGACTCACAATTAAATAAATACCTTAAAACATGTATATTTACAATGAAATAATGAAAGAGTGCAACACGGTTACCATGGTAACAGAATCGCACAGGTCCATCTATTTCTGTAAGACACAATGCAATTCAAATTATTACATTACTGTGAACGTTTCCAGACGGTTCTAAGGTTATCACTGAACCAAATTAAGCTGTAAAATTCATCAATACAAACAGTATAATGCGCTTAAGGGGGTCAAGGGGCACTCTAGAATTTTTTCACGCAATTTTCACGTGTGAGTGTGGTACGAAAGGTCTTTTTCACCCGACTATAAGGGGTCTCCAAAAACCACATTTAAAGGTCCTTACATTAACAGTGTCTGTGATATTCCCAGAAAACTAACTTCGCTCTGATATACCTATGAAGGAATGACAAACCCCTAACCACTGCACCAGTAGCTGAATTGATAAAGTCTGATTATTCATACCAAGGATAAATCAGTCATAGTATTCATGATTGAGATTTTGCTAAGTGTACTCTTTACAACTAGAATATTCGCGGGTGAAGGCGCGACGGGTAATGCTAGTATTATTTAGAGTGCTTATTTCGAAAATGGCCTCCATTTATTCCATCACGTCAGGTTTGTTTGCTAAAATCCAATTATGGTGCAGTTTCTAGAAGAAACTAACATAAAATAGACCAAGAGGAACGAATGTTTACATGGACGTTCGAAACAAATTTTAAACAGGAAAAGACAAAACAAATATACAAAGTGTCTATTTAAGTAAGTAGTCTTTTTCCTTTGAAACTCCCTCTTGATGTTCTTCTATTACAGTATGTTCAATCTCAGTAAACGTTCATAAAAATAATATTTCAAGTAAACATGACGTGATAGAACTTTTCAATTACCGAAAAATACATAAAGTTCAGATATCACTTCCCTTGTAACTTTTCATCGCAGGCCTGTGTTATTATCACTAGTAAATGGGGCAATAGTGATAATTACCTAATACATGTAATTTTTGCAGGAGTGTTTTTACATATTTTTAATTTTATTATTCACGCCGACAGAATTTTGATGCCACTGTTAGTATTTACGGACATACGTTTGAACGAGTGGAGAAATTTAAACACTTGGGCTCGATTTTATGTAGTAAAAGTGAGATTGAAAAAGAGATCCAACAGAGGACTATTAGTGCCAATAGTACCTTTTTTGGTCTCAATAACTTATTTAAGTCACGCTTAATTTCACAAAACAGCAAGGTTAAGTTATACATGACACTACAGAAACCGGATGTTAGTCATGGGCCACCTCACAAACACTGGAAGAGCGCATTTGTGCATTTGAGAGGAAAGTGATCAGAAAAATATATGGACCTATTTTCAATAGGGAAGAAGGAAGATGGGAAAGGAGGGGAAAATAGGACTTATACCAACGTTTTGGGAAAGCTGATGTGGGTAGGATCATTAGCGGAAGACGGCTCCAGTGGATGGGACACATCGTAAGAGCTGTGGAATCTATCCCTAACAGAGTGTTCAATGCTCAGCTGTTTGGCAAACGTCCAAGAGGCCGGCCGAGGACGAGATGGAAGGATAGGGTGATGAGAACGTTGCAGCAGGTGGAACCAACATCAGTACTGGATGATGCAATGGATAGAGAAAAATGGAACGGCATTTGTAACAAATGCTTGAGATTGTGTTCGGGATAATGCCTCCTGTGTGATTGATTAGGATAGTGTTTTGTAATATTGTATATTTGATGTGTTTGTTATGTTTCTTTGTTTTCTGTCATGGGCCTTAATGGCCTGATATGTACAATAAATTATGATGATGATGATTATATATTGTACCCGTTCATTCATTGGGCTTAATAGTGTTGACCGACTGAAGAGCTAAACATGACAATTTTGTATTGGCAGCACTGAAAGAAAGGCTTCAAATATCCCAGAGACTTACAAGTAGAAATTGTAATAAACGATGTTCGATTAATCGATAATATGAAATTAATCTAAAACGATTTATCGATTACTCAACTGACCGCTCAATCGATTAATCGACTAACCAAATAAGAGATTGATCGTCTAAGGGAAAAATTCATTATGAAAATTAATAAATGTAAAACAAAAATATTGGAATGCAGTCATGAGAAATCAGAAACTGCTATTGTCGTCGAATTGACATGTGAAAAGCTACAGGAAGTAGGAGGGTGTCTTCCTGATTGCGGTCATTCCTCCTCATGAGTAGTCTAGATTGCGGTCACTTTCATTTTCAGGAAGAGCTATAAACATTCCAGTGTCCAGATTGCGATCACTTTTCTTGGGAGACTGGTCCTTGGTTCTTGATTCTTCCCGACTGACTCATACCTTCCGTGAGTTTTGAGGATAACAAGGGGAAACTGTTCAGCTGTTCATAAAACTTAAAGAAAATCAAGCCCCTCCCAATCTGACGGCAGCTCGTAAAGCAATGATTATAACATTTTCAGTCCTAAGAATAGAAACGTTTCAGGATCGGAATCAACGACCTTAACTTTCAACAAAATTGTTGTAACGGGAAATTTTTTACTTAGCGGGTATAATTTTTAATTTCTGCCCCTCCTCTCCCATTTGAGGCGCGAGATATCTATTTTTATAATAGGTACTCTATGTCGTGAAAAACATTCTTTTCATTACCTCAAAAAATTCGTCTCTTAAAAGTAATTTGTTCAGCGTTTGATTCTAAATCCCCTTTGTAATCAATGTTTGTCCCCACGAAGTTTTATGGGATGTGCTCAGCTGAACACTGAACTGTATTCTTTGGTTAGGTAGTGGAATATCAGTTTCCCCTTGTTATCCACAAAACTTACGGAAGGTATGAGTCAGTCGGGAAGAATCAAGAACCAAGGACCAGTCTCCCAAGAAAAGTGATCGCAATCTGGACGCTGGAATGTTTATAGTTCTTCTCTAAAATGAAAGTGACCGCAATCTGGACTGCTGAGGTGAACGCAATCTGGAATGACCGCAATCAGGACACAACCAGTAGGAGACTTCTGTTACTTAAACATTTGAAGTTTTGAACATGACAGCTGGAATGGGAAAAGCACACATTCCAAAGATGACTGAGATAAACACCCGTCGGTCACTGTATAGTTCCCTCACTTTCCTGGTTAACGTGCGGCTACTCAAAAGTAATGCAGTAGCACGCGCAGACAATAACCATTGTTCGCTGCTGACCAATAGCTGACAGTTGTGGACCAATAGAATGCTTCCTCGATCACTCCTCGTGGACTCTTAAGTCCCGCCCTGGTGGCTAGCTTGTATCTCCCACAGGTATCAGTGTCCAATGTTGCACATCTGCACATAGCTCTGTTCAGTCTCGCTGCTTGCCCTCAGTGCCTACGGTGGAAATTTGACAACGCTGTGCCTCACGCTGGGAAAGCCTTGGCCCCAGGTGCCATGGAATGTAAACATATCCGCTCAGCTAGATTTTAAAGGCAAGCCGCACATTAACCAGGAAAGTGAGGCAACTATAACTTGCTGGAGGGTAAAACTTTATTGGGGGTATTGTCCATGCCCTAAAAGGGTGCTGGTGTAAACTCCAAGGCCACCAAGAATGTCTGCAAGGCGCTATTTTAGAAACTTTTCCAATATTCAGCAAAATAACCAGTGTTGGACGAAGCAAAGAGGATTTAAAAATTAGGTTAGCACAGGCAGGGAAAGCATTTCTTCAGGAAAGGAATCTGTTGACATCGAATATAGATTTAGGTATTAGGAAGTCATTTCTGAAAGCCTTTGTCTGGAGCGTGGCACTCTGTGGAAGTGAAACTTGGGACTGTTGGCGTAGCAGAAAGGAGGAGAATTGGAGCGTTTGAAATGCGGTGTTACAGGAGAATGATTAACATCAGATGGGTAGATAGGTTCTCGCCGATGTCATCTCATTCATGGCTGTGATTAGATGGAAGCTACTGAGATATGAGTAATGGTATGCAGGGTACAACTAGTGCTTGTGAATAAGAAATAAGTATTGCTATATTGTCTATGTTTAACATTTTGGACACCAGACTTTGTTAGTCTTATGCTGAATGATTTTCTTTTCTTACAATACCTCAATGATATCTAAGAAAATATGAGTAACAGTATCCGGAAAAATTGATCGCGGATGTTTTTGGCAAGCAGATGTTCCAAATGTGTGATAAACTAGGATGAAAGAAGGATGGTGTTCTTTATGCTCGACGTAAACTGTGAGTTGCAGGCCCCAGGCGGTAGCATCTCGCAGAGCAGTCGATAAACAAGGCCGGAAATCTGAGGCGCTGGAATTGGCTGTGAATAACACAACCGTCGACTGGATACGATTCTTACGTAGATATGTGGTTGATCTATTCAGCGGCTTACATTCTTTTTTGATAAATGGTCTATGGATGCGACATGTAATCCGAACTTTGTGTCATCAGTGCAGTTAGGTAACCCTAACTTGTAACTACGAGGGAAGTTCTGAAAATAAATTTTGTCAGTTTTTTCCAGGGACACTTCATTGCCAAACTGACATACACCATGGTATCTTCAGTTGCTAGCTGACTTGGGTTTTCACGTCCTTCAGAGAACCACCAGACGGAAGCACACGTTCGATGGGGTCAGATCGATAATGATTTACGTTGCTGAAAACTAACCTTAGTTACTTTAAAGTAGCCTATAATTTGATTTTTAGTCACCGAGGAAAGGATCAAAGTTTTCTCGAAACATCTTCAAACCCAGACCTTTCTAAAGTTTTTCTCTTTTTTTAATAATTATTGCCTGGATGATTCATTTCATATTGTATGATAATTGTAGGCCAATACGCATACCACTTCAATTAACCAGCGTGGAAAGTATCTCTACATAGTATGAAAGATAGTCCCCGATTCTTGGAAGTAACGGGTAATCTCGAGAACCACTGGATAGATTTTGATGTGGTTTTCACCATTCTGTAAAGGATTTCTCGAGGAAGGTTTATGTAGAAAAAACATTCATTTATGACCAAAGGAAGCCAAGCAATAACGATTTCAGTGAATCAAGTCGAAGAAAAACCTGCCGTCTATGCTCATTTTAAGCTTACGCTGGGTAAACCATTAAAAATATCTGTAGGCACTATACTATGAGTGTAAGAATTGTTCAGCATGAAAAGTTCTACAAAAAAAAAGACCGCGACATCATATCTCTATCTTTAATACATCGCCCACTATAAGTTTTTTTACGTTTTTATTTCTTCCAACAATCTCCATTCAGTGGAAATTTCAATTTCCAGTTTCGGAGCGCGTTTACGAGCTAGCAAGCGAGCCTATCACCACAGTTTCGGCCAGCATCAAACTTTCGAGTCGTGTTGAGTTAATACTTCAATGAAAAATACATGTGTTAGGAGTTTCGCTGTTCACCTCGGTTTTTCTGAATTGCGTCTTGGACCTGCTGTCAGTGCGCATATCATGTTTGCGGTGGGTAAACCGTTAAAGATACCAGGCGAAGCCGGGGTGGGTTGCTAGTTATAGAATATAGCCTACTATAAAGGTGGTGACTTTTAGTTGGGTGTGCTTATTAACCCACTATTAAGCCCAATGAATGGACGGGTACAAGATATAATAAAATTAAAAATATGTAAAAACACTCCTGGAAAAAATTACATGTGTTAGGTAATTATCAATATTTCCCCATTTACTAGTGATAATAACACAGGCCTGCGCACAAAAATTCATGCCTGATCCGGTTGCAGTCAACATACAACTTGATGTAGAGTAAAAGTGCTAGTGATATTCACTTCCACTCTCTGTCTACTGTTGTGAGAAACATCTCAGGTTGACTGTGATTATTGTAATGTATTTTGTCTTCAAATCTATTTGTGTTTGATAATTTGATTGAATATGTGGTTGAATGAATGGTTGATAGATTTTTTGATTGAATGTACGAGCGACTGAAGTAATGTATTAATGTTTTCTGTTTTCGAGATCCCCGAATGTCACTCTTGTATTGCTTTTTTCCCAGTTTCTCAACTTTTTCTTCTTATCTTTTCATTTATGTTTTTGCCTTTTTCCGTTTACTGTAGATAGTTTTGATTTTTCTGTAATAATTATTTTACTGTTTCTTGTACAAAGGGATTGTGTGAATGAATGCTTGAGATAGGATGTTTGAGTGCGTGTCTGTATGGTTGTGGTTGTTGATTTATAATAGTGTATTTCTATTTTTGTTCGTGTTTGCTGTTTTTGCTTTGTTTATACTTGTATATTTTATCGTTAATTATTATATTGTCACTTGTTGTTGTTGTTGTTTGAGTCTTCAGTCTTTTGACTGGTTTGATGCAGCTCTCCATGCCTCCCTGTCCTGAGCTAATCGTTTCATCTCTACATAGCTCCGACACCCTACATCGGAGGCAATCTGTTTAACATATTCTAACCTTGGTCTACCCCTACAGTTTTTGTCCTCGACCCTTCCTTCCATAACTAAGCTTGCTATTCCTGGGTGTCTTAGTATGTGTCCTACCAACCTATCTCTTCTCGTCATTAGCAGTCGCCAGAAACATCTCTCCTCTCCCACTCGTCTTAATACCTCTTTGTTTGTAACCCTATCTACCCATCTGATCTTCATCATTCTCCTGTAACACCACATTTCAAATGCTTCAATTCTCCTCTTTTCTGCTGCACCAATAGTCCAAGTTTCACTTCCATAGAGCGCCACGCTCCAGACAAAGGCTTTCAAAAATGACTTCCTAATACCTAAATCTATATTCGATGTCAGCAGATTCCTTTTTTGTAGAAATGCTTTCTTTGCCTGAGCCAACCTACTGTTAATATCCTCTTTGCTTCGTCCATCACTGGTTATTCTGCTTCCTAAGTAACAGAAGTCTCCTACTTCCTTCAGCTTTTCACCTGCCAATTTGATCTCCATAGAGGTTTCTGATTTATTTCGGCTGCATTCCAGTATTTTTGTTTTACATTTATTTATTTTCATCATGAATTCTTTCCGTAAGACGGAGTCCATACCATTCAAAAACTCATTCAAATCCTCAGGCTTGTCGGCCAAGATGACTATGTCATCAGCAAATCTCAGAGTTGAAATTATTTCTCCTTGAATCTTCACTCCCACTTTAAATTTTTCTCTAATTTCCTTCATTGCTTGTTCAATGTAAAGATTGAAAAGTATGGGTGATAAGTTGCAGCCTTGCCTTACACCTTTCTGAATACCAGCTTCTCTCTCATGTCCTTCAACTCGAATGACTGCTGTCTGGTTTCTGTACAGATTGTATATCACCCTCCTATCCCTGTACTTTATTCCAATTGATTTCAAAATGTCAAACAATTTAGTCCAATCAACGTTATCAAAAGCCTTTTCTAAGTCTACAAAAGCCATGAACGTTCTCTTATCTTTCCTTATTCTACCTTCTAAAATCAGCCTAAGACTTAGTACAGCTTCCCTTGTTCCTACATTTCTCCTGAAACCAAACTGGTCTTCACCCAACTCCGTTTCTATCTGGCTTTCAATCCTCTTGTAAATTATTCTAGACAGGATCTTTGAAGCATGAGTAATCAAGCTGATTGTACGGTAATCTTCACATCTGTCAGCTCCCATTTTCTTTGGTATAGGGATGATTACATTCTTCTTGAAATCGGGGGGTACCTCACCTGTCTCATAAATCCTACACACCAAGTGAAATAACCTGATCAGACCTTCATCTCCTATGCAGCGTAGCAACTCAATCGGTATATCATCTATGCCTGGTGCTTTGTTCCTGCTTAAGTCTTCCAAAGCTCTATCAAATTCTGATCTCAATATTAAATCTCCTTTCGCATCCACATCAATTTCCTCCTCCCTTTCCATTACATGATTCTCAATCTCCTTTCCCTTATACAAACTCTCTATGTAAGCTTTCCATCTCTCAACCTTTTCTTCCCTATCTGTTAGAGGCTTTCCATTTGTGTCCTTAATATTACAGCACTTAGTCTTCTTTTCCCCAAAAGTATTCTTAATCCTTCGATAAGCTGTGTCTACTTTTCCTAATTTCAGACAATTTTCTATACCTGCACATTTCTCTTTCAACCACTCTTCTTTCGCTTCCTTGCACTTCTTGTTAACCTCATTTCTCAGACGTCTGTATTCTGCTTTCCCCTTTTCATCTCTTAGATTCTTGTGTTTCCGCCTTTCATCCATCAATTCTAGTATATCCTGAGTGATCCACGGTTTTCTACCTATTCTTTCTTTCCTACCAATGTTTTCTTCTGCGGATTTTGTTATTTCATTCTTCAAAAGTGCCCATTCGTTTGCAATTGAAGTTTGTTTAGGGTTTTTCATTAGTCCTTCCTTTATACTCTTCTTGAATCTTTCGTTTACATCCTTCTCTTTCAGTCTGTCTATTGCCCACCTTTTTGGCTTTTGACTTTTCTTCAGTTTCTTCAACTTTAATCTGCATTTCATTACAACCAGATTGTGATCAGAGTTTATGTCAGCACCAGGATATGTTTTACAATCCAAAATCTGGTTTCGAAACCTCTGCTTGACCATAATGAAGTCGATTTGGTAACGCCCTGTATCTCCTGGTCTCATCCATGTGTATATTCTTCTATTGTGGTTATTGAATAAGGTGTTAGCTATGACCAATTCATGCTCGGTGCAGAATTCTACCAGCCTGCTTCCTCGATCATTCCTTTCACCTAATCCAAAATCTCCTACTATCTTCCCTTCTCTCCCTTTTCCTACCACAGCTTTCCAATCTCCCATTACTATAACATTTTCATCACCCTTGATATACCTCAGAATTTCGTCTATTTCTTCGTAGACCTTTTCAACATCCTCATCATCAGCTTGACTGGTAGGCATATAGACTTGTACCACTGTAGTGCAGGTAGGTTTTGTATTGATTTTTGCTACAATAATCCGTTCACTATATTGCTCATAATATTCCACCCGCTGTCCAAGTTTCCTACTCAATATGAGGCCAACCCCTGCTTGGCCATTGTTTGATTTAGTGCTAATGACCCTATAGTCTCCTGACCAAAAGTCCTGTTCTTCCTGCCAGCGCATTTCACTAATCCCAACCAAATCCAACCTCAACCTATCCATTTCCCTTTCTAAGTTTTCTAACCTTCCACTTCCTAGCAGACTTCTAACATTCCACGCTCCGATCCGTAGAATGTCAGATTTCCTCTTTGTCACTTCTGTGATGTTAACCCCCTCTCGAGTAGTCCCCACCCGGAGATCCGAACGGGGGACTAGTTTACCTCCGGATTGAAATTTTACAAGGGAGGAGGCCATCATCACATGTAATTATGCATAGAGAGGTGCATATCCTCGGGAATAGTATACGGCTGTAGTTTCCCGTTGCTTTCAGCCGTGCAGCAGGACGCAGTGTAGCCATTATTGGCTTATATTATCAATATCTTAACCGTCTATAAGACTAGTAAAGAATTGATTTATTCTGAAAGGCTGCTACTCCCTTTCAGAATAAGTAAAGAGCAATTCTACTAACAAAAATACTAACCTTCTACCGTACTAACAATTAAATACCAAAACTCTACTAACAAAAACTTAAGTTCCACCAACAACAAATACTACCACTAAAACGGTCTGTCAACAGGCACACTCACATGCACCCTCACACATCACAGTCTACTGAAACAATGAACTATAACTAATAAACAATGCAACTGCTACCAGACACACTCACACACCACAGTCTAATAGAACAATGACATATATCTAATAGACAAACTAACTACCTACTTACAACTAAAACTAACTACATACTTACTGTACTTTTATTTGAATTGACAATATTTACAAAATGCAATTTAGATAGAAAATACTTACAAAATGTAATTTAGATTCAAAATTGTCACAAAATGCAATTTAAGGGGGACGTATGCAAAATTGCACTAAGTGAGAAATGGTTTCATTTCGGCTGTATTAAGGTAAATAAGGAGGATTGTGTAGTCGGGAATTGGTTTTTGACGTAAATAAAGAAATAAAGTTCTTATTAATGATCAATTACCTCCTCACTCTACATGTAAATAAAATAATAATAATATTGTCGGGTGAGGGATTCGAACCCTCGCTTTCAATTTCTGAAAATTAGATCTTAAGTCTAACGCCTTAGACCGCTCGGCCAACCCAACACATGCAAATCAAGCATATTAGCCAACGTGTTTTGTTGATTCATCTCAGTTCGCATTTAGCTTTGTGTGGTGAACATCTTTTTCTTTGTGAAGTAAACCAGCATCATGAAGTATTTTAATTGTGTAAAGTATTCCAAAAAACAGTTAATGCAAATGATATTGAGTCAAAAAGAAATGAATTTAAAATCTGAAAGAGATCGGTTAAAAACATTTAAGACATGGTCTTCAGACAGTTTTACGAACACTGCATGGTTAGCAGCTGCAGGATTTTACTATTATGGATATAAGGATATGGTTAGGTGTGCTTTCTGTAATCTGCAACTTAGTTATTGGGAAGAAGATGATGATCCGTTTGAAGAGCATAAGAAATGGGCTTTTTCTTGCCCCTACGTAAACAATATTTCTCCTAGCATATAATTGAAATGTGAATATGAAAGACTTAAAACTTTTCAAAATTGGCCTCTTCCCTGTCCAAACGAATTTTGTTTAGCATCAGCAGGATTTTATTATACTGGTCATGGTGATAAGGTGAAATGTATATTCTGTAAGATTGAAATTGAAAATTGGAGGGAAAACGATAATCCTTTAAATGATCATGAAAAATGGGCGCCATATTGTCCATATTTAAGAGGGTTTTACGTCGGCAACGTTGATTTAAATCCTGAAAATCCTACTATTATTCCATATAATACAAGTTATGATACGTGTGGAAGCAATATATGTTGATGTGATGTGATTTTTTGTGCAGTGTGCATTCTCAGACGTAAACGTAGACATGCTGAAGTTTGTTAAGCAGTCAAACACACTACCAGTAATTTCATTTACTAATGCTGAAAACCAGAGTAAAAGTGAAAAAAGAAAGCATGGTGTTTTACTACCGAACACAATTCGATGTATCATTTGCGGTCCATCGAACTGTGGCAAAACAAACGTAATGCTAAATTTATTGTGTCATAAAAATGGAGTTCGTTTTGAAAACGTTTATATTTATTCTAAATCACTTGCTCAAAGTAAATATGTTGAATTAAAAAAGTTTTTGGACTCCATAAAAGAAATAAAAAGTGATTTTTTTCCGATAATGATGAAGTAATGCCTCCAGAAATGGCTAGAAAAAACTCTATATTTGTTTTTGATGATGTAGCCAGCAATAAACAACAACACATGAAAGATTATTTCAGTAGAGGTCGTCATCACGACGTTGACGTATTTTATCTTTGTCAAACATATTCTTGTATACCTAAACATCTAATTAGAGATAACGCTAATTTTTTAATTCTTTTTAAACAAGACGGAACAAACTTGCGCCATGTATATAACGATCATGTAAATACAGATATGAGCTATGAACAGTTCTTTGATATTTGTTCGTATTGTTGGCAAAACTCTAAGTTTGGCTTTTTGGTTATCGATAAAGATAGCGAGTTACAAAATGGTCGATATCGCAATGGATTTGATGTTTATTTTCAGTTATAAATATGACTTCAAAAAGAGCTAAATGGCCATTCGTGTTATTGCTTTTGCGTGGTTAACAACTTAACTATGACATCGTTTAACAAAACCAATAATGTGTCTATCGGACGACCGACTTCACGACATGATATTGCAACTAAATCATATGTTGATGATAAGCTACTGCAATATGGAAATCAACTAACAATAACAACAAGCGACGGACATCTAAGTATTAACGGCAAACGGTTAAAAAATGTTGGAACGCCAATACATGTTGAAGATGCATGCAACAAAGGTTATGTACTGAAGTTATTAAATGAGCTAAATAAAATCGAGTCTAAAGAAGACATACAACGAAACTTTAACGACCTTAAAGGTTTAATTTTTTCAATTTGTAAAATAGAGAAAAAAGAACTTGACTTTCAAAACAAACGTCTCGCGGGCTTAGCTTTACCATCATCTGCAAATGATGCAGTAAACCTTATTGCAATGCAGCAACATACATCGAATATAAAAAAATATCTTGAGACCCGAATAACCGAAGTGTTACAACGAGTAGAATTCATTCATGGTTTAGTGCGAGAATTTTCAGAAGATCACTTTCCGTATGATCAAGATACTCTCGACTTGGGTAACAAAAGAATAAGAAATGTTAAAGATCCAATTCAAAATCAAGATGCGGTAACGTATTCTTTTCTTAAAACTCATGTAACAA
Source organism: Meconema thalassinum (assembly GCA_946902985.2). Lineage (NCBI taxonomy): Eukaryota > Metazoa > Arthropoda > Insecta > Orthoptera > Tettigoniidae > Meconema > Meconema thalassinum. The sequence continues at coordinate 77,747,531 of OX336401.1, read as the reverse complement.
ATGAACTCGATAAAATTAAAAAATCTCTTTTGAATATAAACAGAGATGATGAAACTGTAGATATGTTAAATAGAAGAATAACAAACATATCTCAACCAATCGATTCGTTAGATGCAATAAACAAATATTACTTAGAAAACTTTGCCGCCTCGCGAAAAGATCTAGAAGACTTAATCACTAAATTTAATAAACAAAACTTTTTAAACGTAGACGATGGTGGAACTTTAGATATGATGAGTAAACGAATTACTCACGTAAACAATCCCATATACGATAACGATGTTGCAAATAAGACGTTTGTTGAACAATTTGCCGCTTCCCGACGTGAATTTGATCAATTGAAACAAACTGTAAACAATCTACAACATCAAAAACAAACAAATGTTGAGTTTCCTGTTAACGACCAAGATGTGACAAATAAACGGTTTGTAGAACACTATGCTGCTTCACGAACTGAAGTTAATCAACTAAAAGAAATTTTAAGCAATTTACAAACTCGTATTGAGGGTGTTGCTAACAATCTCAATATTGTTAAAAAAGAAGATCTTGAAAGTTATGCTGCTGAATCCAAAGAAGAATATAACAAGTTAAAAACTGAACTAGAAAAAATTGAGCAAATGGTTAACAAAGAACCACTCGAAAGTTTTACTGCATCCAAAGAAGAATATGGTATATTAAAAGATGAAGTAAAGAAAAAGAACTTATCAAAATTTATTCTGAAATTCTCCAACACACCATCAATCCATTCACCAGTATACACGCTTCATAATCATAACATACAGTATCAACTTCCCTACAAAGGTGTATTAAAACCAATTTTTGTTTCACCAAGATCTCCAATTGTGTATGCAATTTTAAATATACGTCAAGAGATTGAACTGGATGGCAGTGATATTGTTGTTGAAGAGCAAGATGAAATTCAGTTTCGACTTAGAGACCCTAAAACACATAAAACTGATTATCTTCCTCTTCAAATCGATTTTGAATATACTATAAATAAGTAAAACAACCACAATTTCCGTTTAGTCATGGAGAAGAGCTCGAAGATTAAAGCTGAAAGTCGAGTAAAGGATAAACTTTCTCGCTTAAAAAAGATGTTAAAGACAAGTATCTTTCACTTCAAAATGATGTTAGACGAAAAGAATTAGATATAGAGACTAACTTTAAACCAGTAACAACTTCATTAAATCAACTTGTAGCTATTGCTAATACATCAACTCAAAATAAAGAAAATCGAAAAAGAAAAGGAAAATATGATGATTCTGAATCCACTGCTACTTCAGACGAAGAAGATGGAGATAGCATCAAAATAATTTCACTACTTAACCGCTACTTTGATCCGTTCATTAAACAAAACGTGGATAGAACATTTTGTATAACGATAAGAAATGATAAACAATACTTGGGACGCGAACGAGTTTTCTTTGATAAAAAGTGGATAAAAGTTGGTGGTGAAAAATTTCCTATAACAGAAGGTCTACTTGAATTGATTCAAAGGAAAGTACCAGACCCCACTCTAATAGATAGGAGTGATTTAATATTGTCACTAATGGATCTTATCTGTCTGACAATAAAGAATACATATATACATGCCTTACTTGACTTAAGTCCTGTTGTTCGCTGGAACATAGGGTTTCGACGAAGCATCGCCATCGGACTCGGTCAACTTGTTGTCCTGTGAGCATTTGTAATTTCGAGGAAACTTGGCAACGTCGTGCAATGAGCAGTATCGAGTGCGGCGTCGACACTCTTGTGTGTTTCGAGCTGAGCAGCTGACCTGTGGTTCTCGTAGCTCAGAGGGCACAGTTGGTCACTAGTCGTGGCCGAGTGAGGTGCGTGTGTGCGAGCTGTGTGATCGCTTTGGAAGAGTGTACGTTTCCTAATACCGGTGCTTCCGATAGTTCCACGGGTGTATTGACCTTCCGTGTGTTATTCGGATAATACTTTTTCAAGTGGTATTCCAGATAGGACAACAAATCAAAAAAACCAAAAAATCCCGCTGAAAATCATGTCCGGATACCAGAGGAAAAACACCCTACGCTGTCAATGGGACAGGCAGAGTTCTCGCCCCACACCAGGAGAAATTCACCGCTGGATTAGCGATACCCTCCGGTTGACTGTCGACCAAGTAGAAGCCATCCAGTTAAATGCGCAAGAAAGAACAATGTACATCAAGGTAATCAGCATATCTACTTATCAAAATTGCTAAATACTTTTGAAGCTCCTATTAAATTTCAGTATGACTCAGGCGAAATGACTAATGTTAAGCTCTCCTCAGCGGATTCAAATTTTACCACAGTGCGTATATTTAATGTCCCACTCGAAGTTCCCCCTGAAATTTTCAAATAAGGAAAGAACAATGGTCTTCTGCTTATCAGTTCCCGATTTATAATGGAATACGTGCAGTCACTATGGAAATCAAACAAGATATCCCCTCCACTGAGACTTTTGGTGGCCATTCTGGCTACATATCTTATAATGGATCAGAAAGAGACCTGTTTAATTTGCAATGCTAACACACATCTACGTATCAACTGCCCAAAGAAAATGATTCCCCTCGGTATAACTCCTACACAGCAACGACGTGTCCAATACTCGGATGTTGTGACACAGCAAACGTCACATGAAAACATGCTTATTGATCAGTCAGCTGGGACACCAGCAGAAGTGGCCTCTGACACACATGACGCAGAACACGTACCTTGCACTGACCAGATCAGCGAGCTACACAGTGCCCCTGTCCCATCGGCCACCTGTATGGCAGCCTTAGAGCCAACTCTGTCATCACTACAGGCTGCCACAGAAATTTTGTCTTCACTGCCCCCACCTTCTCTGGTACCTACCGACTCACTTAAGCAGGTTGATCGGGGATCTGAGAACGTATCTAAGAAGATTAAAACAAATGCCTCGCTTGCTGTACCAGCCCCGAAGAATCAAACTGGTTCTACAAATGTTCCCGCAGCTGTGAAAAAGAAAAAAATCTTCATTCTACGTCATCTAGGGACCCACGAACGCTCTCAAACGCTGACAGCCGGCCTATGAATGGCACTCATAAGGAACTCTCACCCTAATTTGACATAGTGCACCAGTATATTTCTCACCCTTTTTTTTTAATTCTTTCTGCTTTTTCTCGAGTCCACCTTCCAGTATGTCTAGCACAGCTTTTATACTTCTCTTAATGGGGCAATTTCTCACTGTGGCCACTGTGAATATCAATGTAATAGAATGCCCCTTGAAATTTCAACTGTTGGAGAGATTCCTTCGAGATGCAGACATTGACATCGCTTTCATTCAAGAAGTTGCTATACCCTGTCTTCCCATATCTGCCTTCTACAAACAATACATCAATACCGGTACTACTAATAGAGGGACCGGATTCCTCATAAGACATGATATCCCACTCGAAGGTGTGCTATTTCATCCATCAGGACGCATAATATCTGGACACATAAACAATACCACCCTGATAAATGTATATGCCCCATCCGGGTCCAACAAACGTGTGCAACGGAAAATGTTCTTTCAACAGAGTATACTGCCTCATCTGCACGACGTTAAGGAAAAACTTATTCTTGCAGGAGATTTCAATTGTATTCAACGCCCAGAGGATTCCACTAGTCCATACCAAGGTGTCAACCCGGCTCTCAGGACCATCCTTACTTCACTACACCTAATTGATGCTGTGGATAGTTTAAGGGTGCCCCTGCCCCATTTCACTTGTATAAGTCACAACTCCTCATCACGAATTGACCGCATCTACTTTTCCCAGGAACTTATCCAGCCTAGACGATATGAAGTGATACCTGCCAGTTTCACTAACCATCATGCAGTCGTATGTACAAAATCCTTCCCCCATCCCATTTTTCACATAGGAAGAGGTTATTGGAAATTGAATTGCTCGCTGTTACTGGAGGAGGAATGCCAAGATATTTTCAGACAACACTGGAATCGGTGGGTCCAACAAAAATGCAACTTTCGCGACTGTGCAGACTGGTGGGATATTTTAGTTAAACCAGGGATTCGCCGCGTCTTTAAGAACATATCCTACCAAAGAGGTAGGGAAAGACGGGATACAGTTGAATTTTACTATCGAGTTCTTCGCCAGCTCCAGCAAAGATCTGATGCTGGGGAGCGTATGTATGAAGTTAAAACCAAGCTCCTGTCTCTACAGCAACGAACGCTCGCTCATATAAAAGTGGCTTTAAAAGATCGTACAGTGCTTCCGGACGAAAGTGCAAGTGTATACCATATCGCCAAACGACAACGTGAGCGGCAACGTAAATATATCCACCGCCTCCGCACCAGTACTGGAAGTGTCGTCACCTCCCCTGACGCTATACGCAGTGAAATATCATTGTTTTATCAACGGTTCTACGCTAAGGCTCCAATTGATCCACAGCAGGTGACCCTATTGCTTTCATCTTGCAGTACGCAACTATCTCCGGACAACAAAACTCTGCTCAGCGCGGATATTACGGATGAAGAGATTCACTCTGTGGTTAAGCACCTCCCAAATAACCGCTCACCTGGCATTAATGGACTGCCATATGACCTGTATAAACACTTCTGGCCTCTCATTGGCAAAGAATTTTGTCACGTCTTGCGTACCATTCTCCAACGTCGTGCTCTTTTTCAATCACATCACGTGGGTACCATAGTCCTCATACCAAAAACATCCTCTCCCATGGCAGTTGGTGACTTCCGACCAGTTACTCTGCTCTGCAGTGATTATAAAGTCCTTACCAAAGTACTTGCATGCCGATTGAAGACTGTTCTACATGATATCATTGGTGATGAACAATGTTGCAGTATTCCTGGAAGAACTCTGTTAACAAACTTAGCGATACTACGGGACCTACACCTAAAAGCTGAAGTGCTCCCCACTGAGCCAATGAGTTTTCTCACCTTAGATCTTGATAAAGCTTTCGACCGCATCAGTCATGAATACTTGTACATGGTCTTGCAGCACTTTGAATTTCCTGCAATCCTTATTGACTACATTCGTATGATAAATTGTAATGCTACGTCTCGAGTGCTCGTCAACGGTTTTCTTTCCCCTCTGATTCCAATACAACGATCAGTTAGGCAAGGATGTCCCCTTTCCATGCTACCTTTTTGTCATTGGCCTTGAACCGTTTATTCGTACTACCCAGGTGAAGCTACAGGGTTACAAACTGTCCACACATGTTTTCGGCATGTGCGCCTATGCTGATGACGTATCAATATTGATCCGCAATAATGAAGACATCTCCCACATCGATAGCGTCCTTCAGCTCTACCATATCGCCTCTGGAGCACAATCCAACACCCAGAAAACTGCTTTGCTTCCACTCAATACTAACTCAGTGATTACCCAGCAGCCCTGGTTCCGGATAGTAAGTGAGGTGAAAATTCTTGGCATTACCTGGAAGCAATCGCTTCTGGACACAGTGCAAGCAAACTGGACTAAGGTCATTGCCAAAGTTAGGGAAGTGCTGATCCAATTTGGTCAAAGAAACCTCAATATAGTGCAACGGGTCATGGTCCTCAACATGTTTGCGCTCTCTAAAATATGGTATGTCGCACAACTTTTCCCACTTCCTAAAATGTTTTAGAGCCTATTGTCAAAATATACAGGTTGGTTTATATGGCAAGGATTTCTGTTTCGAGTACAACGGGAACAGTTGTATCTCCCATCCCGGCAAGGTGGGCTAGGGCTAACAGCTCATGGCATGAAACGCCGTGCACTCCTCTGCAAGAACGATATCACCATCCTTTCCCAACATGACACTTTTACGAAAGCGCTATACAAAGATATTCGAAACACAGCCCGTGGTTGTGATAGAGCTCTGCAAGATATTTAGGGACCATCAACAGCACCTTCTGGAAACTGTTCGCCAAATGCCTTCAGGGACTGTTCCAACGACGAAAAGTATTTATAACATGTTGCGGCAAGTGGAAAAATTTTGGCGCTATGACCATTTCTTCTGCTGTACACTCCCAGGTTTTTATCTTCCTCAACGATCTCATCCCAACGGCTCTACGGCGTTATACCATCCGTCTTGATGCTTACCCATGGTGTACTATATGTGGTCAAACTGATACGGCGATACACCGCTTCACATCATGCTCGCGAGTTGCCTCCACGTGGCTGTGGTGTAAGGGAAAAGTATGTCAACTATTAAATGTGCCCACGGGTGACCTTGATGACAGGAAGTTGATTCGTTTGTCTGTCACCGCCTTCCCCCAAATTAAACAGACTACCATTGTGTGGTTAATGGGTCAATATGTACACTTCGTGATGGACAATGATCAACCTTTTCTCGTTCCTGGATCTCATGTATCACCTGCAGAAAGAGCGTTGGAAGCTTAGTGAAAGTGGACAATTGTACGATAAATATGGACACTATCTGGATTTTCTTGTGATGTAATAGTATGGTATTTATCATATCTGAAAATTCTGTAATTCTGTAGAGAGCTAATAAAAAAAAAGAGTGGGCAAGGAGCTGGCGATGTTCAGTGTGCTCCCATCAGCGCCGGGTTCGAATCCGGAAAGACGTATTTTTTTCCTTTTCCCCGATTTTTTTTATTTTTTCCTTTGCATGACAGATCTTATTGCGCATTAATCACATTAACCTGGTTAATTATGGGTCTCATTTTCAGTTTAAAAAATAAAATAAACTCTTTATTCTTTATTTATTCGCTCGCCGCGATAAATTCTACTTTGTCTTGTATTCATTTTGTCCTTATTATTAAGCAATTTTATTTAAATCAGTTTTCAAGTGGCTAGTTTCTTACCAAATGATTTCATTTCTAAATAATTGCGTAATTAAAAAGAGCTGCCATTACCGTAACAGATGGGAGCACACTGAACGGGACCAGCGCCTTGCCCACTGAGCTACAAGAACCACAGGTCAGGTGCTTAGCTCAAAACACGCAAGAGTGTAGACATCGCACTCGATGTTGCTCATTGCACGACGTTGCCAAGTTTCCTCGAAATTACAAATGCTCACAGGGGCTTAACGGTTGGTTTACGCCCACAGGTATCTTAACTCACATTGCTCCCCAGACCAACCCCCATGCGTGGTTTGATTTTCTACCCCTTATTTTCCGACACCCTGTATATTAACTATGCACCTTGCACTATTTTTCGACATAGTAACCACTGGCATTGAGACGCTTGTCGTAGCGTGCAATCTGTTTAAAGAAACCACTCTGGTAAAACTCTGTGCCCTGCGATACAAGGAATTATTGCTCAGCCTGCTCCACCTCAGCATTGGTGTGAAAATGACGTCACGAAAGTGCATAGAGCATGTGACGGGCCCGGGCACAACCAATACGCAGCGTGGAGCCCACGTCTGACACCGTTATGCGCCTGTCCGCTAACACCATGTCCTGTACTCGAGCAATGTTGTTTCCATTCATGGATGTGGAGGGGCGCCTCCACACTCTGCCGTCCATCACTGAACATGTAACACCAGCGACCCACCATTTGAGATATCGATCACAAGGAAGAAATAGTTCACCAACGAGTTCGCATTTCCACTAAGGGAAACTGTGAAGGAGAAAGTAAAAGAAGAATAGGTATGGCTGAGAAAGCACTGTCTAGTCTAACAAGAATATGGAAATATCATCATCACCAAGGAAACAAAGAAGCGACTGGTTCAAGGTTTCCTATCGTCACGTATGGCTGTGAGTCCTGGACCATAAATGCTGCATGCCGTAGGAGAATCGAAGCCTTCGAGATGACGTGTTATCGAATAATGCTACGAATATCGTGGGTAGCAAGAAGAACAAATGAATCTATTCGGAAGGAGCTAAGGATTGCTCCTAAAGCACGCTTACTTCTATACATCCAAAGGCAAATGTTGAAATTTTTTGGCCATGTCATCCGGTGAGACGGCATTGAGAAGTGTATCATCCAGGGTAAAGTTGGCGTAAATGGCTGAGGGGACCTGCCCTTGACCAGATAAACAGTCTGACTAATCTGTCACTTCAGAAATTAATGCACACAGCAGAAGATCGTGGTGTATGGTGGGGTATTGTTAACAGAATCGCGTGAAGGGTCACGACGTTCGAAATCGTACTACGACGAAGAATAAGAAGAAGAACATGACCGCTTCAACATACACGTTCTGTAGGGATTCATAGATGACTGACACATTCGTCCCACGTGCCCAATCATACCGGACAACACGCACTTCCATTGGTGACCACATCGTCAGTACACGAGTGTCTGCCATCGTGAGTTGTACTCGAATGATCTGCTGCTCCTCTCTCATCGTCGGAGTTCTGCGCATGCGTCACTCCCTCTCCGCTGACACTCCTTCCGTCGATGAACCAATCACGTATGGGATTATTTGTGTTACCTGGTGAACCATCTGCTCGTGCAATAGAATGACAAAACTTACTTTCGGGATTCCCCTCGTATTATTGTTACCGTAGCAAATACTGAGCAGATTTTCCGGAAGACGCGTCCATATGACAAACTGATGATTTGAGTAATTCAAGTTTTAAAATATATTTTCATAATATCCGAATGAAAATGGAATGCTGCTTCATAAAACTGATATAAATACCTGAAGATTTAAAGGGTTCATTGCCATCCATGCATAACGCAAATGTCATTACTGTAAACATTCCGCAGAGATACGATTCAATTCCCAAATCATGTGTAAATGTAGAAATAGAGGCTAAAAATGGAAAAATTCGTAAAATTTGTAAGAGTTTTCCAAATGTCCAAATTAAAGATCTAAGTAAATTAGACAGGAAGTTCCACACTCGACATGGATTCCTCCAAATGCCGATAATTATGGCAGATTCGTTGGTGCCGTTCTAGCTGTTGCTAAAAAACATATTCCAAGAGGCTACAGGAAAGAGTACATTCCTGGCTGGACTGATGTTTCTGAGGAGCTTTACAAGGAATGTATCACTAATGGAGACCAGGATATTGCTGATGAACTATTCCAAAGCTTGGATAACTCCCGAAGACAAAAATGGGTTGAGACTGTAGAATCTTTGGATCTTAAGAAATCAAGCAGACAAGCTTGGTCCTTGCTGAGGAAACTGGGTAATGGTCAACCAGCAGTTCGTGAGACACCTACAATAACTCCTAATAAAGTTGCTACGCACTTAGTTTCCGTGTCCAAAACAACAATGGATGTGAAGCATGTTAGACAGGTCCGAAAGGAACTGAAATGTTTGAAAGCTCAAAGCCAGTCATACTCAGAATATGCTTGTCCCTTTTCTCTTGACGATGTTGAAGTAGCTTTGAATGATATGTCAATTGGTAAAGCACCGGGATTTGATGGACTTCATCCCGAATTTCTTGTCAACTGTGGTAGAAATGCACGATCATGGCTCTGTAAGTTTGCTACCAATATCCTGCAGACTGGTAAGATTCCTCACTTGTTAAAGCAATATAAATCATCGCTGTTTTGAAACCTGGGAAACCAAATAATAAGCCAGAGAGTAACAGACCAATATCTCTATTGAGTGTATGCTACTAATTAGTGGAACGACTCCTCCTGAACAGAATTGCTCCAAGATTACTTGCGGAGATACCCATTGAGCAAGCGGGATTTAGACCTCATCGCAGCTGTACAGATCAGGTGTTGACACTAACGACATTTATTGAGGCAGGATTTCAAAATTGCCTTAAGACATCAGTGGCATTCATTGATCTCAAGGCTTCATACGACACTGTTTGGAGGGAAGGTCTGATTTACAAACTACTTCGAGTAATTCCCTGCAAGACCATTGCCAATCTAGTCAATAACATGATGAGTAACAGACTGTTTAGAGTTGTCATGGGTAGTACAGTTAGTGCACAAAGGAAATTGAATGACGGATTACCACAAGGTTCTGTCCTAGCTCCACTTCTTTTCAGCGTGTACATAGCTGATATGCCAAGGACGGAATCAAGGACATTTTGGTATGCAGACGACTGGGCGATAGCTATAAGAAGTTCAAACATAACAACAACTGAGAACACACTAACAACAGACCTAAGTGTCCTAGGGGAGTACTTTCGCTAATGGAGACTACAGCCTAGTATGACTAAGACATAAATTTGTGCCTTTCACTTGAATAATCGCATGGCTAACATGGATCTCAGGGTGTATTTTGATAACGTCCTTCTGCCACACAATCGGCATCCCAAGTACTTGGGTGTTACTTTAGACAGAACCTTATCCTTCAAACAACACCTTTTGAAGACTGCTGCCAAGCTGAGATCACGCAACATCATCATCCAGAAACTATGTGGAACAACATGGGGCTCTAATGCTTCAACTCTTCGATCTTCTGCAATTAGCCTCGTTCTATCTGTAGCTGAATAGTGTGCCCCTGTGTGGTTAAACAGCCCTCACATAAGGAAGATCGATGTTGAAATCAACAAGACCATGCGATAGATATCTGGTACAATTAAATGCACCCCCATTCAATGGCTTTCTATTCTGAGCTACATTCCTCCACCCCATCTCCCCACGTGTAATATCCTGGTCAAAACATACCAAAAGATTCTTCAAAATCAGGATCTCCCTATTCATGCTGATATACCTGCTGCTTGTCTACCCAGACTTCGTTCAAGGCAGCCGCCTGTGAAGACAGCTACGAGACTTATCAATGAGAACTCTGACATAGTCCAGCAGTGGTCTCATGATTGGAAGATTTTTGCTCCACAGGAGTGCCGAGACATGCCATCTGTCACTTCTAAAGTACCTGGCTTTGATCTTCCTCGTCGGATATGGTCGAAATTAAACCGGATCAGGACCAATTCTGGTGTTTGTGCGGACTCTTTGTTCAAGTGGAACAGGCTACCGTCTCCAAAGTGTGACTGTGCAACCGACAGACAAACGGTAAAGCACATCATTCAGAACTGTCCTCTAAGATCCTATGGTGGTGACATATTGGATCTTCTCTCAGCGACTCCTGCATCAGTGGACTACATTTTGAATTTAGATATAAAATCATGAGCCTATCTGTTCTCTTTTTTTTTTCTTTCTTCAATATTTCATTAAGATGTATTATGATGTACTGTAAGTGTGTACCATACCATACGATAAATAAAATGGCCTACACTTAAATAGGTTAGGAAAAGAGTATCTTAGTGATGAAATCTGCAAAATTCTAAATTCAAATGGTAAGAATAGTTCAACAGTAATATCCTTAGAGTGGAAGCAGGGAAACTGGTAAAAGAAGCCAAACGTGAGGTTTGGCATTCAGATCTTTCGATGTCAAATTTAACTGAGTGCAACAATGGTATTTCGGATTTGTCTAGCAACAATAATAATAATTATGATAATAATAATATAAATAAATCGCCCCACAAGCTTGCAAAAGTAAGAAATTTAAAATTTACCACCATAAATCTAATGCTTAAAAATGAACTTAAAGATATCTCATCACTATGTATTTCAGAACATTGGCTGAAAGAGGAACAACTCGAATTAATTCAATTCCCAGGGTTTATACTAGCTAGTAAATACTCTAGAGCTATTATTAGCCATGGTGGTACTTGTAACTTCTTAAGAAATAATTTAGATCATGAACAGTTAACAGCTTATGATTATCTAATTATGGAACAGGAGTTTGAATTCCCTGCCGTAAAAATACGGGCAGTTTAAGTTAATAATTTTATGCGCATACCGTTCTCCGTCAGGAAAGTTTCGTTTATTTATAGATAAATTAGAATTGTTACTCAATAACATGAGCAAAGTAAATTTCGATATAATAATTTGTGGGGATGTAGATGTGGATTTCTTAAAATGTGATAGAAATTGTGAATTATTAACACAGTTACTAATTTCCTATGGGCTGAAACCTACAGTAAATACCCCAACAAGAATAACAAAAGTTAGTAAAACCACTCCTGAACAATTTTTTATAAATACCGATAAATATCACCATTCAATAGAAGTCTATTGTCCGGGTTTTAGTGACCACCATGGACAAGTACTGAGTTTTGAAGTACCCGAAACAATCAATAATAATGCTAATGGAATACAATCAAAGTGCAACAAATGTTACATATTTCAACGACTTATTAAATAAGGAAACATGGTCAGAAATTTATAAACTAGAAAATGTAAATGATAAATTTAATGCATTTAACAGTACCCTAACACACTATTTTGAAACAGCATTCCCCTTTAAACAAGGAACTATTCAAAATAACAAAACTAGCAATTGGATAACAACAGGGATTATAAATGCATGTCAAAGAAAGAAATGTCTACACAAATTATATAAACAATACCACACAACACCTGAATTCAATTTATACTACAAAAAATATACTAGCATATAAAATAAGGTAATAAGACTAGCAAATAAAATGCATAATGATAATTTTATTTCCCAATCATCTAATAAAAACAGGGCTATGTGTTCCGTGATAAAGAAAGAAACTGGAAAATCTTCTAAAATACAAAGAAATATTGCACTGACCAGAAATAATAAAGTGATTAATAATACAGAGGAAATAGCAAACACTTTTAATGACTATTTTCTGGAAATTCCACAACAATTATTAAATAAATCACAGGTAAATACACTAAACTCTAATAATATATATATGCAGTGATTCTTTATTTATAAATCATGTCACAGGTGAAGAGGTAAGAATAGTTATAAAAGAGCTAAACATAAATTCTGTGCTGGTATTGATGGCATCCCTGATGCAATTTTAAAGAAATGTGCAGAAAATATAATAAATCCACTTATGCACTTAATAAACAGTTCAATTCTCTCAGGAACTTACACGGATATTTTGAAGTTATCAAAAGTAATTCCAGTGAACAAAAACGGTTCAAAATATGAATTAGATAACTATCGTCCTATTACCTTACCAACTGGTATTGCAAAAATTGTGGAAAAAATCATGTATAAGAGACTGATAAATTTTATAGAAAAAAATAAAATACTATCAAACTCACAACATGGATTCAGAACGGAAAAATTCTACATGGACAGCAATTGATGAATGTAGTAATAGCATACTGAAATTAATTGACAATAAGGAACATGTAACTGGTCTATTCTCGGATTTATCGAAAGCATTTGATGTTGTTGACCATAAAATCCTCCTTACAAAACTAAATCAATATGGTATCCGAGGTCTAGCTAATAAATGGATAGAGTATTACTTAACAAGGCGTAAACAAATAGTACGCTTCAGACACAAGGATGATGGAACCAAATTACTTACTGAAACATTGTCCAATGAGGGAATTATTAAATTTGGAGTACCCCAGGGATCAGTTTTGGGCCCATTACTCTTTCTTCTATATATCAATGATATAACACAGAACGTTCATTCACATAAGGAAATTTTGTTTGCGGACGAGACAACACTCGTAATGAAAGGTGAAACTAAACAAGTCTTACAGCAGTCTGCTGACTCCGTTACAGAAGAGTTAACCAAATGGTCACAAGATAATCACCTCATAATAAACTATAAAAAGCAGTATGTCTAAATTTCCACACTATACAGAATAGGAATCCTGCGAAGCCCAATATAACATTAAATGGTCATCAAATAGAAAATAAATCAGAAACAAAGTTTTTAGGACTATGGATACAACATGACTTGAAATGGAATAAACATATACAATATCTGAATACTAAACTGAACTCGATGTGCTTTGCGTTCGTTACGTATTTTTAAAGCCTGCACTAGCATGCACACATTAAGAAATGCTTATTTTGCTTATTTCCATTCATACTTAAAATATGGGGTCATATTTTGGGGAATGTCGACAGATGTACTAAGCACGTTTAGGATACAAAAGAGGGCGATTAGAATTATGGCTAATGTAAACACTAGAGAATCATGTAGACCTCTGTTTAAATATGTAAACATTCTCCCACTGCCCTGCATATATAACTTTGAAAGTATTATGATTTTAAAAAGAATTTAATGAATAAAGATGTTTTTCTTAAAACAAACAATGATGTTCATAGGCATAACACAAGACAAAATCAAAACATTCATATTTCACACACACACACACACAAGCATATATCAAGAAGGAACTTTTCACACAGGAGTTAAATTATACAATAAACTACCCCAGTATATAAAACTAGCCCCAAAAATAAAAACCTTTGATAGAATGTTGAATGCTTATCTGCAGTGACATTGTTTTTACTCTGTAGTTGAATATCTTAGCGTATAGGAGCGATGAAATCTATAATTATATTTTACTTTTCTATTTTAATTGTAATACCTATCTGTAAGTTGTTGTATTTACAGAATTAAGTTTTCATATTATGATAATAGAGTAAGGTGTAAATAGTTGTCCAATATGATTCTATCTCTTAAGATCTGTTATTATAATAAGTTATAAATAGTTATACTATTAGTAATATATACCTGTTAGTTCTTTTATTTTATAGACGTAAATTCTGACGTGTCCTATATCAAAAATGTATTGCATACATGTAATTGATCAGATGGATTTAATAAAAATCTAATCTAATCTAATCTAACCTTAGATGTGCTGGAAGAATCAAGAACATCTACAATAACAAGTGCCTCTCGCGCAACACCAAAATGAAGCATTATCAGTCAGTCATCCGCCCTGAACCTTATATGCCTCTGAATGCCTCATATTAAACAGGAAAGGACTAGCGGACAAACTTGAAATCCAAGAGAGGAAGATAATGAGGAAGATATTCGGACCAGTCAAGGAAGGGAGTGAATACAAAAGACGACCCTAGCTGGAGCTCTACAATGTTTTTCCTTTAAACTTCTTCTTGAAGTTCTTCTATTATGTTCAATCTCAGGTAAATGTTCATGAAAATTAGTGAAAACTTCTCTTGTATTTTTTTTACTCAAATTTCGCAGGCCTATGTTACAGACGTGGCCAGAAGGCGTCGTCTAGCATTTTATGGACACGTCTCCAGGATGCATCTCTCCAACCAGCTTCTCACATACTGGCAAAGAAGAAAGACTAAGTCACCGTGGATGATACAAGTGGTCAAAGATATGCTGTAGCTGGGAGTTACAGAAAAAGACATAAAAGATCGAACGACTCTCAGGAGTAAATTGGAGCAAATTAAGTTCCAGGACAAAGCCCCCCCCCCCCCAAGGAAGAAGACAGGTGGCCTCTGGACAGAGAGGAAGGAACAACACAGCCAGAGGATGAGTGACAGTTGAATGTCGTGGTCCGTAGTTGGCCCATTCGGAACATAAATAAACTTTCCATATATTTTCCGTAAATATAGAGAACTTTCATGTAATAAAGCAACTTTACATTCTTTGATGTTGTCCTAACTCACAATAAACATTTTATAGTTAATATTCTTGTTTTGTTCTTCAGATAATAGGCGTGCAGAGGTTTTTAATGCAAGGAAAGCCAATCTCCTTTCTGTCTTTCTGTTTGCTGATAGCCTTCTTCAAACAATTAATATTGTAGTTTTCAGTCGGTCAACACAAAGTAATTTCAATTACTGGAATATGTGAAACTGAAATAAATTATGTGAGATTAATAAGAAATCTTAAGGATGACATGTTTCGCTCGTCAAGCGAGCATCATCAGAACCAAATATTCAAGCTCTACAAAATACTACCAAACCTACAGTGACACCCACAGACAGTTTCTGTCCTTCAAAAACAAAATACAAGAAAACCCGTCAGAAAACTGTAAGTGTGGAAATTATCTGTATATACATTATATAATATAATTATTATGTACGTGTGTATGATAATAAACTCCTCCTAAACGGCTGGACCGATTTTGATGAAATGTTTTATGTATGTTTGAGTGGAACACTTTATGGTTCAGATTCACAATTTTACCCGGCAGGAGGCGTAGCAACCAAAATATAGGATGAACACACTTTAGAACTACAAGATACAGTCGACAAAACAAAAACTGTCGTCATGGAAACCGTTAACCTTACTGAAAACTAAAGTCTCAGCTCAACAGGGTCTTCTTTCCCCACTAATTCTCCCAGACCCGTTCCCTTGGCAGTGGTTTCTTCTGAGAAGTTCATGAATAATTGTCTTTCTGATAATCATTCATAGTTAAGTTTTTGTACATAGGTGGCGGTGATGTCGAATTCTTGGTATTTGACGTAGGCTTCCATGGAAATGATTTGAGCCTTTTCTTTAAAAATAAATGTCAAATGTCACTTAGTATATAGTTCATCGAAAATTCAAATATGTTTGCTGAACTCGCTCTATATATTCGGGCAGGACAACGTCTGCCGGGTCCACTAGTTACTGATAAATATCAAGGGAACCGGATAGTGTAGATTAGCCAACAATGCAACTGTTAGTAAAAGCTTTGTTATTAGATAACCATGACAACTAGATACTTGAGATTTTTACAAGTTATCAGCAACTTCCATGGCAGTGTATTGATAGTGAATTATAGAAATTAAAAACATATTTGAAAAATAATTAACATTTGAAAATTCTGAACATTTTAGAAGAGTATGTACTTTGGTACCCTTTTCTCTGGTGTTAAAATAGATAATTGGGTGAAATCTATGTTTCTATAATTGCTTCTTGTGAAGCAAAGTTAATGTTGTCAGGCATATGGTTTTGATTTTATGTATTTTTGATTTCGTCAATATATTTTTGCTTTTATTTGAGTTCTTCTTTATTTTATTTTTTAAAATCTTTTTTTGATTACTTCCATTTTGGTTCTCAGCTTTTGGTTTGTGGGCATCTATAACTGCAGAAAATTTCAACATGATCAGGCATGTGGTTCCTGAGGAAAAGGTCCATTATATCGAAAATTTTAAATCTTAAGAAAATTAAGGTTAAAGATTCAGTCGTTTTTTGTAATTGACGTATGCATGGTTACATTAAAATATCAATAATGACCTCAAAAATGGGGTCTATACCAATGTGTTATTGGTGTAATCGGGAAAGAATGGAGAATTTTTTGAAAATAAGAAATAAATTGCTATTTCCAGTCATTCCACACTAACTGGTTCCCTTAAGGCAGGGCCATCCAGACAGCGCTCCCCGAGCGCTAGTGCTCCGGCCACGCCGAGCGCTTTGTTGGAAGGTAGTTTCAGAATTGGTGGGAGGAGCTTGGCTGGTTGAGCGCGCTGAAGTGTGCAGCCGATCCATCAGTCGCTAGTCTAGTCCAATGCGCTTTGTTGACAGCGTGTAAGTAAATCAGTTTCGCAGTGGTCATGACTGAACTGCATACAAAACAAGTAGTTCCGTGAAGAACTATACAGCCTATTTTCATATATCCTACTCATGTTAATTGCCACTATCAACATACAAAATTTCAGTTTAATTGCTGTAACAGATTAGAAAATATTGAGAACCGTCTAAATATTTCAGATGGTCGCCAGGTTGGATTTTTATTTTTGTACTATTACATTAAGATTATTGTGTACGTGTGGTATTCAAACTTCAATCGCATGATTAGAACACAAGAAGTAAAAACGAGATTTTAAAATTACGCACAGCAGCCATCTAGTGATTATGCAAACAATTGAAATAAATTACATGCCAGTGGATCAACATTTGTACAAGCATTTAACGTGCAACGTTTCACGGCACTCGGATAGTTAATTCGCGAGAAACGTCCATTTAAATATTTATACTTCCGGTCGCCGCCATGTTGGATTTGTGCTCACCAGGTTACTGAAAGTCCTATAGGTGAACATGTGTTCATAGTCTCCATGAACATAAAAAATTCAGTTTGGTTGCTGTAAAAGATTCATAGATATTGAAAACCGTCTAAATATTTCGGAAGCTCGCCATTTAGGATTGTTATATGTATAGGCCATAGAGTTATGTACCATTCAAGGACAATTATTGCCTAGGTTCATTATTCAAACTTTCACTTCGATCGCATGATAACGACACAAGAAATAAAAAACTTAATTTTAAAATTTCGCACAGCCGCCATCTTGAGGTTATGTAAACAATTGAATTAAATTAGATGGCAGCGCATTACAATCTGCAAAATCATTTACTGCACCACATTTCACTGCGCTCAGAGAGTTAAATCACGAGAAAAGTCTATTAAAATATTTCAAATTCGCTTGGTCGCCATGTTCGTGTTGTACTTTACAGGTTTATGAAATATATATAGGTAAACTTGTATCAGTGCCCTTTATCACTGTACAAAATTGCAGGGTGATATCTGTAATAGTTTCGGAGATATACAATGTCAGTGAATAATTTCGCACAGCCGCCATTTTGAGGTTATGTAAACAATTGAAGTAAATTAGACTCCAGTGTATTACAATGTGTATAAACATTTGCTGTACCAAATTTCATTACGTTTGGATAGTTAAATCGCGAGAAAAGTCTTTTTAAAAATCTCAACTTCGCTTGACCGCCATGTTGGTTTTATAGTCACCAGGTTTTTGAAAGTCTCATAGGTGAACTTCTAGTAGTGTCTTTTATCACCATACACAATTTCAGGGCGATATCTGTAATAGTTTCGGAGATATTGCATGCTAGTGAAATATTTCGCACAGCCGCCATGTTGGATTGGTGAGACGTAACAAAATTTGAAGGGCACGGTCGAGGTCGCCGGTAATAGTGCTATGAACTTACCGAGTTTCATTGAAATCGCTCCAGCCGTTTATATTTTATTAGGGACACACACACCTCACACACACACACACGGACACGGACAAAAGGTGATCTCATAAGCCTATTTTTTCAAAATTGAAAATAGGCTAAAAAGGAGTGGTGAAGCAGCAGTCTTTAAAGCAGAATGGGAAATTTCATTTTTCTGTAGGCCTACAGCTTATAAAGGGCATGCCAAATGTTTAGTGCGCAACAGAGATGTAATGTGTTAAAAAGAACACCATTTGTTTTTGAATTTTCCTCTATAATATGTTCACATTTCAGTTTGAAATAAATCACAATATATTCTTTACTTAACACTTGTGTTCGTTTCCTGCAGTTTCCATACATCGGAGTACCATTCGATTTGTATATGCAGTATATTTGTTATGGCAAAACAGCCCTATTAATATGTCAACAATTCCACAAGAGCCGTCGACCGCACGTCTGTACGTACGTATCTAGTCAGCGCGGTCCGAACATCGTCCGTCTCCTCGCTGCCACAGTGTAGTGGTGGTAGGGGAAGGAGCGCTAGTCTGACTGCCCAGTGCTCCCCGAGCGCGGCCGCACTCCCGGAGCGCAATGACTGGATGGCCCTGCTTTAAGGCATTAAGCACCCGAAAAAAAGAACGATTTATTTTACTGTTGCAAAACTTAGAAATTACGATACCATCAACATAAAAGAGTCTTTCTCTCCCAAGCAAGATTCACACATTCGGTTAAAATGTGAATCGCGTTGAATACGACTCAACAGGTTCAAAGATTGAGAAACGCCCTGTATCTCGCTCACCCTTATGATGGGTTGGCTGATAGATTCAGATGAGGTAGCGAGGGATAACACTCCATCTGACTTGTCTACTCAAACAGCGTGAAGCCATCAAACCCGATCAATGTTCGCTCTCGGGGGTTAAGAGTGCCGCCCTGGGTTGTAAACACGTCACAGGCGGGCTCAAAGGGTTAAACAGTCTTCAGCAGTGGCTTTGACGCCGGTCGCTTCTCCCAGGCTCGAAGCCGTCAAACAAATATTTCTCCCTACAATATTTTTAGGCTGCCACCAGGACGAAGAGTACTACTACATGATGATGATGATGATTTATTGTTGAAGATACCTAACATCTACATTATCAGCCCCCAAATCTGAAACCACTCAGTTCATTTATGTGTAGCTTGCCACGGTGGGTGAGAGGTTAACGTGTCGGTCTACTAACCCCAAGCTTGCAGGTTCGCTCCTGGCCGTGGTGAGTGGTGGTTTTTTTTTTAAGGCGGCAAAAATTTACGACACGCATGTCAAAGAACCCATTTGAATTCAGTATGCTGTGTTCATAATGGCAAAATTAACCTCGGGAGTTTCCGCCAACACGAAGTTCCTCATTTCTCTACTAGAAAGCGCTATAGTGTTCAAGGAGCTTAGTAATCTAATCTCCTTGAATTTCATAGTGCTTCAAGGAACAACGAAATTTGACATGCAATCTACCTTCTGGGTGTCAAATAACAAAGCTTGCACCCGGCTCACGAGGCCATACGATATTATTATTTTTATTATTATTATTATTATTAAACGGGGTGCACTCAGCCTCGTGAGGACAATTGAGTAGCTGTCTGACAGTGAGACAGCGCCCCGATCACGAATACCAAGATTAACGGCCGAGGGGACCCGACGCGCTCATCACGCGTCACCCCAATATCTGCAGGCCAAATGGCTGGGCAGCGGTCGCTTGGTCGGCCTTAGCCCGTCATGGGCTGGATAGTTCCAGGGGTTGACTTTTTTGTTGTTGTTTTTATTATTATTATTATTGTTGTTATTATTATTATTTATGTGTGTTGTTGCACTGTACAGACGTATAACATATCACCTATAACCTTAAAGGATGAATAAAGTACAGTAATCGATGTTGAGAACATCAACAAATCAGTTCAAAAGAATTGAAACAACTCGGCTGCTCCTTACTCGAATCACAAATGGGATAGGAAGTTTGGAAGCTCATACTAGACTTAGAGGACTGTGGAACTGTGGAACTAGACTTAACTATAAACTAAAATTAAATTTTATTGATGGGACCTGAATATAATATTGATAATTTAGGTGATCGTGAAGATGAAAATGAAATGGACACTATAACTAAAACTAACTACTGACTTATATATTAGAAGCGGAAATGGTAAACAAGAAGAAGAGGAAGAAGTTAATAAAAGTCAGGAGGAAGTAAAATGCCCTTAAACCTCTTAGAATGAGAATTGAGGAACTTGGAAGGAAGGAGAGCCATGAAAGGCATATAGCAAAGGGAAAGGGTTCAACCCCAAAGGCAATGGAAAATAGGCGAAAAACCAGACCCAGCTCAGGAATATCTCGGAGTCGCTAACTCCCGAGCTTAACAGCCGTGACCCCATGAGGGTGCAGCACTATCCAGGGTGGGAATACACGCACCCTGCCACCTTTAGGGCCTTGAGCAGAAGGCAGGAGATATTGTGAGCCCATGAGGGTGTAGCACTATCCAGGGTGGGAATACACGCACCCTGCCTCCTTTAGGGCCTTGAGCAGAAGGCAGGAGATATTGTGAGCCCATGAGGGTGCAGCACTATCCAGGGTGGGAATACACGCACCCTGCCTCCTTTAGGTCCTTGTGGAGAAGGCATGAGACACCAAGAAAAGAAACAGAAGACCTCTTGAAGAATGAGGGATCAGGAAAGATGAGATAAGGGCCAATTAAGGTGGGGAATGAAAAGACTCCTTAGGCCTCGGATACCCTAATACCGTCGAGGGCGGAAGAGCACAAGAGTTGACCAAGGAAGGTCGACAGGAATGATTATGAGGGGAGCCCGGCACAAGTAAGTGGAAGCAATGCCGGACTCAGCTGAGGTCCCGTGATCGCCAACCCACTAGTTGTGAAACCCTGAGACATAATTTGTTTGATAACCAATGGTAACCCATAGAAAGGCCTCAAAACATAACCGAGGTCAGGAATTTTGAGGACAAGCCACTGTACTAGTGAATTTGTAAATTGGGGATAGGATTGGGAAGGAGGTGACCGTGGCCTTAAGTTAGGAACCAACCCAGCATTTTTCTCGAGTAGAAGTGGTGAAAACCACCGCAAACCACTTTCAGGATGGTTGTGTTGGGAATCGAACCCGCCTCTTCTCAGTGTTGCCTCATGAAGCTGAGTGTACCCCGTTCTAGTCCTCAGACCAGAATTAAATTTCTTGGTAGAGCCGGAATCACACCCGGCGACAGCAAAGAATGGAAATTGCCATTTTCTGGATTTAAGACATTTTGGAAATAAGCTCTTTAATTTCGTCACTATTTTGGCAAGTAACGTTAATTTTATGGTAGGTTACGTTCAAAACGTAACTTACCCAGCCCCAGTAGCAGTTTTCAGCCGCAATGATTGGAAGCGAAACGCTGGATCCAAGGCGAGTGGCAGCAATAGTGCCAATAAAGTGAAGGAGAGAGCGAGGTCTCTTGCAAAATGAAATCGCTAAATTTCCCTCTTTAGCAACTAGACGGCCCGGAGAGAAATGGAACAGCTATGGATATCATTTTTACATTCTTCTCAATGAAGACGTAATCTTTCCTCTCGAAGCAATTTCCCTTCTCTCCACTCCAAAAGCCGATCACGTAACGCTGCTTCACGGACCTGAAGCGTTAGTCGCTGACAAAACTCTCCATTCGAATTCACTGGAGTGGCAATTATATTGTCTTCATTACTATAGTCTGCGTCCCCTTAACGAAGATAAAACCTTGCCACTAGTCCACTATCACTACATTCCACGTCATCTTGAGTTACTAAGGATGAAACTTCTCCCCATCACTATATTTCGTGTCACCTTTAAACCTCTCCGCTTGTCATCCATCACTACAATTCACCTCACCTTAACTAAGATACTTTATTTTATTTATTTATTTATTTATTCGTATCAGAAGCATTAAAACTCTTACTGGATTAAATACAATGCAAAGTCACACTAAACAAACAAGAGTCTATACTACTTTTGCCCAGAAGTTAGCGACATCTTAGTGCATGATCAAGCTCAGCCTGAGTAAAAGGTTGATGTAGAATACTGGTTTCTTGATCAGGTCTCCTCCCTAGTGTCTTCTTACTAGTCTTGATGGAACTAGCAGATTTTCCACTTTCAATGAGCTGGTGTGGAATTTCATCAGCTTTGACATTTGCATGTGTACTTGTTTGAGAACGATCATTATTTAGACGTCTTAATAATCTCCAAGCTCCTTGACTGCTTCTACTCATGTCACAGTCTGCCATCAGTTTGTCCCATTGGTCTCTCTTTGCCTCAAAGATTGAAGAGAGAATACACGCTGCAATGTTGGAGGTTTCCTCACTAAAAGGGTTTTCGTCGTATGATTTGTAATATTCATCTAGTAATACTGCTGTCTCTGCAGTTATCCCTTGAACATAGTTAGTCCTACAGCCTCTTGGAATAGGCCTACATGTCCGAGAGCAGAGATTCACAGCATCAACAAAACGTTCATATTCCTCAGGTACGGCTGGGATGGTCCGAACTTTCACATCCAACAATTCGGAAAACTTTGAACAATCAGCTTTTTTAAAGTTATATCGTCGCCTGAAGCGAGTTTCTTGAGGTCTTATGTCTGGAAGTAGCTGGCACATTATTGGTCTATGCTGTGTTCTAGGGATCGGCAAACACACAGATTTATGACGTTGTGCTATACTCCCGCTTACGAAGAGGAGGTCTGGATTAAATCATCGTTGCCATCTACCACAGTTGAAAGATGGAGATACTAATGATATATTACCAGTTGTCCCCATCACTACAGTCCAGTCACTTTAAATACATTACTAAGGATAAAACCTCACCACTTCCCCAGTGAAAATAAAATCAAATCAATCAATCAATCAATCACTACTCGCGTTATCTTAAATAACTTACTAAGGCTGTAACATTACAACTTATCCCATTCACACCAAATATGGGGATTTATAAAAACCGCGTGACCCCAAATAAGTTACTAATGATAAAATCATACAAATTGTCCACCGTCACTACATACATGCCCCCCAGGGGCTCACATCTAGTGGGACGTGGGTTGGCGGCCAAGGGACCCCAGCTGAGTCCGGCATTGCTTCCACTTACTTGTGCCGGGTTCCTCTTCGTCTTCTTTCCTGTCGACCTCCCTTGGTCAACTCTTGTCTTTTTCCGACCCCGACGGTATTAGGGTATCCAAGGCCTAGGGAGGCTTCCACTTTCCCGCCTTAATTGGCCATTGTCTCATCTTTCTGATCCCTCCTTCTTCGAGGGGTCAGACCTCTTGTTTTCTTTCCATTATATTTCCTTTGAAAAACTCAGATTCCCGCACTGTTTTTGTTAATTGGCCTCCCCCTGTATCTTAATTCCCTTTAGAGTTTTTTTTTCATCTACACTCCATTTTGTAGGTGTTTTCAATTTACGTTGCATTTTGTATTAATTTTTTTCGATCTAAATTGCATTTTGCGAGTGTTTTCAACCTCAATTGCATTTTGTAAAGATTGACAATCGAAATTGCTTTTCAGTAAGTCTTTCAATATAGGGATGGGACTTTTGTGAGTATTTTGAATTTCAATTGCATTTTGTAAGTATTTTCAACCTAAACCGCTTTTTGCAAGTATTTTCAATCTAAATTGCATTTTGTATGTATTGTCCATGCAAATGAGTAGTTTCAATCTACCGTACATTTTGAAAGCATTTTCAATTTCAATTGCACTTTGTAAGCATTTAGAATTTCAATTGCACTTTGTGAGTATTTTGGATCTAAAATGGGAGTTTTTCAATCTGATTGCGTTGTGTATTTTCAATTTTAGTTGCATTTTGTAAGTATTTTGAACCTCAATTGCATTTTGTACATATTTTCAATATCATTTGCATTTTGTAAGTATTTTGAATTTCAATTGCATTTTGTAAGTATTTCGACTCTACATTGATTTTGAACGTATGTTGAACATAACCTACATTTTGTACGTATTTTTCAATATATTCCTTTTGTGAGTATTTTGGTTCTAAATTCCATTTTGTAAGTATTACCACTCTCCATTTTGTGAGTAGTTTTAATCTGAGTTCCTTTTTGTAAGTACTTTCCGTGTCACTTAATTTCCTTTCTGGTTTCCATTTCATTGTCATTTTCGCTATCACCCAGACCATTAGAGGCCGATAACCTAGATGTTAGGCCCCTTAAAATAACAATTATCATCATCAACTACACACATGGAGATTTATAGTAATGTACATGTAGAAGGGTTGAATCAGGGTCTATTCATTGTTGATAGTCTAAAAATTTCAGGAGCCATTTCTTCGGTATTTACTTTATAATCTAGTGATTTTATAGAGAGGCCATGATCTTGGTCCACATGTCTCGAGTTGGTATTACAGGCCGTGAACTGGGTTCACATGCCCCCAATCTGTATTACGGTGGCTCTAGTGAGAAGGCTGTGAACTGGGTTCACATGCCCCCAATCTGTATTACGGTGGCTCTATTGAGAAGGCCGTGAACTGGGTTTACATGCCCCCAATCTGTATTACAGTGACTCTATTGAGAAGGCAATGAACTGGGTTCACATGCCCCCAATCTGTAATACAGTAGCTCTATTGAGAAGGCAGTGAACTGGGTTCACATGCCCACAATCGGTATTACAGTGACTCTATTGAGAAGGCCAAGAACTGGGTTCACATGCCCCCAATCGGTATTACAGTGGCTCTATTGAGAAGGCAGTGAACTGGGTTCACATGCCCCCAATCTGTATTACAGTGGCTCTATTGAGAAGGCCATGAACTGGGTTCACATGCCCTGAGTCTGTATTACAATGGTTCTATTGAGAAGGCCATGAACTGGGTTCACATGCCCTGAGTCTGTATTACAGTGGCTCTATTGAGGAAGCCATGAACTGGAGTCACATGCCCTGAGTCTGTATTACAGTGGCTCTATTGAGAAGGCCGCTAACTGAGTTCACATGTCCCCAATCTGAATTACAGTGGCTCTATTGAGGTGGCCGTGAACTGGGTCTATATATCCCTAGTCTGCATAATAATGGAGCTATAGAGAAGACTATGATATGGAAAAATGGCGGGTAAGTTCATCTAGCCTTCATACAGCACTTGTATAACAAATGGTAGCTAATACGATTATTCTTCAGACCTCAGTGAAGTGTTACTAATTGAAAAGAATAAAGCATGGTTTAGCGAGAGAATTAAATTGAAAAACAGGTGTTTCAAATGAATTGGTGGGCTTGCCAATAATTATTATTCCATCGGCCAATAGGGACCCGCTCTCTACATGCAAGTCGAATCAATATCAGTTCATATGGACGTCATATCGCATTTATCAAACGGCGCGTACAGTCTGTATAAAACTTAATAGGGATCTGTTTTTCCCTTGCTGTTCATGGTTATCATACTGACAAGGGAACATCGCGAAGGGGAAACACCCGATCTCGTTGAAACTTGACATGAATGTTTTTTTAATCTATTTACTTACTTTATTTTTTTATTTATTTATTTACAAACATGATTTTTAGTCGATCAAGAAAATTGTGCTAAATTAGATTAGGCGATGGATAACAATTATTTTAACTTTATAAAAATTAGGTGGATAGAAAAAATAACGAATGCTGAAGTATTTAAAAATGTGGAGGTAAATTATACCTTATGGAAAAGCATAAAGAGGAGGAGGACTAGACTGATAGGACATATTTTGAGACACGATAGCCTGCTGAACACGTTATTAGAGGGAATTGTTGAAGACAAAAGAAGTCCAGGAAGACCACAAGACCACGTCTACAATATGTACAGCAAATCATGTTTGATGTAGGATGCAGAAGCTATGAAGAGATGAAGAGGAAAGACATAAATAGAGCCGACTGGAGAACTGCCGCAGACCAATCCATGGGTTGAATACTTAAATCTGTCTGTTAGGTAGTCAGCCCGAAGGCTGGTTGGATCCCCAAAAAGCACCGCCGTTAGGTTATGTGGGTGGATACCCACAAAAACCCAAGGCAGTGCTATATTGAGGCGTACTAGGCAAGAAGAGGAGTGAGGTAGTTTGCCATTGCTTTCCTCTCTGAGTCAGAACAGCAGAACTAACCCCATGAGTAGAACCTTTCACAGCATCCACAGGCACTGACTGTGCCCTGAATGTCATTACTAAGCACCACCCATACCTCAGTAGCTTCCATATAATCACAGCCATGAGTGTGACTGAGACAACGTTGAAAAGCCACATTTTACTCTAGCATGTGCCTAATATGAGAAAAAATTACTTGAAATATTTATGTACAGTACTTTTTTACACACTTTTCGAACAACGAAGGCAGGGGGGATTACCCGAGTCAAAAGCACTCCTGCATAGTTTATCAAAATTTATGTATAAATACTTGTTTCCCGCCTAATGCAATTAGACACAATTTGTGTTGACCGTCTGGAAAGCTTTCTACAATAGAACTACGTAACACTTACAAAAATGGCTTCTAATACTGCAATAGGTCTACTGTTTGATCATCTTTGCAAAATATGAAAAGTAGACTAAAAACCTCTCAAATAAAGAAAAAAATAACAAAATAAATTTAAAAATATTTTTAAAATATCTAAATATATAAATAAAAATGTAAAAATTGAAAAATAAACAAATAATAAAATAAGAGAAATATTAAATAAATAAATAAAATATGCATTAAAGAAACTAAATAACATTAAAAGTAATCAATTAATCAATAAATAAATTAAGGAACTAAAAAAACAAATTCATTAAAGTAAATAACAAGAAATAATATTATTTTTCCTTTTTATTTATGTATATTTTTATTTATTTACGTTTCATTTACTTGTTTATTAGTTTAATATTTTATTTATTGTTTTATTGTTCTTTTATTTATTAATTTTGTAATTTATTTATTTTTCAAAATAGTTTCTTATTTATTTCTTCAGTTATTTATATTTTATTTTATTAATTATACATATTAAATTTATTTCATTATTTATTTTTTATTTATTTATTTATTTATTTATTTATTCTTCTTCTTCTTCTTCTTCTTCTTTTCGTTTGGGCCTACTGAGGACCATGGGGCTCGTTTTGACTTCTTGTAAGGAATTTATGTTTCTTCTTAGCCCAGGCAGCTTTCATCTTCTGGCTGTGTGTCTGCTTTCTTTCCTGTGTCCACTTCGGTCTGGTAGTCCCTGTACTCTTCCTGCTGGTGAGAGACACTGGAAAGACACCATGTTGAATCATCTGTCGGAATTTTATTCATTTATTCATTTATTAACTTTTTATTTTTTTAGTATTATTTATTTAGGATCGTTTCAACCTTCTATGGGTTACGATTACACAACTGCCTTGACTGTTGATGTTATTTCCTGTTACGCCAATACTCTTTCATTCTTTGGCTCACTCTTGCTCGTTCCTCGACCGAGAACACCCTTCCAGTTCTCTTGGGTTTCTCTGCGGAAAGATCTGTCACCTGCGCAATTTTCCTTCTGAACACTTTTCTGTTTGCAATATCTCCCTCCTCAATGCCACATTTTTTAAGATCCTGATAAACTCGTGGTACTTGAGTCTTACTCCTTTCCTGAAAGATGAGGATTTTATTTGCTAGACGATCCGGTCCTATTCTTCTCAAGTTTCCATAGAAAGTTAGCCGTCTTTTCCTCATAGATGTTGAAATGTTCTCGCATTTTTATATAGCTCTTGATTTGATCTCAAGCGGAGGGTAAACTCATTTATTGCTGCTTTCTTGGGTCCCAGAATTTATATATTTTATTTTTATACTTAAAAAATCTCTCAAATAGTTGCAGAGATATTGAATATTTTGTGAAATGTGTGACTCGAAAATCGAACCCGGTCCAACTCGGTGTGCGGTAGTATAAATCATGTTTTGCAAATAATGTCAAGCGTACGACAATTTATGAACTAACCCCCACAAAATAATCCCAGCTGAAAGTAACAGCGTACTCCAATATTATGAGGATATATGGATTATTAACAGAGATCAATCTGACTTTGATTGCGATATCAAATCAACAAGAACATACTCATTATTGTCAGATTTATGAATATTGCCTAACATCTGTCAGATTAATATGATTAGTAGCGACTATAAATGTCAAGATAGATATGTTTTTATCAAAATAATGTCTGCATAAACATCCTCTTTGTCCCCAACAAAGACTAGAATATTCTGTCCAGTTTGGGAAGTTTAGTTTAATTAGGGCAGCGGCTCTGCATATTTTATTACCCGTAGCGGTCAAGCTCTTTGCCTCTTACCAAGGCAGCCCGGGTCAATGCATGTGAGATTTCCGAGGTGAAATGCCATGTCCTGTGGTTCGGATTCCACGTAAAAAGGAGGTCCGTGGCTCATGATCGCGAGATCAATGGTTACTTTAAATTATAAGCTTCATTTTGCGTTATTTTATTACGACGACCCAAAATCAACTAGACGATCAACATGTGTGACACATGTGTCTATTTTCAAGTTAAACAATGTTAACTTAAGAAAGACTTTATAATTAAGCGGAAAGATTTATTTGTTAATTAATTGATTTATTTATTATTAACTTATATATTCATTTATTTACGGTATATTGGCCGTTATAGGGATGTGAAAGGCTGCTTTTGCGTTTACTTCACGCAGTTACAGGCGCACGTGCGCTTCATAAAAAGGGAGGTAGCGCGCAGTTCGCTACTCCTGTGTGGGTCCGGGCGGGGACACCAAGAGCCCGCTGATGAGCCAGCTTGGTGTTTCAAGGCAAAACCCCACACAAGAAATGGCATAAACCTAGAAAAATTGCTGAGGTTTAATTCACTGGCCGTGAAAGCCAACATACCAATAATAATTTTATTAAAAACTTTAAAATTACGTGTTAAAATGTAACCAAAGAAACGTGTATGAAGCTTGTTGCAAATCTCTACTTAGTATAAAACAAAGTCCCCGATTATTGAATGTCACGGGTAATCTCGAGAACCACTGGATGGATTGTGATGCGGTTCTCACCATTCTGTAAAGGATTTCTCGAGGAAGGTTTCTGTAGACAAACATTCATTTGTGACGAAAGGAAGCCAAGTAGTAACGATTTCAGTGAATTGAGTCGAAGAAATACCTGCCGTCCGTGTGCCTTTAAGCTTATCCTAGGAAACCCGTTAAAAATATCGATATACTCTGAGTGTACGAATTGTTCAGCTTGAAAAGTTCTACAAAATAATCTGTGACAGCGCATCTCTATCTTTAATTCATTGCCCACTATACGTACTTATACGTTTTCATTTCTTCCAACAATCTCCATTCAGTGGAAATTTAAATGACGAGCTTCGGAGCGAGTTTAAGAGCTAGCGAGAAACACTTATCACCTCAGCTTCGGCCAGCATCAAACTGTCGAGACATCTCGAGTTAAGACTTCAGAGGAGAGTAGCCTATATGTGTTTGGAGTTTCGCTGTTCACCTCAGCGTTTCTGGATTGCGTCTGGGACCTGCTGTCCGTGCGCCTTTTAAGCTTACGCTGGGTAAACCGTTATAGATACCGGACGAAGCTGGGGCGGGTTGCTAGTTCATTTTATATAAAACTAGCTGAAGTTCTTCGAACGGCTTTTAGTACTTGATGGCCTACATCATTAATATAATTACAGTATATAATCACACATTCCTATTGTAGTTATGTTATTTCCATGTTACCAACTACATGTGTAGACTACATGCATTTTCACTAACCAAATTATTAATCAGAGGTAGGAAAGTGAAAATCTTTAGCCTGCTTTCAGTCGACTGACCGGGTCAGGGAATGGAATGAATGAAACCCCCATCTAGCAGCGAGGACATGAACTGTGCCGGCTGTCGAAGCCTGTCACACTCCCCTGAGGCAATGATTAAATGAATGACAGATGAAATAAAATGATAGTGGAGATTGTTGCTGGAATGAAATTGTGACAGGGAAGACCGGAGTACCCGGAGAAAAGCCTGTCTGCCTCCGCTTTGTAGGTGAGAAAGTGCGTTTTTATTGGAAATAAATATCAGCTTCTATGTAGTAAAAGTTAAGTAACTTGTCTTAAATATTGAACACCTATCGTTTAACGTCTTCATACTATATTTAAACATATAAACATTATGCTAAATATACATCAAACTTGATAGCAATTATCATATCCGCAATAAGTAATATTGCGGAAACTACGTACCATGTCATGATAAAGAGTAACAGTGACGGAACAAACTTCAATCATCCCAAATAATAATAACAAAAACAAATTAATCACAGAAAAATTTTCTAAGTTTATGCAGTGTCTTGTGCGATATTACGCCTAGTAACTCCGAGATGGTTCATCAGCGGGCTCTTGTGGTCTATTTGCGGACTACCAAAGGAGTAGCAAACTGCGCGATACCTCAATTCTTATTTAGAACACCTCCGCTACTTTACTGCGAGAGCTAAACGCTAAAACAGTCTTTCACCTCCCTATAAAGGCTTCCAAAATGATTGTTTATTGAATTTCAGGGCCAAGCAATTAAAACTTAGCAACTTTTCTAGGTTTACGCCGTGCTTTGTGCGGTATTTTTATTGGCCGTGAAAGGCAAAATACCAACTTTATTAAAATAAATTTGCCCAGTTCTGCAGTAAGATTATCACGTCTAGTTTCGGACCCCACAAACTACCTCTATAAATAAAATAGTTCATGTAGAGACTAACACAGACTAACATCGCTCGGCGTTGACCGTGTTTTATAAGACATATTTAGGTTTTACTCGCTAACCGTTGGAGATACACGAAAAGTGATAAGGACCTTTAGGATAGAAAATTAAATTTTAAAGCTCGTATGTGCCATCAAACGTTTGCTATTTCCTAGCGTTCGCTTTTTATTTGAAATGGAAATATGAAAATAGTCGCGATTTTTAAATAGTGCAAAACATCGAAATCAAAAGTATCCTGTGTAAACCTGGTAAATCAGCTACATCCATGCAAATTTTCATTTAAATCGAACCAGTGGTTCCTACGTGATTCTGTAACAAACAGACAAACACCATCTCATTTTTATATATTAGTATGATATCTTTTAAATTGTAATTATCGTGTTGGCAGCCATTTTCCAGTGTAGCCAAAATCTGAATCAAACCCCGTGGCACTACAGCCCACGAAGGGCCTAAACCTACCAAGTGACCGCTGCCCGGCCATTTGGCCTGCAGATTATGAGGTGACGCGTGGTCAGCGTCGGGTCCTCTCGGCCGTTTATCTTGATCTCCATAACCGGGGCACTGCCTCACTGTTAGACAGCTACTCTATTGTCCTCACGAGGCTGAGTACACCCCGTTCCAGCCCACACGTCAGTTTCTAAAATCCCTGACGGAGTCGGGAATTGAACCAACGGCCTCCATGTGCAAGGAAGGTGCGCTACCCCATGATTTTCAGTCGGTCAACACGATTGTGTCCAATTCTAATGGGTGGTTCCCCAATACTGAAAAAAATGTAGGCTACATGTGATTAATTTTATGTCGACAAGTATGGGTTATGATACGAGGGGTGTTCAAGTGAAAAGGTACGAAACGATACTGTGGGTACAATTTATTCGTTATTCAAAAGTAATCACCAGAGGTGTCCCATTGCTGCACTAGCCGCAGGATTCCCTGTTCCCAGAAGTCTTGTGGTTGTGGCAAGACCCAATACTGCACGGTGTCCTGTAGTTCGTTGTCCAATTGGAACCGTTTTCCCATCAGACAATTTTTTAACGGACCAAACAGATGGATGGATGGATGGATGGATGGGTGACAAGTCCAGGTTGTAGGGCGGATGTTCAAGTTGCTCCCACTTGAACGTGGGGAATACACCTTGTGTATCGTTAAAGACGTGTGGGTGAGCGTTATTATGAAGCACAGTCACTCTCTTCGTGAACAGTCCAGGCCGTTCGTTCTTGATGGACTTGCGTAAGCTACGGAGTGTCGCTCAATACACGTCAATGTTAATGGTTCGTCTCAAGGGAAGAGGTTTCCAATCGGACGACGAACTAAAGGATACCGTACAGGATTGGATCCTGTCACAACCACAAGACTTCTGGGAACAGTTTAAAAGTTTTCAAGAAGAAATTAAATGTTGCATTCAGGGAGCACAGATACATTATGGAGAGAAACTGAGATATACAGCAAGTAAATATCTTGTTACCACCAGGTTTTGCCTAACTGTAATAGTACCTATTAAAAATAAATAAATAAATAAATAAACAGGGAATCCTGTGGCTAGTGAAGCAATGGGACACCTGTGCACAGGCCTGTGGTGATTACTTATGAATAACGAATAAATTCTACCCACAGTATCGTTTCGTACCTTTTCATTTGAACACCCATCGTATTTACAAACCCAGCGTCACTCTTGGTTGGTTGATTGGTTGGTTTAGGGGCTACGACAACTCGGTCATGTAGCCGCGTGTACTTTGGGTATGTGTAGAATCTGTCTGCTAACCGGTGTTACCGGTGATGGCTGTATTAGTGTGTGTTATCTGTTTTTAATTCAAGTAAGGACTGTAGACGATTTCAAGTAGTTCCTACTTTCGCTACCAAATGCTACCGTCCGCGACACCTAGCTGAGAACTTGGCTACTACTAGATGTCATCGCAACCAGCTCTTGGTGACAAACGTTGGAACTTAAGAGTATTAATCAAACTCATCCTACAAATTTTGGCTTCACACAAGTGTAATTTGTGGAAAGTTTTTTTTTTCATGCCATAAATCTATGACATGGGACCGCCGCGCCAGCTTTATTTCCCCTCCGAAGGAAGGCATACTGAGGGATTTTTAACGCTCTTAAAATATCCGACGACTCCGTCAGCGTCACTCTATTCAGCTACCTGAGCTGATGACATTCTTACATCATAAACACGTCGAGCTTGTAATGGTACAGTCCCATTAGAAAGAGCACGCTTTGTCCGTGCATGCTATCAGGGCTGATTGAAAAGCTTTTACGACACAGTTAGTACGCTTATCACGCTACTGTGTCTTTACGAGGCATGTTAACGGCTTGGATGAGCAGCCTGCCGCATTCTCCATATGACGTGTGCAAACTTTCATGTTGGTAAACACAGGAAATTATCATTTGCTCCCAATGCTACTCGCAAACAAAACAAAACGAAACGAAAAGGGAAAAGTACCCCGGATCTCCGCGGTAAAAAGATATCCACGATGTGCACTGACGTTTAATCCTATTTTCATTGTATGACTGTCGACAAGTAGCACGGCTGCCTCTAACTTACAAGATCTCGGGTTTCATACCCGCCTCCGTCAGAGATTTAAGAACTGATATGATGCGAGTACTGTAAAAAAAAATGGGGTTGTACTCAGCCTCGTGAGTAGTTGTGTGATCAGAGAAGTAGCGACCTTTGTCAAGAAAGTCAACATTATGACCGAAGGGACATGTCACGCGTCGCTCTGTAATCTGCAACTTGTAAGGTTGAAGAGCGATCGCTATGCAAGCCATCTTTTGTTGTACTTATGTTTCATTTGTTTTCGGTGTTTTATACATTTTTGTATTCTGTTCTTTTGTTTATTGTTTTCCGTTTCTTTTTTGTTTTTGTTTTGTTTGTTGATTTCTGATTTTTGTTTGGGTTAAGTTTGGTTGGGTTTGTTTTGGTTTGGTTTGTTTTGGTTAAGTTTGGTTTGATTTGTTTTGGTTTCGTTTGTTTCGGTTAAGTTTGGTTTGATTTGTTTTGGTTAAGTTTGGTTTGATTTGTTTTGGTTAAGTTTGGTTTGATTAAGTTTGGTTTGATTTGTTTTGGTTAAGTTTGGTTTGGTTTGTTTTGGTTTGGTTTGTTTTGGTTAAGTTTGGTTTGATTTGTTTTGGTTTCGTTTGTTTCGGTTAAGTTTGGTTTGATTTGTTTTGGTTAAGTTTGGTTTGATTTGTTTTGGTTAAGTTTGGTTTGATTAAGTTTGGTTTGATTTGTTTTGGTTAAGTTTGGTTTGATTAAGTTTGGTTTGATTTGTTTTGGTTAAGTTTGGTTTGATTAAGTTTGGTTTGATTTGTTTTGGTTTCGTTTGTTTCGGTTAAGTTTGGTTTGGTTTGTTTTGGTTAAGTTTGGTTTGATTTGTTTTGGTTTGGTTTGTTTTGGTTAAGTTTGGTTTGGTTTGTTTTGGTTAAGTTTGGTTTCGTTTGTTTCGGTTAAGTTTGGTTTGGTTTGTTTTGGTTAAGTTTTGTTTGATTTGGTTTGGTTTGGTTTGTTTCGGTTAAGTTTGGTTTGGCTTGTTTTGGTTAAGTTTGGTTTCGTTTGTTTCGGTTAAGTTTGGTTTGGTTTGTTTTGGTTAAGTTTGGTTTGGTTTGTTTTTGTTTAAGTTTGGTTATTTGTTTTGGTTAAGTTTATCGTATCGTGGACGTCCTCTTCTAAATGCAACAATAATGAGGGCTCTAGTGAGAGAGGAAATATGCCACTTACTGTCGACCAAAGTATTATGTGCACTTGAGTTTGAAGGTTGTTTGTGAAGTAACCAATAGACCTACATAAAATCCAATAACATCATCATTTTTGTCGTTCTATTTTACGTTAGTTCATGTACGTTTGGAATTTTAAATTTATATTTTAATATTTTTTATCGCAGTTGGAATACAAAAAGTGCACGTTTTTAAGCGTGTTTCAACCATGCGTCACATTTAAGAATTATTATCTCAAAAACCCGTCATCAGATCGAATCCAAATTTCAACACAACATACATTGAAATGTTGTATAACTGGTTTATTAATTTCAATATTGTGTGTGTCCAAGAAACAAAGTTGTTATCATTGTTGTAAGGTAACTTTTTCTCGGCTCGGGTGTCGGGGTGGTTGGAAAATGTAGTTCTTGGTTGCGTTGTAATCGTTATACATCAAAAAGTTATGCTGTATGAGTGTGAAATACGTAAATTAATCCACTTATTTTTTATCGGTTTGTATTTGTACGGGGAAATAACACATGGTTCACCAGCTAGCCGCTCCACGGATAGTTGTACAGCGTTGCCGAAATGGTGCCCACACGCATCATGGCGCGTCTCGCTCGGAAGTGATGGGCTCCATCTCAGCAACGCTGTACAACTTTCCGTGGAGCGGCTAGCTGGTGAACCGTGTGTTATTTCCTCGTACAAATACAAACCGTTATAAAATAAGTGAATTAATTTACGTATTTCACAGTCATACAGCATAACCTTTTGATGTATAACGATTACAACGCAACCAAGAACTACATTTTCCATCTACCCCGAGCCGAGAAAAAGTTACCTTACAACAATGATAACTACTTTGTTTCTTGGACACAGAAAATTGTGAAATTAATAAACCAGTTATACAACATTCCAATGTATATTGTGTAAAAATTTGGACTCGATCTGATGACGGGCTTTTGAGATAATAATTCTTAAATGTGACGCATGGTCGAAACACGCTTAAAAACGTGCACTTTTTGTGTTCCAACTGCGATAAAAAATATTAAAATATAAAATAAAAATCCAAACCTACATGAACTAACGTAAAATATAACGACGAAAATGTTGATGGTATTGGATTTTATGTAGGTCTATTGGTTACTTCACAAACAACCTTCAAACTCAGGTACACATAATACTTTGGTCGACAGTAGTCAAGAACGGGAAATAAATTGAGTATTCTAAATCTATGTATTGAATCATTATTATAAAAATCTGCCCTAGATTGAGCAGGAGCTAAGTCAGAAGAATACTACAAATGGCAAAAAAAATCAATTTCTCAAGTTGTGTGGCATAGCGCTCTCTCTAATTATCTTAAAATAAAACGATTTCATATAAATATTCCATGTTCACGTAATGGGAGTAGAATACTGACGCTTTCCCTTCCAGTGAGAAACGTCAGATAACGAAAATTCTATTTGAATCTGTTTTCCAGTGCAGTGAACGTGTCGTGCTTGCCGCTTGCCCCATCATTCCCAGGAGGCTTTGCTCTCCTCCATATCTACAATTTAACACGTCACATCTTGTCCGCTTCAAAACAGCGACGATATCTCCTCTTCTGTCTGTCAGAGTCGCTTCTCCTTTGACATGATGTTTAAAAGCAGAAGAAGAAAATAGAATGTGCGACATAAAATAGGTTTGAAAGCTATGGGACCTTCTTTCTCGCTTCAAACGGTGCTGTTTTAAAATTGAACGATCGCACTGCTATATTATTCTGCTACTAGAAGTGTAGAGTTCACCTTCCATTTCTCAGAGCTGAAATATCAACTGTCGTTTTTGTTGTTTCATTAAAGGTCATCAGCTCCGTATAGCGGCTTCGGAGGCGTAGTTGTAGCATGCTTAACTTCTATGCCCAAGATAGCGGGTTCAAACCTGGCCGAAGTCGTCGGATTTTTTAAGAGCGTTAAAATCCTTCAGTATGCTTTCCTTCGGAGGGGAAGTAAAGCCGGTGGTCCCATGTCATTGATTTATGGCATGTAAAAGATCCTTCCACTAACTAAACTTGTGTGAAGCTAAATTTCTAGGTTAGATTTCGTTGAAACGCTCTGTCATAGTTCCAACGTTCACCACTAGGTGTCAGTGACATCTGGTTAGCGAAAGTTGGAACTACTTGAAATTAAACGGAACTTGTAGCTCACCCTATGGTGTCCGCTTGAACCAGCTACAGCCTCTGGCGAGCCGAACATGTCCTCGGACACTCCCGGCACTAAAATCCATACGCTAAATAAATAAATAAATAAATAAATAAATAAGCTCCATATACTTTGGTATGTGTAATAGCATGTGTTATTCTAATGTCTATAGAGGTATGTGTATTTGTAACTGAGGAATGCCGGCCAGGTGAAAAGCTAAAGAAAGTAGGAGACTTTTGCTACTTATGAAGCAAAATAACCAGTGATGGAGGAAGCAAAAAGGATATAGAAAGTAGTTTGGCTCAAGCAAGGGAAGCATTTCATCGGAAAAGGAATCTGTTGACAACATATATAGATTTAGGTATTAGAAAGTCATTTTTGAAAGTCTTTGTCTGGAGTGTGGTGCTCTATGGAAGTGAAACTTGGACTGTTGGCGCAGGGTTCCAGAGGTAGCAAACATATTTTTTACATTATTAATAACTAGTATTTTAATATTAAAAATAATATTCCTAGAACTTCCTTAAAAATTATTTAATATTAACAAATATGTTTCGCTTACAGTGGCGTTTAGACCAGGCTAGTCATGAATATTATCCTCACAAAAAGACATATGTCTAATATGATGTTACCAATTTCTTACATTACATAACAACACTTAGTACAGTAGTAACGTTCTAACTGTTCTGTAAGTAAATTCACTCGTAGCTTGCAACACACGACACAAATCACAATGCATATGCACCCACACGCGATCGAACGCCAAGAAAACGAGTGGCGAACAGAATCCTAGATGTATAGATATTGGTTTCAACTCGTTAATATGTATACAACGTATAGAGCGAATTTCACTTTATATGTCTACGCTATACCTTCGAAATGCACGCACCCCAAATCACTTATAACTAGAGAATGAATTTTGACGATTAGGGTTAAGTAGTTGGCCTGCTTGCCATCTCTTGATGAATGCAGCATATTTGCATTTGTCTGTTGGCGCAGGCTAGAGTAAAATGTGGCTTTTCACTGATGTCTCAGTCTTACTCATGGTTGTGATTATATGGATGCTACTGAGGTATGGGTGGTGCTTACTGTCGACCAAAGTATTATGTGCACTCGAGTTTGAAGGTTGTTTGTGAAGTAACCAATAGACCTACATACAATCCAGTCACATCATCATTTTCGCCGTTCTATTTTACGTTAGTTCATGTAGGTTTGGAATTTTTAATTTATATTTCAATATTTTTTATCGCAATTGGAACACAAAAAGTGCACGTTTTTAAGCGTGTTTCAACCATGCGTCACATTTAAGATTTATTATCTCAAAAACAGTAGTGTAGTTGGGCCGGTACGGGCCGGTACGGCGTACCCCCTAAAATCCAAACTCGTTATAAGCGTACCTGTTAAACTACCTTTTAAATCTGTAAAAATAGCCCTACTGTAAATTGACCAATGGATTTCAGAAAGAAAAATCGGAAATGAGTATTCACTTGTTCAGAGTTATCTCGTGGCACAACTTGGAACTGGGCCCATAAGAGTTGGAGTTTGACATTTCAATCGCACCCGGATGTATAATACATGTTCAGCTGTTGGCAACATTGTGAACTTGTTGTTGTTTTTTTTTTTTTGGGCGGTAAACACTTGCTTGTGTGTTTTCAGTGCAACGCTGTGCCGTTGTTTGAATTGTGTCTCATTTGTCGTTAGGTACTGTCTGTGTAAAGACGTTAAATATATATATATATATATATATATATATATATATATATATATATATATATGTGTGTGTGTGTGTATGTGTGCGTGTGAAAGTACGTACTGCCCCCGGAAATTGAATTATTTTGCGACAAAATGAGAGTATTTTCCGTCCCCATGATAAAATTTAACCAGCAAATATAAATTCTGGAAGTGTGACACAGGAGGGTAGTGTTACAAGCTCGAGGCCGTGTGAGAGCCTGATCACGTGATATATTGCACAATAGACGCTTCTAGAAGGCTAAAATTGGCATAGCAACAGTGAGTTTGGAAATTAATATTATAAATATTGTTATAAATTATGCTATTGGATCCCAGCTCAGAGCCAATGAGAAGAGGTCTTATTGAAGACGGGATCAACTTCAACTACATAATTTGGTGAAAGTATGCATTTAGGCCCTTAGAAGAAGATTTTCTTATTTGGTAATGAAGAGAATATTAAAGGAAATTATGTCTGATACTTTAAAAACCGCAAATCGGTTAATCTACGCAGTAATAAGCATTAGTAATCTACGCGCTAAAATTATGGTGGGAGATTGATATGCCCGCCAAAATTTCGACTTGGAGGGGGAGATCCAAGGATCGATGTTCTTATTCCAGCAGTCTTTGAACAGTGAGGATGTGTTTTACTGGGTTAACGGAGATCCCAAGGCTTTGTCCGAGTGTGACGACTGTCGACTTGTGCAGACGTGAGGATAGCTAGGTAGAAAGTAGGAGATACCGCACGTCCATTCTATGTGAAGTTGTGAGGAACACTGAAATTAGTATATCTCTTATATTATTGAGATTTGAATTCAACTAAGTGAATACATATAAAGAACAGGTCGCATATTACATTCTGTTGAATGTCGAGCGTTTTAAAATTCACCGTTTCGACAATATAAGCCTGTTAAGTCAGATTTCCAAATGTGTTGGAAATAAAGCTGAATATCATTTTAGATTGCAACGTGAAGTTGGCGAACGCAGTTCAAGTGAACAGTAGCGAAGAACTTTTAACATTGGCGCAGCACATAAACATTATCATAATGACTATCATTATTCTTCAAGTAGTTTCATTCAACATAATTAACATTATTGATATGATGAACTAAATAGTCATGCGCCAGAGACATATTAGATAACAGAAGTTAAGATACAACGATGGAACTTCGTTAGACGACGTATTCTTGAATACAGACGTGCACGGTCCATCTTGTACATTTTCGTCAGTCTACGAACACTTATGTAACATCAATTAGCAATAGAAATATTTCATTCACCATTTATATGAATATTTCTATAAATTATATTCCAATGATGAGGCTGATACATATTTGCGACGGAGAATGAAGATTCTACAGAAGAGATTTGTCAAGATGCTAGGGTAGCCCAGAAACCACAGAAGAATTTGCCAGAAGGATGTCGCTCGAGCCCAGGCGAATGTTGGTGAATTCCAGCGAGGGACGTTTCCTATCTCTGAGGTCGCAGATCCGAGGTTCGAATGCAGATCCATCTCAGTATCTTGAACTAAGGAAACATCTAAAGTATTATGTGAATACTTACATAGATCTTAAAGTTTTCGTCCAAATAAGGTAGCTGTGTCTCTTATTTTAGTATAGAGCTTGATTAGTGACATCCTGAGCCAACGATCTTACTCCATATTTTCACATTTCATGTATTTCAGTGTTTTCAGGTATTTTACACTTCAGATGTGTGCTAAGATTTTTATGCTTCAAGATTATTTGGGAGATGATTGCATTTCATCTATTTTTCAATTTGATTCTACGGATCAGTTGTGGAACTGACATTAATTTTGTTTGAGGAATCATATTGCCTCATAGAAGACTAGTCGTTTCGACTGTCGAATTTGAATAATTTGAATTAAACCCAGTATTCTGACATTGTGTCATAGCTTCAAATTAAATTCCATTTAAATTTAATTTGAGCACTTTAATATAACAACATCTAACTTCAAGAACAGAAGAAACATCGAATGATATTGTTATATCATTATTGTACATAAACTGTCGACGATCTGGGAAATACTAGTCGTTTGATAAGACCGAAGTCTTAATCCCTATAAACATTCTTTGTGTAGAGTGGAAAAACATTACGACGTTGACAAACCTTCTTATTATTTGTAACGCTGAGAGCTTTGTTCATTTAATATGTTAGAGGAAATACCTTTTGATAGAAGATTATTCAAATCTTTGGCTAGGAATTCAAAGCTAGTTTATCCCGGTCAAGATTGAATTCTATTTGACACTATAAATAAGATGTGTGTTATTTTACACTATTTGTGTAACATCACGTCATTATGTCGACCTGATATTACAACGATAAACAATTTAAAGCTTGACAAGTGAGATGAGACAGGAGTATTATTTTTATTACATGTATTTGCGACAGACGAGTTAACAGTTAATTATCTTTCTGTGGAGTAAACTTTAGGAGGTCAATCACGACAGTCTAATATCGTTCATTACAATTGGAAGTTTCGTTTGAAGAACTTAAGCATGTATAATGGTAGATCAGTAGTCATGTGAAATGATACTGAGGGTCACGCCTTTATTTTGAGAGAAGTTTCTACAGAAGAAATGCTATTAACAATTAATCCATTTTTGGTTATTGTTTAACATAGTGGATGATAATTGTTTATGCCATATATATTGTTATATGAGGATTTGTAGAGCTATGAACTGCTCGTGCGAAGGGAGTTCCGCATTTTAAAGGAAATCAAAGTATTATTGTTCTTTGATAAGATGGCATGGATCATGATAAGAGTCATTGTATACAAGTAGTCCAGTTCATGTGAAATAACGTTTTAGCTGTGTTGACAGAAGGGTTTTAGCGGAAACACAACTAGAGAAAGATTGTCTACTCACGTCAATGATACAATTATTATATTTTATTAAACCCGAAGTTATGTAATTACGTACACTTAACCTTAGTCAGTCGATTGTATTAGACCGACAATGTAATGAAACCTATATAAGACGATGTGTAAGCAGTATATCAAAACTACGGAGTGTTAGATAATGATTATGTGGAAAAACAGTGTATATAATTAATTGTTATATTATAACCGAGAATCAAGAATCTCGAAAGTAACGTGTTAGCAACAGTAAATAATGTATATTAGTATGAACATATTACCAGTATTTTTTTTTCGGAAATGATTTAATTAAATAATTTAGTAGGATTTATAAATGATTGTTTTGGAATAGCGTGTGTTTTGTGAGCAGATGTTTTGTATGAATGATTGTCCACTGTTAAGAGTAATTGTTGAACCGGATTGATCTAGAACAATTCGGGGTGCGAATGAAAGAGTGTATAAACATTTTCCGAATGATTGTTGAAGGAACATAGAAGTTATGAGCATTTTTTTAAAATCTATGTTAATTTTACGTGTATTTTAAATGCACTCAAAAGCAGTCTCAATGTAGGCTAGCTAGAATGATTCACCGTTAGAATTGGAGAGTGGTGTG
Source organism: Meconema thalassinum (assembly GCA_946902985.2). Classification (NCBI taxonomy): domain Eukaryota; kingdom Metazoa; phylum Arthropoda; class Insecta; order Orthoptera; family Tettigoniidae; genus Meconema; species Meconema thalassinum. The sequence goes on along the minus strand of OX336401.1, from coordinate 77,705,241 downwards.
ACATAATATGAGCAGGTGAAGATTCACAGCCTTCTATAAAATTGTCTTTAGTTCTGAATGCAGCGTGGTGCTGGTGTTTCATTGATAAAGCCAGGCTAGTGCACGTGCGTTTCCAGACGCGGGCTAGTGAAGGTATCCCGTTCTCAGGAATGCCATGAATGTAAGAGCCTTCCTTAAACGTTTTTGTTACGTAGTATAGGTCTATACCTACCAAGGCTTTCACGCCGATATTTTTACACGGCATTGTAATAAGATGTGTAGTAGAAAGGAAGTGTGTATGATTGTGTGGTTTTCTTTTGTTATTAGATTAGTTTATTGTTATTTTTATTTAGGTTAGTTTGCCATTGTTAATAAATTTCTTCAGTTCGTAATCTGTCGGTGTTGGCGTGTGATTCATTTTAAATATAAGGAGTAGAGTATCGTGGATGTATTGTAGGCGAAGCTGAATTCCCAGTCCCCGAGAAGGTAAGTGAAGGTAGGTGTGCCCCGTGTAGTTTATTGTTGATCCACAATATTCTTGTAACTGCTGTATGTAAATCCCTAAAGGCCATGTTGGGAGCGATTTCTAATGTAGTAATAGGCCGGTGCTGTTAGAAATAGGCAATCCAGCTGGGGCAATGGATATTCCAACAGGCTACTTTCCGGATTTTCGGGTACAGTACATCATAATTTCAAAGTAATAATGAGCTTGCTTAACTGGTTAAATAGTGGCAAACGAAAAACCCCAGATGATAACAGGGACGTTGAAGAGAACAGTGCTAGCTGTGACCAACAAGGCCCTTCGAAAAGATCGATCATCTCAAAGGACAACAATTTTGAGGAGGAACTTAAGAATGTAGGAAGTGATTCAGTTATTCCTTCAGGTCAAGTAAGGTAGTGACTCTAGTTTATCCAGAATGCTGGTTGGAGTCTCAGCACAATTACTTTTAAACCGAAAACAGCTGGCTAGTAATAAAGAACAAAAAACTTGGTTGTTCTTATTGTGCTGAAGCTGGCAGGCATGGTTTGGGACCACAGCAAGGTTCAGGATTAAAAACAGCTAAAGAGTGGGTTGATGGAGAAATTACTTATTTTGGAAATACTAAAGATTTGCAGCAAAATAGTTTAAGAAAGAAAATATATGAACATAAAAAATCTATGAGTCATATACGTACAGAGCAAGCTAAGGCAAACCTTTAGAAACAGGAGTAGATAAAATGTTAGTTAATCAGTGTTTGACAGCAAGTAGACTGTTTAGGACTGCATATAAAGGGGCAAAGCTAGGAAGGCCATTCACTGATTTTCCAATAGACATTCAAGTCCAGGAACTTAATGGTTTGGATATGGGAAGAGTCTTACATTCTAAGTTCAGTTGTACCAACATTACGGATCATATAGCCACAGAAATGAGGAAGAAAATAGCTAATCACCTTATAAAAATAATATTAAAATGAGTGTTATGGTAGACGAGTCCACTACCTGCAGTAATTTACCAGTACTTGTGTTATGATTGAGATGTGCCATATCAGAAAACACTGTAGTTCAATAATTTTTTTTTTATCTCATTGAACTTAAAGACACGAAATCCAGTTCAATCAAGGATGCTATTTTCAGAATCTGAGTTCTTATGGTTTTCCTCATTCTTACCTCAAAGATAACTTTATTGGATTTGCAAGTGACGGAGCTTCGGTAATGTTTGTAATGAGAAATGGAGTTGCTGTGGCGTTACAGAACATGTTTCCTCACTTGATTGTTTGGCACTGTTCTAACCACAGACTCGAACTAGCAGTACACGATACGAGAGATGAGGTTCAAGGTCTTATTCATTTCCATTTTTCTTTGATAAACTGTATTCTGTCTATAGCTTGTCACCTAAAAATGAAGCTCGGCTTAGAGAATGTGCAGCAGATCTTGGTGAAAAACTAAATAAAGTTGGGAAAATATTTACAATCAGATGGGTTGCCTCAAGTGCTAGAACTGTGAAATCTGTTTGGAATAACTATAGATCTCTTGTCAAACATTTCACAGAAGCGGCTGCTGATAAATACAGGGATTCTAGAGAAAGGTCTAAATATGCAGGCCTTTGCAAAACTTTGAGTTCTTCTGAATTTGTTATAAATTTAGCAGTTGTATACGATGCTTTAATTGAGCTCTCAGATTTATCTTTGTTTCTTCAAAGAAGAGACATGAGAATTACCGAAGCTGACAAGACCATAAAACGTAGTATCCGGGCACTGGAGTCCATGGCATCTTCTCCAGGTTCTCATGCTGAGGACGCAACTAAAGCAGCTAAAAACAAGGTCTAAAGACATTGAGTTAGCACAACAACCCTAAAGTTGATCAAATAAATAGTGGCCAGTTTTACCGAAGTCTAGCTGAAAATCTCAAGCACAGACTTGTCGCCAATCCTAGCCATGCATCCCTTATAGGTTCTTAGACCAAGCAAAGCAGCACAGAAAACGAAAAGAAGCTGAAGACTGTTATTTTTTGTAAGATATTGCTCTTGTAGCGACAAAGCATTGGCCACAAGATACTGACATAACTTGTGGAGATAGGAGCATCTTTAATATATGTGAGGTTTTTCGACGTCAAGACAAGAGAAAATACATTCAGGCATTCCGGGAATATGTGGACACGAACATGAAACCTAAAGACCTTGAACAATTACTACAAATAATTGATTCAATTCCAATCTCCACATCAGATTGCGAAAGAGCATTTAGTGCTAGGAATGACATTATCACTAAAAAAAAAAGGAACAGTTTGTTGGTAGAACGAACCGGAAGATTAATTTTCTTCAGATGTGTTGGGCCGCCATTCGAAAAATTAAATCCAGAAATGAATGTGCAGTCTTGGCTCAGATCAGGAAGATGATCAGCTAAGAAACAGCGTGTCGAAAATGTGACCCACTCAACGAAGTCCACTACGAGTCCATCTGGAACCTCCTTTAAGTGATCTTTGGTGAGTACCGCCTAATTTTTTTCCCCCCACTGCTCAAAAACCTGTCATCAGATCGAATCCAAAATTTAACACAATATACATTGGAATGTTGTATAACTGGTTTATTAATTTCAAAATTTTGTGTGTCCAAGAAACAAAGTTGTTATCATTTTTGTAAGGTAACTTTTTCTCGGTTCGGGGTGGTTGGAAAATGTAGTTCTTGATCGCGTTGGAATCCTTATACATCAAAAAGTTATGCTGTATGACTGTGAAATACGTAAATTAATTCACTTATTTTATATCAGTTTGTATTTGTAGGGGGAAATAACACATGGTTCACCAGCTAGCCACTCCGGTAAACGCTGTACAGCGTTGCCGAAATGGAGCCCATCAAGCATCTTGGCGCGCCTCGCTCGGAAGACCAAGCTGGCTTTTTGGAAGCCTTCATAGGGAGGTTCAGGCTGCTTGAGCTTTTAGTTCTCGCAGTCAAGTAGTGCAGTTGCACTCTATATAAAGGGAGGTAGCACGCAGTTCGTTACTCCTGTGGGGGTTCGGGCGGGGACACCAACAGCCCGCCGATGAGCCAGCTTGGTGTCCTAGGCGAAACCCCACACAAGACACGGCACAAACCTAGAAGAATTGCTGAGTTTTAATTCACCGGCCGTGAAAGCCAATATACCATCTTTATCATTATTGTTGTTTTCTTAGTATTGATTTTTAGTTGGAAGTTTTCTAAGGATTTGTTGAACATTTTTGCATCTTACATGTATCCTTTTCAGAATCAGCCAATAGTGCAATGTCATCTGCAAAGTGGATACTGTACACCTTTAAACTTCACCCCCTTTGTTTTCTCTTTCATTTCTCAAACTGCATTCTCTGTAAAAAGGTTAAAGAGATAGATTTATGGCATGAAAAAGAACGTACCACTACAATTGGTAGTGTGTAGCTAAATTTGCAGCTCATTGGATACAATGCACGTGGTAGCGTCAGGGGCGTATATAAGGGGGGGGGGAGCTGTGGGGACTCCCCCCGAGAGAAAACAATAAAAATTAAGAAAGTGTTATTTTGGTAAGTGCATAAAATAATTGTAAATTCGGTTGTACCCTAATCTTAACTTATTGGCTAAGTTATAAACAATATTAAGAGTGAAATGAGACTGAGTCGTGGTGTAGTGGATAGCATTCTTGGCTGCCGCCTCGGAGGTCCGAATTCGATTTCCGTCTCTGCCAAGAAATTTTAATTCTGGTCTGAGGGCAGGAACGGGGTACACTCAGCCTTGTGAGGCAAAACTGAGAATTTCACAGTACGGTACTTTTGAGAAATAAATTATCAATTTGTAAAAAGAAAAAATTCTGCTAAATAAATTGACAAATATTTAGATATTCGCCATTCATACTCCATAGGCCACAATAGAAAATGCATTAAGCATAAAATTTTATTTTGTGTTGTGTCGTATTTTACAACTTTTTTATTGCCACCAATTGTAGGCTTTATGAACTTAGAATTTTACAATTAACTCTTAATAATTCTAAAATAATTACACAAAGTTTGATGCTCTAAGATATTGGTTGATATATCTGGGTATTTTGCGGCGACAATTCCCTGAGAATACTCACAATTTTCCATGATAGTCAGCCCCCCTCCCCGAAAATGAAATTGTATATAAGTTACGCCCCTGGGTAGCGGTGGATTGATAAGGTCAATGGGACTACTTTCTCCACGATAACTGTCAAAACCATGTGCCTTGTTAGCACAAACCAACTCTTGAACTGAGCTACTCCGCATATGACTATTAGACCTATCCTTATAAATTTAATCTTACCAAAATCTTCTTTAAAACCTCTCTTAATTATATTAATTATTTTTCTCTAATTGTTTGCTTATATTTCTAAAAATATTTCCTTTCGTTTATTTAAATATCTTGTCAAAGAACAGCTGCTGTGTGTCGGTGCGGAATTGGTGTTTGAAGGCGGCAATAGCGGTCGTTGCTAAGCAACGAGGAGAATGGCGGTTCTTGACACAGGGCCTTGCTCACACTCATTAGGAATGAATTCCTTGTTCTTCAAGTTTCAGGTCAGTGACTCAATTTGAGTGCGCTATCGCAGAGTGTTTAAAGGAGACTTAGAAAGCATTCCAGGACTAAACAAGGATCATGGGTGTATAGGCAAACCAAGGTTTCTTCGTAAGTCAGCAAGATCCACACACTCGGTTGAAATGTGGGCCACGGTGACTACAGTTCCACAGGTACAAAGGAATTAAACTCAGCAATTTTTCTTGAGTTTTGAGCAGGTGCGCTTCATAAGAAGGAATGTAGTGCACAGTTCGCTACTCCTGTAGGGGTCCGGGCACGGCCACCAAGAGCCCGCTGATGAGCCAGCTTGGTGTTACTAGGCGAAACCCCGCACAAGACACGGCAATAAACCTAGAAATATTGCTGAGTTTAATTCATGGCCATGAAAGCCAATATACAATCTTTCCTTCTAGATCAGTACTTTCCAAAACAGGGTGTCGTGAGATTCGTCGTACTTCTAAATTCAGGATAGAAAACGAATAAAGAACCTGTGAGGAAATAGTAAACTTGCATTCTCTCGTTCGGAGTATCAGCCGCGTTAAAAGGGAACCAGGACATGTGAAAATTGTCAACTTTGGTTTTAGCTTAAGAAAATCTCACATCTTTCCAGAAAAAATTGGTGTATCAATTATTGTGCTGAAGTGATATTTGATGCAATAAAATTAGGTTTAAACATAATGTTTTAAGGCTATATTGTAGCTACTAGTCAAACATTCTTTTTGTTAGCCTATTTTCAATTTTGAAAAAATAGGCTTATGAGATCACCTTTTGTCCGTGTGTGTGTGTGTGTGTGTGTGTGTGTGTGATTTGTGTGCGTGTCCCCCCCCCCCCTAATAAAATGTAAACGGCAGGAGCGATTTCAATGAAACTCGGAAAGTTCATAGCACTATTCCCGGCGACCTCGACCGTGCCCTTCAAATTTTGTTACGACTCACCAATCCAACATGGCGGCTGTGCGAAATATTTCACCAGCATTCAATATCTCCGAAACTATTACCGATATTACCCTGACATTTTCTATGGTGATAGAGGAAACTACTATAAGTTCACTTATGTGACTTTTGAAAACCTGGTAACTACAAAACCAACATGGCGGCCAAGCGAATTTGCGACTTTTAAATAGACGTTTCTCGCGATTTGACCAACCAAACGCAATGAAACTTGGTACAGTATATGTTTATATACACTGTAATGCACCGACATCTAACTTCGTTCAATTGTTTACATAATCACAAGATGGCGAATGTGCGAAATATTTCACCGGCATTTTATATCCCTGAAACTATTAGCGGTATCTCCCTAAAATTTTGTACGGAGATAAAGGGCACTACTGGAAGTCCATCTATAAGATTTTCAAAAACCGGTTAACTACAAAACGAACATGGCGGCCAAGCGAATTTGAACAATTTAAATAGACCTTTCTCGCGATTTAATGTTCCCAGCGCACTGAAACTTGGTACAGGAAATATTTATACACATTGTAATCCACTGGTATCTAATATAGTTCAATTGTTTACATAACCTCAAGATGGCGGCAGTGCGAATTTTAAAATTAAGTTTTTATTTCTTGTGATGTAGTCATGCGATCGAAGTGAAAGTTTGAATAATGAACCTACGCAATAATTTTCCTTTAATGGTACATGACTCTATGGCCTATACATTTAACACTCCAGCATGGCGACCATCCGAAATATTTAGACGATACTGAATATCTACGAATCTATTTTAGCAATCAAACTGCATTTTTAATGTTCATAGGGGCTATGAACTTAAGTTCACCTATAGGACTTTAAATAACCTGGTGATCACAAATCCAACATGGCGGTGACGCGAATTATAAATATTCACATGGACGTTTCTCGCAATTTAACCATCCGCGTGCAGTGAAACTTGGTACAGTGAATCTTTATCCGAATGTTAATCCACTGGCATCTAATTTATTTCAATTGTTTCCACAACCTCAAGATGGCAGCTGTGAAACATTTTTAAATCTCCTTGTTTTTTCTTGTGTCCTAATTATGCGATTGAAGTTTGAATACTACACGTTCACAATAATCTGCATGTAACAGTACATAACTCTAGGACCTACATATATAAAATCCAACATGGCGACCATCCGAAATATTTAGTCGGTTCTCAATATCTACGAATCTATTACAGCAATCAAACTGAAATTGTGTATGTTGATAGTGGCAATTAACATAAGTAGGATATATGAAAATAGGCTGTATAGTTCTTCACGGAACTACTTGTTTTGTTTTCCGTAAGTCATATTTTTTGAAATTTCGTGTACCATTTTCTCAGAAACTATCAGATCAATGTATTTGAAACTTGGTATTCTCTAATGCCCTATATAGATGTACTAGTGGAAGTAAATTCATTCAGGTATCTTGATTAGTTCATGGCGCCCAGCTTGAAAAGCACTGACAAGTTTACAGAAAATTTCAGTTTTCTACTACGATGTAAAAAAAACTCAACTGTTGTAAACAATAGCACAATACTTTTACTTCAGTAGCTCAAAGATGATTTAAATATTATGCATGCAAAGTTTGTTGGGTCTGGTTTGAGTATTTGCTCAGAAAAAGTGGCATGAGTTGAGGGAATTTTTAACAATATATTTCTTTAGGATTGTATTTGTAATGCTCTCTCGGACACAAAATATTCAAGATAAAAACTTCAAATTCTTTTCAAATTATGATGAATGTACTCTGAATATACCAAAAGAACATTCAAGGAAATATCTATTGTAGTTTCTGAGATATGAAACTAAACATCGGAAGCTATATTTGTCTATAGATTCACACGTCCCGGTTGCCTTAAAAACGACCAGACTTTAAAACTTCAGTACTAAGAGTCAGAATTAGACAGCTTCTGGGTTTCTATTCAACAAAATTTTCCTCACCTGAGTAAAAGAGCCCCTCGTCAGCTTTTTTTTTCAGTTTTCTATGACATAATCGTGTGAAAGTGCGTTTTCTTTTACGGCTAATACAAAAACAGTTAAACGTGGGAGTTTGAGAATTTTAAATGAGGAAATGCGTGTGAATTTGTTCTGCATCCGACACCATATAAAGCAGATTTGTAATGATCGCCAAACCCATAGCAGTCATTGAATTGGAACATCAAGGTGCACGTTTTGTATTTATGAGAAAGGTGTTTAATATAGCCTATATTATACTTGTAAAATCATATAAAGGGTCATCGAAAAAGGTGGCCTTAATCTTGATTTATAATAGCTCCGGCTGTAATAAAGGTAACTTAATTATTTTTACACCAAAAGAGAGAGAAAAACAAAGTTTTGTTTACCTATTTAGTAGGTTTCGATTTGAACTCCACCTGTGGCACGAATCACCGATGTTTTAGCAACTGTGACTCCTGACATGATCCGGCGGACCTGGACGGATGTGGACTATCGCTTGGATGTGTGTCGTGCCACAGGTGGAGCTCACATCGAAACCTTCTAAATAGGTAAACAAAACCTTATGATTTTCTCTATCTTTTGGTGTAAAAATAATTATATTATCTTTATTACAGCCTGAGCTATTACAAATCAACATTAAGGCCACCTTTTACGATGACCCTGTATACAATGACTGACAAGATGATAATAATAATAATATCGTATGGCCTCGGATGCCGGGTGCAAGCTTTGTAATTTGACACCCAGAGAGTAGCTTGCATGTCAAATTTCGTTGTTCCTTGAATCACTACGAAAGTCAAGGAGGTTAGATATCTAAGCTCCTTGAACGCTTTCTAGTAGAGAAATGAGGAACTTTGTGTTGGCGGAAACTCCCGAGATTAATTTTTCCATTAAGAACATGGCCTATTGAATTCAAATGGGTTCTTTGACATGCCAACGTCGTATGACATGCGTGCCGTATTTTTTCCGCCTTTCAAAAATCACTTACCACGGCCAGGAGCGAACCTGCAATCTTGGGGTTTAGTAGACCGACACGCTATCAACTCACCCACCGTGGTAAGCACTGACAAGATGATATATTGGAGTATGGAAGGAGGGGAAACATTAATAGATTTCGTAACGAATGATGAGGCATTGTATAATGTGAAGAGTAACCTTAAAATTACACAGCTTCTGTTCAGGAGATATTGATCTTTAGTAGTGAAGCCGTACAGGAGCTAACCAATAAAGCAAGTGGTGAGTCCCTGAGGCGTTTGCGGCACTATGGAGGATATTTGGGGAAGGGGATGTGGTGGGAGGGCCTGTTTGGTATAGTTTTGATGGTATATTTTGCGCTCTATCTGATGGCGAGGTTATTTTTTAATAGGTGGATTATTAGATATGTATTTTGGGGTAAAACCCTGTTTTTTGACATTTTTCCTGATATCTGGCAAAGGGATGATGCGATTTGGAAGTGTGACATGTCATGTTTTTCGTAGCGTTGCCCTCTTTAAGAGGATGTCTGTTGTGAGAATGCGGGAAACGGGATTTGGCCGGAAAACCTGTTTTTTCACATTTTTGCTGATATTAGCTGAACCCATTTTCGGATTTGGATGCGGATGGTAGGGATGTTCTGAGGGTGATGTCTTCTTTTTATGATGTAGGAAGAGGGGTAAAATCTTGTAAAATGTGGAAAACAGAATTGATTTTTGTGGATTCTCCTTTGTTAAAATAGTCAATGTTTATAATTAAAATAATTAATTGGGTGCCGTGTAGAATTGTGTTTGCTAATAGGGTGTCGCGATGAGAAGCTCTGTTCTAGATGTTAGACAAAATGTGGTATAATGTTACTTAGTGATTTTCAATTACTTAAGCGGACTAGACGAAAATAAGCGGTGTGTCCCAAGATAGATGGAGTGTAGGTGTGTGTAAAAATATTTAACGCGAATATTAATGGAGAATGATACATGCAGAGCGGATTTATAACAAGAGTTGACGTGACGGATTATTAGAGGGAGGAGACAGGATTAGCCTGGCCGTCCCACAGCCCATTTATCAAAGTGAGAACCAGGTGAAGTGGAAAAACATATACCACAACACTTTCACATCTCCAAATCCTTGTCAGACTTCACTGCTCTGCCTATCTGGTATCAGCCTGTGGGTGGGGAGCGACAAACATTGACGGTGTCAAGTTTTGAAGCCATTCCTCCAGTGTTGCCAATACAAACTTTAATTTGCAACTCTTTAGTCGGTCAACACGAATTTTCTCAATGACTGAGTGGGGTACAATGTATTATATACTTGGGCATTCAATTTAGTAATGGCAGCACTGATGTCAATCAGCGATCCTGGTGGTGACCGTTGTAATCTTGTAGTATATTGTTAAGCCGTCTTTGTTGTATAACTCTGTAATATAGAAAGTCTGAAAATAGATGATAGGCTATTTGTGAATTTCTCACATTCAGTAAGTAATACCGCCCTAAAACTGTGGCGATTCCTCCATGTAGGACGTGAGGATCATCCAACAGTCAGTTCTCAGCTGTAACTCTTTGAAAATATTAAATACCTTGCTCGACCTCTCGATAAGGACTCTCTCTCATTTCACCCTTAGATGGGTGAAGTGTGACCTTCACCGCCTGGAGTAGAAAGCTGAGGATGAAAGCCTTGCATCCTCAATGCATGTGTTGATAGCGTTTGAAATGTATGGTAGCCATTTAGGGGTAAGGGGCAGGTTTAGTCTGCTCAATGGCGCTCTGAGGGCGTCTACTGAGATCCTCAAGTCTCGCTATTGGTTGAATTGAAACCAACACTACGGGTTTATTGGTTACGATTTCGCGCGGTCGGAAAGGATAGTCTTGTTTTCAGCGTGAAGTGGTATTCGATTGTATTGTATTGTGTAATGTGTTCGTAATAGTGCTCTGCGACTGAATAATTAATATTAGACTGAGTCTAATATCTCAATCAAGCACAGCTATAACCATTATCTTATGTTAATAAGTAGCCTATCATATTACTTCCTACACATTATAAAAATCAGCAGTCGCCACTGCCCTAAAAAGTTGTTCAGTAGATATGAACAAAGGTGCTTCATAAAAATCCAAGTTGCAGGAGGAAAAGTGCAACTCAGTGCTTTAGAGCATTGCAAGAAGCTTGCGGGAGAGAAGTCCTACCTTATCGAACTATTTCAAGATGGATAGAAGCCTTCGGTCAAGGAAGAGAGGATGTCAACACAGAGCAAGTGCTGGTAGACCCATTGCTGCAACTGGCAATCTCCATGTTCTGACAGTAAGGGCCTGTGTGGATATTTCCAAGGAACTTGGTATTGCAGCATCGTGTGTTCACATATTTTAAGAAGAAAGCTGAAGATGCGAAAAGTTTGTGCCCACTGGATTCCACACACCCTAACCGAAATTGGAAAGTGGCAGCGAATGGAGACAGCAAGAATGTATTTGGAGTGATATGAACTTGAAGGTGAGGCCTTTCTTCGTCGCGTTAACACAATACGTTCGTATACACACACCTGAGCTGAAACGGCAATCGAGCGAATGGCGACTTACAGGATCACCACGCCCAAAAAGATGTCGAGCATTGTAGGATGCGTTGAAACTGATGAATTTTGCTATGATTATGAAGGCATAATCTTGGCACATACTGTACCTCATAGTAGACTCCCACCTCAGCCATCCTGGAAGTGAAACCCGTGGTTTCACACTTTTACTTCAGGCGAATTCCGGGATGGTTCTTAAATAAAGGCCTCAGCCGCTTCCTACCCAAATCCTCATCTGAATTACAAACACATACAGTAATACAGCCATCACATTAACACAGGTTATCCGACAAATTCTACACACACAAACCGAAGTACACAGGGCTACATAACCATGAAGCCGCAAAGCCCCTAAGATGAAACAACAACGAATAGAAAGCACACCCAAGTACATGGGGTTGATGACCAAAGATGCTCCAAACCCCTAATAATAACAACATTAGAACTAAAACTCAGCATTTTCTTTTTCTAGGTTTATGCCTTTTTGTGCGGGGTTTCACCTACGAACACCAAGATGGGCCCATCAGCGGGCTCTTGGTATCCGTGCCTGGACCCCCCACAGGAGTAGCGAACTGCACGCTACCTGCCTTCTTTTTGGAAGTCTTTATAGGGAGGTAATAATAATAATAATAATAATATCGTATGACCTCGGGTGCCGGGTGTAAGCTTTGTTATTTGACACCCTAAGGGCAGCTTGCATGTCGAATTTTGTTGTTCCTTGAAGCCCTATGAAAGTCAAGGAGGTTAGATACCTAAGTTCCTTGACACTATAGCGCTTTCTAGCAGAGAAATGAGAAACATTGCGTTGGCGGAAAATCCCGAGATTAATTTTGCCATTATGAACATGGTCTATTGAATTCGAATGGGTTCTTTGACATGCCAACATCGTATGACATGCGTGTCGTAATTTTTGCCACCTTTCAAAAAATCACTTACCGTGGCCAGGAGCGAACCTGCAATCTTGGGGTCAGTCATCCGACACGATAACCACTCACCCACCGTGGCAAGCTATAGGGAGGTGAAAGGCTGCTTGAGCTTTTAGCTGTGGCAGTAAAGAAGAGCAGGTGCACTTCATAAGAAGGCAGGTAGCACGCAATTCGCTACTCCTGTGCCCACTGATGAGCCAGCTTGGTATTTTTAGGCGAAACCCCACACAAGACACGGCATAAACCTAGAAATAATGCTGAGTTTTAATTCCTTGACCGTGAAAGCCAATATACCAACATTAGAACTGTCTCGCAACAAAGTCTTGGAAGTATCGCTAAACATAATATTCCGTGTGTATAAACGGGATGTCTTTGCTGCGCTGTTTATTATTGCGGCGCTGTGTTTGGTGATACAGGGCGTCTTATTGTAGGAAGACATCCATCATGCACACAGCTGTCGTGATACGATATGATCGATCATCATAGCGACACTGTGTTTGATATTCTTTCGTACTTAAAGTATTGCCATATAACAACGAGTAAATGTAGCACGCGTGGCCCTGCAGATTATGTGCTAAGCCTACCTGGACAATTCTCCTTTATTTGTTTCTCCCAACTTTGGGGTACATGAAATCAATCAATTTTTATATTTATTTATTTTGATACAGCCATGTATGGACTACTACACAACCATTATTAAGGTCTTCATCTTCTTCAAGGTGTTTCTGCCTTGTTGTTTAGATTCCTGCCAGAGATCTTTCATTCGTTGGCTCCTTCGCCATCGTTCTTCCACTGAAAGAGCGAGTCTTTTTTCGGGGGGAACCTTCACACTTGCAACTTTAGATCTGTATCCTGTCCTGTCCCACACTTCGACTAATCCTATGTTTGCCCTGTTTAAGTCTTGATAGACCTCGTGAAGCCATGGGGGTTGTACCTTCCACTTCTCTTGCAGATTAAGAATTTTATTAACCAGCCTCTCGTTCCCCAATCGCTTAACGTGCCCATAGAACATCAACCGTCTTTTCCTTATACTGACAGAAATCCCTTCAAACTTGTTATACAGTTCTTGGTTAGATCGCATTCTAAATGTATATTCTTCCCCAGGTAATTTTTTGGGACCTAAATTTCTTTGTAAGAATTTCCTTTCTTTTTTCTCAATTTCAGCAATGTTCATGCTTGTTAAAGTTTCTGCCGCATACAGGCACTCTGGCTTAACAACTGTGTTATAGTGTCTATTCTTGGTCTGGTACGAGAGGGACTTGGACTTTTAAGTGTTGATGCAAAGTCTAAATGCCATATCCATTTTCCTACCCCTTTTTTCAATGGAGAATTTCTCATTTGAATTGGGAGAAAATTTCACCCAAATACTGGAATTTATAACTCCTCGAAATTGTCCCATAATCAGTATTCATTTCTTGTACCTGATCCCAGTTGTCCAAATTCATATATTCTGTTTTTTTTCGAAGGAAATTTGCATACCTGTTTTTTTCAGCCATCTCCTTGAGTATCTCAATTTGTCTGGTTGCAGTTTCAAGATCTTGTGCACAGAAAACAACATCATCTGCAAATGCGAGGCAGTCTATTTTGAATCCAGTATTTCTATATCCAAGTTGAATTCCTTCAGGAATGCCTTGTTGACTTGTCACCCTGTCCCATTCTCTAATTATTTTCTCTAAAACACAATTAAACCAAAGGGGGGAAAGGCCATCACCTTGTCTCAATCCTGTCCTGACCTCGAAAGGTTCTGAGAGTTCTCCAAGAAACTTGACTTGTGAGTAGGTATTCGTCCAAGTTTGGCGAATGAGAGATACTGATTTTTCGTCGACTCCAAATTCACTCAGAATTTCAATAAGGGTCTCACGATCTACTGAGTCATATGCTTTCTTAAAATCAACAAATGTCAGGATCACCTTTTTATTGTTCCTCATGAGTTTTATTTTTATTAAAGATTTGAGAATAAAGATCTGTTCGGCACATGATCGTCCTTTTCGAAATCCTGCCTGATATTCGCCTATCTGTTTGTCAAGATGTTCTTCTATTCGTCGTTGCAATTCTTTGGACAATATCTTATATGCTACAGGAAGTAATGAGATACCTCTATAGTTGTTGACATTAGTTTTATCCCCTTTTTTATGTAAGGGATGAATACTGCATTCCTCCACTAATCTGGTATTGTTTCCGTTTCCCAAATGTCGAGTAAGAGTTTCTCTAGTTGTTCCACCACTTTGTCTCCTCCATACTTAAGAAGTTCTGCTGGGATGGAATCCTTTCCTGAAGCTTTATTGTTTTTAAGATCTTTGATTATAGCTCTAATTTCGACCTGCGTTGGCGAAGATGAGTCAGGGAGTTTGTGCTGTGGAGAAGAGAACATCAATCGATCACGTCGAGGGTCACAATTCAAAAGATTTTTAAAATATTTTGCCAGGTGTTCACAGTTTTGCTTATTGCTCATGAGAAGCTTCCCCTCTTCATTCTTAAAGCATAAATTGCGTGGTGTGTACCCTCTAATTTTACTCTTGAAAGTTTGATAAAAGTTCCTCGAGTTATTCCTCTGAAAATCATTTTCTATTTGATTTAGTTGTTCTTTCTCATACTGTCGCTTTTCATTCCTGAAGACTTTAGCCGTTTTCCTCCTTTGTACCTGAAAATCCTCAAAGCTGTGTAGGGTGGAACTCCATTTATGCCAGGCTCTTGAACGCTCTTGTAGGCTCTCCTCACAGTCTACATTCCACCAGGGATGTTTTTTCTTTTAGCTAGTAGTATAGTCTCTCTTGCAGCATCTTGAATTTTTTTAGCCATATCCTCCCATTTACATGAATCCAAAGTTTCCAGTTCATTGCGATAGTTCTCTATAATTGTTTGGTTAATTTTTAATTCATCGATTCGATACTTAGCGATCTTGGTGGATGTCCTTTTATTACTCTTTGGTAGAAATTTCACTTTGACTCTAGTAAGATAATGATCAGAATCAAAGTTGGTCCCTCGTTGTACCTTAACGTTCATTATCTCTCGTGGACTGGTAGTCGCAATATGATCTATTTGAAACTCTCCTAATCTGGGATTAGGTGAACGCCATGTTTTTGTTTTCTTGGGGTTCTTTTTAAAGAAAGTTGACATCAGTTTCATTCCAAAAGATTCACGAGCATCTATCAATCTCTCCCCGTTTTTATTAGTTCTCTGATGTCCTGAGTAATTTCCCACTATTTTCCTATATTTCTTTTCCTTCCTTATTTGAGAATTAAAGTCACCCATCAGGATTTGAACACAGTTATCTGGAGCCTAAAATAGTTCTTGCTCTAGTTGTGACAAAAATTCGTCAACTTTCTCTCCATATTTTTTATTGTCCTCATTGATTGGAGCATGAGCATTGGATCGCCTGGATAATCGAATTATGTACAAAAAAAGCAGTTCTCAAAATAAGTGGACATTTCCTCCCTCCTGGTTTTTTTCCTTTCAAAATTCTATAATTACCCACTGTTGAGATTTCATTAGACATAAATCTGGTTTCCTGAGCTGCCAAAATTTTTATCTTATATGCATCAAGAGCCTTAATCAATTCCATTTGTTTTCCAATTTTGAGTAGGGTGTTCACATTGAGGAAGCCCAAGTAATGTTTCTTCTTCGTTCTGATTTTGCAAGGTGTTGGATCCTCCGACTGATCCAAACATGATGGGTTAGGGCCCCTAGAATCCTGTGCTCTAGACCAATGTGATCCGAGATTCACTCCTTTCCGTTCGTTTTGCGACCATCATGATATGTCGTGACTGTGAACCTCCATGATTCAGAACCCAGGACTGCGGTTCGAAGGAACATTATACATAAGGGCAATAGAGTTATTATTATTATTACTAAGTTGGATGTGAGCTTTTGTAAGCCAGAAATGTATTTCTCAGGGAAATAAGACTGCTGGAGCCAGGATGTGTACCGAGGTCTGTAAATATTGATGGTACAAAAGTACGTTGGTCGAGCACTTTGTATTGTAGAGAGAGTGATTCATAGTCACAAGCCAGGCCAGAAATTGAACCTTGGATGTCACGTAGACGCGAGTATGGGCATTTCGCCGCTAGCTTAGAGAGCAGCACTTGCTAGGCACTGGAAGTAGAATGGACCACAGGTCTCAGTGGAAGGGGGAGATGGACTCTGGGTCATCTCCAGTTGAATATAATGGTATCCAAAATGGCGAGCGACAGAGTAGCAGAGTAGTTGTCACAGAGTGATTGCAGAGTTGTTACAGAGTAGTGGAGCGGCAGAGTAACAGTAGTTCTCACGCCTCAGTTCTTGCCAGAGTAACGTCGTAACACGCGCGAGCAGAATTCAGCCTCGCGGAGACATACTAGATGTCAAGTATCAGTAAGACTTAGTAGCGCTATTACAGACCTGCGTGCACTTCCAGCAGTAACTTCACATAATTTGTATATAGTGTATATATACTTCGACTGCCAAGGGCTTAATAAATCGGCAGTAGTCCAAGGGAATATCATCTTTTATTCCGGTAGTTCCGGGACTAGTCTATGAAACCTCAAGTTCCCTTATCTAGTAAACCGCTCGGCTAGGAAGGGAAAAATCGTCAAGGAGCTGTCAACCTGCCAGAACGTCTCACAGGCCAGGTAGGTCACGACAGATAGTTGTGTGTAACAACACCAGGGGGACAGAACTATTGTTGTGTCCAAGAATAAAACCAAGTTGGTAAGACTTGGAGTCGGTTCTTCCGCCCTCCAAGCCGTTGGGATAAAACCTCTTCCGCCTTGGGGGACCGTTGACCAGGTTTCACCTAGTAACCCTATGCAGGGGCCCTTACACGGTGCTACCATCCGGAGCCAGATGGACCCAGGTTTTTTAACTAGGTGTTACTCCTCCCCTTCCTCCTTCCTCATCACTTTATTGTTTTGAGCTTTCCTTTTAGCCCAGTGTTGCCTCATCCTTCGAGATCTTGCTTCCCTTTCTTCGGCAGAGATGTGGATCGTACGCTTTTGTTTGATTTTAACTTGGAAACGTTGTTTCTTATCCTTGGTGACGGTTTTGTCTGTGTTTTCCATGAGCATGATGTCTGTAATTTGGAGTTCCACGAGGTCTTTCTCAGTTTCCTTAAACCAAAGAGGTTTTGTTTTTTTTATTACGAAAGTAGTCGAAGATCTTTTTGGTTAGTCCGGACACTTCATAATGGTTAATACCTATGCATTTCTCTTTGTTAAAGAAAATATCCTTTGAGGGGAGGGGGAGGGGGTGTATCAAAGGCTTATCCTGATTATTTTAAATTTAACAGGTTTATACACCGTTCCCCCTGGGGCTCACATCTAGTGGGACGTGGTTTGGCGACCACGGGACCCCAGCTCAGTCTGGCATTGCTTCGCTTACTCTCACCTTTGCTGATCCCTCACTCTTTGAGGGTTCAGCCTTCTTTTTCTTTTCATTATATATCCTGTCTTCTGCACAATGCCCTCGAGGAGGCAGGGTGTGTGTAGCCCCACCCTGGATAGTGCTACACTCTCAAGGGCTCACAACTGCTGAGTTTGGGAGTTGACGCCCCTGAGGGATTCCCGAGGTGGGTCCGAGTTTTCCCCCTTTTTTTCATTGCTATTGGGGCGGGCCCTCTTCTCTTTCCCTTTCCTATCTGTCTTTCATGGCTCTCCTTCTTTCTAAGTCCCTCAATCCTCATTTACAAGGGTTGTGGGCATTTATATCCCCTTTCTTTTAGTTCCCTTACTCTTCTTTTCTTCCATTTTCTTCTCCTAGTCTGTAAGCTGTAGTTAGTTTTAATTTATTATAGATTGTCATTTTTCATGATCATCCAATCCATTCGGGGCCGATAACCTAGATGTTAGACCCCTTAAAACAATAATTATCATCATCATCATCATCATTTCATCACCATGTTTCAATTTCACCCAAACCATTAGAGGCCGATAACCTAGAAGTTAGACCCCTTAAAACAACAATTATCATCATCATATTTATAAACCGTTTTCTGTTTCAGGAACTGTCCAAGGTAATAAAACGAAACTTTGACAGGATATAAAATCATATCTCATACAGTGAAGTCCTTCTCTAAATGACGACACCTCGCAAGGGTCGCGTAGCGGAATCACCACTGAGTGTAGCAGCCTTTCGAGGAAAGACACTGTCGTTAGCAGCAGCGTAACTCCCATCTAGTTTAACACATTTACACTTTTTAACATATTTAATCATCATCATTACTTACATGAATTTCAGAGTAGTTGCTGGAAATTCTGTCGTTTTTCTAATCACACATTGCACCAACGTAGGAGGTTATGATACACTTGGTTTATTGAATTTGAATAATTAACATAATTAAGTGAAGTTCTCGGTGATAAATTGAATGACGTATCATTATGTAAAATATGTACTTTCTCGTTGCAATCAGATTTTCTACTAACAATTAGGCATTAATTTTAAGCTTTGCGCAGTCTACGTCAACTTTTGCTGCACTTTAAACATATAAAACTAGCGGTGTACATGAACCAAATAGTAATAAGCAAAGAGTTTTAAGCAGTACCATACCACTACAGACACGTACTGGAGGAAAGTACAGTATAACGAACAAAGCGCAGAGATAGGTCGAGCGCTAGAAGACAAACTTACAGAAACAATAGCACATCAAATGCAGACAATGATGGAGAACATCACTAGTAATATCAAAAAAATGATAAGAGATGAAATTGAAATTAAAGATAAACTGGAAATAGGATCCCATCTAGGAAATAATAAATCAAAACAATCAATTCCGTATCGCTTCGATAGGAACATAGGAACTCAATCAGAATTGACTCCCACAGAAAATAATATGGAAAACAATGTAAAAACAATTAGTTTCCCACCAATAACTGGCAACCCTTCACAAGTTCATAATCAAGAAACACCAAAGAACATTACAGCTGAAGAGAAATGGACGGAAGTCATAGGCAGGAAACAAAGACAACTACCACGACATCAAGCATCTATAACAGGCACAGGAATGGAAGACGTAAATCTACAAGCAGTAGAAAAGATGGCCTGGATATTTATAGGAAGAGTGCAACAGGAAACCACAGCCGAGTCCATAAAGAAATTCCTCATCAAAAAAGAAATTATAGGAGAAATTATATGCGAAGAATTCTTAACGAAATTTGATACAAAGTATTTCAAAGTGGGAATTCCCTTTAAATACCTGGAAAGAATAAATAAAGAAGACTTTTGGCCAGCAAACATCACCGTAAGACGTTTTCGGCTTTTTCGGAGGAATGCAAGGATACAACCAGAATAAAACAGATGAGTGGTGTATGAGTAACTCAAAAAATGGAGAATATGTGAGAAAAGACAACTTACAAATTATGTTATGGAACATTGAAGGTTTGAAGAACGCACTAAGCTCAGCACCCAAAGATTGCCTGAGTGGATACGACGCAGTATTATTAACAGAAACATTTCTCACAGATCATTGGCAACACGCAGAATATTACTGTATACATCTTCAAGCGCAACAAGGAGAAAGGGGAAGACCTGCAGGTGGAATTACTATCCTATTAAAGCCATGGTTGACGCCAATAATCTCAGAAATTAAATTAGATCACTCTCTGCTAATTGAAACACAATACATCACCATTATTACCTGTTACTTTCAACCGTATACAACGGCCATGGAGATAATAGATGAAGTAGGGCAACTAATATCATTGAGTAGGCACGACATCCCCCTAATCCTAGCCGGAGACTTAAATTGTAGGCTGGATGCACAAAACTATAAAACAACATTAGTAATGGAAAAAATGCAGGAAGATGGCCTACACCTTCTGAATAACCACAACATACCTACATATATATGCCATAATGGGAAAAGTGCGATAGATGTTGCGCTTATAAGAGGTCACATAAAAGGAGAAATAGCTCCACTATGGGCAGCAGATCATACACCTATAAGAAAGCATATTCCTTTGAAAATAGTAATACAGGGAGACTTGTGTACAACAAAGAGGCAAAGTAAACAGCTCTTATCAAGGAAGATAGACTGTGGGAAAGTAGAAGGTAGACCCGACCTTATAAAGAAAATAGAAACACTAACAGAAGATTCAAGACTAGATGAAGCAGTACAAGTCCTTGAAGAACTCCTAATACAAGCCACAACCCCTAGGAAAGATCGAAAGGCAAAACAATGGTTCGACCAGGAATGCTACCTATCAAAAAAAAAGACGTATTGGGGGCCTTACACCAGCTAAGGACGAATTGCGAGAGTCTTCTTTTCCTTCAAGAATATAACAAGAAAAGAAGTGACTACAAGACACTGATACGTGAAAAGAAAAGGACATTCTGGGAAGCGGAAGGAAAAAGAATCGTGGAGGAGGCTAAGAATGACCCATACATCGCACTACGCCCTAGGAAACAGGCACAGACACACTATATCAATATGCAAGAATGGACGACACACTTTAACAATCTACTCAACAGGGCAGGAATAACAAACATACCGGAAAACATAGAAGGAACTGACCAAACGACATTGGAATGGACTCCACTAACAACAAAAGAAGTTCAAAATATAATCGCAAGCATAAAGAAAAGCAAAGCTGCTGGACCAGACAACATATTCGGTGAATACATAAAAGACACGGCACACCTTCTATTACCAATATGGACGAAATTATATAATAAATGCATCGAGACGGCATCAATACCAGAGAGATGGAGACAGTCTACCATAAAAGTTCTCTATAAAGGCAAAGGTGACCCATATGATACAAATATGTACAGAGGCATCGCACTGGAGAACATTCCGTTCAAGATATTCACTAAATTAATAACAGAAAGAATCACAGAAGAAATAGATGTACAACTACCAGAAACACAATTTGGATTCAGGAAAGGAAGGTCAACTCTTACTGCAATAAAACTATTATTAAATAACATTTGGGAAGTCATGGAAAGAAAAGAAAAATTTTACGCAGTATTTATAGACTTCACAAAAGCATTTGATCGCATAAACCGTGATCTTGTGAAACTGAAGCTGGAAAAAGCTCTAGATAGAGATAATGTATGGACAAGAATTATACATACGGTACTACATTGGAACAACATAAGAATCTCGGATAATATATCACTCTCTGATCCGATAATTCAAACGAATGGAGTACTACAGGGTGACCCAATCAGCCCTTTGCTCTTCATCCTAGCAGCGGAAGACATAATGAGAATAACTCAAAAGACAGATATTGTATCATATGCGTACGCTGATGACATTGTGATCGGATCACATAACATCATAAAACTACAAAACATTCTAAAAGACATGGAGGAATGGTGCACTGATTTTAATTTTGACATCAACACATCTAAGACACAAATGATGGTGTTTCGACAAGGAGGAAAGGTACCGACCGGAACAGAAATTTTCATACAGGAAAAAAGAATAAATATAGTAAAAGAATTCAAATACCTAGGCATCACTCTACAAACAAGTGCAAAATGCTTTACAAAACATGTGACAGAAAAAATTACACAAGCGGTTCGGGCGATGCACGATATAAGATATATAAGAACACTCAACCTCGAGACAGCAATGGCATTATTTAAAAATAAAATAATGCCAATATTGACATACGGAATAGAAATCATATGGCCTTTCCTCACTGAAAAGAATCTATCATCACTTGAAAGTGTTAAAGCATTATACATTAAGAAAGCTATTGGAGTTTCAAAGATGACCAAATCTCGGCTAGTCTACCTCCTCGCGCGAGAAACATTCCTAATTGAAGACTTTAGAACGCTTCTAGTATTACCTAGCACAATAGGTGCGGAAAACCTATTAACGACTCTCAGAAGGAAGAGAGAAGAAATCCCACTGGAATTTTATGGAACGGGGGCCATGGTTGACCGGGCGTGGACATCTGCTAGCTTTGAGATGAGGCACATGTTCACACGCCTGGCAGTTCATGGTTTTCACCATTTGATTTGTACAAACAAAGCATACCATGATCCGGATGACACATGTGTATATCAACTATGCGGACACACATGTGAACGCTACCATATTGAAAAATGCAGCAAAAGAATAAAGTCCATAAAAGACTATGCTACCCAAGGCGCAGGTGCGCAAACATAGTGTATTTAAATGTATTTAATGGCTGTTTAGCTGCAATAAAAGTATTATTAAAACTATTTTAAAGCATATTACCTATTATAACCCTAAAAATCCGGTCCTTACTGATCATGGACCACAGCACAACGATTACCGAAGTATATCTTGCTTTTATATTAAATAAACAAAAAATTATGAAACAAATATTAAATAAACAAACAAATATTATATAAATAAACAAATATTAAATAACAAAACACATATTACATAAATAAATAAACAAATATTAAATAAACAAACAAATATTAAATAAATAAATAAACAAATATTAAATAAACAAACAAATATTATATAAATAAACAAATATTAAATAACAAAACACATATTAAATAAATAAACAAATATTAAATAACAAAACACATATTAAATAAATAAATAAATAAATAAATAAACAAATATTAAATAAACAAATATTAAATAAAAAAACAAATATTAAATAAACAAACAAATATTATATAAATAAACAAATATTAAATAACCAACACATATTAAATAAATAAACAAATATTAAATAAACAAACAAATATTAAATAAATAAACAAATATTAAATAAACAAACAAATATTATATAAATAAACAAATATTAAATAAACAAACAAATATTATATAAATAAACAAATATTAAATAAACAAACAAATATTATATAAATAAACAAATATTAAATAAACAAACAAATATTATATTAAATAAACAAATATTAAATAAAGAAACAAATATTAAATAAACAAACAAATATTAAATAAATAAATGAATATTAAAAACAAATATTAAATAAATAAATAAATAAATAAATAAATAAACGAATATTAAATAAACCAATATTAAATAAACAAACAAATATTAAATATATAAATTAACGAATATTAAATAAAGAAACAAATATTAAGTAAATAATTAAACGAATATTGAATAAATAAATAAACGAATATTAAATAAACAAACAAATATTAAATAAATAAATAAATAAATAAATAAACGAATATCAAATAAATAAACATATATTAAATAAACTAACATATATTAAATAAATAAACGAATATTAAAGAAACATACAGACAAATATTTAAAAAATATCTGCCTGACTAATAATGCTTGTGTGGGGTTGAAAAATAAAACACTGACCGTTCCCTTTGCTGGCCAGTGGGGATCCATTGGGCGACTGAACTATTTCCTGATGAGCTATTTAAAATGGCGATCTTAACTTGGTTTGAGAAACAAATGCAGGCCCGACGAGAGGGAGGGGCAAGCGTGGCTATAGCCCCGGGGCCCGGATTTGCTGAGGGGCCCGAGGCGGTGAAAAAACTTAGAGTGAGCATGCTGAGCTTCTATGCCCAAGATCGCGGGTTCAAACCCGGCCGAAGTCATCGGATTTTTAAGAGCGTTAAAATTCCCACAGTACGCCTTCCTTCGGTGCAGAAGTAAAGCCAGCCGGCCCATGTCATAGATTTATGCTATGCAAAAGAACTTTCCACTAACTAAACTTGTGTGAAGCAAAATTTGTAGGTTAGGTTTGATTAATGCTCTTAAATTCCAACATTCGTCACCAGGCGCTGGTTGCGATGGCATCTAGTAATAGCCAAGTTCACAGCTAGGTATCGTTGACGGTAGAGTTTGGTATCGAAAGTAGGAACTAATTGAAATTATCGTCTGCAGTCCTTACTTGAATTAAAAGCACATAACACACACTAATACAGTCATCACAATTAACATTGTTTATCAGGCAGATTATACACACACCCAAAGTACACGGGGCTACATGACCGCGTTGACGCAGTCCTTAAACTAAGGAACCAACCAACCGAACTTAGAGTGGACAACTTTATTTAATTCAATGTCAAAACTATTATGACATTTTCTAATATGACTCAATACAGCCAGTGCATAGTATCCAAAACATTACAAAGACAACATATAGTTAATGTTTAGCCTACTTTTCACATTTTGCAAAAATGAGGAAAAAGTAGACTTATGAGATCGATCCGGGCAAATGTATGTCTGTCTGTCTGGATGGCTGGCTGGCTGGCTGGCTGTGTGTCCCCCGCTATCAACTCCTAGACGGTTGCAGTAATCGAAACCAAATTTGGTATGAGTAAAGATCTATACCTGAATATCTCAATGCCATATTTCAAAGTGATGTCAGTGCTACCAACTGCTGAAAATTTGCAATAGAAATTTTAGCTCCATGTTGGATATCTTGGAAGGTATGAATGGGAGCTATTTCAAAATTGGCACACGCATAAATAATAATATTTCAGTTTTATTTCTAGGAGTCCATACATGGCAGTATTGCCAAAAGTATTATAAGCCTGCTGATAGGTCCAATCTTTAAATGCATATAATTTCTACACTATCAATTGGAATTCAACCAAATTTTGTATGTGCTATGTGCACATAAACAGGTACTGAACCTTTTATCCTCTGTTGGATAAATGATTCTATGTTTTATTTCTTCAATTAATAAATATTTCTACAAGCATCATAAAAGTAGCCAGACGGAAATGAGGAAATTTCAAGCATTTGTTGGAGACAGCGGGGACATACCTGAAGCTGTTTGACAAAAGGCTAAATACTTAGGATTGTGAAAAGAATGACCATAGCTATGATTCAGAAGGACAGGTGGTGGCTGCCTCAAAATAGAAGCGACGCGCAGTGAGACACGGCTCTGGTATGTTCATTGTAATATTCGCGCCTAGAAGAAAGATGATGCAGTAACGTGAGTGGCTGATGTACATGCTAGACACTCCTACTAGCCAAGGTCTGAATAAAATCCGCCAAGTTACAGAAAAGGTGGGAACCAATGAGAGAAGAATGCTTATTTAGCGCGGCAGGTCTAGCGTGGGCACGCTACGGCTAGCATTCACGCGGGAGATCGCCTAGACAACATCTCTACGATCGATTCTAGGATTAATGGGCATATTCTTGACATGCGCTATTTTTCGAGTTCAGTGATATTTATTTCATTCCTGTATCACTATTATTTTGTGAAATTTTTATCTAATTTCCCCCTCTATCTACACCTAGGGCTGGTTCATTTATAAGTGGTGTGAAGAGCCAAGACTTTTATTATTATTGTGTGTGTCGAGGGCACAGCTTGTTATTTTGTGTGTCAGTGGACACAGGCTTTTATACTTTGCGCGTCTAAGGACGTTGATATTTATACTTTGCGTGTCATGAAGGACACAGAAATTATTGTTAAAAGTGTTAAATTCAGTGTTAGATAGTCACAGTACTATATTTGTAGGGGCAGTATCTTCGATAATTCGCCAACAAACTGTTTTGGGGAAAGAAGTACCCGAACGGCAAATTTAGTAGTCAGACATCAAGTGTATAATAATTTAATTTTTGAATCAGCACGAGAGATGAAATCATTGACCATGGAGGAAGCCTGGAAATATCAAGACTCCGTCAAGATGGTTGAGATGAGATAAGAAGAATCCGGTTGGGAGATGGCTGCGGATGTTCTTTGACGGATGGCTGACTGAGGATGAGTACTGAATAATATTTATTATTACCTGATAAATTAACTTATGGTGTATGGGACATATTTTGTTTTGTAAATAATTTGCTTGTGTGATTAACGTAGTCTATTTAGTTTTGGTCTGACACACCTTTTGCATGGAAACAGCTCGCATATGTAATTAGTAGAAGGTTCTTTTCTTGTTTGTTGTTTTAACTAACGTAGCTACGTGGACGACCGTGTTTGCATACGCTACGCAATGCGGTTAAAAAACGTCTCTCGGAGATATGTTGTGTTTCAGAAGTAGGACTGAAGTAATATAATTATACAGTAGATTGGAGGGTAATTGATTTCTTTTGTTTTATTATTGATCAGATTCAGTGAAATTATTGCCTTTGAAGCAATGTGATTTGTGACGAAGAGCAGTCAGCTCTATCGTAGGTTTTAATATTTTTTTAATTGTTGGCGAGCATCCATTCAGCCGATCTGTGTGAAAATGTATTGTTATTCCCAAGTGTGTGTGTGAGTGTGTGTATTTTGTGTCATTACAAGCGGGAATTCCAGCGTAGACTGATTTCTGGCAGCTTGATGACGAATCCATATTGTGACCTCGCGAGGGCAATTCTGGATATTTTGATTAATGTCTGACCATAGTGGTTGAGTTTGTTGCTGTTGATTCCTTGAGATAACGGCACAGCTGGTCAGTTATATTTATACACACTGGAGTGGGACGATGACAGGTAATTGAGGAAGAGGGGAGATGTTTCACAAGACGGACTGAAGGTTGCCAGCCAGGTCATTAGTGGAGAATGCCTGTGTGGCTCAGTAATAACTTGAAATACAGAATTAAGAACTGATCAATGATAAAAATTGTTTTAATAAATGGGAGTTGCCTACGAATCACGATAATCTCCGAAGCGTTAGCTTAACATGCAGTTTATTCATATAAAGTAATGTCAGCCAGTCAGGCTTTTGTTGTTGTTGGTTTATTCCATGTTTATATTTCATTCAGTGACCCGTGAGTCACGTGCTATGCTGTATTTCCTTGTTTGTGTTGAGCAATCTGGCCAATGTTGGCAGCTCATAGTCAAGTGCGTCTTCGCGCTAATGAGGGTCCCGAGAGAGATTCCTGTAAATAATAGATTTAGTGCGTGTGTCAGCATTACTTTTTAAGGGTTTTTATTAATGTCATGTTCCATATCCGTAAACGTTGATTTACGAGATGATTGTTCGTAAGCATCGTGGCTGTTAACCCGTTGTAAACGAACAGTCATCCAAAGTACTCATTCCTCGTAGTTAGTCATTACGCGCACATAAAACCCAAATTGCAAGGTAGTGGAACCAGGATCCACATTTTAAATAAAGGGGAGATCCGTCTGACTCCTCAGACTTATAGATATTCCTCTCATGGGAAATTCAGGGAGGATTGTTTTTATATTTTATTGTTGTTTATTTCTTTTTATGCACTATTAGTCATTAAATCTTGTTATTATTTTACATCTTGTCACCTTTCTTTCTTAATTTATAGTTTGCATCCTATGACCCTTGCCTCAGTAGAGCATGTTGTTAGGCGAACGTAAACATAACATAGGAACTGAGCGCGACCCCTTGATTAAGATTTCTTACATTAAACACTGCTTTTCTGAAGGGTTCATAGGAGTAAACTGGTGCGGCCAAGCGTGGGGCGGTTCACTGTGGTGTAACGGCAAAGATTTTTCACATGTCAATGTAAGCGTAGTTGGATTTCCTAACTGACGCAACAATGAAGGTGTAATTTGGTTGCTGGGTCGCTGCTGGAACACATTTAAGTGGCGTATTTGAGTAAAACTGACATGCCGCAAGTGCAGGCAGATATGGCAGTATTTTAATCACCGGGAAGTGATATTTTATTAAAAGTAAGTGAGGCGAAGAGGATACCGCCAAGTGTGTGAAATATTAAGTAAAATCAGGAGTTTGCAATGTAAAATACGCTTCACGTTTTTGTCTATTGAATTAAAGTAAAAGGTAATATATGTGATACCGGGCGCCCAATGATTAAAATTATAACTAGATTTGTTTAGAAAGTCAAACTTGTGAAAATGTTAGGAGACTGTAGCCTTAAATGACAATTAATACTTTGTTAATTAGTCAGTGTTAATATCAGATCAGGATAACAATTTAATGACTGAATATGTGTTTGGGTTTAAATTAAGTTGAGTAAAATTAGAACTACTCAGAGATGCAATCGACTAGTGGGATTAAATGTAAAAATAAATGAGCTGAGTAGGGTAAAGAAATTAAATGTGCATTGGATTTTATGTGTGTGTCAAAGGGCATTGCTTTATGCCATTTCCCTAATGTCTCATATAAAGTGTGTAATATGGCAACGGTTGAACAGATTCAAGAAATCATTGAGAGTGCAGCTAGGAGAACACAGGCATTGTTGGACACTAAATTGGCGGAACAGAGTCAGTCATTAAATACTAGTATGTTAGAACAAAGTGAAGCATTAAACGCGAAATTATCTGAGCAAATAAACAATACTATGGTAGAACAAAGTGAAGCATTAAACGCGAAATTATCTGAACAAATAAACAATAGTTTGTTAGAACAAAGTGAGTCGATAAACAAATTATCAGAACAAAGTGAATCATTGCGGACACAATTAAATAACAGTAGAATTGAACAGAATGAATATCAGGCGGAACAAGCTAGGTTATTAAAAAGTGAAATTAATGACACTATCAATTCACAATTAGAAGCGCAGAACATTAAAAACACGAACCAATTAGCTTCGTTAACCGCAGAGATGAAAGATCACACTAATCAACAGATGGTATTACTGGCCCTAGATGTTAGTAAAAATAATGAAAAGCAATTAGACCAGATTAAGAAAATGGAAAGTATTTTTGATCAAAAACTTAGCATTCTGGATGAAACGGTGTTAGCTAAATTAGAGCAAATTGAAATAGCGTGCACTATGAATACAAGCGAGGTCAAGATAGCTCAGGAGAAGTTAGAAGGACGATTTATGGAGATGGAAAAGAGCGGCAAAGTCATTCAACAACAATCATCAGCGGTAGATGAGAATATATCCGGCATAATTAAAGATATGGATCGTCTCGAAATAAAATCAGCAGAACAATGGAAAAGCCTAGAAGCGGATCAGGAGCAATTAAAGAGTACCTTACACGACACTAAAAGCCAGATTGAAGAGAAAGTAAGCACGATTAAAGAGCAGATAAGAAAAGATTGGAAAAAAATGAATATCGATTCTAAGGAGGAAAGATCCACTATTCTTAAAACAGTAGGCGAAAATCACACTCGTATTCAAGCCTTAGAGCAAGAAATGAAGAGCAAGCTTAAAGAACAGACGGACAGGATCATTAAAGCCGAACTCAGGTCATTAGAGCAATCATCGATATTTAGAACGGGAACATTGAAAGACAAGCAGGATGACTCAAATAGCCCCGAGGCAAGCACAGCAGGAAGTCAGACTCAGGCGGAGAGCCCATTAACAACAAACACGGACGGGTTTCGCAAGAATATCGATAGGAGCTCAACACCACAAGACGGGCATCAGCCTATACAACTTATCCAAGTAATTCGCTCAAGTGATTATAAACCACAGAAATACACGGAAAATTCAGGGGTAACACCTAAAGCTTTTATTAAAGAAATTGAAGACCATTTCAATGACACTGGGGTACCTGAAGCACGTAGATTGAGGATGATGGAGAGATTTTTATCAGGAAATGTCCTTACATGGTTTTTAAGCTTCAAATATACATTTGGAACCATGTCGGATTTTAAATTGGCGTTTCTGCGCAAATATTGGTCGCCCGCGATACAACAGAGTCTAAGGATGGAGCTTTATTCTAGAAAGTACCAGACCACCCAGCAAACAAAATACTCAGATTTCTTTAACATGCAAATGTTAAAATTTCGCGACCTTGATTACCCTTTAAATGAAGCGGATTTGGTGATGACGATAGCGCGGCAATTGCCAGTCAACGTCCAACAAGTACTAGTTGCAGCGAACGTTAGTACGGCCATACATGCAGAGCAGATATTACGCCAGATAGATGAGACTACGTCTCATAATCATTATAGAGGAGGAAGACAGCTGGAGTTAGTCAACACGACAGAGGTCATAAAACCTAAGCAGGCAAACACTAAAACGCAGGGCACTAATACAAGCACTTCCACGCCTAGGCGAAACCAGGAATAAGGAGAAAACAGACCATACCAGCGTAACGAAAATAACTACAATAATAGATCATATCAAGGCAACAATAGGTACCAACAGAGAGGATATCAACATTGGCGTGAAAATCGAAGAAATGAGAGGCCTTATGGAAGATACGGTGATTACAATGCTAATCAAAGATGGAAAGGAAGGAGAGACCAAAATCAAGGAGAGCCACGTAATTATCGAAATGACTGGGATGATAGGCACGCTCAATCACAAAATTATCTAGAGGAATTACACGCTAGTCAAGGTGGAGAGCTAGGAAGATGGGAAAAAGCCATTGGGAACATGAAGAATCCTGATACACATACCGAGGAAGCTGGAAGTCTACTGAGACAAGAGGAATATCAAGGGCATCGGCGACAAACGGATGATGGGAGTCGCACCGGAGCTTTAAAAAAATGCTAAATTTGGATAAAGAAGACAGCCTACAAATGCAACAGTCGGAAGTTGAAGAGGGATGGATAGTAGCGAACATACAAGAATGGATTGCTTTACCAGAAGACTGCCTGGAGGAGACAGTGAAACCACGGAAGGATGAAATTAGGCAGTTACCCATTATTTACGCAAGGATTGGTGGAATTAATATAAGATGTTTATTGGATACGGGGTCACAGATCAGTCTGGTATCGGAGGCCTTGGTTCGAGAGTTGGGACGGAGTCAAAATATTCCTGTAATTCCCGTACCACAGCTCAAAGTGAGGGGTGTTATACCTGAACGCACCGTCACTTGTAAACGTCAGGCATACTTTGAGCTGAACATATTGGAACACACTTTTGGGCAAACATTCATTATCATGGCAAAGATGAATTTCAATATAATTCTTGGTGCAAATTTTATTTGTGACTATCAAGCAGTGATAGATTTGCACAAGAATACTGTCAGTTTTAGAGAGTATGATCAGCTGAAGAACGTGGGATTGCATATGGATGAAATCACTACCGGAAGATATGTAAATTCTTGGGCATTGGAAGCAATATCGGAAGAGACGGAAGAGGAGGTACGAAAGGCAGAAGATAACATCATAGAAGGAGCTGTTGTGGAACTAGACGATGAGAGTGAATCCCAGGAGATATGGTCTTTATTAACGGAAGGAGACGACAGTGAGGCACAATTTGAAGAGTTACTACAGGAGCGGCTCAATGACATTCAACTTGGGGGTGAACACAGAAAGCAATTGGAAGAGATATTAAGGAAGCACAAAACAGTATTTGATACAGTACCTGGGAAAATATTAAATTTCAAATATTCAATGCAAGTCGAGGATTGGTCACCTTTCAAAAGTAGATTGTATCCAATTCCTGAAAAATATCGTTGTCAAGTCAAGGTCATTATAGATGAGATGTTACAAGCTGGAGTGATAAGGAAGACACCGACACCTTATCTAAATGCGATTTTGGCAGTCACAAAACCAAATGGATCTATTAGACTTTGTTTAGATGCCAGAAATCTCAACACGAGACTCATTTTTCCTGAGTATGACAGAGCGCCAATCATCAGAGACGTATTAAAAGGCTTTAAAAACAAAAGCATTTATTCATCTGTTGATCTGACGAGCTCGTTCCACCATATTGGATTGGATGAGAAGTCACAGCTTCTAACTGGCTTCTTATTCGATAACCAAACGTTTTGCTTCGTTCGAATGCCCTTTGGAGTCAAAACAGCGGGATGTGCTTTAATCCGAGCCCTGGACCGGAATCTAACCGAGGAAGTTAAGGAGATGACGGTACGCTACATTGATGATATTTTGCTGGCATCCGACAACATTGAAACTCACATGGAAAATTTAGATAAAGTATTAGGCAACCTGAATGCATCTAATTTCAAAGTAAACCTGAAGAAATCGCATTTCTTCAAGACCGAGATCTTATATTTGGGTCACATCATTGACAAGGAGGGAGTGAAGCCAAATCCAGCTAAGATCGAAGCGATAAAGAATTTCCCTACACCAACGAGAATCAAGCACATTCGGGCTTTCTTAGGCGTAACGGGATTCTTTAAGGAAAACTGTCCAGGTTATACGGAGACTGTAGCTCCTATGCAGGAAATGCTAAAGAAGAATAATAAATGGTTATGGAATGCGGAGTGTGAGAAGGCATTCCAAGCAACAAAACAGCTATTGGAAAACTGCATTAAATTAGGATATCCAGATTTCAAGCACAAATTTATAATCCAAGCGGATGCTTCACTAATTGGTATAGGTGCTATGCTCTACCAAGAGGATCCAGCTAACCTGCAGCAAAAAACATATTTGGCATTTGTCAGCCGAAAATTGCTTAAGCACGAGCGCAATTATACTGTAACGGAACTAGAGCTGTTGGCCATACTTCATGCGCAACAACAATGGAAACGAATAATTTATGGCTACCCTATTGTTGTCAGGACCGATCACAAGGCACTAACATTCTTGTTTAAGACGTCGATGGCAAGCGAACGTGTGACACGTTGGTCTATATATATTCAGCAGTTTAGCATTGAGATTGAACATTGCCCAGGGAAGATGAACGTGATTCCGGATGCACTCAGCAGGAACCCAGAGCCTGATAATGAAGAAACAGCGATGGTACAACACTTGGAGTTAACACCGAAGGACCGGGAATTCTTGGAGGAGTTACGTGAGATACAGCGAGAACAAGAAGCGGAACCATGGATGATGCAATTAATTCAATACTTCAGAAAGCAACTACCTACAGGAACACCTGCATTTCGAGAATCGAAAGCCAAAGAAGGAAGATATGTTTATGTCAACAATTTGCTGCACAAATGGGTAGATAATGACCACACCAAGTTACGCATATTAGTACCTGCTTCTTTACAGCGAGGACTGACATGCCATACGCACGAAAGTTACGGTCACGTGGGCGTAGATAAGTGCGAAGCGACGATAGGAGAGACATTTACATGGCCACGTATGAGAACAACTATATTTGACGTCATTACGACTTGTGATCCTTGTCAGAGGACAAAGCCAAATAATTATTTAATGAGGCAGTATCCTAGACCTTTGCTACCTCAGAAACCCTGCGAGCTACTGGCACTCGACTGTTTCGGTCCAATCCCGAAAGGAAGGCGAGGTTGCCGACACTTACTAGTGTGCATTGATGTATTCTCCAAGTTTGTCGTATTATGCCCCATTCAGAAAACTACTTCAAAACAGGTACTCAGTCGTATTCGGAATAGAGTTATTCCAATCCTTGGAAAACCAGAATTTATATTATCAGATCATGGCAGTTATTTCACAAGCACCGAATTCAAGAAAGGTATGGAGGACATGGGTATAAAACACATTTTAAGCAGTATCCGACATGCTCAAGCAAATCCAAGTGAGAGAGCAATTAAATGTGTAACTTCATATTTGAGAATCTTCATTCCAAATGAACATCACAGATGGGTGGATAAAATTAAGGATGTAGAGACATGCATGAATTCTACCAGGCACGAGTCAACAGGACAGATCCCTATGGTCCTACACAAAAACGAGTATCTAGTGAGAACGTGGAAAAGCATCATTAACTGCCCACAAGATCCAATGATAGCACCTGACCTGCGAATTGAGAGGACGAGAGCCTACATGAGGAAACAAGCAGACCGCAGATTACGGCGAGTAAGAAATAAGAGGTTTCACAGTGATCTTGAAATCAACCAGCTTGTTTTGGTGAAACGACCCGCTACATCGGATCCATAGAAGAAAATCTTCAGCAAATTCTGCGAATAGTTCATAGGACCATATTCTATTGTCAGGAACCTTGGAAATAATGCTTACAGGGTGAAAGAGTTAAGCACTGGAACAATGTCGGTTTACAACGCAGCCAACTTAAAAAACTATCGTAGAAGTGAACCATGGGAGCGCCGAAATAATGATGCAGTTTGAATATATGGACGTCCTACTATCAACAAAGTGAACGGGGAGCAGTTGAGTACGGCACGTGAAGGAGGAAGTAGAATTGGTGTTGACAAACATTAACGAGGCAAGCAGAGTGTTGCCCGAGGCGCCAGCGCGTCACGCAAGCAGTTGAGAGAGTCATTATGAGCAGGATGTGAAACGAGTAAATGCCATTCAAGACAGGAGCGACTAGACCAAGTAATAGAAAAGGGGTGATTCCGAAATAAAACAAATTGGCCTACGGAAGTCTTTTAAAATTGTCGACTTTATTCCTAATTTCGAAATTTTGTGAGTGGGAGAGTTGTGAACCCTTTATCCTCTGTTGGATAAATGATTCTATGTTTTATTTCTTCAATTAATAAATATTTCTACAAGCATCATGAAAGTAGCCAGACGGAGATTAGGAAATTTCAAGCATTTGTTGGAGACAGCGGGGACATACCTGAAGCTGTTTGACAAAAGGCTAAATACTTAGGATTGTGAAAAGAATGACCATAGCTATGATTCAGAAGGACAGGTGGTGGCGGCCTCAAAATAGAAGCGACGCGCAGTGAGACACGGCTCTGGTATGTTCATTGTAATATTCGCGCCTAGAAGAAAGATGATGCAGTAACGTGAGTGGCTGATGTACATGCTAGACACTCCTACTAGCCAAGGTCTGAATAAAATCCGCCAAGTTACAGAAAAGGTGGGAACCAATGAGAGAAGAATGCTTATTTAGCACGGCAGGTCTAGCGTGGGCACGCTACGGCTAGCATTCACGCGGGAGATCGCCTAGACAACATCTCTACGATCGATTCTAGGATTAATGGGCATATTCTTGACCTGCGCTATTTTTCGAGTTCAGTGATATTTATTTCATTCCTGTATCACTATTATTTTGTGAAATTTTTATCTAATTTCCCCCTCTATCTACACCTAGGGCTGGTTCATTTATAAGTGGTGTGAAGAGCCAAGACTTTTATTATTATTGTGTGTGTCGAGGGCACAGCTTGTTATTTTGTGTGTCAGTGGACACAGGCTTTTATACTTTGCGCGTCTAAGGACGTTGATATTTATACTTTGCGTGTCATGAAGGACACAGAAATTATTGTTAAAAGTGTTAAATTCAGTGTTAGATAGTCACAGTACTATATTTGTAGGGGCAGTATCTTCGATAATTCGCCAACAAACTGTTTTGGGGAAAGAAGTACCCGAACGGCAAATTTAGTAGTCAGACATCAAGTGTATAATAATTTAATTTTTGAATCAGCACGAGAGATGAAATCATTGACCATGGAGGAAGCCTGGAAATATCAAGACTCCGTCAAGATGGTTGAGATGAGATAAGAAGAATCCGGTTGGGAGATGGCTGCGGATGTTCTTTGACGGATGGCTGACTGAGGATGAGTACTGAATAATATTTATTATTACCTGATAAATTAACTTATGGTGTATGGGACATATTTTGTTTTGTAAATAATTTGCTTGTGTGATTAACGTAGTCTATTTAGTTTTGGTCTGACACACCTTTTGCATGGAAACAGCTCGCATATGTAATTAGTAGAAGGTTCTTTTCTTGTTTGTTGTTTTAACTAACGTAGCTACGTGGACGACCGTGTTTGCATACGCTACGCAATGCGGTTAAAAAACGTCTCTCGGAGATATGTTGTATTTCAGAAGTAGGACTGAAGTAATATAATTATACAGTAGATTGGAGGGTAATTGATTTCTTTTGTTTTATTATTGATCAGATTCAGTGAAATTATTGCCTTTGAAGCAATGTGATTTGTGACGAAGAGCAGTCAGCTCTATCGTAGGTTTTAATATTTTTTTAATTGTTGGCGAGCATCCATTCAGCCGATCTGTGTGAAAATGTATTGTCATTCCCAAGTGTGTGTGTGAGTGTGTGTATTTTGTGTCATTACAAGCGGGAATTCCAGCGTAGACTGATTTCTGGCAGCTTGATGACGAATCCATATTGTGACCTCGCGAGGGCAATTCTGGATATTTTGATTAATGTCTGACCATAGTGGTTGAGTTTGTTGCTGTTGATTCCTTGAGATAACGGCACAGCTGGTCAGTTATATTTATACACACTGGAGTGGGACGATGACAGGTAATTGAGGAAGAGGGGAGATGTTTCACAAGACGGACTGAAGGTTGCCAGCCAGGTCATTAGTGGAGAATGCCTGTGTGGCTCAGTAATAACTTGAAATACAGAATTAAGAACTGATCAATGATAAAAAATTGTTTTAATAAATGGGAGTTGCCTACGAATCACGATAATCTCCGAAGCGTTAGCTTAACATGCAGTTTGTTCATATAAAGTAATGTCAGCCAGTCAGGCTTTTGTTGTTGTTGGTTTATTCCATGTTTATATTTCATTCAGTGACCCGTGAGTCACGTGCTATGCTGTATTTCCTTGTTTGTGTTGAGCAATCTGGCCAATGTTGGCAGCTCATAGTCAAGTGCGTCTTCGCGCTAATGAGGGTCCCGAGAGAGATTCCTGTAAATAATAGATTTAGTGCGTGTGTCAGCATTACATTTTAAGGGTTTTTATTAATGTCATGTTCCATATCCGTAAACGTTGATTTACGAGATGATTGTTCGTAAGCATCGTGGCTGTTAACCCGTTGTAAACGAACAGTCATCCAAAGTACTCACTCCTCGTAGTTAGTCATTACGCGCACATAAAACCCAAATTGCAAGGTAGTGGAACCAGGATCCACATTTTAAATAAAGGGGAGATCCGTCTGACTCCTCAGATTTATAGATATTCCTGTCATGGGAAATTCAGGGAGGATTGTTTTTATATTTTATTGTTGTTTATTTCTTTTTATGCACTATTAGTCATTAAATCTTGTTATTATTTTACATCTTGTCACCTTTCTTTCTTAATTTATAGTTTGCATCCTATGACCCTTGCCTCAGTAGAGCATGTTGTTTGGCGAACGTAAACATCACATAGGAACTGAGCGCGACCCCTTGATTAAGATTTCTTACATTAAACACTGCTTTTCTGAAGGGTTCAGTACGACTGAGCGTATTCTTAAGATCCACCAGAGCTGCCAACTGTTAATAAATGCTCTCAATTTATATTATCCAAATACGAATATATCAGAAAGTATGCAAGCCAATAGCTCTAAACTATGCACACGTACAATGTAGTACCAGGCATTCTAGATTAATTTGGAGTAACTAATATACGTCAGTGCTGCCAACATGATTCTAAGCCTGCTGATAGGTCCAATTTTAAAATGCTTGTAACTTCTATACTAACTAATGGATTTCATTCAAAATTGGCACAACAATAGATCGTGTTATTTCAGATTATTTCTGATCAATACATGCATGACATTGTTGCCAAAATGACTTTACGCGCGCTGTTAGATCCAATGTTTAACTGCATGTAACTTTCATGCGATCCATTGGACTTCAAACAAATTTTGTATTCTGTACCTTAAGAGACGACACTAAGAATATATTCAGTCACCAGGGCTGCCAACTGTAGGTCTCTATTAGGCTACATTAGGCTACATTATTCCAGGTATACAGTATTTCGATCTAATTTGAAATTTCTGTATTTCGTCATTATTCTAGATAGATCCGTATTGATTAATCATTGGCATGAATCTTAAATTTTAAGAAAAGTAGGTTCTTTAGTTCGTCACGGAACTTCTTGTTTAAATAACCATCGTGTTGTTAGTTTTTATTTCGGGGAATGGCAAAGTTGCCAGGGATGTCCATTTAATTTAACTGGTACTAACGTTCCATAGTTCTTAACATTTCTAATCCAATCCCTGGAAAAAATACTTTTTAATTCATATATTTCTGAAAGGAGTATGGCTTATTCTTGTGGAGCCTGAACACGTTCAGATACAACGAAAATGGAATTTTTAATGCTCAGTGATAAAAATCTTGATGTAAAAGAACAACCGATGAAAGAAAAGAAAGGTGAATGGCTGAATAACTAAAAACAAAGTAAATTGATAATCAGTTGGGCAAATTAAATTCCACAGATGATGATAGTAGTTTTAAGGGGCGAAACAGAGAGAATGTTGAGGGGTAGGGTTAAAATTTGCAAGCTTAATACCGTAATTCCAAATTATGTCCCTGGATGAATAACATTGGAGGGACACGGACGACATTGTCCTAGGGCCCGTGATCGCTCTCTACGGCCCTGAACACATGGACATAACAAGTTTTGCAACTTGACAACTCAATTGCCTTTGGGCTAAGAATAAGGTCCAGTGGATGTGGTTTGTAGCTCATCAGCTCAATAAAGCTGAGACAAATCACGTGAGTTCTCTGTCTGTCTGGGCCACATTTAGCTTCTCAATGGAGACCACACACGCGACCTAACCTCACCTAACGTGAATGGGCAGTGTTGCCAACAGTGCCAGTGTCGGTAAACAATCCATTATTCGTATTTGAGAATGGCCTGTTGGGTTAGGTTATTAAATCCACACTGCTGGTCTGAGGGCTGTAACGTGTACTTTCAGCCTCGTGAGGCACAACTGAGAAGAGAAGGGTTCCATTCCTACCTTAGCCATCCTCGAATTCGATTTCCGAGTTTCCCCACTTCTACTCCAGGCTAAGGCTCGGATGGTGCCTAACTTAAGGCCACGGCCAATTCCTACCCAAATCCTACCTCAATTTCAAATATACACTCTAGTACAGACATCACGGTTGCACAGGTTATCTGACAAATTGCACACACACCTAAGTACACAGGGATAATCATCGCGATATCCAAGTCCTCCCTAATGAAACAACAACTTCTAAAACTAGCCCTCCAAGGCACGTTGTTGTTTGAGTCTTCAGTCTTTTGACTGGTTTGATGCAGCCCTCCATGCTTCCCTGTCCTGTTCTAATCGTGTCACCTCTACATAGCTACCACACCCTACATCCAAGGCAATTTGTTAACATATTCTAACCTTGGTCTACCCCTACAGTTCTTGTCCTCGACCCTTCCTTCCATTAATAAGTTTGATATTCCTGGGTGTCTAGATAGGTGTCCTACCAACCTATCTCTTCTCGTCATTAGCAGCCCTCTCCTTTCCCAATCGTCTTAACACCTCTTCATTTGTAACCCTATCTACCCATCTGATCTTCATCATTCTCCTGTAACACCACATTTCGAACGATTCATATCTCCTCTTTCCTGCTGCTCCAACAGACAAAGTTTCACTTCCAGCACCCCGTTCCACACAAAAGCTTTCAAAAACGGCTTTCTAATGCCTAAATCTATATTCGATGTCAACAGATTCCTTTTCTGTAGAAATGCTTTCCTTGCCTATGCTAACCTACTTTTAATATCCTCTTTGCTTCCTACATCACTGGTTATTTTGCTTCCTAAGTAACAGAAGTTTCATACTGCCTTTAGCTTTTCACCTGCCAATTCGACGTCCAAAGGTTTTTCTCATTTCTTTCGGCTGCATTCCAGTATTTTTGTTTTACATTTATTAATTTTGATCATGAATTCTTTCCTCAAGACAGAATCCATACCATTTAAAAACTCATTCAAATCCTCTGGTGTGTCGGGTAAGATGACGATGTCATAAGCACATCTCAGAGTTGAAATTATTTGTCCTTGAAATCAAGTGCAGCTTGTATTACTGTGAAATACTTTAGTTTCAACCCTCTCACCAAGAAAAAATAAAGAAATGACAAGTAGTTCCGTGAAGAACTAAACAGCCTACTTTCATATATCCTGCTTATGTTAATTGCTATCAACACACAAAATTTCAGTTTAATTGATGCAATAGATTCGTAGATATTGAGAACCGTCTAAATATTTCGGATGGCTGCAATGTTGGATTATAGGGAGGTGAAAGGCTGCTTGAGCGTATGGCTCTCGCAGTAAAGAAGCGCAGGTTCACTTCATAAGACGAGAGGTAGTGCACAGTAGTTCACTCCTGTGGGGGTGGGGATCCGGCCACGCACACCAAGAGCCCGCTGATGAGCCTATCTTGGTGTTCCTAGGCGAGCCCCCGCACAAGACACTGCATAAACCTAGAAAAAAGACTGAGTTTAAAAAAGATAATTTGTTCAGGAATACTGTATGTACTAAGCGTGTAGTCGGTACATTGCTTTACAAACTTCAGTAACTTGATACATTTAAATTTAGAAGATACAGTTGAAGTCGATAAATCGAAGACTGTACTAGTTGACTATAAAGGTTCTTTAAATTTTTTAATAGGCTGGTTGGTTGGTTCCTCAGTTTAGAGGCTGCGACAACGCGGTCATGTAGCCCCGTGTACTTTGGGAGTGTGTAGAATCTGTCTGATAACCGGTGTTAATTGCGATGACTGTATTAGTGTGTGTTATCTATCTTATCTTATCTGTTTTCAATTCAAGTGAGGATTGCAGACATAGAATTTTTTTAAAGAAGTTCCTACTTTTGCCGCCAAACGCCACCATCAACGACTACTAGTTCAGAAATTAATTACCAGATGCCACCGCAGTCGGCCCCTGGCGACGGAACCTAGGAGCGTTTGTCGGATGTTTAACCTATATATAATTTAGCTTCACACAGGTGAAATTAGTGGAAGGTTCTTTAACATGCCATACATATATGACATGGGACCGCCGGCTTTACTTCCCCTCCGAAGGAAGGCATACTGAGGGATTTTTAACGCTCTTAAAAATCCGACAGCTTTGGCAGGGTTTGAACCCGCGATCTTGGGCATAGAAGCTCAGCATGCTAGCAACTACGCCACCGAAACCGCTTTTTAATAGGCACATGAATGAAAAGTTAGAAGACCAGATTTGAAGCAGCAATGGAGCAAGTTCAAGAATGACAACTACATGTAGGCGCACGATAAGGCGACCACAGTCAAATCGACCATGCTAAGTCACCTAGTTTGTAGTGCAGGAGAAATGTAAGAAATGCATTGAAAATGAAAATCCACAGCCTGCTTCCAGTCTCCGACCGGATCAGGTATGGAATGAATGAAGCCCCCATCTAGCGGCGAGGATATGAATTGTGCCGGCTGCCGAGGCCTGACGCACTCCTCTGGGGCACTGATTAAATGAATGACAGATGAAATGAAATGATAGTGGAGAGTGTTGCTGGAATGAAATTTGACAGGGAAAACCGGAGTACCCGGAGAAAAACCTGTCTGCCTCCGTTCTGTCCAGCACAGATCTCACATGGAGTGACCGGGATTTGAACCACGGACCCAGCGGTGAGAGGCCGGCATGCTGCCGCCTAAGCCACGGAGGCTTTAAGAAATGCATTAGTATTTATTAATAGCGGCTTCGGTGGCGTAATTGGTAGCATGCTGAACTGCTGTGCCCAAGATAGCGGGTTCAAAACCGGCCGAAGCCATCGGATTTTTTAAGTGCGTTAAAATCCTTCACTATGCCTTCCTTCGGTGGGGAAGTAAAGCCGGGGGTCCCATGTCATAGTTTTATGGCATGTAAATGATCCTTCCACAGACTAAACTTCTGTGAAGCTAAATTTCTAAGTTACATTTCGTTGGAACGCTCTATCGAAGTTCCAACGTTCACCACTAGGTATCAGTGACATCTGGTAGAGAAAGTTGGAACAACTTGAAATGGAATGGAAATTGTAGCTCACCCTATGGGTGCCCGCTTGAAGCAGCTACAGCCTCTGGGGAGCCGAACATGTCCTCGGACACTCCCGGCACCAAAAGCCATACGATAAATAAGTACATAAATAATTCTCCTTTGTAAAATCAAAACTACATAGATCATATTTTAGCCTATTTTCATTTATGAAAAAATAGGCTTATGAGATCACCTTTTGTCCGTGTGACTGTCTGTGTGATGGTGTGTGTGATGGTGTGTTTCCCCCTAATAACTTCTAAACGGTTGTAGCTATTTCAATGAAACTCAGTAAGTTCATAGCACTATTCCGGGCAACCCCGACCGTTTCCTTCAAATTTTGTTACCTCTCACCAATCCAACATGGTGGCTGTGCGAAGTATTTGACCAGCATTCAATATCTCCGAAACTATTACCGATATCACCGTGGATTTTGTACGATGAAGAAGAACTACTAGCAGTTCACCTTTGTGACTTTTGAAAATCTGGTAACTACAAAACCAACATGGCGGCAAAGCGAATTTGCGACGTTTAAATAGACGTTTCTCGCGATTTAATGATCCAAACGCAATGACACTTCGTACAGCAAATATTGATACACATTGTAATCCACTGGTATCTAATTTAGTTCAATTGTTTACGTAACCTCAAGATGGCGGCTGTGCGAATTTCAAAAATTAAGTTTTTATTTTTGTGTTCTAATTATGCGATCGAAATCAACATTTGCATAATGAACGTACACAACAATAATCATCGAATAGTACATAACTCTATGGCCTACATATGTTAAAATCCAACATGGCAACCATCCGAAATATTTAGACGGTTCTCAATATCTATTAATCTACTACAGCAATCAAACTGAATTTTTTTTAAGTGTATAGAGGCTATAAGCATAAGTTCCACTATGGGACGTTCAATAACCTGGCGAGCACAAATCCAACATGGCGGCTACGCGAAATTTAAATATTCAAATGGACGTTTCTTGCGTTTTAACCATCCGAGCGCAGTGAAACTTCATACGGTATATGCTTATACAAATTATAATCGACTGGCATCTAATTCATTTAAATTTATTTCATAACCACAAGATGGCGGCTGAGCGATATTTTAAAATCCCCCTTATATTTCTTGTGACGTAATCATGCGATTGAAGTTTGAATAAAACACCTACACAATAATCTCCATGTAATAGTACTTAAATCTAAGGCCTATAATATAAAATGCAACATGGTGACCATCCAAAATATTTAAACGGTTCTCAATATTTACGAATCTATTACAGCAATCAAACTGACAATTTGTATATTGATAGGGGCAATTAATATTAGTAGGATATATGAAAATAGGCTGTTATTCACGGAACTACTTGTTCGAAATCAGATTTGCGATGCGAAGTAATCGACTCCGTACTGTGTGAAAAGCTTTTTCTTTTTGTGTGTGTGGAAGTAATGTGCATTGATATGGCAATTGTTGAATTTGAAGAATACAGCGGAACTGAGCAATTACATTACTCATCTTTTAGGCTCAATTCTTCTTCTTGTTCCTCAGGGGCTCACATATAGTGGGACGTGGGTTGGCGACCACGGGACCCCAGCTGAGTCCGGCATTGCTTCCACTTACTTGTGCCGTCTTCTTTCCTGTCGACCTCCCTTGGTCATCTCTTGTTCTTTTCCGACCCCGACGGTATTATGGTATCTGAGGCTTAGGGAGTCTTTCACTTTCCCGACTTAATTGGTCCTTGTCTCATCTTTCCTGATCCCTCCTTCTTCGAGAGGTCAGCCCTCTTTAAGATTCCCGCAATGTTTTTGTTAATTGGCTCTCCGTGTATCTAAATTCCCTTCAGCTTTTTTTTTTTGCAACTATACTCCATTTTGTAGGTATTTTCAATCTACGTTGCATTTTGTAAGTCTTTTCGATCTACATTGCATTTTGCGAGTGTTTTCAGCCTCAATTGCTTTTTGTTTGGTTGGTTCTTAAGTTTAGGGGCTGCGACAACGCGGTCATGTAGCCCCGTGCACTTTGGGTGTGTGTAGAATCTGTCTGATAACCGGTGTTAATTGTGATGACTGTATTAGTGTGTGTATTTATTTTAATTCAAGTAAGCACTGCAGACGATCAATTTTCAAGAAGTTCCTACTTTTTCCGCCAAACGTCACCGTCGACGACTACT
This sequence comes from Meconema thalassinum, assembly GCA_946902985.2. Taxonomy (NCBI): domain Eukaryota; kingdom Metazoa; phylum Arthropoda; class Insecta; order Orthoptera; family Tettigoniidae; genus Meconema; species Meconema thalassinum. The sequence goes on along the minus strand of OX336401.1, from coordinate 77,661,456 downwards.
AGTTCAGAACTTAGCTACCAGACGTCACCGCAGTCGGCTCTTGGCAACGAACGTAGAAACCTAAGAGCGTTGATTACATTCCTAACCTATACAATTTAGCTTCACACAGGTGTAATTAGTGGAAGGTTCTTTAACATGCCATAAATCTATGACATGGGACCACCGGCTTTACTTCCCCTCCGAAGGAAGGCATACTGAGGGGTTTTTAACGCTCTTAAAAAATCCGACGGCTTCGGCCGGATTTGAACCCGCAATCTTGGGCATAGAAGCTCAGCATGCTACCGACTACGCCACCGAAGCCGCCAAATTGCTTTTTAGTAAGTATTTCAATATCCGGGCCGGGACTTTTGTGAGTATTTTGAATTTCAATTGCATTTTGTAAGAATTTTCTACCTAAACCGCTTTTTACAAGTATTTTGATTCTCAATTGCATTTTGGGGTATTTTGAATCTAAATAACATTTTGTAAGTATTTTCAATCTAAATTGCATTTTATAGGTATTGTCTATCCAAATGAGTAGTTTGAATCTACCGTGCATTTTGTAAGCATTTTCAGTTTCAATTGCATTTTGTAAGCATTTTGAATTTCAATTGCACTTTGTGAATATTTTGGATTCGAAATGGGTGCTTTCAATCTGAATTACATTGTGTATTTTCAATTTCAATTGCATTGTGTAAGTATTTTGAACCACAATTGCATTTTGTACGTATTTTCAATCTCATTTGCATTTTGTAAATATTTTGACTATCAATTGCCTTTTTTTAAGTATTTCGACTCTTCGTTGCATTTTGTACGTATTTTGAATCTAGACTGCATTTGGTGCGTATTTTTTAATCTATTCCTTTTGAGAGTATTTTCGTTCTAAATTCCCTTTTGTAAGTATTACCACTCTCCATTTTGTGAGTAGTTTCAATGAGTTCCTTTTTGTAAGTATTTTACGTCTCACTTAATTTTCGTTCTGGTTTCCACTTTATTGTCATTTTCGATGTCAGCCAGACATTAGGGGCCGATAACTCAGATGTTGGGCCCCTTAAAACAACAATTATCATCATCATCATCATCATCATCTTCTTCTTCTTCTTGTCCGATTCACCCACTTTGGAGCACGATAGATCAATCATTGTTTATTGGGTCGTGTTTTTCTGTTCGCCCACTAGTTCTTTCATCCATTCAGATCTTGCCGTCCTCTCTTGTTCGGAAATTCTGTATAGTCGTTTGGTCTTGACCGTGTCCTGGAACCTCTTCATTTTATCTTTGGTTATATTCTTCGCAGATCCATTTGTAAGCATCCCTTCTGTAATTTAGAACTCTATAAGGTCCTTTTCAGCCTCCTCAAACCAGTTAGGCTTAGTTTTCTTATTGCGGAAAAAGTCGAAGATTCTTTTAGTTATCGTTTTCGGGTCCATTCTTGGGATGTGGCCATACAAGTCAATCCTGCTTTACTTTATTGTGTCGGCAATATTTTAGTTTCTCGTGTACAGGGTTTTATTGCTGATGTACGAGTGTTCGTTATTATGGAATTTGGGACTTAGAATTTTTCGTAGTATTTTACTTTTCCATTGGACCATATGTCGTTATGGACAGCGTTTCCGCAGCGTACAGGGCTTCAGGCTTGACAATTTATATTATAATACCATATCTAGACCTCAATTATTATGAAAATATCTGAAAACACGAGAGAAGTGCACGCCCAAAACTCAAATCACAAGTTATAGCATCCGTTTGCTTGTTTTTCCATCACCCTTAAGTGGCGTTCGGTGGCGTAGTCGGTAGCATTCTGTGCTTCTATGCCCAAGATCGCGGGTTCAAACCTGGCTGAAGTCGTAGGATATTTTAAGAGCGTTAATATCCTTCGGAGGGAAACAAAGCCGGCGGTCCATTGTCATAGATTTATGGCATGTAAAAGAACTTTCCACTAATTAAACTTGTGTGAAGCTCAATTGTAAGTTGGATTTCGTTGAAACGCTTTATCAAAGTTCCAACTTTCACCACTAGGTATCAGTAACATCTGGTAGTGAAAGTTGTAACTACCTAAAATATAACGGAACTTGTAGCTCACCCTATGGGTGTCCGCATTGAAGCAGCTACAGCCTCTGGCGAGCCGAACATGTCCTCGGACACTCCCGGCACTAAAAGCCATATGATAAATAAATAAATAAATAAATAAATAAATAAATAACCCTTACTTTAGTTCTAGATAACGGCAGCGCCGTCGCTTGAGATCACGAATAGCAAGGTGACAGGTGTTGCGATAAAGCGGGAGAACTGTTTATTTCAACGATATCCCCATCAAGGTGGTACAACTGCATGAGACTCACAGTCAAGGGTTTGTGTCCATCGTACAAGTATGTAATAATACTCCATCAAAGACAAAGCGACTGTCGCCCGTCTGAAAGGGATGACAATCAAGAGCGCATCTCAAGAAAATGTACACCACAGTTTGACTTCAAAGAGACACATCAAACAGCTTTACTGCTCTCAGGTGCTTTAATACAGCACTCGCTGTTCTTCACGCTTCAAGCCGTGCTTTCTGCAGGTCCCTATGTTGAAGAGATTCTACTGCACTCTAGGACTGAGCTCGAGATTACCGACGGTGGGAGTTTATGATTTTAGGTATAGTTTTCCCCAGACTTGTTATTTATTCATGCGTTCAGTTTCTAGTCACGGGGGAGGGTCTTTTTTCTCTCTTTTTCTTTAAGCAGTTAATTATGGCAAAGTCTAGCTTTAGTAAGTTGATAATTCATCCATTCGTTTCAACTTAATTCAGTTAATTATGGCGAAGTTTAAATTTAGTAAGTGGATTTATCATCGATTCGTTTCAACTTAATTCAGTTAATTATGGCGAAGTTTAAATTTAGTAAGTTGATATTTCATTCATTCGTTTCAACTTAATTCAGTTAATTATGGCAAAGTTTAAATTTAGTAAGTTGATTTATCATCCATTCGTTTCAACTTAATTCAGTTAATTATGGCGAAGTTTAAATTTAGTAAGTTGATATTTCATTCATTCGTTTCAACTTAATTCAGTTAATTAAGGCGAAGTTTAAATTTAGTAAGTTGATATTGCATCCAATCGTTTCAACTTAATTCAGTTAATTATGGCCAAGTTTAAATTTAGTAAGTTGATTTTTCACCCATTCGTTTCAACTTAATTCAGTTAATTATGGCGAAGTTTAAATTTAGTAAGGTGATATTTCATTCATTCGTTTCAACTTAATTCAGTTAATTATGGCGAAGTTTAAATTTAGTAAGTTGATTTATCATCCATTCGTTTCAACTTAATTCAGTTAATTATGGCGAAGTTTAAATTTAGTAAGTTGATATTTCATTCATTCGTTTCAACTTAATTCAGTTAATTAAGGCGAAGTTTAAATTTAGTAAGTTGATATTGCATCCAATCGTTTCAACTTAATTCAGTTAATTATGGCCAAGTTTAAATTTAGTAAGTTGATTTTTCACCCATTCGTTTCAACTTAATTCAGTTAATTATGGCGAAGTTTAAATTTAGTAAGTTGATTTTTCATCCACTAACTTAACCATTTATAGGTTAGTGGTCTGTATATTATCCACCTACTATAAGGACAATTTATATTGCCAATGATGCTGATGGTTGAATCTTACAGGCATGTACCATCATCATCATCATCATCATCATCATGAGCCGGTTCCAGTTTTCCCTGGAGCGGTGAATAAGCGCTCTCCATTTCGTTCTTTCCAAGAATGTTTCCTCCTCCACGATCCGCTGCACTTCCAGACCTCTTCCTGCAAGATCATTTCTAACCTGGTCGATCCATCTGTTCCTCGGTCTCTTGCCTTTCAGTTCTTTCTCAAACCACACTCTAGCTGTTCTGTGTGTGTCCATTCTTTTGAGATGACCGAACCATTTCAGCCTGGCTTCAACACAGATCTCATTAAGAGATTGTTCTACTTGAACAAGATGGCGTATCTCATCATTTTTTATTTTGTCCCTCCTTGTCTTCTGAATCTAGCTCTTAAAAACTTCATCTCCACCTTCCATAGTTTGCTGGTATTTCTCTTGGATTGGGACAGGTTTCTAAGCTATATGTAGTAACAGGTACAAAGGGGTTCTTGTAGAGTATTAGTATTCATCTTAAAGTAACGTGCTTATCCCAAGCAGCCCTCTCACGAGATGAGAAAATTTTGCTCCATGTTGAACTCGACTAGTGAGTTCTGCAGATGGTTGGTTATCTGTCGACACTACACTGCCAAGGTAACAGAATTGATGTACTTGTTCTAATTTTGTACCATTCAGAGTGATGTTAGTACAGATGTTTTGTCGACTAACGGGCATTACTACCGTTTTGTACTGGCTTATATTCAGACCAAATTGCTTCAATATAGCATTCCAATCATTGTGCTTCTGTTGTATTTCAGCCTCACTTTCACCCCATATTACATCAACATCTGTAAACGCTAAAGCAGTAAACTCAGAGGTCTTATTGAGTTTCGAAAACCTTAATGGGCATCTCAAAATACACGCGCTCACGCCTAACATATGAATTAGCACGGGAACCCTTCCTCGTCGAAGAAATAAGAACAAAATTACAGCTTCCATCAACAAAGAATGCTGAAGCGCACCTAGCAGAGAGAAGAGATAAGAGAGAAGACATTCCGCTAGAATTTTACAGCACGGATGCCATGATCAACCGGAACTGGACCAGCGCCAATCAGAAACTAAGACATGTGGTGATAAAGTTAGCAGTGCATGGGTACCACCATAAAATATGTAAAAACATGTCCTACCACGCCCCAAATGAACTCTGCGTGTGCTCGTTATGTGACCAGTTCTGTGACACATATCACATCACACGATGTAAAAATAACCAGAAATCACTCTGTGATTATAGCAAGGACTAACATTTAAAATGAACAAAGCATCATACAGTGTTGCTCTATTTCACAAATAACATTCAATTCACAATATAATGACTGGTCATGAATAAATGCTTTAATGCACACATTCCTGATTGATTACTGGATCATGATGTTTTTCACATTAATTAACTCTTTTGTAACATGTTTGTTTCACTAATGTAAATCTATGTTATGCACATTCGTGCGCTTTTCTGTTAATAATTAACTCTCTCCATTATTTCAGTATTTCAGCGATATACCAACTAATGTTATTTTGGAAGTGTTTAATATTACTGAAAACCAAATATTATCTCTTTACAATGTTTTAAATAAAAACAATTAAAATTAGAAAGTTTTAAAAATGGTAGGCCTAATATAATTCTTAGGGGTCGGATTTGTAGGTGCTAAAAATCGAGGAAATATTTATTTCTTATGTATTAAAATTACCTGAAAATTTTGACAAAAAAGTAAAAATATTTAATTATTATTTAGTTTATTAATGTGAATATAAAAAATATGCAGTATTCACGAATGCAATTTATGCTATGCCTCGCTGACTGCTGAACCATTACAATACACAACGAGTTATATCTTCAGGTTGTCCATCACAAATGACCGACGATTATCACGAAATACTTCTTCTGAAGGTGCGAAACTGCGGCAATATGTTTCTTGCCCTTGAGGTGTTGTGTAACTTAAGATCGCTGTTCAGACTTGATTGCTTTCCCACATGGTTGGCAGAACAGAACGCCACCATCAGAAGAAAAATGTATCTTTAAATACTGCAACAGACGATAACTTGTAGTTGTTTTTACTTTAGGCATCGTAGAACTGCCTTACACTTCACAGTGCCAGAAATGAACTTTATGTGAGTGACACTGGTTCCAGGTAGCTTAGGAGGGGGGACGGGGGGGGGAGGTCTAGCACGTGGTGCAATAAGGCTATGGACAAGGAAATCCCCGGCTTCCACAGTGAGTGGCATGGAGCGAAAAGTTAAGAATAACACAGTTGCAAGCTGACATGCGCTCTCCATGAAGATTAGATAGCTCACAGGTTCTTCCCCGTTGAAGTAACACAGAACAAAAATGCAATATACTGAAAGATCTAGCATACTGATTTTAAATTATGTAAATATTATGTACGTTATGTGCTAAAAAGTGAAAAGCAGGTATGTATGTATTTATAGAAATATGATTATATGTTTTTACATTTATTTAAATATTATTATTTACTTAAAGACCCGAGCCTTATTAATTATAATTAAAAATAAATAATCTCATAAAAAATAAAATTATAATACGTTTATATCCTTAATTTTTAGAACATTAAAATGTTAAAGAAAATAAAAATAAAATTATTAACTAATATTAGTGTGAAACAATTAAAATTAAAAGTTAAGGAAATGATGATAAAATTAGAATTAAAAGTAAATAAGCTTATAAAATTAAAATTCTATTATTTTATAATCTTAATTTAAGAACATTAAAATGTTAAATAAAACAAAAATTAAAATTAATTATATTTAATATTAGGGTCAAACAATTAAAATAAATACAAATAAAAGACCTGCAATAATATTCTGCCCTACAAAGGGTTAAATAGTTCATTAGGGAGAACTTAATCTTTGGTTGGTTGGTTCCTCATTTTAGGAGCTGCGACAACGTGGTCTCGTAGCCCCGTGTACTTTGGGTGTGTGTAGAATCTGTCTGATAACCGATGTTAATTGTGATGGCTGTATTCGTGTGTGTTATCTGTCATTCAGGTAGAAGGACTGAAGACGATCAATTTCAAGTAGTTCCTACTTTTGCTACCAAATGCTACCCTCAATGACACCTAGCTGTGAACTTGGCTACTAGATGCCACCGCATCTGGCACCTGGCGACGAACGCTAGAACTAATAGTGTGTTGATCTAATCTAACCTACAAATGTTTAGCTTCACACAATTGTAGTTACTGGGAGGTTTTTTATATACTATAAATCTATCACATGGGTCCACGCGCCGGCTTTACTTCCCCTCCGAAAGAAGGCATACTGAGGGATCTTTAACGCTCTTAAGAAGTCCGACGACTTTGAACCCGCGTTATCTTGGGCATAGAACTCAGCATGCTACCAACTACGCCACCGAAGACGCCCGTTTTAACTTAATTCAGTTAATTATGGCGAAGTTTAACTTAAGTAAGTTGATATTGCATCCGTTCATTTTAACCTAAATCCGAGAAGTTGAACTTTTAACTATAATCAGTTGATATTTCATCCACTAACTTGAATAGTTCATTATGAAGAAGTTTAACTTTAATAAGTTGGTATTTCATCCACTAACTTGAATAGTTCATTATGAAGAAGTTTAACTTTAATTAGTTGGTATTTCACCCACCAACTTAAATAGTTCATTATGGAGAAGTTTAACTTTTAAAACTCAGCAATTCTTCTAGGTTTGTGCCGTGTCTTGTGTGGGGTTTCGCCTAGGACACCAAGCTAGGCTCATCGGCGGGCTCTTGGTGTCCCCGCCCGGACCCCCACAGGAGTGACGAACTGCGCGCCACCTCCCTTTATGTAAGGTGCAACTGCACCACTTGACTACGAGAACTAAAAGTTCAAGCAGCCTTAACCTCCCTATGAAGGCTTCCAAAAAGATGGTATATTGGCTTTCACGGCCGGTGAATTAAAACTAGCCTAGCTTGGTGTCCTAGGCGAAACCCCACACAAGACACGGCACAAACCTAGAAGAATTGCTGAGTTTTAATTCACCGGCCGTGAAAGCCAATATACCATCTTTTTGGAAGCCTTCATAGGGAGGTTAAGGCTGCTTGAACTTTTAGTTCTCGTAGTCAAGTGGTGCAGTTGCACCTTACATAAAGGGAGGTGGCGCGCAGTTCGTCACTCCTGTGGGGGTCCGGGCGGGGACACCAAGAGCCCGCCGATGAGCCTAGCTTGGTGTCCTAGGCGAAACCCCACACAAGACACGGCACAAACCTAGAAGAATTGCTGAGTTTTAATTCACCGGCCGTGAAAGCCAATATACCATCTTTAACTTTTAACCTTAATCTGCTCATAATTCAACAATTATTTTTAATATTAACAGGAACATTGTATGGTAGAACGTTGATCGTTCAGTAATCAAGCGCTCTTTTTTTGTCATTCGTCTGGTTATTCGTAGCATATCTCTTGTATGTCCTCAATAGATCAAGAGATTTCTTATGTGGGCGATGGTCTTGACTCAGCCCGAGTATTTTAAAGGTGGTCTGAATGGGAACTGCTACTACGATATAACCCAATGTGACATTAATAAGTAAGGGGATGAGGTGCCCATAAATCTTTCAGGATCACACACGTGGTGTGGTGGAGGCGTGAGGTCTTCAACACACTCATTACTAAAGATTCATTCTTACGATGGCCACTTCCGCTGTCACGGCCTGTTTGCTGTAATAGATGAGTCTCAAGTCTTATCCTCACATTTCTAATGACAAGTATAAAATATCAGGCCTAGCGTGTCAAAATATATACAAGCCGTGGCGAATTAGGCTACTGATAATATTAGAAGCGAGAGGGTTTCACCATATGCGTTTACTAGGTTATTGAGAAAGATTTCCTAGTTTCTGGACTTCGCCGCAGAGAAATTGCATTCAGCGATATATTAAGGGGGGAGGTACACATTTTGCATTACAATTTCTACCGAGTTAAAAAGAATTATATCATATAAACTACAGTACATGTTGCAAAGAAATAAAACGTTGCAGTATTATTTTTAACACAGTTTTCTCATTATTATACAACCAAACTATCAGCTGTTTTTTGTTCAGTTCGACAGCGTTTAGATGATAACTACCCCACAATTTAAAATATTTACAGGAATGTTCTTTTGAGCTGTTGGTAACCTTTCCGGCTACAACATACGCCAAAATACTTGATACACATATTCAGGAAATATTTTTATTCATAGCTTTACTCTAAATGTATTTTATTTTTATTTTTACTTTTGTTGGGTAGGAAATATTCTCTTTAATGGGAAGTATGCTTGAAACACAAGACATGTTGGTGTATGTTGTTCACAATAGTACAATACACAATGATGCAAAATTGCATTGAGATATCTTGAATAGTAGTTGAGTTATCATGTAAACGCTGGGTAGAAATTAAGTTATTGGGAAACGAGCTTCAAACTTGCCTAAGGGTGAGACAACTTAAGCAACAGCAACTAACATTTAAGGGCATATCTCTGGAAGTATTGAAGGTATTTTCATTATTTTTTTCACCAAATGAAAGTTAAAAGATTAGTCATTCAAAGAATTAATTTTATAAAACAATTTGGACCATGAAAGGTATACGCCGCAGAGAAATTGCTTTCAGCAACATCTTAAAGAGCTGAGACGTGGACAATGTCAACAAATGATGAGAATGATCTAAAAATTTTTGATCGGAAAGTTTTAAGAAGGATATATGGCCCAATAAAAGAGGATGAAGGGTGGAGAAACAGGACAAACAAAGAAATTGAAGAGATAATCAAAGGTGAAGATACAGTGAAATTTAGTAAGTCCCGACGTCTGGATTGGCATGGTCATGTAGAGAGGATTAATGAACAAAGGACACGAAGGAATATGGTTGGTTGGTTCCTCAGTTTAGGGACTGCAAAAAAGCGGTCGTATAGCCCCGTGTACTTTGGGTGTGTGTAGAATCTGTCTGATAACCGGTGTTAATTGTGATGGCTGTATTAGTGTGTGTTATCTGTGATTCGGGTAGAAGGACTGCAGACGATTAATTTTTTCAAGTACTTCCTACTTTTGCCACCAAATCCTACCATTCACGACACCTAGCTGCGGACGCTGCTACTAAATGTCATCGCAGTCAGCAACCGGTGGTGAACGTTGGAACTATTAGAGCGTTATCAAACTAACTTACACATTTTTGATTCCACAAGTGTAATTCGTGGAAGGTTCTTTTGCATGCCATAAATCTGTGACATGGGACCGCTGGCTTTACATCCCCTCCGAAGGATGGCGTGAGGGATTTTTAACGCTCTTAAACATCCGACGACTTCGGCCGGGTTTGAACCCGCGACCTTGGGCATAGAAGCTCAGCATGCTACCAACTACGCCACCGAAGCCGCTCCAAGGAAGATATTACATGGAACTAGGAAGGGAAGAGGAGACGTGGACGGCCGCGCAAAAGATGGCTACAAGACCTGAGAATTAGGAGGGTTGGAAGATGGTGGGAGAAAACTCAGAGAAGGGACGAATGGCGAGGATTCGTGATAGAGGCCAAAGCCTAGCCCATACTTTAGCGCCGAGGAAGTAGGTAAGTAAGACATCTTAAATAAGTTGCTCGAGGCGAAACCTTAACCCTTTTACTTCATCAGTTAGATTTCCGTCTCCGTCAAGTATTTTAGAAACCGACGTGAGGGCTGGAATGGGGTGCACTCAGCTTCATGAGGACAATTGACTTGATGCCTGACAGTCCGGTGGTCAGGGAGACCAATATTAACGACTGAGGGGATACGACGTGCTGACCACGCGTCACTCAATAATCTCTACGCCAAATGGCTGGGCAGCGGTCGCTTGATAGACCTAGGCTCTTCATGGGGGGTTTTACAAACATGGCATCACCTTTTATTTTATTATATTTGTATACATTATTACTAGCAACCCACCCCAGCTTCGCCCGGTATCTTTAACAGTTTACCCAGCGTAAGTTTAAAAGGCGCTCGGATGGGAGGTCCCAGACGCAATTCAGAAAATCTGAGATGAACAGCGAAACTCCAGACATATAGCCTATACTCTTCTCTCAAGTCTTAACTCGACACGACTCGACAGTTTGATGCTGGCCGAAGCTGGGGTGATAGGCTCGCGTATAAACTTGCTCCGAAGCTAGTAATGTAAATTTCCACTGAATGGAGATTGAAAAAATTAAAACGTAAAAACACTTATAGTGGGCGATGTATCAAAGATAGAGATATGCTGTCGCAGACTTTCTTGTAGAACTTTTCATGCTGAACAATTATTACACTCATAATAGGCCTATATAGATACGTTTAACAGTTTACCCAGCGTAAGCTTAAAAGGCGCACGGATGGCAGGTTTTTCTTCGACTCGATTCACTGAAATCGTTAGTCTACTGCTCGAATTCCTTTGTTCATAAATGAATGTTTTTCTGCATAAACTTCCTCAATAAATACTTTACAGAATGGTGAAAACCGCATCAAAATCCATGCAGTGGTTCTCGAGATTATCCGTTACATCCAAGAATCGAGAAGACATTGTTTTATACTATATAGAGATTATGAATCTCAAGTATTATCGCCCCTTTTCTAACAACAAGGATAACATATTTTGCTTAGCGTGTCAAAATATATACTGTACATGCCATTGGGAATTAAGCTACTGATAACATTAGAATTAAAATTAAATAAAACGCTAAATAAATCTCCAGTAAATGTTCTAGGTTCTTTCCGTGTATGTTTCAGAGTTTCAGCTAGGTGTACCATGTTAAACTCATCAGTAGGATTTTGGTACACCCTGCCTGGAGCCCGTTGAGGAATTCTCTATAGAGAACTGGATTCTAAACTGCGGGGAGGGGGCAGTGCCCAATGGCGGGGGGGGGGGGAATTTTCTACCCTGAAGGTGAAAAAAACTTGAAGTATGGCAACACTACTAACGGGACTAACTATCCATACATGTGTCAAGAGCGCACATATGGGTGGAGGTGTGAGATTCAACACTGCAATTATACTTCCGGTGTTACGGCCTGTTGGCTATGACAGATGGGCTTCATGTCATAATTTTTTTTTAACGTGGAGCTCGTAATAAATAAATGAGGCAAAATTCTACATCAACATATCAAAACATATTAAAATTCATGCCAAATAACTTATTAAAATTAGAAGCTAGAGTATATTTCCATGTTCTCTGGTTTGAGTTCATTAAGAAGAAATCTGAACAGAGTTAACACATTGAGCCAAATGCTGCTAGGAACGTTAGTAAGAGTGTTAGCATTACAGTTTCAAAAGCAGCCATCCAAGCCGTCTCGTCAAATTATAAGCCTCAAAATAAAGAACTGAAAGAAATTTTTTGTATGATAAAAACCCATCAAAGACTCCACAAACAGATCTCATTTCAGTGGATCCCTTCTCATGTTGGAATAGCAGATAATGGAGAGGCAGACAGATTAGCAAAAGAAAGTACCACACTACAACAACCTGTCAGTCAGACTGATGTTATGTCAGCAAAAAGGATCTTGAAAAATACTATCAAAAACAGGTATGAAGAAATGGCAAAGAAAACAGCAGAAACCAAATTATGGAAGGACATTGATGCTAAATGGGATCAATATAAATTAACGCCAAGAAGAGAAGCTGTAGCCTTCGTCAGACTTAACACTGGCCATGACTGCCTTGCAGCTCATCTGAAACGAATCAACATCTTGAGATCTGAAGAATGCACACTTTGTCACGAACCTGGAAGTAAAATGGATAAGGGGCACCTGCTACATTGCAACAAACTTGATGTGACTGCTAGAACTTCAGGAAACCTCACACAATTCTATTGGAACGCAAGAAAGCTGATGGATTGGAATCCTGGCTAGCCATAGGAAACAACAACAACGTTAGTAAGAGACCAACAGGCCGAAATAAATCAGAAACCTCTATAGACATCAAATTGGCAGGTGAAAAATTAAAGGAAGTATGAGACTTCTGTTACTTAGGAAGCAAAATAACCAGTGATGGACGAAGCAAAGAGGATATAAAAAGTAGGTTGGCTCAGGCAAGGAAAGCATTTCTACAAAATAGGAATCTAATATTGTCATTTAGACTTTCACGGCCCGTGTTATTATTCATAATGTTGAATTTTGGGCTTATGCCGTGTTTTATTATATTGCAATTCGACGCGTTTCGAAAGAAACCATGTCTTTCATCGTCAGGAATAATCTGGAATACGACAATGTTGCTAAGAGAAAGCAACGAAGAACATATAGAAGGTGCCCAAAGATGGACGCCATTATAGCCCCATGTTAGGGACAACGGAAAGCAGCAGTGAATTACTTTCTCAGGGTTCTGATAATAGGTAGCCAGGATTCACTGAGATTGTAGCCGGTGTCGCGGTTGAAATTATCAGGGTGTTTACGTATTTCAACCGCCTCCCTGATGATTCTGGGACGATATTGCTTTATACGGGCAAGAACATCCACCCCTTGGAACATGACATCATGGCCAGGTGTTAAAGCATGATCGGCAACAGCTGATTTATCAGGTTGAATGAGTCTGATACATCTATTATGTTCCTTAATGCGAGTGCATATTGTTCTCGAAGTCTGCCCGATGTAAACCTTGCCACAAGTACAGGGAACTCTGTAGATACCCGGTTGTTGCAATTTAGGCAAACTGTCCTTAGTTGGTCGCAGGAGTTGCCTAATCTTAACAGAAGTTCCAAATACAGTCCGTATGTTGTATCGACGTAGGATTTTAGCAATACGATCCGTTGTGTTATGTATGTACGGAAGGTAAGCAGTTCCTCTTACATCTCTTTTCTCAACTGAGGATTTGTGAAGTGTCTTCTTTACAAGAAGAAATTAACACCCTGCGAACCACCTTTGAGAGCAACGGTTATAGCAAGGCTTTGATTTCTACGGTTCTGAAACCAACAAATAATAATAGGACGTCAGTTGAGAAAAGAGATGTAAGAGGAACTGCTTACCTTCCGTACATACATAACACAACGGATCGTATTGCTAAAATCCTACGTCGATACAACATACGGACTGTATTTGGAACTTCTGTTAAGATTAGGCAACTCCTGCGACCAACTAAGGACAGTTTGCCTAAATTGCAACAACCGGGTATCTACAGAGTTCCCTGTACTTGTGGCAAGGTTTACATCGGGCAGACTTCGAGAACAATATGCACTCGCATTAAGGAACATAATAGATGTATCAGACTCATTCAACCTGATAAATCAGCTGTTGCCGATCATGCTTTAACACCTGGCCATGATGTCATGTTCCAAGGGGTGGATGTTCTTGCCCGTATAAAGCAATATCGTCCCAGAATCATCAGGGAGGCGGTTGAAATACGTAAACACCCTGATAATTTCAACCGCGACACCGGCTACAATCTCAGTGAATCCTGGCTACCTATTATCAGAACCCTGAGAAAGTAATTCACTGCTGCTTTCCGTTGTCCCTAACATGGGGCTATAATGGCGTCCATCTTTGGGCACCTTCTATATGTTCTTCGTTGCTTTCTCTTAGCAACATTGTCGTATTCCAGATTATTCCTGACGATGAAAGACATGGTTTCTTTCGAAACGCGTCGAATTGCAATATAATAAAACACGGCATAAGCCCAAAATTCAACATTATGAATAAAATAGGAATCTGTTGACATCGAATATAGATTTAGGTATTATGAAGTCATTTTTGAAAGCATTTGTCTGTAGCGTGGCGGTCTATGGAAGTGAAACTTGTACTATTGGTGCAGCAGAAAAGAGGAGAATTGAAGCGTTTGAAATGTGGTGTTACAGGAGAATGATGAAGATGATGAAGATCAGATAGGTAGATAGGTTTAAAAACGAAGAGGTATTAGGACGAGTGGGAGAGGAGAGATGTTTCTGGCGACTGCTAATGAAGAGAAGAGATAGGTTGGTAGGACACATACAAAGACACCCAGGAATAGCAAGCTTAGTCATGGAGGAAAAGGTCGAGGACAAGAACTGCAGGGGTAGACCAAGGTTAGAATATGTTAGACAGATTGCCTCGGATGTAGGGAGTGGTAGCTATGTAGAGATGAAACGATTAGCTCAGGACAGGGAGGCAAGGAAGGCTGCATCAAACCAATCAAAATACTGAAGACTCAAACAACAACAACAACAACAACAGGCCCGTACGAACTATTTACAACGAAATTTAATGGTTTTCATTCGATCAACATGGATGTACCAAATTGTAATGGTGTTTCCCTATTACTTTCTTGTTATTCTCGTACCAGAAGCATTCATATTATACTCAGTTATATTATTTTGGCTCAAAACGTGGCCACTTTTGATGCTCCCCCAGGTGATAACAACTTGTGGGACGTGGGTTGGCGACCACGGGATCCCAGCTGTGTCCGGCATTGCTTGTGCCAGGCTCCTCTCCGTCTTCCTTCCTGTTGACCTCTCTTAGTCAAATCTTGTTGTTTTCCGACCCCGACGGTATTAGGGTATCCGAGGCCTTGGGAGTCTCTTCCTTTCCCGCCTTAATTGGCCCTTCTCTCATCATTCCGGATCCCTCATTCTTCTGTGGATCAGCCTTCTTTTTATTTTCATTATATTTCCTTTTCTCTCTCAGATTCTCGGACTGTTTTTGTGAATTGGCTCCCCGTATATCTAAATTCCATTTTGTGAATATTTTGACTCTACACTACATTTTGAAGGCAGTTTCAAACTAAATTGCATTTTGCGAGTATTTTCATCCTCAATTGCTTTTGGTAAGTCTTTGAATGTAGGAGGATTTTTGAATTTCAATTGCATTTTGTATGTGTTTTCAACCTAAACCGCATTTTTCAAGTATTCTCAATCTAAATTACATTTTGTAAGTATTGTCAATCCAAATTCCACTTTGTAAGTATTTTGAATCTAAATTGCACTTTGTAAGTTTTTCTTTTACTCTTGGTTGGTTGGTTCCTCAGTTTAGGGGCTGCGACAACGCGGTCATGTAGCCCCATGTACTTTGGGTGTGTGTAGAATCTGTCTGATAACCGGTGTTAATTGTAATGGATGTATTAGTGTGTGTATCTGTTTTTTAATTCAAGTAAGGACTGCAACTTTGAATTTTTCAAATAATTCCTAATTTTGCCGCCAAACACCACCGTCAACGACTACTAGGCCTAGTTTAGAACTTAGCTACTAGACGCCACCGCAATCGGCTCTTGGCAACGAACGTAGAAACCTAAGAGCGTTGTTTACATTCGTTATCTATACAATTTAGCTTCACACAGGTGTAATTCGTGGAATGTTCTTTAACATGCCATAAATCGATGGCATGGAACAGCCGGCTTTACTTCCCCTCCGAAGGAAGGCATACTGAGGGATCTTAACGCTCTTAAAAAATCCGACGGCTTCGGCCGGGTTTGAACCCGCTATCTTGGGCATAGAAGCTCAGCATGCTACCGACTACGCCACCGAAGCCGCCTTTCATTTACTCTAACCTGCATTTTGTGCGTATTTTCATTCTAAATTATTTTGTGAGTGTTTTGCATCTAAAATCCATTTTGTCAGTGATCCCATTTTGTGTGCATTTTCAATCTCCGTTAGTTCCCGTTATGGTTTCCATGTCATTGTCATTTTCGCTATCACGCAGACCATTAGGGGCCGATAACCTAGATGTTAGGCCCCTTTAAACAACAATTATTATCATCATCAGTAGCGTAGCCAAGATCGACCAATGGGAGAGGTTATAGTAACGGGGGGGGGGGATAACCGTAATTCAGGGTATTACAGAACTCGGCAATCTCACACTCAAGAAGTTAACAACGATCTCCAAATTAGTGTTAATGTACCCATAGAATATTCTAGGTCCCTATTATTATTATTCTTTCTTCGTTTAGGCCAGTTATGAACCACGTCATTTCAACTGCTTCCGTCTTTGGGCCTTGATCTTAGCCCAGTGTTCACGCATTTGCTGCCTGTAAGACTCCTCTCTTTCATCAGACCACTTCTTGCCGGTTTTTAATTTCACTTTTTCTTGTAATTTGTGGTGTGCTTCAAACTTATCCTTCAAAAGATCACGTTACATAATGTCTGCGTGGGTGGTCCCTACTTCTTGCAAATCCTTGTCTACCTCACAAAACCAGGGGCCCTTATTTATTTATTTTTATTTATTTATTTATTTTATATAGGTAAAATCCGAATGGCGATTCTCTCTGGTTTCATACGAGTTAAGTGGCGATAAAAAGATATTCTTCTCTTCCGAATTACTTGAGATATCCTTTCGGCATGATGGTACAGCTCATTGTTATGCCGTCTCCTGTATTCACCATCGTATCTCAACGGCCCTAAGATCTTCCTCAGGATCTTCCTTTCATTGGCTTCCAATTTCTCAACCAGACCCTTCCTATTCATTGCCAGGCATTCTGCCACGTAGAGTGCCTCAGGTCGGATAACTCTACGATAGTGTCTTAGTTTGGCGTTGCGGGACACCCTTATTAGTATTAGTATTATTATTATTATTATTTTAAATACTGTTTCCCTCCCGCTAAGAAAGAAAGAAAGAAAGAAAGAAAGAAAGCAAATTGACTCTCTAGGCAGGGTTTAAAATAATCTGTGGCTAGACTCAGTTTGAAAAAAGCTATAATTAGCGGGGAAAAGGCTAGATTGGCAAACCTAGGAGGTGGGAGTTATGCATTGTCAAGAAGACGTGTGTTGCCTGACCGAAAGGTGACAACAATACATCACCAAGAACTGGTGATGCAGAGACAAATCACAACCAGACCGATTTCCCACAAAACATGAGTTATAGAATCATTAGCAAGTGTCATTATTTAATTTAAGATATGTTTATTTAGCTTATTAATTATTACCGCTATCAATTCCTTTGTGTGTGTGTGTGTGTGTGTGTGTGTGTGTGTGTGTGTGTGTGTGTGTGTGTGTGTGTGTGTGTGTGTGTGTGTGTGTGTGTGTGTGTGTGTGTGTGTGTGTGTGTGTGTGTGTGTGTGTGTGTGTGTGTGTGTGTGTGTGTGTGTGTGTGTGTGTGTGTGTGTGTGTGTGTGTGTGTGTGTGTGTGTGTGTGTGTGTGTGTGTGTGTGTGTGTGTGTGTGTGTGTGTGTGTGTGTGTGTGTGTGTGTGTGTGTGTGTGTGTGTGTGTGTGTGTGTGTGTGTGTGTGTGTGTGTGTGTGTGTGTGTGTGTGTGCGTGTGTGTGTGTGTGTGTGTGTGTGTGTGTGTGTGTGTGTGTGTGTGTGTGTGTGTGTGTGTGTGTGTGTGTGTGTGTGTGTGTGTGTGTGTGTGTGTGTGTGTGTGTGTGTGTGTGTGTGTGTGTGTGTGTGTGTGTGTGTGTGTGTGTGTGTGTGTGTGTGTGTGTGTGTGTGTGTGTGTGTGTGTGTGTGTGTGTGTGTGTGTGTGTGTGTGTGTGTGTGTGTGTGTGTGTGTGTGTGTGTGTGTGTGTGTGTGTGTGTGTGTGTGTGTGTGTGTGTGTGTGTGTGTGTGTGTGTGTGTGTGTGTGTGTGTGTGTGTGTGTGTGTGTGTGTGTGTGTGTGTGTGTGTGTGTGTGTGTGTGTGTGTGTGTGTGTGTGTGTGTGTGTGTGTGTGTGTGTGTGTGTGTGTGTGTGTGTGTGTGTGTGTGTGTGTGTGTGTGTGTGTGTAAAATTTCCAAAGGGGACGGAGGGGGGTGGGAGGCTCTAACCCCCAGTAACACCCCCCTGGCTACGCCACAGATCATCATCATCAACAACACTCGCGATGCTTTTCCTGATCCTTGATGAAGATGCTGGACATAGTCGACATAAAGAACAGTCTGATCTTCTCCACAGTCACATTGAACATTATCTTGATCAGTGTAGCTTCATCTTGCCAAATTAGCCTTTGATCTGCCAACTCCAGATTCAAGGACTTCCAAGTCTACCACTCCTCGTCATAGCCAGGAGTTAGGACTCAGAGACGCTTTTCCAACCTGGGAGAATGTACAGTGTGTCCGCAAATTCTCCGCAGCGGCGAGCTACGTGGGTCACGCCTTGCGGGGCGTGTTAGGTTGGCAGTACAATCATTTCACTGTATATACAGTCTCACCGCAGCGCTTGTTCCGTGTTGAATTTCAACTCTTGCTAGACCAGTTCTTGCATATGGAAGTGAGGGTTGGACCATCTGGTTACCGGCTTCGGTGGGTAGTTGGTAGCATGCTCAGCTTCTATGCCCAAGATCGCGGGTTCAAACCCGGCCGAAGTCGTCAGATTTTTAAAAGTGTTAAAAAGCCCTCAGTATGCCTTCCTTCGGAGGGGAAGTAAAGCTGGCGGTCCCATGTCATAGATTTATGCCATGAAAAAGAACCTTCCACTAAACACACTTGTGGAAGCTAAAATTTGTAGGTTAGTTGGGTGGGGGATCATCGTTCATTATTGCTGACAGTCAGTGCCAGTTATCAGACAGATTCTACACACACCCAAAGTACACGGGGCTACATGACCGCGTTGTCGCAACCCCTAAACTAAGCAAGCAACCAACCAACCTGCCCTTATAACTGGATGTGGTCCGGTCGTCAGCTGTGTTGGCTGTAACTGACTCAAAGAGTTCTTATCCACCTGGCTGCTACTCAATAATTATAAATACATATTTTCCTTAAATAACCTCCGGTCAATGACTGTATATCTCTGAAATTGATGGGATCCTGTGAATATGTATAGTCCCCTGCATCTCACGTCGGCTAAACTCAAGTTCTGAATAAGTCATCTATATGAATAAAGTAAGCTTCCTTTGTGAAGCATTGTATTTATCCGGGACTAATATTATCGACGCTCAGATGTATAAATAAGATTCTCAGGTATTTTGAATTTATCTCAATCACATTTCCCATCACTGAAAAAATTAGGCGGTCATGGAATTGAGTGTCACAAGTATACTGTAACCAACGGAAAGCGCGCGTCACGTGCTCCTATCGCACAGCCAGTGATAGGCGTTTAAAACACAAACAATCTCGTGCGACTCGTTGCGCTATAAATACTCGGCGTGCTTCGGCTAACAGTAAAGTTTTATGGACCATTCTAGTTTAGTGGAGGTGACGGAACAACAACACTCCTGCGGTAAGGACAGATATTACAGCCATTTTTAAATCAGTATTGGAGCTAGACTAGCAGAAATACCCGTTCCTTGAAAAGGAAACAAAACCTGTCACATAAACACGTATTCTTAGTTGGGTCATATTATTATTGACTGGAAGAGATCAAACTACGTCACACTGTGACGCGTTTCGCAGTCCATGGATTTCACTTGAGGATAATTACAAAGAAAAAAGACTTTCACACTCCAAATGAAGCTACATGAAAATGAAAATCCACAGCCTGTTCCAGTCATCCGACCGGATCAGGGATGGGATGAATGAAGCCCCCTCCACTTAGCGGCGAGGATATGAAATGTGCCGGTTGCCGAAGCCTGTCGCACTCCTCAGTGGCAATGATTAAGTGAATGACAGATGAAATGAAATGACAGTGGAGAGTGTTACTGGAATGTAAGTTTTGACAGGGAAAACCGGAGTACCCGGAGAAAAACCTGTATGCCCCCGCTTTGTCCAGTTCAAATCTCACACGGAGTGACCGGGATTTGAACCACGGACCCAGCGGTGAGAGGCCGGCGTGCTGTCGTCTATGGCACGGTGGACGCTTTTCCGAATGAAGTTACATGCCTATGAGAATTTGTAAAGAGCCCTCTGACCGATATCATGTGTCATACTGCAAAAGAAGATTGACTTCCCTAACGCAATTTCTTAGTGACTAGCAGTCCCTGCATTGTATATATAATTTCTCTTTATATGCCCATTAGCTGCAATAAATATATCATCATCATCGACATCCGTCATGGCAACTAGGCAAGATGCTTGTTGAATCTAAGTTCAATATGGACGAAACTAGGCGAGAAGAATGGACTACATCAAACCCTGATGGGCTAGGATTGATCACCGACCCCTGCAGAAAACATCCTGGTTTCCATCTTCCAAGAAGGATATGGACGTCACTGAACAGAGTGCGGACCTGTCACGGAAGATATAAATTTTGACTCCACAAATGGAGGAAATTTTCTAGTCATCAGTGCGATTGTGGCGATGCAGTACAGACAATCCATCATATTCTGTCGGAATGCCCTTCGCGGTCCTTCAAGGGAGGATATGACGACCTGCAGAACGCAAATGATGATGCAGTGGAGTGGATTACTGCTCTGGACATCCAACTGTGACTTTTAGTTTCGTTAGTGGATGTTACTAGATATTTATTACTTGTATATTATATTTTATATTGTATATACTGTATCTTCCGTATGTCATACGAAATATATATATATCATCATCATCATCATCATTAACTTCCACGTATTTGGCCTAGTGACCTGTTACGGTCTCTTGCCAGCGTTTCTTTGATCTTCCAAGGTTTCTTCGACCACTTGGAGCATACGGAAAAAATCTGTTTAGGGACTCGGCTACAACTCATCCTGTCCACATGTTATTTCCATTTTTCCCTATGCTGTTGTTTATGCTGTACAACTGGGGTGATTTTTAGTACTTGCAGGATGTCTTCATTCCTCGGATGATCCAGTAAGGAGTAATCAGAAGTTCGGTTGGTTGGTTGTTTCCTCAGTTTAGGGGCTGCGACAACGCGGTTATGTAGCCCCGTGTACTTTGGGTGCGTGTGGAATTTGTCGGATAACCGGTGTTAATTGTGATGACTGTATTAGTGTGTGTTATCTGAGATTCAGGTAGAGGGACTGCAGACGATTAATTTTTTCAAGTTCCTACTTTTGCTACCAAATGCTACCATCCACGACACCTAGCTACGAACGTGGCTACTAAATGCCATCGCAGTCAGCACCTGGCGGTGAACGTTAAAACGAATATAGCGTTATCAAACTAACCTACAAATTTTAGCTTCCACAAGTGTAGTTAGTGGAAGGTGGACCGCCGGCTTTATTTTCCCTCCGAAGCAAGGCAGACTGAGGGATTTTTAACGCTCTTAAAAAATCCGACGACTTCTGCCGGGTTTAAACCCGCGATCTTGGGCATTGAAGCTCAGTATGCTACGAAGTACGCCACCGAAGCCGCTAACCAGAAGTTCGTCTCATGAATCTAATTTCTGCTGCTGTAAGTCTTTTTCTTTTCATCTGCCTTCCTGATGGTCCAACGCTAACTTCCATATGCAAGAGTTTGATATACCGAACTGCGCCCGAATTTATTTAAGACCAATACTAAGATCCAGACGGGATACGAACTGGGACGCAGGAAAAATAAAAATAACGAATTAAAATCTCTTATTCCTTAAAATTTGTGCGATATGGAAGTCTTAAGCTGAAACAGAGTGTAATACCATGCATTATTATTAATATAAACAATTACGGAAGGCCGGAAGGAAAGAAGGAATTATTTAAATATGGTTGTGTATTTATTATCTGAATGTAGGGACGCCTACAGTTGTAAGAATGCGTCACACCACGAGAGGTGAGTGTAACGTCATAAAGGAGGAGAAGGTCCGCGGCTGATCACAGCGAGTGAGGGGAAGAGTGGAGTTGCGTCACACCAAGAGAGGGGAAGAAGCGCGATGAACTTCACGTGAGCTGAGAGAACGAGCGTTCATTCCAAATTCAGATCTGATCAGAACAAGACCGCTAGTTTAGAAGCGAGTTGCTTCATTGACAGTGCCACGTATAATGAAAGTTGGGAGAAGGAGCGCGAAGTTTAGAAGGCCGTGACTCGTGAAGCAAGTGACATTCTGACCGAGACCAGCACAGTATGCAGGCCGGTAATTTTGTAACACACTTATAGGAACGAGAGCGAGCTCATTTGCGCTCACATTTAGAGAAGCTTCATACAGCAAGTCTGTGGAGTATTTGAAACACAGCTTGTTACTTCAGTATTTCGATACAAAGCTACTACACATATCACGCAGATAACTGCAATAATTCACTACAGGAAAATAGCTATATCCTTAAAGCTATTCACAATGCAGTTTATGAATTGGCGACGGGGAAGTCTTTCAGGCTTAATCATGAACCTGATTATGACTTCGTGCTAAGATGCACATTATAGGGAAGTAGGGACTACAGAAATTAAAAGTTGAATCCAGAATTCTACAACATGGATAGCGCAGTCGAACACCTACGCGATGCGCAGAAATGCAGAACAAATCTATACTTCGTAACACGAGTTCATATACATCCAGTATACTCTTAAAGACACTTATATGTGCCCGTTTCCCCGACGTCACGTTGGCCCGGCGATTTCAACGAGAAACCGAAGAATGGACACAGGCGATACAAAAAAAATTAAGTCCAGGAAATATTTGTCCAATAAAAAAAATCAAGCAACTAGCTCGGGCAGGCAAGAGATCGAATATCTCGGGTCGATTAAAGGGAGAGGCATGCAAGGTTCAACAGGACAAATACTTCACAAACAAGAAAAAGAAAAAAAGAAAGTATCACTGACTCGGGAGAAGTTCCAAACTACAAGAATAACCAGAACTTGAAAAATCGAGATCCTAAATTTATTTTTGAGCAGACGGACAAAAAAAATGAACACTCCTATTACTCAATGAATATTATTAGTTTGGAATCATAAAAATCCATATTGTCCATCAATGTCATTGAGCTACCCTGTTTGACTTAATTAGGGAAGTACTCGCAAAAGAAATGATTAGAGTTCAAGTGTTCGATGATTAGCTGAATAATAATGATTAAAAAAAACACTTCACTTTCACTTTCAGCTTCTAAAAGAAGAAAAATTAGAAAAAAAAACACTATACATTTTTCCTTCCCATGAATGTTAACTGAATTAATAATTTACACATAAATTATTCACACATTTCTAATTTTTACAGACTTACGATTGTCAATGATGACTGTCAATCATTTAATTTGACTAAATGAACTTGTGGAATGAAATTATTATTATTAATTTCTATCAACATAATTTAAAGTTTCCTTATGGAAATTACATCAGCTATAAATAACAATAACTTGTTATAGCCGCACAATAACTGGCTTCAAATGACATCCTAATCCCTCATATCATTTTCAAATCATTAGTTGAGTTTATCATATCCTTATGGGATCAATTTAATTATTCAGATTGCGATATTATAACCTTTAGCACATATTAAATTAAGATACAAATGATTCACCTGTGATCTGCAGGAATTATTAATTTTAAATTGACCAGCACTAGTAACTCTGATAACATTGCATTTATTATGACGATTAATTGAACAGTAATGCAGTAACTGCCATTGCACTGTTTTCCACCGTTGGAACTACTTAATATAATTACAAATATATATAGCACATTCTAATTCCATTGAACCTAGGACTGCATAAGCCCCTATACATCCTGGCATAATCATAATCATTTACTATATCCTCGAAGAAATTTATTAATTGATTTATTAATCGTATTAATAAGTTGGAATGGTATTTCTCATGTCCAACAATTGCCACCATAAGACCACTATAAAGTGTCTACAACTCATAATTTATTGTGCTTATACTCAAAGTGCAGTTCCAAAACCATTTGACATAATGACAAATAATCCTCAAATTATTATAAACTCTCGTAATCTGCATTCCTAAATCTGGTCAAAATTTCCCTAATGTGACTGAGCATCATAGGCTTTGTATTCTTGTGCAATCTGAATTAAATTACTGTAAAGTCTAGGATCACAGATCATGAACCATAATTATAATTTCAATGCCATAAATTAATGAATATGCTACAATCATTACCGCTGCAAAAAGTCAAACGTTCCGTTTGCAATCGCCTTCATGGTAAAAATCGCCATGAGAGAAAAAAAATCCTAAGTTTAGAATTATTAAATATCATAAAACAAAATATTTATTAAATATCGGAATGTATGTGTGTGAAAGATCTCAATATCTTGAAAATAATTTGCTCTCTAAGTTTGGAAATTCATTCGAAATATATTTTAGCCTCCTGGAAGAAAGAACATAATTAAATCATGGTGTTGGTTTGCCCTAAATGTTCAGAAGGGTGTGGTGTGAATATATGCCCAAGTTGACGATGAATGTGTTTCCCATATTTTCCCACGACGAATTAATCTTGATTCTGTTCTTTAATTTGCAAGATCGGCGTTTAAGAAACTCGTTTAACGCCAACATCATCGTGATGCCTGGTCTACAGTGTATTCAGCCTCTCCGAATCCCGAATTCGTCCTCACCATCAAGTTTCCCTATTAAATGCTTAAGCCATTATCTTGAAGTATATGAAAAGTTCCATAAATGTTCCCATATTCTTATTCTTGAGTGAAAGTATCAAAGTGGATGACATCAGACACCCCCTAAAAAGAATTAGGTGTACGCCACTGCTGAAGAAATGTTCCATGTATTTCACTGATATGGAATGGACGGTATTGTTTCGATACTGTTAATAATTTATTAATGCTCTTGCTGGCAATCCGGTTATTTCTTGAATGTATTATGTTGAATAAGATGCAATTACTATTGTAGAAATGTTCAACATTGACTGACTATATGCCGGGTTTCGTAGCACGACAAGGTCTGCTATTATATCGTGTGCTTTAACATGTTGCATATTAATGTCTCCGTATTCTGGCGTTCCACGGTGAATTTGTCAAGTCCGATTTGTAGCTGTGTTAATGTGTTCACTTGATAAAATACAGTTTCTACTTACATCAGCCTCTTGGAGAAATCACTAATTTTAATTTTACCTGTCACTCGTAAAATTAGTTATAACAAGTACCGGTATTTCACAAGCAAATTGTAATGCTAATATCATAGTGTGGACACACGCTTCCCGAAGGTAGAATGATCGTCTCCGCGCACAT
The DNA here is from genome assembly GCA_946902985.2 of Meconema thalassinum. Lineage (NCBI taxonomy): Eukaryota > Metazoa > Arthropoda > Insecta > Orthoptera > Tettigoniidae > Meconema > Meconema thalassinum. Next base: position 77,636,073 of record OX336401.1, on the reverse strand, counting down.
GTGTTTAAATCAGCAATAGAACATACTAGAAAAGAATGATCTCTCCGCACGTGTTACACATAGCACACCGGTTGCCCTGGTCACCTGATCCGTAGGAGTGTGGGGAGTTTCCACCCCTCATCTCTTGCGTCATGACTTGTCAAAGCCGATAGGAGTTGAAGATATTCCACACTCGCTTGTGCTAAATTTTAGCTCAATGCCATAAGTATGGGTCCATTTAGCAGCTAGAATAATTATGAAGAATGTTTCTTTAGCTCTAGGTCTGCTACAAACACATGCTGGAATACATTACAATATGTTACATTCATCAACCACTTCCAAGGTTGCTTTACGAATCTCGGCAATTAAAGATCACCAACATGGTGGATTTCGGTCACATATAGAACAATCGAATTTCAACCTTAAGAAGCGATGCAGGCGTAGTGAAGTGGTAACGTCGGAAGATACAAACAACATGCGGGAGTCGAGTGAGGAGATGGGGGAGAGACTTGCCGTGCGGGAAGAGGTCGCTAACCCAGTTCCGAGACTGACCTTGCCCCACTGTGAGGTTATCCAGCAGTCCTCGACACAGCCGGTTCTCGCAGCTGTGTGCGATGTGCTCAAGCACATTTGTCTTGCCAGACAAGGCATATTCCAGCAGAGATCGACGTCAGCACAAGGTAGTGAAGAGATTGAAATATATTTAGTACAGTTGTAGTCATGTTCTCTGTTTATCCAAATTGACCAACCGTATGATTCTGTCATTTTATTTAAAATTCTGTAGATTTTAATCCAGTATATCAGTATTTTCATAGGAGTCATTTTCATTGCAAATTTCAGTCATTTGGACGAAATTTTATTAGCGAATTGCTATTTTCAACGTTAAATCAGTTCATTATTGACACGCGTGGTGACCACCACCCGACGCACACAGTCGATGGCAAAACTGAGGAACCGAAAAGGTTCCTCGCATGCGCGGAATGGGGACCGGTCATGGATCTTAAACCTATGTTGTGTACCATTCGCATTTAGAACTAGATGGAGAACCAATTAGGAATGACCACATTCTTCGAGTAAAGGTTGAATAAAACAAAATGTAATTATCAAAAATCAAGACATAGCAAAAAGGGAAACGAGGGGTGCATGAAATGGTAAGATGAGGGATGATGGGCCTGAAATAAAATATGTACACATCATATCAAAACAAAGTAAATACAAGTATAAAAATAAATCAGGTAATAAAGATAAGAAAACCGAGAGATGCCTAACGTGTTGTAGATTGGAGGTCGTTTAAAGATAAACTCAATTAATAAACGGGGAGATTTAAAACAAGTTAACAATAATGTAAATAGTACTTTCTACCCACCACAGGCTGACTACATAACGTAGTCAGGAGAAATCTCCTAGGAAGCTTATGAAGTCAAGTAACCCAAGAATAGGAAAATCCCGCCCTTTAAAACAAAGTATGTCCCTCCACAAACATAACCAAAGAACAATACGTAAACCCAACACACGCAAATGACGAACAAACCAACGAGGCATAACTAATCACAAGACTACATATATGACATACAAATCCCTTAAAACGAAAGCTTACTACAGACACACCCAAAGAAACATAAATTACAAAATGACTTCACATACTTCCTGAATAAATCTCCTTTTCGGAGAAAAAGAAAAAGCACGAGACTCGGTTATCTTACGGAAGACAAAATGGGAGTCGATTGCAGTCCCGGACACATACAATGAACACACATTCCACCATCTCGAAAGGGTAACCCATACATCTCATTTAATAAGCGTAATGAGTTCACGTGTTGTTTCTCGACTGAAGCCGCGCAAAACAAGAACAGGAATGACATGACCCTTGGCTTTCAGTCGAGCCCCACTTAAACGATTAACATTAACCCACCCTTAATATCACGTCTAGAACCGTAATTATAAAATGATCAGTGTTTCGGACACAAACATAGGCGATGCAAGCCCAGTCCTCAAGGAAAGGAAAAACCAAAAGGCATTCTTGAGGTGCGCAAATGACAGGCATCTAAATAAAACAACCCTTAAAGAAGCAAACAAATAGATGTGTGTCCCAACAATGCAGATATATAGACACAAGGTCATCCAATGCGATGGACACACACCCTTCTCCGTCAAGACACGTTAACTAAAACTAAAATAACTAATCCCCTTTAGCACTCCAGAGCACCCACATACTCCCAAGGAATTGGAAATTAGTTAGAAACACTTCTCATGATTAGAATTACGTTTCGTGACAAACACACGCAAAGGACACGCACAGAATAAGGAAAACCAAAAAGAACAGAAACAACAACAACCCTTAAGACATAAACTCAAAATAACAGCACGGTTCCTCATCACGCATTTCTATATAAGAGGGAGGAACAAGTACCAACAGAATAACCAAACATAATATAAACGACCTCCCATCTAGAAAGGGAACAATTTATCACTTGAAAGTAGGTGGACAATATTATATTAACCTAACTTCAGGTTACACATATTCATGCATGTTGACACCTCAAAATACATAGGCCGAAGGACTTAGCTTTTCCAGAGACGGTCCGAAGATCTCATCGACAGCTTCAAAATACATATATATATATATTTTTTCATGCTACAACCAGGTCTCCATTTGAATAAGCATGACGAATAGAATTGAGAGCGAGGACGTTGTACACGCATTTATATATAATTTCCTAACTTCATTTCAAAATATTTTGCGTCTTACAGATTTTTAACTAGACATCATGGTTCTCGACTTTCATCTCCTCGTCATAACAATTTAGGTCTGCTAACAATCGCCGAAGACGTGTTCCTTCGTTATAGACGGATTCTTCATCGCGGGCGTTTTCCAAATCAAGACGAGCCGAAATTACGATCTTTTAGATGTTTTTAGAAATGACCGCTATATGGACACGGCGTCAAAATATCGAAAATAGAAACGGTACATCTCTGCTACCAACTGACACGCGTGGTAACCACCACCCGACGCACACAGTCAATGGCAAGACTGAGGAACCGAAAAGGCTCCCCGCATGCGCGGAATGGGGACCGGTCATGGATCTTAAACCTATGTTGTGTACCATTCGCATTTAGAACTAGATGGAGAACCAATTAGGAATGTCCACATTCTTCGAGTAAAGGTTGAATAAAACAAAATGTAATTATCAAAAAACAAGACATAGCAAAAAGGGAAACGAGGGGTGCATGAAATGGTAAGATGAGGGATGATGGGCCTGAAATAAAATATGTACACATCATATCAAAACAAAGTAAATACAAGTATAAAAATAAATCAGGTAATAAAGATAAGAAAACCGAGAGATGCCTAACGTGTGGTAGATTGGAGGTCGTTTAAAGATAAACTCAATTAATAAACGGGGAGATTTAAAACAAGTTAACAATAATGTAAATAGTACTTTCTTCCCACCACAGGCTGACTACATAAAGTAGTCAGGAGAAATCTCCTAGGAAGCTTATGAAGTCAAGTAACCCAAGAATAGGAAAATCCCACCCTTTAAAACAAAGTATGTCACTCCACAAGCATAACCAAAGAACAATACGTAAACCCAACACACGCAAATGACGAACAAACCAACGAGGCATAACTAATCACAAGACTACATATATGACATACAAATCCCTTAAAACGAAAGCTTACTACAGACACACCCAAAGAAACATAAATTACAAAATGACTTCACATACTTCCTGAATAAATCTCCTTTTCGGAAAAAAGCACGAGACTCGGTTATCTTACGGAAGACAAAATGGGAGTCGATTGCAGTCCCGGACACATACAATGAACATACATTCCACCATCTCGAAAGGGTAACCCATACATCTCATTTAATAAGCGTAATGAGTTCACGTGTTGTTTCTCGACTGAAGCCGCGCAAAACAAGAACAGGAATGACATGACCCTTGGCTTTCAGTCGAGCCCCACTTAAACGATTAACATTAACCCGCCCTTAATATCACGTCTAGAACCGTAATTATAAAATGATCAGTGTTTCGGACACAAACATAGGCGATGCAAGCCCAGTCCTCAAGGAAAGGAAAAAGCAAAAGGCATTCTTGAGGTGCGCAAATGACAGGCATCTAAATAAAACAACCCTTAAAGAAGCAAACAAATATATGTGTGTCCCAACAATACAGATATATAGACACAAGGTCATCCAATGCGATGGACACACACCCTTCTCCGTCATTATTATTATTATTAATCGTATGGCAATTACACATCACCTTTTGGAACACGTTAACTAAAACTAAAATGACTAATCCCCAATAGCACTCCAGAGCACCCACATACTCCCAAGGAATTGGAAATTAGTTAGAAACACTTCTCATGATTAGAATTACGTTTCGTGACAAACACACGCAAAGGACACGTACAGAATAAGGAAAACCAAAAAGAACAGAAACAACAACAACCCTTAAGCAGTGGCGGTTTCTGGGTATTCGCCCTGGAGCCAGTGCACACCCATTCTTGAAAAATTGCCGTTCACATTTGAATTTTACGAATATAAAAATTAATATAAGATTTTATGGTAGTATAAAGCGTTAACAATTGTCCAGAATACCGCTTTTTTACATTTAAATGTACCGCGTTCGTTGCGCCTCACTGCACGTTGCTTGTGTGCTGACTCAGGTATCATCAAATATCGCCGTTCGCCACCTGCAAAATTGTAGCCAGCGTTAGGCTTGACGGCAGGAGAGGGGATGGCAAGAGGGGAGCGGGGATGTGTGTTTACTATAACAGAATCGGAGCCAAATCCTTGCCTGGCGAATTGTACTGCGCATGCTCCGTTTTTTTTTTTTTCCATCTCCTGTCGCATCTGATTGACAGACGAAGAAGCGATGACCGCTAGCGTGTAGGAGCTACCGCACTATCTGTTGGGGAATTGTTGTACCAAGTAGAGTTTCATGCGCAGATTGAAGTGGTTTGAAAGGTTGTGTCTTTACGCAGCTAGCGCCACTGCCATTTGATTTTCATTGTGCATTTAAAAAACCACAATCATGCAGCCAACTGTATGATATTATATAGTCTATGGTTGTAACAGTGAATTCAGTTTCATTACATTTCTTTATAATTTACAGATTTTAAAGGTCCAGTAATTTGGAGGATTAACGCAGCCTATTATCTTGTTGATCTTGGACGTGGCAAGTATTTGTCACAAGTGTGTTTCTAAAGTGTGGAATATTTGAGTGCGTGTGCATTATTACGTAATTGATAGCTTATCCTCCCAGCTTGGCTTCACCCACTGACATAGCTAAAATCATTCCTCTACCGTCGGAAGGACGGTGTCTGGGAGGCAAACACTCTTTTTCAGTGAATGCAACTGGGGATGGTGACATGTGACCGCAAACATGGGTCTAATTCAGGGTCAGAGAAGAGATTTTGACCGTTGGCCTGAAAGGAACCGTCCCGGTATTTGCCTAGTGATAAAAATGAAAAACCACGAAAATCATTTTCAGGACGGCCGAGGTGGGATTCGGGATTATTATCGCTACTGTTCAGGCTATTACATCGTCTCAACTTACTTACTCTGCAAGAAAAGGTGGCCATATAATAAGAAATGGGAAGACCTATTCCAAACCTGAATTTAATTCAAACATCCCTGTGCAAAGCGAAGGTTAGGAATCGCTTATTCCATGATGAAGTTACAGTAAGTTAGTATGAGTGGGCTTGTGGCTGTGAACTAACCAACTGGATGTATTGTTTACCGTGCTTAAAGTCGTGATACGTGCACAAGAAAAGAAAATCCCTCTCTGCACGCTGGAAGCGGAGGTAGATTTCACCGGGCAAAGAAAAATGCTTGGAATTCACTAAATTTGCCAATTGTTGTACAGTATACCTACCAAAGTTACACATGTTTAGCATACAGCATCTTCTTATAATACCTGAAACATTTTGCTCATCCCTTGGTGCAAGGGTGGGTCATATAAAATATTCTTTCAGGCAAAAAAAATGTTGTTACATTTTAGAGGGGTATTGGCCATTTTAAACTGTTTTGATATCGTGCCTATTAAGGGAGGTATGATTTCTTTTCTCTAAAATCTCCATTTTCCCCACCCCTTTGGTCAAACTTACGAAGATAAGCATTTGGCCCTTATTCCAAAAATAGTACGAACTTTGAATGGATTCAGTTTTTAAAATACTATGAAAGTTATAGCAATATTTCACTCCCCTCCCCCATTTCCAACCCCTTGGTCCGATTTTGCCCGTTAGTGAACCCGACCGAGATTTTGAATGGTTATATTTTATGTAGGCCTGTACATACACATTATAATATTAACTTTTGAACTGACGGTGGTTTTGGGATCTGTGGGATGTAAAACGCGAAGATATGTCAATTTTTTTTCGGATGTCGAAATGGTACCCTTTGCAATAGGTAGGTTTCTAATGAAATCTAACTAAAATCGACAAATGTGAACAATCAAAAGCCTACATGAATGCAGAATTGGAATTACAAGTACTAGGAAAGTAACAAATCAGACAACAGCTTCATTGTGCATTCAGGAGGGAACATAGAACAGCAAAATATCGAGGTGTCGAAAAACCAACTCCAAGTGCCACTAGATGCATATCTAAGCATACAAAATAGAGTAACATAGTGAGGAGACAGTTATTTTGTATGCTTAGATATGCATCAAATTTAGACTTTTTTTTAAGAGTGCACACCCACAATTTTTCTTCACCAGCCGCTACTGCCCTTAAGACATAAACCCAAAATAACAGCACGGTTCCTCATCACGCATTTCTATATAAGAGGGAGGAACAAGTACCAACAGAATAACCAAACATAATATAAACGACCTCCCATCTAGAAAGGGGACAATTTATCACTTGAAAGTAGGTGGACAATATTATATTAACCTAACTTCACGTTACACATATTCATGCATGTTGACACCTCAAAATGCATAGGCCTAAGGACTTAGCTTTTCCAGAGACGGTCCGAAGATCTCATCGACAGCTTCAAAATACATATGTATATATTTTCATGCTACAACCAGGTCTCCATTTGAATAAGCATGACGAATAGAATTGAGAGCGAGGACGTTGTACACGTATTTATATATAATTTCCGAACTTCATTTCAAAATATTTTGATTCTTACAGATTTTTAACTAGACATCATGGTTCTCGATTTTCATCTCCTCGTCATAACAATTTAGGTCAGCTAACAATCACCGAAGTCGTGTTCCTTCGTTATAGACAGATTCTTCATCGCGGGCGTTTTCCATTTCAAGACCAGCCGAAATTACGATATTTTAGATGATTTTAGAAATGACCGCTAGATGGACACGGCGTCAAAATATCGAAAATAGAAACGGTACAATTATAAAGTCGTTTAGAATCATTGATACTTGCATTAAATTAAACAAATCTGTTTTATGCACAGCGTTGGAACGTATATTGAAACATCGAAGTACCGTATATTTAAAAAGCTATACCACGAAATGTCAAATAAATTTCGACAACTCATGATGTTGATTCGAGTGTCAGAAATTTATTATAAACCAACTGTGTGCAATAATTTATTGTTACACGACACAAAATCTGGTAGAAGAAAGTCTAAATAATCGATATAGACAATTCAATCAATAAATACCAAATTCAGTGTAATGAAACAGGTAGTTATGTAGAACTACGCTGTAAACGTAATAAACCATATTTACTAGTAACAAAATGTTCCAAGAACATTTATATGTGTCAAATGAAACATTTAGAGCATTAAAAAGCCTAAATAAAATTTATTAAACAAAACATTTCATGAAGATAGCTGAGACTTTATTGTTAAGTCACTTGTAATTAAAAGACGAAGGATGAGACAGGGCAACTTAGATAAGTCTACCCATTGTCTGAAAATAAATCAGCTGGACTTAACTGAATTAAATTCAGAAATTTGTATCACAGGAAGAGAGGACTCACTTATATCATTATTAAATATGAATTCTTGCTGACAATTCTTTGAAAGTTACAATAATGTAATAACTGAATTTAAATACGTGAAAATGGAGTTAAGAAAGTTAAATCACAGGGTGATATGAAAGTAACTCTACAGAAAGTAGTTAAGGATTTGAATTTATAGGCACGAGGAAATTTGTATAAAAATAGAGGAGTTTTGTTAAAGTTTGTTTCTTGAACAATATTCACAAGGGTAGTGGATATTTAATAAATATACTGATTTTCTTTGCATTGATTGAGTAAATGCACTGAAATGCGTTTAGATTTGGGAATACCTTACAAGAAAGGAATCGTAGACGTAAATGAGTTACGTATTTTCACAAAAGGAGACTAAGGAGTCATGTTTCCTAGTTTTGATCACAGCGAGGGTGATTTCATTTAATTGCATTTGAGGCAAGTTCTGTACAGGGTGTTTAAGAAATAATATAATTGTTTGTGCAATTTTGGAACAGGAGGGTGGAATGAAGGTAAAATGCCATGCACTTCGAATATTTACGTTTATTAAAGTAATTGTAAGTCGAGCAAAGAATTTCAGAATTTTCGGAATGTAATAATCAAATGGGAGAAAGGAAGTTAGAGCAGTGCCAAACTTAAACATTTGCCACTTATGTTCTTTTGATCTAGACAAGTATTTAATACTGTCAACCGATAAAATTATGGTGATTGTTCAGGAAGTATGAGTAGTAAAGACTCACAAATATTAGAGAAAAGAAATGAATAATTTCAACGCAAAAATTAATACTTGTGCGAATCACAAATCTTTGTACATATGAATATATATTTAATAGTTAGTAAACTTTGATCTTGCATATTTAGATGTGGAACTACGGTTCAAATATGAATCGCAATGTATAATATAGGGTAATGTTTGAAACCAAGCCGTTTCATAATTTTTCGTATTTCAGTGGAGGTTCTGAGGAACTTCACTCAAGTTTAATATTTGTAATAAAATTTTGTGTTTAATTTTTCTAATAGCAAATGAATGCTATATTCTTCGATGAGAGAAGAAGGAATCAGTGGAGTACCGAATTCTCCAACCTTTATTTTCAGGACATCATGTATAAATGCCACGTTTTAGTTTATTTTCAATTTTCATTTTTTGTAGTGTCAGGAAGACACTGGTAATTGATATACATTTGGGACATGTGTGTATTGCCATGGAACATTAAATGGCTAGCGCTTTTTAGCGAATTAGCCAATTTTATCTTAGCTGACATCGTTTTCATTTTGTCAACGCCGAAAATATTACTGATAGGTAGGATACAGGCGCTCTTTATAGATAGACCTAATCACCCTTCGAGATAGGAGTTTCTCGAATTGCTTAAATGTAAATGTTAGTAGAAATTTGTACCTAGGCTGGTAGTACTATTTCCTATTTTATAAATATACTCTGTATGATCCTAGAATTCCCAATTTTTACTTCGCAGACAATGGTAAGTTATTTTGAGCTGGGTATCTACGTGTCTGCAATCCTTCACAGTGCAGCGGATATTGGTTATGATTGGAGAATTCGGTCGCATATAGATGGTATATTTTAATGGCCGGCCCGAACGTGGGGCGATCGAGAGAGGCACTCGAGAGAGGCATTTGGAAGCACTCGAGAGTGAGACCATATTTTACTGAAATAAGAAAGGTATGTCGATCCCAAATTTGATGATTGTTGAGGTGAACGCAACATCAACAGATTAGTGGAGTACATTACAGTTGTGAGGCATATTTCTAGAACCAGCTAACGACAGTTTGTCATGTAATATTAAATTAAAGAGTAAATTAACGTTGTTAAACATAAGTTAGGTCGGAGGATAAAATGTAATGATGTCGGTTCAGTAAATTGGGACAAATTAACAATACGTAATAACTCGCGATTTAAATAGACTTAAGTAGTACTAAAATTTTCAATGTATTCAATCTCTTGTATAAAATGTATACGTTGGTCAATTCTGGATATTCACTTGTAGTTTTTGTAGTTGATACTTCCCTTAGTCTCAAGAAAGAAGAAATTATGTCGGCAAATGACATGACGTTCATAAGAATTATGTTAGAAAACATGAAAGAAGGTCAAAATGTATTGACCAAAGACCTTGAAGCCCTCCACCAATTTACACACTCTAACGCTAAACAAATGAGAGCCGAGATTCAGAAATCTGTAGCTTCTGTTAAATCCGAGGTCAAGGCTGAGTTGTCGGTCGCTCTAACACTTACTAAGGATAGTATAACGTTAGCGCAGGAGGAAGCCAAGTTAGCTTTAGAAAAGACTAGACAGGAAGAGAAGTTAGCTAGAGAGAAGGAACGGGAGGAAAACAGGTTAGCACTAGAAAAATTCCAGAAAGAAGCAAGGTTAGCTAGAGAAGAGGATAGACAGGAACGTGAAGCAATCAGATTAGCTCAAGAGAAGGCACAGGAGGAAATTAGGCTAACATTAGAAAATGCTCGAGAGGAAAATAGAAAAGTAGAAGAAGAGGCTAAAAGGATAAGAGCGGAGATGAGATTATCTGAAGAAAAGGCTCGCGAAGAGGACCGATTGAGTCAGGAGCAGGCTAGATTGGAAGACAGAAAAATCCAGGCCGAAATAAGAGCAGCGCAGGAAGAGGTTAGGAAAAATCGGGAAAAAGCTAAGGAAGAGGCCAGGAAAATTCATGATGAGGTTAGGAAAAATCAGGAAAAGGCTCAGAAAATTTTAGAAAAGGCAGGAAATGCACAGGAAGAATTAAAAACCTCATTTGACCAAGTCAAACAGGACATTAGTCTTACTAAAACAGAAGTAGGAATTTTGAGATCCGACATGATAGGCAAAGTACTAGAAGTGAAATTAGCTAACGGTAACAACATAATAGAACTAGAAGAAAAATTACAGGCTAGTATTAGCTCCGTTAAGGAGGAAAACACTACACAGCATGTACACATTTCAGGGGCCCAGGACAGACTCAAGGAGCAACTTGACAGTCTAAATAATACTGTTGGTGACTTACAGGTCAAGTTGGAAGGTCAAAGGAAATTGATCGAGGATGGCATTAATGTGGACATAAATGCCGCTAATGTAAAGGCTGTTACGGACATGAAGTAGGAGGTCGTAACAGTCACTACTAAAACTGTATCTGAAATCCATGTTAAACTATCTAATTATATTAAGGCCATAGAATTAAGTTCAAACATAAATGGTAGTAGAGTACGTGAAGATCTATCCAAGCGGATAGATGAGCTTCAAACCAATAACGTAGCCACACTGAGCGATATTGTACGTAAAGCAGATTTAAGTAATTCAGGCGAACTTGACAATATTAAACGTACAGTTGACGACATAAACACAGAACTGGCGAAAATTGGTCTAGGCAGGAAAAGGAAACCAGCGAATTGCAACAACAATTAAAGTCACTCACGATTGGGGATTCTTCATTTTCATCTACGTTTAGGACTGAAGTCAGGGAGGACTTGAGGAAGGACTTAACGAGATTCTTTGAGGCAAGAGATGAGAAATTGAAGGAAGAAATCAGGACAGACAGGATAGGATAAGGAAAGTGTGGATAATCAGCAGCTTCCTAAATCCAGTTTTAACTTCAGTCGAGAGCCATTTCGAACAGAAACAGAGGAATTTGGAGGAGACTTTGAACCTTTCCAGAGTTGGTCAAATCCGAACATTATCGTCATCAAGAGTAATGACGAAAAAACCAACAAATTCAGCGGGGTTGGAAATATCACTGCTGTGGAATTTCTCAGGGACATGAGATCGTACCTGGAGGATAACAGAATACCTCGTGAACGACACATGAGGGTGGTGGAGAAATATCTGGACTCAGAAGCCTTAGTTTGGCACAGAGCTTTCAGGTATACTTACCACACATTCGAGGAGTTCGCTAATGCTCTACAGAAGCGATTCTGAAGTAAAGAACTTCAGCAAGATATACGCGCCGAAATTTATTCGATAAAGTATGCTTACTCTAGTCCGACGAAGTACGCAAGCTTCTTTACAAATCAGTTAGCACGCTTGCAATATCTTCAACCTCCATTGGCAGAGGAAGACCTAGTACATGCTATTTCATGCCAATTACCAACCAAAGTTAGAAGGCACCTCATTTCGGCAAACGTCAGAACGTTAGAGGGGATGGCGAAAATTTTGAGGAGGTTGGATCACACGTCCAATGTGTCCAACAACTCCACCGGAAACCAGAACCAAAGAAGCAGAAACCCAGAACATAGAGAGATCAACACCATCCATGTTGATCAAACGCAACAGACGGAAGCCAATAAAAATGGAGTAGGACCGACTAGATCGAGAGTTTATGGACAAAACCGCTTCCAACCTGATTATCAGAGACCTAGAGAAGGGAGGCCATACCAGACTCTACGATGGAACGAATATCAGCGTAGAAATACCTACCACCAGAGGAACAATGATTATCGCCGAGAGGGATATTACAACAGAGATAACCCGACGAATAATTACGGATATCGAGGATATCAAAACTGGAGGAACACAAACAACTATTCGAGGCCGCAACAACAGCGGAATCAACAAAACCGAGGCTGGAGAAACAACAATAACGTAAGGAGGTATTACGATGACCGAGAGAGAGAGTCAAGAATACCGGAAGAACCTTCGGGAAAGAGAAGAAGGAAACGCAAGAAACCAAAATCAGGGACAGCGTAACCAAAATCAGGAATCTCAGCCCGGATCGAGCAGACACCGGAGCAATGAAGAACCAGGAGGGGTACAAAAAACTTCAAATTCCAAAAAGTAAAGGAGGACAAGAACATCACCATAGCTAGACAAATGAGAAAAGACATCGAGGGAAAGAGAAGAAGGGGACTCTATATAGAACAAAGAGAAGGAAAGAGATCCGGAGGAAGGACATTTCAAAGTAGATACAGTCTACGGTAACAATTGCTACAAAATCGTTAGAATTGAAGACAACAGATCCAATGGGAAATTCAAACACTCCAAATTAAAGATATTTTACCCGAAGATTCAGTAAACAAATAAATTCAGTCCCAAGAACAGAGAGACCAATGTTATTAAAGAAAGTACAGGCTATACTTTGCTTCAAATGGCAACGGGGTACTGCGCCCGAATTTATTTAAGGCCAATACTAAGATCCCGACGGGATACGAACTGGGACGCAGGAAAAATAAAAAGAACGAATTAAAATCTCTTATTCCTTAAAATTTATGAGATATGGAAATCTTAAGCTGAAACAGAGTGTAATTCCATGCATCATTATTAATATAAACAATTACGGAAGGCCGGAAGGAAAGAAGGAATTATTTAAATATGGTTGTGTATTTATTATCTGAATGTAGGGACGCCTACAGTTGTAAGAATGCGTCACACCACGAGAGGTGAGTGTAACGTCATAAAGGAGGAGAAGGTCCGTGGCTGATCACAGCGAGTGAGGGGAAGAGGGGAGTTGCGTCACACCAAGAGAGGGGAAGAAGCGCGATGAACTTCACGTGAGCTGAGAGAACGAGCGTTCATTCCAAATTCAGATCTGGTCTGATCAAGATCGCTAGTTTAGAAGCGAGTTGCTTCATTGACAGTGCCACGTATAATGAAAGTTGGGAGAAGGAGCGCGGAGTTTAGAAGGCCGTGACTCGTGAAGAAAGCGACATTCTGACCGAGACCAGCACAGTATGCAGGCCGGTAATTTTGTAACACACTTATAGGAACGAGAGCGAGCTCATTTGCGCTCACATTTAGGGAAGCTTCATACAGCAAGTCTGTGGAGTATTTGAAACACAGCTTGTTACTTCAGTATTTCGATACAAAACTACTACACATATCACGCAGATAACTGCAATAATCCACTACAGGAAAATAGCTATATCCTTAAAGCTATTCACAATGCAGTTTATGAATTGGCGACGGGGAAGTCTTTCAGGCTTAATCATTAACCTGATTATGACTTCGTGCTAAGATGCACATTATAGGGAAGTAGAGACTACAGAAATGAAAAGTTGAATCCAGAATTCTACAACATGGATAGCGCAGTCGAACACCTACGCGATGCGCAGAAATGCAGAACAAATCTATACTTCATAACACAAGTTCATATACATCCAGTATACTCTTAAAGACACTTATAGAACAATCGAATTTCAACCTTAAGAAGCGATGCAGGCGTAGTGAAGTGGTAACGTCGGAAGATCCAAACAACATGCGGGAGTCGAGTGAGGAGGTGGGGGAGAGACTTGCCGTGCGGGAAGAGGTCACTAACCCAGTTCCGAGACTGACCTTGACCACTGTGAGGTTATCCAGCAGTCCTCGTCACAGCCGGTTTTCGCAGCTGTGTGCGATGTGCTCAAATACATTTGTCTTGCCAGACAAGGCAGCATGTTCTGTGTTTATCCAAATTGACCAACCGTATAATTCTGTCATTTTATTTAAAATTGTGTAGATTTTAATCCAGTATATCAGTATTTTCTTAGGAGTCATTTTCATTGCAAATTTAAGTCATTTGGACGAAATTTTATTAGCGAATTGCTATTGTCAACGTTAAATCAGTTCATTATAAAGTCGTTTAGAATCATTGATACTTGCGTTAAATTAAATAAATCTGTTTTATGCACAGCGTTGGAACGTTTATTGAAACATCGAAGTACCGTATATTTAAAAAGCTATACCACGAAATGTCAAATAATTGTCGACAACTCATGATGTTGATTCGAGTGTCAGAAATTTATTATAAACCAACTGTGTGCAATAATTGATTGTTACACGACACAAAATCTGGTAGAAGAAAGTCTAAATAATCGATATATACAATTAAATCAATAAATACCAAATTCAGTGTAATGAAACAGATAGTTATGTAGAACTACGCTGTAAACGTAATAAACCTTATTTCCTAGTAACAAAATGTTCCAAGAACATTTACATGTGTGAAATGAAACATTTAGAGCATTAAAAAGCCTAAATAAAATTTGTTAAACAAAATATTTCATGAAGATAGCTGAGACTTTATTGTTAAGTCACTTGTAATTAAAAGACGAAGGAAGAGACAGGGCAACTTAGATAAGTCTACCCATTGTCTGAAAATAAATCAGCTGGACTTAACTGAATTAAATTCAGAAATTTGTATTCACAGGAAGAGAGGACTCACTTGTATCATTATTAAATATGAATTCTTGCTGACAATTCTTTGAAAGTTACAATAATGTAATAACTGAATTTAAATACGTGAAAATGGAGTTAAGAAAGTTAAATCACAAGGTGTTATAAAAGTAACTATACAGAAAGTAGTGTAACGTTTTCGCTCCACGTTGAGCGCACAAATGTAACGTTTTGTTACTAACCTTGCAGGTAAACATACATATATCAAAATCTCCACAGTTGGGCGTCAAATGTAACGTTCCTGGTCCTTCTAAGTGACCAAAGGTTACGTTCCTGGCGGGGCTCCAATATTGCGTTCTCCTGGAGTACAGTAGAAGAATCGCAACAAGAACAAGCACCGCTTTACTCACACCACCAATAGCATACTTACCTCTTACCTGTTCATTAGCAATGATTATAATCAGCTCGTGTGGGCGCCAGGACACCTAACATTTACTTTAGATGTGCCAAAGTATTTAATTAAAATAGTGATAGAGCACTCGAAACGTCTTTCTCTCAAGCCGTGGTATAGCTGAGCCATTAACCAATTGTCTTATCGCTACTGGGAGAAGGTATGCATTATGTCTAAAGCTAGCTACTGGAAATGAAAGTCCTACCATTACTTAAGAACAAAATTTAATTGATCAAAATTTAAAGCAGCAAAAGACGTAAAAAGAGAAACAAATGAATTTAAAAAAAATCTGGAAGTTATATTAAATTGGCGAGAGTTACAAAATGGAATATGAGTTAAATTTAAACAAAAGCTGGATTCTAATTTGCCATAAACAGAATTACAGAGACTTGATTGGATTTAGTAAAGGAACTCACGGCCGTCTTCTTCATAGTGGTAGTCTGGTTTTCCCTCTGATCTTGCTGGCGGATGTTGTTTGGTTCTGCCTCAATATTGTATAGATCCTTATCTTGATACGGGCAGGGAACCAATTTGTCCCGTCTCCCGACTGACATATGTGAATGGCTTTGCTCCAAAATTCACTTTTGTGAATATGATCAAGGACACGATCATATTCACGTCAGTAGTATTAATTTTAAAACTTCTTGAACTGATAAGTTGCGATCTCGCAGCGAAGATGTCTGATAGACGTGAAGATTCAGAAAATCTGAGAAGATTGGGGCTTGAGAGTAGATGACCATTGGTTTTTATGGAAGAAGAACTTCCCCACTCTGCAGTATTTCTCGACCAATCAATTAGGTATCCTTATGACGTAGCTCCCCACTCCAGATCCCTAAGTTCTGATCATGCCTCTTCATTAGTTGGGTTAACCACGTGGGGTTGCTTCTGAAGTAATTTTAAATCAGCGTCCTGATGCGATGTTCTTCCGAGAATTCGTGACGTCAGCGCTAACTGACCAACTTGCTTTGTCTAGAAGCCTCGCGTCCCCGGAATGTTTGTACATATATCTCGAAAGTCAAGTCTATTTTTGGCGGACTACCCGTGGCGAAACTGACGACACGTTGAACGACATATTTCCCAATCAAGTCTTGTATAAAATATAACCTATAATGAATCTAACTAAAATCTCCATTTTATAACTTCCGCCAAACAATAATTAAACCCCTTATATATATATAAAGAAATTATGGAATAAATCTAGAATCGATATGATAATTAAAATATACATAATAATAATAATAATAATAATAATAATAATAAATTTTGCTGCTTATAAAACATATAAATTAAGGGGAAGTATTCGGACTGTTACATCGCCCTTAGAATTTTTTTGTCCAATCTTAGATTTGGGCGAACAAATTATATACACATTTAACCTAACAATTAACAGCATCATACAAAATTATACCCTTCAACATTAAAAATATACATATATACCCTTCAATATTTACAACAATGAATACTTTGTTGTTGCTTTAAAGCGTCAATGTTCATTTCTTTCTTCCTGATATGTATGATTTCATTCATACTAACACTCGTTTGTTAGGCTGATATTCTGAGAGACTTGTATCGTTTTAATTCAAATCGTTATTTTTCTTGTCTCCAGAATAATTATAATAAATATTGCCTTCACTAATTCATCACACGACACATCACACGCATGTGATAATCCTGCATACTTGATTCCTCGCAAGTACTCTGTAATGAATTTTCAAAATTTTACCTATATCACATAAAACAAGAAAGCATAGTTTTATACATAGGCATAATATTTGAGTGCAAGTTACCCCATTAATTCCAAAATATAAGGTACTAGGTCACCCTTCGCTTATCTGATTCAGATAACTCACTCGTTCCAGTATATGTGTCAACAGTCGGATATGCCTCTTGTAAACTTAGTTACCTATCTCTTTAAAACTACTAATTGTATACCAGGGCATTGACACATGTTGTTCCGTTACACACGAGTCCTTACCTGACTCATTCCACGTATTTTCTTAAAGGGTGTACTCATCTTTAGGTACGGTACTTAAGGAGTTAGCATATGGGCTTAAGGATGGTTCAATGATCTTATCTCTTAACATGTCGTCAATCTACTGTTGTACTGCCTCTTGGTATTTAAATGGGATAGGGTATCTATTACCTACAAAGACTTTGCGATCAATTACATTTAATGAGTGTGTGTAGCAATTGGCCTCGCCAATCCGATTCTCAAAAACTCTACTATTCCTTACTAAAACATCCAATAATTGATCCCTCTGATCAATGCCTAAAGAACTTTCTTCCACAGCCTGACATAATGCATCCTCTAGATTGCCATTAGTCAGCCAACTGCCAATAAAATTAAAACCATCGTCACTACTTCCCACCTTATTGTCACCTGACAAAATCACTTTAATAACGCACACTCTTTGAGAATAATCACTCTTACCTGGCTCATTAAATGCAATAATCACAGCTTTCTTCCCCCATTTCATTCTAATACACCTCTCATCGTAACACACCTGAACCTGATTAGCAGACAACCAATCATTACCCAATATCAAGGAAAACACAAGGTTTGGGATCACCAAACATACCTGCATACCTATTACATTATTAATACAAATTTCCACCAGAACCTGCTTAGAAATGACATGAGACTTTTTACCTACAGCTGTTATTACAAAAGTTGATTTGATAGGGATTTCTTGAAATATTACACCTTCGTCTCTCATCCTATTATAAAATGACAAGCTAATGCAACTCTTGACACACCCTGTATCTATAAGCGTATCTATACGCGCCCTCAACACATTTATGCTAATGACGGAATTTAAATTTTCAATATCACTAGGTTTTGTCACCTTTTCATCATAATCGCACAAAAGATCATCTCTTACATTTAGGTCATAACCACTAAATAGAGTATTGGCTGGGAATATCAACGACTGGAAATCTGACCTCGCATTACATGAATGCCCTACCGTGCCTTCCTAACTTTTTATCATCCTCCTCTTTTTCTTTCTCTCGTTTCATTGTAATTATTTCTTCTCTTCTAAGAACGATAGTTTCTCCCTCCTCAGTACTACTCTTATCAACCACAAAACTACACTTCCCCTCTCCCCTAGTTTCACCTACCGTAGCCACTACTGTAAGCCATTGCATTCTATATTCTTTATCTCTTTCTTTCAAGCTTCCTTCCATTTCTTCTAGCATCGTAATCTGTTTCTCTACTTCCTTTCTACTCCTAGGACTTCTAACTTCGATAATCTGCTCGTTACTTACCTCTAAACTCCTCTTTCCTACATCCAGCATTTCTTCATCCTCTACACGATTTTTCTCTAACGTCTTCGTTAACTGCTGCTCTTTTTCTCTACTCTCATCTATTTCCTGCCCCTCCTCAACATCTATTCTATTTTCAACTAATGTCTTCTCTACAGTAATATTCTGCTTTTTCTCCTTCCTTCCCTTCCTGGCCTTCCCCCCTTCCACCTTCTGTTTTTCGTGCTTGTCTGAGACCCCTTGTTGCATTCGATCCAACATACGTTTCTCCATCCCAGCTAATTTAATGTTCATTCTTTCATCTACCATTCTCTGAAAGCTCTTCCTCATCTCCTGCTGTGATTCCTTTATGCTAGCATTGAATTCTTCTTTCATCCGTCTATTTTCTTCATCAATGGCTTTCTGCATTTTCATCTCCTGAGTATTTACTACTTTCCTTATCCTCGTTATTTCTACTCTTATCTTTTCATTAATTCTCTTCTCCTCTCTCTTACTATGCTCTTTTATCTCAACCGTTACTTCCTTAACTTTCTCCCCTATCTGCTGGTTAAGCTCCCTAATTTCATTTCCTACCACCTGTAACTTTTGTTCAATTTCTACCCTTATTTGACCTGCTTCCACCTTCATGTACCTCTGAATGTCTTCCTTCACTGTTTCTTTAAATGTTGTAATATCTACTTCAAGCTGCTCATACATCTTACCTAACCTCTCTGTCTCTTTGACGACCTTATCTACTTTCTGACTATTATGCTTTAGTCCCTGATTTAATTTCGTCATCTCCTGTTTTATTTCTTTATTTAACTTCTGACTATTATTTTCCATCTGTTTTAATTCTTTATTTAATTTTTGATTATTACTTTCCATTTCATGTTTTAATTCTTTATTTAGTTGCTCAAATTTATTATTATTTTCCTGTCTCATTTGAACTAATATACTCAAAATGCTATCCTGTGCTGACATCTCCGATGAACTACCCTCTACACTAGTCGCATTAGAATTTACCTCCGCTAAATTCCTAGCTTCGTCTATCTCCATCTCCAGATTCACGCTACTACCATTCTCTTCACCATCTCCCGTCACCTCTATACCACTTCGCAGCTTCATCTTATCTTTATCCGCCATACCGACACACACAAAAAAACTTATTATCACCCCCAAAAATACTTGCACTGAAATATATCCTTTTCCCTTCACGACAAACAATTGGTTTTCGGGCCTACGCTTGTGGCGCCAAATGTAACGTTTTCGCTCCACGTTGAGCGCACAAATGTAACGTTTTGTTACTAACCTTGCAGGTAAACATACATATATCAAAATCTCCACAGTTGGGCGTCAAATGTAACGTTCCTGGTCCTTCTAAGTGACCAAAGGTTACGTTCCTGGCGGGGCTCCAATATTGCGTTCTCCTGGAGTACAGTAGAAGAATCGCAACAAGAACAAGCACCGCTTTACTCACACCACCAATAGCATACTTACCTCTTACCTGTTCATTAGCAATGATTATAATCAGCTCGTGTGGGCGCCAGGACACCTAACATTTACTTTAGATGTGCCAAAGTATTTAATTAAAATAGTGATAGAGCACTCGAAACGTCTTTCTCTCAAGCCGTGGTATAGCTGAGCCATTAACCAATTGTCTTATCGCTACTGGGAGAAGGTATGCATTATGTCTAAAGCTAGCTACTGGAAATGAAAGTCCTACCATTACTTAAGAACAAAATTTAATTGATCAAAATTTAAAGCAGCAAAAGACGTAAAAAGAGAAACAAATGAATTTAAAAAAAAATCTGGAAGTTATATTAAATTGGCGAGAGTTACAAAATGGAATATGAGTTAAATTTAAACAAAAGCTGGATTCTAATTTGCCATAAACAGAATTACAGAGACTTGATTGGATTTAGTAAAGGAACTCACGGCCGTCTTCTTCATAGTGGTAGTCTGGTTTTCCCTCTGATCTTGCTGGCGGATGTTGTTTGGTTCTGCCTCAATATTGTATAGATCCTTATCTTGATACGGGCAGGGAACCAATTTGTCCCGTCTCCCGACTGACATATGTGAATGGCTTTGCTCCAAAATTCACTTTTGTGAATATGATCAAGGACACGATCATATTCACGTCAGTAGTATTAATTTTAAAACTTCTTGAACTGATAAGTTGCGATCTCGCAGCGAAGATGTCTGATAGACGTGAAGATTCAGAAAATCTGAGAAGATTGGGGCTTGAGAGTAGATGACCATTGGTTTTTATGGAAGAAGAACTTCCCCACTCTGCAGTATTTCTCGACCAATCAATTAGGTATCCTTATGACGTAGCTCCCCACTCCAGATCCCTAAGTTCTGATCATGCCTCTTCATTAGTTGGGTTAACCACGTGGGGTTGCTTCTGAAGTAATTTTAAATCAGCGTCCTGATGCGATGTTCTTCCGAGAATTCGTGACGTCAGCGCTAACTGACCAACTTGCTTTGTCTAGAAGCCTCGCGTCCCCGGAATGTTTGTACATATATCTCGAAAGTCAAGTCTATTTTTGGCGGACTACCCGTGGCGAAACTGACGACACGTTGAACGACATATTTCCCAATCAAGTCTTGCATAAAATATAACCTATAATGAATCTAACTAAAATCTCCATTTTATAACTTCCGCCAAACAATAATTAAACCCCTTATATATATATAAAGAAATTATGGAATAAATCTAGAATCGATATGATAATTAAAATATACATAATAATAATAATAATAATAATAATAATAATAAATTTTGCTGCTTATAAAACATATAAATTAAGGGGAAGTATTCGGACTGTTACAGTAGTTAAAGATTTGAATTTATAGGCACGAGGAAATTTTCATAAAAATAGAGGAGTTTTGTTAAAGTTTATTTCTTGAACAATATTCACAAGGGTAGTGGATATTTAATAAAGATACTGATTTTCTTTGCATTGATTGAGTAAATGCACTGAAATGCGTTTAGTTTTGGGAATACCTTACAAGAAAGGAATCGTAGACGTAAATGAGTTACGTATTTTCACAAAAGGAGACTAAGGAGTCATGTTTCCTAGTTTTGATCACAGCGAGGGTGATTTCATTTAATTGCATTTGAGGCAAGTTCTGTACAGGGTGTTTAAGAAATAATATAATTGTTTGTGCAATTTTGGAACAGGAGGGTGGAATGAAGGTAAAATGCCATGCACTTCGAATATTTACGTTTATTAAAGTAATTGTAAGTCGAGGAAAGAATTTCAGAATTTTCGGAATTGAATAATCAAATGGGAGAAAGGAAGTTAGAGCAGTGGTGAACTTAAACATTTGTCACTTATGTTCTTTTGATTTAGACAAGTATTTAATACTTTCAACCGATAAAGTTATGGTGATTGTTCAGGAAGTTTGAGTAGTAAAGAATCACAAATATTAGAGAAAAGAAATGAATAATTTCAACGCAGAAATTAATACTTGTGCGAATCACATATCATTGTACATATGAATATATATTTAATAGTTAGTAAACTTTGATCTTGCATATTTAGATGTGGAACTACGGTTCAAATATGAAACGCAATGTATAATGTAGGGTAATGTTTGAAACCAAGCCGTTTCATAATTTTTCGTATTTCAGTGGAGGTTCTGAGGAACTTCACTCGAGTTTAATATTTGTAATAAAATGCTGTGTTTAATTTTTCTAATACCAAATGAATGCTATATTCTTCGATGAGAGAAGAAGGAATCAGTGGAGTACCGAATTCTCCAACCTTTATTTTCAGGACATCATGTATAAATGCCACATTTTAGTTTATTTAAATTTTCATTTTTTGTAGTGTCAGGAAGACACTGGTAATTGATATACATTAGGGACATGTGTGTATTGCCATGGAACAATAAACGGCTAGCGCTTTTTAGCGAATTAGCCAATTTTATCTTAGCTGACATCGTTTTCATTTTGTCAACGCCAAAAATATTACTGATAGGTAGGATACAGGCGCTCATTATAGATAGACCTAATCACCCCTCGAGATCGGAGTTTCTCGAATTGCTTAAATGTAAATGTTAGTAGAAATTTGTACCTAGGGTGGTAGTACTATTTCCTTTTTTATAAATATACTCTGTATGATCCTAGAATTCCCAATTTTTACTTCGCAGACAATGATAAGTTATTTTGAGCTGGGTATCTACGTGTCTGCAATCCTTCACAGTGCAGCGGATATTGGTTATGATTGGAGAATTCGGGCACAGTACTTTGAGTCTAAGTGTGTCGTTGTATCTTGCAAGTGAAGTATCAGGTGAGACAGATCGAAACCTATCTTGAAACTATGTGGACGCAATCGTTTTTCCATAAGAGGACAATGTGCGGAAAATCAGCTGCCAGATTGAACTGCAAGGCTCTGAAATCATGTGGCGAATCTCTCATATAAATCAATGGGAAGTAGCGAGTACCGTACATGTTGGAAGGGACAGCCCTTACGGCCCGTGCACTCAAGGCCGGAAGGAAGCAGCCTGCATATATGGCCCGCCACGTGACTTCTTCGAGTGCCGCAGGGATGTCCAGCTCCTCCAGCCTTCATGCCTGCGTACCAGGATGTCAGGTACGATTTCGGAGCCTTGCAGTTCTATCTGGCAGCTGATATTCCGCACGTTGTCCTCTTATAGTACAACGATTGCATCCACAAAGTTTCAAGATAAGTTTCGACCTGACGTACCTGATACTTCCCTTGTAAGATAGCTTGAAAACTTGATGGATTACTCCTGTAATTTCAATAATTTTTGAGATTTTGACTGCCATGCATTTTTCAGTTAGTTATTGAGGTTTTAAGGAACAGAGATAAATAGTGGAGAAGTACATCGAAGGCAACAAGAGCTTGTCGATGGTCTTCATCGATCTGGAAAAAGCTTACGACAGTGTACCAAGGCAGGAAGTATGGAGGAGCCTACGACAAAAAATTGTGCCAGAGAAGTATATACGCCTGATCCAAGACATGTACAAGGACAGCAGAACCATGGTCACATGCATATCTGGAACTACAGAATCCTTTCCTGGGAACGTTGGAGTACATCAAGGTTCCGCCCTCAGTCCATTACTTTTTGTACTCGTCATGGATGTGTTGACAGAGGGAGTCAAGAAGGAAGCTCCGTGGTCCATGATGTTCGCTGATGATGTGGTCTGTGTGCAGAGACAAAGGAACTTGCAGAGAAATGGTTGGAGGAATGAAGAGAAGCACTAGAAAGCCGAGGAATGAAGATAAGCAGATGTAAGACAGAGTTCCTGAGCCTGAAGGGTGCTGAAATAGGTTTAAAATTTGCTGGAGTAGAGATCCCAACAGCAAGTTCCTTCAGATATCTTGGTACAGTTATCCAACAAGATGGTGGACTGGAGGAAGAAATAAAGAGCAGGATACGGTCGGGATGGTTCAACTGGAGGAAAACATCGAGTGTACTGTGCGACAAGAAGGTACCAGAAAAATTAAAGGGGAAGGTACACAAGGCCGTGGTGAGACCAGCCATGATATACGGGGCAGAAACCTGGCAGATCACAAGGAGATGGGCAGAAACACTGGACGTGGCAGAAATGCGTATGCTGAGATGGGCAAGTGGACATACAAGGTTGGACAAAGTGAGAAATGAAGTGATTAGGAGACGGCTTAGCGTGGTGCAAGTTTCTGAGAAAGTCAGAGAAGCTGGCCTCAAATGGTATGGCCATGTTAAGAGAAGAGATCAAGATTATTTGGGCAATAGGATGATGGAAATGCTTCCACCACTGAAACGGAGTCAAGGACGACCAAAATGGCCATGGATGGACAGCATTCAAGAAAGCATGAAACAGCGGGGGCTTGTGAAGGAAATGGTCCGGGATAGAACAATGTGGAGGAGGAATATCCGCATCAGTGGGATTAATCATGCTGGAGAAAATGAAGAAGATTCAGGTTTTAAGGGGCGTAACTACTACCCTGATGTCTTTTTCATCCAGAAATGAAAAGTTATAACCAAGATAGTGTAAAGAGTTGACCCGTTCAATGATGATACCTAAATACCGTATATATTTGTTATTTGTTTATCAATTAGATTCAGCCTTAGCACCTCATTGCGTAGTGGTTAGCGTTCTTGGCTGTCACCCCGGAGCAGAGGTCAGGTTTCGATACTCAGCTCTGCCAAGAAATTTTAATTCTGGTGTGAGAGTACGGGGTACACTCAGCCTCATGAGGCAAAACTAAGAATAGATGGGTTTAATTCGTAACTCAGCCATCCTGGGAGTGGTTTTACTTCTACTCCAGGTTAATGCTGGGACGGTTCCCAAATTAAGGCCATGGCCTCCTCCTTTCCAGTCCCATCCTCAGTGTACAGATACACATACTAATACATTCATCACAATAACACAGGTTATCACACATAATCCACCCCCACACACACACAACCAAACTACACAGGGCTATATGACCGTGATGGCACAACCCCTAAAATAAGCAACAACAACAACAACATGTTCAGCCTTTTTGTGTCTTTTTGCAGCGCGGTACAGATGGGCCCAACAACATGCTGAATGGACCCCACGGAATTGGCATCACGTTCTCTTCACCGATGAGTGTCGCATATGCCTTCAACCAGACAATCGTCGGAGACATGTTTGGAGGCACCCTGGTCAGGCTGAACGTCTTAGACACACTGTCCAGCGAGTGCAGCAAGGTGGTGGTTCCCTGATGTTTTGGGGTGGCATTATGTGGGGCCGACGTACGCCACTGGTGGTCATGGAAGGCTCCGAAACGGCTTTACGATACCTGAATGACATCCTCCGACCCATAGTGCACCCATATCGGCAGAATATTGGAGAGGCATTTGTCTTCATGGACGACAATTCTCGACCTCATCGTGCACATCTTGTGAATGCGTTCCTTCAAGATAACGACATCGCTCGACTACAGTGGCCAGCATGTTCGCCAGACATGAACCCTATCGAACATGCCTGGGATATGTTGAAAAGGGCTGTTTATGGACGTCTTGACCCACCAACCACTCTGAGAGATTTACGCCGAATTGTCGTTGAGGAGTGGGACAATTTGGACCAACAGTATCTTGATGAACTTGTGGATAGTATGCCACGGCGAATACAGGCATGCATCAATGCAAGAGGACGTGCTACTGGGTATTAGAGGTAGTGGTGTGTACTGCAATCTGGACCACAAATGCTGAAAGTCTAGCTGTATGATGGTACAACATGCAATGTGTGGGTCTCATGAGCAATAAAACGAGCTGAAATGTTGTTTGTGTTGATCTCTATTCCCTTTGTATTTAAAGGTTCCGGAACTCTTGGAACCGAGGTGATGCAAAACTTTTTTTGATGTGTGTATGATCAGGAGATACATGACCACGTTGTCGCAGCCCCTAAACTGAGGAACCAACTATACTATGATCAAATATCTCGCAAACGATTCATTCTAGGGCCTTAAATATGGTTTTCGGTGTCGCCTTCGGTTTTTTTGTTTCTCTTGTCTTCCTACGACAACTGTGATATTTATCCATTTTAGCTTGAATATACAAGTTGTTTCCCCCTATAGCCCCCCTTTTATGAGAGGTACTGTGAAGAGTTATAAATGATTGGTGCCTGACCTGTAGCGGATACTCTATTATTTCCCCTTCGTCTTCTTCTTCTTCTCCTTCCCCTTCCAGCCAGGGGCATTGTGACGCAGCGGTCAAGCTGTTGGCCTCTCTCCAAGGTGGACTGGGTTTGATTTCCGGTCAATGTATGTGAGATTTTCGAAGTGAAATGCCATGTCCTATGTTTCTGATTCAACGTAAAGAGGAGGTCTAGTGGCTCATAATCACAATATTCACGTAAAACTACAATCTTTCTTCCTTCTTTTTTTCTTCATCTCCCCATCCTCCTCCTGCTCTTCTTGTCCTCTTCTATTCTTCCTCATCCTTCTATTCTCCTCCTTCCCTCCTCCTTCTCGTTTACTTTCCTCCACCTCCTTCTCATCTTCTTTTCCTCCTCCTTCTCTTCCTCTTCTATTCTTCCTCCTCCTTCTCTTTTTACTTTCCTCCACCTCCTTCTAATCTTATTTACCTCCTACTCCTTCTCCTCTTTTTCTCATCCTCCTCCTTTCCTTGTTCTTTTCATCCTCTTCTTCATGGGCGGGGGTGGGGGGCATGGTGGCGCAGCAGTCAAGCTGTTGGTCTCTCACCAAGGTGTACAGGGTTCGATTCCCGGTCAAGGCATGTGAGATTTTCGAAGTGAAATGCTATGTCCTGTAGTTCGGATTCCACGTAAAATGGAGGTCGCTCATGATCGCATGATTAACGGTCTCGTAAAACTGAAAAGCTTCCTTCCTTCTTCTTCATGGCCAGATGAACTCACTGTTCCGTCCCTTAGAACAACAACAACAACAACAACTAACTAACTAAACTAACTTTCTCTTCTTGTTTTCCCCCTCCTCCTCCTCCTTCTCTTTATCTCCTCTCTTCTTCCTACTTTCCGTCTTGACTGGTTGCGTGGCCCATCGTTAACGTTCTCGCCTGCTGTTTCCAAGGATGCAGGATCAAATCCTTGCGCTGTGAGTTAGCATTTGAAAGTGCGCAAAATTCGAGGGAGCCGTGTCAGTTGATTTACTGGCACGTTAAAGATCCCCTTCGGAGAAATTTCCAGCACCATACATCCCTAAAAGCCGCAGTAGCTAAAAGGGACGTAAAACCAAAATATTTTACCTTTTCATCTTCTTCTCCTTTCTACCTTTGCTCCAATGCCTTTGCTCTAACTGTACTTCAAAGTGATATCAGTGTTCATATCTGGGGTAAATTAGCTATTCGCTTCTCGGCTCTGAAGAAGTGAAGAAGCGTGGATAATGCTAAACCAACAAACAGTGAGAGCCTTATCTATAGAACGGAACCTCGCTGGCACCGAATGACGGCTGGGGCAATCTGGCTAGCCACCTGTCAAGCAATGCTCTAGTAGCAGCGTAGCACCCAACTAGTTTCACACATTTACACTTTTTAACGTATTTAATAATCATCATTACTTACATGATAGCCTTCGTGGCTTAGGTGGCAGCACGCCGGCCTCTCACCGCTGGGTCCTGTGTTCAAATCCCGGTAACTCCATGTGTGTAAGATTTGTGCTGGAAAAAATGGAGGCAGACAGATTTTTCACCGGGTACTCCGGTTTTCCCTGTCAAAACACTCTCCACTATCATTTCATTTCATCTGTCATTCATTTAATCATTGCCTCAGAGGAGTGCGACAGGCTTCGGCAGCCGGCACAGTTCATATCCTCGCCAGTAGATGGGGGCTTCATTCATTCCATTCCCGACCCGGTCGGTCGACTGGAAGTGGGCTGTGGATTTTCATTTTTTATTACTTACATGAATTTCTCAATTAGTAATTAGGTGGCCATGATAAGACCTAGATTGTGATGAGGTGCCACATATTTGTTTTCTATAATGGTATTTATGCTGTTTTATAGGGATCATCAAGTGATTTCAATGATTATTAATGATTTTATAGTGCGAGTGCATATTGTCTTCTGGATTGGTGCTTCTTGTTGGAATGGTTTAATCAATTTGTGGAATGTGTTTCGATATCATATATAGCTGCCATTTTGTTTATATAGCTTTGATTGGATATTTTGTAGTTCCTTGCTTCAATAGGGGCATGCCTTTGAAATCCCAATGACACCCATATAGCGTCTGAGACTAAACACGAAATATACCCGCACTCTTTCATATGGTGATAGATCTTACAAGAAGCCAATCAATGTAACGATATATAAGGCCATGGCCTCTTGAAGTGTCACAAGATATGAATGAATGAATACCGTTAAAATAATCTCATGTTTGTTTACACACCAAAATAAGTAAATTTACGGCTTTACCTTAAAAATTATCTGTGAAAAACAATAAATATATACTGTGAAACAGAACTCATAGATATAAAATAAATAATTACCAACAAGGAAACGTGATAAAACCTAATAATAGTGTATGGTGTCTTACGTAACTAACGGAAGATGCAATCTGGTACGGGCAGCAGCGGGCACCAGTATCGACTTGATGCACAGAGCAAATGATGCTTTAGATGGATCAACATCGAAAACTCGTGGGCGGAATCAATCATAGTCTGGTTCTTCGGTCATGATACTGCGATGTGGAAAGGAAAAGGAAAGACTACCACATTTTTATATTTCCTGAACGTCGGAGGATGGAGAATAGATGATGGCACTTCCTGGAGTTCCAGAGGTAAACTACTCCCCCGATCGGATCTCCGGGTGGGTAGTACCTTAGGGGAAGTCATCGAAAGAGTTGAACATTTTAATTTTAGGATTGGGACATGGAATGTAAGAACACTTCGAAGAGCAGGAAAACTGGAAAATTTGAAGAGAGAAATAGAAAAATGTGATGTTAACATAATGGGTTTAAGTGAAGTGAGATGGACAGATAGTGGTGAAATAGTGTCAGGTAATTACACAATGTTCTATTCAGGTGGACAAGGTTTTGAACGTGGTGTAGCAATAGTGATGGGAAATCAACTAGTGCACAGTGTGACTAAAGTGGTGTGCCATAGCGATCGTTTAATGTTTGTGAAATTAAGTGCACAACCAGTGGACATTCTGATAATTAAAGTGTACATGACGACGACGAAGTGGAGAAATTGTACGATGAAATAGAAGATATCATTCACTCTGAAGGCAGAGGAAGAGTAAACACCATAATTATGGGTGACTGGAATAGTGTGGTTGGACAAGGTAGAGAAGCAAACATTGTGGGACAATATGGATTAGGCAGAAGGAACGACAGAGGAGGGATGCTAGTGGAATTCTGTCAGAGAAACAATTTAGTGGTGATGAACACTTGGTTCAAGAAAAGAAAGAGCAAATTATATACAAGGAGGAGCCCAGGAGACATTAACAGAAATCAAATAGACTACATACAGTACTTGTTAAACAGAGGTTTAGGGGCAGTGTGAAAGACGCTAGGACTATGCCGGCTGCCAATATCGACTCGGATCACAACCTATTGGTTGCAGACATCAATACAAGGCTGAAGAGGATTCGACAGTGTGGGAGGAGAAAGCAGAGATGGGACCTGGAAAAGTTAAGAGTGAACAATGAGAGAGTAGGAGAATCATTGGAGCAACAATTTAGTGAAATGAGAGGTGAACATGCAAGTACAAGTGTGGAAGTGCAATGGCGAAATGTTAAACTGGTTTTGTTGAATACTTTGAAGAGTGAAGTTGGGAGGGAAGCAAAGAGAGCGAGGAAACCCTGGATCACCAATGAGATGATGGAGAAGATGGAGGAAAGGAGGAAGTGTAAAAATATAAACGAAGAATACAGAAAACAATGCACTCGGGAGGGAAACAGACAAAGCAAAGAAAAAGTCCATGGAAGAAATGTGCGATGGCATAGAGGAACTACAAAGAAGAGGAAGGTACGACCTCATGTACCAGAAAACGAAGGAGCTGGGAGGAAGCGAGAACAAAGGAGTAAGGCAATTCGGAATAGAGGACTCTAGAGGACAAATGGTTTCTGAACAAGCGGGAGTGCTGAAAATATGGGAAGAATACATAAAGGAACTCTACGATAAGGAACACCGTCCGCAAGACATCGACAGAGAGACAGAGGAGGCGCTTGATGAAGACGAGGAAGGGCCCAGCATACTGACAACGGAAGTGGAGAAGGCAATTGAGGACATGAAAAAAGGGAAAGCTACAGGAGAAAATGACATACCGGTGGATTTGCTGAAAGAAATCAGAGACGGAGGTCTGAAAGTGCTGACACAACTTATCAACAACATTTATGAAAATGGAGAATGGCCTAAGGACATTTTGGACGTCACAATGGTTCCTCTTGAGAAGAAAAACAAGCTACGAAATGTAGTGATTACCGAACAAATAGTCTGATCTCACATGTGGCGAAGATCATTGCAAGAATACTGAATAGATGGCTGGAACACAAAATTGAAGAAGTAATGGGAGAGGATCAATTTGGATTTAGGAAAGGAAAAGGAACCAGAGATGCTATCGGTATAGTGAGGATATTGTCGGAGAGAGTTTTGACTGTTAACGAAGAAGTTTGCGTTTGTTTTATAGACTGGCAGAAAGCCTTCGACAGAGTCAACTGGACAAAATTGTTGAACATCCTTAAGGAGATAGGAATCAACTGGAGAGACCGGAGACTAATTTTCAATTTGTACCTGGGACAAAGAGTAAAGGTGCGACTGAAATACGTAGAAACGAACAGCGTGGAAATAGGAAGAGGAGTCAGACAAGGATGTTGTCTATCGCCAAGTCTCTTCAACCTGTATGGTGAATGGCTGGTGAAAGAGCTTTGAAAGGATGTGGAAATTTCAGGATAGGAGGATGCCTCATAAACACCATCAAGTATGCAGATGACCTAGTAGTGCTCGCCAAAAATCAAAGACAACTGCAGCACATGATGAACCGGTTGGTGGAAACTGGAAGGATATATGGCATGGAAATCAACATCGAGAAATCAAAAGTGATGCGGATTTCAAAACGGGAGAAACCTTTGAGGATAAATATCGACAATCAAGAATTGGAGAATGTGAAGCATTTCAAGTACTTGGGAAGCTTGCTGACAAAAGATGCTCAATGCACAAATGAAACTCGCGCCAGAATTGCCATTGCCAAAGCCGCATTCAACAAGAAGAGGACTCTGCTCACCAGCAAGTTGAGTTTAGAACTAAGGAAGAAATTGGTGAAGTGTTCCATCTCGAGCATTACACTGTACGGGGCAGAGACGTGGACAATGAGAAAAAGGGAAAGAGAATACTTAGAAAGTTTTGAAATGTGATGCTGGAGGAGAATAGAGGAGATCAAGTGGACAGATCGTGTGGCAAACGATGCTGTACTGAGAAGAGTAGGTGAGAAGAAAACTTTTCTGAATACAATTCTTCAGAGGAAGGCCAACTGGATCGGGCACATACTTACACATGAGGGGCTCATGCACGATGTCATTGAAGCTAAGATCTAAGGAACGACAGGACGGGGAAGAAGAAGAATTCAACATCTGGATGATATGAAAGATGGAAAGAGTTACAACAGACTGAAGAAAGAAGCTGAAGACCGGGAACGTTGGCATCAGAAATTCTCTGTACGAAGACATTGACCTGCCACTAGGCAGAATACTGTATAATAATATAATAACATGAATGTCAGAGTAGTTGCTGGAAATGCTGTTCTTCACTTTCTAAACACACATTGTACCAACGTAGTTTTTGTACACTCGCTGTAATTCATCTTCACTGATATTTGGTATCGGTGCAGATATTTGGTTATTGAGAGCCTCCAGAGTACGTGGATTGTTTCTGTATACCTTTTGTTTAAGGTTCCTCCACAAGTAAAAATCGCACGTCGCTGAAATTTACGAACATATTTACTGTAAGACTACTTCTTGGGAAGATAAGTTTCCACTAGGAAAGTTCGATGTTTTGTTCTGTACCTAACAATGTTCACGGGATACGAGATAGGCTACAGTACTTCACCACAAGTCGTAATTATCTCAACTAAGGTATCTTGCCAGCTCCGTGTGTAATAAATGCAATGACAGCATTTTGGGCTTCCCGATTCGCTATTGTGTAATCGGCAAATGCTAGTCAACTGGCGGTGACTAAATCACTCTTCACCCGTCACACGGTGCGGTGAGGCTCCGTTTTATAGGGAGATCTACCATACAGCACATCTATTTTCCCCCATAGCTACAAATTGTGTCTTTTCACACGTTTTGCATTCAGACTGCGAAATTCCCAAGTACTGACCATCGCTATGTCAATAAAGCTTCGCAAGGAAGAGGAAGCAGAAGTTCGGGATCATAGTTTCAGAGTTACGTCATGTTATTGATGGGGCTAGGCTTCCTGCTCTAATTGGCTCAGGATTTAATCTGGCGCGACCTGAAGAAAGACATCCCCCTTCTTGTATCTCCTCCTTTGTGTCCGCTGATTGGTTCGTATTTCTCTCCTCGTCTGGCCTGGTGCTAATAGCATCAGCAATTCTGTGACACGCAGAGGGCTCAGGGGTGGCCAACGTGGAACTGAACTTCCTCCCATAACAATGAGTAAAGGAACAAATCGTATTATATATTATGTTCGATGATGTCGAAATGCAAATATTATATGTCAGAAAACTGTATCATAATGAGGTTCTTTATAGTACTATTTTTCATTAAGAAACAGTTTCTCCCACCAATCAGGGTTCAAGAATCAGTTGTGTGGCCAATTAGGTAAGGATAGCGTCGCACTTGCGATGTCTTCCACGGCCTCCTATTTTAAATTTCACTGTGTGGCCAATGTCATAGTGGGGTATACGAGGAGGCCATGATCAAATACAAGGTATTCTCTGCGTCCTATGCGCTCAGTTCAGTACATAAAACTGGTGAAATCTCGACAGATATTTATGAATATTTATGTTCGAACATAAACAATCGTATGCAACGAGCCTATAATGGCAATAATTAAGACACAAGTATGTTTATAAAACGAGCGAAGCGATTTTTAGCCTACTTTTCACATTTTGCAAAAATGAGGAAAAAGTAGTCTTATGAGATCGATCCGGGAAAATGTCTGTCTGTCTGTCTGTCTGGCTGGCTGGCTGGCTGGCTGGCTGTGTGTGTGTCCCCCCCTATCAACTCCTAAACGGCTGCAACAATCAAAACCAAATTTAGTATGAGTAAAGATGTGCACCGGAATAGCTCACGTCCATATTTGAAAATGATGTCAGTGCTACCAACTGCTGAAAAAACGCACTAGAAATTTGAGCTCCTTGTTGGATATCTTGCAAGGTATGCATGGGACCTATTCCAAAATTGGCACTCATGTAGATAATACTATTTCAGTTTAATTTCCAGGAGGCCAACCATGACAGTGTTGCCAAAATAATTTTAAGCCTTCTGATAGGTCCAATTTTTAAATGCATATAACTTCTACACTATCAACTGGATTTCAACCAAATTTTGTATGTAATATCCGTACATAAACAGATATGACTGAGCGTATTCTTAAGAGCCTCCAGGGCTGCCAACTGTTAATAATTGCTCTCTCTATTTTTAGCCTACTTTTCACATTTTGCAAAAATGAGGAAAAAGTAGTCTTATGAGATCGGGCAAATGTGTGTCTGTCTGTCTGTCTGTCTGTCTGTCTGTCTGTCTGTCTGTCTGTCTGTCTGTCTGTCTGTCCTTCTGTCTGTCTGTCTGGCTGTGTGTGTGTCCCCCCCTATCAACTCCTAAACGGCTGCAGCAATCAAAACCAAATTTAGTATGAGTAAAGATGTGCACCGGAATAGCTCACGTTCATATTTGAAAATGATGTCAGTGCTACCAACTGCTGAAAAAACGCACTAGAAATTTGAGCTCCATGTTGGATATCCTGCAAGGTATGCATAGGAGCTATTCCAAAATTGGCACACATGTAGATAATACTATTTCAGTTTAATTTCCAGGAGGCCAACCATGACAGTGTTGCCAAAATTATGTTAAGCCTTCTGATAGGTCCAATGTTTAAATGCATATAACTTCTACACTATCAACTGGATTTCAACCAAATTTTGTATGTAATATCTGTACATAAACAGATATGACTGAGCGTATTCTTAATAGCCACCTGGGCTGCCAACTGTTAATAATTGCTCTCTCTATTTTTTTATCCAAATACCAATATATCAGAATGTGTGCAAGCCGACAGCTTTAAACTATGCACACGTATAGTACCTGACATGTTTGATTAATTTTGGAGTAACTTATATACGTCAGTTCTACCAACATGATTCTAAGCCTGCTGATAGGGCCAATTTTTAAATACATGTAACTTCTATACTATCAGTAGGATTTCATCCAAATTTCGCATGTGCTATGAGTAACATATCAGATATGACTATAAGTATTCTTCAGTGCAATCAGGGCTGCCAACTGTTAATAAATGCTGTCTATATTTTTTACCCTAATATCAATATATCAGAAAGTATGCAAGCCAACAGCTCTATACTTTGCACACGTATAGCACCTGACATTCTAGATTAATTTGGAGTAATTAATACAAGGCAGTGCTGACAACATGATTCTATGCCTGCTGATATGTCCAATTTTAAAATACATGTAACTTCTATACTAACAAATGGATTTCATCCAAAATTGGCACAACAAGAGATCATAATATTTCAGATTATTTCTGACCAGCACACGCATGGTATTGTTGGCAACATGCTTTTACGCGTGCTGATAGATCCAGTGTCTAACTGCAAGTAACGTCCATTGGACTTCAACCAAATTTTGTATTCTGTACCTTAAGAGATGGAACTAAGAATATATTCAGTCACCAGGGTTGCCAACTGTTGTGCTCTATTAGGCTACATTATACCAGGTATATTTTGAATTAATTAGATATTTGGATATTACCAATTTAATTTCGTCATTATTCTAGATAGGTTCATATTCTGTAGAATAATCATTGGCATGAAAAGTAGGCTGTATAGTTCTTAACGGAACTTCTTGTTTTAAATCCAAATACCAATATATCAGAAAGTATGCAAGCCAACAGCTTTAAACTATGCACACGTATATTCTGACATATTAGGTTAATTTGGAGTAACTTATATACGTCAGTTCTACCAACATGATTATAAGCCTGCTGATAGTACCTATTTTTAAATACATGTAACTTCTATACTATCAGTTGGATTTCAACCAAATTTCGTATGTGCAATGTGTACCATAACAGATATGACTATAAGTATTGTTAAGAGCAATCAGGGCTGCCAACTGTTAATAAATGCTGTCTATATTCTTTTTACCCTAATATCAATATATCAGAAAGTATGCAATCCAACAGCTCTATACTTTGCACACGTATAGCACCTGGCATTGTAGATTAATTTGGAGTAATTAATACAAGGCGGTGCTGCCAACATGATTCTATGCCTGTTGATATGTCCAATTTTAAAATACATGTAACTTCTATACTAACAAATGGATTTCATCCAAAATTGGCACAACAAGATATCATAATAATTCAATTATTTCCGACCAGCACACGCATGGTATTGTTGGCAACATGCTTTTACGCATGCTGATAGATCCAGTGTCTAACTGCATGTAACGTCCATTGGACTTCAACCAAATTTTGTATTCTGTACCTTTAGAGGTGGAACTAAGAATATATTCAGTCACCAGGGCTGCCAACTGTAGTGCTCTATTAGGCTACATTATACCAGGTATATTTTGAACTAATTAGATATTTCGATATTACCAACTTAATTTCGTCATTATTCTAGATAGGTTCATATACTGTAGAATAATCATTGGCATGAAAAGTAGGCTGTATAGTTCTTCACGGAACTTCTTGTTATAATTTCCATACGAGTGTCTTTATTAGCATTATGTACTATTATACATGCATTTGAATCTCTTATTTCTAAAACTCTATTATATCGCCCAGTGTTTATATCGACCTTGCTGTATATGTGAGAGCTGGGGGAGATCCAGGATATCTCATAACTTAAATAAATTAGAGGTAATTCCTTCCTGACGAATCCTTGCTGGCGGTAGAGTAGAATCTTGGTAATTCGAGAGGGACGTGTTGAAAACTACCTTAAGCTATATAAAGATTCGTAATGACGAAATTACCCTTTTGTCAGCACTCACAGTGAATAGAATCAACCGCGTGTACAAACTATACGGTCCAAGACCGGATTGGTTTATTAGCCTACTTTTCACATTTTGCAAAAATGAGGAAAAAGTAGACTTATGAGATCGATCCGGGAAAATGTGTGTCTGTCTGTTTGTCTGTCTGTCTGTCTGTCTGTGTGTGTGTCCCCCCCTATCAACTCCTAAACGGCTGCAGCAATCAAAACCAAATTTAGTATGAGTAAAGATGTGCACCGGAATAGCTCACGTCCATATTTGAAAATGATGTCAGTGCTACCAACTGCTGAA
Organism: Meconema thalassinum; assembly: GCA_946902985.2. Lineage (NCBI taxonomy): Eukaryota > Metazoa > Arthropoda > Insecta > Orthoptera > Tettigoniidae > Meconema > Meconema thalassinum. The sequence continues at coordinate 77,599,418 of OX336401.1, read as the reverse complement.
AAAACGCACTAGAAATTTGAGCTCCATGTTGGATATCTTGCAAGGTATGCATGGGAGCTATTCCAAAATTGTCACACGTATAGATAAGACTATTTCAGTTTGATTTCCAGGAGGCCAACTATGACAGTGTTGCCAAAATAATGTTAAGCCTTCTGATAGGTCCAATGTTTAAATGCATATAACTTCTACACTATCAATTGGATTTCAACCAAATGTTGCATGTAATATCTGTACATAAACGGATATGACTGAGCGTATTCTTAAGGGCCACCAGGGCTGCCAACTGTTAATAATTGCTCTCTCTCTATTTTTTATCCAAATACCAATATATCAGAAAGTATGCAAGCCAACAGCTTTAAACTATGCACACGTATATTCTGACATTTAAGATTAATTTGGAGTAACTTATATACGTCAGTTCTACCAACATGATTATAAGCCTGCTGATAGTACCAATTTTTAAATACATGTAACTTCTATACTATCAGTTGGATTTCAACCAAATTTCGTATGTGCTATGTGTACCATAACAGATATGACTATAAGTATTGTTAAGAGCAATCAGGGCTGCCAACTGTTAATAAATGCTGTCTATATTTTTTTTATCCTAATATCAATATATCAGAAAGTATGCAAGCCAACAGCTCTATACTTTGCACACGTATAGCACCTGACATTCTTGATTAATTTGGAGTAATTGATACAAGGCAGTGCTGCCAACATGATTCTATGCCTGCTGATATGTCCAATTTTAAAATACATATAACTTCTATACTAACAAATGGATTTCATCCAAAATTGGCACAACAAGATATCATAATAATTCAGATTATTTCTGACCAGCACACGCATGGTATTGTTGGCAACATGCTTTTACGCGTGCTGGTAGATCCAGTGTCTAACTGCATGTAACGTCCATTGGACTTCAACCAAATTTTGTATTCTGTACCTAAAGAGGTGGAACTAAGAATATATTCAGTCACCAGGGCTGCCAACTGTAGTGCTCTATTAGGCTACATTATACCAGGTATATTTTGAACTAATTAGATATTTCGATATCACCAAATTAATTTCGTCATTATTCTAGATAGGTTCATATACTCTAGAATAGTCATTGGCATGAAAAGTAGGCTGTATAGTTCTTCACGGAACTTCTTGTTTTTATAACGTGGCGGCGATATATAGTTCTCTATTTTTAGCCTATTTAAAATTTAATTAAAAAATAGGCTTATGAGGCCTCCTGTCCGTGTGTGTGTGCCCCACTAATAACGTCTAGACGGCTGGAGCGATTTCAATGAACTACAAAACGAACATGGCGGCCAAGAGAATTTGAAACTTTTAAGTAGACTTTTCTCGCGATTTAACCATCCAAACGCAATGGAACTTGGTACCGCAAATGTTTATACACATTGTAATGCACTGGTATCTAATTTAGTTCAATTGTTCACATAACCTCAAGATGGCGCCTGTGCGCAGTATTTAAATTAAGTTTTTAATTCTTGTGTATTAATCATGGGATGGGAGTGAACGTTTGAATAATGAACCTACGCAAAAATCGTTATCTAATAGTGCATAACTCTATAAAAATCCAACATGGCGACCATCCGAAATATTTAGACCGTTCTCAATATCTATTAATCTATGATAGCAATCAAACTGAAATGTTGTATGGTGATAGAGGCAATTAACATAAGTAGGATATATGAAAATAGGCTGTATAGTTCTTCATGGAACTACTCCGCATCTCCGCATAGTATAAATCAAAGTCCCCAATTCTTGGATGTAACGTGTAATCTCGTGAACCAATGGATGGATTGTGTTGCGGTTTTCTCCATTCTGTAAAGGATTTCTCGTGGAAGGCTTCTGTAGAAAAATATTCATTTATGACGAAAGGAAGCCGAGCAGTAACGATTTCAGTGAACCTGCCGTCCGTGCGCCTTTTAAGCTTACGCTAGGCAAACCGTTAACATATTTATATACTATTAGTATAGCAATTGTTCAGCATGAAACGTTCCTCAAGCCCGTGACAACATATCTCTATCTTTAATTCATCACCCACTATACAGTAAGTGTTTCATTACGTTTTCATTTCTTCCAACAATCGCCATTCGGTGGAAATTTAAATTACTAGCTTTGGAGCGAGTTTACGAGCTAGCGAGCGAGCCTATCACCCGAGCTTCGACCAGCATCAAAATGTTGAGACGTGTCTAGTTGAGGCTTCGGAGAAAAGCATATGCGTTTGTAGTTTTGCTGTTCACCTCGGATTTTCTGAATTGCGTCTAGGACCTGCCGTCCGTGCGCCTTTTAAGCTTACGCTGGGTAAACTGTTAAAGATACCGGGCGAAGCCGGTGTGGGTGCTAGTTAAGGTATAATTGAAATGACTCGCAGAGACAAACTCAGAAACAAAGAAATTCGTGAAAATATAGGTTTATCAACGTTACAAGTCAAGAACGAGGTCAGTAAATTAAAACGATATGGACACATGTTCGATGTGTATTGTCCATTTGACACTTCGACTCAGTTTTATTGAAATGTGTTCAACTTTATGTCTTTGAAAAATAGAAGGTCGATAATTTCATTGCAACTACTGAGGAAAATTTTAACTGGAAACATTGACTGGTAAGAGTTACTTAGATTCATCATGTACCACAAGTAAGATCTCGACAGCAAGCACTCTTTCACATCCCCAAGATCTAGAAGTGTTCACCATTATACAGTGTGTCCGCAAAGTCTCTCCGCAGCGCGTGTCTAGCCTTGCGGGACGTGTTGGGTTGGCAGTACATTCATGTTATGCTGTTAGAAGGAAAACAATTACATTAAATTAAGTAATGCAATCATATAAACGGTACTCACAACTATCACACTGTACTCCGTAAAGTTTCCACCACCACGGAAAACCTCTTCCAATAAAAACACACGCTCTTCAGCAGTAAGCATTTCCACTATAGAGCATCCAGCGTTTAGAAAAGACTGTGAGCCTTACGGGCTTTTACTTTTAACGGAACCCCCCCCCCCCCCCTACACTGGTTTTGTTACCTCACCTTTTATCATGAAGGAGCTCTGAATATATATATATTTCGTCATAATAGCTTCCTACAATTATCTGCCAATTGATTACCTTTGTTATTGCGTACACGTATCGCTTATATTACGTCTTAGTAGTTCAAAAATTATCGAGGTTAGCACGCTGGAAGGAAGAGCCTCTTCCTGTGCTGCATGATCTTCGGAGTGGAGAACGTGCTCAGTTCCGCCGGCAATATAAGTTTTGAAGCATTATCCGTCATTGAAGTTATTGTTGTGTGTCTGTGTTATTTTCTGTTCGATAGAATCAGGGCTGCCGATAGTTGGGTTCGAACCCATTATCTCCCGAATGCAAGTCTCACAGCTGCGCACCTCTAACTCCACGGCTAACTCACTACAATATTACAAATATTAAACTAAACAAAAGAACAAGAATAAAATTGAAAGAAACTAAATTATAGCCTAACTAACAACGAGAAGGGTGATGATCAACAGACGTCCGAGAAGGAAGGGTTGTGCTCTTGACATCTGTCAATCAGTAATGCGTCATATCACAACGAAATGAAAGTCTTTATTAGTTGGTTCTCTTCGCGTACGGTATCCTTAATACTGATCCAATCCGTTAATACCTGCAAAACTGATCCTTCCTGGGCGTGTCCTATTTCAGGTAGCTGCTGGGGTTGTGTTGCCTCGCTAACTTATGAAAGGGCAGTTCTCGAAGCGGGGCAGATTAACGTATGACGTCAGCACTACCTCTGACTAGAGCTAGCAACACTGTCGCCATAAGGCTCCACAGTCTTTTCTAAACGCTGGATGCTCTTTTTTTTATAGACTCGGCTTACATAGGAACTTGACAAGAACACAACTTACAGCGTCAACACTGTCACGCACAGACACTCACTGTCGGCAATAATGAACCGGTATTCCCCACCCAATTACTCCAGTTAGTTAGTTCGCGTATGATGCATACAAGACAGTAATTAATATATATAAATTTACAAATAAACAATTTACAGCATTAGAACCCTTCATATATGGGCTGCCAGGTCTTGAATCCATTCAAGAGCTTGTGGAATGGCTGCATGGAGCTCTTCCAAGGTCCCAGAGTACATATATAGAGGGCATTCCTGCACGGTGTGTTTGATTGTTTGCGCTTCGTATCCACATTCACAACGAGGTGAGTCTATCCAACCCCACTGATGTAAGGCTGCTCTAGTTCGAGGAGTGCCACATCGAATTCTGTTCAGTCGGGACCAGGTAGCTTGAGGGAGATGGAATCCAGGTAGTTTGATGGTAGGATCAAGTACTTTAATTAGGCCTCGAGGTGTAGAGGTAGACCATTCAACTTTCCATGTATTTCGGGGGTTGAATGAAGATGAAGTAAGTTCCATAGCAATCTTGTAGGCTGGTTTCCGTGATTTCAACCTGGATGTAGAAGGTTGATTGACGTCTTGGTGGATTGGGAGAACGTCATTATTCATTATTCTGCGCCACAGGCGGGAAAGAGCTTGCTGTCTCCTGATGTGAGGAGGAACAATATTACACAGTACAGGTAGCCACTGTGAGTGAGTGCAATGTCGAGTGCCAGAGATAATCCGCATTGTCTAGCGGAGTTGAATATCAACCAGTTGGCAATGGGAGCTGTTCAACCATACGCCTGCACAGTATTCAGCTGGAGAGTAAACGACAGCCAAAGCAGTAGTCCTGAGTGTGTTGGCATCAGCGCCCCATGATTTTCCAGCTAACCTACTTAGTAAGTTATTACGGCTTTGTAATTTTGCTGCTGTTTTTACAATATGCTGTCTGAAAGTTAATGCCCTGTCCAATATCACTCCTAAATACTTAGGGGAGCTGTTGTACTTCAGATATTGGTTCCCGAACTTCACTCTAGGTTGGTAGTTTGCCTGTAGGTTGTTAAGGTGAAATGTGGTTACCTCAGATTTAGAAGGACAAGGCCGAAGCCGCCACTTTTTGAAATAAACATTCATCTTCTTAAGGTCTTCACTCAGCAAATCCTCTGCTTCATCAAAAGTGGCGCACTGGACTGTAAGGTTTATATCGTCCGCATAGATGAATTTACGGGATACAATTTCTGGCAGATCATGAATGTATAAGTAGACCATTATTGAGTGTATGGAACCTGCTAGTGGCACTTTTATCACTCGAGTTGAAGGTCAACACGGAACAAGTGTATGCTTATGCCAACCGCTGCGGTGAGACTTTCCGTATACAGCGACATGAATGTGTTGCCAACCTAACACGTCCCACAAGGGGAGACCCGCGTAGATCGCCGCTGCGGAGAGACTTTGCGGACGCTCTGTACTATCGTTATTAGTTAAAATATTATCACTTTATAATCGTGATTCAATCGATGTTCAAGTAGATTTATTCCCTGATACTAACTCATTAAATATACAAGGAAAAGTATTCCTTGAATACTGGCTAGCCTACTCTTTTCTCCTTTGCTTTTGATATATTTTGTGCAGTTTTCTTTCATTCTACTGTGTATATTTTCACAATTTCCTTTGTAGTATTTCTATTTTCTTCTTCCAATTGTCTAAGTCTTTTTCTCTCTTTTCTCAATGTATTTTGTATATTATAACTAGATATGTCAAGAAGGAATGTATTTTGGCGTATAATTGTGTTCCTTCATATTGTTAAATATATAAATATGATGATGCGAATGGTAGAAGACGGAGGAAGCCGAAGTGATCATTTACTGAGAAAGCCACTGGAAGGCGACAAAGGGGAAGGCCGAGGATGAGGTGGATGGATACAGTGAGGGAGAGCATTGATAAAAGAGGAGTAAAGGTGGAAGATATACCGAAAGACGAATGTGAGTGGTGCATAGACAGAAAAGTATGGAGGTCCTTGATTCACACCCCGACCCAAATCACTGGAACCGGGAAATGAAGATGGAGATGAAGATGAAGTTAGTGTTAAGTTATGGTAACCCTAAAAATGTGATCCTGGAAGTGATTTTCCGTGGTTTCCCACTTCTAAAACCAAAGCAAACCCCGTGGCGCTACAGTCCTTGAAGGGCCTAGGCTTACCAAGCGAACGCAGTCCAGCCATTTAGCCTGCAGATTATGGGATGATGCGTGGTCAGCGCGTCTGGTCCCCTCGGCCATTAATCGTGGTCTACGTGACTGGGGCGCTGCCTCACTGTCAGACAGCTACTCAATTGTCCTCAGGAGGCTGAGTACACCCCGTTCCAGCCCTCACGTTAGTTTCTAAAATCCCGGATGGGGCCGGCTGGTTTGCCACTTCTACTCCAGCCTGGACTACATCCTCCACTCCACACATAGTGATATAATCGCATCCTTGGACCACACTACACGCCCCCAGTCAGCTACTATTCTGGGCCCATTGAAGATGCGCAACTTGGAAGACTGGCACACACACATACTATTATTCATTGCAATGAACACTTCGCCCGTAAAAGAGCAGGCTGCTAACCTTCTTACCCCAGTGTAGCGCAGGTAGTATAACTTTCAGGCGAGACTCACCATACGGGAAGAGACAGCTCGTATACACCCTCTGTCTGAAAAGTTCGGTGAATGGACTATGTTACGAACGGATTGTTGGCTTACCTGAAACAGCCGTTACTGTCCTTCGACGTAATCCCCGTGGATGGTTATGCACGTCTGAGAACGACTGAACAAGTCCTGGAAACTCCTGGCATAGTCTTCTTTAGGAATAGCCTTCAGTTTGGGTCGTCAAAACTCTACATTGAAAGCAAGAGAGAAGCGTGAATTTATGCAACCTGCCTTGCACACCTGATAGACGGGCGGCAGTAAGAAGGGTGAATTTATGCATGTTCCGTGGAATGGAATGGTCCTGAAAACCATCGTCACGGGTGACGAGACCTGGTGCCTGAGATACGACCTCGAAGGCAAGCGCCAAAGTATGGAGTATCGGGTTCCAGGGTCACCGAAAAGCCCTGAAGGGCCAGAGGTTTTCGGACTTTTCGGACATTCAACGTAAGGTGACGACCCAACTAAAGACTATGCCAGGACTTGTACGGCCGTTCTCAGAAGTGCATAACCATCAAAGGGGATTACTTAGAAGTATAATAACGGCTGTTTCAGGTAAGCCAACAATCCGTTCGTAATATAGCCCATTCACCGAACTCTTCTAACGGAGGGTGTACATCCATTCTTTCATTCATTTATTCATCAATTTTATTTGATCCCAAATGTTCGAAAAAGAAGGCTCTGAAGTCATTTTTCAGTAATGCCTTATTACCCATTAATAAGCGGCTTCGGTGGCGTAGTTGGTAGCATGCTGAACTGCTGTGCCCAAGATAGCGGGTTCAAACCCGGCCGAAGTCGTCGGATTTTAAGAGCGTTAAAAATCCTTGAGTATACCTTCCTTCGGAGAGGAAGTAAAGCCGGCGGTCCCATGTCATAGATTTATGGCATGTAAAAGATCCTTTCACAGACTAAACTTGTGCAAAGCTAAATTGTTAGGTTAGATTTCGTCGGAACGCTCTATCAAAGTTCCAACGTTCACCACTAGGTATCATTGATATCTGGTAGCGAATGTTGGAACTACTTGAAATAGAATGGAACTTGTAGCTCACCCTAATAAGGGTGTCGGCTGGAAGCAGCTACAGACTCAGGCGAGCCGAACATGTCCTCGGACACTCCCGGCACTAAAAGCCATACGATAAATAAATAACACCAATTAATATTTTAACTTCCAGTCGGTCAACACAAAATAATTCCAATAACTGGAATATGTGAAAAACCAGAAATACGGAAATTACATGTGTTTATGAAGGAAGAAACGACAAATCACTTCTAACGTATTTCAGGTTATCTTCACTTATTCAATGAGCACAGTAGGCTAATTGGAATTAATTTCTCCTGACCAAATAAAAGCTACAATATTAATTCCTAAATGTTCAAGAAACATTTAAATATTTATTTACAGACATTAAAACTATTCAGTGGCTATCATTCTTTGCTATCACCGCATAAGCCAGGGTTCAATCGCCGACTATGCCCAGAAATTTAATTCTGGTCTAAGAGCTGTAACGGGATTCACTCAGCCTCCTGGGGTAAAATTGAGAAGGGGCAGCTTCGATCCCTTCCTCAGCCATCCTTTAAGTGGTTTTCCGTGGTTTCCCACCTCTAGTCCAGGCAAATGCTGGGATGGTGCCTAACTTATGGTCACGCATGCTTCCTACAAAAATCCTACCTCGATACACAATTACAGACATCACAGAGACACCGATTATCAGACAGCTTCTACACACACACACAAGTACACGAGTCTCCATTACCACGATGTCGCAAAGCCCCTAAAAAAAATAGTCAAATGAATACAGTCCAATGATACGATTATCTCGATATGTGTGGAGTGGAGGATGTAGTTCAGGCTGTTTTGTGATATTTGGAGCTATTTTTACGTACCATGTCATGGGCTAATGGCGAGTGCTAATGAAGAGAAGAGAATAGATAAGTTGGTAAGACACATATTAAGACCCCAGGAATAGCAAGGCTGGATATGGAAGGAAGGGTCGAGGACAAGTACTGTAGGGGTAGACCAAGGTTAGAATATGTTAAACAGATTGCCTCGGATGTAGGGTGTGGTAGCTATGTAGAGATGAAACGATTAGCTCAGGACAGGGAGGCATGGAGCGCTGAACCAAACCAGTCACAAGACTGAAGACTCAAACAACTACTACAACAACAGTGGCGTAACTACGAGAGGTGATTAGAGGGATGAACACCTTGTTGATGACAAATGGTTAGATTGTTATTGAAAGCCATTCTTTTCACAGTTTTAGCGTTACCCTAACTTAAGGGACACTGGGATTAAGACTGACTGTATCCGAGATGTTCTCCGATTGCTGATTAAGCTCCAGGGATTTCCTTTTCATTCAAATTCCCTCCGTACAAAATGAGCACAAATTTTCTTCAAGATTTTTAGCCTACTTTCGATTTTTGCAAAAAATGAAAGTAGACTTATGAGATCAACACAGGGCGAAAAAAGTGTGTCTGTCTGTGTGTGTGTGTGTGTGTGTGTGTGTGTGTGTGTGTGTGTGTGAGAGTCGTCTCTGTGTGTGTGTGTGTGTATGTGTGTGTGTGTGTGTGTGTGTGAGTGTGTGTACTCTGAATGTCTGTCCCCGTCCCCCCCCCCCCTATCAATTCGAACACGGTGAACGCGAATTGAACGAAATTTGGTACAAAGGTAGCACTAGCAAGGGGCACCTCAATGTCATGTTTTATATCGCCGCCATCTTGACGGAAACGTAATGGCGGCCACACATATGTTCAAAGATTAAATCAAATTACGACTAATCTAATCATCCGATCTCTACCAAATTTTGCAACAACATACCTTTACGGGGAGAGCATCCTTTGACCAAACTGATAGGTCATCAGCCTAATAGTTTACAGATGGCGGCCATCTTTGTGTGAAAATCGATTCCCCCCATTAATTCGAACACGGTGAAACCAAATGCAACGAAATTTGGTACAGAGGTAGTACTAGCAAAGGGCACCTCAGTGCCATCATTTATATCGCCGCCATCTTGACGGAAACGTAATGGTGGCCACACAAATGTTCAAAGCTTAAATCAAATTACGACTAACCTAATCATCCGATCTCTACCAAATTTCGCAACAACATACCTTTATAGAGGAAGCATCCTTTAACCAAATTAATAGGTCATTAGCCTAATAGTTTGCGGATGGCAGCCATCTTTGTGTTAAATCGATTCCCCCTATTAATTCAAACACGGTGAAACCGAATGGAACGAAATTTGGTACAGAGGTAGCACTAGTAAAGGGCACCTCAGTGTCATGTTTTATGTCGCCGCTATCTTTACAGAAACGAAATGGCGGCCACATAAATGCTAAAAGCTTAAATCAAATTACGACTAACATAATCATCCGATCTCTACCAAATTTTGCAACAACATACCTTTATGGAGGGAGCATCCTTTGACCAATCTAATAGGTCATTAGCCTAATAGTTTGCGGATGGCGGCCATCTTTGTGTCAAAATCGATTCCCCCTATTAATACGAACACGGTGAAACCGAATGGAACGAAATTTGGTACAGAGGTAGCACTAGCATAGGGCACCTCAGTGTCATGTTTTATATCACCGCCATCTTGACGGAAACGTAATCGCGGCCACCCAAATGTTAAAAGCTAAAATGTAATTATGACCAACCTAATAATCTAGTCTCTACCAAATTTTGCAACAACATATCATTATGTGGGAAGCATATTCTGACCAAACTGCAAGATCATCAGCCCAATAGTTTGCAGATGGTGGCCAAGTATGTGTGAAAATCGATTCCCCTATCAATTCAAACACGGTGAAACCGAATTGAACGAAATTTGGTACAGAGGTAGCACTAGCAAAGGGCACCTCATATTCATGTTTAATATCCCTATATCCCGTTTGTATTTCAACAAGCTACTACAACCAACATTCAATCATACTCCTTGAAAAGGACAAAGAGTTATAACAATACCCACGCATTTAGGAGAAAGTAGGCTGTATGTTCTTTCTTTCTTGTTCTTGGTTTTGTATTTCTTTATTTATGATCTGCCCGCAATGATCAGTGTTTTAGAGGCGTATAGTGCCTCGAGTTTCATTACCGTGTTGTAATTACATAATATTATTTATCTACTTCTTACCTTGCGAACCAGCCAAGTCTAAGGACCACGCAATCACTTCATTTTCTTCTTCCCTCCTCTTCCTTCACTCTTTTAGTGTGCTACGCCTTTTGTCCTTCCTCCACCCCTGCGCTCTCTCTTTTCTTCCACCTTTAAGTTAGTCTTTGTATGAATTATTTCTGTCTTGACAGTCTTCATCCGTGATTTCTCCTTCATCTGCTTGGTGTAGCCTCCCTTGTTCATTGATCCTTTCCGGATCCATTCTAACCATGTATCTGTAGAAACTCAGTCGTCTTTTCCTGATCCTTGTTTCTAGATCTTCCATCTTAGTCTGTAGTTTCTCTGTACCATTCTTCAATCTTCAGGAGCTTTTCCAGGTTCATTAGGTTGGCAGTTTCCACACCATACACTCTAGGATCACCGGTTTTACCACAGCATTGTAGTGCTTTGTTTTGGCGTTGTTGTTGTTGTATGAGTCTTCAGTCTTTTGACTGGTTTGATGCAGCTCTCCAATCCTCCCTGTCCTGAGCTAATCGTTTCATCTCTACATAGCTACCATACCCTACATCCGAGGCAATCTGTTTAACATATTCTCTCCGAGACAATCTGTTGAACATATTCTAACCTTGGTCTTCCCCTACAGTTCTTGTCCTCGACCCTTCCTTCCATAACTAAGCTTGCTATTCCCCGGTGTCTTAGTATGTGTCCTACCAACCTATCTCTTCTCTTCATTAGCAGTCGCCAGAAGCATCTCTCCTCTCCCACTCGTCTTAATACCCTATCTACCCATCTGATCGTCATCATTCTCCTGTTACACCACATTAAAATTCTCCTCTTTCCTGTTGCACCAATAGTCCAAGTGTCACTTCCATAGAGCGCCTCGCTCCAAAAAAAGGCCTTTGGCGTTAATGGATAGGTTATTTTTGTTGTATATATCTTTGGTGGCGAAGTTTAGTTTTTCTTGTTTAAGTCTTCTGTTTTCTATTGCCTCTTGGCCCATTCCATTGTTGCTGATGATCTCTCCGAGGTATTTAAACTGATTCATGACCTTCACCAATATTCTTCTTCTTGCATCGTTATGCCCGACTCAGGAGCACGGTTGAACCTGTTTAGCTGATGTGTTGGCCTTCTTTTCCTTCCAAAATCTCTTCATCCTCTCGCTGAGCGCCTTTCTTCGGTCTTCTGTCCAAGTTATGGTGGCCCTGGTGTTGGGTTTGTCTTCAAATTGGTGATTGTCGATTAGGGTTCTGAATTTGCATCTGTCCTGTATAATATTGTCTGAAATGTTGATTTCCTGGAGATCTGTTTCAATTTCACGTTGTGCCCGTTTAGACCGGAGTCCGCACGACCACATATGCATTTTACCAATAATCAGTCAGCACGAGAGTCAAAATATCCCGGGGCGCCAGATGGGTTAAAGCTAATCGCAAAAACGACATCAAATGAAACAAGAAGTTCCGTGAAGAACTATACAGCCTACTTTTCATGCCAATGATTATTCTACAGTATATGAACCTATCTAGAATAATGACGAAATGAAGTTGGTAATATCGAAATATCTAATTAGTTCAAAATATACCTGGTATGATGTAGCCTAATAGAGCACTACAGTTGGCAGCCCTGGTGACTGAATATATTCTTTGTTCCATCTCTTTAGGTACAGAATACAAAATTTGGTTGAAGTCCAATGGACGTTACATGCAGTTAGACACTGGATCTATCAGTACGCGTAAAAGCATGTTGCCAACAATACCATTCGTGTGCTGGTCAGAAATAATCTGAAATATTATGATATCTTGTTGTGCCAATTTTGGATGAAATCCATTTGTTAGTATAGAAGTTACATGTATTTTAAAATTGGATATATCAGCAGGCATAGAATCATGTTGGCAGCACTGCCTTGTATTAATTACTCCAAATTAATCTAGAATGTCAGGTACTATACATGTGCAAAGTATAGAGCTGTTGGCTTGCATACTTTCTGATGTATTGATACTAGGGTTAAAAAAAAATATAGACAGCATTTATTAACAGTTGGCAGCCCTGATTGTTCTTAACAATACTTATAGTCATATCGGTTATGGTACACATAGCACATACGAAATTTGGTTGAAATCCAACTGATAGTATAGAAGTTACATGTATTTAAAAATTGTTACTATCAGCAGGCTTATAATCATGTTGGTAGGACTGACGTATATAAGTTACTCCAAATTAATCTAAAATGTCAGAATATACGTGTGCATAGTTTAAAGCTGTTGGCTTGCATACTTTCTGATATATTGATATTTGGATAAAAAAATAATAATAGAGAGAGCAATTATTAACAGTTGGCAGCCCTGGTGGCTCGTAAGAATACGCCTAATCATATCCGTTTATGTACAGATATTACATACAAAATTTGGTTGAAATCCAATTGATAGTGTAAAAGTTATATGCATTTAAACATTGGACTTATCAGGAGGCTTAAAATTATTTTGGTAACACTGTCATGGTTGGCCTCCTGGAAATTAAACTGAAATAGTATTATCTACATGTGTGCCAATTTTGGAATAGCTCCCATGCATACCTTGCAAGATATCCAACATTGAGCTCAATTTTCTAGTGCGTTTTTTCAGCAGTTGGTAGCACTGACATCATTTTCAAATATGGACGTGAGCTATTCCGGTGCACATCTTTACTCATACTAAATTTGGTTTTGATTGCTGCAGCCGTTTAGGAGTTGATAGGGGGGGACACACACACAGCCAGACAGACAGACAGACAGACAGACAGACACACATTTGCCCGATCTCATAAGACTACTTTTTCCTCATTTTTGCAAAATGTGAAAAGTAGGCTAAAAAATGCTTTACTGATTTTTGGCTCAATGCAACAATAAGGATAGAAGGAGATTCAACTGGGCTTAACACATCATGTAAAATTATCTCATTTTATTTTGAATTTAAAATTGACTGCAAAAATGCTCAAAGCAGCATCATTCACGTGTGGCGACCCACACTCCTATTTACACAATGTACAGAAATTTTCCCAACACATTGGACAATTATCTTTGGAAACACAAGTCTGATTATTAGTCCTGTAGACTGTGTTCCAAAATTATATCGATTAATCATGATTAAATCCAGTTCAAATTTAATTGTCTTTACTGGAAATACTGTAGTTTACTGTTTGAATTTTTAGCCTACTTTTCACATTTTGCAAAAATGAGGAAAAAGTAGTCTTATGAGATCGGGCAAATGTGTGTCTGTCTGTCTGTCTGTCTGTCTGTCTGTCTGGCTGGCTGGCTGTGTGTGTGTCCCCCCCTATCAACTCCTAAACGGCTGCAGCAATCAAAACCAAATTTAGTATGAGTAAAGATGTGCACCGGAATAGCTCACGTCCATATTTGAAAATGATGTCAGTGCTACCAACTGCTGAAAAAACGCACTAGAAATTTGAGCTCCATGTTGGATATCCTGCAAGGTATGCATAGGAGCTATTCCAAAATAGGCACAAATGTAGATAATACTATTTCAATTTAATTTCCAGGAGGCCAACCATGACAGTGTTGCCAAAATAATTTTAAGCCTTCTGATAGGTCCAATGTTTAAATGCATATAACTTCTACACTATCAACTGGATTTCAACCAAATTTTGTATGTAATATCTGTACATAAACAGACATGACTGAGCGTATTCTTAAGAGCCACCAGGGCTGCCAACTGTTAATAATTGCTCTCTCTATTTTTTTATCCAAATACCAATATATCAGAATGTGTGCAAGCCGACAGCTTTAAACTATGCACACGTATAGTACCTGACATGTTTGATTAATTTTGGAGTAACTTATATACGTCAGTTCTACCAACATGATTCTAAGCCTGCTGATAGGGCCAATTTTTAAATACATGTAACTTCTATACTATCAGTAGAATTTCATCCAAATTTCGCATGTGCTATGTGTAACATATCAGATATGACTATAAGTATTCTTCAGTGCAATCAGGGCTGCCAACTGTTAATAAATGCTGTCTATATTTTTTACCCTAATATCAATATATCAGAAAGTATGCAAGCCAACAGCTCTATACTTTGCACACGTATAGCACCTGACATTCTAGATTAATTTGGAGTAATTAATACAAGGCAGTGCTGCCAACATGATTCTATGCCTGCTGATATATCCAATTTTAAAATACAAGTAACTTCTATACTAACAAATGGATTTCATCCAAAATTGGCACAACAAGATATCATAATATTTCCGATTATTTCTGACCAGCACACGCATGGTATTGTTGGCAACATGCTTTTACGCGTGCTGATAGATCCAGAGTCTAACTGCAAGTAACGTCCATTGGACTTCAACCAAATTTTGTATTCTGTACCTTAAGAGATGGAACTAAGAATATATTCAGTCACCAGGGCTGCCAACTGTAGTGCTCTATTAGGCTACATTATACCAGATATATTTTGAACTAATTAGATATTTCAATATTACCAACTTAATTTCGTCATTATTCTAGATAGGTTCATATTCTGTAGAATAATCATTGGCATGAAAAGTAGGCTGTATAGTTCTTAACGGAACTTCTTGTTATATAATATTAACACTCGTAGAATAAATGTTCATAGAATTTTTAACTTTCACTTATTTTTCCAGTTTCAAAAAATATTGTCAAAAATATTATTATTTCTGAATCAACACAAATTATTTACACATATTAATAACATCTGAAAAGTATTTGACCTTGAGCATAGCATCGAAGAACTGTGCGAAGCACAACAAAATTAATTGTTCTTCTGACATTAAACGTTTCGAGAAGTGACTCGATTATGAACTTCAAGTTCCTAACAAAATATATGATTTCTGAATCATCAACTTGATCAATAAATTGTTGGACCATCCAACTATTTGAGTTTCCACTTGGAATCATTATTATGAAAAATATTTATATTTGTGGCCATTTTAGTAACTTTCACAACTTGCAATTCTTCGACAGAATGCGGAAATAAGAATTGTAGCTTCATAATAAATTCATTTAGTTCATGGCACTAGGATTGAAAACATCCTTCAAATTATTCGTGGTTATAGAATTATTTTTAATTGGCAGTGGCCCATTCTATTATTATTATTATAAGAACACAATATTCCAACAACAACGGCAAAGGTCTTCCTCTGAAGAAGAATAAAATACTATCATGACAAATCCGGGTTCTAGCAAAATCAAAGTCTTAATGGAATCCGTAAACAAGGTTGAAATAAGAACTGATGGTTTTTAAGAAATAACCTTCGGGTCATTCATACGACGCAATGTGTAGTTCCAATACTCCTTCTATAAACCTGAGCCATCGAACCTGCTATTTGATTGATGCTCAATAAAAACCTCCTCATTCCTGCGACTTAAACATGCGCACCTGGGAATGGCATTTCAACTACTCCACACACATAAATTTTCTTCCCAAAATTTATACAATAAATCAAGCCTCTGCTTGTTATCAACACTGGAAGATTAATAAACTTACAAGTTTATTTTATTTTACCATTCAGTTCAACCAGTGAATTTACCACACTTATGATACTCTTTATTTCACTTTCGAATGTGTATTTACGTCATGATTTTATATAAATACAAAAATATCCTATTTGATACAATTATCAATTGCTTCCCGTTTCATGCCTCTCCGTGTTATCTGAAAAATATACTTTGCTCATTGCAAATATTAACTGTTCAACCAGAACTGTAACGTTGGCTGAATGCGGGCTTGCGCTAACCACTCTCCTTCGGAAAATCACCTGTTCCAAACTAGAAATGATTAAACTACTTCATAGGCTCTCTCTCAATACATATGATTATTAGAAAATATAAGATCCAAGAATTATTTAGAAAAGTTACGAAAATCATTATTATTATTATTATTATTATTATTAGTGGATTATTATTATTATTATTAGTTATATTATTTTAAATATATTTAATTATTATTTCATTATGTGAGAATCCACATGTTCGAACCTTCGAATATGGATAAAATATCCATTCCTCAACAAAAATAATTATTAACTTTTACAGTTACATCGACGGTTTTCCGTGACTACCCAAAGATATGAAATATTCAAATAAATCCTCGTTATGCTCGGTCATCGATCTTAAACTGTTCTGAGTGCTGAAAATACTCAGAATAACTCTAATATGTCTTGCGTAAATCATTGCAAGATTTAAATACGAAGAAAAATAAATGTGTTGGTCATCTGCAGAAAATGAGTTTGTTCCAATTAGCTAGGCATAATATAAAGTCAAAATGTGGCTTACATTTCTCGTTGGTCTTGAAGCGTAGTGAACCTGGTCTGTACCCGATTTATCCAGATACATGCCCTGTCGGACACGCACGTCCAATCCTTGTATCGGCCGCCATTATATACCCACAATCTGTCTAACAAGACATAGTGGTAATATCTCTTGAAGTTTGAAGTAACTGTTGATCCATTTTAATATTGGCTTCTGTCAAAACCATAGCCGTTCGCTTAAATGGGGTCAGACCTAAGTGATCTATTCTCAAATATGTCAGTTGTAACATAACTCACGGTAATCTTTTCAGTACAAGAAAACACTGACAGTCTGAACCAATCAACGGCTGTTCTGAAGATCGTTCCCTGGGCATGGCTTATCACCATCTATCATGCGCGAAGCAACATATAGTTTCCCTTTGTCGGCTAATGAACAACACCGTGATAGACTGGCCTTCAATATACTGAAAGATCGGAGTGGTTATCAAGTTACAAATATGAAACTGACTAAATTGGACTAAAATATCCAAGTATTGAATGATTATTACCGGACTGTGACAAAGTACTTTCTAGACAAAGTCTAGCATATGTCCATGTAGAAATAAAATATTTCACCAGTGTCCGTTGAAAAAAAAAACAATCACCTTAGTGATTCTCTCTGTCGTAAACTTACTAAGTTCCACATGTATCGCAGCACTTTTGTGACTATCACAATTTTGAAAATAACTTCTGCGTAGATCCGGCAACCATGTGCCTTGGCTCAGCGTAGCGGCACCTTGCTAGGCAAGTGCTTGTTTCGAAGTGAGCTGAAGTTGCTTGAGCCGGCCGGCTTTTATTCAAAACGGTCAGGGTCACGCTGAATCAGCTGAAATCTGGAAATCCTCATATCTCTGGTATCCCTGGTCCGATTTACTTGATACTGTGCATTTTCTTTCATTTGGCCGTGCCAGTAATCTGATCCAAGTCTCAAGTCTCTACTCCATGGCTAACTATTTAATCAATAAATAGCCTCGACCTCTGCTATTACTCGCTACGTCACTTGACCTGCTCTTAGCTGCATAAAATTTCCAATTGCTTCTAGAAGCAATGGAGCGCGATATTCAAATATCTCAACTTTCAAAAGCGGCTGTAGCCTTTCCCTTGATATCTAGGTGTCTGAATCTTGGAATACCCATTCCTAGAGTTGGGCACAACGTAGCCAGTTGTTCTTGGTTTTTAGTGAGAGGGCCAAGTTGAGAATTCTTTTAGTCAATCTGCCATTGTTCATTCTGATAATGTGCCCGTAAAATTTCAATCGTCTTTTCCGAAAAGTATGAGACATTTTTTCACATTGGCGACATATTTCCTGGGATGACTTTTTCCTCCAGATTCCCTCTATAAAAACTGGGCCAAAAATTTTTCGTAAAATTTTCCTTTCTTGTTTTTCAATCTCTTTGGTTAAAGATTTGCCACCAATGATTAAGGTTTCTGATGCATATAACGCCTCCGGTTTGATTACTGTATTATAATGTCTAAGTTTTGCTTTCCGAGATATTGATTTTTTGTTATACCTATTCCAAGTGATTCTGTAAGCTTTCTGTAATTTTTTAAATTCTCTCTTTATTTGCTTCACGGTTTAAACCAGAGGGCTGAATAATTTCTCCCAGATATTTGAATTCGTTCACTTGAAAGATTTTGCCGAATTTAGTTCTCATAGGTTGTCCGTCTAAGTATCGTGAGGCTCCTTCCATGTACTGAGTTTTCTCATAAGAAATTTGAAGTCCCGTTTTGATGGCAATTTCATGTAATTTTTCAATGGAATGAATTGCTTCTTGTCTGTTATTAGAAAGGATTGCTATGTCATCAGCAAAGGCCAAACAATGTACATGAATTCTATCTTTGAGTAGTCTGCCAAGGGTTATTCCCTTAGTTTCCTTTTCCCAGGTCTTGATTATCTTCTCAAGTACGAGGTTGAACAGTAACGGAGATAATCCGTCTCCTTGGCGGACCCCAGTGTTAATTGCAAAAGGCTCAGATATTTCGCCGAGGAATTTAACTTTTGACGTAGTGCCAGTTAGTGTTTGTCTGATTAATTCTCTTGTTTTTCTATCCACTTGAAATTCTTCTAGACTATTGAAAAGTGTTTGACGATCTATAGAGTCATATGCTTTTCTGAAATCTACAAAGGTAATGACTGTCTGACCTTCACCAATATTATTATTATTATTAATACTACTATTATTTTACCTGGATTATCTATCGTACCCAAAGAGAGCTGGGAAAGAAATATGCAAAGAAGCGTGCCTTTCATCAACGGATGAGGCGATGGCAACTCAGATGTGAAAGTGACCCTCGTGGTAAATGGACCAAGCGACTGATACCACGCCTGGGTACCTGGGTCGAAAGAGTCCATGGTGAAGTCAATTATTACCTCACATAACTTCTAACAGGACACGGATATTTCTGGAAATTCCTGCATAGAGTAGACGGAGCGAGTGGTGCAATATGACGACACCGATGATGTATTTCACACCTTCTTCATGTGCGGCCATTGATAAAGAGAGAATATGTGGAAACTGAATTGGGAGAACTGACACCAGATAATATCATTTCTGTGATGTTACGGAACCAGCAATCATGGGATCAGGTAGCAGTGTATGTGGAGGATGACCTTCGCCAGAAAAAGCAGGATCTGGAAGCGTACGAACGCCCGTAAGAATAAATGAAGAAAAACGAAGTCTGAAAGGCTAAGTAAGCACGACATCACCCTGAAGTAATGCGAGAGCTGTTTCAGGGTGATGAACGCATAGTGGGAAAAGGGATGAGGTTTTTAGTGGGTAAGAACCCCACACTACTGTGGAGTACGGACCCTTTACAAGTGTCTTTTGAAGATTTGCCACAGTCCGTCGTAAATATATATATATAGTAGCAGAAGTACCCATTCTTCGAACGGTGTTCGGTGTTAACACCAGACATTATCAATTGAGCTACTGTTGCAATGGTTAGCGGTTTGTCATTCCTTCGTAAGTTTACCAGAACGAAGTTAGTTTCCTGGGAATATCACACACACTGTTAATTTAAGGGCCTTAAAATGTGGTTTTTGGAGACTCTTTATAGACTTCCGAATTTTGTGTCTCACATTGAGAAGCGCAACATATGCTTTGGTCTTCCTTCTAGGATAATTTGTATATTTTGCCTATTTTAGCATGTACAAGGGCTATTCCAAAAGTAAGGTCAGATTCGCCGTAAATATTTGAAAACGGCGCCAAGGGCAAAACATGCATGCGCGCCGACTCCTGGCACGCCTTGCACGGCCAAAGCCACCAGTAGCGTGGTGACTGTTGCTGTGTGCTGTTGGTAGTGTCAGTTCACAATGTCTAAGACAATTAAACAGCCCGCCGATTGTGAAGTAAGGGCAGTAGAACAACTTTGTACAGAATTGTGTCTGAACATTTGCATTTTCGAAAATTGTCGTCTGGAGTGTTGTTGTTACATGACAATGCCAGACCTCATACTGCGAATGACACGCAAACTCTAATCAAGAAATTTGGATGGGAACAGATGGACAACCCACCGTACAGTCCGGACTTGGCGCCAAGTGATTTCCACCTGTTCCGCTACCTAAAGGAGTTTCTTGGCGGCAAACGCTTCGACACAGATGATGAAGTGAAAGAAGCTGTTAAAGACTGGTTAGCATCGCAGGCGGCCGAGTTGTACGACTTAGGCATTCAAAAACTTGTGGAACGATGTGACAAATGTGTAAATAAGTATGGAAATTGTGTAGAAAAATAGAGAAAGACGTAAGGAATGTCTATAAAACAATTGTTTTGGAAACAAGTTTTATTTTGGATGTTATTTTTTTAACCGTACCTTAGTTTTGGAATAGCCCTCGTATTTTGAGAAGTTTTTCCCTATATCCACCCTTCCACTGTATGAAAATTACGGTGAAGAGTTTTATAAATGAGTGGTGTATTGATTCTCATGGATACCATACCTAATTTTACGATGCACCAAGCATCCGAACACGAGTTATAGGCGTACATAAAGATACACAGAAAGACAGACAGACCACACAGTTATCAAACAAAATCATCCTTACGATGAACCCGTACGTCGACAACAACAAAAAATAGTTAAAATGTGCTCTCAAACTAAATTCACCTAACGTGTACTTCCTGACGTGAAATAGAATTGAAAGCCTTGTAGACGAAACGCAATACACGTCACATAAAAACTGACCCTCTACGTTGTGTTAGGTCCCCATACACAGGAAGACACCTTTCATAAATTATGCATGAAAATTCAGGTTATTTAGCCTCAAATGGACCAAATTCCTAAAAGCCTCAAAAAATGCTGATTCAATACAGGAATTTTTGTAAATAATGTTGCTGTTTGGAGATATAATAGACCTTCTGTACTATATGTCGCACGTGAAAATTGCATGAAAAAATTCTAGGTTACCCCTTGACCCCTTTAATTGCATTGATGAATTATACAGTCTACGTTGGTTCCGTGATAACCTTATAGCCATTTGCAAACTTTCACAGAAATATAATAAATGGAGTGGCATTGCTTCTTACAGAAATAGATGGAAAGTTGGATGCCACCCCTTGAGATAATGTTGTCATGGTTACCGATTTGCATTCCTTCATTAGTTTGTTAAATTAAATTAAATTAGTTTTCTGGGAATATTTTAGAAACTGTTGGTTTTAGAGCCTTATAATGTAGTTTTCGAGGACCCTTTAGGGTCCCCGAATTTTGTTTCTGGCACCGAGGGGCGTTGTCTCGTCGTTGTACGCTATAACATAATACAAATAATAATAATATAATATAGGGATAGTAATATAATAGACCGTGCCGGCCCCGTGGTGTAGGGGTAGCGCGCTTGCCTCTCACCCGGAGGCCCCGGGTTCGATCCCCGGCTCCGTCAGGGATTTTAAAACTGACGTGAGGGTTGGAAAGGGGTGCACTCAGCCTCGTGAGGACAATTGAGTAGCTGTCTGACAGTGAGACAGCGCCCCGATCACGAAAACCAAGATTAACAGCCGAGGGGACCCGACGCGCTGATCACG
Source organism: Meconema thalassinum (assembly GCA_946902985.2). Taxonomy (NCBI): domain Eukaryota; kingdom Metazoa; phylum Arthropoda; class Insecta; order Orthoptera; family Tettigoniidae; genus Meconema; species Meconema thalassinum. The sequence goes on along the minus strand of OX336401.1, from coordinate 77,577,432 downwards.
CGTCACCCCAATATCTGCAGGCCGAATGGCTGGGCAGCGGTCGCTTGGTCGGCCTTAGCCCGTCATGGGCTGGATAGTGCCAGGGGTTGACTTTTTTTTTTTTTAATATAATAGACCGTACAACACCTGCAGGTGTAAATCGCGTGAAACAATTCTAGAGTATCCCTTGCCCCCCTTAAGCGCATTATACGTATTGTTGAATTTTACAGCTTAATTTGGCTCCGTGATAACCTTCTAGCCGTTTGCAAACTTACACACTAATGTAATTAATGGAATTTCATTGCGTCTTACAGCAATAGATGGACCACTGAGAATCTGTTGCCTTGGTTACCGGCTTGCACTCGTTCATTAGTTATTAAGTGAAATTAGTTTTCTGTAAATATCTCAAAAACGGTTGGTTTTAGGGCCTTTAAATGTGGTTTTCGGGGACCCTTTGGGGCCCCCGAGTTTTGTCTCTCACATTGAGGGGCTGAAAATGAGCTTTGTCTCGTCCTTCTTAAGCCTATTTCAGCATGTATTTTAAGGGGGTAGGCTCCGTTTTATGAGAGGTACGGAGAAGAGTTACATCAATGATTAGTGACGTGCCTCTAATGGATATCTGTAAAACAAAATACGTTGATACACCCAGCCGTTCTCGAGTTATAAGGGAACAAAGTTGTCCACAGACAAACAAACAAACAAACAAACAAACACACAGACAGACAGACAAATTATTTTCTCGCGCATCCATTATAAAACAGTCTGAAACGCGTAAATAACTCAAATTTCCGTAGAAATTCAGAAAAAAACAGGCAAACTTTCATTTTTATATAAATAGAGATAGACTGCACCGCTCGGTGTTGACCGTGTTTTATTGCACAAATTTAGGTTTTACTCGCTAACCGTTGGAGATACACGAAAAGTGATAAGGACCTCTCGGATATAAAATTAAATGTTAAAGCTCGTGTATGCCATTAAAAGTTTGCTATATCTAGCGTTTTCTTTTTATTTGAAATGGAAATATGAAATGTTGATACCAAATGGTGTAGTGACGTCACTAAAATAGTCGCCATTTATAAATAGTGCAAAATATCGAAATCTAAAGTAGCCTATGTGTAAACCTGGTAAATCAGCTACATCCATGCAAAATTTCATTTCAATTGGACCAGTGGTTCTTGCGTGATTGAGTAACAGACAGGACGACAAACACCATCTCAGTTTTATATACAGGGTTTCTCAAAAAATGTACTAACACTTTGAATGACTATAAAATGATTATTTATGAACATAGAGACAAGTGTAAGGACTTCAATTATAGAAGAGACATGTAATTAAAGACTCATGTTCGCAAATATTCAAATTGATCACCGTCAGTGTCCAGGAGTTCGACAAACCGCCGCCAACGCACCGGACCATTGCTTGCATCAGAGATAAATTTGAAGCAGATGGAACCGTTCACAACGTCAACAAGAAACGTTCTGGACGACCACGGATATCCACCAGTCCTACAAAAGAACAACAGGTGAAGGAAACCCTAACTCGTTCCCCTCCGAAATCACTGCGACAAACGGCTCGAGAGACACACATCTCAAAAGATAGCGTCCATCGCATCATGAAGCGTCTGCGCTGGAAATCCTACATTCCAACACGAAATTGGAAATTGACAGACAATGTCACGAAATTCCAAATGAACTTTGTCGTAAGGTTTGCGAATCCATTGCTTCGTGTTATCAGCTTTGTCTGGACACTGACGGTGATCAATTTGAAAATTTGCTAACATGAGTCTTTAATTACATGTCTCCTGTATAATTGAAGCCCTTAAACTTGTATCTATGTTCATAAATAATCATTTTATAGTCATTGAAAGTGTTAGTACAATTTTTGAGACACCCTGTGTTAGTATGATATTTTACCTGGATTGGACTAGAGCTCAAAGTGAATACTGTAATAATCAACGTAGAAACAACTGTCTTAACGATGTAACCTCTGGTATATTCGCGAGCTGATCATTAGATGTGTACAGTATAATACCTGTAGCAGAGCAGCACAGCGCTGCGGCCCAGTAACGATGCGAACGCAACTGTTCCAGGCTGTCAATTAGTGTGGAGCTGCTGTCTGCCATTACCAGGGAGCGAGTCAGCTGCATCATATCTAATTTGCTAAATATATCTCCTCACTCGGCCACCCACACTGAACTCTAAAGCTCCAGTCTGTTTGTGAAATTCATTTTGTAATGAGGGCATTAGAACTTGACCAATCTTTTCAAGTCACGTTTGATTCCATAGGAAAATAAGATGTTCAGTAAAGAACATATAGCCTACTTTCTCCTAAATGCATGGGTATTGTTATAACTCTTTGTCCTTTTCAGGGAGTATAATTGAATGTTGGTTGTAGTAGCTTGTTGAAATACAACGTTCTATACGGATATTAAACATGAATATGAGGTGCCCTTTGCTAGTGCTACCTTTGTAAAAAAAAATCGGTTGCACCGTGTTTGAATTGATATGGGGAATCACTTTGCACATATACATGGCCGCTATTGGGCTGATGACCTTGTGGTTTAGTCAAAAGATGCTTCCCACAAAAAGGTATGTTGTTGCAAAATTTGGTAGAGATCACATGATTAGGTTGGTCGTACTTTGATTTAAGCTTTTAACATTTGGGTGATATAAAACATGACACTGAGGTTCCCTTTGCCAGTGCTACCTCTGTACCTCTGTACCAAATTTCGTTCAATTCGGTTTTACCGTGTTTGAATTGATAGGGGGAACCGATTTGCACACATACAAGGCCGCCATATGCAAACTATTGGGTTGATGACCTTGTAGTTCAGTCAAAAGACGCTCGTCATATGAATATGTTGTTGAAAAATGTGGTAGAGATCGAATTATTAGGTTAGTGGTAATTTGATTTAAGCTTTGAACATTTGGGTGGCCGCCATTACGTTTCCGTCAAGATGGCGGCAATATAAAACATGACACTGAGGTGCCCTTTGCTAGTTCTACCTCTGAATTCAATTCGGTTTCACCGTGTTCGAATTGATAGGGAGGGACAGACATTCTGAGTACACATACACACACAGACTCACTCACAGACAGACACACAATTTTTGGCCCTGTGTAGATCTCATAAGTCAACTTTCATTTTTTGCAAAAATCGAAAGTATGCTAATAAAGTAGATCTCTAAATGACCTTGGTGAGACCCAGAGGCATAGCTACGGGGGATGATTAGGGGAGTCAATCCCCCAAAGCCAAATAATGTAAAAAGAAACGTAATTTTAAGAGAATTTTATTTGAAAAAAGCCATTTTTTCGGAATGATAACAAACGATGGGATTATGAACGATTATTATTACTAATTTGAGAATATTTAGGCCTGTGTAAAATTCTTAGCGTTAGACCAACTAAAACTGTTAATTTCCCAGCTTTTGATAGCTGTAAATAAAACGTGCCAAATGCTACCAAGATCAGTGATTGCTTCCATTGATTGTCTTATTTTGCCCCCCGCACAAAGCAGAAACAAAATCAAAAGCAGGAAACAAAAACAACACCAGAAACACAAGGCAAAAATCAGAATTCAAAAACAAAAGCAGGAAACAAACATGAAGCAAAATTCAGAAACAAAAGCAGGAAACAAACATGAAGCAAAATTCAGAAACAAAAGCAGGAAACAAACATGAAGCAAAATTCAGAAACAAAAGCAGGAAACAAACATGAAGCAAAATTCAGAAACAAAAGCAGGAAACAAACATGAAGCAAAATTCAGAAACAAAAGCAGGAAACAAACATGAAGCAAAATTCAGAAACGAAAGCAGGAAACAAACATGAAGCAAAATTCAGAAACAAAAGCAGGAAACAAACATGAAGCAAAATTCAGAAACAAAAGCAGGAAACAAACATGAAGCAAAATTCAGAAACAAAAGCAGGAAACAAACATGAAGCAAAATTCAGAAACAAAAGCAGAAATCAGACACAAAGAAATTTTCAGAAACAAAAACAGAAAACAAACACAAAGTAAAATTCAGAAACAAAAGCAGGAAACAAGCATAATGCGAGCAACCCACGCTGGACTCTTAAGTTCCCGCTTCGGATGAGACTGTTTGTGAAATTCTTTTCGTAATGAGCAGGGACCGGACATTTATGAACTAACAACGACTGAAATATGCAAGCAATTATGCACTAAAAATGTAGAAAATATGCATTAAAATTGAAAAATATTTACAATAAGCTACAGATATGCCATTCTTATTCACTCCTCTTTCCCTCCTTTGCCGTAATATATGCAGTCATTTTTGTATGTTGTTCAAGTTTAATTTCTTTTCACATTTCACTTCGTTGGTTGGTTGGTTCCTTAGTTTAGGGGCTCCGACAAAGCAGTCATGTAGCCCCGTGTACTTTGGGTGTGTGTAGAATCTGTCTGATAACAGGTGTTAATTGTGATTGCTGTATTAGGGTGTGTATCTGTTTTTTAATTCAAGTAAGGACTGCAACTTTGAATTTTTCAAATAGTTCCTACTTTTGCCGCCAAACGCCACAGTCAACAACTACTAGGCCTAGTTCATAACTTAGCTACTAGACGCCACCGCAGTCGGCTCTTGGCAAGGAACGTATGAACCTAAGAGCGTTGTTTACATTCTTAACCAATACAATTTAGCTTTACACAGGTGTAATTAGTGGAAGATTCTTTAACATGTCATAAATCTATGACATGGGACCATGAGAAACCATTCATTCATTCATTCATTCATTCATTCATTCATTTAATTTACTTTACTTGCAAATGGGGATAATTCCTCGGTGGCAAATTGTACAATTACAGAAATTTACCAACACTAACATCAAACCCATTAATGTGCACAAGTCGCCATCTGGGAACTACGTACAATAATTACATCGCAGTATTTACACAACATTTCAGTCTTGTCTTAAACACATCAACATGTTGGGGGAAAGGCTCTAAGACTGTGGCACGTAATGAGTTCCAATTATCAATACCAAGGCATCTTGTCAGCTCTGTACGTAATCAATGCTAAGACAGCGTCCGGTGCTTCCCGACTTTCTGTTGTATAATCGGTAGATGCTAGTCATCTAGCCGTTACTCATCGCTCTCCGTGCGTCATACAACCCCGGCGAAGTCCCGTTCTATATTGTACCCGAGGGGATTAGGCTGACTGGTGTCGAACCTGGCACACTGGGAAAATAAAGAGCAGTCAGGGACTGCAGAAGAGAAATGAACTCAGGATGAACCGCATGATTTATGCAGGGATTGAGTAGTGTTGATTGTATTTGTTTGGATTAGTGCAGAAGCACAATTTAAGGGTGATTACAATGGTGATCACAGTGTAACGTTAAATTCAACTCATATTTAGATATTTGTGATGTGATAAAGTGTGAATAATTGTTTATATTAAGGGAGTGTTGTTTGTTTGTGTGGAAGTGAGACAACACAGCATGGTTGTGGAAAACCATATGGACTGGTCAATGGACTAATCAGTGGATTGTGATACCAGCCATAGAGGGCGGAGATGAAGGTAGTTTTAAGGGATTATTTTTTGTTGTGTTTTCTCAACGCTCCATTTTATTGCTTTGCTATTTTGATAAATGTAAATGTAATGTTGTTTGCTGTGTTAAAAAGCCATGATTTAAACTAATTAATTAATTAGAATTAATTAGAATAGATTGGTGTGTATTATTGTAGAGTTGATACCTATTAGTTTCAAATCCTAAATATGTAACCGCTCTGTGGGGGAATGGTACACCCCTGAGAGATTGAGATGGCCGGAGGCGGAAGCATATTTTCCATGGAAAATCATCATCACATGGGTACAATATAGATGTTGTTGATTCTTTTAGGGGCTTTTGCGACATCCTGGTCATTTGTCTGAAAACCTGTGTCACTGTGATGTCTGTACTAATGTGTGTATTTGTAATTGAGGTTGGATTTGGGTGGGAAGCGGCCGTGGCTCTCAGTTAGGTACCATCCCGGCATTTGTCTGGAGTGGAAGTGGGAAATCACGGAAAACCACTTCCAGGATGGCTGAGGTAGGAATTTAAACCTCCTCTTCTCAGTTTTGCCTCACGAGGCTCAGTGTTCCCCGTTCTAGCCCTTGGAACAGAATTAAATTTCTTGGCAGAACCGGGACCTCCGCGGTGGCAGCCAAGAATGGCAGACTTCCGTTCTATAGAGAAGGGCCTCCACCGTGCGTGGAGATAAAAGTGGGAAACCACAGGAAACCATATCAAGGACAGCTGACAGGGGGTTCGAACCCAACCTCGGTATGGCAAATGAGAGAAACAGTGATCGATCATTAGCCCCAGTAATGGAGGCGCACCTGTGTCGTGGTGGACCGCACCTCGCTAATCCATTGCGGTTATTGTGGTGCTAGACACCTTGCAAGACAACAGCTGTGGGGTGCCCTAGATATATTACTGAGTACTGTACATACAGCAGTTACATCTGTACCACCCTTGGAGTACTCGCCATGTGTAGAATACACACGTTGTAGCGAATGATTCGACCAGAATATCACACAGCTAAATCCTCTTCACTTCAATGATAGAAATATATTATTGGAATAGGATATAGATTGTACCATGTCTTCAATAAACCAAGGCCGGCGTAAACGGCAGTATTAAAGGTTCCAGGGCATTCTCATTAGACCGGGCAGTGCTTATAGGACTTTTTAGCTTACGCGTGGCGAGAATGAAAAACTTGTATTTAATAGTTGAAGATGTCCATTATACAGTTAGTTATTGTTGTTTTAAGAGTCGGATTATTTATTTATTTATCGTATGGCATTTATGCCGGGAGTGTCCGAGGACATGTTCGGCTCAACAGAGGCTGTAGCTGCTTCTAGCGGACACCCATAGGGTAAGCTACAAGTTCCATTCAATTTCAAGTAGTTCCAACTTTCACCACCAGATTTCAATCATACCTAGTGGTGAACGTTGGAACTTTGATAGAGCGTTCTAACGAAATCTAACCCAGAAATTTAGCTTCACACATGTTTAGTCTGTGGAAGGATCTTTTACATGCCATAAATCAATGACATGCGACTGCCGGCTTTACTTCCCCTCCCAAGGAAGGCATACGGCAGGATTTTAACGCTCTTAAAAATCCGATGACCTCGGCCGGGTTGAACCCGCTATCTTGGCCACAGCAGTTCAGCATCCATACGATAATATTTCAAGTAGCTCCTACTTTTGCCGCCAAATGCTACCGTCAACTACACCTAGCTGCAAACTTGGCTACTAGATGCCATCGCAACCTGCTCCTGGCGACGAACGTTGGAACTTAAGAGCATTAATCAAATCTACATACAAATTTTGCTTCACACAATTGAAGTTGGTGGAAGGTTCTTTTACATGCCATAAATCTATGACATGGGCCCGCCGGCTTTACTTCTCCTCCGAAGGAAGGCATACATACCGCTTGCATGTTCTCACACGCAGCTGTTGTTTGGAAACGAAACCTGCCTTTGCATTATTGTTATTTCCCCTCCGTGGCTCAAATGGCCTCAGAGAGGTCGCTACATTGGTTGCCATTTCGCTCGCAAGTCAACAGGAATTAAACACCTGCGCTTTGGAATGATTTAATGATTGCCATAAGGAGTGACGTTCCTTTCAAGGGATGAAAGATGGGAGTGAAATTCAATATATTAGAAGATACATAACACAATTATTTTGTAATGCTGTACCTGAAACTGGTGGTGGCTTTCCTTACAATGTATGGTATTGCCAATTAATTGTGTACCCCCAGCATGTACCTCAGGCCAAGGGGACATTTTAACTCGACGCAGTTTCTCGGATCATATTTCTGCTAGGTAAGGAAAAAAACCTCCTTCAAAAAACAGGTGTAAGAGTAAATTTACGTACCGTACTCCATACATATGTTTGTCTAATTTATTTTATGTCTATAAATTGATTAATTGCTTGTGCGTTTATGTATGTATGTATTTAATGTATTGATTTAATTAATTATTTATTTATTCGTTTGTTTGTTTGCTTGTTTATTTTATTGTTTGTCTGTTTGTTTGTTTGTTTGATTGCATGTGTATTTCCATGTTTGTTTGTGTGTTTGCTTGTTTGATTTTAAGTTTGTTTATTTGCTTGTTTATTTGTTTGCATGTTTGTTTGATTGTATGTTTATTTGTTTGCATGTTTGTTTGATTGTATGTTTATTTATTTGTATGCTTGTTTGTTTACTTGTTTATTTCATTGTCTGTTTGTTTGTTTGTTTATTTGCTTGTTTGATTTTATGTTTCTTAATTTTCTTCTTTGTTTAATTGCTTATTTGTTCGTTTGATTGTGTGGTTGTTTATTTCTTTATTTGTTTGTTTGTTTATGTGTTTGCTTGTTTCATTGTATGTTTGTTTATTTGCTTGCGTGTTTGTTTGATTCTCTATTTGTCTGCTTTTGTTTGTTTGCTTGATTGTTTCATTTTATGTTTCCTTATTTGCTTGTGTGTTTGTTTGTTTGCTTGCTTGTTTGTTTGTTTGCTTGCTTGCTTGCTTGCTTGTTTGTTTGATTGTTTATTTGATTGTTTGCTTGTTTATTTGATTGTTTGTTATGTGATTGTCTATTTGTTTGTTTTATTTATTTGATTTTAATTATTTTTTTTGCTACATACTTACGTGATAGGACGCCACATCTATGAGGCAAGATTCAGTACTTATACAGTCTTTTAGATGGCTACTAATTGATACACCAATACAGAACCAATTCATGTATGTAACATAGACTCATTGTTTATTTTCATTCTTTGCGGCTTCTCAACACACTATATTTTTTACGGGATAGGGGTGTCAGCCCTATGCCCAACCCCCAACCTGGAGGACCAGGGTATCCCTTTTAGTCTGGATCATCACCTTCGACCTGTCCGGCTTGGGAAGCCCTACCAGTAGCTAAGCTCTCAGGATCTTTTGACCACGCAAGCCCCACAACCACGGCAAGGTAAAGATACCATCGATGGGGAATTGGAGAGGGGAGCACAACAAATAGGACTGATAGTGAATAACAATAAAAGTTCCAGAACAAGTCAACCTGCACAAGCATTTAGAAGTGGAGAAAAGTGTTTTGAAGGGGTGTCAGAATTTAGATATCTAGGCTCTCTGATCACTTCACAAAACGAAGTTAAAAAGGAAATCAGCACCAGACTGGCTGCAGGAAATAGATGTTATACTGCTTTAATTCCAACATTAAGAAGCAGGCAAGTATCACGGAAAGCTAAGGTTACTATTTATAAAACTGTCATTTGACCAGTGGTTACATATGGAGCTGAGACTTGGGTATTAACCCTTAGCTGACCAAGGATGTGCTAAACGATTTTTTCCATAGTTGGCTAATGAAAATTGGCAAGAAAGGAGGTACCTAAAGAGAATATCATACTTTTTAAAAATTAAGTATTCAAAATCAGTGTTTTTGAGACATGGTACTTCAGAGTACCGTTGGTCCCTACGTAGGCCGATTCAACATTTGGACTTAACTCTATTACATAATGAGAAACTTCCTCCCAGAAAATTATCAAATTACTTTTTGCATTTTGTAGAACACGTTTTCAATAAAAACAGCCTGACTGCATCTGACTTACCTGAGAAATAATACTGATGAATAGTAACTCAAATATAATTAATTATGCTTGTAATTTATTTGCTATAACAAACTGTAATGTATGGTGAAGCATGCCATAAAATATTGCTCTGTTTAGGAACTGATTTCCCTCTTCAAAAATATAATATTAAAATAGAAAGCATGTAAAACATAATGCATTAATACATTCAGAAATAGAACAGGATATAACCTACTGCATTCCATACTGTCAGCACAGACACTCCAAAACTCACAGAACTTTGCTGCTCTGAAAGCTACTGGGACTAACACTGTTTCATGCCGCTAAGCATTTACATCATGCTAGGCATTGAAGCAGTTATTTTGTTCATTGCCGCATAAATGTACATTACAGTGACTACATTTACTGTAGGGACGAAGACTGAAAAATTCACATCTACTCCGTACATCTGTGAAGACAGGCCAGTGGATGCTCTTGTTCCCCAGCCTGACATCTTTAGGGACAGAGAAGTTCTTCCCTCGTCTCTTGTTACTTATAAGTTTTCATTTCTCTTAGGAGTTGTCTTCTTTGGTTCAGTGAAAGCCAATAATCCAAGAGCAACATCCCTGTGAAACTGTTTCAGTGAAAGTTTCCCATTCATTTCACAGAAAACCACATATGAATTGATGAATGATATTTCCAATAGCCCCAAAAAGAGCCTCTGCCACCAATTCTTACACCTTCGATCAAGTCCATACACTGTTCTAAGTCTGTCTGCCATATCAACACCTCCCATGTGTGAGTTGTAGTCAACAGCAATAACTGGACAAGTCACATCTTTCTTTGTGCCATCCTTTAGTCTCCAAGAAGAGAAGGCTTGTTCCGTGCCATGGTAGTTGGATGAAAAGTCTCCGTGTCTTTTCATTTGGAGAATCCTAGGCCAGTATTTGAAATCCCAAAATCACTCTCTCCACGAGACTTTTTTTTTTTTTTTGTCATTTGTCATATTCTGTGGAATACCTTTCCTGTTTTATTGTACCATATGCTAGAGTGTTTTCAGCCTTCAGCTCCTCTAACAGGTCAAGAGAAGTAAAATAATTGTCAAAACATATTATTCTTCCCTTACCACATTCCTGCCTCATTTTCTCCTACTATCTGTCTAATTTTAGTGATGTCAGCATTAAAAACAAAATTGAAAATGTCAGGAGCCGGTTTATTAGCAAGTGGCAACAGATTCTGGTCAAATTCGTCATCACCTTCCTGAAAATCAATGTCACTGTGATTATCCACTTAAATTTCTGTGTCTAGAAGTTCTAAAAGTTGGTAATCACTCAAAACATCTGCCACCCCAGAGGCTCACATCTAGTGGGTCGTGGGTTGGCGACCACGGGGCCCCAGCTGAATCCGGCATTGCTTCCACTTACTTGATCCTCTCCGTCTTATTTCTTTTTGACCTCACTTGGTCAACTCTTGTTCTCTTCCGACCCCGACGGTATTAGGGTATCCGAGGCCTAGGGAGTCTCTTCCTCTCCCGCCTTAATTGGCCCTCGTCTCATCTTTTCTGATACCCTCCTTCTGCGAGGGGTCAGCCCTCTTTTTCTTTTCATGTTATCTCCTGCCTTCTGCTCAAGGCCCTCAAGGAGGCAGGGTGTATGTAGCCCCACCACTTCTGGTGCACCCTAGATATTTCTACACCCTCAGGGGCTCACGGCTGATGAGTTCGGGAGTTGGGGACCCTGAGGGATTCCAGAGCTGGGTCCGGTTTTCCCCTTTTATCCATTACCTCTGGGGAGGACCCTCTCCCCTTTCACTTTCCTATCTGACTTTCATGGCTCTCCTTCCTTCCATGCCCCTCAATCCGCATTGTTCGAGAGTCAAGGGCTTTTCTTTTCCTCCTGTCCTTTATTTGCCTTATTCTCCTTTTGTTTTCCATTTCTTCTTCTAGTATATAAGTAAGTAGTTAATTTTAGTTACAGTTTACATTTTATCATCATCTTCACGATCACCCAAATCATTAGGGGCCGATAACCTAGATGTTAGGCCCCTTAAAACAACAATTATCATCATCATCGTAAAAACATTTGCCATACCGAAAGAAAACACTAAAAAATCCAATAAATTGGCTAGAGTTAGCAGGACAACACAGCTGATAGGAAGGTTATGTTGATATACACAGTAGGCCTTCTCGTAGACCGTCGGTACTCAGGAGTCCAGTTCAGTCAAAGTCCATCCTCAGAAAAATTAACCTCTCAATTCAGTTATAACGTATGTAAAACACAAGTAGAGAGGCCCACTTCAAGGCGAATCACTCATTCACAAAGTCTCGTGCAGTTATAAGTCACATAAACATCAATAAAAATATCACATTTTCAAAGCATGTTGTAACCATGGAAACGGAAGTTTCTATGGCCTGCCTTGTCAACGGCAGGTAAGCCAACGGCAAACAAATCACTTTACTTTATGAAATTAGCATTCCTCTAATGTAGTAAAGGTGCTAGTCGTTAAACATCAGGGGCTATGGGACAAAGAAATAGGTGGTACTTGTAAGTACCGTCGGTCAGCTAAGGGTTAAACAAAACGGAAGAATAAAGGTTAATGACATGGGAAAGAAAGGTACAGAGGAAGATCTTTGGACCAGTTAAAACGGAGCTGGGATGGTGCATTAGAACAAATCAGCTTAGAGACCTGTACAATGAACAGGATATAGTAACAGTGGCGAAGACTGCTAGAGTGCGTTGGCTTGGACATGTCCATCGAATGGAGGAAATAAGAGAACCTAAGAAAGTGCTGGAGGGGCATCCTGGAGGTAGACGACATAGAGGTAGGCCAAGAAAGCGGTGCATCGAGGAAGTGGAGGACGATCTACGTACCATGGGAGTCGGGAGATGGAGGACCAAGGCAATCGACAGAGAGCTATGGAAGAAGATAGTTGCGGACACCAAGGTTCTGCAAGGACCATAGCGACAAGGAGTGAGTAAGTAAGTAAGACTCATTGTTTATTAAGATGAGTTCCGGCAATTTGTGTATCAGAAATAAAACAACTAATGGATTCGAATAAAAAACAATACATTGCATAAAAATACATAAATCTACAATTTCAGTGCAGAGTTTCTATCTTTGAATAATCAATACTGGGTGCCTTAGCCTGTGTCATCTCTTCATTAGCAGTCACCAGAAACATCTCTCCTCTCCTACTATTTACCCATCTGATGTCCATCATCCTCCTGTAACACCACATTTCAAATACTTCTCTTCTCCTCTTTTCTGCTGCGCCAACAGTCCAAGTTTCACTTCCATAGAGCGCCACACACCTGGCGGCTTCGGTGGCGTAGTTGGTAGCTTGCTCAGCTTCTATGCCCAATGTCGCGTGTTCAAACCCGGCCAAAGTAGTCGGATTTTTAAGAGCGTTAAAAATCCCTCGGTATGCCTTCCTTCGGAGGAGAAGTAAAGCCGGCGGTCCCACGTCATAGATTTATGGCATTATAAAGAACCTCCCACTAATTACACCTGTGTGAAGCTTAGGTTATCATTGAGTAACGCTCTTAGGTTCCAACGTTCGTCACCAGAAGACGACTGCGGTGGCATCTAGTAACCAAGTTCAGAACTAGTTTTTCGTTGACGGTGGCGTTTGGTAACAAAAGTTGGAACTGCTTGAAAATCCAATGTATGCAGTCCTTACTTGAATTAAAAACAGATAACACACACTAATACAGCCATGATAATTAACACCGGCTATCAGACAGATTCTACACACACCCAAAGTACATGGGGCTACATAACCGCGTTGTCGCAGCCCCTAAATTGAGGAACCAACCAGACTCCACACACTCAGTCAGAATGGCCACTATTAACGCCAAGAATCGAACCCCCGATCTCTGGACTTGCTTCTGCTCTAATATTGCTGTTGTGGTGCAAGAGTTAACACACACAGCTATATCACGTGATGTTAGTTTTTTCCGCGATGAATTACAACCTGAATAAAATAAGGATCGACTTTACAAACATCCAGTGTTTTGGTCCAGTTTGCTAATCAATTGACAGTACATGTAGTCGCAATAAAAGTTGGTAAATGGTATTGTTCCAATTCCGCTGAGTGGCCCAATAACGATGCTCTGTAATTAATTAATTACTTGATTGCTCAAATAGGTTATTTTAATTTCCTTGCTCCGTATCCATGGCAACAGTAGCTCAAGACATAACATCCAATTGTCCGTCTATCCCTGTAGGAGGCAATGCCAATCCACTTATTATCTAAAACACGATAGACTAGCTGCGAGGCTCAGCGGTAACGATCTAGCTTGCTGGGCCCAAGGTTGCAGGTTCGTATCGTGGCGCAATCAGCTGGCATATGAACAAGAATTCAAAATCTTTGCTGAAAACTCTTCGTTTTCTTTTTTCGGAACCCTTCCCAATTTGATTTATGTCTCGCCAACTCAGTGGCTTACGCAGGATTTCCTTCTGGGGGGGGGGGGGCGTTTCATTACTATAAGAAGGGTAATTGTGTAGGCCTACACTATTAAAGGGGTAGATGACCCTGCTGCTCCTCCCCTAAAACGACAGTCATCATCATACACTATTAAAATATTTCGATTAATATTCTAAAAAAAAACTTAAAAAAACATTCTCTTCGGATGAAAGGTATTTTGGACCTCATTATATTTTCAGCACAATAAAAGAATGAAAAAGATTTTTAGATATAGAAAAGCGTAACTAAATAAAAAAAACTGAAATGATTCAGTGGTATCATCATGGCCATACGTGATTGCTTATAATTAAGGTCCGGAAGTTCATGCATTATTAAATGAATAAATATGCATGCAAAAATGCACTAATTATTGGTCTAATATCTTTCACGTTTCAACAAATATACACTATCAAATAACTACAACAATTACGATCACTCCATCTTCTATAGCGTTTCTATTTTGAATATAAATAAAATATGAACAAACGGACATATAACTAGACTACATCTTTTTTTAAATATCTCAACTAAGTTCTAAATAGAAGATGTTATTTAATGGAGCTTCAAGCGGTGTTGACCTGTAATAATGATTTTATTATGTTCATTTTTAAGTATAACTGATAGCCAATACAATGTTAATGGCCATTGAAGATTTAAAAATGAAAAAAGAAAATACAATTACTTGATTGATCAAATAGGTTATTTTAATTTCCTTGCTCCAATACACGCTTTTCAACAACACGTCTTTTAGGGTCTTAGCATCGTGAATAACTGAGTGTTGCAGATCAGTGGTGTAACTAGGAAGGGGATGAGCGTTGTCAAATCTGAAGTAATTAGGGCTGATACTTTTAATTCGATTAATAAAATAACCAGTGATGGACGAAGCAAAGAGGTTATAAAAAGTAGGTTGGCACAGGGAAGGAAAGCATTTCTACAGAAAAGGAATCTGTTGACATCGAATATAGATTTAGGTATTAGGAAGTCATTTTTGAAGGCCTTTGTCTGGAGCGTGGCGCTCTATGGAAGTGAAACTTGGACTATTGGTGCAGCAGAAAAGAGGAGAATTGAAGCGTTTTAAAGGTGGTGTTACAAGAGAATGATGAAGATCAGATGGGTAGATATGGTTACAAACGAAGAGGTATTAAGACAAGTGGGAGAGGAGAGATGATTCTGGCGACTGCTAATGAAGAGAAGAGATAGCTTGGTAGGACATATACTAAGACACCCAGGAATAGCAAGCTTAGTTATGGAAGGGAGGATCTAGGGCAAGAACTGTAGGGGTAGACCAAGGTTAGAATATGTTAAACAGATTGCCTCAGATATAGGGTGTGGTAGCTATGTAGAGATGAAACGATTAGCTCAGGGCAGGGAGGTGTGGAGGGCTGCATCAAACCTGTCAAAAGACTGAAGACTCAAACAACAACAACAACAACAATTACTGTTACCGAATAATCGACTAATCGAAGCAGACAATCGATTATTTTCAAGAAACGATTAATCGATTTTGTGTTTAATTGATTAATCGGTTGGTCGAATAATTGATTAATGTTTCTGTCAATTGATCGATGGGGTAGCGTGCCTGCCTCTCACCCGGAGGCCATGGGTTCGATTCCCGGCTCCATGAGGGATTCTAGAAACTGATGTGAGAGCTGGAACGGGGTGCACTCAGCCTCGTGAGGACAATTGTGGACCTTACATGCAAACCCGCCAAGTCCACAATTACAAAAAAAAACTTGTACTTATCGTGTGTGTATTGGACAAGTGATATGCAAGGGGTGTGGGAATAATATGAGAAAAAAAATAAACGTGTACCTATTATTTTCGCTGTAAAAGGGGATTTTATTTTGGACTTGAAGGGTTTTTGTTGGAACATGATAGTAATCATCAGTTCAAAATTCTGTCATGTGCTATAGATGAATGAGAAGCTAAGTCTCTGCAATCAAGTGTTTTGCGTTAACAATGAAATAATTCAAAAATAAAAAGCATTTTTATAAATGTAAATTCAAGAATAATGGTTAATTGAATTAGTTATGGTTATGCAGAATAAAGACATAACTATGTCACGTGAGACAGATGAGCAGTTTCCTTGGCTCCTTTGGACTTGGCTGTTCTTGCTTGAAACTGCAAATTTCTACAAGCATTTGTAACATAAAATAACGGGTTTTGCTTATGACTAATAAAATATAACCAAAGAATTCTTCATTGAGCACATAATGGCGTCTAGTCTACAACTTTAAAATGTCAGAAATTGGACGTGGCGGCTTTTGCATGTAAGGTCCTCAATTGAGTAGCTGTCTGACAGTGAGGCAGTGTCCCGGTCACAAAAACCAAGATTAACGGCCGAGGGGATCCGATGTGCTGACCACGCGTCATCCCGATATCTGCAGGCCAAATGGCTGGGCAGCGGTCGCTTGGTAGGCCTAGGCTTTTCAAGGGCTATAGTGCCAGGGGTCATTATATTATTTATTATATCGATTTACCGATTTACTTCACGCCCATTTCACTACGTACTCACAGAAGCAAAACAGAATTTAATGAATTTGTTGTTAATTAATTTAGGGGCTTTGCGACATCGCTGTCATTTAGCCCTGTGTAGTTGGGTGTGTGTACAATTTGTCTGATAACCTGTGTAATTGTGGTGTCTGTTGTCGTAGTAGTATTAGTAGTAGTCCTAATAGTGTGTATTTCTATTGTAGGTTAGGATTGGGTAGGGGGCAACTGTGGCCTTAAGTTAGGAACCATCCCAGCATTTGCCTGGTGTAGAAGTGGAAAACAAAAAAAAAAACATTTCCAGGATGGCGCAGATGGGAATTGAACCAACCCCTTCTCAAATATGCCTTACAAGGCTGAGTGGATCCCGTTCCAACCCTCAGACCAGAATTAAATTTCTCGACACAGCCGGGAATCGTACCCGAACCGCAGTGGTGACAGCCAAGAATGCTATCCACTACGAGGCGGACAATTAAGTGTATTAAACAATAATGATAATAATAATAATATCGTATGGCCTCGGGTGCCGGGTGCAAGCTTTGTAATTTGACACCCAGAGGGTAGCTTGCATGTAGAATTTTGTCGTTCCTTGGAACGCTAGGAAAGTCAAGTAGGTTAGATATCTAAGCTCCTTGACATTATAGCGCTTTCTAGCAGAGAAATGAGGAACTTTCTGTTGACGTAAAATCCTGAGATTAATTTGGACATTTCTCGACAATTCAAATGGATTCTTCAACATGCCCACAACGCATGACAAAAATCACTTGCCACGGCCAGGAGCGAACCTGCAAGCTTGGGGGTTAGTAGTCCGACACGATAACCACTCACCAACCGTGGCAAGCATTTATTAAATTATATTGTATCATATATTATTTTCTTTTTCAGAAACTAAGCTAAAACAAAGTAATACAAAAATGTTCCTGTCCTAAATTGTAAACATGGAACAAGAATTCAAAATCTTTGCTGAAAACTCTTCGTCTTCTTTTTTCGAAACGCATCCCAATTTGATTGATGTTTGTCGCCAACTCAGTGGCGTACGCAGGATTTCCTTCTGGGGGGTTTTCATTACTATAAGAAGGGTAACGTGTAGGCCTACACTATTAACTGGCAGATGACCTTGCTCTACTGCCCATTAAAATGACAGTCATCATAATCATCATCATACATTATTAAAATATTTCGATTAATATTCATAAAAACACAATAATTAAATAAACATTCTCCTTGGATGAAAGCTATTTTGGGCCTCATTATATTTTCAGCAGGTCGCCTCCGTAGCGTAGCGGTCAGCATGTTTAGCTGCCGCCCCGGAGGTCCTGGGTTCGATTTCCGGCTCTGCCACGAAATTTGAAAAGTGGTACGAGGACTGGAACGGGGTCTACTCAGCTTCGGGTGCCGAGATGAGTAGAGGGGGCTCGATTCCCACCTCGGCCATCCTCGAAGAGGTTTTCCGTGGTTTCCCACTTCGTCTTCAGGCAAATGCCGGGATGGTGCCTACTGTAAGGCCACGGCTACCTCCTTCCTTGCCTATCCATCCTAATCTTCCCCTCCTCCCTTCCCTCATGAGGCCCCTGTTCGCTTTGCAGGTGAGACCGCCTGATCACACCTCACCAGTTGTATCCACTCCGACCAGATGTTCCCAGCTCTAGGACACTGCCTGGAATGGCGGTAGAGGTGAGTTCTCTCGCTGAGTCCGTGGGAGCCACCAACCTGGTGGTTAAAATTGACTAAATAAAACAATTATATTTTCAGCACAATAAAAATATTAAAAAACTTTTTTTTAATAAAGAAAACCGTAACTGAAATGATGCAGTGATTGCTTATAATTAAGGCCCGGAAATTCATGCACTATTAAATGAATAAATATGCATGCAAAAATGCACTAATTATTGGTCTAATATCCATCATGTTTCAAAAAATATGCACTATGAATTAACTACAACAATACGATCACTCCATCTTCTATAGCGTTTCTATTTTGAATATAAAGAAAATATGAACAGACGAACATTTAACTACATCCTTTTAAAATATCTCAACTACGTTCTAAATAGTAGATGTTATTTAATGGAACTTCAAGCGGTGTTGACCTGCAATAATGATTTTATTATGTTAATATTTAAGTGCAGGGTCATCAATTTAAGTCTCGCATCCGATACCGATCACGGCGCGGCAAGCTCTCGCGCTGATACCCGCTCGCTGGCCGGTAAAAAGTGCGCGACTTCTCCCCACTACTTCGCGTCAACATACAGCCATTTAATAGCAATTTCTAGTGGAAATAATTATCTACAAACTTACCTGGTTTTACAAGAAATGTTCAAAGTGTTGTCCGTCAGCTCGCAAGCATGCCTAGCACCTCGTAAACAAGTTTCTAGACACACGACGAATTTCTTCCTGGGTGACGTTCGTTATAACTTGGCGAATATTTTCTTTTAACTCCTCACTTGTGAGGATTGTTTGCATATGAATCGAAAACGGCACTCTCTAACAGAAGAATACTTCGCATAAAAAAAGCACAATGAATACACGTTGTTCTATAGAAAACATCACTTCGCATAACAAAGCACAATGAATACACGTTGTTGTATAGAAATATCACTTTAAGGCAACACATAAACTGTAAAATTGCCCCGAGACTGCACTGTATGTTAGGTCAAATCAACTAGCACTTCACAAGCTTGAATACGCCGGAGATACTGACAGCTTATTGCAACATTGCCGATCGCAGCGCACGTGTTCATTGCGGGGAGAACGCCAAGGCCACCTTGACCGGCCTAGCGGCTGCATCTGCCAAGGCCACCTTCACCGGCCTAGCGGCGCGTTCATGCGGGAAATAAAATGATGACCCGGGTATAACTGATATCCCATACAATGTTAATGGCCATTGAAGATTTAAAAATGAAAAAGGAAATACAATTTTCATAGTGAATGCTGAATTGAAATAATTCATATTAACTTGCAAAAAAGACTGAAACGTACTAGGTGTTGCAATACTTTCAGTAGTGTTCTGTAATACATTCTCGGAGTCCGAATCGTAATGTACGACTTTAAGAATATGAAGTAACAAATCAACAGGAAATTAGGATATACGCCCTTCTTTAAACAAGCAAAAATATGATGCATTGTTCGAAAATGCATAAATATGCAAACATAAGATTTTGCATAAACTTCCGGGCCTTACCTATAATATTGTTATTATGTGAGAGAAAAATAAAGTTTCGCTCTCCGTGTTCTTACTGCTCTCAAAATGTGCCCATCATAATGTATTTATCTGCATCATTGATAGGAATAAATTGCAGAAACTCCTCATGTACCGAATTATCCTTAATGAAACGGACACACACATTTAAAGCGGTGTGAAAAAAGTTACCGATCGCACACTTCAACAGAAAAACTGATGCATGGCTAACTCCAACGCTGAAGGGGAGTCACACTGGGAGTAGAGTGCAGGACATTTACGAAGAGACGAACGTCATCACATTTAAAATATATAAGGAGTAAACAAATGTCTCGGGGGGGGGGGGTCTAATCGGGACGCCACTTCTCCAACTGTCACAGACTCTTATTTGGTAATTGTTAGCATAAACAAGCAGGACATTTTGTATATGTAGGCAAAAGGTAACTTTCTTTGTTTCATAGATTTCTGTACATCATTTTGAAAATAAGAGTAACTCAATTTAAGTGCGATGACCTCTCATTTAAACTTATTTTCATATCTCGTGTCTACTAATCAATTAATCGATAGTGGCTTCGGTGGCGTAGTTGGTAGCATGCTGAACTGTTGTGCCCAAGATCGCGGGTTCAAACTCGCCCGAAGTCGTTGGATTTTTTAAGAGCGTTAAAATCCTTCAGTGTGCCTTCCTTCGGAGGTGAGGTAGACTTATCATAGGTTTATGACATGTAAAAGATCCTTCCACTAACTGAACTTGTGTGAAGCTAAATTTCCAGGTTAGATTTCGTTGTAACGCTCTATCAGAGTTCCAACGTTCACCACTAGGTGTCAGTGATAACTGGTAGAGAAAGTTGGAACTACAGTACTTGAAATTGAACGGAACTTATAGCTCACCCTATGGGTGTCCGTTTGAAGCAGCTTGCTAAAGCCTCTGGCGAGCCGAACATGTCCTCGGACACTCCCGACACTAAAAGCCATACGATAAATTAATTAATTAATTAATCGATTCTTCAGTTAGCCGATTAATGTATTAATCGATTAATCGAATGAGTGGTCAGTCGATTAATCGTTTCCTATTTCTTTCAAATTACCCGATTATTTCATTATTAATCGATAAACCGAACCGATTTAATAATCTGGAACTAATAAACTATGGACAGCGTTTACTAGGTCTATCCTCTTCATAGGACAGAACAATAAGTTTGGTTTTGTTGTAGGTTTTGTGTCTCTTTTTTGTTGATTTTTTTGTTATAATTTGTTTTTGTTTTTGATTTCTTTATACTGGATTAATCGTTCATTAATTTTTTGTTTTTGCTTAGTTAGTGCCCTGCTGTAGAATGGGGCTAAGATGTGTAAAAATAACTCATCACAACAGTGGCGGCCGGCAATAAGGTTGCAGTGTTGCACAACGACCAGATTAATTCAAGAGAAACAATAATACCGTAATATGAGTATATGAATTTGGACAAATGGGATCCAGTTCAAGAAATGAATACCAAGTATGGGACCATTTTGAGGAGTCATAAATTCAAGTATTTGGGAGAAATTTTGACTCCAAATGGTAACGAGCCATTGAAACAAGGGCTAGAAAAATGGATATGGCATTCAGACTTTGCATCAACACATAATAGTCCAAATCCCTCTCGTAGCAGGCCAAGTACAGGCATTATTGCACAGTAGTGAAGACAGAGTGCCTCTATGCGGCAAAAACCTTATGCATGAAAACTGTTGAGATTGAGAAAAAGGAAAGGAAGATCTTCCGGAAAATTCTAGGTCCCAAGAAACAACCTGGAGATGGATACAAATTTCAACTGAGGTCAAACCAAGAACTCAATTACAAGTTCGAAGGGATTTCTGCCAGCGTAAGAAAGAGGAGGTTGTTGTTCTAAGGACATATTATACGATTGGGGACCAAGTGATTGACTCACAAAATTCTCAACTTTCAGGAGAAATGGAAGGTGGAACCTCCATGGCTTCAGGAAGTACATCAGGACTTAAAAAGGGCAAACATTGGACTGGCCGATGTCTGGGACAGGTGTGAAGGATCCCCCAAAGAAAGACCCACGCTTTCGGCTGAAGAACGATTGAGAAGGAGCCAGAGGTTGAAAGATCTTTGGCAGGAAGCTAAACGTAAAGGTAGGAACACCTTAAAGAAGAAAACCTGAACGGTTGTTGTGGATTTGTAGTCCATAGTGCACCCTTCAATAAAACATGGTTTTTCTCAAGATTCATCTACGGGGTCGTGTTCAGTCCTGACTACGTTATACAGCAAAGTTCGCTTAAAACAACATGCTCTAATGAATAGAAAGGTTCATGACAGAGGCTATACTAGAAATAAAATGAATAACAAGTAGAATAAAAGAAATTTAATGACTGAAAATTATGTGCATAATAATAATAATAATAATAATAATAATAATAATAATAAATAAAAGAAATTCTCCCTGACTTTCACCCCCTAATAAAATAAATATAACACTGAGCGGTAGGAACTCGCTCGTCACAACAAAACAGTGTGAATACAGCTTCACTCAAAATGATAAATCATAACATAAACATTGAGCTGTAAGAACTCACTCGTCACAACATATGGATACAAGTCCATTTTTTCCTGGTCAAGAAGTTATATAATGTGTGGTGTACTGCTCGTTAATAAGAAACTGAGTACTGATGCGAGTCCGTTTACAACTGAAACAGTCATGTTACTCACGGAGTTGCATCTTTTAAATCACACTACGGCTATGGGACCCACCCTTAATTAATACACTATAATTACTACTGACACATGCAAGATCTAAAAATATAGAAAAGAATGAAGAATCTCTAGCTGGTGCCAGAGCACATAAATGAACAAAGAGAGCATGCCAGAATAGGCCATAACGCTCTCATAACAACCTGGGAACATAACCTCGCGCACCCTAAGTTGACACGGGTCACTGAACGCGTAAAATAAACACACCAAAAATTGAACCAACAACAACAAAATACAAGCCTAACGGCTGAAAAACTATGTTTACATTTTTATAAAACGCCAGACAAACAGGAGTTTCGGTAGCTACCTTACAACTATGGACAGCACCCATTTAATCAATCAATACTCATTATAACCGATCAGGTTTTGTGAATTTTAAACGTCTTAAATTGAAGTACAGGAACCAAGCCTGTTACTAATGACAAGTCGCGTTATCTGATTTGAGCGCGCCCTTCTTGTATGAGTCATCGCTGTCTCAATTATCTCGTCAGTGCCTCAAGCTAGGTGCAGTTTCCGTCTGGAAACGCAAACATATCTCACTCATCCCCCTGGATGGCAAGAAAACACAAATATATACCACAAGTCCAGCCTCGCGAGGTCATGAACTGGGCTAATGTGGAGCAAGTCAGAATAATTACCATGATATATTCTAGCTAGCACATCATAAAAATCACACAACGCACCAAAAACTTGGACTGACTCTCATACACTATATCACTGGGTCGGCTCAAAGCAGATCAACAATATTGCGTCCATTGACACATTAAAAAATAATACACAACAAAAACTCGGGTGCAAAGTGCCATCCCGTTCAGCTCTGCTGAAAAAGCAATTATCAAAATAATCCTGATCCGTCATAAAATTCTACTCACAAATAATCTTTACCCTCCAAATTCTATTTTTAATCTCAAAATTAATTCAGTTCCATTTCTGTTATAAGGCATACCTCTGAATAATAAAGCTTGACCGCGATTTACGCGAGCGAAAGCGAGCACGAGCTGCGCGTTGCCCCGTAAAGTTGAACACACAAATCACAATATTTACAAATTACACAACGCTCGGCTTGTCCCATATTTAATGTGTCAGTACAACAAGAACTAATAATCTACATTACCAAACAAGCAAACAAATATCTACAAAATATGTCCCATAATACCATAGCTGATTTAATAAATAAATAAATTCATTTGTACTCAATCCTTTAAAAACAGCGTAAAGGAAACGTCTGCAGCCATCTCCTTTAAGATGTTTATCTCGTCATCGACATCTTCTGGCAAATGTCCTGCTGGTTCCAAGATCTGTTCTCCTTCCTAGACGCCATCTCGTGCTGAATTAAATAAAGTTTTGTCAGATACACACACGATATATTTCCTACTACATTCACCTTATCAAGTGCTATATTCCTTGACAATCTATTTGGTGAATTATTTCGATGAACTAGTCCTACTGGTAGTGCTGGGACTATAAATAAATCACTGAAGTTACACTTATAACTTGACGAAACTGTTCCATGTTCAAATAAAAAAATCAACGTCACGTCCTCAGACGCACAAATTAAAGAGTCGACGTTACGTCCTCAGACGCACAAAAATAAGTAAGTGAACGTTACGTCCTCAGACGTACGAAAATAAGTGTTCTCTCGAAGCATTTTGGATCCTTATAAATGAAACTGACTAGGGTAGGTGTGGAAGGGGATTTATGAATAAAATATTCCATAATAATTATCAGACTAGCATGCGATCGGTATCATTGAGTTCGTAGCAGTGTGGAGGTTACGATTATGCTGTAGCTGGCTCAAATCGATCGTGGAATTAATCTGTAGATAACTCCCGCGTTAATTTTCCAGGGTGCGTAACCAAGCCGATTTGACGCTAAAACAAGGCGTCTTGATATTATTGGCCCAGACTCTTGTATGTCTTTGCGCGCTTTTACATGTATTTCTGCAGTAGGGAGTGGTTAACATGATGATTGACCAATTGCCTCGTAGCATTCGATTTTCTTCTTGGCGCCAACCTTCATAGCAACAGGCCATAATGTGCGTGCCCTAGCCATCTTCCGCGCTAAAAGTTGCACCTGTCCTATGTGTCAAGAATATTTATGCTACTTCCTAAAATACCACAGGAGCTTAAACCATTGTGTCCTCTCGGCCACTGATTTCTCAATATTTCCCAACGCCGTCTAGCTCTCATATCTGCTGTCTGTAGAAATGTATCAAAAGATGATGAATAATTATTAGAATCCTTTATACAGCCTGTGGATAAAGGGTTCAATAGGTGGCTGTATCAAATAATAATGTATATTATACATCGAGTTGAGCCTCTATGGACTGCGTGGTAACAACCAACTTCACTTTAGTGTCTAGGTCTTGATCTTGTTCCGGCTTTGACTTTCTGCCAGTAACTTCTGACCCCAGCGACGAGAGCCTGTTTATGTTCTTCAGACAAAGGTCCTCTC
The DNA here is from genome assembly GCA_946902985.2 of Meconema thalassinum. NCBI lineage: Eukaryota > Metazoa > Arthropoda > Insecta > Orthoptera > Tettigoniidae > Meconema > Meconema thalassinum. The sequence goes on along the minus strand of OX336401.1, from coordinate 77,552,574 downwards.
CGACTTCCGGAAGTTGATACCATTTTAAAACCTTGGTAGGTGTTCACCAATCTTCTAAATGTGTTCCTGTCACGAGTTTATCGGTCTAGAATACCAATTTGCCTGAGATCTTTTTCGCATTCCTCGAACCATCTGGGCCTTGTTGCCTTAGACTTCATGAAACTCCATATTTTTTGGTTAATCGATCATCAGTCATCCTCAAAAGGTGACCATAAAATAGTAGCCGTCTCTTCTCAATTGACACTGTGATAGGGTATATGTTGTTGTACTGTGCCCAAATCTAGGAATGGGTATTCCAAGTTTCAGACACCTAGATATCAAGGGAAAGGCTGTAGCAGCTTTTGAAAGTTCGGATATTTAAATATCGCGCTACATTGCTTTTCGAAGCCTTTCGAAGGAAATTACCGATAGTTGGATGGTAAATGACGTAGCGAGTAACAGCAGAGGTGGAGACTATTTATTGATTAAATAGTTAACTATGGAGCAGAGACTTGAGACTGGGATCAGATTACTGGCACGGCCAAATGAAAGAGAATGCAATTAGTATCAAGTAAATCGGACCAGGGATTCAAGAGATATGAGGATTTTTAGATATCAGGCGATGACGCGTGACCCTGACCGTTTTTGTATAAAAGCAAGCTGGAGCAGGCTTAGTTAGCTCAATTCATCACAAGCACTTGGCGAACAAGTTGCGTCTACGCTGAGCCAAGGCACATGGTTGCCGCCTCTACGAAGAAGTACTTTTCAAATCGTGATAGTCACGAGAAGTGCTGCGCACACGAGTTGGAACTTAGTAAGTTTCTGGTGAGAAGAATCACTGAGGTGATTGTTTTTCTACAGACATTGGTGGAAATATTTATATTTCTTAAAGGACATATGCTAGACTTGGTCTAGAAAATAGTATTGTCACAGTCCAATAGTAAATTAATACTTGGATGTTTAAATCCATTTAAAGTCAGTTTTCATATTTTGTAACTATTTAACCACTTCAATCCGTCAGTACATTGAAGAATAGTCTATAACGGTGGCGTTCATTAGTCTACGCAAGGGAAACTGCAGGTTGCTTAGCGCATGGCAGATGGTGATATACAAACCATGCCCAGGGAACGATCTTCAGAACAGCCGTTAACTGCTTAGACTGTCAACGTTTTTCTTGTACTGATGAGATTACAGTGAGTTAGGTTACAACTGACACATTTAAGAAGAGATCGCTTAGATCTGACCCTTTTCAAACAAACTGTTATGGCTTTGTTAGAAGCCCATATTAAAATGGAACCACAGTCAATTAAAACGTCGAAAGATACTACCACTATGTCTGACTAGACGATTTGTGGGTCTACAATGGCGGCCGATACAAGGATTATACGTGCTTGTCCGATAGGGCATGTCTACGGATAAATCTGGTATAGACCAGGTTTACGACACTTCAAGAACATCAAGAAATGTAAGCCACATTTGAATTATATTATGCTTAGCTAATTGGAACAAACTATTTTTCTGCAGATGACCAACACATTTTTTTTTCGTCGTATTTAAAGCTTGTAATGATTTACGCAAGACTTGTTAGATTTATTCTGAGCATTTTCAGCACTCAGAACAGTTTAGGATCGATGACCGAGTATTTCGAGCATTTATTTGAATTTTTCATATTTTTGGGAAATCACGGTAATCAGCCGATGTAACTGTAAAAGTTAAATTTATTTTTGTTGAGGAATGGATATTTTTTCCATATTCGAAGGTTCGAACATGTGGATTCTCACATAATGAGATGATAATTAAACATATTTGAAATAATAATAATAATAATCCACTAATAATAATAATAATAATTTTCATAATTTTTCTAAATAATTCTTGGATATTATATTTTATAATAATCATATGTATTGAGAAAGAGCCTATGAAGTAGTTGAAACATTTCTAGTTTGGAACAGGAGATTTTCCGAAGGAGAGTGGTTAGCGCAAGCCCGCATTCAACCTACATTTCAGTTCTGGTTGAACAGTTGATATTTGCAATGAGCAAAGTATATGTTTCATATAACACGGAGAGGCATGAAACGGGAAGCAATTGATATTTGTATCAAATAGGATATTGTTGTATTTATATAAAAAATCATGACGTAAATACACTTCGAAAGTGAAATGAAGCTTTTCATGAGTATGGTAAATTCACGGGTTGAACTGAATGGTAAAATAAAATAAACTTGTAAGTTTATTAATCTTCCAGTGTTGATAACAAGCAGAGGCTTGATTTATTGTATAAATTTTGGGAAGATAATTTATGTGTGTGGAATAGTTGTAATGCCATTCCCAGGTGCGCATGTTAAGTCGCAGGAATGAAGGTTTTTTCGAGCATCAATCAAATAGCAGGTTCGATGGCTCAGGTTTATAGTAGGAGTATTGGAGCCACACATTTCGTCGTATGAATAACCCGAAGGTTATTTCTTTGAAACCATCAGTTCTTATTTCAACCTTGTTTACGAATTCCATTTAGAATTTGATTTTGCTAGAACCCGGATTTGTCATGATAGTAGTAGGAAGACCTTTGCCGTTGTTGTTGTTGTTGTTATAATATTGTGTCCTTACACAAATAGTAGAATGGGCCACTGCCAATTTAAAATAATTCTTTAACCACGAATAATTTGAAGGATATTTTCAATCCTAGTGCCATGAACGAAATGAATTCATTATAAGACTACAATTCTAATTTCCGCATTCTGTCGAAGAATTGCAAGTTGTGAAAGTTGCTAAAAATGGCCATAAATATAAATATTTTTTTTCATAATGATTCCAAGTGGGAAATCTAATAGTTGAATGGTTCAACCATTTATTGATCTAGTTAATGATTCAGAAATCATATGTTTTGTTTGGAACTTGAAGTTCATAATCGAGTCACTTCTCGAATGTTTAATGTCAGAAGAACAATTAATTGTTGTTGTGCTTCGCACAGTTCTTCGATGCTATGCTCAAGGTCAAATACTTTTCAGATGTTATTAATATGTGTTAATAATTTGTGTTGCTACGATGATAATAATAGTTTCAACGATATATTTTGGAAAACTGGAAAACAAATGAAAGTCTAAGAAATTCTATAAACATTTATTCTACGAGTGTTAATATCATGTAAATAGTCAAACAGTGATCTACGTTATTTCCAGTATGGACAATTCATTTTGCACTGGAGTTAAAATGTTAATAATTTTGGAACACAGTCCACAGGACTAACAATCGGACTTGTGTTTTCAAAAAGATTGTCAAATGTGTTTGGAAGATTTCTGTATATTGTGTGTAAATAAGAGTGTGGATCGCCACACGTGGATGATGCTGCTTTGAGCATTATTCTTGCAGTCAGATTTTAACTTTAAATAAACTGAGATAATTTTACCAGATGTGTTTCACCCAATGAAATCTCCTTCTATCCTTATTGTTGCATTGAGCCAAAAATCAGCAAAGCATTTTTATATATTTGATGTCGTTTTTGCGATTTGCTTTAACCCATCTGGCGCTCCGGGATATTTTGATTCTCGTGCTGACTGATTATTGGTAAAATGCATATGTGGTCGTGCGGACTCCGGTCTAAACGGGCACAGTACAAGTCCTCATTTGCTCCCATTCGCCATTGTCCATCAACCCATCTATTACCTAGGATTTTTCTTAATATCCTACGCTCTCTTTTTTTCATTTGGTCAGCTTGACCTTTACTATTCATGGTCAATGTTTCGGGCGCATATAATCCCTCAGGTTTTACAACTGTGGTATAGTGTCGGAACTTGGCCCCTATACTCATAGATTTTTTGTTATAGATATTCTTTGTAATGTGGTATGCCTGGTCTAACTTCCTCATCCTGACATTAATTGCTTCCTCTTCTAATCCATTCTGATGGATGACTTCACCGAGATATCGGAAATTTGTGACTCGACTGATTTTTCCAAGATTAGTGATCATCCATTCAGGTCCATCGCAGATGGTTGTCATATATTTTGTCTTCTGAATGGAAATCTGGAGTCCTATATTTTCAGCAATTTCTGACAGCCTATTGATCGTGTTGACTGCTGAATCTATGCCGTTCCCAAAAATGGACAGGTCATCCGCAAAGGCCAGACAGTCAATGTATATCCCCTTGTGCTTAGGACCAAGTCTGAACCGATCTTCTTTTGTTTCTTCTTGGTCTAACATCTCCCTCCATTCTCGAATGACTTTTTCCAAAACACAGTTGAAGAGGAGTGGAGATAGTCCGTCTCCCTGTCTGACGACCGTTCTGATTGTAAACGGTTCTGATATCTCTCCCATAAATTTGACTTTCGACACTGTATTGGTTAGAGTTTGTTTGATCAAATTTCTATATGTAACATCCACTCCAAATAATAATAATAATAATGATGATAATAATACCGTAATAATATTTTTAGTAATAAAAGTTGTACGTTTCCTTTTATATGTACAGGAATTCGTAATTATGTTCGTTAATAATTCAGGAAATCTTATAGTAAATTACTGTGAACTGTCTGAGAAAGCGAAGAGCGCTGTCTAGGAGTGCTCGTCCGTTTGGTCGTTGCCAGGCCCGAGCACCGATCAGATCTCAATAGTGGAGGGTATGGCAGAGTAAGTCCTATCCCAACTGTTAACTCGGCTGGCCGTTGCCCGCTGATTTAAACAACGGAGCCGAGATGCTCCGTCTACTCCCGGTACCATGTCTTGTAATGTAATTTGCGCGTATTTGTGACATTCGAGGTTCTTTCTCGCCTTCTTGTATAAATTACGTTGTTTTTTTCTCGTGAAAGATTTCATGTAGTCTAACTTATAATCCATTTAATCCGATGACGATGTGATTTCTCTGAAATGTGGCATTCGTGATGAATGAGCTACTGTGCCGATGAGGTTGGTTGGTTGGTTCCTCAGTTTAGGGGCTGCGACAACGCGGACATGTAGCCCTGTGTACTTTGGGTGTGTGTAGAATCTGTTTGATAAGCGGTGTTAATTGTTAATTGTGATGACTGTATTAGTGTTTGTATCTGTTTCAAATTCATGTAAGGACTGCAGACATTGATTTTTTTCAAGTACAGGTAGTTCCTACTTTTGCCGCCAAACGACACCGTCAGCGACTACTAGTTCAGAACCTGGTTACCAGACGCCACTGCAGTCGGCTCCCGGTGACGAACGTCGGAACCTAATTTAGCTTCACACAGGTCTAATTAGTGGAAGGTTCTTTAACATGCCGGAGAGCTACGTCATTACTTCCAGGAAAGGTATACCGACTGTACTGGCTTCAACAAAAACATTTCTCAAATTGGCACACAAACAAGCACTAATGAGTGTGCCGAGTGAATTATGCTAGGTCGTCCGTCAGAACTCCCGAGCCCCACACTGTGAGATAATGTCTTATGAATAGGAGTACAAAAATTGACAAGTCGATGACACCTCATATTCTTAGAAATACAACGGTCGTCAGAGGCAGAGATATAATGCACGGACAGTACATCCGTTTTACGGCGCAATTGAATAGAGTTTTCTCTGATATCAGGCAGTCATTTACCTTACCACCTACCCCTACCCTTAATAAAAATACAGTAGCGCAACTCCCAGAACAATTACCCACCGGCCACCACTGCATCACAGGGATAATAATTGTTCTGGAAATACATAGCAGTTGAAAGGTTAAATTGGCAAACTTAATTGAGAAGTGGGTGGGCTATTAAATCATAGTCATCGTCCTACAGTGACCTTGGAAACAGTTTTTTTGGCCTATTTTCATTGTATGAAAAAATAAGCTTATGAGATCACCTTTTGTCCGTGTGTGTGCATATGTGTGTGTCCACTCTAATAAACTCTAAACGGCTGCAGCGATTTCAATGAAACTCGGTAAGGTAATAGTACTATTTTGGCCGACCCCGACCGAGCCCTTCAAATTTTATTACGTCTCACCAATCCAGCATGGCGGCTGTGCGAAATATTTCACTGGCATTCTACTGTATATCTCCGAAATTACAGTATACTGATATCACCCTGAAATTTTGTACGGTGATAAAGGGTACTACTAAAAGTTCAGCTATGAGACTTCCAAAAACCTGTAAAATACAAAGCGAACATGGCGGCCAAGTGGAGTGAATCATTTTAATAGACTTTTCTCGCGATTTAACGATTTGAGCACAGTGAAATATGGTACAGTAAATATTTATACACATTATAATGAACTGGCATCTAATTTAGTTCAATTGGTCACATAACCTGTGATGGCTGTGCGCAATTTTAAAATTAAGTTTATTTTTCTTGTGTATTAATCATGCGATTAAAGTGAACGTTTGGATATTGAACCTACGCAAAAATCGTCATCTAATAGTACATAATTCTATGGCCTTCATGTATAATAATCCAACATGGCGACCAACCGAAATATTTAGACGGTTCTCAATATCCATTATTCTTTGTGAGGTTTGAAGCCATTTTTCAGTGTTGCCTAAGTAAACAAAAGTTTGGTGCTTTTCAGTCGGTCAACACGAATGTACCCAAATAGAGCTGGGTTATGCCCTGATCCTGAAAGAGATTACATAAGATTAATAAATACACTAGGATGACCAGTTTCGATCGTCAAGCGATCATCATCAGATCCATTACACTTAGGCTATAACATCTATGTTTGAGAATACAGGTGAAAAATATATACAATATGTACAATTATTTAGTTGCAGTGTTGGTAATGCAACAGTCGGTGTATGTTAAATGTGGTATATCTAATGTCAGGTAAACTTCTAAAATAGTGATGAAAATCCGGAATTTGTCTGTTAGGGGTGATTGTATGGTTTTATAAAATAAACTATGGTAATACTGAAATAATGCAAGCCTATACTTATCGAGTTGTCTCTTTAACTGGTACTTGAAGCAGTTGCGTGTTTCCATTGACACCAGTTGTAGTCGACTAACCCCCAGTGTTCGCTGGGTGGAACTGGGTTTCCCCTTCCTCCCCCTTTAGTTGCTATGTTCTTCCAGAGGTCAGTGCCATGTATATTTGTGTGACTATGCCAAATCTAGATAAAAGTGTATGCTATTGAATGCAGGAGTCTGCAACTACTAAAGACCGTGGAACTATCTTCGCCACGCATGGGCTAAAAAGTCATTTATACTAAGCGGTACACGGTCTATTGTAGACGTCCCGGCACCTTTAATACTGCCGTGCACATCGGCCTAGGTTTATTGCAGAAAAATGTACATAGTACACCTGATCCAAATAGCATTTACCTATAAACACCGCTATTTTCCCCCCATTTTTATCTAGCTTGGCTGTATCGCTAAGTTATGTCTTGTTTTCGACAGGGTGTGTTTTTAGTAGAGCAAAAAGGGGTGAGCTCTCCTTAAAAGTGTGTTCATTTAGATTGTTGGGATTGTTTTGTTTGGCTAGGTGAATCTCGATTGCTTCTTTTATGTCGAGAGCTCTGCCTTTCGATTCGTGAAGAATTATTTTTAGATCAGTCTCGATTTTAGTGAAGCTGTGCCCCGTGTCACACATGTGTTCGCATACGGCGGAATGTGTTCCGTATCTTATCGCATTCCTATGTTCATTATAACGTGTATCTACTCGTCTTCCGCTCTGTCCAATGTAATTAACTTGACAACCAATGTCTTGGCATGTAATAGAATATACCCCTGACTTTGAATACGGGTCTTGTTTATTTAGATTGCTATTTTGCAGGTGCTTCCCGGTCGTATTATTCGTTGTGAATGCTATTTTTATGCCTTATTTATGAATAGATTAGTGATTTTATATGTGTTCTCATTCACATAGTTGAAGCGCGCGAATTTTTTCTCATTAATGTCCGGTTTTGGAATCATTTTATCTTTATTTTTATGTTTGGCTACAATTTGGTCTATATTGCTTGGCGGGAAATTGTTTTCCTTTGCTATTTGTTTAATGGTTCTTATTTCCTTATTATAATTGTCTGTTGACATGGGTATGTTTAAAGCTCTGTGCGCCATTGAATTGAACCCCGCTAATTTATGCGTACTGGGGTGATTAGACTGATTGTCGATTGCATGCGAGGTTTGTGTGGCTTTTCGGAATATGGAGTATGAAAGCTCGTTGTCCTTACGTTCAATAGTTATGTCGAGATAATTTATTTTTCGATCTGTTTCGGATTCCTTGGTGAATTTGATTGAGTGGTGTAGGCTATTAATGGATTGGAGAATTGTTTCTTCGCTTGTTAATTCAGTATCGTAGATGCAAAATACATCATCTACGTATCTTTTCCATATTACTATTCCCTTTGTTGAAGTCTTTTTCTAAAAACTCATTTTCTAGTGAATTAATGAAGATGTCAGCGATTAATCCGCTTAGTGGTGATCCCATCGCTAATCCTTCTGTTTGTGTGTACATTTTATTGTCGAATTGAAACGCGTTTTGGCCGAGGACGACAGTAGTGTGTTTTGGATGGTTCAAGGCCCTCCTCCTCCTCACCCTCCTCACAAGATGGCGGCGGTGCGATATCTCTCGAACGCATGGTCGGATTTTGATGAATGAGGTGTCATTGAACTCGGGCTGATACCCCCTTTCCAATGGACAACATATTTCAACCCCAAAATAAAACCTACCCCTACTAGGGGGCGAAATTGTATTTTTTTTAGAGAATCTCTCTTTCCAACTGCAACATGTGAGAGTTTGAATGTCAATATGGAATGAAACGTTGTTCTACACAAGAGACATGGACTGGTTCCTTTGGACTGGTCCCTAATGATATGATGAATTTAAACGTTGTTCCACATGAAACGCATGTGAAGAGCCGATTGCTACTATGAATTAACATGTTTGTTTTCTGTTTTTACGCATGCGCACTTGGGGTTTTCGTAAGAGGGCGGACTTTTTAAATAATGATTTATAGATGAGTTATTTAAAAAAAATAACCAAAAGATCCAAAACTAATAGGTCATTGGCTTTTTAATATCTCATGAACCAATAAAGCTAGGGACTTGTATGAGAGGTCGTTGGACTTGGTATGACGCCCCGTTTTTCAATGTATTTTTGATTTTTGTCAAAAGGGCCTAAGTACACTTTTGTTAATATCTCGTGAACCAATAAGGCTAGGGACTTGTATGAGGGGTCGTAGCACATGGGATGACATTCCCTTTTTAAATGTATTTTTTGAAATTTTGACAAGGGGCCTAACTACACTTTTGTTGATATTTCCTGAACCCATGATGGGATTTTGACCTGTGAGGTGTCGTTGGACTTGGGCAGACACTCTCTTTTTGAATGTATTTTTGACATTTTAACAAAGGACCTAACTACACTTTTGTTAATCTCTCGCGAACCAATAAGGCTAGGGACTTGTATGTGGGGTCCTAGCACTCGGGGTGACGCTCTGTTTTTAAATATATATTTAATGTTTGACAAAAGGGCCTAACTGCACTGTTGTTAATATCTTGATAACTAATAATGGGAGAGAGTCAAGTGAGGTGTTATAATACTAAGGATGGTCAACCCTTTCCCATGACCAACGAATTTACCCCAAATATTCAAAACAACAAGGACAATGACCTGAGATTATATAAACTAATACTTGGATATCGACATGTGAGGTGTCATAGGACTTAGAATGGTCAACTCTTTCCCATGACCAATGAATTTACCTAAAATATCCAAAATATTAAGGTCATTGACCTGAGATTTTATAAATTAATAATTGGATACGGACATGTGAGTTGTTTACCGTGAGTGATGAAACATAGCTAGGTAGAGAAAGAACTAGTGTAGGCTACATGTATGGTGACTGACAAGTCTTTCACTATTGGAACTTGTTTTCAGATCAGACTGTAGTACAGAGAGAGTATAGGTTGCTGGCATGGGTTAATAAATGACAAATGGTGTATACAAAATCGGATTTATTGATTCAAGAATTAAGAGTAGAATACCTTTAATTGATTGGTTAAAGAGGATAGCTAATGAAACAAAATGGTGACTACATTGAACTGAACTGAACCAAGCTGAATCAAACCCAACCAAACCGAACCAAACCGAACCAAACCGAACCAAACCTAATCGAAAACAAGCCAAGGGTTTAAGTGTAAAACTTGTGGGTGGATGTGGTCATTGGTAATGTCAAAAAGGAAAGGGATAACGCTCTACCTATAGAGGGTAAGGTAAAGCTAGTGCATGGTGCTAATGCACACACACAAGTCCATGAACCTCACACAACTATCCTATGCAGTTTTTATGGGTTGACTGTTAAAACTTGCTCAGTGGTTACTGGGACAAGATGGTCGCTACACACAACAAGCTTTAAATATCTGAGGCTAATAATCTATACACACACTCACACACACTTGTTCTAAACTAAACTGTCTGGCAGAGCTCACACAGTAGGCAAATGACAGAAATGCTTGGCTAACAGAAATACAATCATTTTCGGTTGTCTAATGTTACCAGCTAAACATTACGTGCTATAGTGGTGAGCACATGTGCCTCTTTCACTGGAGATCTTAATTCGATTCCTAGCTCTAAGGCCTAGAACGAATCAAACTAAGAAAAAAAGGGTATGGTAACGCAGTGGTTAAACTGTTAACCTTTCACTAAGGTAGACTAGGGTTTGATTTAGGTTAATATGCATGTCATAAACAAACAAATAAAAGCAGAGATAATGTTTAAAACTGATTACACTTGTCTCTTTTCAAATTATTACTTAGATTACAAATACAAACGTGGACTGGGTTTGACATACAATTAATGCTTCCTATCACATACTAGACTGTAAGAAAGCCAAACAAGCAAAAGGCGTAGGTAAAGCAGTGGTAAAATCGTTATGTGTAGAGAAATACCTAACGGTTTTATGAACTAGCAAAGGTATGTCACATAAACAGTGCAGGATACAATCCAGCAACCATAATTTTTATCTTGTGGACAAGAGAAAACATATATATATAGAGAGAGATAAATATAGAAAGCTTGTGTATGTGTGGGTAGCATTGGTTGTTTGACCAGAGAAAATTCGGTGAGGTAGGGTGGGGAGAGGGAGAATTAGCACGTATATATGAATGGAAAATAGATTTTTTTCAATCGTTTTGTTTTTCAAATGCAGTGGTAGATAGTCGTTATTTTGTAAAACATTCTTACTTGCAGTAGTATAAGCCTCTATGGTTCCGCTAACACATAGATAGACTGTATTATTGCCATTAAGATTATTAACAAAATCATAAATTGAAAAATAAAAAATCTTGTTTTGGAAATATGGTTTTTCAACATACACAAAATAAATATATAAAAAATTTGTAAACAGCAAAATGGAAAATCCATGTTTCCATATAGACAAAATTTAAAAACCTTAAACGGACATTTAAGAAAATATATGCAAATGGGAAATTGACAAATGTGTAAATATGAAAATGGAAAAATCCATGTTTCCATATCATGAAATTGAAAAACATCAAACTGTCATTTAAAAAAATGCAAAATGGAAAATTGACAAATTGCAATGTGTGAAATGTGAAATTGAACAAATGGTTATCATTATTTTTTTATTTTATTTTTTAAGAACATGGTGCTCTATGGTTGAGGTGTGAATCAAACCCTTTCTACTTATTTGGACCACTCGAGACTGAGTCGACTAGTTTTAGTTGTCATACCACTTTTAAAAGTTTGTGTTAAATCTAGGAATTGAACCCAAGAGCTTGTAGGAGAGATCCAAGGTTATAATATGTTAAACAGATAGCCTTGAATGTAGGGTGTGGTAGCTATATAGAGATGAGACGTTTCGCTCGGGGCAGGGAGGCAGAGAGATGTGCATCAAACCAGTCAAAAGACTGACGACTCAAACAACAACATGTAGAACTCACCAAAATAATGTTGTGTAACGGTAAATGTTAGTCAACGAACAGTAATGCATTACTAAAACCCATGACACGATACCTAAGAGCTTTTCTAAAATTATTTTAAAATGCCTTTAACCCTATATTAAACACCCAGTTCACAAGACTCATAACTGCAATGTTATGGTCAAACAAAACAAAATCTATATTTCAAAACAAACAAGTGGTTTAGTCAATGTATACTGGAAAAAGTTTTATAAACACTCAAGTCCACAAAAATAATTAAATTAGTAACTGTCAGGTTGACCGAGTGGTTATGGTGTTTGACTTAAGTTCAAATTTTCTGTACAAGAAAGCAAGGGTTCGAATCCCTTACCTGATATAACTATTGCCTCAACATGGTTTGACCACACTGTATTATTGTGTACTCGGTACACAAACCATAGATAGAGTGTATTGTTTAAGGTCACTCTCTTTGCGAACATAGTCAGAGACTGTTGATGGTTAACAATTGCATTAATAGTGGGACATAGGGATAGCAATTAAGAAAAACAGACAATACCCATACACTATTTTTATTTATTTAATGTAAGTACTTGTACAATAGTTATATACAAACTACAACTCTCTTTTGTCTATTACTATCTAGTCCTTTTCGATCCACTTGCATATCAAGGGCAGATGACTTTGTAGTTCAGCCCCTTAAAACAACAACAACACTACCTCTTGCATAGTCTGTGATGTTGATGATTCTTGAGGCGTGGAAGATGGATACAACATAACTTTTATAACAGGGGTTAAACGTTGCTCAACAAACAATGCACTATTTTGAGTAGCAACATCTTTCTCTTGTACTAACTTTTTAACATTCTGATGATTTTTTGTCAACACCATCAGTGTTTTGTCTGGAGCACTACATTGATGATCACTCACACTTAAAACCACACCATTTCTACTTTTCATTTTGCCTCGACATTTTGTTGACCTCTGTTTTGAGCATCGCCAGAATAGCATTCCTTTTACATTTTGTCGTCTATAGTTATAAGAGTAGCATTTATAGAGTACACGTTGTTTACCTCGGTTAGTTGTAGTAAGTTCCATAGTAGTAACTAACCTGTTAGTATGATTTGCACACTACAACGGTTATCTCTGTTCTGCTAATAGAATTATTTAGCGTTGGCTTTTATATTTAATATGTACAGTTTAAAGTGATAGTAAGTGGTAGAAACGTGGTAGCAAAGTGGTAGACATGTGGTAGACAATTCGTAACATAGAGGTAGAAAAGTGGTAGCAAAGTGGTAGAAAAGTGGCAGAAAAGTGGTAGAAAAGTGGTAGAAAATTGGCAGAAAAGTAATAGAAAAGTGGTAGCCAAGTGGTAGAAAAGTGGTAGCAAACTAGAAAAGTACTAGAAAAGTGGTAGAAAAGTGGCAGAAAAGTAGTAGAAAAGTGGGAGCAAAGTGGTAGAAAAGTGGTAGCAAACTAGAAAAGTGGTAGCAAAGTGGCAGCAAAGTGATCCCTATGGACTGGCCCATGCATTTTATCCAAATTATGTCAAAGGGACCCGCCCACAGGGACCCGTCAACACGTATCCGTCCTCCGGGGCCCGTAAAAAAAATAACTCCTTCAAAAAAGGACCCGTCCAAAGGGGCTAGTCAACACGGACCAGTCCAAAGGAATACATCAACAGAGATCAATCAAAAGGGGGTCAATCAAAAGGGATCAATCAAAGGTTAAGTTATGCTACGGCAGCCATTTTGGAACTTTTTGATCACACCTCGTAGGGTTAGGTTAGGTTGAGTTAAGCTACGACCGCCATCTTGGGACTTTATATCACCCCTCGTAGGTTTAAGTTAGGTTAGGTTTAGGTTAGGTTCAGTTAAGCTATGACCACTATTTTGAATAATTTTTGATCACACCTCGTAGGTTTAGGTTAATTTAGGTTAAGTTAGGTTAAGTAAAGCTACGGCCACCATTTTGAAACTTTTTGAACACACCTTGTAGGTTAGGTTAGGTTATGGCCGCCATCTTGTTAGGTTAGACTAGGTTAAGTGAAGCTACGGCCGCCATCTTGTTAGGGAAGGCTAGGTTAAGTTAAGCTACGGCCGCCATTTTCAATGAAAAGGGGGAAGCGCGTCATGTAAGTCGTTGCGCGCCGCCGCCGTGGGAACATAGGTGTTTATCAGCAGTCTCCGGCAATGTTCGGGGGAGTAACCTTGAAAAGTAGCTGAAACTCGGTAGTCGAAAGCATAGCTTGACCCGTTTCTTACCTATATGACAAGGTTAGTTAGGTAAATTTAGTTTATGTTAGGTGAGCTGAGGTTAAGTCTTAAAATATTCCCTCTCTTATGTGTTCAAAGCCGATTCACCCTGAACAGTCAGCCAATACTTTAGATATGTATTTATCATTACATAAAGAATTAAAGCAAACTTAATTAATTATGAATGGCGTTTTTTGTTACTGTTCAGTGTAGACAGAATATATGCATTAAATTATAGACTCAACACAAAATGTTTTGATTGTTGACTTGTGTTATTGATAAATTGGTTTAATGTTAGGGGCAGTACACACTTTCCATGTCGATAATTTATATAGGCTAGAAGGATGGTGTTGCAAACTTCTGATGTGTATTTCCAAATTTCCTGCATAGTCTATTTCATAGAATTTTCCTGTAACTTAAAAGTTCATGCTGATTTTGTCTTTGTGTTTGACATTGTAACTACAATGGTTGATTGGATATTCTTTGTCAACTTTCAAATCATGTAATTCATGTCAGATATGTTGGAATTTTTGTTCATGTGTGAAGCTATCAAGTACCGATACCTAATTGGTTACACACAACTGTTTCATAATGAAAATCTTGATCTCTGATTCATTGGAGAAATGTTTACGCTTGTCTGAACCAAGACTAACTGACTACTCACTGCTAAGGTTTAGAAATTACATTTACTCAAATCACATTCTGGTAAAAAAAAAAACATGACTACTATAAACTGCTACCACTCTTCCACCACTTTGCTAACACTTTTCTACCATTTGACTCTCACTTTTGCTCTTACTTTAAACTGCACATACTACAAACTATCATTTTTATTATCGAGTTAACTTTACTAGAGATTAGTTTATGCTTAACAGTTGACATGGAAGTATCAACGACTAGCTATGGTAAGCCATGTGCTTACTATAAAGGATATGCATATATTGTAAAAAGAACTAATAAAAATGGAACTGTTATTTGGTGCTGTTCGAAACAACGATCTAAAAAGTGTCGAGGAATAATTAAAACAAAAGGCTCCAACATACTTATTTCAATCGATCATCATTGTAAATCTCAAAATAATACTCATTTAAATGGACAAAATAATCGAACCAAGGTAAAAAAGCAAGACCAAGAAAAGAATAGTGTGGCTCAAGATAGTGCTTTGTTTGTTAAAGAGCATTTATTATCTCCTGAAAAAGACATGTTAGGACAGTCGTTAACGTCTAAGAAACCTCTAACACTATCAAAGACAACACAAACTATGCCATAGGTTGTTGCATTGCAAGATGAACAAAAAATATTAGATAGTAATAGTGATGATGTTTATATTGATGATAATTATATTGATGATGATAACCACGATGATGATGATGATTATGATGATGATGATGATGATAATGGTTTACACCAAAAAAAATCATTTGTTAAATTTGTTTACTGGAACAATCCCAATAAGCTAATCCAGCGCCTTCAGTACTTGCATACCTGTAAACAGGCTGGTCATACTAAATATGAGGAAGAACTTTTGGATATAGAAAATGAGCTTCGTGATGCTAAAATTATAGTGTAATGAATCCAAGTAACCGCTTAAACTATTTCTTAACAATTCATGTAATATTTTCTACCACATTGCTACCACTTTGCTACCACTTTTCTAGTTTGCTACCACTTTGCTCCCACTTTTCTACTACTTTTCTGCCACTTTTCTACCACTTTTCTAGTTTTCTACCACTTTTCTACCACTTGGCTACCACTTTTCTATTACTTTTCTGCCACTTTTCTACCACTTTTCTACCACTTTTCTGCCACTTTTCTACCACTTTTCTGCCACTTTGCTACCACTTTGCTACCGCTTTTCTACCACTATGTTACCAATTGTCTAACATTTGTCTACCACTTTGCTACCACGTTTCTACCACTTTTCTATCTCTTTAAACTATACATATTAAATATAAAAGCCAACGCTAAATAATTCTATTAGCAGAACAGAGATAACCTTTGTAGTGTGCAAATCATACTAACAGGGTAGTTACTACTATGGAACTTACTACAACTAACCGAGGTAAACAACGTGTACTCTATAAAGGCTACTCTTATAACTATAGACGACAAAATGTAAAAGGAATACTATTCTGGCGATGCTCAAAACAGAGGTCAACAAAATGTCGAGGCAAAATGAAAAGTAGAAATGGTGTGGTTTTAAGTGTGAGTGATCATCAATGTAGTGCTCCAGACAAAACACTGATGGTGTTGACAAAAAATCATCAGAATGTTAAAAAGTTAGTACAAGAGAAAGATGTTGCTACTCAAAATAGTGCATTGTTTGTTGAGCAACGTTTAACCCCTGTTGTAAAAGTTATGTTGTATCCATCTTCCACGCCTCAAGAATCATCAACATCACAGACTATGCAAGAGGTAGTGTTGTTGTTGTTTTAAGGGGCTGAACTACAAAGTCATCTGCCCTTGATATGCAAGTGGATCGAAAAGGACTAGATAGTAATAGACAAAAGAGAGTTGTAGTTTGTATATAGGGTAAGGTGGTACAATTTCGATATAGGTACAATTCCGATCAAACTAAGGTTTAGCGGATATTTACCACTTCGGAGTGTTGGTAGTACTTGACTGTGTATGCCATTACAGTGCGGAGGACTTCTCGAGTTGTGTGTGATTGCATCACGAATACAGCGGTTTGTGTTTCAGGTATACAGATTATTTTCTGTAGCTAGGTTAGTTCAATTATGTAGTTTTGTACTCTGTTATAAAATTGCCTAGTTTTTACACGCTGGCAAACAATGATATTATGAGGTTAGAACCATGCTGTTGATTTCCGCTTGTGCTCGCACTACCTGAGAGACCTTCTGCTTGACATATACTGCCATCTCTCGTCATAGTGGGGAACTACTTGACGATATATACAGTGATGTCAATAGTACATTTTCGATCAGCAGAGAGGTACAACTTCGATACACTAGTACAATTTCGATCGGAATTGATTCAACCAGATATTTGTGTTGGAATATAAATCTTATTACGAAGCAAAAATGAATTATGAGTATTTCAAAGGATTTCAGCATCTAACGTTTGTATAAATTCAGAGAAAATAATGGTACACTGTTCTTAAGTTTCCAATATGTGAGAAATAAACAATATGGTTCCTAACTCAAATTCATATTTATGGTCCATTGTATTCAGAAGCAAACACTTCCTTTATCATTATTAGGTCTAACAATGTTAATAATAGTGTTATTGCTTATCATTGTGGGATTTGAAGCCATTTTTCAGTGTTGCCTAAGTAAACAAAAGTTTTGTGCTTTTCAGTCGGTCAACACGGATGTACCCCCCCCCAAAAAAAAAAGAGCTGGGTTATACCCTAATCCTGAAAACGCAAACATCAGTTCGACTCACTTCCATCGAAAATCTGGAAAAATTCCGAAGCAAGAGACGTCTTTTTCAACTGGTACAGAAGAAAGTACGAGGTCGCCAGCAAACGACGATGAGTGTGGATTTTGTTTGATGAACTATTATAGTGAACAATCAATGAAAAAAGTGACTGGATTCGTTGCCAGAAATGTAATGTGTGGTATCATGAATTGTGTGTTAGTTCAGTTTGAAAAAAAACACTTCGTATGTGGAAGATGCCAGTGATCGAAATTGTACCAGCAGGTGATCATGATTGTACCCGACGAGGTACATTTCTGATCAATTACACAAAATTATGTTTTTTATTCTTGTGTCTAAAGTAACAACTGTAATTTTGTAATATATATAAAATACATCCACTATAGTTCAAGGAACGTGTGCCACTATTGAAATTCATTCTAGCTTCTGCACGCCGCCTGTGGTAGTATGATTTGTCTTAACTGATCGAAATTGTACCACCTTACCCTAACTATTGTACAAGTACTTACATTAAATAAATAAAAATAGTGTATGGGTATTGTCTGTTTTTCTTAATTGCTATCCCTATGTCCCACTATTAATGCAATTGTTAAACATCAACAGTCTCTGACTATGTTCGCAAAGAGAGTGACCTTAAACAATACACTCTATCTATGGTTTGTGTACCGAGTACACAATAATACAGTGTGGTCAAGCCATGTTGAGGCAATAGTTATATCACGTAACGGATTCGAACCCTTGCTTTCTTGTACAGAAAATTTGAACTTAAGTCAAACACCATAACCACTCGGTCAACCTGACAGTTACTAATTTAATTATATTTGTGGACTTGAGTGTTTATAAAACTTTTTCCAGTATACATTGACTAAACCACTTGTTTGTTTTGAAATATAGATTTTGTTTTGTTTGACCATAACATTGCATTTATGAGTCATGTGAACTGGGTGTTTAATATAGGGTTAAAGGCATTTTAAAATAATTTTAGAAAAGCTCTTAGGTATCGTGTCATGGGTTTTAGTAATGCATTACTGTTCGTTGACTAACATTTACCGTTACACAACATTATTTTGGTGGGTTCCACATGTTGTTGTTTGAGTCGTCAGTCTTTTGACTGGTTTGATGCAGATCTCTATGCCTCCCTGCCCCGAGCGAAACGTCTCATCTCTATATAGCTACCACACCATACATTCAAGGCTATCTGTTTAACATATTATAACCTTGGATCTCCCCTTCAAGCTCTTGGGTTCAATTCCTAGATTTAACACAAACTTTTAAAAGTGGTATGACAACTAAAACTAGTCGACTCAGTCTCGAGTGGTCCAAATAAGTAGAGAGGGTTTGATTCACACCTCAACCATAGAGCACCATGTTCTTAAAAAATAAAATAAAAAAATAATGATAACCATTTGTTCAATTTCACATTTCACACATTGCAATTTGTCAATTTTCCATTTTGCATTTTTTTTAATGACAGTTTGATGTTTTTCAATTTCATGATATGGAAACATGGTTTTTTCCATTTTCATATTTACACATTTGTCAATTTCCCATTTTCATATATTTTCTTAAATGTCCGTTTAAGGATTTAAAATTTTGTCTATATGGAAAAATGGATTTTCCATTTTGCTGTTTACACATTTTTATATATTTATTTTGTGTATGTTGAAAAACCATATTTCCAAAACAAGATTTTTTATTTTTCATTTTATGATTTTGTTAATAATCTTAATGGCAATAATACAGTCTATCTATGTGTTAGCGGAACCATAGAGGCTTATACTACTGCAAGTAAGAATGTTTTACAAAATAACGACTATCTACCACTGCATTTGAAAAACAAAACGATTGAAAAAAATCTATTTTCCATTCATATATACGTGCTAATTCTCCCTCTCCCCACCCTACCTCACCGTATTTTCTCTGGTCAAACAACCAATGTTACCCACACATACACAAGCATTCTATATATCTCTCTCTCTCTACATATATATGTTTTCTCTTGTCCACAAGATAAAAATTATGGTTGCTGGATTGTATCCTGCACTGTTTATGCGACATACCTTTGCTAGTTCATAAAACCGTTAGGTATTTCTCTACACATAACGATTTTACCACAGCTTTACCTACGCCTTTTGCTTGTTTGGCTTTCTTACAGTCTAGTATGTGATAGGAAGCATTAACTGTATGTCAAACCCAGTCCACGTTTGTATTTGTAATCTAAGTAATCATTTGAAAAGAGACAAGTGTAATCAGTTTTAAACATTATCTCTGCTTTTATTTGTTTGTTTATGACATGCATATTAACCTAAAATCAAACCCTAGTCTACCTTAGTGAAAGGTTAACAGTTTAACCACTGCGTTACCATACCCTTTTTTTCTTAGTTTGATTCGTTCTAGGCCTTAGAGCTAGGAATCGAATTAAGATCTCCAGTGAAAGAGGCACATGTGCTCACCACTATAGCACGTAATGTTTAGCTGGTAACATTAGACAATCGAAAATGATTGTATTTCTGTTAGCCAAGCATTTCTGTCATTTGCCTACTGTGTGAGCTCTGCCAGACAGTTTAGTTTAGAACAAGTGTGTGTGAGTGTGTGTATAGATTATTAGCCTCAGATATTTAAAGCTTGTTGTGTGTAGCGACCATCTTGTCCCAGTAACCACTGAGCAAGTTTTAACAGTCAACCCATAAAAACTGCATAGGATAGTTGTGTGAGGTTCATGGACTTGTGTGTGTGCATTAGCACACCTTACCCTCTATAGGAAGAGCGTTATCCCTTTCCTTTTTGACATTACCAATGACCACATCCACCCACAAGTTTTACACTTAAACCCTTGGCTTGTTTTCGATTAGGTTTGGTTCGGTTTGGTTCGGTTTGGTTGGGTTTGATTCAGCTTGGTTCAGTTTAGTTCAATGTAGTCACCATTTTGTTTCATTAGCTATCCTCTTTAACCAATCAATTAAAGATATTCTACTCTTAATTCTTGAATCAAAAAATCCGATTTTGTATACACCGTTTGTCATTTATTAACCCATGCCTGCAACCTATACTCTCTCTGTACTACAGTCTGATCTGAAAACAAGTTCCAATAGTGAAACACTTGTCAGTCACCATACATGTAGCCTACACTAGTTCTTTCTCGACCTAGCTATGTTTCATCACTCACGGTAAACAACTCACATGTCCGTATCCAATTATTAATTTATAAAATCCCAGGTCAATGACGTTAATATTTTGGATATTTTAGGTAAATTCATTGGTCATGGGAAAGAGTTGACCATTCTAAGTCCTATGACACCTCACATGTCGATATCCAAGTATTAGTTTATATAATCTCAGGTCATTGTCCTTGTTGTTTTGAATATTTGGGGTAAATTCGCTGGTCATGGGAAGGGGTTGGCCATCCTTAGTATTATAACACCTCACTTGACTCTCTCCCATTATTAGTTATCGAGATATTAACAACAGTGCAGTTAGGCCCTTTTGTCAAACATTAAATATATATTTAAAAACAGAGCGTCACCCCGAGTGCTAGGACCCCACATACAAGTCCCTAGCCTTATTGGTTCGCGAGATATTAACAAAAGTGTAGTTAGGTCCTTTGTTAAAATGTCAAAAATACATTCAAAAAGAGAGTGTCTGCCCAAGTCCAACGACACCTCACAGGTCAAAATCCCATCATGGGTTCAGGAAATATCAACAAAAGTGTAGTTAGGCCCCTTGTCAAAATTTCAAAAAATACATTTAAAAAGGGAATGCCATCCCATGTGCTACGACCCCTCATACAAGTCCCTAGCCTTATTGGTTCACGAGATATTAACAAAGGTGTACTTAGGCCCTTTTGACAAAAATCAAAAATACATTGAAAAACGGGGCGTCATACCAAGTCCAACGACCTCTCATACAAGTCCCTAGCTTTATTGGTTCATGAGATATTAAAAAGCCAATGACCTATTAGTTTTGGATCTTTTGGTTATTTTTTTAAATAACTCATCTATAAATCATTATTTAAAAAGTCCGCCCTCTTACGAAAACCCCAAGTGCGCTTGCGTAAAAACAGACAACAAACATGTTAATTCATAGTAGCAATCGGCTCTTCACATGCGTTTCATGTGGAACAACGTTTAATTTCATCATATCATTTGGGACCAGTCCAAAGGGACCAGTCCAAAGGGGCTCATCCACAAGGACTCGTCAACAATGACCCGTCCACAGGGACTCGTCAACAATGACCCGTCAACAATGACCTTTCAACAATGACCTGTCAACAAGGACTTGTCCACAAGGACTCGTCCACAAGGACTTGTCCACAAGGACCTGTCATCAATGACCTGTCAACAAGGACCTGTCAACAATAACCCATCCACAGGGATACACTCCCCCACCCTCTTATAAAAGCCCTGAGTGGGCATGCTAATTCATAGTGGCTATCCACCGTATACATGTATCTTGTGTAGAACAACGTTTCATTCCATATTGACATTCAAACTCTCACATGTTGCAGTTGGAAAGAGAGATTCTCTAAAAAAATTACAATTTCGCCCCCTAGTAGGGGTAGGTTTCATTTTGGGGTTGAAATATGTTGTCCATTGGAAAGAGGGTATCAGCCCGAGTTCAATGACACCTCATTCGTCAAAATCCGACCATGCGTTCGAGAGATATCGCACCGCCGCCATCTTGTGAGGAGGGTGAGGAGGAGGAGGGCCTTGAACCATCCAAAACACACTACTGACGACCCTCAGTAGTCACACGATCTCTTCAGTTTCTTTTTCCGAATTGTTGGATTTTAAGTTGTTTTCGATAGTGTTGATTGCATCATTAATAGGAATATTGGTGTACATGTTAGTTACATCGAAAGATACAAGCCTCATGCTAGGTTTCATTTGTAGGGTGTTCAGTGCTGTTACTAATTCCGTTGTGTTCTTTACAGAGTTGTTATTGTCGTTGGAAAGGCGGCGTATTAAGATTTTTAGTAACTCTTTGCTGATTTTGTAATTAGGTGCATTCCTACAATTGACTATTGGTCTCATTGGGCACTCATTTTTGTGTATTTTTGGTTGTCCCCTCAATGACGGTATTTTCGGGTTCATGTTTATTAGATTTAATTTTTCAGCTTTGGTCAATATGTATTCTGTTTCTTTTAATACACTTTTTATTTGTTTTTGGAAATTATTGGTGGGGTCTTTTGCAAATTCCTTGATTTCGTTGCTGTTTAGAAATTCGACTGTTTTTTTCAATGTATTCTGTTTTGTTCAAAATTACTGTGGTATTCCCCTTATCTGCTTTTGTGATGATTAAGTCATGTTCTTTTATTTTTCGTTTCAATGACTTTATTTCTCTTAGTTGTTTGTTGTTTTGAGTGTAATTGTTTTCGCCCTCTCATTTGAGGATTTTTTTGGCCTCGTTGGTGGCAGGATTTTTGGTTAATTCCCTGCCTTCTGCTGGGAGCTTGTGACTGGCTATCTCGATATCTGTGATTAACTGTTTTATATTATGGTTCGTGTGTGCGTCTGTGCAGTTGTATTTCAAACCTTTGTCTAGCATATCCATTTCATTTTGAGAGAAGATTACGTTCGTTCTGTTGTTTACCCTGCTGTGGAAATTGAATTCGTTGTTATTCGTGTGTTGTTCACTAGGTTGATTATTCTGTGTTTCTCCTAGTTTTCTTAGTTTATATTCTAGCGTTTCGTGTTTCCTCGTTGCTATGATTTTGATGGTGTCATGTAGGTGCTCGGTAAAACTGTCCCATTGGGATGCGTGCCAGAAGTTACTTAATTGCAATTGAATATCGTATAGTTGTTGGTTGATTTTTTTGCTTTCTTATTTATGCAAATCTTAGTTCATTTTTTATCCAAAGCGCTTCGGCTTGTTTAGTTGAAATGATTGAGGCTGGTGTAATAGGTACGGTTTTAATTGGTACATATTTAGGGGTGAGATTTAGTTCTATACATTTTTTGTTGAACCAAATTGACTTGTCTATGTACATGAGGTTAAGCCTGAGTGTTTTGAATCTCTTGGCTTCACGATTTGCCTGACTAGTAGTGAACATTGTGAGGTTTGAAGCCATTTTTCAGTGTTGCCTAAGTAAACAAAAGTTTGGTGCTTTTCAGTCGGTCAACACGAATGTACCCAAATAGAGCTGGGTTATGCCCTGATCCTGAAAGAGATTACATAAGATTAATAAATACACTAGGATGACCAGTTTCGATCGTCAAGCGATCATCATCAGATCCATTACACTTAGGCTATAACATCTATGTTTGAGAATACAGGTGAAGAATATATACAATATGTACAATTATTTAGTTGCAGTGTTGGTAATGCAACAGTCGGTGTATGTTAAATGTGGTATATCTAATGTCAGGTAAACTTCTAAAATAGTGATGAAAATCCGGAATTTGTCTGTTAGGGGTGATTATATGGTTTTACAAAATAAACTATTGTAATACTGAAATAATGCAAGCTTATACTTATCGAGTTGTCACTTTAACTGGAACTTGAAGCAGTTGCGTGTTTCCATTGACACCAGTTGTAGTCGACCAAACCCGAGTGTTCGCTGGGTGGAACTGGGTTTCCCCTTCCTCCCCCCTTTAGTTGCTATGTTCTTCCAGAGGTCAGTGCCATGTATATTTGTGTTACCTTGCCAAATCTAGATAAAAGGGTATGCTATTGAATGCAGGAGTCTGCAACTACTAAAGACCGTGGAACTATCTTCACCACGCATGGGCTAAAAAGCCATTTATACTGTTACGGCAGTGAGTTTGTGTCATCGCTCGCCGCATGAGTCACAACTGCCCCAGGGCTGGGCTGTGCCCTGCCTCAGTGTATTGCGTACGCCTTATGCGACAGGACTACTAGGACAAAGGGATGGTCCTGAATATTCGTGAATCAACCAGTGAAGGAAACCTCGAGAAGCCGTGAACCCTGGATGGGTCTAGAAGCATTTATTGAGTCACCGGCCTGCTATATAAGAGCGACCTGTCAAGCAGTGTTGTTGTGTTTTACGAGCTAGTGCGAGCGTTTATCGTGAGCGACAGAAGTGTGGTGACTTGCGAAGCCCCTAGTGAAGCCGTTTCTCTTGACAGCGAGTAAGTTAGAAGCATACAGGGGACTGCCTGTTTTTTCGTAAGTAACTGTAATTTGTGTACATAGGGGAGAGTTGCACGTAGTTCTGTCAAGGCCACCAGACTCATTAGCGAGAAGATTAACTGTTGACAAGTGAAAGAGGGCAAGGGCTCTCCATAAGCAAGAGACTTGAGGAAACTGGAGTAAGGTTCCAATTGCATGTATTTGCTGATGAGTAGTGTATCTTCCTGCAAGCAATAAAGCTAACTTCTCTTTAAAGCAGTAATTGGTGTTGTGCTTTCTACCCACCGTAATCCAGTTAACAAAAGTGCCACTAGGGGGTGGCACGTAACAACTGGTGTCAGAAGCCGGATAATGAACTCAAGCACAAGCACAAGACCTGACGGTCCTGGTTTCAAAACCCGAGCAGGTCATTTTTTTAAATTTTCCTGTGAGTGCATGCCCCTTACAAGACAAACAGCTAAAATGGAAGAGCAATTCGCAGCAATGCTACAAAAGTTAAGTGGCATGGAAGCCAAGGTGGAAGACGGCCAGAAGAAGATGGAGGACGGCCAGAAGATGATGGAGGATGGCCAGAAGAAGATGGAGGACAGCCAGAAGAAGTTAGCCGAGGACCTAACTGCCAAACTAGAAGACGGCCAGAAGAAGTTAGCCGAGGACCTAACTGCCAAACTAGAAGACGGTCAAAATAAGCTAGCGGAGGACCTGAAGAAGATAGAGGACGGCCAGAAGAAGATGGAAGACGGTCAGAATAAGTTGACACAGGACCTGAAGAAATTAGAACTGGGTCTGCGTTAGGAAGTCACGGCAGTGGAAAAGAAGTTCGACGCCTTACAAGTGGAAGTTGCCGAGCTGCGCTTACGCCCGCTGATGGGGGTGGAGGAGAAATTCAACGCCTTACAAAAGGAAGTTGCCGAGATGCGCCAACGCCCACTGACGGGGGTGGAAGAGAAATTCAACGCCTTACAAAAGGAAGTTGCCGAGCTGCGCCAACGCCCACTGACGGGGGTGGAAGAGAAATTCAACGCTCTACAAGAGGAAGTTGCCGAGCTGCGCCAACGCCCGCCCACCGTTACACCGGGAATATCAGGAACGGGACATAGCAGAGTGACGCCCCCAACCTTCGACGGAAAGGTCCGTGGAGCACCTACTTACATCAGTTCGAGGCGGCCTGTTCCATAAATAACTGGAACAACACAGAAAAGGCTACAGCTCTCATTGTAGCGCTCAGATGTGACGCCCTTACCGTTCTTCAGGCCATCCCGACTGGATCCCAGGGCTACGCTTCACTGATCGCCCATATGGAGTCCCGATATGGAGATAGCCATCTTCAGCAGGCCTACCAGATGCAACTCCGGACCCGGGTACAGAAGACCGCGGAAACCCTGCAGGAATTCGTGATGGACATCGCACGCCTCGTAAGGCTCGTATATCCAACAGCGCCGGCCGACTTTCTAGAACAGATTGCGACGCAGACCTTCACCGACGGGCTACGGGACTCGGACACTCAACAGGCGCTGCGACTCGCGCGCAATAAGACCCTGGCAGATGCGCTGAGCCACGCAATTGAGTTCGAGACGCCAAACAGGCATCTAGAATGCACGCGCGGGTGCGTCAAGTGGACGTCGACGAACCAGCAAAAACCAACGAGACCAAGCCCCTGGCTGACGAAATGATGGAGGCGCTAAGCCGTTTCTTCGATAGTCGCGGCATCACCAGCAACGACACAACCGGAAGACAACCGGAGAGGCGGCCCGGAAGAGGACTACCGACCTGCTGGGCCTGCGGTAAGAAAGGCCACCTGAGCAAGAACTGAGGTGATCGCCGCCGCCGAGGGTATCCGACAGGAAATCAGTCGTCTGAAAACCGCGCGGCCCAGGGAAACGAGTATTAGCCAGCCTTGGGGGGCAAAGGTTGGCTTGTGACAGTCGTCAAGCCCCGGCAGTCCAAGTGCGTGTGACGAAGTTACGGAGGGACAATAGCAGCCTGATGGTCGACGGAGTCGTCAACGGAGTGAGCTGGCCCATACTGATCGACACGGGAGCGTCGAGGACCATCGTCAATCCCACCGTGATCCCGAAGTGGAGAGTGCAACCCACACAAAGGAACCTCCAGCTAATAACCGCGACCGGAGAGACCGCACTGGTACATGGCGAAGCATCACTGGAGCTCGTCATTGGTCGACGGGTGGTGAAGCATCCAGTGCTTGTGGCTGACGTATCAAACGAAGTGATCATCGGACTGGACTTCCTGGACCAGAACAACATCATCTTGGACTTGAGTATCAACACTCTGCACTTCGGAGGTGAGGAACTTGCTTTGCAACCAGCACACGAGGCCGTTACCGCACGACGAGTAAGGCTGAGAGAGGACGTCATCTTTCCTGCCAGGACGGAGGTCAGCGCCGCCGTAATTGTCGACGGAACTGCTGAGGGAGTGGCGGCTGTCATCGAGCCAAAATAGGGGGACATCCAGACAAAAGGATTGCTAGTTGCCAAGATCCTCATCAACACGACGCCTCGGCCGTACGTCCGCCTGTCCAACCTGAACGACTACGATATTACGGATCACCGGGACACCAACCTAGGAGTCTGCGAGCCCGTTACCTGGATTGCCCGCATCACAGACACGACGGACGGACACCTGCAGACGGACAACTGAAGAAGACGCGCCCTGCCAGAAGAACTACAGAAGCTGTACCAAGGATCCCAGGACCATTTAGACGAGGAGCAATCTCGCCAACTTCGGGACCTGCTACGCGAATTCCAGGATGTCTTCTCCGTGGGGAGCAAAGACTTCGGTAGGACAAGCTTGGTCCAGCACAGAATCGACGTTGGGGACAGCACACCGATTAGGGCCCCATTCCGACGTGTCCCGCTCGCCAAGCAAGCCGAAGTCGACCGGATGGTAGAAGAGATGAAGGAGCAAGGGGTGATCGAGCCATCACATAGTCCTTGGGGTTCTCCGGTCGTGCTAGTGAAGAAGAAGGACGGTTCCACCAGGTTCTGCGTGGACTACAAGTGGGTGAACGACGTCACGAAGAAGGACAGCTACCCTCTACCCCGGATCTATGACACGCTGGACACCATATCAGGATCAAGATGGTTCTCCACCTTGGATTTGAAGAGTGGCTACTGGCAGGTGGAGGTCCACCCTAAGGACCGCGAGAAAACGGCGTTCTCTGTGGGCAACGGTCTCTGGCAGTTCACCGTCATGCCATTCGGTCTGTGCAACGCCCCTGCGACCTTCGAAAGGCTAATGGAGTCCATTCTGAGGGAACTACACTGAAAGATCTGCCTGGTCTACCTAGACGACGTCATCGTTCTGGGAAAAAGCTTCGAGGAGCACTACAGCAACCTGAAGGAGATCTTGATGAAGCTACGGGCTGCCCAGCTGAAGTTGAGCCCTAAGAAGTGTCAGCTCTTCCAGAAGCAGGTCCAGTACCTTGGGCATATTGTCACCGAGGAAGGGGCGCGCACCGACCCAGAAAAGAGGGAGTGGTCAGTTCCGAAGGACTAGTCCCAACTACGAAGCTTCCTAGGACTCTGCACTTATTACCGTCGCTTCGTGAGAGGATTCGCCGACATCGCCAAACCACTGCATCGACTGACTGAGAATGACCAACTCTTCACATGGACAGCAGAATGCCACAGTGCCTTCGAACAACTCAAGCAGGCTCTGGGCACCGCGCCTATTCTGGCCTACCCCAGACCTGGAACAAGGTTCATCGTCGATACCGATGCCAGCGACTTTGGTATAGGGGGAATCCTGTCGCAAATAGTGGACGGCGAGGGGAGAGTAGTGGCCTACTTCAGCAAAGCCTTGTCAAAGCCAGAGAGGAACTATTGCGTCACCAGGAAGGAACTGCTCGCCATCGTGAAGACCATCGAACACTTCCACAAGTACCTGTACGGGCAAGAATTTCTCATCAGGACCGACCATGCATCCCTGCGGTGGCTCCTGAACTTCAAACAGCCCGAGGGTCAACTCGCGCGGTGGTTAGAGAGGCTTCAACAGTACAACTTCGAGATCCAGCACAGGAAAGGCCAACTGCATTCTAATGCCGACGCCCTGTCACGAAGACCGTGCCCCGAAGACTGCATCTTCTGTACTAGGAGGGAGGAGAACACCGGGATACAGTGCCGACGGACTACTGTGGAACTTCAAGGGAACTGGAGCCGCGAATCTTTCACGTGGGCACAAGCAGAAGATGATGACCTGGGATTGATAGCCGAATGGAAGAGGTTCTGTGTCCACAGACCCGGGTGGATCATTTTGAGTGATTGCAGCCCAAAGTTTAAGTCCTACTGGGCGCAGTGGGACTCGCTGATTGTAAGGGATGGCCTCATCTGCCGCGCCTGGAAGAGCACCGACGGGAAGACATCTCGGGAACAAGTCGTCGTTCCAAAGGCTATGACGGAGGAAGTCCTGAATGAAGTCCATGGAGGATCATCTGGTGGACACCTAGGGATAAAGAAGACCCTGGAGAAGCTGAGAGAGCGGTTCTACTGGATCGGATGCCGAACCGACGTGGAGAACCACTGCGCGAGGTGCCACGATTGCGCAGCCAGCAAGGGCCCAGGACGAAGACGGCGGGGTCCACTGAAGACCTACAACGAGGGCGGCCCCATGGAGAGAGTGGCCATCGATGTTGCTGGGCCATTCCCGTTGAGCGAGGCAGGGAACGCTACATATTGGTCGTCAGCGACTACTTTACCAAATGGCTGGAGGCGTATGCGCTCCTTAACCAGGAAGCCACGACGATTGCAGAGACCCTGGCGAAGGAATTCGTCAGCCGGTACGGAGTACCCCTGGAGCTGCACTCCGACCAAGGGAGGAACTTCGAGTCGCAGGTGTTCCAGAACCTATGCCAGCTGCGGGGAATCCGGAAGACAAGGTCAGCGCCGCTACACCCTCAGTCCGACGGGATGGTAGAGCGATTCAATCGCACCATCGAGAACCATCTCCGAATAGTCGTCAGCGAGCACCAGAGGGATTGGGACAAACATCTTCCACTATTTCTCCTGGCCTACCGCGCCGCCGTGCATGAAGCCACCGGGTGCACACCAGCCCGGGCCATGTTTGGGAGGGAGCTAAGTCTACCTGTCGATCTTGCCTTCGGCCGACCTGGGAATGATCCGGTCCCGGTAAGCCAGTATTGTCAAGAACTGGTCGACCAACTGGAGGACGTGCACGCGTTCGCGAGGAGGAAACTGCAGATCGAGACCGACCGAATGAAGACCCGATACGACCAGCAGACGGTTGCCGGCGGATTCCACGAGGACGACCTGGTCTGGCTCTTCAACCCATTACGGAAGAAAGGCCTGTCACCCAAACTGCAGAAGTCCTGGGAGGGCCCGTACCGAGTCGTGAAACGGATCAACGATGTCGTCTACAGGACCCAGCGGAGCCCGAGGGCGAAGATGAAGATCGTGCATCGAGATCGCCTGGCAGCCTACGGAGGAACACAGACGGACCAATGATTGATCGGGACGATCAGCCTTTTAGGAAGGGGGGGGGGGGTGTTACGGCTGTAAGTTTGTGTCATCGCTCGCCGCATGAGTCACAACTGCCCCATGGCTGGGCTGTGCCCTGCCTCAGTGTATTGCGTACGCCTTATGCAACAGGACTACTAGGACAAAGGGATGGTCCAGAATATTCGTGACTCAACCAGTGAAGGAATCCTCGAGAAGCCGTGAACCCTGGATGGGTCGAGAAGCATTTATTTAGTCACCGGCCTGCTATATAAGAGCGACCTGTCAAGCAGTGTTTTTGTGTTTTACGAGCTAGTGCGAGCGTTTATCGTGAGCGACAGAAGTGTGGTGGCTTGCGAAACCCTAGTGAAGCCGTTTCTCTTGACAGCGAGGGAGTGAGAAGCATACAGGGGACTGCCTATGTTTTCGTAAGTAACTTTAATTTGTGTACATAGGGGAGAGTTGCACGTAGTTTTGATAAGGCCACCAGACTCATTAGCAAGAAGATTAACTGTTGACAAGTGAAAGAGGGCAAGGGCTCTCCATAAGCAAGAGACTTGAGGAAACTGGAGTACGGTAAGGTTCCAATTGCTTGTATTTGCTGATGAGTAGTGTACCTTCCTGCAAGAAATAAAGCTAACTTCTCTTTAAAGCAGTAATTGGTGTTTTGCTTTCTACCCTCGGTAATCCAGTTAACAAAAGTGCCACTAGGGGGTGGCACGTAACAATACTAAGCGGTACACGGTCTATTGAAGACGTCCCGGCACCTTTAATACTGCCACGAATATCGGCCTAGGTTTATTGCAGAAAAATGTATATAGTACACCTGATCCAAATAGCATTTACATATAAACACCGCTATTTTCCCCCCTTTTTTATCTAGCTTGGCTGTATCGCTAAGTTGTGTCTTGTTTTCGACAGGGTGTGTTTTTTAGTAGAGCGAAAAGGGGTGAGCTCTCCATAAAAGTGTGTTTATTTAGATTGTTGGGATTGTTTTGTTTGGCTAGGGGAATCTCGATTGCTTCTTTTATGTCGAGAGCTCTGCCTTTCGATTAGTCTTGCGCATAATAGTTCGCGGCTGGGAGCGATCACTTTAGTTCGCAGCTCCTTAGCGAACTAGTTCGCTCTTCTAGTTCGTTAGTTCCCATCTCGAAGACAGATCGTTCGCTCGCCTTGCTACTGCCACGCACGCGCTCCTTGTTTTTTATAGCAGTCTGTCACCACTCATTACTCGTCAGGCACTGGTGCGCATAGTAGTTCGCGGCTGGGAGCGATCAGTTTAGTTCGCACTTTCACAGCTCCTTAGCGAACTAGGTCGCTCTTTTAGTTCGTTAGTTCCCATCACGAGTTCCCTGAAAGACAGATCGTTCGCTCGCCTTGCTACTGCTACAGCACGCGCTCTTTTGCTTGTTATAGCAGTTTCTTTATAACAAAAATATGAGTATTGAAACATTAGTGAAATTCCTTATTCTTTCCTATTTCCTTTTATTCCTTGTAGGAACATAGGGCAGCTACAAACTTCTTCCATCTCACTGTGTTGTTGGCCATCCTTTTAATTTGGTTCCATGTCTTTCCTTCTGGGACGACTTCTCTTTCTATTGTTTCTAAAGCCAAAAGTCGTCATTTGTGTATCATTAGTGAAATACCGTACCTAAAAGAAAACAATATGGACGATGTGTTTGTGGAAGCATACTCTAATTATTCTCTTTATTATTTTTTTTCGCGTAAATTGGCGCATCACCATCCGATTCATGAACGCCCACAGGATTTTTTGACATTATCTTTATTATCATTATCATTATCTAAATGGGAGGAATAGGATTTCTTAGTTCAGAGTTTTTGTCCATCGCTTTTCTTTGTGAATCATCGGTATAATGTTCATTTGTTAAAAACAGGAAAAAAGTAGTTGTGTCACCATGTATCAACAAAAATAGAAAACAAGCAGTTCATTAAAATGGTAATGTTAATCCAGTTCGCCAATTTTCTAAATAATTGGAGATATTTTCAAATAATCCCATATGACTAAGTTAAATAAAACCGAGGAATTATCCCCACATCTAATCAGTTAACTATCAGTAACTTCAATTTATGAACCGCCACTGTATTACAATACAAATATAAGGTAGTTATTACCTGTTAGCGTGTTAGCACTTGTAGTGTGTTATGCTGTTATTACTGTGTTATAAACCAACATTCAACATTCGCCGCACCGCGCCAAAACTTGCAACTAACAATAGATACGACCCAATCAACTGCACCGAACTAAGTGACTGAACGAACCAAAGCGCATGCGATTGTGCAATGAGTGGTGATGTGACGAGCTGACGAGCTACGGCGGTCCCACGCTCTCGCGCTCTTACAAGGATCGAACGAACTAACAAGCGAGGGATCTGGGAACTAGTTCGGTAGTTCGCCTGTGGGACCCGCTCTTCCGAACTAGTTCGTTCGCGAACTACACAAGACTACTTTCGATTCGTGAAGAATTATTTTTAGATCAGTCTCGATTTTAGTGAAGCTGTGCCCCGTGTCACACATATGTTCGCATACGGCTGAATGTGTTCCGTATCTTATCGCATTCCTATGTTCATTATAACGTGTATCTACTCGTCTTCCGCTCTGTCCAATGTAATTAGCTTGACAACCAATGTCTTGGCATGTAATAGAATATACCCCTGACTTTGAATACGGGTCTTGTTTATTTAGATTGCTATTTTGCAGGTGCTTCCCGGTCGTATTATTCATTGTGAATGCTATTTTTATGCCTTGCTTTTTGAATAGATTAGTGATTTTATATGTGTTCTCATTCACATAGTTGAAGCGCGCGATTTTTTTTCTCATTAATGTCCGGTTTTGGAATCATTTTATCTTTATTTTTATGTTTGGCTACAATTTGGTCTATTTTGCTTGGCGGGAAATTGTTTTCCTTTGCTATTTGTTTAATGGTTCTTATTTCCTTATTATAATTGTCTGTTGACATGGGTATGTTTAAAGCTCTGTGCACCATTGAATTGAACCCCGCTAATTTATGCGTACTGGGGTGATTAGACTGATTGTCGATTGCATGCGAGGTTTGTGTGGCATTTCGGAATATGGAGTATGAAAGCTCGTTGTCCTTACGTTCAATAGTTATGTCGAGATAATTTATTTTTCGATCTGTTTCGGATTCCTTGGTGAATTTGATTGAGTGTGTAGGCTATTAATGGATTGGAGAATTGTTTCTTCGCTTGTTAATTCAGTATCGTAGAAGCAAATTACATCATCTACGTATCTTTTCCATATTACTATTCCCTTTGTTGAAGTCTTTTCTAAAAACTCATTTTCTAGTGCATTAATGAAGATGTCAGCGATTAATCCGCTTAGTGGTGATCCCATCGCTAATCCTTCTGTTTGTGTGTACATTTTATTGTCGAATTGAAACGCGTTTTGGCCGAGGACGACCCTCAGTAGTCGCACGATCTCTTCAGTTTCTTTTTCCGAATTGTTGGATTTTAAGTTATTTTCGAAAGTGTTGATTGCATCATTAATAGGAATATTGGTGTACGTGTTAGTTACATCGAAAGATACAAGCCTCATGCTAGGTTTAATTTGTAGGGTGTTCAGTGCTATTACTAATTCCGTTGTGTTCTTTACAGAGTTGTTTTTGTCGTTGGAAAGGCGGCGTTTTAAGATTTTTAGTAACTCTTTGCTGATTTTGTAATTAGGCGCATACCTACAATTGACTATTGGTCTCATTGGGCACTCATTTTTGTGTATTTTTGGTTGTCCCCTCAATGACGGTATTTTCGGGTTCATGTTTATTAGTTTTGATTTTTCAGCTTTGGTCAATATGTATTCTGTTTCTTTTATTACACTTTTTATTTGTTTTTGGAAATTATTGGTGGGGTCTTTTGCTAATTCCTTGATTTCGTTGTTGTTTAGAAATTCGACTGTTTTTTCAATGTATTCTGTTTTGTTCAAAATTACTGTGGTATTTCCCTTATCTGCTTTTGTGATGATTAAGTCATGTTCTTTTATTTTTCGTTTCAATTACTTTATTTCTCTTAGTTGTTTGTCGTTTTGAGTGTAATTGTTTTCGCCCTCTCGTTTGAGGATTTTTTTTGGCCTCGTTGGTGGCAAGATTTTTGGTTAATTCCCTGTCTTCTGCTGGGAGCTTGTGACTGGCTATCTCGATATCTGTGATTTACTGTTTTATATTATGGTTCGTGTGTGCGTCTGTGCAGTTGTATTTCAAACCTTTGTCTAGCATATCCATTTCATTTTGAGAGAAGATTACGTTCGCTCTGTTGTTTACCCTGCTGTGGAAATTGAATTCGTTGTTATTCGTGTGTTGTTCACTAGGTTGATTATTCTGTGTTTCTCCTAGTTTTCTTAGTTTATATTCTAGCTTTTCGTGTTTCCTCGTTGCTCTGATTTTGATGGTGTCATGTAGGTGCTCGGTAAAACTGTCCCATTGGGATGCGTGCTAGAAGTTACTTAATTGCAATTGAATATCGTATAGTTGTTGGTTGATTTTTTGCTTTCTTATGTATGCAAATCTTAGTTCGTTTTTTATCCAAAGCACTTTGGCTTGTTTAGTTGAAATGATTGAGGCTGGTGTAATCGGTACGGTTTTAATTGGTACAATTTTAGGGGTGAGATTTAATTCTATACAATTTTTGTTGAACCAAATTGACTTGTCTATGTTCATAATGTTAAGCCTGAGTGTTTTGAATCTCTTGGCTTCACGATTTGTCTGACTAGCCGTGAACATTGTGAGGTTTGAAGCCATTTTTCAGTGTTGCCTAAGTAAACAAAAGTTTGGTGCTTTTCAGTCGGTCAACACGAATGTACCCAAATAGAGCTGGGTTATGCCCTGATCCTGAAAGAAATTACATAAGATTAATAAATACACTAGGATGACCAGTTTCGATCGTCAAGCGATCATCATCAGATCCATTACACTTAGGCTATAACATCTATGTTTGAGAATACAGGTGAAAAATATATACAATATGCACAATTATTTAGTTGCAGTGTTGGTAATGCAACAGTCGGTGTATGTTAAATGTGGTATATCTAATGTTAGGTAAACTTCTAAAATAGTGATGAAAATCCGGAATTTTGTCTGTTAGGGGTGATTATATGGTTTTACAATATAAACTATGGTAATACTGAAATAATGCAAGCTTATACTTATCGAGTTGTCTCTTTAACTGGAACTTGAAGCAGTTGCGTGTTTCCATACACACCAGTTGTAGTCGACTAACCCCGAGTGTTCGCTGTGTGGAACTGGCTTTCCCCTTCCTACCCCTTTAGTTGCTATGTTCTTCCAGAGGTCAGTGCCATGTATATTTGTGTGACTTTGCCAAATCTAGATAAAGAGATAAGAGAACAGTAGATAGTAAATCTTAAATTGTCACAGCTATATTGTTAGTGAGCTTCAAGATGTATGGGATATTTAACCCTAATGCCGGTAGTCCTGTGGATTACAACCGTAGACCAAATTTTATTGGATACTTCATAAGCTATATATATATTTATTGTTTTAAACGTTTGACTTTTGATTTTATAAGGAGGATGGTCTGTGATAAGTATACTAATCATAAAGGTTCGGATGTTAAGGAAAAGTCTTTTTTTTTTCGAGCTCATTTTACCTGAAATCTGAAAAATATGTTTGAATGACGGGTCCCTGTCCACGTTTAGAGCAATTTAATGTTGCCTATAAATGCATATTTCGGCCATTTTTATTGTTTTGGTCATATTTGGTCATATTTTAGTGATATAAGGTCATATTTGGTTATAATTTCAGCTTTTTGTTTAAATTGAGGCGTCGTTAACAAGGCACGTGTTATCTGCGTCGAGTTTCAAACACAGGGTTTCCGAATAGTGTAGTGGATATATTTTTCTTTCTTTCCCGGAAAAGGCAGATAGCAGGTTTAGAAGACCTGATTCCAAGAAGGCGCTCCTGTACGGACGTCATTTAGCATTTACTGTATGTTAGTGATAACCTATCCCAAAAATTCATGTCATATTTCATAGTTCTTTAGGTCGTATTTAATGGTTTTTAGGGCATATTTGCTTGCATATTTTGTACTTTTTTAGGTCCTAATCATAGACACATGAAATACCAGATATTTTGACACAACATGAGAAACGTATTGAATTTGAACTTTATGGTATTGGAAGACATTTTTCAGTGTTGCCTTAGTAATTGAAATGTAATGTTTTCCAGTCGGTCAACACAATGGTACCCAATTGTAATGGGTGGTTCCCAATCCTGAGGAAAAATTACATGAGATTAATAAATACATTTGGATGACCAGTTTCGATCAAGCAATCATCATCAAATCACTTGCTTGCCACGGTGGGTGAGTGGTTATCGTGTCGGACTACCAACCCCAACCTTGCAGATTCGCTCCTGGCCGTGGTAAGTGTTTTCTAAAAAGCCGGCATACGATGTTGGCATGTTAAAGAAACCATTTGAATTCAGTAGGCCGTAATCTCGGGATTTTCCGCCAACACAAAGTTCCTCATTTTTCTACTAGAAAGCGCTATAGTCTCAAAGAGCTTAGATGTCAAACCTCCTTGACTTTCATAGTGCTTCAAGGAGCAACAACATTCGACATGCAAGCTGCCCTCTGGGTGTCAAATAACAAAGCTTGCACCCGGCATCCGAGGCCGTACGATATTATTATTAGTATTAGCATGACGAATAGAAGGACCTAGTGTGAGGACTCCGCCATTTTAGCACGGTAGTTTCTGGTCCCGC
The DNA here is from genome assembly GCA_946902985.2 of Meconema thalassinum. Classification (NCBI taxonomy): domain Eukaryota; kingdom Metazoa; phylum Arthropoda; class Insecta; order Orthoptera; family Tettigoniidae; genus Meconema; species Meconema thalassinum. Next base: position 77,515,821 of record OX336401.1, on the reverse strand, counting down.
CGCTACAAGCACTGTAAGCGATTATGTCCAACACGTGCTGTGTTTCCGTCGAGCCGGGTCGTAGAAAGTGCGCGAGAAGTTACTGTGTGAGATATTTGTGTGAATTAAATTTAATTTTCTTTGCTTTCAGTTCTTAAATTCAGTTCATTGTGTCTTGTGTACATCAGCGTTTTGTGTTTTGTGTACTTCAAGCATATTTCTTATGTGGCTTGGTTCATTTAATAGTTCAACATGCCTTATTGTTTTGTACCTGGCTGTAAGTCAGGGTATGGTCGAGTAGTTGACGATATACCATTTTTTTTTCACCACCGAAGGATACAAATCAATTTGAAAAATGGGCCAGAGCTATTCCACGAAAGGATACGAAGTTAACGCGTAGTAGTAGAATTTGTCAAATGCATTTCTCTGATGATTTGATAGTAAAATCAGATAAGTTTATAGTGAATGGTGAAGAAGTGAAAATCTCTCGTATGAGGTGGAAGTTACGTCCTGGCGCAGTGCCTCATATTTTCCCTAATTTACCGAAGTACCTGTCAAGTGAGAATAAGTCCTGTAAAGCTCCTAACAGGAAAAAGAATCTCGATACCACCAGGAAGAGAAGAAAGAAGATTCAAGATGGGAATGAAGCAACGAATGAGGCATTAAAAGGTCAATCTAATGTTGATAAGAATTTGGGTCATTCTAGTGTACTTACCGATGCTGAAAAGACTATAATATTGCTCAAAAGGCGCCTAAAGAATGCTAACCGTAATTTAATTCGCGTTAGATCCTGCCTCAACGCAGCAAAATCGAGAATTAATTTGCTGGAGAAGCAGGTTCGACATTCACAGGCATTTAATTACAAAGATAGCAAACACCTTAGCAAGAAGGAAAAGATGATAATAGTCACTATGCTCAAGAAATGCCAGGTAAAATCTCCCAGTGGAATGAGGTACAGCAATGAATTCATTTTAGAGAGTTTATTGTTGAGAATAAAATCACCGAAAGGATTTCGTCATTGTCGGCGACATAATCTCTTGCCTCTGTCCTCAGAAAGTCACTTGTGAAAACTTTGTAAAGGACTTAAGTGCCTTTATGGAGTTAATACGCATAGTATAAATGCTATTTCAGACTATTTTAAGGAAGAAAAGAATGATAATTCACGTTACGGTGTTGTAATTTTCGATGTAGTGAAGCCAAGAGAAGAAATCCAGTTCAATAGTTTTTCTCATAAAGTAGATGGATTAGTTGATTTAGGTGAACACACACCTGACCTCCAGAAGAACGTACTTGCAAATCACGCTCTAGTGTTTATGTTCGTACCATTCATGCATAATTGGGTGCAGCCAGTTGCTGTTTATGCAAGCAGAAATGCTACTCCAGGGGACATTCTCGCAAAAATTTTAATACAGGTGATTTTGCAGTTAGAAGAGGCTGGGGCGAGGGTGGTTGGCTTTACTTGTGATGGTAGTCAGACAAATAAAAAGGCCTGGAGATCGTTAGGAGTTAGTGGCAAGACAAGCTCTCTACAACCTCACATCCTTAATCCTGCAGATGTTACGAGAAAGATCTGGGCTTTCTCCGACTTCGCCCTTGTATTGAAATGCATAAGTAACCACTTTCATGATAAAGTAGAACTTCTCTATAATGACAAAGTTATTAATTTCAATTTTTATAAGGAACTGTTCAAAGAAGATCTCTCAGGGTATGCTGGGCTTAGAGCATGCCCCAAGCTGACAGTTGCTCATTTAGACCCATCATCTTTCCAGAGAATGAACGCTAGGCTTGCATTCCAACTTTTCAGTGACAGTGTTGCCAAAGGTATTAAATTTTATCGAGAAATGGGACTGGCAGGATTACAAGGTAGTGAGGACACTGAAACATTTACCAGTGATATAAATGTTGTTGCTGATGCACTCAATGCATTCATTCCGTCTCAGGCTCTTCGTAAAGGTTCACCTTCTCATACAGCTATTGTTAATTTTCTTCAGACCGTGAGATCTACCAATAACACCTTTGCCTCCAATAGAACCTTGGAATCACTAGTAGTAACCCTACAGAGTACTTTGGAGATGTGTGAATGGCTTTGGGAGAAAGGTTATAAGTATGTGTTGACAGGAAAGCTCACCCAAGATCCCTTGGAACGGCACTTCGGAATTATGCGGTCTTTCAGTTCAGATGATCATCCATCGACAATAGATTTCCTTCATTTGCATCTACTTCAATGTATATACGTCCCTATAAAACAGGCTTTAAATGTTGGTGGAAATTGTGAACCTAAACGGGAGCAGATCTTGACCTCGTATGTTAATCAGATGCGTATATTAGCCCGGAATGTGGAAGTGCATAACAAGACAGTGAAGGAATCAGTGGAAACTTCCATTAAGGAAAAAATTGTGGTTCGAGATGCAGTAAATATCGAAGACTGGGAAAGCTCTGTACCTGAATTTGACAGCGCAGTTCGAAACTCTTCGATTGATAAGTGTTTAGTGTACCATTTGGCTGGCTATGTTGTTAAGCACTCTTCTAAATGTATTAAGTGTTCGCCTTGTGCTCATTCTCTACGTGACAATAATCTAAATAAATGTTCAGTTCTTACCGAAATAAAGGACTACGGCTCAATGAACAATGAAGTGTTTCTAACACGTCCTTCGAGAAGTGTATGTGACATTCTTTTCCAGGCCGAGAAAGTAATTACCGGAAAATTAAACTCAAAATCGATGTGGAGCGAAATATTTTTTGATTGCATCGATTCCATAGAAACAATTTCAGTTGATCCTTCAGGAGCTGACTGTTGTCTTCAGCGTGTCATGGATGTTATCCCCAGACTTGTTTATCATTATATAAAGTGCCGATTTTTCTTCAGAACGAAGGAAATCCGCCGAGATTTTCAATCTCGAACATCCGCCAAGTCTTCACGCAAGCTTTCGAAAGTCCAGTAGCCGACAAAATGAATTGGTAAGTAGAGTGTTACTTTAAATAGTTTATGAGTGCTTGTTTTAATATGCTGGGGATTATGTTTTTTTTATCTGTGTCTGTATACTCCAGGAATCTGTGTTTTTCGTAACATGTAATGAATACCGTAGTTCTTATTTCCGTGAATTATATTTTCCATTGTGTCTTGCCGTGCTATTTTAATTGTAATCGCTAATTACTTTTTAAAAGAGTATTAGTTACAAAGTCATTCGTTTCCCTTAGCAGCATCCCTAAGACCAGCTGAGCTGACACCGGCAGCGTGGAACTTGCCCCCTCCAACGCTGCCTGGCGGGGCGCGCTTGAACTTGATGAGTCTTCTCACTTTCTCTTTCATTCGTCATGGTATTAGTATTATTATCAAATCACTTAGGCTCTTAAATGTACAGTTTGTTTACAAGTATGGATGGTAGTATGTACAAAGTTAAAAAGGAAGTTTGTAGTTTAACGTGAACGTTAATCTCGCGATCATGAGCCATGAGACTTCCGTTTTACGTGGAATCCGAACCACAGAACATGGCATTTCACTTTGAAAATCTCGCATGCATTGATCGGGAATCAAATCCGGTCCACCGTGGTGCGAGGCCAGAGCTTGACCGCTGCGCCACCACGCCTCTGATAGTATTTACATTAGTGTACACTTATTTAGACACCTCCGTAGCGTAGCGGCCAGCATGGTTAGCTGCCGCCCCGGAGGTCCTGGGTTCGATTCCCGGCTCTGCCACGAAATTTGAAATAGTGGTATGAGGACTGGAACGGGGTCTACTCAGCCTCGGGTGTTCCAAATGAGTAGAGGGGGTTCGATTCCCACCTCAGCCATCCTCGATGTGGTTTTCCGTGGTTTCCCACTTCGTCTTCGGGCAAATGCCGGGATGGTACTGTCCCCGTTTACCCGGATAGTAGGCTGTCAGATATCCGCCCCCTCAATCGGATTGCCAACAATCAATCGCACCAGCTCAGCTACATCCATGAAAATGGCACTGACAGATACTACCGAGGTTTGAACACAGAAGTTACCAAGAAAAATTATTGTGGAACACACCAAAATAGACGGGGTTTCATACTTACTTTTACTTACCTCTTATAAATATCTCGGGGATTGGGTTGACAACAGGATCATTAAAGTATGCTCTCACAATAACCTTCACCATGACATTTAAAAATGAACCAGGCCGAAGACGAGAACTTTGAACTGTACAAGAGCTTTATTTTCAAATAAAGAGTATGAATTTCACAACTCAACAAAATAAACGTGGCTATCAGTAGCCTATGTCAATCTGACTACGTCCTCCTAAAGGACTTGCAAATTATCAAACAATATGTTAGCTCCCATGAGCTCAAAATAACGTAACATTTTAAAACACATTTGGATTGGATGAGGAAGTCAGGGTACGACATATATAGAGCATTTGGTTTCTTTTAATAAACATAACACTAGTATAAATAGGCACAAGGCCGGAGTATCGACCTCACCCGCTGGTAACCAGATGTCTAGCCAGCTGGTCTACTCCTCAACCTGGCGCATGCCTGTCAAATGGGGCTCCCTACTCACACCACACTGTGTAAGAATTCAGCTCCTTTTAAAGCTTTAAATGTCTACAAGACAACTCATACATATTGACGCAAATCTTTCAACTGCTTAACTCACATCCCACTGAATTATTTTAACATTCCCTAAACTTGTTAAGTTATCATCCAAATGTTTAAAAAGCATAGTTTAGAGTATAAAACACACTCTTAAATGTTTATAACAAAATCACATAAATTATTTATAACAATTAGAAATTGTTTATAATATTGTCGAAAATAACTACAAAAATTTTTAAACACGCCTTTAACATTACTTTCGTTCCACATTATTGTCAAAGATATTTACATTTATTATTTACAATATCAACATTTAAATTATTTAAATTAATAATTTAAGAAATACATTGAACCACATGTTTTATCCGGTTGGTAAATTCATAATCGTGTTTAATATAATCGACCAATGAAGGTTAGTTATACATGTAAATGTCACAATCTGGTTTAATAAAGGTTGTAATAATTTTAATTATTTGTGACGGTAATCTTCATTCAAAATCTTATCTCAAATTCTTTCAAACTCTTGTTAATTATAACAGTAAATTCACTTGATTAATTTTCAACGAACTATGACAATACACTCTAGCGGAAAATACTTCGCTTACAAAATAATGCACAAACTGCATTCAAAATAGCCCCAAAATTCATCATATATTAATCTATATGGCATTAAAACTTCCACCGAACTTACAAAACTTCCACAAATAATTCTTTATCATTATTAACTGCTGTGGGAATCTCCTTCATTTATTTAAGGGCATTATACATCAGCGACTTTCAACATGTCCGCTGCACTATCGATTATACATTCATAGTTCCACTTAAAAATTCATATATCAATAATTGTTTCAAAACTGTTGTCATTTAAACTTCGTGGATTTCATTCATGAATCGAAATGAAATAAAAATTTGCCAATCACAAACAAATTTAATAGTGAATACGCTTATATACGCCTGTCTGGTCTATCAAAATTTAAGATTAACATCTTCATAGAATTGTAGTATAAAAATACTATCATCAAACAAAGTGCGACTAACTGCAAAATAGTCGAATAGAATCCAATCAGACTGGGGAATGCAAACATCATTATATAAATCTCTATATGAGAAAAAACCTAACACAAGTTTCACGAATTTAATGCATTCAATAATTCATAATTAATGTTCATCTTTCACAAAATTGCCTGTGATGCAATGGTCGTTCATGACTGACGATAAATGTCTGTGTTGCAATCAATTCAAATAACGACTAGTATTTCCAAGATCGTCGACAACGTACTGGATTTTAACGCTCTAAAATCATTTAAATGTTCTTCCTTCTTGATGATGACAGAAAATTGGTCAAAGTAATTAAACTGGGGTAGAATTACTTTAATAAAGTGACACGCTGTCTAAATTTAAATCTACCATAAAAATCATTAACTTACAGTCAAATCGTGACTACAAAAATAAGCAAATTACTGAAAAATCTAAATATCAGTCTCAACTGATTCAAAATCATTTAACTATGCCCATGACATAACAATGTCTTAATAAAACGTCGAAAAAGGCATAACTCATCAAGGTGTACTGAGAATAGGAATCTCAAACAAGAATATCGGGCAAAAATACATGAGGACAAAAATATGGGAAAAAAGGTTGCTCAAATATTGCTAAGAAACTCAAATACAATAAACGTTCACGACTACCTTATCTGCCGATTGACGTTCCAGAGGAAAATTCCCCAAAGAAGACTGTTGATGGATCCATTTCACCAAGTTAAAGCTGAGCTCCATCCTCGAAACCAGAAACAGCACCATCGGAGAATCGAACTGCTTCACGAAGACGAACGACATCCTTCCGGCAATAATCTTCTTTGTGAGTCGGGACAACCCTGACCTCTCTTGAAAAATCCCTGAAGTTCCAGTTGAAAGTCGCCATGAAGTTTTTGTATAAATTTCCGAAGAAATATTCATATTCAGAAAGTATGAAATCATTTCTATTGCTGTTTGATAGTATTCAGCCTTTACTCACGAAACATGGGTGTAGATGGTTAGTTCACTACATGTTCGCTTGTATGGAATAGCAATTAGCGAAGTTCCATGTTGCTATTTTACTCCGTTGAAATATGTCCCAATTGCATTAAGTCCTTTAGCCTTCCATTTGCTCTTCGGTAATAGTATTAGAAGAACAAACTGCCTTATTAAATTGCTCCATTATACTGCAGTGTTGTGTCACAAAAGCAATCTGAAGTCTTTCTATTCCACTAGCCCTGTCGGCCGTAGCGTAGAGTCTGGCTATACAAAGTGTTTCTTCTGTGGCGAGAAAATCACTTTTGTCAGTCGTCTAATATTGTCAATAACTTCCAAAATACTTCCTCGAAATTGTTCAGCTTTTCTACAGTCCTTACTGTAGCAATGCACAAGAGAATTAGCTTATAGGCGACCGCTAACTGTTCACAGCTAATCTTGTAGAAGCGTTATAAGTGTCGTTTCAACTTCACCTAGATTTACTTCACAGTAAACCTGCACTGCTTGTATGTTCGATTCTCGTTGAATGCAGTGGCTTCGCCACGCGTTATAAAGACGACTTTTTCACTACTAAACTCACTCGACGTTTCACTGAAATGACTATTTGAAATCTGACGATTGATTTATAATCTGAGAATGAGGAATGAGGCTCCTCTCTTCTGCGCAAGGCCTTTTATGAACTTCATGAGGGGCGTATCTATCCCTTCCATTGCGTGTTACTGCGTCATCGCTAGAAGTTCCAACTTCGTCAATACATGACGGATTTTCATAATTCAAAAACTGAAAATAAATTTCACCAAAATTCCAGAACAATGCCTCTACTGCAAATGGATTTCCACAATTCTGCATTCCAAAAAGTAATAAAAATACCATAGTTTTAGCAATCTCCGTCTTCCTTTAGACTATCGTTCATTGGTTTAAGTCTCCCCTCCAATAGCATAATTTCTTCCTCAGCAGAATTCCACGTTTCCTGCGACTGCGTCGTACATCTCGGATCCTTCTCGAATAAATTGCTGACGTCACTGAGAATCTCAGCTCAAGTAGCCTGCTGGCATAGCGTCTGCGTCATCCGTGCTTACGTCATGACTACCCACGTCATAACTATGACAGCCATAACTTTCGCTATAATTTCCAAAATAGCCACCGTGGTTTCTATATAATTCAATTACGGGGGCATTCTCCTCTCACCACGTTTTAAAAACAGTTGCAAATTGTTTTTAAACTCAGTGTTACAAGTACCTCAACTCTCTTGAACACGAAATTGAATTATTACTGGCTTACTCTAGGATAGTATCTTTTTAAATTTCCAGCATTGAACTTGCCGTAAATGACATTATTCTCATCATCGTAGAGTTCATAGCAGTTGTTTCCATAGGCGTTCGTAATCCTAAACGGCCCCATGAATACATTTCCAAATTTGGGGTATATTTTCTTGCTCATATCAGCCTTGACAGGTCTGCGTAATAATACAAGATTTCCAACTTGTAAGGGTGCACCAAAACGTTTTTCAGCTACTCTTTTCAATCGTTTCTCTGCTGCTTTCTGGTGTTGTTCCTTCGCCTTGTCAATCCTCTGCTGCCTTCCTAGGTCGGGATCTCTAGGAATGTGGTTGAAAAGATTATCCCACGGCCTTTCTGGGTTTCTTCCAAGATGAAGTCGCATTGGCACTTCTCCTGTACTCTCCTGCACTGTAGAGTTCAGACATTCCTCTATAAGGGGTACAAATCTCACCCAACCAGAATGATCATTTGGACAGAAAATTCGACAGAATTTCGAAAATTCAGCCATATATCTTTCTGAGGAATTCGATTCTGGGTAACGCACACTTGAAAATAAGTGCTTAATGCCAAGCCTTTCCATATCCGCTGCAAATTCCACGGATGTAAACTGCGTTCCATGATCTGACAGTAGATATTCTGGTATACCAGCTTTAGGAAATACAGCATTTTCCAGTCTGCTTACTACGTTCCTTGTGTTCGCTTTCTGCATGGGACTCATTGTAACAAATTTGGAGAAAACATCCACGGTAACCAACAGGTACTGGTTACCCTGATATCCCTTCGGACAGGGGCCAAATATGTCCGTCGCCATAAGTTCGTTTGGCTTAGAAGGAATCATAGCCTTCGGTTTTCCTTTTAATAAAGCAGAAGCATACTTTGCTCTTTGACATTTGTCACATGATCTAATGACCTTGGCAATGCTGGAACGCATGTTAGTCCAGATAAATCTCTCTTTGAGAGTATTAAGAGTCTTATCTAAACCGGCATGTCCAGTTGCGTGATGAGCTACCCACACTAAATTGACAACAAGTTTAGGTGGCACTACTATTCGGAGTTTTGTATGCGCAGAGTCAGCATACTTGCATACGATGTCTCCACTAAAGACAAAGTGTCGTGAATTTCTCCGTGTAACTGCATAGTCAACATCAGTATTGTCCATGTAACCCTTGAGGAACCTGTACATTTTCCTTATTGGAGCGTGTCTCTTCTGTGACACACCGATTCGGGCTAACCTCCTAACGGTTTCTTGATCTTCTTGCTCCAATTGTACATGGTGTATCTGCACATTTTTAATAGGGTTACGTGATAGAGCATCAGCCAGTAAGTTATCTTTCCCAGGCTGGTGGACGATAGTGGCGTTAAACTGTTGGGTGAACAAAGCCCAACGTGTCAATCTATCACTCGACATGTCAGTTTGCAGCATAAACTGTAGTGCTTTATGGTCAGTAATAATGATGACCTTATGTCCCAGCAGTATTTTCTTCCAGGCTTGTAAAGCTGTCACAAAAGCTAACGCTTCAAGCTCTGTCGTGAAGTAGTTTTCCTCGTGCTTTTTCAACTTCCGACTAGTGAACGCAATGTAGTGCTTGTTGCCTGCCTCGTCTTTCTGGTATAAGACTGCACTAATGCCTATTCTCGATGCATCAGACTCAATATAGAACACCTTTTCAAAGTCTGGGTACTCCAGTTTCACATTATTTCTGAGCATCTCTTTCGCTTTCTCAAAAGCCTCGTCTGCAGCGGTACTCCATTTCCATCTGTTATTCTTCTTGAGTAAGTCATACAGAGGAGCCATAATTTCCGAGTATCTTGGACAGTGGCTGCTAATAAATTGGCATGCTCCTACAAATTCTCTGACTTGTTTCACCTTAGTTGGCTTTGGAAATCTCGTGATCGCATCTACTTTTTTCATGTTTGGATGATATCCATCTTTATCAATAGTATGCCCCAAGTAATTTATTTCCTGCTTCAAGAATTGACATTTTCCAAAATTCACCTTGATATTAGCCTCCCGTAAATTCTCGAACAACTTTCTCAAGTGCACTAAATGTTCTGCGGCGCTGGGTGAAGATACGATTAAATCGTCAATGTAGCAGATTACATTTTCTTTCACTTCGTCAGTGAGCTTACTATCAAGTGCTCGAATAAGTGCTGGTCCACTGTTAACCATACCAAAAGGCATTCGGACAAAGACCCATGACGTCTGGTCAAATAGGAATCCAGTGTACTGCATACTATCTTCTTCTAGCTGAACTTGATAAAATGAAGACGTCAAGTCAAGAACGCTGAAACATGCTCTCCCTTTGAATTTTCGAAGCAGATCTCTAATCTTGGGTGGTCGGTAATTTTCTGGAAGAATCTTCAAGTTAATGGTCCTGGCATCGAGACAAAGACGTATCTGACCATTACTTTTCTTCACTACTGTGATGGGGTTTATATAAGACGACGCCTGTTTTTTAATAATACCGTCTACCTCCATTTTTCTGATTAACCCTCGTACTTCTTGATAGTATTTCTCAGGAATGGGGTATATTCTCTTCTGGTAAGGGGTTTCATCTGTCAGCCTTATCTTGTATTTATAATCCTTAATCAATCCAGGCTTTTCATCGAAAACATCTTGGAATTCCTTTATCAGATCCTCAAATTCCCCCTGAATTTCTTCAAATCCTTCAGTTTTTCTACTGGGTATTTCTGCTAAATTTTCCACTTCATTAACTATAGTATTCAAAATTTCTTCCCTAAGGTCTATTTCCAGACTGTTTTTCACGTCCTGTTCTTCTATCTCTTCTGTGATCATGTACCCATCATTAAAGCTAATACTTCTGTTCTTCATGTCAATAATAGCTCCGACCTTCGATATAAAATCGATTCCAAGCACCATATCAAAATTGATCTTGCTCACCACAATGAAGATCTGTTCATAATTCCTTCCATTGATCTCAAAGTTCAATAACACTTGAATCTTGCACTTCACTGCCTTATCTTGGAATATCCCTCTCACTTTGACGGTAGAAACAGGTAGAACTGTCATGTTCTCTCCTCTTAGCAGACTTTGATAACATTCCTCTGAAATGATGGAGATAATTGCACCAGTGTCCATCAGGGCTTTATACTATTGGCCATCTATCCGTACAGAAATAATAGGTAAGGCACATGGTCTTTCCTCTTTAACGATACCCCTCTCTTCTAGCAAATCTTCATCAGTCACTTCATATATCTCATTAATCGTAATCAGGTGTGGTGTGGCAATGTATTTACAGGTTCTCACTGACGTTGAGAAATCGGCGTTTTTTTTTTTTGTGTTACCGACCTCAAAATTCTGCTGGCTCGTAGAAGGCCCAGGATCGATTACAACATCCTGCCTTTTCTTTTGGTTGTCGGCTTCTTTTTCCCGTAATTCTTTCAGGTATTGCTGGCTTTCCTTCTCTCTTTCCTGATACTGATCGGGTGTCATAACCTGACCTTGAGTATTCTGATTTCTGTTTTGGCTCTGGTTATTCCTGTTATAATTTCGGTTATAACCATTATTGTTATAATATCTGCCTCTTCCATTGTAATTTCCTCGGTTATAGTTCCAGCCTCTTCTCTGTTGATACGGTCGGTAACCTGGCGATCGGTTATTTCGAAACTGATTATTCCTGTGAGGACCTACATTGTCAGTTTTCTCCTCATCTGGCTTGTCAGTTTGTTGGACTTGGTCCATATATACAGTATTTATTTCCTTAAACTCCTGCCTTTGACCTTTCTGCACCACGTTAGGCATTGGACTTGTGTAGTCTAACCTCCTCAGTAATTCATCCATGCTGGTTAAATCCCTGATGTTGGACGAAATTATTAGTCTTCTCACCTCAACTGGCAGCATACGAGAAATCGCATCAATAAGTTGCTCCGTGGACAATGGGGGTTGTAAGAATCTCAAGCGGGATAATTGACTCGTAAAGAAATCAGCGTACCGCGTTGGAAGAGTACCGGAGTATTTTCTTGAATACACCTCCGCTCTTAACGAATTCTGCGCTTCTATAGACCAAAATCGTTTGATTAATGCCTCTGCAAACTCGTCAAAGTTACTGAATGTGTATCTAAATGCGCAAAACCATTCGAGGGGTCCTCCAATCAAATATCTCTCCACTATCTTCATCTCTCTCTCTCTGGGAATGTGAGCTTTGATGAAATAATCTTTGAGGTTCCTTACATATTCGATAGGTGTCAAACTATCCGTGTTACTGAATTTTTGCGGTTTATCTTCAAAATTCCTGATGACCGTTACGTTCCTCGGATATGAATCCGGGTAGTTTTTCCCACTATCACGATAGTTCCACTCAGGTTCCATGTTCCTCACGTCATCTTCCTCCCTGAATCTGGATATACGTTCTTCAGGAGTCACGTCTCTCTCTTCTGGATCTAGGTTATATCTTCTGGCATAATTCCTACTGGTTTCGCAAGCCAAGCCTACTGTATCCTTGTCAGTGATTTCCGTTAAGACTTTCTTGATTAACTCTTCTTTGTAGGTCTCCATTAAATTAGCCTCTCCTAACTTCAAATTCTGTAGTTTACTCGTCGTTTCATTCACATCAGAGACAACTTTATGAATCTGTTCCTCTAATGCAGATTTTAATGTTTGCACATCCCGATCTAATTGTGTTCTATCTTCAACTTGTCTTTCGGATAGCGAATCCATCCTGACGCTTAAATCTTTCCTAATCTGTACTACTTCATTGTAAATATCAATTTGAGTACTGGCAAGTTTCCTTTCAATACGATCCTGAATTTGGGTTACATGTTCCCCACTTGACCTATTCCACTCTTCTTTCCATATTGCTACATTTTCCGTTAACATTTCTGCTATGTCTAATTCAATATCCTCTTTCAATACTTTATTATGGTCTAATACTTGGGTTCTCATGACCTCTACATCAAACTTTAAACCTTCTAAAGACGCTGTCGTTCTAACTGACTCATCAACTAGCCTAGTCGTTAATGCACTTATATTACGTGTACAAAGAGTTTTCGAATTTTCTATCTCTTCCCTGACTTTATTTACATCAGTTTGGACTTTAGCAACGTCTACGAAAACTGTGTTGACCTCTACTTGAATTTTATTTATGTCACTTTGCATCTCGTTTACATCCGAATGAATGTTATTAATATCGACCTGAACATTGGACACATCAGTTCTAACATTTTGGATTCCTCTTTGGACTTCCTCAACCTTGTCTTGGACAGTCGCAACATCATTTTTGACAACAACTACCTCAGCCCTAGCACAAGAAATATCACTACGGACATTAGCAACATCTAAATTCAACATTGTAAGATCTTTATGCACATTAGCAACATCTATTTTAACATCAGCAACATTTTTATGCATATTAGACACATCTATTTTAACATTGGACATGTCTGAGCGGATGTCAGTTACAGTATTCTCAATTCCTTGGGTATTAATCTGTAAACGCGACATATTATCCTCTAAGTTAGCAGAACTGGTCTGAAGAGTTTTCATATTCTCCTCCATTCGACTAGCATTCTCCTTCATACTTTCATTCATGCTAGCTTTCAAATTAGCAGACAAATTACTAGCATTCTCCTCCATTCGACTAGTATTCCTAGCTTCCATTTCCTTTATGCTCTCACTCATGCTAGCTTTCAAATTACAGACATCTCCGCTAACATCATCTTCAAACTTTCATCTGCCATTACAATATTATTCAAAATTAGACTGCTGTAGGGACATACATCAAAAGAGCAAAATAACAACACTTGAGCAACACTTTTCACCATATATAATTTTGATCAATTTTCTGTCTTAAATCTAACTTATAACTACCTTATAATTAACTTTCGAAGACACTTCATGTTGAAAGAAACTCAAGCACATGTTCAAATTTCCCTGGCCCATTTTAAAATATCCTAACACAAATGATTTACATTTATAATCCAAATAATTTAATTTTATCTTTAATATGACTGAAATGTCATAAGCCGGTCAAATAAAATAAGATTCCAGATCATAGGCGATTTTCCTAAGTTTCCAGCCCATTTAACCTTTCTCAAGTTGTATAAGATCTGATCTTTTCTGAGTGTAATTTTCCTACTACAATACAACATTTAATTCCTATATAATCACACTCTTAAATTCTACAATTGGCCAAGACATCTAACAAAGAATCAACCTCTTTATTTGAGTCTAATCGAACCACACGTTTTAGGTTTGCCAATCCTACTGGCGTTCAACCTGGTGATCCAGTTATGTTGAATCGAGCCCCAACGTTTTAGGTGCGCCAATCCTTCTGTCCCCGTTTACCCGGATAGTAGGCTGTCAGATATCCGCCCCCTCAATCGGATTGCCAACAATCAATCGCACCAGCTCAGCTACATCCATGAAAATGGCACTGACAGATACTACCGAGGTTTGAACACAGAAGTTACCAAGAAAAATTATTGTGGAACACACCAAAATAGACGGGGTTTCATACTTACTTTTACTTACCTCTTATAAATATTTCGGGGATTGGGTTGACAACAGGATCATTAAAGTATGCTCTCACAATAACCTTCACCATGACATTTAAAAATGAACCAGACCGAAGACGAGAACTTTGAACTGTACAAGAGCTTTATTTTCAAATAAAGAGTATGAATTTCACAACTCAACAAAATAAACGTGGCTATCAGTAGCCTATGTCAATCTGACTACGTCCTCCTAAAGGACTTGCAAATTATCAAACAATATGTTAGCTCCCATGAGCTCAAAATAACGTAACATTTTAAAACACATTTGGATTGGATGAGGAAGTCAGGGTACGACATATATAGAGCATTTGGTTTCTTTTAATAAACATAACACTAGTATAAATAGGCACAAGGCCGGAGTATCGACCTCACCCGCTGGTAACCAGATGTCTAGCCAGCTGGTCTACTCCTCAACCTGGCGCATGCCTGTCAAATGGGGCTCCCTACTCACACCACACTGTGTAAGAATTCAGCTCCTTTTAAAGCTTTAAATGTCTACAAGACAACTCATACATATTGACGCAAATCTTTCAACTGCTTAACTCACATCCCACTGAATTATTTTAACATTCCCTAAACTTGTTAAGTTATCATCCAAATGTTTAAAAAGCATAGTTTAGAGTATAAAACACACTCTTAAATGTTTATAACAAAATCACATAAATTATTTATAACAATTAGAAATTGTTTATAATATTGTCGAAAATAACTACAAAAATTTTTAAACACGCCTTTAACATTACTTTCGTTCCACATTATTGTCAAAGATATTTACATTTATTATTTACAATATCAACATTTAAATTATTTAAATTAATAATTTAAGAAATACATTGAACCACATGTTTTATCCGGTTGGTAAATTCATAATCGTGTTTAATATAATCGACCAATGAAGGTTAGTTATACATGTAAATGTCACAATCTGGTTTAATAAAGGTTGTAATAATTTTAATTATTTGTGACGGTAATCTTCATTCAAAATCTTATCTCAAATTCTTTCAAACTCTTGTTAATTATAACAGTAAATTCACTTGATTAATTTTCAACGAACTATGACAATACACTCTAGCGGAAAATACTTCGCTTACAAAATAATGCACAAACTGCATTCAAAATAGCCCCAAAATTCATCATATATTAATCTATATGGCATTAAAACTTCCACCGAACTTACAAAACTTCCACAAATAATTCTTTATCATTATTAACTGCTGTGGGAATCTCCTTCATTTATTTAAGGGCATTATACATCAGCGACTTTCAACATGTCCGCTGCACTATCGATTATACATTCATAGTTCCACTTAAAAATTCATATATCAATAATTGTTTCAAAACTGTTGTCATTTAAACTTCGTGGATTTCATTCATGAATCGAAATGAAATAAAAATTTGCCAATCACAAACAAATTTAATAGTGAATACGCTTATATACGCCTGTCTGGTCTATCAAAATTTAAGATTAACATCTTCATAGAATTGTAGTATAAAAATACTATCATCAAACAAAGTGCGACTAACTGCAAAATAGTCGAATAGAATCCAATCAGACTGGGGAATGCAAACATCATTATATAAATCTCTATATGAGAAAAAACCTAACACAAGTTTCACGAATTTAATGCATTCAATAATTCATAATTAATGTTCATCTTTCACAAAATTGCCTGTGATGCAATGGTCGTTCATGACTGACGATAAATGTCTGTGTTGCAATCAATTCAAATAACGACTAGTATTTCCAAGATCGTCGACAACGTACTGGATTTTAACGCTCTAAAATCATTTAAATGTTCTTCCTTCTTGATGATGACAGAAAATTGGTCAAAGTAATTAAACTGGGGTAGAATTACTTTAATAAAGTGACACGCTGTCTAAATTTAAATCTACCATAAAAATCATTAACTTACAGTCAAATCGTGACTACAAAAATAAGCAAATTACTGAAAAATCTAAATATCAGTCTCAACTGATTCAAAATCATTTAACTATGCCCATGACATAACAATGTCTTAATAAAACGTCGAAAAAGGCATAACTCATCAAGGTGTACTGAGAATAGGAATCTCAAACAAGAATATCGGGCAAAAATACATGAGGACAAAAATATGGGAAAAAAGGTTGCTCAAATATTGCTAAGAAACTCAAATACAATAAACGTTCACGACTACCTTATCTGCCGATTGACGTTCCAGAGGAAAATTCCCCAAAGAAGACTGTTGATGGATCCATTTCACCAAGTTAAAGCTGAGCTCCATCCTCGAAACCAGAAACAGCACCATCGGAGAATCGAACTGCTTCACGAAGACGAACGACATCCTTCCGGCAATAATCTTCTTTGTGAGTCGGGACAACCCTGACCTCTCTTGAAAAATCCCTGAAGTTCCAGTTGAAAGTCGCCATGAAGTTTTTGTATAAATTTCCGAAGAAATATTCATATTCAGAAAGTATGAAATCATTTCTATTGCTGTTTGATAGTATTCAGCCTTTACTCACGAAACATGGGTGTAGATGGTTAGTTCACCACATGTTCGCTTGTATGGAATAGCAATTAGCGAAGTTCCATGTTGCTATTTTACTCCGTTGAAATATGTCCCAATTGCATTAAGTCCTTTAGCCTTCCATTTGCTCTTCGGTAATAGTATTAGAAGAACAAACTGCCTTATTAAATTGCTCCATTATACTGCAGTGTTGTGTCACAAAAGCAATCTGAAGTCTTTCTATTCCACTAGCCCTGTCGGCCGTAGCGTAGAGTCTGGCTATACAAAGTGTTTCTTCTGTGGCGAGAAAATCACTTTTGTCAGTCGTCTAATATTGTCAATAACTTCCAAAATACTTCCTCGAAATTGTTCAGATTTTCTACAGTCCTTACTGTAGCAATGCACAAGAGAATTAGCTTATAGGCGACCGCTAACTGTTCACAGCTAATCTTGTAGAAGCGTTATAAGTGTCGTTTCAACTTCACCTAGATTTACTTCACAGTAAACCTGCACTGCTTGTATGTTCGATTCTCGTTGAATGCAGTGGCTTCGCCACGCGTTATAAAGACGACTTTTTCACTACTAAACTCACTCGACGTTTCACTGAAATGACTATTTGAAATCTGACGATTGATTTATAATCTGAGAATGAGGAATGAGGCTCCTCTCTTCTGCGCAAGGCCTTTTATGAACTTCATGAGGGGCGTATCTATCCCTTCCATTGCGTGTTACTGAGTCATCGCTAGAAGTTCCAACTTCGTCAATACATGACGGATTTTCATAATTCAAAAACTGAAAATAAATTTCACCAAAATTCCAGAACAATGCCTCTACTGCAAATGGATTTCCACAATTCTGCATTCCAAAAAGTAATAAAAATACCATAGTTTTAGCAATCTCCGTCTTCCTTTAGACTATCGTTCATTGGTTTAAGTCTCCCCTCCAATAGCATAATTTCTTCCTCAGCAGAATTCCACGTTTCCTGCGACTGCGTCGTACATCTCGGATCCTTCTCGAATAAATTGCTGACGTCACTGAGAATCTCAGCTCAAGTAGCCTGCTGGCATAACGTCTGCGTCATCCGTGCTTACGTCATGACTACCCACGTCATAACTATGACAGCCATAACTTTCGCTATAATTTCCAAAATAGCCACCGTGGTTTCTATATAATTCAATTACGGGGGCAGTACCTTCTTCAAGGCCACGGCCGCCTCCTTCCCTCTTCCTTGCCTATGCATCCTGACCTTCCATTACCTTCCCTCATGACGCCCCTGTTCGCTTTGCAGGTGAGGCCGCCTGGGCGAGGTGCCAATCACACCTCACCAGTTGTATCCCCTCCGATTAGATGTTCCCAGTTCTAGGACACTGCCCGTAGAGGCGGTAGTGGTGAGTTCCCTCGCTGAGTCCGTGGGTTCCACCAACCTGGAGGGTAAAACGACTAAGAAAGAAAGAAAGTACACTTATTTAGTTAAACTAACACAACTAGTCAAAATTTCTTAGTTATGTGTGACTTTTTGTTATGATACTGAAAGTGGTGATCGAACTTCAAATTTGCTTGCTTAGTGTGAAAATGTGATTGTTGGCAGTGCACGAGAAGAGCAGCCCGCATCCCGACCACATACCACTCAAGCAGCTAAGTTCACAATCCACTCTAATCAGAGGCGGCTTCGGTGGCGTAGTTGGTAGCATGCTGACCTTCTATGCCCACGGTCGCGGGTTCAAACCCAGATGAAGTCGTCGGATTTTTTAAGAGCGTCAAAAATCCCTCAGTATGACTTCCTTCGGAGGGGAAGTAAAGCCGGCGTGGGGGTCCCAATGTCTTAGATTTACGACATGAAAAAGAACCTTCCACTAACTACACTTGTGTGAAGCCAAATTTTGTAGGTTAGGTTCATTAATGCTCTTTAGTTACAATGTTAGTCACCGGGCGCTGGTTGCGATGGCATCCAGTAGTAGCAAAGTTCACAGCTAGGCATCGTGGACGGTAGCATTTGATAGCTAAAGTAGGAACTACTTGAAAATAGCGTCGGCAGTCCTTACCTGAATTAAAAACAGATAACACACACTAATACAGCCATCCCTCCCTATATTATTCTGCTAAGGTCCCATTAACACCAGCCTACACACATGGGGTACCTACAGGTTCAGCATAACCCAATGCGTAAGCGAAACGCACTCACTTACTCCTTAAATGACTCACAATTAAATAAATACCTTAAAACATGTTGATTTACAATGAAATAATGAAAGATTGCAACACGGTAACCATGGTAACAGAATCTCACAGGTCCATCTATTTTTAGCCTATTTTCAATTTTGAAAAAATAGGCTTATGAGATCACCTTTTGTCCGTGTGTGTGTGTGTGTGTGTGTGTGTGTGTGTGTGTGTGTGTGTGTGTGTGTGTGTGTGTGTGTGTGTGTGTGTGTGTGTGTGAGAGAGAGAGAGAGAGAGAGAGAGAGGTGTGTGTGTGTCCTCCCTTAATAAAATCTAAACGGCTGGAGCGATTTCAATGAAACTCGGTAAGTTCATAGCACTATTCCCGGCGACGATCAGCGACCTCGACCGTGCCCTTCAAATTTTGTTACGTCTCACCAATCCAACATGGCGGCTGTGCGAAATATTTCACTAGCATTCAATATCTCCGAAACTATTACCGATATCGCCCTGAAATTGTGTACGGTGATAAAGGGCACTACTAGAAGTTCACCTATGAGACTTTCAAAAACCTGGTGACTACAAAACCAACATGGCGGTCAAGCGAAATTGAGACTTTTAAATAGACATTTCTCGCGATTTAACTATCCAAACGTAATGAAACTTGGTACAGCAAATGTTTACACACATTGTAATCCACTGGAGTCTAATTTACTTCAATTGTTTACATAACCTCAAAATGGCGGTTGTGCGAAATATTTCACTGACATTCTATATCTCCGAAACTATTACAGATATCATCATGCAATTTTGTACGGTGATAAAGGGTACTAATACAAGTTTACCTATGTATATTTCATAAACGTGTAAAGTACAAAACGAACATCGCAACCAAGCGAATTTGAAATATTTCAATAGACTTTTCTCGTGATTTAACTCTCTGAGCGCAGTGAAATGTGGTACAGTAAATGATTTTGCAGATTGTAATGCACTGCCATCTAATTTAATTTAATTCAATTGTTTACATAACCTCAAGATGGCGGATGTGCGAAATTTTAAAATGAAGTTTTTATTATTGTGTCGTAATCATGCGATCGAAGTGAAAGTTTGAATAATGAAGCTAGGCAATAATTGTCCTTGAATGGTACATAACTCTATGGCATATACATATAACAATCCTAAATGGCGGGCTTCCGAAATATTTAGATGGTTCTCAATATCTATGAATCTTTTACAGCAACCAAACTGATTTTTTTTATGTTCATAGAGACTATGAACATATGTTCACCTATAGGACTTTCAGTAACCTGGTGAGCACAAATCCAACATGGCGGCGACGCAAAGTATAAATATTTAAATGGACGTTTCTCGCGAATTAACTATCCGAGTGCCGTGAAACGTTGCACGTTAAATGCTTATACAAATGTTTATCCACTGGCATGTAATTTATTTCAATTGTCTGCATAATCAAAAGATGGCTGGTGTGCGTACTTTTAAAATCTCGTTTTTACTTCTTGTGTTCAAATCATGCGATTGAAGTTTGAATACCACACGTACACAATAATCTTAATGTAATAGTACAAAAATAAAAATCCATCCTGGCGACCATATGAAATATTTAGACGGTTCTCAATATCTATGAATCTGTTACAGCAATTAAACTGAAATTTTGTATGTTGATGGAGACAATTAACATGAGCAGGATATATGAAAATAGGCTGTATAGTTCTTCACGGAACTACTTGTTGTAAGACGCAATGCAATTCCAATTATTACATTACTGTGAGAAGCCTCCGTGGCTTAGGCGGCAGCACGCCGGCCTCTCACCGCTGGGTCCGTGGTTCAAATCCCGGTCACTCCATGTGAGATCTGTGCTGGACAAAACGGAGGCCGACAGGTTTTTCTCCGGGTACTCCGGTTTTCCCTGTCAAAATTTCATTCCAGCAACACTCTCCACTATCATATCATTTCATCTGTCATTCATTTAATCATTGCCCCAGAGGAGTGCGTCAGGCCTCGGCAGCCGGCACAGTTCATATCCTCGCCGCTAGATGGGGGCTTCATTCATTCATTCCATTCCTGACCCGGTCGGAGACTGGAAGCAGGCTGTGGATTTTATTTTACATTACTGTGAAAGGTTATCACTGAACCAAATTAAGCTGTAAAATTTATCAATACAGTATAATGCGCTTAAGGGGGTCAAGGAGTACTCTAGAATTTTTTCACGCAATTTTCACGTGTGAGTAGCGGTTTCGGTGGCGTAGTTGGTAGCATGCTGAGCTTCTATGCCCAAGGTAGCGGGTTCAAACCCGGCCGGAGCCGTCGGTTTTTTAAGAGCGTTAAAATCCCTCAGTATGCCTTCCTTCGGAGGGGAAGTAAAGCCGTCGGGCCCATGTCACAGATTTATGGCATGTCAAAGAACCTTCCTCTAATTACACCTGTGTGAAGCTAAATTGTATAGGTTAGGAATGTCAACAACGCTCTTAGGTTTCTACGTTCGTTGCCAAGAGCCGACTGCGGTGGCGTCTAGTAGCTAGTTCTGAACTAGGCCTAGTAGTCGTTGACGGTGGCGTTTGGCGGCAAAAGTAGGAACTATTTACAAAATTCAAAGTTGCAGTTCTTACTTGAATTAAAAACAGATAACACACACTAATACAGCCATCACATTTAACACCGGTTATCAGAAAGATTCTACACACACCCAAAGTACACGGGGCTACATGACCGCGTTGTCACAGCCCCTAAACTTAGGAACCAACCAACCAACCACGTGTGAGTGTGGTACGAAAGGTCTTTGTCACCCGACTATAAAGCTTCTCCGAAAACCACATTTAAAGGCCCTTAAATTAACAGTGTCTGTGATATTCCCAGAAAACTAACTTCGCTCTGATATACCTATGAAGGAAAGACAAACCCCTAACTACTGCACCAGTAGCTGAATTGATAAAGTCTGATTATTCATACCAAGGATAAATCAGTCATAGCATTCATGATTGAGATTTTGCTAAGTGTACTCTTTACAACTAGAATATTCGCGGGTGAAGCCGCGACGGGTAATGCTAGTCACAATATTAACACCGGTTATCAGACAGATTCTACACACGCCCAAAATACACAGGGCCACATGACCGCTATGTCGCAGCCCCTAAAGGCCTAAACTAAGGAACCAACCAACCCACCAACTCTAACCAGACCATTTAACAACATTTCAGCCTTTTAACAGCTGTATTAGCCGTACTTTTTATAGATTCTGTCGATATTATGAGGGTAGGTGTTTGAGGACCGTTTTTCAGTTTCATGGTTGGCATTGTGTGATTTAGTAGTGTATTGTAGAGCTATTTCATAGATTTGTACTTTGAGAGCTGATGATGCTCGCTTGACGAACGAAATATGTCATTCTATAGTTTCTCCCTCTTCTGTAATCCGTAACAAATATTATTATTCACATGTATTTTGTTTTTCAGTTTGTTTTTATCATTTCGCAGTAATTGGGATAAAATTGTTATGACTGATTGAAAAAGTGCAATTTCAGTAACTTCCTATGTCTAGTAATCACTGTAGCAGCGTCACTTAGCAGGCAACTGTCAAGTAATCCTGTGAGAACAGGCCACTTAATATGTATAGTTGGGGAATTTCCAATGCTCCAGACCGGGATTGCCGTGTTAGTGATCAGATCATGACCAATATTGTCGAGTCATGCCAGTTGAAACTCTAATGTCACCCGGGTGTTGTAAACTAGTCTCTTCCACTCCACATGTAGTTTTAATTCAATTAATGTTTCATAGATTTTATTGTCAAAATAATGCCCTACGAATCATAACAGGCGCAATAAAAACCACACCTATAACCGCCTTGCAATTATATATCCACAACTTACCAATCGAAGAAGAGATGAAACATCAAACAACCAATGCATATCTCAGTATACAAAGACCACCTCAAATGACATGGATAAAAAAAACAGTTTCTAGCCCCAATCTTAAAACACAAAAAGATCCCTTAAGTCTCGTCAAAGAATATATCAATAAGAGCAATCTGCAAATAAAACTTAAACCACTCTGTATGCCAGTCAACCCCATTGAATATATACAAGTGACTACAGATCTTACTTTGTTAGAAGAGGTCTGCAAGAAAGACTCTTCGCCGCATGATCTAAAACAACTGGCCATCTGTACAATAGAAGAAAGATATTCGTCTAACCAATGGCTAAAAATATTTACAGATGGCTCACAAGACAAAGAAAATAGAACTGGAGCAGGAATATATTCATCTTCCTTCTCACTCTACTTCCCAGTTGACCAAAACAAAACTAACTTTGATGCTGAGATGAGAGCAATTTCACATGCACTCCATCAGTTATTAGCCAGAAACATTGATTAACAAAAATGTGTTATCATCACAGATTCAAAAGCAGCCATCCAAGCCATCTCGTCAAATTCATTCATTCATTCATGTTCTCAATCCGTAGATTGGTCGGCAGCAATCCTCCTCTTCCATTCTTCCCGGTCGCCAGTCAGTCTCTTCATGTATCTGTATGAATGGACATTAACATCTGTTATGATCTGCTTGATGTATTGCAGTCTCGGTCGCCCTCTTCCCCTCTTGCCCCGAATTTTGCCATCTAACACAGTTACCATAAAGTCATTGTGGCGATAGAGATGTCCTATCAGTTGGTCTCGTCGTTTCCGTATTGTTTTGAGAAATGCTCTCTTTTCATTAATGTTTTTGAGTACTTCGTCATTCGTCACTCTTGCGGTCCATGGAATTTTTCCCATCCGCCGCCAACACCACATTTCAAAAGCTGCAGGTCTTCTTTTATCAGCACATCCCATTGTCCAAGCTTCTGAGCCAAACAAGGCTACACTCCACACATAACATTTTAAAAATTTAGTCCTGGTCTCAATAGATATATTCTTTGAAGTCAGAAGGGATTTTTTGCTGTTAATGCAATTTTGGCTTGGGAAATTCTAGCTTGAATATCAATTGAACTTTTTCCAGTGGAAGTAATTTTACTCCCTAGATAGGTGAAAGTGTTAACTTGCTTAAGTGGAGCACCAGCTATGTGAATAGCTGCAATAAGTTGTTCTCTAGCGCGTACTATTATTTCCGTCTTTTTAATATTGATTTTCATATTATATTTTTCATGTAGAATCCTGTTCATTTCCGAGAGTGCATGTTGCAGTTTCTCTTCACTGGTTTCCATGACTGCTATGTCGTCTGCAAACCTTATTGTCTTGACTGCTACTCCGTTGATCATAACTCCTCTCATAACTGTCTTACATTCCTCAATGCCTTTCTCAATATATAAGTTGAAAAGTGCAGGCGATAAGCTGCATCCCTGTCTAACTCCTTTGTGAATACAAGCTTCTTGCACTACTCCGCATATGTCCACAATGCTTTTTTGATTTTTATACAGTTCATAGATTATCCGTCTATCTCTGTAATCCAAGCCAATATTAGTCATAATTTCCATGAGAATATTCCAATTCTCGTTATCGAATGCTTTTTCAAGGTCCACAAAGGCAATATAAAGTGGTTTCCTTATATCCATCATTTTATCAATTACTTCTCGAATTAGTAATATGGCTTCCCTTGTTCCTCTGTTCGTCAAATTATAAGCCTCAAAATAAAGAACTGAAATAATTTTTTGGTATGATAAAACCCCTTCAAAGACTCCACAAACAGATCTCATTTCAGTGGATCCCTTCTCATATTGGAATAGCAGGTAATGAAGAGGCAGACAGAGTAGCCAAAGAAAAAGGTACCAAACTACAACAACCTGTCAGTCAGACTGATTTTATGTCAGCAAAAAGGATCTTGAAAAATACTATCAGAAACAGGTATGAAAAAATGGCAAAGAAAACAGCAGAAACCAATTGATGGAAGGACATTGATGCTAAATGGGATCAATATAAATTAACACGAAGAAGAGAAGCTGTAGCCTCCTTCAGACTTAACACTGGCCATGACTGCCTTGCAGCTCATCTGAAACGAATCAACATCCTGAGATCTGAAGAATGCACACTTTGTCACGAACCTGGAAGTAAAATGGATAAGGGGCACCTGCAACATTGCAACAAACTTGATGTGACTGCTAGAACTTCAGGAAACCTCACACAACTCTATTGGAACGCAAGAAAGCTGATGGATTGGAATCCGGGCTAGCCATTGGAAACAACAACAACAACAACAGATTTTATTGATAAGCATATTATTTTAAGAGTAATAAATTTTGCTTCTGGTATCTTATGCACAAAAAAAACATTCAAACTTTTGGAATATTTTTCCATTTAATAGTTTCTGGAAAGTTTTCGTCATAATCTACAATATCAAACAGGATACTGTCTGCAGTCAAAAATATCAGTAATATTGTGTGCGACCATGATGGTGAGGTTTGCAATCGCAAAGGCCTGCATCAGCCAAATTGGTGGAAAGTGGATGCGAAAGAACTATGAGGATGTAAATCAGAGATTCAGTCCTTGTCAATTTTGCGGCTAAGTCTTGTGAGTTATCTGAGCCAGTGTGAGTGTGAGATCCCAGATAAGTGGTAAGTGGCCGAGAGGTGGCGAATAACGAGTCTCGGTTAATTAAAAACCAACATGGCGAGCGAGCACAAACAGTTCCCTTTTTATCATTACTGCAGATTGTATCACCAGTCCTCTCATTCAAGAATGTTCCTTCCATTCACTGCTATTGTGACCGCCCGCGTGCAAACTTAGCTCTCATTCGATCACTGTTTGATTAACTTTCGTACAAAACGACTAACTCAGGCGTATTTCCAAGGGTCATTAGTCCCTAATGAAATTGTAAAATAGAATATAAAAAGAATACTATTTCAATGTGAGAGAAAATATCCACCATTACAACACTGCCATAAAACCGGAATGCTTATGGT
This sequence comes from Meconema thalassinum, assembly GCA_946902985.2. Taxonomy (NCBI): domain Eukaryota; kingdom Metazoa; phylum Arthropoda; class Insecta; order Orthoptera; family Tettigoniidae; genus Meconema; species Meconema thalassinum. The sequence continues at coordinate 77,489,945 of OX336401.1, read as the reverse complement.
ATTCATATTTCAATTTTCTTCGCTTTGTCAGTGGTTGTTTGGACGTGATCATCATTAACTTCATCATAATTATTAATAATTAAATATTAAAGTAATATCTAAAGTCCCAGTACTGCAGCTCGTTCACTAAGGTATGCAGTGGCGTACCGACCGAGGGGGGTTGGGGTTTAAATCCCCCCCTAAAGACATTTGTTTACTTGAAACTATACAGGGTGTCCGCAGCAAGCCCTACTGTGTGTTGTAACTCGTTCGTTTTTCAAGATATTTTAATTTTGACATTTGCTTTGGGAAGTACTTTTCAAGCTCTAGAACTTTTGTCTGGTTTGTTTTTGTGTGAAGTTCACACATAACGCGCAAATCAAATTTTTGTGGTACGATTTTGACACTTTTTTGCCCAAATCGGTTTTTTGACTTCACCTATTGAAAGAGCGACATCGAATTAGTCGAATTATCCACCAAAATATCAGTTATTGCCCAAATCAAAATCGCAAAATGCGAGTTTGTGTTTAGATTTTCGTCCGCTTAAAGCATGCGACCTGCCTTTGCCCGGCCCGGTCGAACCAATCTAAACACAAACTCGCATTTTTCGAGTTTGATTTGGACGAAAACTGATATTTTGGTGGCTTATTGGACTAATTCGATGTCGCTCTTTCGATAGGTGATGTCAAAAAACCGATTTGGGCAAAAAAGTGCCAAAACCGTTCCACAGAAATTTGATTTGCGCGTTATGTGTGAACTTCACACAAAAACAAATCAGACAAAAGTTTTAGAGCTTCAAAACTACTTTCCAAAGCAAGTGTCAAAATTAAAATATCTTGAAAAACAAAAGAGTTACAGCACTAAGTAGGGCTTGCTGCGAACACCCTGTATACTGTCCCATCTATCAGCCGTTTTACATTATCACCTTCTTTACTAGCGGCTTCGGTGGCATAGTTGGTAGCATGCTGATCTGCTGTGCCCAAGATCGCGGGTTCAAACCCGACTGAAGTCGTCGGATTTTTTAAGAGCGTTAAAATCGTTCAGTATGCTTTCCTTTGGAGGGGAAGTAATGCCGGCGGTCGCATGTCATAGATATATGGCATGTAAAAGATCATTCCACTAACTAAACTTGTGTGAAGCTAATTTATAGGCTAGATTTCGTTGAAACGCTCTATCAAAGTCTCAACGTTCACCACTAGGTGTTAGTGGCATCTGGTAGCGAATGTTGGAACTACTTGAAATTGAAGGGAACTTGTAGTTCACCCCATGGGTGTCCGCTTGAAGCAGCTACAGCCTTGGCACGCCGAACATGATCTCGGAAACTCCCAGCACTAAAAGCCATACGAAAAAAAAACACTGTATATATTTTAAATGTGAGCACGTTCGTCACTTGGTAAATGTCCTGCACTATAGTCGCAGCGTGACTCCTCCTTCAGCGTTGGACTTAGCCATGGATCAGTTTTTCTGTTGAAGTGTGCGATCGGTAACTTTTATCACACCGTTTTAAATGTGTGTGTCCGTTTCGTTAAAGATCATTCTGTACATGAGGAGTTTCTGCAATGTATTCCTATCAATCATGCAGATAAAGACATTGTGATTGGCACATTTTGAGAGCCAATAGTAATGGCAGTTAGAACATGGAAAGCAACACATTATTTTTTCACACACATAATATAAATATTATAAGCAATCACGTATGGACATGATGATACCACTGCATCATTTCAGTTTTAATATTTAGTTACTGTTTTCCATATTTAAAAATGAATCACTTTTTTAATTTTTGATGTGTATGTCGTTGTACCAATCTCCGCCACCGCGCGCGCTCATTGTTTCCGTTGCATTTCCATCCCACTTCCGTCCCTTTTTACAAAATCACCCCCACACAAAAATATACAGCAACCGAGTGGAATGCTTTTACACATTAACAAGATGTTCAGTCAAGAACATATAGCCTACTTTCTCTAAATGCATAGGTATTGTTATAACTCTTTGCCCTTTCAAGGAGTATAATTGAATGTTGGTTGTAGTAGCTTGTTGAAATACAACGTACTATACGGATATTAAACATGAATATGAGGTGCCTATTGCTAGTGCTACCTCTGTACCAAATTTCGTTCAATTCGGTTTTACCGTGTTTGAATTGATAGGGGGAATTCATTAACACACATACATGGCCGCCATCTGCAAACTATTGGGCTGATGGCCTTGTAGTTTAGTCAAAAGACGCTGGCCAAATGAATATATGTTGCCGCAAATTTGGTAGAGATCGGATGATTAGGTTAGTCGTAATTTGATTTAGGCTTTTAACATTTGGGTGGCCGCCATTACGTTTTCGTCAAGATGGCGGCGATATAAAACATGATACTGAGATGTCCTTTGCTAGTGCTAACTCTGTACCAAATTTCGTTCAATTCGGTTTCACCGTGTTCGAATTCATAGGGAAGACGGACAGACATTCAGAGTACACACACTCACACACACACACACACACACACAGACACACAGACAGACACACAATTTTTGGCCCTGCATAGATCTCGTATAAATTTTTTGCAAAAATCGAAAGTAGGCTAAAAATATCCACAACCGAGCGGGAAACAATTATGATTTATTAAATCTTACTACTTTGGCTGTGTTCTTATTTAATGTAAGGTATTGTCGGCCAAAATACAGCTCTATGTGTAATGTATATAGCATACGGTTTAATTCAAGGTTTGGAGGCCCCATTAAAGAAATTCCTACAATAAATCATATTCACGTTATCGTTCTTTGTAGTGAAAATATGCATTATATCATATTTTTGAAAGGATTTGTCACTGGAGTTTTACAAGTAGTTATTGCAGAAATACTAGTAATGTGAACTTACCGATGGTAACAGCACGAAGGAATCCTTCATGTTTGCTGGCACAAGGTAGCACTGTGAGTTCATTCTTTAAAAAAGTAAGTAAGTAATATGGAATTATTCGAATAACATGTCAGTTGTTACACATCATATGCGACTACTCTAAGGCTCGTTTGTCTTTTGTTTTTGTTTGTTTATTGTGCTGAAAGAGTAATTAGCCCTAAAATAGTTTTCATCCAAAGATAATGTTTATTTAACTACAGTATTGTTTTTATGAATATTAATCGAAATAACATTTTAATAATGTATGATGATGATGATGACTGTCATTTTAAGGGGCGGTACAGCAAGGTCATCTGCTCCTTTAATAGTGTAGGCCTGCACAATTACCCTTCTATAGTAATGACCCCCCCCCCCCCTCCAAAAAAATCCTGCGTACGCCACTGTATATATTTCTTGTCAGGTGAGCCACCCATGGTTTAACCATGGTTTAACCCATACATGTTTACTTTATCTTTCCGTTTCTTTTATATACCGGCCTTGCCACTACAGAATTACAACCAGCATAATACAGTTAAATGAACAAGGAACTGTCCTTCGTCCATTTCGTTGAACTATGATAAAATATTTGGTGTGATTTATTTATTTATATATTTATTTATTTATTTATTTCATTGTGTCAGATAACATATAACATACACATAAAACAATCCAGCTATGGACCACGTCATTTATACTGCTTCCGTCTTTGGGCCTTGATCTTAGCCCAGTATTCACGCATTCGCTGCCTGTGAAACTCCCTTCTTGCCGGTTTTTAATTTCGCATCTTTTTTTATTATTTTAATTGGTGGTGTTCTCCAAGCTTTTTTCTTCAAAAGATCACGGTCCATAATGTGTGCGTGGGTCAACTATGTATTCTTGCAAATCCTTGTCTACCTCACAGAACAAGGGGCCCTTGGTTTTCTTGTTAAGAAAATAGGTAAATATCCGATTGGCGATTCTCTCGGGTTCCTTACTAGTTAAGTGGCTATAGAAAGATATTCTTCTCTTCCAAATTACTTGAGATATCCTATCTACATGATGGTACAGCTCATTGTCATGCCGTCTCCTGTATTCACCATCGTCTCTCGACGGCCCTAAAATCTTCCTCAGGGTCTTCCTTTCCTTAGCTTCCAATTTCTCAACCAGACCCTTCCTATTCATTGCCAGGCATTCTGCTGCGTACAGCGCCTCAGGTCGGATAACTGTACGATAGTGTCTTAGTTTGGCATTGCGGGACACTGTTCGCTTGTTGTACACTCCTTTCTCTAGCTGGTAGGCCACTTCCATCTTGTTCATTCTTGATGTGAAGGCTTCCTTCTCTGATATGTTGGGCTCGATCCACTCCCCTAGGTACTTAAACTTTTTTGTCTGACGGATCTTTCCATGTTCAACATTCAATTCTTTGACTGCAGGGTTAATATTAGTTATAAACTCGGTCTTCTCAAAGGAAATCTGTAAGCCTGCCTTTGCCACTTGTATTCTGAGTTGGTGACTTGTTTTGCAGCTGTGTCTAGGGAATCAGAGAAGATTGCTAGATCATCTGCGAAAGCTAGGCTGCCAATTGTCAGGTCCAAGCTCCTGCAGCCCATTCTGACGCCATTTTCAAACACTTCTTTACCCATCTCCTTGCGCCATTCACGAATTACTTTCTCCAGTACACAGTTGAAGAGTAAAGGTGTCAGTCCATCTCCCTGCCTCACACCCGTCCTGATTTAGAAAGCGTCTGAAACGTCTGCTCTAAATTTCACTCTGGAGTTTGTGTTTGCCAATGTCTGCTGGATAATTGCTCGTGTTTTGTCGTCCAAACCCATTTCTTTTAAGATATGGAAGAGTGTGGTTCGATCAATAGAATCATAGGCCTTCTTGAAGTCAACGAAGACAACTACGTACTTCCTGTTTCTGAGCTTCAAATATGAAAGAACAGATTTAAGACTCATGATCTGCTCTGCACATGGACGACCTTTCCTAAAACCTCCTTGATATTCTCCCTGCTGAAAGTCCAGTTGTTCCTCTGCCTTGGTCTAAAGGGTTTGGAGAGAATTTTGTACGTTGTTATGCGGAGAGAAATGCCACGATAGTTGTTTACGTCTGTATTGTCACTTTTCTTATGCAGAGGGTGAATCAAAACTGATGTCCAGCCACTAGGGAGTTCCTCGGTTTCCCATATCTCCTGAATAATTTCAGTGAGTTTACTGATTGCCTTATCACTTGCGTACTTCCAGAGTTCAGCTATTATGCCATCCTCACCTGGTGTTTTGTTGTTCTTTAATGAATGAATGATCTGCTTGATTTCCTCTTTTGTTGCTGGAGAAGAGTCTGGGTTAGGGTGGGTAGTTTCATCAAAGGTGAATTGAGATTGTGGAGCTTCACAGTTAAGAAGAGATTCAAAGTAATTTGCAAGGATCTGGCAATTGTCCTTGTCATTGAAGCCTAGTTTTCTTGTATTATCTCTAAAGTGTAGGTTTGGAGGTATAAATTTACTCAGATTACGCTTAAAAGTTCTGTAAAAATCCTGAGTATTGTTTTTGATGAAGTCCTGCTCAATCTACATAAGCTGGTTTTTTTTGTCAAAGATCCTCTTTATTATTAATGTTATTTAATTATTTTAGCCTACTTTTCTCATTTTGCAAAAATGAGGAAAAAGTAGACATATTAGCCTACTTTCTACATTTTAAAAAATTAAGAGAAAAAGTAGACCTACAAGATCGATCCGGGAAAATGTGTGTCTGTGTGTGTGTCATCAACTCCTAAACGGCTACAGCTATCGAAACTAAATTTGGTACTGCACTCGAATTCATCCCAGCTCAAGACTTTGACTGAGTCGAGGATCGAACAGACTTGTGAGCCATGAGAGAGACATAATTGGAATTTTGAATTAAAACAATATAACATTCACATGTGCATTTTAGGATGTGAATAAAGCATATTGATGAAATTGTGGAAATTTTTAAGCATTTTAAAGGAATACAATTTGGGAATATTCTAGTGAATGATATTTTAACCATAGGAGAGTGAGATTCTTCGATGCTGGAATATGACCATGGCTTCATGTTAGCAAGCTAAAAACCGGTTTTGGTTGGCCGAGGTAACAATAACAAGTTATACTCACGACACTATGATTAGAGGCTAGAACCAGAGTCTTCTATCATGATAACTGAATAGCCTATCAGAATGAATCACATAAAATTTTGAGGGAATCGCTATTATATCCAATTTCCTTATATAAAGTGATATTAACGTTTCTACAGATGCAGGAGAGAATATGGAATGTAATTGGTAAAACAAAATTATAAATAAATGACCAGGAGAGGAATTACGAGCATAATTCAAGTTAATAAGCTCGGTGCGAGGCTAGCAGTCACATTCTAGTTTGATACGTGCGCCATTGCGGAGAGCGCAACAGAGTCTTCTACTCAGCTGCTTGGAGAGAGCGGACGTATATTGTGACGCGTCCCAGAACAGCACTATACTATAGTTGAAGTACGGACGGAAGACGAAGCAGGACCGTCTGGAGATACAGGCATCGCCGAGGAAAGCGAGAAGCCGGCGAAATACAAATGCACTACTGTCGACCAAAGTATTATGTGTACTCGAGTTTGAAGGTTGTTTGTGAAGTAACCAATAGACCTACATAAAATCCAATAACATCAATAACTACATCGCAACAACATATTTTCTACATTACCATCTTACATTTACGATCTTAGTAAAGTCCTTGAGTCAGAGGGAACGTTTACATTCAACCATTGATAAGAGGATTACCATGAACAACTAAACTATGGAAGGAGGTTAGTCTACACTATGGACTGGGAATTTAGAGTGATCTAGAAGACCAGGGTTCGATGAATCTGCAACTGCACATCAACATGCAGTACTCTGAATATACTTTAAATACTACTATTCGATTGCCCACCAACAACTTGGAGAGATGTCAACCCAGGACATTCAAACCTACATGGATTATGAACTGCTACACGAGAAGAAGACGGATGGCGGAGTTCGTTTTGTCAAGAGGTCGAGTTTCTGGACGGATGGGTCGGGAAGCAAGAAGAAATGCCGTTAGCGAGGAGAGACGAGGCGATGGCGAGACAGAGCAGCTGACTGGCACGCTTCTGGCTGGAACCCGTTTATCGAGACAGACGACTCACACGCGCTGTACGAGCGGAACAATCGAGCATATCTGATCCAGGTATTCACGACACCAGACCATCAGAAAAAGGTAGAAAATTGAATGATCGATCTTAGTAGTTTTTGAAGTAGATTTGTTGTATTTCAGAAGTGACCAATTCATTTGCTTATTTTAACACATGTTTTAAGTTGTAAATATTAGAAATTTTACTTTAAATTTTTTGATAAGTCTACGTGTGTCGTTTTCAGACGTAATTTCATTCGTTTTTGATTTTCGATATTTCGTTTTATATTTTTGAAGGCAATGTTTCAACATGCTCACTTTCGAACGAAATTGTTTTATGAAGAGAATGCTTCGATTTGAATGCTTCGATCGTAAAGGAATGTTTTGAAAGGAAAGTGTAACGTTTCGTTACAATGAGAGGTGAATCCCGCCCACTCCAGCTGCAGATATTGTTATTATTCATTTTTTGTCTTGCATTTCCATACAGTTCATTTGTGTTCTCATCCATTTCATATCATATAGAATAAGAATATAATTAGAGTGTTATTCCATCAATCCTATAATATGTTTCATTCATCTCATGATGTTAGTTTTAAGAGGACAGTTCTATGGTTGTTAAAACTAAAGTTTGTGCCAAGATTATGATGCTTTGAGAGGGGTTCATGTATTGTGTTAAATAGATTTCCAATTTACAAAAGGGTTGTAAAGCCATTTGAGAAGGGATATGGGGGTGGAAGCGTGCACCTGTTTTTAACAATGGACGTTGTTACTGGCTGGACATGTCTGGACCTGACAATGGGAAACGAGGGTCCCGTATCGTAAAACTCTAGGGTTGTAAATTTGTCGAAACCCTCTTAAGAAGTTTAGAAGCCACGTGCCCTGGAGAGAAAAAAGCTTACGATGGACATTGTATTCTAATGGACACATAAAGAACCAATGATTTCTTATAATCAGTCACGGATCAAGAAAGGAACAGCTGAGACCTGACGGAGTGTATTGTCCTATGAGGAGGGGAGCACTTCAAAGAAAGAGACGCCTATACTGTAAATAAATACTGTAGCTGGTAAACAAGAAGCAGCATTATTCTCCAGTTTTCGCCAGTGAGTGGGAAGCTTCAGTATTCTCCAGTTTTCGCTAGTGAGTGGCGAGCGGCATTATGATTCTGTTTTTGTTAGTAAGTGGCGAGGATCAATCGACAGTTGGCATTTGCTTGCGAATTCGATCATGGTGTACTGGTTAGCCAGCACGCAGCATTATTATTCAGTTTCGCGCTAACAGTGGCGTAAAGATTGTCCGATGTCAGATGGAAGCACGAGTGACGGGAGGAGTTCAAGCAAATGTTTTAATTGGAAAGGAAGATTTCAATTGTAATATATATTTCGATTGTTAAGAATGTCTTGATCGTTAAGAATACTTCGATTACTAAGAATGTTGTAACACTGTTTAAATAATTCATTACGTCTGAACGTAATTGAAACATTTATTAACCCTTATAGTGCCAGGGGGTCGATCTATCGGCCCAGGGAGCCTCTGCTAAAAGTGCCAAGGGCCGATCTATCGGCCCCGTTTTTCTATACATTTTAGCGATGTTTCCAGTAACGCAGCGATCTTGCTCTTGTAACCAATACAACGCGGGAATCATTCTCACTCTGTATATATCGATGTGTTGAAGTTCCGTGAACAATCGAATTAATAATAAGCACTCTTTGAGCATGCTATAGTCAGCTGGCTTGGCGCGTGTTTTATCTTTTGAAGTCGTGATTGTTTATGTTCTTGCTTTGAGCTAATTACGTTACTTGGTGATAAATATGGCTAGCTCTTTGAACGAAGAGGAAATAACTAATGAGTGAAGAGTGTGAGAATGAATTTTCGACTGATGACGACTTTTATTCTGATGACGACAGTGACAATTTTATTCCACCGTGTCCGCAGCCCGCGCGAGAGGAACGCCAAGGCCGAGACACAGGAATATTTTCGAAACAGGTAGGATTTACGCTGACAAAATCTACAGTGATTCACCAGGTTCAGATTCCAAAGATAAATCAAGTGACACCTCAACCAGTGATGGGGAAGAGGTTATCACAAATGTAGCAAGTATAATAACATTGTGCAATGCGAAGACTACTATATACGAATGTCTTTGTAGAAACTGATCGTACTCGAAAATTATTTGATAGAACTACTCCAAATTTGGAACATATATGTAGCATTCTATAAGTAATAACATGTATATAACAAAAGATAGTAATTCGAGAGTAGAGGCTGTCAACATGTTATCCAAAATTTTGAATTTCATTTATTTGTTTACATTTTTTTAAGTATTTTTGCAATGAACAAAATAAAGTGAAATATCAATTAATTAGCATCCATTACGTTACAAATATGTCTACCTGCTATAGAAAAAAATTCAACATTCTATCTTGATAATTATCAATAGGAGATAATTTTTATCAAACCCTTGTAATTTCACTAAACTTGTCTTGGCATTCTTAGCATATCCACCCATTAATAGCTTGGCATCAAAAGGGTTAAGACAATTCTAATTGCGGAATGTAACTGTATTTGACTATTGCTGTAATGAATATATTATTGACGAATTGTGGTCAAATGATGCCTACAATTATTAACAATTTTATTGGAAAGATTGATATAACGAAACCAGAGACCAGGAGACTTGTAGATCTACCTGAGGTCATGTGTGGTATGAAACAAGTTTTTATATGAATATTTCATTCATAAATGTACACCAGATAAGGGAGGTCATGTATTTTATTATTAACAACTAAAGACGAGCGAACTACAATTTATTAATGTTTATATTTTATTGTAACGTGGAAAAATAGTCTATTATGGAAGTTTGTCAATGAAATACGGTATTGAGAGTTGAAAGAGTTATTGTACAGGAGAATTGAAGTGAACAATTATGTCATTGTTTTGGAAGAGCACGAAGTTAATTAATTTAGAGAAGAGAGGAGGATAGGAGTGCACTATGAACGGTATTACACAGGTGCGTGTTTACCTAGTAAAGTCACTGATTCTTCTACAAGTTTGTAGCAAGATGGGATTTTTATTGAAGAAATGCCGTGCAGTATTATGGAGATTGTTAAGAAGGAAAGGAAAGAAGTATGTCTATTATGGAAGCGTAGCAGACGCTGTAAAAGAGATTGTTCACCGTATTGCGAGAGTAAAGAATGTATTGCCATGTGGAGCAAATAATCGATACAGTATGTATAAAAAGTTACTGACACCGAGGTTCATATTTACGTTGTGTATGTCAGAGAGTATTATTATGAAATCCACGAAGTGTATTAAGCGTATTTAAGTAGTTTGGCATCGTTCTTTAAATTTATTGTATTTTATTCATTTATTCGACATTGTAAATCTATATTTATCTTAATTGTTCGATACTAAAGCTTTGTTTATTGTGACAAGTTCCCAGAGAATACCTATAAATTACATTGTTGTGTGAACAAATGTTTGAAGGACTGTTAATTGAAACAGGAGCGAAATAAGACTATTAGATCGCGAGAGATCTTGTAAATTGTATTTTAATACCGTGCTGGACATGGATTACTATAACTTATGTATATAACTCAACTATCTTAATTAATACATATTTAATTATTCTTTTATATTCACGTTTTACGTAAATAAGTGTATAATTTAGGGTTTTGTAATGTTAATTATTTTTTATTCGATGAACTGCTGATGACGATCAGACTGATTCAAGAGATCGAGTCACAGGATGACTAAAAAGTTTAAACATTTAATTATTATTTTTAATATTTGCATTTGTGCAGTGAATACTTTGTTGAAAGTATAGTTAACAGATAGGAGGTCTATCTGACGTGTGAAACATTTTATTTTGAATTTAAATTTATTTTATTGGTGTTAGGAAGTTTTGTTATGTAAATACTTAGATAATAAATTCCAGGCAATTTTTTTTTTTGCTTGCCTGTTTGTTTTTTATAGAAACTGATTTACTTTTCATTTCGCAATCGACGTTCGACAATACTACCGGTTAGTTACTAGTATTCATTTATCTCAATTTCACCGTTCACCATCGAGATCGGAGATTCTTATCCTACCATCTTGTTAACGATATTTTATTTCTAGTAAATGTGTAACTAATTAGTAGTGTTGTTGCATGACCGGTATGCGTCGAGAATTTCCTAGTCATTTACCCAGTAGGGTAGTGTTGATTTATCTGGCTGGGTATCGACATCCCTACAATCCTTCTCCATCTCAGCGGATATAGGTGGTGGCTATGTGGGATTCGGGCGCAGTACGAGTAAAGATCTATACCTGAATATCCCACGACCATATTAGGAATTGACGCCAGTGCTACCAACCGCTGCAAAATCGCAATTGACATTTGAGCTCAATGTTGGATATCTCAGAAGTTATGCATGCGAACTATTGCAAAATTGGCACACATACAGATAATAACATTCCAGATTAATTTTCAGAAGTCCATATTGTGCCCATTTAACATGAAATATGCAAATCACAGTATGCCAGCAATGCTCAAATCGGGATTTTCGGGGTTTTGGTATGTTCTCCCACTCTGTGACTTACACATTTTGGATTAAATAGAGGATACACTTCCAAAAATAATTAAAAAATCAACTCCTATTATAAAACATTTAATTAACCAAAATATATGGCGCTACAAACAAATTAAACAATTAAACTACTGACCAGTCCTTCTAACTTGTTCAGAGTGAACAAAGAATACATAAAATCAAACAAATGTTATATTAAATACATGGTTTCCTTCAAACCAACAAACTTATAATTCTTTTCACTTCCATAAAGTATCCCTTTAAAAATTCAATACACTCCCGAGCTCCAATGGATCGATACTTTCCAATATAAACGGTGTTATTCATTACACCTCTCAATATCTATTTTATGAGTTTCTTATAATCAAACAATATATAATCTTATTTAACGTCAATGTTACTCCTTCACTTAAATTTTTGGGCTTTTCACAATGTTCTCATGTTACCACCTCTCTCAAGTTAACAATCTCACTACAGTGATTGGGAAAAATACTTGTGTACTCCCGAGTTCCAGAAGACTACTTGAACAAAGTCAAAAATTATGATTACTCCCGAAATCTAATTGTCTTCACTGAACTCGTGAAATCCTACATTACTATACCATTACATTAGGGATTTATATTTATTATCTCTGGCCGGACAGAGTAATATACAGAACTTTTCGATTTCGAAGGCAATAACTTCAAAGGCAAACAGAAAGTATACTCCTCGAACACCACGGAAAGACCCAGTACAGACAATGATACCAAGTTAACAGCCTTGCTATGGAATGTAGAAGGACTGACAAACGTCACACGGCTCTCAACACAACGAGCAATATTTAACGAAGATATAATCATTTTAACAGAAACATTCCTCACAAAACCATTGGATATACCCGGCTATTACAATACACACGTACTAGCACAACAAAAAGAAAAAGGAAGACCCTTTGGAGGCGTGACATGCCTATACAATAACCGCATCGGCAAAGTAAAGAATATTTACAAAGAAGAAAACATTGTCATCATCACAACAAAACACATCACAATCGCAGGCTTATACATACAACCTCAAGCCACACTGGAAGACGCGACGGAAATGCTAGTTAAAATCATTACATATGTCGAGAAAGAGCAAAATATAATAATTGCAGGAGACTTAAACTGTAGACTGGATAAACCAGGACGAAAGAGCGAAGCAATACTGGAACTGATGGAAGTGGAGGGTTATAAGCTGGTGAACAAGCGAGATCTCATGACATACTTCGCACACAACGGCAAAAGTGCAATAGATATAATCTTCACAAAAGGAAGAGACTTAACACCAGGGAAACAAGAAGCACTATGGACTTCATCGGACACCCCGCTCAGAAAACACATACCAATCAGAACACATCTAACTTTAAGACAAACAGGTGCACAAACTCAAACAAGCACCCGAATGCAAAAACTCACGAGGAAAATTGACACAGAGGCTTTCCACAATCTGAGTACTGAAATAACCAAAACCAGGGTCATAATAAGTGAAAACAACCTGGACGAGGCTGTCACTGCAATCAAGGAAATCATTAAATCCGCAGCAATACCACACAAGGAAAGAAAGGCTAAGCCGTGGTTCGACGTAGAATGTTACATACAACGTAGAACAACCTTGCAAGCACTACATAGAGCTAGAGACAGCAATCAAAGAGAAGCTCTCGAAGAATACTCAACAAAAAGGAAAATATACAAGAAAATGCTGATAGAAAAGAAAAACCAACACACAGAAAAAGAAGCAGCGCGCATAGCAGAAGAAGCAATTAAGAATCCATTTATCGCCCTTTCCAACAAAAGAAGTACCTTTAACGCAACAATTCAAATGGACACATGGGAAAACCACTTCTCTGACATTCTCAACGTTCAGCGAACGACGCCAGAAACCATCCCAAGCACAAGCACTGGAACCAGAGCTGAGAACATCATCTTAACCAAAGAGGAAGTTAAAAACGCAATTATCAAGACGAAAAACAACAAAGCAGCGGGCCCTGATGGGATCTACAACGAACAAATCAAAGCCACGGAGAATTGGCTCACAGAGGCTTGGACAGAATTGTTCAACAAATGCTTGGAAAGAGGACAAATTCCAGAAGCATGGACAAGATCTACCATAAAAGTAATATATAAAGGAAAAGGAGACACAGCAGACCCCAACTCCTAGAGAGGCATCGCCCTGGAAAATAATGACCTCAAAATATTCTCAAAACTCATAACGGACAGATTGGTGAAAGAGACAGACCACCTGATACCAGAACAGCAGTACGGTTTCAGACGACACCGGAACACCACCCAGGCGATCAGAAATTTACTAGAAGAGATAGAACAGGCATTAAGACATCCGAAGGGGAAATACTTCACAGTTTTCATCGACTACAGAAAGGCTTTCGATCTCTTGAGCAGAGAGAAACTGCTAAAGAAACTGGCACATATGATTGGAAACGAACACAGCATCACTGTTCTATTAAGGAACATACTGACCTTCAACGTAGTCAACATAAGCGATGGAATATCAGTCTCAAAGGACATAGTACAGACAAACGGAGTCATGCAAGGGGACCCAATCAGCCCCATTCTTTTCAACATATTGACATCTGACATAATACAAATAATAGAACACAACAAAGAAACTTCACTGCACATGTACGCAGATGACATGGTTTTAGGTTCAACCAGCCTAACGAGTCTTCAACAGACTGTCAACAACCTTGAGACATGGGCGGAAGAAAACTCCTTGCAAATAAATGAGAGCAAGACAATGCAAGTAACCTTCAGAAAAGGCGGAAGAGTAGCAGAAAATGAAAGAATAAAATTCAAAGGCAGACACCTTGAAGTAGTACACGCTTATAAATACTTAGGTATCACACTTCAAACGACAGGTAGATCATTCAGAATCCATATCAAAGAAAAAGCGACAGCGGCTATTAGAGCCACCTACGGAATAAAGGATCTCCACAAACTCTCACTAGAATCAGCAATGAAAATATTCCACGCAGCCATAAGCCCGATAATAACATATGGGATTGAACTAGTCTGGGAAGCGCTATCATTAGCAGATTTAAGAACCATAGAGAAAGTCAAAGCAAGATACCTGAAGAGAGCTCTATGTCTCCCGATGAACACACAATCAAGATTGGTATACGTACTTACAAAGGAAACATATCACATCGAGGACATAAGACATAGGCATTTATTACCATCCACACGACAAAGCACGGAGATTGTGAAGGAAAGAAGAAGGAAGTGCGAAGAAATATGGCCGGAATTCTACACAACTGACGCCATGATGGAGAGGAAATGGACGGAACCAAACCAGGAGCTACGACATGCGTTAACAAGAATGGCCGTACATGGGTTCCATCACAAACTCTGTGCGACGGCACGCTACCATGAAGTAAAAGAAGACTGCAAGTGTACACTATGTGGTGAGAGCTGTGAACGTTATCACATAGAAAAGTGCAAGAAGAGAACTAAAACAGCGACAGAATACAGCAAAGAAACTTAATGACAATATCTTGACATTAAAATTATTTTGGTATTATTGCATAATTATGAATGTAATGTATATTTAGGAATGTAACAATGGCTATTTGGCTGCAATAAATTTCATTCATTATTTGTCTTAAAAGACCATCATCTCATAAGAAAGCAAACGATCTGAACTTGCAAGCGGTAACTTTCATCTACAAGAACCTCGGTTCGAATCCCGGGTCATGAACAAACTCTAAACACTCATGGTGTATTATTACTTCCAACAGACGGTCCTCCGACCTACCACACTTTCAATAGCGAGGGGTCGGGCCGTAACACTCAACGTGATTTATTGTCCAGGAGGGAGACCCCAAGTCTCGTCCACACGGGACGGCTACACTCATGCTTTAAAACAGCTATTTCTTACACACAGTTCTCTGAACAGACCAGGCGTTTCTTTCATTCATTTTAACAACATTATTTAGGTTCATAGACCACTTTCGTAACCTTGGCATTTATTAATTATGAAGTGTCATCATTGATGGGTAAGAATAATTCAATACACAATAATATTTAGGGGCTTTCACACAAGCGAACCTTGGTTCGATTCTCTCACTGCCTCGGGAACTACATCCCATACTGGAGGACTTTACAACAATTCGCGACTTATGGCGACCTCTGTCTACCCTGCGCTCATAATACAATAAATTCGCACCCTTTATAAACCCACATGGCCTCGTGATCCACATCACTATATGGAGGACTTATCATAGCTCAATTACCGCAATCAACTGTCCCTCACAATTAATTTACCAAGTATATTTATTATTTAACGTCTTCCTAGCGTGACAATTTACTTTAATGCGCTACATTGCGCTATACATTACTTTAAGGCCTAGCGTCTTCCAAAGAACTGATAAATTCAAAATCAACATTTGATCTACATCTCAATTTTTATATTTAATCCTCTCCCGTGACAATAATCGCTATACTTTAAGAACATGTATTCACACCATGTATTTATACTTTTACAAGAGCTCAACAGCTACAACTTTCATATAATTCAACTTAATCTTCATTTATATAATTTTTATTATTATTATTACGCTTGCTTTCATAACATTTATCAAATACACTGATATTTTATTTCATACATTTCCTCTAAGGGATTTATTCATTTCACATAATCATTTTATAATTTCTCAATTTTTATTTGTTCAGATCGCGCTCTTATTCTGTTATTTGTTATTCAAAAACATTCCTACTTATCATTCTCAGGTGGATTGTACACAAACACTTCCCAACACATAACATAATGAAAATGGTTACTTACATGCTCTGACGGTCCCCCAACCGTACTTTCCAACGATGTTTCATTTCGCCCACTATTTGTGATTAAGCCATCTTGCTCAAATTCATTTCATACACTGACATATCTTGACACACATATAACTTATATACCTTAAACACTGGTAGCATTTTAAAATACACTTCTGTATTTTTCTATTATACACAATAAAATCACTGAAAAATTTCTATACTAACACAAATTTTATATATTTACACTACACTGATTCTAATCACTGAGGCTTTGATTAGGCCTTGCACACGTGATTTCTTGATTTCCCGTCTCCAAGGGTGAAACTAGTAGATGTCGGCTTCCTATCTGACCAGAATATGAAAGTCTCGAACACTCTACCCCTCCCTGGAATGGTACTTCTTCAAATCCGGTTTCCTGACGATCGGCTATTATTATTATTAGCTCGAAATTGCTTCTTTCTAGACCCTATTAGTTTGTCTAGCGAAAGTCTGTCTTGTTCACGGTCTCCCAGATACTCTATCGGTGACCTATTATTTTCTAGCATCTAATGCTCCTCGTAACTTAGTGCTTTTTATAGTTCGTTTGTTTCCTTGAAACAACGTCTTGAATTTAATTCTCCCTTCTGATTATTCAATTCTATAATTCCTATCTTTTCAGAATACTATGCGGACCTTATTTTGTCCGACCCTGATGGGGTTCTTTAACGTTGATAGAATGTTTGTTTCGCTATTATGGTACTTCAAAACGTTACGATACTTTCGGTCGTTTAAATGAACTGTTATTTGAAGACCTATCGCCTGTTCTTTAAGTTCGCAGCCTACTTTGACTGTAATACTGAACTTTTCACTATAAGATTGACACTGGCGGAACTAAATCCTGTATTAGGATTTTCCTAAGTCTCCACACGGCGATACTATGATGATATTTTTCGGCCACTCCTTACGGGTGCACGTTGGTGATTGATACAGAGTATCACGACCTCTCAGGGTCTAGTAAGTACTGCATGATTGGCTTGGCTCTGCCAGGACTTTTATACAAATCGGCGACAAAAAGATGAAATCCTTGTCTTTTCCAGAACCAACTTTTGAAGTAATGTTCGCACACTATTAAAAATTATACCTCTGGAAAGCTCGTTTTCTAAACGTAAACTGACTTCTTTGCACATGAAAATCGATCGTGCATTTCCGAGATATTAAATAAAATTTGGTCTTCAGATGTGTGGGTGTTACAGTTGATTTTTAATCCCCACCTCCTCGGGTCTCGGGGAACTTTTAATGACGTATGGCCACGTCGGCACTTCTTTCCTGGGCATTTATTATAACATCTTTCTCCACACAAAAATCTCTATTCCGAAATGATTCATAATACTATATTTCTTTAGTTAATTTTACTCTCGCAAATTGGTTAAATCTAATTATTCTTCTTCTGGCACAGCTGCGCGGTTGCCATTTTCCTGCAACGTAAGGGCAATTTCCGAAACACGCTCGCAGTCACTCCGACGGAAAGTTCCACTCGTTCTAATTTTATTCGTGACCGACTCCTTATCAATGCGTCATGCATGATCTCATTTCCTGGCCACCTGGGCTCCAGTTTATTACACAACGTTATGCTCGCCCTCTTGTATAAAATCTTTCTATGTTCCACTGAAGACTGTATATTTCCTCCCTTCCTTTGACCAAAATACATGGATTCGACCCCTTGTACCAATGGTACATGGGTTCAATATATGCCAGTGTTGCCAACATGATTCTAAGCCTGCCGATAGGTCCAACTTCTAAATGCATGTAACCTCTATATTATCGATTGGATTTCAACGAAATTTCGTATGTATTGTGTGTACTATAACAGATATGACTGTGCGTATTGTAAAGAGCCATCAGGGCTGCTAACTGTTAATAAATGCTCTCTCTATGTTTTAACTCTAATATCAATATATCAGAAAGTAAGCAAGCCAACAGCTCTTAACTTTGCACACTTATAGTACCTGACATTCTACCTTAGTTTGGCGTAAATTATAGACATCAATGCTGCCAAAACGATTCTAAGCCTGCTGATGGTTCCTGATTTTAAATGCATATAACTTCTATACTAACAAATGGATGTAAACCAAATTTCGTATGTGATTTGTGTACCATAACGGTTATGACTATGCGTATTCGTATGAACCAGCAGGGCTGCCAGCTGTAAATAAATGCTCTCTCTATTTGTTTAATCCTAATATCAATATATCAGAAAGTATGCAAGTGAGCTCTAAACTTTGCACACATAGTACCTGACATTCTGGATTAATTTGGAGTAACTAATATACCTCAGTGCTGCCAACATGATTCTAAACTTTCTGAGAGTTTCAATTTTAATTATATATTACTTCTATACTAACAAATGGATTTTATCCAAAATTGGCACTATAATAGATCGTAATATTTCAGATTAATTCTGAGCATCACATACATGACATTGTTCCCAACATGATTTCACGTGCACCGATAAATCCAATATCAAACAGCATATAACGTCCATACTATCCATTTGACTTAACCAAATTTTGTGTGTGCGTTCTATACCTTAAGAGATAGAACTAAGAATATATTCAGAGTAACCAGAGCTGCCAACTAAGTTACTCTATTAGGCTACACTATTTCAGGTGTATTTCAAACCACAGTCCTTAGAAATGTTAGTATTACCAACTTGATTTCGGCATTATACTAGATAGATTGGCATGAATCTTAAATTCTAAGAAAAGTATAGGCTCTTTAGTTCATCACGGAACTATTTGTTTTATTTTATTATTATTTCTATTTTTTTAGCGTATGGCTTTTAGTGCCGGGAGTGTCCGAAACCATGTTCAGCTCGCCGCTTCTATGCGGACTCCTATGGGGTAAGCTACAAGTGCCGTCGCGTGTGGAGTGCTGTCTGGGGAGAAAAGTGTGAATGCAAGGACGAGGAACTGGAAAGGAGCGGCTGTGGCCTATAGTTAGGGACCAACCCCGGCATTTGCCTGGAAGGAAGATGGGAAACCACAGGAGACCATCATAAAGGTTTCCGGTAGAGGGATTCGAACCTCCTCGCCTTCCGGATGTGAGCAACTGCCTGCAGCCACGTCGTAACGACCACGGCTAACTCACCCGGTTAACAATCCAGTAATTTGTACTAAAAGCATAGGCCTACATACATTTCTTCGTACAGGGGCTACTTTCATAGGTTCTAGCCTACAAATTCATACAAAATGTAAATGCAATGTGACCAGTACCCAGCCAGTATTATATATCATTTATTTTCAATATAGTATTGACTTAAAAGGTGGATTAAATCTATTTTAACAATCCATAGGTATTTAATTTATATTCCAATACGGACAACGTACATAAGGTATAATGTACTTCATATCAATACATTCTAAATTAAGGTCATGGTCGCCTCCTTCCCAATCCTCATCTCTATATTTAAAACATTAGGAAAGACGTTCTTTTCTTTGCGTAAAATCGGGGCTTTCATGACGTATGGCAACCCTAGCTGTACGAGCAGTTATAATACAATGTGTCTTGTGGGTGCTAACTTAATCTTGCCGTAAGCCAGTGGCAGACAGGTGGTCTGGTCTGGGCTGGGCTGATCCTCGGGCGATGATCGATTGTGCGCGCCTCTAAACCCTGTGTAGCCCGCTGTCCCCTTAATTGAGTTATTGCAGGTATGTGTGAATTATAGCGCGACCACGAGCTGCATATAATACCGTACAGTGTTGCCACATTATGTCCTCCTCAACAGTGTGTCTTGGTGGTGGTGATATTGCATTAAGAGATTCCGAAATATCCAATAATATTGCCCAAGCTAATTTCCCAACTTTATATTTATATTTTCCTCAGTCAGTAGGCATTTGAAGGTGCGCAAAGGCGAGGGAGTCGTGTCAGTAGATTTCCTCTCACGTTAAAGACCCCCTTCGGGGGAAAATTCCGGCACCCCGACATTTCTAAAAGAGAGATGGTTGGTTGGTTGGTTGGATCTTCAGTTTAGGGGCTGCGACAACGCGGTCATGTAGTCCCGTGTACTTTGGGTGTGTGTAGCATCTGTCTGATAACATTGTTAAATGTGATAGCTGTATTAGTGTGTGTTAACTGTTTTTAATTCAAGTAAGGACTGCAGACATTCGATTTTCAAGTAGTTCCTACTTTTGCCGCCAAACGCCACCATCAACGAATACTAGTTCAGAACTTGGTTACTAGATGCCACCGCAGTCGGCTCCTGGCTACGAACGTAGGAACCTAAGAGCGTTGGTCAAATTTTACCTAAAATTTATCTTCACACAAGTGTAATTAGTGGAAGGTTAGTTTTTTGAGCTGCGCATTGACTTTTTGAGTTGCGTAGATTAGTTTTTTGAGCTGCGCATTGACTTTTTGAGCTGCGCAGATTAGTTTTTGATTTGCGCATTGACTATTTGAGCTGCGCAGATAAGCTTTTTGAGCTGTAGGGGAAGGTGGGCCACAGTGAGACATGGGCCACAGTGAGACAAGCTCATTAAATCTATTTTTTGAAAGAGGGAATTTTTTTAATATTTCTTAGAGGTTGGCTCTCCTGGTAGCAGACATTTTGATCCTGTTTACTCTTTGAAAGAAGCATGTTATGTAGGAGATAAACGACATCATCGTTTTTGAAGTAAGAAAAGTAAAATTTTCTTCCTTTGTTGTTTGTTTTTTTATAGTTATGTGTATCATTGTACATTAATGAATATGATATGGTCGAAATACATACATATTACTAAATAATTATTGGAATTGTCAGCTTGTTCAGTATTGTAGGTGAGATAGTAAACATAATTGTTTTTACATGTCGCAAGTGGGCCACAGTGAGACACAGTAGGGTGGGCTACAGTGAGACAGTAAGAAAGATATACGGAGCTACCCCAAAGCTGAGGAGAGGGCAGAGTCAACTACTTGAAGAGAAAAGGGGAGATCATTCATTCCAACTACACCCCAGAAAGAGAAGAATACTTACCCTTAGGTCCACAAATAAAAATAAAAAAAATAAAAGAGCTGCAAGAAGAGTTTGTTCAGCCAAAGGAACTTGAAATTCAAGAAGGCAGCCCTAGCTACAGACATATCCAAGGATGATGATGTTGATGATTCTTCTAATTCAGACAGCTCATCAGATAATGAAGAAATCGAGCTCCTTACATTTCATCAACTTTCTCGCAAATCTATGGAAGGTGACTTCGTTCTGGTTGGGTTTTCAAGGAAACACCCTAGATTTTACTTCGGGGAAATGAAACGAGATTTAGATGATGAAAATTATGAAGTAAAATTCTTAAGAAAAAGTGCAAAAATGATAGGCAGTTCTTTTTTTACCCAGAGGTTGCAGATATTGCTTCAGTCCCTGCGAAAGACAACAGATCACTGCTGCCGGTTCCCTGTGCATATTGCAAAACAAGAAGACAAAAGTCATATCACAATTTTTTTTGTTAATTTTTGGAATATGAATGTGCTGTAGTGTTTCCTGGCATTAATTCTTTGTTTTAGTGTTTATCTATGTATTTAACCAGTTAAAATAACAAATTATTATTTTTACAGGAAAGTGTGGATGTTTTTGGAAATTCTAAGGGTATGAAATTGATGAGCAACAATCAACTTTTATTTCAGTATATAAAGACATTTTCATATATTGAAAAATAAGACAGTATAGAAAAATATATATTTTCTGTCTCACTGTGGCCCACCCTCCCCCTACCTTGATTTTTGAGCTGTGCAGATTAGTTTTTTGAGCTGCGCATTGACTATTTGAGCTGCGCAGATAAGCTTTCAGAGCTGCACCTTGATTTTTGAGCTGCGCAGATTAGTTTCTTGAGCTGCGCATTGACTATTTGAGCTGCGCAGATAAGCTTTCAGAGCTGCACCTTGATTTTTGAGCTGCGCAGATTAGTTTTTGAGCTGCACATTGACTATTTGCGCTGCGCAGTTTAGTTTTCCTAACTGCACATTTACATGCCATAAATCTATGACATGGGCCCGCCGGCTTAACTTCCCCTCCGAAGGAATGAACCCGCGATCTTCAGCATAGAAGCTCAGCATTCTACCAACTACGCCACCGAAGCCACGCATAAAAGAGAGAGTTGTTAAAAGGGACGAAAACAAATCGTTGATAAAGGATTCATTTAAATAATTGTATTTTTGAATTTTCTTGAATTTTTAAAAAATTACATTATTTTAACAGCACATTCACGAACAATTCCATCTGGTAAAATTAAACGAAAGTAAACCAGACGTGTTAAAATATAACACCAATAAGGATGAATTACATCTAAATATGTCAGTTTTGTATGTCGAAACCTTCTGGAAAAAGGGAAGATTTTATATATAAAGAAGACATTATCACAAGATTGTCTTCCGTTTGAAGCACTGGCATCCATTTTTCAGTTGTTCCATGTCCCTTTGTCCTTGCTTCTACCGCATCCTCTTTCTAAAAAGTTTTATTTTGCTATCTGTCGTCTATTAGAAATAAAAGTATACTTTGGTGGTATATTGGCTTTCACAGCCCGTGAATTAAAACTCAGCAATTTTTTCTAGGTTTGTACCGTGTCTTGTGTGCGGTTTCGTCATCGTCCCCGTGAATTAAAACTCAGCAATTTTTTCTAGGTTTGTACCGTGTCTTGTGTGCGGTTTCGTCATCGTCCCCGTGAATTAAAACTCAGCAATTTTTTCTAGGTTTGTACCGTGTCTTGTGTGCGGTTTCGTCATCGTCCCCGTGAATTAAAACTCAGCAATTTTTTCTAGGTTTGTACCGTGTCTTGTGTGCGGTTTCGTCATCGTCCCCGTGAATTAAAACTCAGCAATTTTTTCTAGGTTTGTACCGTGTCTTGTGTGCGGTTTCGTCATCGTCCCCGTGAATTAAAACTCAGCAATTTTTCTAGGTTTGTGCCGTGTCTTCCCAATTTGTTTAATATCACTACTAGAACCCAGATGTTTATGACATATCATATTTTTCTGTTATATTTTTTTCATAACAAATGTAAGATGTTGATTTAAGCTAATCTCATTCAAATTATGTCATTAAGCATAATAAACACTCTGGACTGAAAAGGGTTGCAATTATGGCTGTATAACATTTATTTTAAACATAGCACATGACATACATAGCCTAGGGCAAGACTGCCCAACCTACGGCCCGCGTGACTATTTTCTCCGGCCCGCAGCTCCGCGCTGGGTCACCAAAACTTTGAAACAACTAAAGTCAACTGGGCAAAGCAGTGCGCGTCCACCCCTACCCAAAGCAGTTCCAGTCGTCGAACTAAATTATCATGAACTTTATTTCATAATTTGATTAATAATTGTAATTTTTAGTATTTATTAATCTCATGTAGCCTATTCTTTTTGGGTACAATCGTGTTGATCAACTGAAAAGCAACAAACTTTTGTTTACTAAGGCAATACTGAAAAATGGCTTCAAACACCATAATGTTGATAATTGTGTCAAATGAACATAAATACTCACTCTTTGTCATTCATGCTGTATGTGAATTGAATATCATCGAACTTATATTTTAAAGGGATTTATTAAAAATATGTAAATTCATTAGTAGTGTTTTTTAATCCACTACAAATAAATATAGAAATCTGCAACAATACTAAGAAAACTAAGGACAGGCAAACACAAAATAAATAAATAAATAAATAAATAAATAAATAAATGAATATAGTCGAACCCATCAGACCTAAGCCACTAAGAGGCAAGTTAATTATTCTATGAAGGAGATTTCTTGTCCGAGACAATGCTGCCAACGTCGTAAAATCACGCTACAATAACATAACATTAGGGCAATTATAGAGGTATAACCTTGTGCCAATCATATACAATAATACGTAGTAGATTGAATTTGCAGTCTATATGAAGTGGAAATGTACCGATAGACAACGATCAGTTCAAGCTGCCAATTTCTAGTTACACTGTAAGTACCGGTTTTAGTGCTTTTTAGTGGTCTCCATGTGTGGTGACCCTTAAACAAAAGTGGTAACATTTCAACAGTAAGACATTATACTACAAATCACCATGTTTGTAGTGATGGGGGAGAGTAATTGTAAGGTCCCTTGTTAATAAGTTACATGTAGAAAATTATGTCAAGATATCATAGGGGCAGATAACCTCGATGTTTCGTCCCTGAAGGGGTTCCAGAATGCCCACAATCTTCAACATTTTCAAAAATTAAATATTTGCGCCATGTTAATCTACAGAATTTTAGCTTTCCAACGGCACATCATATCTCATTCCTGAGGCTACTTTCCTTATACTATCCCATAATCGTGCGTTCTATTAGTAAACACACCAAAGTATTAATACTCCGCAATTCTTCTAGGTTTGTGCCGTGTCTTGTGTGGGGTTTCGCCTAGGACATACCCCCCAAACCCCCGGAGTGTTATTGGCCCACGGGGTCACCTAACTATTTACAATGTGGCCCTTAGTTTAAAAAAACGTTGGGCACCCCTGGTGTAGGGGAATGACTTTATCCTCAAATGTCTAAACGTGTTGCTTTAATAATGTATGCTTTATCTATATAGAAATACGAAGGTGGATCAAAAAGTTAGTTGCACTAACGCGCTGCAGCAGCGCGCTGTGTGTCGCAAACGTGGGCACAGTGGAGAAAGGGACAGACACTGCCCACAAGTCTGTTAGGCAGGTCGCTGTGGTGTCTCGTCTTGTATGGTGTGAATAGCGGACAAATGCAATGGCGCGTCGACTGGACGTTCACTCCAAATATGAGGTGCGTACGACAATCCGATTCCTATGGGCCAAGAGGAAGAATTGCACGGACATTCATCGTGAAATTAGTGCTGTGTATGGGGAGCTGGCCATTTCCCGGCAAGGGATCGTAAAGTGGTGTCAGCAATTCGAAGCCGGACGCACGGATATCACGGACGAATATCGCGAGGGCAGGCCCGCGACGTCCAGGACCCGTGCAAATGTCAACAGTGTGGTCGACATTCCCAGACCGATGAGGAGGTGAAGGCCGCTGTCTCCGTGTGGTTGCAAAACGCTGGAGGAACTTTCTATGCATCCGGAATCGACAAGTTGGTTGTGTGTTTGCAGAAATGTTTGGAGTCTCTTGGAAACCATGTGGAAAAGTGGCGTTACATTGTATTTCGTTATAGGCGTGTTGCTGTTGTAAAGGTGGTGTAATAAATGGCCATACCTGGGTAGTGCAACTTATTTTTTGATCTGCCCTCATAGTATTGTAATGCCAGTAGATTCGTATAGCAAACATGCTGATGTGGGGCAGATGCGGATAACAGTCATGCGGATGCGGGGCGGATACGGATAACGTTTTTTTAAATCCCCGCAGGGCTCTAACGATAGCTCTGGTCTGAGCTGTCTCTATACACATGGGTCGCTCACAAGTAACTGTTCATGACAAATGAGCAATCAAAAGAAAGACAGCTACCCTCGGCAGTGACAAATTACACTCTGATTTCATAACGACAATATTTATTTTTAAAAAGTGTGTTTAAATAATTAAACAAGACGATAGCCCCTGCCAGACGTTCAGCACGCATAACAGTAAAGACAGGCGGGTTGTGTAACACATGCGAGATTTCTTGTATAGACACACTATGTCTATATGATTATTAGTTTTATTTTATTTTTTATGTTCGACCCTGACTATTATATGTCAGAAAACTGTACTATAATGAGGTTCATTATAAAACTATTTTTCATTATGAAACAGTTTCTCCCACCAATCCGAGCTCAAGAAACAGTTGTTTGACCAATTAGATAATTAGATGCGCTCAGTTCCACGGCCTTCTAATTTAAATTTCACTGCCTGGCCTAGTGTCATAGTAGGGTAATCGAGGAGGCCATAGCATTCTCTGCGTCTCATGCGCTCTGTTCAGTACATAAAACTGGCGAAATCTCGACAGATATTTATGAATATTTATGTTCGAACATAAAATAATTATAAAAATTATCGTCGAACATAAACAGGCGTATTCAATGGAAATTTTAAAACTCGCGTACGCTCGTTTTATAAACATACTCGTGTCTTAATTATTGCCAATATAGGCTCGTTGCATAATGTACTATTATGTTCGACGATGACGAAAATGTAAATATTATATGTCAGAAAACTGTATCATAATGAGGGTCATTATAGTTCAAGTTTCATTATGATACTGGTTCTCAAGAATTGTATTACGATACAGTTGTTTAACCAATTAGGTAAGAATAGCTTCGCACCTGCACTCAACACACTTGTTCCCAAAAACAAACATGTCGGACACAAGTGACATGAATTACATGGTTTGAAAGTTGACGAAGTAAAGGATACCGGATCAACCATACTAGTTACAATCCCAAAGGCAAAGACAAAATCAGCACGAATCTTTACGGTAACAGGAAAATACTATTAAATACGCAAGACATTTATAAATCTACGTCCAGAAGGGCGGATTCGGTGGCGTAGTTGGTAGCATGCTGAGCTTCTATGCCCAAGATCGTGGATTCAAACCCAGCCGAAGTCATCGGATATTTTAAGAGCGTTAATAATCCCTCAGTATGCCTTCCTTTGAAGGGGAAGTAAAGCCAGCGGTCCCATGTCATAGATTTATGACATGATAAAGAACCTTCCACTAATTACACGTGTGAAGCTAAATGATAGGTTATATTTGACTAACGATCTTAGGGTCCAACGTTCTTCGCCAGGAGCCGACTGCGGTGGCATCTACAGTAGTAACAAAGTTCAGAACTAGTTGGTCGTTGACGGTGGAGTTTGGTAGCAAAAGTTGGAACTACTCGAAAATCAAATGCTTCAAATATCCTGTCTAGAATAATTTACAAGAGGATGGAAAGCCAGATAGAAAGGGAGTTGGGTGAAGACCAGTTTGGTTTCAGGAGAAATGTAGGAACAAGGGAAGCTGTACTAAGTCTTAGGCTGATTTTAGAAGGTAGAATAAGGAAAGATAAGAGAACGTTCATGGCATTTGTAGACTTAGAAAAGGCTTTTGATAACGTTGATTGGACTAAATTGTTTGACATTTTGAAAACTCTTGGAATAAAGTACAGGGATAGGAGGGTGATATACAATCTATACAGAAACCAGACAGCAATCATTCGAGCTGAAGGACATGAGAGAGAAGCTGGTATTCAGAAAGGTGTAAGGCAAGGCTGCAACTTATCACCCATACTTTTCAATCTTTACATTGAACAAGCAATGATGGAAATTGGAGAAAAAATTAAAGTGGGAGTGAAGATTCAAGGAGAAATAATTTCAACTCTGAGATTTGCTGATGACATCGTCATCTTGACCGACAAGCCTGAGGATTTGAATGAGTTTTTGAATGGTATGGCCTCCATCTTATGGAAAGAATACATGATGAAAATTAATAAATGTAAAACAAAAATACTGGAATGCAGCCGAAATAAATCAGAAACCTCTATGGACATCAAATTGGCTGGTGAAAAGCTGAAGGAAGTAGGAGACTTCTTCTACTTAGGAAGCAAAATAACCAGTGAAGGACGAAGCAAAGAGGATATAAAAAGTAGGTTGGCTCAGGCAAGGAAAGCATTTCTACAAAAAAGGGATCTGTTGACATCGAATATAGATTTAGGTATTAGGAAGTCATTTTTGAAAGCCTTTGTCTGGAGCGTGGCACTCTATGGAAGTGAAACTTGGTCTATTGGTGCAGCAGAAAAGAGGAGAATTGAAGCATTTGAAATGTGGTGTTACAGGAGAACGATGAAGATCAGATGGGTAGATAGGGTTATAAACGAAGAGGTATTAAGACGAGTGGGAGGGGAGAGATGTTTCTGGCGACTGCTAATGAAGAGAAGAGATAGGTTGGTAGGACACATACTAAGACACTCAGGAATAGCAAGCTTAGTTATGGAAGGAAGGGTTGAGGACAAGAACTGTAGGGGTAGACCAAGGTTAGAATATGTTAAACAGATTGCCTCGGATGTAGGGTGTGGTAGCTATGTAGAGATGAAACGATTAGCTCAGGACAGGAAGGCATGGAGATCTGCATCAAACCAGTCAAAAGACTGAAGACTCAAACAACAACAACACACACTAATACAGCCATCACAATTAACACTGGTTATCAGACAGATTCTACACACACACAAAGTACACGGGGCTACATGACCGCGTTGTCGCAGCCCGTAAACTGTGGAACCAACCAAACAACTACGTCCATAGGTTTGCAACATTCCATCCTCCTTTATACATTACCGACAAGGAAAGTGCACCGTCCAAAATATTGGCATAACTAAACTGGGGAATTTGGGAAAAGAAATACGGCAGCACCGTACCTTAATCTCCCCAACACCAATTTGTACATAGGGCATTGCTTTCGTAGGAGTTCGGTGACAATTTTAATGAATGCAGGTGGTGATATAACGACACTAACTATTCATGTTTTTGTTTCAAAGCTTTGAAAACATATGACAGTGTCCAAGATACGGAAAGCAATAACCCAGCGATCTGTTCAGTAAACGCAATAGGGATATATTCTGCAAAACTTTTCCGCTAGATGCCATTACTGTTCTATGTGGGACTCTTTTGATTTGCCTTCCGTTGACTTTCTACACGCATCGAATTTGAAGAATAAGAAGTTGATATTACAATACATTTTAATTTTAAAGCCTTTGTAACAGCCTATTGTGTGTTATTTACAATTTACAACTAAAGCACAAAAAATTATCCCACTTAGCACCTGTGAGCTATCTGTTGGTGCTAGTTAAGGATATCCCTATTGGCGGAATCTCGACAGATATTTATGAATATCTATGTTCGAACATAAAATTAAGTTATATAGGTAATTAACGTCGAACATAAACAGTCATATGCAACTCGCCTGTAATGGTAATTAAGACATTCTTATGGAAATTATAAAACATACTCGTGTCTTAATTTTTGCCATTATAGGCTTGTTGCATAATGTACTAATGTATTATTAATTTTAGGCATTTTGAACCATATTTGGCATCAACCTCATCTTTTTTAATTCTTCTATATTTGTATTATCTTATCTTTGTAAAGCGGCTTCGGTGACGTAGTTGGCGGCATGTTGAGCTTCGATGCCCAAGGTCGTGGGTTCAAACCCGGCCAAAGTCGTCGGATATTTTAAAAGCGTTAAAAATTCCTCAGTATGCCTTCCTTCTGAGAGGAAGTTAAGCCGGCGGTCCCATGTCAGAGATTTATGGCATGAAAATAAACTTTCCACACTACATTTGTGTGAAGCCAAAATTTGTAGGTTAGAATTTAAAACGCTCTATTAGTCCGAATGTTCACCGTCTGGTGCTGACTGCAATGCCATCTAGTAGCCAAGTCCGCAAGCTGGGTATCGTGGAAGGTAGCATTTGGTAGCAAAAATAGGAACTAATTGAAATGATTGTCAGCAGGCCTTACTCTTGAATTAAAACAGATAGCACACACTAATACAGCCATCATAATTAACACCGGTTATCAGACAGATTCTACACACACCCAAAGTACACGGGGCTACATGACCGCGATGTGTCAGCCCCTAAAGTAAGGAACCAACAATATATTTGTAAAGAGGGACAGATGACTTCACCGCTCCACCCCTTAAATCAACAATAACAAACTAAAAACATTGTTTCTCCTCTCAAAACGACAAAAACCACCACACAATCAGTTGGTATATTTGGGCGCTAAAGGTATTTAACAGCATCATAACATGGTAGGTGAAAGTAGTAATATAACAGAACAGTATTTCATTGTGCACCGAACACGATTCGATGATTGCGTTCCGAGCCACGCTTTTATTTCATCGCTATTGAAGCAATAAATTTCCTTTGTGCTTTTGTAAAAATGTAAATAACGCTTCTAAATATATAAACACAATTGAGAGAGATGACTAGTAGTTTTTATTACCAAAAGCACATATATCAGTGCAATGTTATCGATGGAACTTGTAATCAAATCGTTGACCGCGATGCCTCGCTACATTGCAATAAGCAGAGAAACACAAACAAAACCAACATCAAATGTGTTCATTTGGTGATTGTCTTTCGTGTCTTGATTCAGCAAACAGATGATTGGCTTGTTCGATTGAGTCGAGAGGACTTAACATGAATGACATCATCCCCGTGAAAAGATACAAAAAGTTCCAATCCTTTGAAGAAATCTTTGGATTTAAACCCTTAAACTAAGGAACCAACCAACCATCCAGAACTGGAGGAGAGCAAATTCTGTTGTTGTTTGAGTCTTCAGTCCTTTGACTGGTTTGATGCAGCTCTCCATGCCTCCCTGTCCTGAGCTAATCGTTTCATCTCTACATAGCTACCACACCCTACATCCGAGGCAATCTGTTTAACATATTCCAACCTTGGTCTACCCCGACCGTTCTTGTCCTCGACCCTTCCTTCCATAACTAAGCTTGCTATTCCTGGGTGTCTTATTATGTGTCCTACCAACCTATCTCTTCTCTGCATTAGCAGTGGCCAGAAACATCTCCCCTTTCCCACTCGTCTTGATACCTCTTCGTTTGTAACCCTATCTACCAATCTGATCTTCATCAGGCTCCTGTAACACCACATTTCAAACCCTTCAATTCTCCTCTTTTCTGCTGCATCAATAGTCCAGTTTCATTTCCATAGAGCGCCACGCTCCAGACAAAGGCCTTCAAAAATGATATCCTAATACCTAAATCTACGTATATTCGAAGTCAACAGATTACTTTTTTGTAGAAATGCTTCCCTTGCCTGAGCCAACCTACATTTTATGTCCTCTTTGATTCGTCCATCACTGGTTATTTTGCTTCCTAAGTAACAGAAGTCTCCTACTTCCTTCAGCTTTTCACCTGCCAATTTGATGTTCATAGAGGTTTCTGTTTTATTTCAGCGTCATTCCAATATTTTTGTTTTACATATTTTAATTTTCATCATGAATTCTTTCTTCAAGACAGAGTCCATACCATTCAAAAACTCATTCAAATGCTCAGGCATGTCTGCCAAGATGACGATGTCATCAGCAAATCTCAGAGTTGAAACTATTTCTCCTTGAATCTTCACTCCCACTTTAAATTTTTCTCAAATTTCCTGCATTGCTTGTTCAATGTAAAGATTCATTCATGTTGTCGATGCAACCACACTCTTCTGTCGTTGGCGGTTCATTTCAGTTCCATGTAATTGTCACATCCCATTCTATTCTTGATATCTTCCAAATACTTCGTCCTAGGCCGTCCTCTTCTTTCTTTCCCAGCATTTTTCCCTTGAAGAATGTTAACGATGAAAGTGTTGTGTCTGATGACATGTCCAATAAATTTTATTTTTCTCTTTCCCATTTCCTTCATTAATCTTCTCTCTTCTTTGACTTCCCTTAAGACTTTCAAGTTTGGGTTTTCTTCCCATCCAGCTTTTTTTTGTTATTTTCCGCCATATCCACATTTCAGCAGCTTCAAGTCGATTCTTTTCCAATTTACCCAGAGTCCAACTTTCACTTCCATAGAGCAGTGTACTCCAAACAAAAGATTTTTTCGAAGGATTTTCTTACTTCTATATTCATATGTTTGCTGGATAAAATGTTTTTCTTAGACATAAATGCCTCTTTTGCCAATGAAATACTTCTCTTCAGTTCCATTAAGCATCTATTGTCTTCTGTGATTATACTACCGGGATAACAAAATTGTTTCACTTGTTCAATTCTCAAGTCATTAGCCTACTTTTCACATTTTGCAAAAATGAGGAAAAAGTAGAATTATGAGATCGGGCAAATGTCTGTCTGTCTGTCTGTCTGCCTGTCTGTCTGTCCTTCTGTCTGTCTGTCTGTCTGTCTGTCTGTCTGTCCTTCTGTCTGGCTGGCTGTGTGTGTGTCTTCCCCCCCCCCCTATCAACTCCTAAACGGCTGCAGCAATCGAAACAAATTCTGGTAGGAGTAAAGATCTATACCTGAATATCTCACGGCCATATTGGAAAAGAATGTCAGTGCTGCCAACTGCTGAAAAATCGCAATTGAAATTTGAGCTCCATGTTGGATATCTTGGAAGGTATGAAAGGGAGCTATTTCAAAATTGGCACACGTATAGATAATAATATTGCAGTTTAATTTCCAGGAGGCCATACATGGCAGTGTTGCCAAAATGATTATAAGCCTGCTGATAGGTCCAAATTTTAAATGCATATAACTTCTACACTATCAATTGGATTTCAACCAAATTTCGTATGTGGTATGTGTACATAAACAGATATGACTTGAGCGTATTCTTAAGAGCCACCAGGGCTGCCAACTGTTAATAAATGCTCTCAATTTTCATTAATTCAAATACCCATATATCAGAAAGTATGCAAGCCGACAGCTCTAAACTATGCACACGTATAGTACCTGACATTCTATATTAATTTGGAGTAAATTATATACGTTAATGCTACCAACATGATTCTAAGCTGCTGATAGGTCCAATTTTAAAATGCATGTAACTTCTATACTAACTAATGGATTTCATTCAAAATTGACACAACAATAGATCATATTATTTCAGATTATTTCTGACCAATACATGTATGTCAATGTTGCCAACATGATTTTACGCGCGCTGTTAGATCCAATGTTTAACTGCATGTAACGTCCATGCTATCCATTGGACTTCAACCAAATTTTGAATTCTGTACCTTAAGAGATGGAACTAAGAATATATTCAGCCACCAGGGCTGCCAACTGTAGTTCTCTATTAGGCTACATTATGCCAGGTATACAGTATTTCGAACTTATTAGAAATTTCGATATTACCAACTTAATTTCGTCATTATTCTAGATAGATCCATATAGATTAATCATTGGCATGCATCTTACATTTCAAGAAAAATAGACTCTTTAGTTCGTCACGGAACTTCTTTTTAATTTCCATAGTGTACGTATGTCTGATAGGACTTGCAGCTGAACAGGAGAAACATTTACCATTTTAGTAAAAGGTAAGAAATTTGCCGCATTGATTAATAGGTAATTAATTAAAATGGTCCGCCAAGGAATATAAATTCTGTTCAAATGTTAGTACATGTTTCGGTATAAGGTGATATCTTCTAGAGCGTTTATACAATATTAAATAAAATAAAATGGATATCTCTTGGAAGCAATAGCTATTAAGCAGGTTTGAGAATCTCCGTAGAAAAGCAAAATTTATTACAAACATCCAGAACGCTGGGTGGCTTGGGTGGCGTAGTTGGTAGCATGCTGAGCTTCTATGCCCAAGGTCGCGGGTTCAAACCCGGCCGAAGTCGTCGGACTTTTTAAGAGCGTTAAAAATCCCTCAGTATGACTTCCATCGGAGGGGAAGTAAAGCCCATGTCATAGATTTATGGCATGTGAAAGAACCTTCCACTAACTAATTTTGTGTGGAGCAAAATGTGTAGGTTAGGTTTTATTAATTCTCTTAAGTTCCAACGTTCGTCACCAGGCGCTGGTTGCGATGGCACTTAGTAGTAGCCATGTTTACAGCTAGGTGTCGTGTACGGTAGCATTTGGTAGCGAAAGTAGGAACATCTTGGAATTAGCGTCTGCAGTCCTTACTTGAATTAAAAACAGATAATACACACTAATACAGTCATCGCAATTAACACCGGTTATCAGGCATAGCCTATTCTAAAACACCCAAAGTACACGGGGCTACATGACCGCGTTGTCGCAACCCATAAACTAAGGAACCAACCAACCAACTATCCAGAACGCTCCAAACTCTTTGACAACAGATATTGGTAGAGTCGAGAAAGTAAAAATATTCAAATATCTAGGAGAATTAATTCAAGAAAATGGTTTACACAAATTTGCAATAGAAGAAATGTTACACAAGATGGAAGGAGATTACTATGAATGTTTACAACAAAATGTGGCTATCTAAAAATCTTAAAATAAGGCACTACACTACTGTGGTAAAACCAGAATGCCTATATGCGAGTGAATGCCTAGTATTAAATTATAAATCACACAAACTTTAAGTACCGTAAGTGTGTAGTTAGTTTTATTTATAGTTAACATTGTACATTTTCATGTTTCACTCTCACCTAAACCATAAGGGGCTGATAACCTAGATGTTAGGCCCCTTAAAACAGCAATAATTATAATCATCATCATCATATAGTGTTTTAATTTTGCGTTGGTGCCACGGTGGGTGAATGGTTATCCTGTCGGGCTACCAACCCCAAGTTTTCAGGTTCGCTACTGGCCATGGTAAGTGATTTTTGAAAGGCAACAAAAATCACGACACGCATGTCATACGTTGTTGGCATGTTAAATCACTACCATTTAAATTCAGTAGGCCGTGTTCATAATGGCAAAATTAATCTCGGGATTTTCCGCCAACACAAAAAGTTCCGCCATTCTGTACTATAGGGGTACCATGTAGAAAGGAATGTTGGAGGTGGGACTCACCGTACGTTGCTGCTGAAGAGCTTCCCCCTCCATACACGACTTCACAAGGTCCAACGACAACGACAAGGAAACCAGTAGCAGCGAGAAAGAGAGAGAGAGAGACTTCCCCTACCTGACGCACATGCGCAGAAGAAAGACTAGCAGTGGACAGAAAAGAGAGCTGGAAACATTCTCCCCTACTTTGGTGCGCATGCGCATTGAAACATTATTTTCTATGTGGTAACGCTATAGCACTTTCAAGGAGCTTAGATATGTAACCTCCTTGACTTTCATAGCGCTCCAAGGAACAACAAAATTCGACATTCAAGCTGCCCTTTGTACGTCAAATAGAAAAGCTTGCACCCGGCACTCGAGGCCATAAGATATTATTATTATTATTATTATTATTATTATTATTATTATCGGTTTATACAGTACATATAACACATTTCTGGTACATTACAACATAACTATACGGGCTTCAGTGAACCAAAGTATAGTTACGGAAACAGCAACTTCTAAGCTGGAATTTCGCTACCCATGAACTTCCGAACGATTCT
This sequence comes from Meconema thalassinum, assembly GCA_946902985.2. Lineage (NCBI taxonomy): Eukaryota > Metazoa > Arthropoda > Insecta > Orthoptera > Tettigoniidae > Meconema > Meconema thalassinum. The sequence continues at coordinate 77,454,676 of OX336401.1, read as the reverse complement.
GGTTGTTGATAGAACTACTGCCTTCTGCATTAGTTTGTACAGCCGAATATCCAGATCCAGTTCTTCAAGGCCTTGGAGCAAGGTACTTGGGATCACGCCCGTACTCGAGACAATGATAGGTATGGTCTTTACATGCCATTGTCTTTTGATAGGGTCGACCAACTCCCTATATTTGCTGATCTTTTCAATGTGTTTTGACTGGGGATTCTTGTTGTTAGGAATCGCAACATCAATCAATGTAGTTTGCTTGGTTTTCTTGTTTACAACCACCAGATCCGGGCTGATGTGTGATACCGATTGATCAGTCAAAATAGTTCGGTCCCAATACAGCCTGTATTCATTGTTTTCAAGAACACACTCTGGCTGATATTGGTGGTACGGAACTTTATTTCCTTTCAGAAGCTGCATCATGCCTTTGTTTGTGCTCCGTTGCAGGAAATATCTACATCCAGATGTAATATGCTGTATTGTTTCTGACTGTTGACATCCGTAGCGGCAGTTATCATCTGGTACAGCGGGATCTTTTTAAATGAACTTGAGGTAGTTCCTTGCAGGGATGACTTGGTCTTGAATTGCTAGCATAAAACCTTCAGTTTCTGGAAAAATGTGTCCTGAAGTGAGCCAGTAGTTTGACGCAGTTATATCAACATTTGCTTGACTCACCTCATTTGGATGTGTTCCGTGCAAAGATTTTGCTTTCCATGCTTCCATCTTCTGAAGGTCAGTATGTAGGTGGCGTTGAATCTCTTGCTGACACAAGACCAGTGGCGTTGATCTGTCCGCCTCACTGATGGCTCTGTGAAGTACAGATGACTTCGCTTCTGCGTAGAAGTACCCCCTAAGGCTGAATATCAGTCGTTTCATCTGGTTATCAATGTCAACGAACCCACGCCCACCTAGGCTTCTAGGTAGAGTCAATCGCTCTATTATTATAATAATAATAATTATTATTATTATTATTATTATTTCTTCGATTCGACCAACTAGGGACCACGTCAGTTCAACTGTCTCTTCTTCCGAGCTCTAAATACCGCCCAGTGTTCCCGCATTCGTCTTCGGTGTTGTTCTTTTCTCTCTTGGGACCACGCCTTCCCTGTCTTCAGCTTCGGCTTTTCCTGGAAACCTTTGTGCGTACGTAGTTTTTCCAGAAGTGGAACACGTTCCTGGATATCTTTAGGGGAAATTTCCATTTCACGTAGATCTTTCTCAACTTCCGTGAACCATGCCCCTTTGGTTTTCTTATCTTGCAAGTACTTCAATATCGGTTTTGATATCCTGCCTGGGCTCATTCGTGTCACGTGGCTATAAAAGTCAATCCTTCTTTTTCGAATCGTGTCACTGATCTTCTCCACGGCTTGTACAATTCGTGGTTGTGACGCCTTCTGTACTCACTGTTTTCTTTGATGGGACCCAGGATTTTCCTCAAAATCTTCCTTTCTTTAGCCTCTAGTTTTTCCATTAGACCTTTCTTGTACATTATTAGAGTCTCAGCCGCATACAGAGCCTCTTGTCGAATAACAATGCAGTAATGTCTAATTTTGGCGTTTAAGGATATCGATCTCTTATTGTAGATGTCTTTAGTCAGGTTGTATGCCATTTCCATTTTATTAATGCGTGACATGAAGGCTTCCTTCTCTGATAGAGGTTAGGCTCTATCCATTCACTGAGGTATTTAAACTTTTCTGCCTTCAGAACTTTTCCTAGTCGGACTTCCAGTTCCCTGGGCGCTGATTTTATGTTTGTCATGAATTGTGTCTTCTCAAAGGAGATTTGAAGCCCAGCCTTCAGTGCTTGATTTTTCAGCTGGTTAAGTTGTTCTTCTGCCATATCAATGGAATCTGAAAAGATCACAAGAGCATCTGCAAAGGCTAGACAGTCGATTGTAAGATTCATATACTTGTACCCTAGCCTTACGCCATTTTCTACCCTTGGTTTTTTCATTTCCTTCCACCATTCTCGGATGACCTTTTCCAAAACACAATTGAAGAGAAGCCGTGCTAGCCCGTCTCCTTGCCTCACTCCTGTCCTGATTTCAAAGGCATCAGACATCTCTCCTCTGAACTTCACTTTGGAGGTGGTGTTGGTCAGGGTTTGCTGGATAATTGATTGTGTCTTGTTATCTAAGCCAAACTCTTCAAGGGTTTGCAATAGGGTGGTTCGATCAATTGAGTCGTACGCTTTCCTAAAATCAATAAAGGTCAGCACGAATTCCCTATTCCTGAGTTTCAGATATGAAAGGATGGACTTCAGATTCATAATCTGCTCAGCACATGATCGTCCCTTTCTGAAACCCCCTTGGTATTCCCCCAGTTGTGGATCGATTTGTTGTTCCCCTCTATTCTGTAGAGCTTTTGAGAGGATCTTGTAAGTTATTGATAGAAGAGAGATGCCACTGTAATTGTTCACATCGGTTTTCTCCCCTTTTTATGTAGTGGATGAATTACGGCAGAGGTCCATCCACTTGGGAGTTTTTCGCTCTCCCAGATCTCTTGAATAATTGCTATAAGCTTGTCGACTGCTTTTTCCCCTGCATGTTTCCACAGTTCAGCAATTATCAAATCTTCACCCGGTGCCTTGTTGTCCTTCAGCTCTTGGATGATCTTCGTGATTTCAGCCTTCGTAGGGGGGCGGGGGACGACGACGAATCAGTGTGGATGTTTGGATTTATTTCATAAACGAAAGGGGTCACAGGAGCCTTACAGTTGAGGTTTCCAAAATAACTTGCTAGAATCTGACAATTATCTTTATCATTGTGAGCTAATTTCCCGTTGGAATCTTTATTATTATTATTATTATTATTATTATTATTATTATTATTATTATTATTATTATTATTATTACGGTTTTAATATTATTATTATTATTATTAATATTATTATTATTATTATTATTATTATTATTATTATTATTATTTATTTTGCGTTCCGAAATATTGTTGTTGTTGTTGTATCTGTCCCAGGTTTTTTTGTAATTATTAGTATTACTATTACTAGTACGTGCTGACGCAGGCAGTCGGCCCTTCTAAACGAATGCTTGTTATTATTCCTTACGGGCGCTGGTAACGCCATTAGGTTGCCGTCTAGACGCGTACAGGTGAAGCGGGAGGAAAGGGAGGAGGGGATGAAGGCTCTTTTAAAGGTGACGGAAGAGAGGAAATTGAATTCCCTCGGCAAGCTAGAGGAATGGTGCGCAGTCCATTATAACCTAGCTGGAAGCAATTACTGCAGTACGGAGACATATTATATCCAACACCTGCCCTGCCTTACCTGCCAACACCTTTGATTTGCATGCCTTTCAAAATTGAGCTTTAACACATACTGCGTCACTTAACTTGTCGCTTGGAGGGTTGATAGAGTGGAAACTCTTTAGTAGAAAGTCTCGCTCACATTTAATCCTTTCTTACTTTTTATGAGGTCCCAGAGCGTAGCCAAGCATGTTAAATCGCACATCACGTCTCCTATTGTTGTCATTGTTGATAAAAATGAATGCATAGCTGTAAAATCATGTAACTTGGGATTTATGCCAATAATAATACCAATAATAATAATAATAATAATCATTTGAAAAAGCCAACTCCGTACAGGCCATGGAGGTCCTGGGAGTAGTGGAAGGTAGAGGCTTCCACTTTTTGTGACATCGGCACTAGATGGGATGGAGTTGTCAGCTCCACGCCCGGCCGTCTTTGCTCCCAGGAATTACCAGTACTCATTTCTGGTGTAGGCGGAGTGAACCCCAGGGCTATTTGCGTTTCCGAAAGTGTTAGTTTTGTTTCTAAAATCCACTACCTGGGTGGGGATCGAACCCACTCCCTTTCAGTTAGAAGCTCAGCGCCTCTACCGACGGCGCCACGCAGCCCCCTAATATTATTATTATTATTAATAATAATAAAACTCATCATTTCAAAATTATCTCTATACCATATCTTGCCTTCGCCGATGACTTGGTTATACTAACAGAAAATCAAGAGACCGCAATAAAACAAATAGAAACACTCCAAGAATGCGCTGAAAAAGTGGGACTTCAAATATCCTTCGAGAAAACTCAAGTGCTAAGTCACAAATGCGACAACATGCAAACAAAATACGGAACGATTAAAAGAGTCCCACATTTCAAATATCTGGGAGAATTTATCAAACCAACTGGATCCGGAAATATCTCACAACAAAACCGTCTCCAGAAAACCAGGAGAGAACTCGGAATTATCCAAAACCTCTATAACAAAAGATGCATGTCAAGACAAACCAAACTTCGACATTACAACACTGTCATCAAACCGGCATGTCTCTTCGCAAGCGAAAACACTTACACTCAATAAGAAATATGAACTTGAAGACATCAAGAAAGAAAAAAGAAAAATCATTCGGAGAATACTGGGAGCAAGACTCGCTTCTGACGGGTACCGACTACAGTCAATCAAGACAACTGAAAAATACTCAAACATCGAAGTCGACTTCCGAAAAAGACGATTGAAATTCTTCGGGCAAATAAGTAGACTGCCTAATACACGACTAACCAAAAGAATACTAGATTACATATCATCACTCAAATGTACAACACCATGGATGAAATAAGTACAAAAAGACATGCGAGCTGCTAACATAACCGACACATCAGACAGACTCCTTCCGTAACAAAGTGAACAACTGGGAAGTCCAACCAGCGCAACCAAAACCTACACCTTACAGGCCTCAATGGTCTGACGAAAGAAAATTGGCATTCTCCAACAGAATGAAACAATACTGGCAAAATAAGAAGAACGTCAAGAATTGAGTCAAATTGCTTAACGCTTTCCAAAATTGGGAGAATACGCTGTAAATAAATAAATAAATAAATAAAACGAAATTTATGACAAATATATATAAAAAATGCTTCAGAAATCCTAGTAAGTTAAAAGAAACTGGTCAAATAAAGAGGGCAAGGAAGTTCAAATTATTATTATTATTATTATTATTATTATTATTATTATTATTATTTATTTATTTATTTATTTATTTTGCGCATGCGCTTACACATTCTCAGCATTTGCTGGAAAGAAAACATTTACAATCCCAGATACCGTACATATCACAAGGAGCAAATTCTTGGTGACTGCATTGAGTAGTAGCTTCATATTCCCCTCATTGCTTCAGGCCTGATTGCCCAAGAACAGCCTTACTACGCGACACGTAGAAAGTATGACTGTTTTCTGCATCAGTTTGAAAAGGCCTGGGTCTAATTTCAACGCCGTGAGCGATTCCTTTAAGTTGTTGGGAATCACGCCAGTGCTGGAGATAATAATAGGAACTGTCCTGACTTGTGCCATGTGCCATTGCTTCCTTATCAGTTCTGAAAGCTCTGTGTATTTTGACAGCTTTTCAACATGCTTTGTTAGTATGTTGCCACTGTTTGGGATCGCCACATCTATGAAGGTGGTGTGCTTCATGCATTTGTCAACAAGAACTAAATCAGGTCTGTTGTGCACAGCTGATTGGTCTGTCAATACAGTACGATCCCAGTACAACGTAAAGCTGTCATTTTCCAGTACACTTTCAGGAGCATATTTGTAGTACGGCACTTTCTCTTGGCTCAGCAGTTGAAGTTGTATAGCCAATTCTTGATGGACTATCTTGGCAACAAAATCATGTCTCTTCCTATATTCTGTCCCTGCAAAATGGCGACAACCTGATATAATATGCTGAACAGTCTCAGATGTTGGGCAACCGTATCTGCAATGGTCATCTTGCACAGATGCATCCTTGATTATGAACTTTAGGTAGTTCCTCGTGGGGACAACCTGGTCCTGAATAGCCATCATAAAGCCTTCTGTTTCAGGAAACATCTGCCCAGAAATCAACCAAAAGTTCGACGCTAGCTTGTCGACGTGAGTTTGGATGACTTCATTGGGATGTCTTCCGTGTAGTGGCTTGGACAACCAGGCATTGAATCTATCCAAATCACTGCGCACCTGAATTTGAGTCTCTTGCTGACTTAAGAGTAGTGGAGTTGAATCATCTGCTTCTGTGACAGCCCTGTGCAGCATCGAATGGTTCGATACCGAACAGTAGTATTTTCTTAGCTCATCGATCTGTCGAGCTACTTGGTTGTTTATATCAACAATTCCTCTCCCACCCATATGTCTCGGTAACATGACTCGTTCCACAGATGTCCTGGGATGGTGTTTTCGTGACTTGGTCAGTGATGTTCTAATTTTCTGTTATTATTATTATTATGATTATTATTATTATTATGATTATTATTATTATTATTATTATTATTAGCCATTGGTAAATCCCATAAAGGGCAAAGGCCTCCTGCTAGCAGGGTAGCTCTGAGATATTTCATCAGATGAGCTAGGCTGATGAATATTTACCTTAATAGTAACTTAAAACTAAGTGTACTGACTATTTACACCCTTATTCATCTTCCTCACAAATGATCTATTATGTTAAACATTTTCACTCGTAATACTTGGACCTAGTTTATATTTGCCTGAAGATTTATCTAAGCTGACGATGAGTCTAAGGATGTTTCAAACAAACTGTTTCGACGACAGTCCTCCACAGATTCTGTTGGCCTGCCACTCTCATCCACTGCTTCCCGATCGTCGACTGCAACTTTTCTGATCATCTGGTCTTCGGACGGCTGGGGTTTCTTCTTCCATCTCTGGGCTCCCACAATGTAGTTGAGTAGGCCCACCTCGCGCGATCCTTTCTCAGTACATGGCCTGTCCATGTCCATTTCAGTTTCTTGGCCCTCGTGATGACATCCTCTAGCCCTGTCATCTTCCTGATTTCCTCATTTCTACTTCTGTTCCTTAATGTAATGTATAGAAGTTTTCTCTCCATTTTCCTCCAGCACACTTCCAAATTCGAAGCTTGCTTCTTAGTTATTGACCACGTTTGTGCTCCATAGAGGAGAACGGGAAGTGCACATTAGTCCATCACTCGCCTTTTTGTCTTAAGGCAATGCTCTCTGCTGTTCAATATGAAGGACAGTCTCCAGAATGTTTGCCATGCTGACGATATCCACCTGTTGATTTCCTTATCCATATTTTACTGAAAAGATATAGACTGGCCCAGATAGACATAGTTTGACACATATTCTACTTATTTTCCTTTCACCATGAGTTTCTTAAGGAAGTTCAAGGAAGTGCAAATATTTAGGGGAAATTATTCAAGAAAATGGCTTGGAAACATCTGCTGTAGAACAAAGAATACACAAGATGGAAAGAGCGTATGGCATAACTAGGATTACCTACAACAAAAAGTGTTTGTCTAAAGAACTTAAAGTACAGCACTACAACGCCGTAGTCAAACCGGAATGCCTGTTTGCGAGTGAAAGTCTCGTACTGAACTACAAATTGGATAAATTAGAAGTAGTAGAAAGATGAATTATACGCAAAATGCTCGGTCCTTTAAAAACTGCAGAATTCTGGAAATTATGATGTGATTATTAAATATATCGAAAAATAGAAAACATATCAGAAACAATACGGAAGAGGAGATTGAAATATTTTGGACATTTGTACAGGATGGATGACAGTAGGTTAACCAAGCAGATCTTCATATTCCTGTGGAACAAGAAGTCAAGAACAACCTGGGTACAAGGATTTGGAAAGAAACACTATCAGAGAAGAAGATACACCACAGAGAGATATATTTAGGCAAAAAGGGCTAAAAATGGAAGGATTCCAAGGGAGGAAGGGAAAGAAAACCGGCTTGAAATGGCCCGAGGAAAGGAAGAGGAAACATAGTGAGATGATGAAGGAATACTGAAGAAGAAGAAGAAGAAGAAGAAGATAAGATGAAGATGATGATGATGATGATGATGATGATGATGATGACGATGACGACGACGATAACAGCAAAGGACGAAGCATTGAAATTTGCTCGTGGTCCCTAGATGACTGAAACAATAATAATAATAATAATAATAATAATAATAATAATAATAATTCTCAGAAAGATTTACGGGGCAGTTAATAATAACGGTATTTGGATGAAGAGACCTCAAAGCGAACTCTACCAAAAGATTCACACGATAACGGAAGTAATCAGAAAACGCCGAGTACAGTTTTATACACACATTTACAGGATGGAACATTTCAGAACGGCGAAGAAATTGCTCAACGTTATAACACGGAGTAAGGGTGGCACGGAGTGGCTGACAGAGGTTCAGAGGGACCTACAACTGGTCAACATTGAAAATCATGAGGACCGCACCGAGTGCAGGAATAAAATCAAAAATGTTAAGTTTGATCATAGACCAACACGACAGCCTGGAAGAAAATGGACAGCTGAGCGGAAGAAGGAGCATTCTGAGAGGATGAAGAGGTTTGGTGAAGAGAAGCGGGAAAACGCCAGGAGATAAAATCATGTATTCAAGTTCAATCGCTCTCCTAAAGGGGAACAATCGATTAAATAATAAATAAATAATAATGCCGTAATGGTTTAGGCTCAAGAAGGATCTAGAAAAATGGGTATGAAGCGTGAAGACATCGCTAATAGAATCAAGTGCCGGCAGGAAATCTACTGTAAATGGTTTAAATGGTTTCGACTCGGTCTTGAGGAAAGAATTCACGATGAAAATTTCTGTGCAGCGCCGGGAATCCAATCCGAACCCCCTCTACCACCCCCACCCCCCACCCCCACCCCCCTCGGCTCACATCTACAGTAGTGGGACGTGGGTTGGCGACCGGGCTCCTCTCCGTCTTCTTTCCTGTCGACCTCACTTGGTCAACTCTTGTTCTCTTCCGACCCCGACGGTATTAGGTTATACGAGTCTCTTCCTTTCCCGCCTTTATTGACCCTTGTCTCATCTTTTTCTGGCACCCTCCTTCTGCGAGGGGTCAGCCTTCTTTTTCTTTTCATGTTATCTCCAGCCTTCTGCTCAAGGCCCTCAAGGAGGCAGGTTGTATGTAGCCCCACCACTTTTGGTGCACCCAGGATAGTGCTACACCCTCAGGGGATCACGGCTGGTGAGTTCGGGAGTTGGCGACCCCGTGGGATTCCTGAACTGGGGCCCGTTCTCCCCCTTTTATCCATTACTTCTGGGGCGAACCCTCTCCTCTTTCACTTTCCTATCTGCCTTTCATGGCTCTCCTTCCTTCCAAGTCCGTCAATCAGCATTCTTCGAGGGTTGAGGGCATTTCTTTTCCTCCTGTCCTTTATTTGCCTTATTCTCCTTTTGCTTTCCATTAGTAGTTAGTTGTAGTTTAGTTTACATTTCATTATCATCTTCATGATCATCCAAACCATTAGGGGCCGATAACCTAGATGTTAGGCCCCTTAAAACAACAATTATCATCACCAACATCACCAACCCGAACCTCAGAGGTGAGTGCAAAGTATGTTTGCCACTACACCTCGAGGTGGTCATACACTCACAATCAATACAATGAAACAGATTCTACACATACCCAAGTACAAGGGGCTCCATGGTTACAATTCCACAAAGCCACTAAATTAATCAGCAACAACAACACGACAGGGGTTCGAGCCCCACCGTCGGCCGTCCGTGAAATAGTATTCGGTGGTTTCTCAATTTCAACTCATGGAAAATGCTGGGACGGTACCTTCTGTCAGGCCACACGGCAGCTTCCTTGCCCAGTTGCATTCATCATGATTAATGTCATCTCTCATTGACTCCTCTCATGAGGTTGGTGTCATGAAGGGCATCCAGCCGTAAAAACCAACCGCCACCAAAACCTTTCATCGCATCTGATCCCCGATCCCGTTGGAAAACGGGAATAATAAGTGATAGACATACATACATACATTGTTGAAAAATCCAGTTCCGTTGTATTGGGGTAGCACGTCTGTATCTTGCCTGGAGGCCCAGGGTTCGATTTCCGGCTCCGTCACGGATTTTAGAAACTGACGTTAGGGCTGGAACGGAGTCCACTCAGCCTCGTGAAGACAATTGAGTATCTGTATGACAGTGAGGCAGCGCCCCGGTCGTGGAAAACAAATTTAACAGCCGAGGGGATCAGACGCGCCGACCCCGTAATCTGTACGCCGAAATGCTAGGCAGCTGTGGCTTGGTAAGCCAAAGCTCTGTTATGGGCTGTGGTACCACGGGGCTTGTTGTATTGTTGAGAATCATTCACCGCTTTAAATAAATGGTAATGATGATGATGCTAATTATTGTTGTATTAAGGGGCCTAACATCTAGGTTATCGGCATCTCATGGTTTGGGTGATAGTGAAAATGAAAGATAATCAAATGAAACCAACAACTAAAACTAACTACTGGCTTACAAACTAGAGGAGGAAATGGGAAACAAAAAGGAGAACGTAAATAAAGGCAGGGTGAAAGGAAATGCCCTCAACCTTCGAAGAATGAGAATTGAGGGTCTTGGAAGGAAGGGGAGCCAAGAAAGGCAGAGAGGAGTGGGTCCACCCCAAAGGCAATGGAAAAAAAAAGGCGTGGTGGGGGGTGGAGAATATGACCTAGCTCAGGAATCCCTCGGGGTCGCCAAATCTCAAGTTCACTAGCCGTGTGCTCTTGAAGGTGCACCAGAAGTGGTGAGGCTACACACGCCCTGCCTCTTTTAGGGCTTTCAGCAGAACGCAGAAAAGAAAAACAAGAGGTCAGACCCCTCGTAGAATGAGGAATCAGGAATGATGAGAGAAGGGCCAATTTCACACCCAAAGTACACCGGGCTACATGACCGCATTGTCGCAGGCTCTAAACTAGGGAACCAACCAACCAAGGGCCAATTAAGGGGACCCGGTAGGTCTAGGGTGAAATTTGGCAAAATATTGATTTTTACATTTTCATTCCAATAGAATCTAGAGACTTTCTTCTTTAATTTGAGCTATCATTCATGGTCATATCTTTTTTATAAGTGCTTTAAATTGCGTTTCCAAGACAACACTGCATGGTTGCGGAAACTTGATCTGCCGGGAGATTTCGTTGTTGACAACGACAATACACGTTTCCATATTCCCGCCCAATTGTGATACCCAATTTCTGTCTTGTTCAACAGCTAAAAAACTGTCCTGAAGATAAATTTCAGTCTCTTTTTTTTTCAGATTTTGCAAAAAGGCCTAACTTATCATTATCATCATACTTTTCCGTCTCCAGTTTCCCGGGTGCGGTAGACAAGCGCTCGCCACTGCTTTCTGTCATTGTACAAATTTCGTTCTACAACTTCTTCCCATTTCAGCCCTTTTTTCTCCACTTCTGATTTCACGGTCTCAATCCATCGTTTTCTGTGTCTTCCCCTCGGTCTTTTCTCTTTCAGTTCTCTATTGAAGTAGTCCCTTGCTGTCCTAGTGTTATTCATTCGCAGACTGGAGCCTACGCTTATCTATGACATCTGCAACAGTTTCCTGTATCCCAGCTTCTTTCCTATTTATTTCGTTTCTGATCTTACCTTTTCTGGTATTTTGATTTTGATTCATGGTTCTAATGAATTTCATTTCTGTTGCTTGGATTGTGTTAGGTCTGTATCCAGTAAAGTACATGTCTTCAGTCCATACACCAGAATTGGTTCAAAGTAAGTATTGAACATGGTTAAGTTTGCTTTCAGGGGTATGATACTGTCCCATAGTACGTTTCTCACTTGACTGTAAAGGCCTAACTACATTATTTAAAAAATGGCGCGAACCAATAATTGTACAAAGTCTCGCAAGGATTCAAATTAAAGCGTGGAACGCCTTTTTTGCCGTTGAACATTTTTAGATAGGTAGCTATCCGGACAGGGGACGGGGTGCCCCGAGCGAGAGGGGGGGGGGCGTATCTTTAATTGGTGGATTCAGGATGGCCGATCAACATTATTGATTATTTATATCTCTCGAACTAATAATCGTAGAGAGTCGCACGAGGGCTCAAATTAAATCCCTTCAGGATATGTTAGGGTTTTAGATTTTGCCAAGGGGCTAACTACAAATTTTAAATTTGAGTTTTTTTAATATTTTTTAAAAATGGTTAACGATTAAAGGGTAAGAGGGGCGTCTTTCTAGATGGCCTCTCACCTTACCGTTATACTTCCATCCGTTTCCCTATCCCCGATCACCCTCAACCCCTAAATTTACCAAAATACCCAAAAATTCCTTAAATCAGCAGATTTTCCATAAGAATTATATCCCACCCATTTTATTTGATAATCGATTGTGAACGGTAAAGGAAGGTTGAAAGTGCAGAAAAGGACTAAAAAACTGTCAAGGCAAACTAAGAGATGGTTGGTTGGTTCCTCAGTTTAGGGACTGCACAACGTGGTCATGTAGCCCCGTGTACTTTGGGTGTGTGTAGAATCTGTCTGATAACCGGTGTTAATTGTGATGGCTGTATTAGTGTGTGTATCTGTTTTTAATTCAAGTAAGGACTGCAACTTTGAATTTTTCAGATAGATCCTACTTTTGCCACCAAACGCCACTGTCAACGACTACTAGGCCTTGTTCAGAACTTATCTACTAGACGCCACCGCAGTCGGCTCTTAGTAACGAACGTAGAAACCTAAGAGCGTTGTTTACATTCCTAAACTATACAATTTAGCTTCACACAGGTGTAATTAGTGGAAGGTTCTTTAACATGCCATAAATCTATGACATGGGACCGCCGGCTTTACTGCCCCTCCGAAGGAAGGCATACTGAGGGATTTTAACGCTCTTAAAAAATCCGACGGCTTCGGCCGGGTTTGAACCCGCTATTTTGGGCATAGAAGCTCAGCATAAACTAAGAGAGCTGTGAGCAGAAGAATAGAGGATGATCCATCATATAGGGCAGGATTACATTGAAAAACTTTGAAGGCTTGTTTCTGCAAGTTCACGTTTTTCTGAACTAAAGGCACATTTTCTCATAAACTATTCAGTATACAATCTTGAAGCTTTCAGAAGTTACATATACTCATAATATACATATAACGCAACGTTTTTGGAGAGAAGTGTTTAGTACAGAAACAAGGGGCTAATAAGTGAGCGATTTTTTCCAAAACTTGTTGCACTTACTAAAAAAATAAATTTGGACGAATAACTCTAATGAATAAACCCCTATGTTAAAACATGCAAGAGGGTATAAAGAATGCATGAAGCCTTTAGTATGAACCGTTTCCGAGAAAACTGTACCTAAAGACAGTAACTTAAACATTATAGATATAGACCCTACCGGGTCCCCTTAAGGCGGGAAAGTGAAAGACTCCCTAGGTCTCGGAAACACTAATACCGTCGGGGTCGGAAGAGAACAAGAGTTGACCAAGGGAGGCCGAAAGAAAAGGTGACAATGAGGAGCCCCGCACAAGTAAGTGGAAGCAATGCCGGACTCAGCTGGGATCCCGTGGTCGCCAACCGACGTCTCACTAGTCGTGAGCCCCTTGGGGGGTGTAAATAAATGCTTGATGTGTCATGGATGGGCATGGATAATATAGCAATGCAATGAGGTAATCGAATAGGAACTAGCCATTGTTAGATATTATGGTACTTAGATTGTGAGACAGTCACAGCTGCTGTATGTGTCTCCCTGAGGCAAACCGCTACCTACCTCGGGCTAAACACACAAAGTGACTACTCGTGTAGAGGCTCGAGGACAGACCTACTGCATCAATGTCCCTTCCTCTATTACCGTGTGGGTGCTCAAAGGACTGTGGTTCTACCACGGGCTCACTTTTTTTCTAAGCTTTTGTTGCTTCATGTAAGGTCATCCATCTCTGAATTCTTGAGAAATATCATAAATAATAATAATATCGTATGGCCTCGGGTGCCGGATGCAAGCTTTTTTATTTGACACGCAGAGGGCAGCTTGCATATCGAATGTTGTTGTTCCTTGAAGCACTATGAAAGTCAAGGAGGTTAGATATCTAAGCTCCTTGACACAATAGCGCTTTCTAGTAGAGAATTGAGGAACTTTGTGTTGGTGGAAAATCCCGAGACATCGTATGACATGCGTGTCGTAATTTTAATTTTTCCTGCCCTTCAAAAATTACTTACCACGGCAAGGAGCGAACCTGCAAGCTTGGGGTTAGTAATCCGACACGATAACACCACTCACCCACCGTGGCAAGCTGAGAAATATCATGAAAGAAACCCACTTATCGATATAAAACAACTCAGTCTTTTTTCTCTGTTTAAAAGTTGTAGTTCTTGGACATCATGGTCATTCAGCTCCGTGTGCTTGGGTATGTGGAATATTGTCTGATAACCTGTGACAATTTAGATTTGGTTGGTTGGTTCCTCAGTTTAGGGCCTGTGACAACGCGATCATGTAGCCCCGTGTACTTTGGTTGCGTGTAGAATCTGTCTGATAACCAGTGTTAATTGTGATGGCTGTATTAGTTTGTGTTATCTGTTTTCAATTCAAGTAAGAACTTCAGACATTCAATTTTTCAAATAGTTCCTACTTTTGCTACTAAACGCCACCGTCAACGACAACTAGTTCTGAACTTGGTTACTAGACGTCATCGCAGCCTGATCCTGGCGACAAACGTTGGAACCTAAGAGCGTTAGTTAAATCTAACCTATAATTTAGCTTCACACAAGTGTAATTAGTGGAAGGTTCTTTTACCTGCCATAAATCTATGACATGGGTCTGCCGGCTTTAATTCCCCTCCGATGGAAGGCATATTGAGGGAAGGGGCAGATGACCTCTTAGTTCCTCCCCTTAAAACAACAATAACTAACTAACCATACTGAGGGATTTACCCTCTTAAAAATACGACGACTTTGGCCGGGCTTGAACCCGGAACCTTGGGCATAGAAGCTCAACATGTTATCTATTACGCCACCGATGCCGCCCAATTTAGATTTAAAACATTAAATTTATCGGGTGCCCAGTTGATTGTTTTTAAGATGTGTATTGGCATATTTTAATACATGGTCTAAGTTTTCTAGATGTTTGGCCCTGAAAGGGGCAATTAGCGTAGTGTTGAGTCGTTCCTTCTCAGTTTAATATGTACTTTTCGAATAGCCAGGAGATTAAGAAGATTGTCTGGCTTTCTTAGCACCACCCAGGGGTCACGTATAGGGAACGTGAAGCAACCTCGAGTCCCAATTAGGTATGGTCAACTCTAAACCGACTGAGAACAGGTCACGGAAGATGTGCAGATTCACTTTTAATGTTGGCCACACCAGCATGCGACTGCGGCGCACCAAGGCAGACTATTCAACACATCAGGGAAGACTGCTGTGCCACAGCATTTATAGAGGAGATTATGAGGAATTCCTGTTGGCAACCCCGAATTCCATCAAATTTACGCAAGAACTAATTGTTTGTGATTAAGTGTTTATAAGTAATGTAGTTAGTTCGTTAGTTATTGTTGTTTTAAGAGGCGGAACTACGAGGTCATCTGCCCCATAAATAATGTAAAATAATAATAATAATAATAATAATAATAATAATAATAATAATAATAATAATAATAATGTAATATCTACGATAACTGCTGAAGGTCGTCTCACCGAGGAGGTCAACATAAGAATTAATGCTGCGTGGATGAAGTGGCGAACAACGACAGGTGTCATGTGCGATCGCCAGATGAAAGACCACCTAAAATCGAAGATTTACCGCACTGCCATTAGTCCCGTGGCGCTTTATAGTACCGAATGTTGGCCGACAACGAAGGAAGCAGAACGTCGGCTAAGTGTCATGGAGACCAAAATGCTTAGATGGACAGAAGGCATTACAAGGTTGGATCACATCCCCAATCAAAGTATAAGGGAACGATTTGGTATCGCAGCAATCTGTAACAAATTGCGTGAGGGTCGTCTGCGATGGTTTGGGCATGTGCTACGGCAGGAGCGGGCACCATTGCAAAACAGGCTACACACTAGAGGTCGCCGGGAAAAGACCAAAGGGGCGACCGAGACAACGTTGGGTCGATACACTGCACAGGGATCTGAAAAGCGTCAACCTAAATCCGGACATGGCCCATGACCGAGTAAAGTGGAGACAGCGGATTCAAATAGCGGACCCTGCCACGAGGCGGGACAAACGCTAAAGCAAAAGAAGAAGAAGAATGTAATTTACTGTTTAAATGTATGGGTACTTAAATGCCATACGCTAAATAAATAATAAGATAATTTCTAATTATGTTATACGAGGGCAGATCAAAAAATAAGTTGCACTTCCCAGTTATGGCCATTTATTACACCACCTATACAACAGCAACACGCCTATAACGACATACAATGTAACGTCACTTTTCCACATAGTTTCCAAGAGACTCCAAACATTTCTGCGAACGCACAACCAACTTGTCGATGCCGGATGCATAGAAAGTTCCTCCAGCGTTCTGCAACCACACGGAGACAGCGGCCTTCACCTCCTCATCGGTCTGGGAATGTCGGCCACCGTTCTGTCTAATGATTGCATTCACACTGTTGACATTTGCACGGGTCCTGGACGTTGCGGGCCTGCCCTCGCGATATTCGTCCGTGATATCCGTGCGTCCGGCTTCGAATTGCTGACACCACTTTACGATCCCTTGCCGGGAAATCCCGCTCCCCATACACAGCACTAATTTCGCGACGAATGACCGTGCAATTCTTCCTTTTGGCCCATAGGAATCGGATTGTCGCACGCACCTCATATTTGGAGTGAACGTCCAGTCGACGCGCCATTAATTTTGGCCTCTATTCACTCCATACAAGACGAGACACCACAGCGACCTGCCTGACAGATGTGTGGGCAGTGTCTGTCCCTTCTCCGCTGTACACACGTTTGCGACACACAGCGCGCTTCAGCAGCGCGTTAGTGCAACTAACTTTTTGATCCACCTTCGTATATATTGTGTAGGTTGCTACAGGGTGCTTCAAAAATGTATACACACTTTAAACTATCGTAGTTTTCCCGCTCTACAAGGCTAATGTTATATTTCTTCGCCAGGTGGCAGCATAATCGTCCCTCTATGTTATATTGTCAGTTGGAATTTGTAATATCAACATGGCGGACGTACGTTTGAGTTTTGAAGAACGTAAGCAGGTTATTAAGTGGTACTGGAAGTTTGAGAATGTAAATGAAGTTCAAAGACAGTGGAGAAGGGAGTATGATACAGAAACACCTTCAAGATTAACAATTACACGCATACGAGACAAATTCGAAGTTCATGGAACAGTGTGTGATGTGCATAAAGGTCATTCAGGTCGACCTCGAACAGCTACAAGTGATGAGTCATCAACGGCAGTCTTGGAACTGTTTCAACGCTCTCCTAACAAATCTTCAAGGCAAGGAGCACGTGAAAGTGATGTAAGTGCTAGCAGCGGGCTACGCATTCTGAAGAGAGGCAAGTATCGTGTTTACATTCCAAGGCTGGTGCAACAGCTAAGTGACGACGATCCAGATCGAAGGTTGCAATTTTGTGAATGGGTTCAGGAGATGGTGATACGTGAACCGGGATTTATGGGTAGCATCATTTGGTCGGATGAAGCCCAATTCAAACTTAATGGAACTGTCAATAGGCACAATTGTGTTTACTGGGGTGAAGAAAATCCTCACATTACAATTGAAAAAGCTGTAAATTTGCCTGGTGTAAATGTGTGGTGCGGTTTGTCTTCAAGGGGACTCATTGGGACCTTTTCGATTTGAAGGCACTGTAACTGGTATAACTTACCTAACAATGCTTGCTGATTCCATATTTCCTGCCATTCGTGCATTATACGGTAATGATAATTTTTATTTTCAACAAGATGGTGCCTCGCCGCACTATCACAGGGACGTACGAGCTTACCTGGATCAAAATTTGCCGGGCCAGTGGATAGGACGCAGGGGGCCAATCGAGTTTCCAGCACGCTCTCCAGACCTTACAACACCGGATTTCTTCTTATGGGGCACAGCAAAAGATGAGGTGTACAAACGTAAACCACGTAACCTAGACATTCTTTGGAATGAGATTCAAGCCGTGTGTAGAGAAATCTCATTGGACGTTTTGATACGATGTACAGAATCAGTGGTGACTCGTACTCAGAATTGTATTGATGCTGCAGGTCGCCAATTTGAACAGTATTAACATTTGTTATTTATGTTTCATTTACATTGGACTTTCCGCTTTCTAATTTCCTGAAATTTAACCTTGTAGAACGGTAAATAAATTTTCTATGGAAGTTCAAAGTGTGTATACATTGTTTTGAAGCACCCTGTATATGCTTAATAATAACTGTGATGGATGTATTATATTCTGATTTACAAAAGATGTGCGGTAAAAGCTGTCATCCGCTTGAAGGGTGAGGTGAGGAGTGAGGACGAGAGGGGTAACGGTCTCCATAGCAACAACGAGCAGTGGTGCAATGTAGCCGACACAGCAGTGAGCACATGGTTTGACCCAATGTTCTACTGTGCCTTGACTCGTCACGGTCATTAGAGCGCCAGGCAGGGGGCCTAACTTTCCCAGTATTTGTATCTTCCTGCAAGCCTCTTAGAATGTTATATGAGTCATGATTTGCGTCAGTGGCAACGCAGCATTTCCCCACGTGCTAGCTTTGACAGCTGTCAGCGTTCATTATTGGTAATACTGAGTATAGTGTGTGTGTATTAGTAATTAAGGAAGCTTGCCACGGTGGGTGAGTGGTTAACGTGTTGGTCTACTAACCCCAAGCTTGCAGGTTCGCTCCTGGCCGTGGTAAGTGTTTTTTTTTTTTTTTAAGGTGGAAAAAATTACGACTCGCATGTCATACGATGTGGGCATGTCAAAGAACCCATTTGAATTCATTAGGCCATGTTGATAACGGCAAAATTAATCTGGGGAGTTTCCGCCAACACAAGTTCCTCATTTCTCTACTAGAAAGCGCTATAGTGATCAAGGAGCACAGATATCTAACCTCCTTGACTTTCATAGTGCTTCAAGGAACAACGAAATTTGACATGCAAGCTACCCTCTGAGTGTCAAATAACAAAGATTGCACCCGGCACCCGAGGCTATACGATATTATTTATTATTAGTAATTCAGGAGAGGATTGGGAAGGAGGCGCCCGTGGCCTTGAGTTAGGAACCATCCCAGAATGCTAGCCACTACGCAACGAGGCGGACTAATCTATACATTGAACAAGCAATTTAAAGTAGATGTAAATAATCAAGGAGGAATAAATTATACTGTATCAACTCGGAGATTTGCTGATGACATTGTTGTCTTAGCCGATTCACCAGAGGATTCGAATGGGGTTTTAAATGGTATGGACACTGTCTTGAGGAAGGAATTTGTGAAGAAAATCAATAAATAAAACAAAAATGTATACAATAAAAAGAACCTGTCTTTCAATGCAAAATTACGACATTTTTATACAGTTATTAGACCAGTCATCTTGTACGGCATGGAAACTACAAATATAATCGGAATTGAGAATTTGCTCAAGATAGAAAGAAGAATTTTAAGAAGGATTTATTGTCCTAGGAAAACACAGGAAGGTTCTAGACTGAGATCCATTGCAGAAATTTATAGTAAAATCGACAACCTTGAAGTGATGATCAGAAAACGGCGACTTCAGTTCTACGGACATATTATGGTCCGCATTGATTGCTCAAGGTTAAACAAACAAATTTTTGATAAAATCTGGAACTATAAAGGGCAAGGAGGCTATGTAAAACAAATGAAAGAAGACCTTCAAAAATTCAAAATTACTGAAGAAGATTGTCGAAATCGAATAGAGTAGAGAAAGAAAATGGCCTCAAAATTCTTGTCCGGGAGAAGAAGAATCTCAACAGAGGAGAATCGACTGCTGAAAGAAGAGCTGCGCAGTCGACCAGGATGAAAGACTTCTGGAAGAGAAAGAAGGAAACTAGACCTATAAAGAAGTGATATTTGCGTGGTCCTTGTTGGCCTGTCCGCGGTGTACATATATAAAACAAAAATAATTGAATGCAGCCGAAAAAAAATCAGAAACCACTATTGACGTCAAATTGGCAGGTAAAATGCTAAAGGAAGCAGGAGGCTTCTGCTATTTAAGAAGCAAAATAACCAGTGATGGACGAATCAAAGAGGGTATAAGAAGTAGGTTGGCTCAGACAAGGAAAGAATTCCTACAGAAATCTGTTGACATGAATAATATAGATTTAGGTATTAGAGATTCAGTTTTGAAAGCCTTTGTCTGGAGCGTGGCGCTCTATGTAAGTCAAACTTGGACTGTTGACACAGAAGAAAAGAGTAGAATAGAAGAATTTGAAATGTGGTGTTACAAGAGAATGATGAAGATCAGATGGGTAGATAAGAATAAAAACAAGAAGTTCCGTGACGAACAAAAGAGCCTAATTTTCTTAAAATTTATGATCCATGCCAATGATTAATCTATATGAATCTATCTAGAATAATGACGAAATTAAGTTGCTAATATCGAAATTTCTAATTAGTTCGAAATACTGTATACCTGGCATAATGTAGCCTAATAGAGGACTACAGTTGGCAGCCCTGGTGACTGAATATATTCTTAGTTCCATCTCTTAAGGTACAGAATATTAAATTTGGTTGAAGTCCAATGAATAGCATGGACGTTACATGTAGTTAAACATTGGATCTAACTGTCTGTTAGGTAGTCAGCCCGAAGGCTGGTTGGATCCTCAAAAAGCACCGCCGTTAGGTTATGTGGGTATATACCCACAAAAACCCAAGGCAGCGCTATATTGAGGCGTACTAGGCAAGATGAGGAGTGAGGTAGTTTGCCATTGCTTTCCTCACTGAGTCAGAACAGCAGTACTAACCCTATGAGTAGAACCTTTCACAGCATCCACAGGCATTGACTGTGCCCTGGATGTCATTTCTAAGCACCACCCATACCTCAGTAGCTTCCATATAATCACAGCCATGAGTGAGACTGAGACCTCGGTGCAAAGCCACATTTTACTCTAGCCTGTGCCAACAGACAAATGCAAAGGTACTGCATTCATCAAGAGATGGCAAACAGGATCTAACAGCACGCGTAAAATCATGTTGGCAACAATGTCATGCGTGTAATGGTCAGAAATAATCTGTAATAATATGATCTATTGTTGTGCCAATTTTGAATGAAATCCATTAGTTAGTATAGAAGTTACATGCATTTTAAAATTGGACCTATCAGCAGGCTTAGAATCATGTTGGCAGCACTGGCGTAGGCATATATTAGTTACTCCGAATTAATCTAGAATGCCAGGTACTACACGTGTGCAAAGTTTAGAGCTATTGGCTTGCATACTTCCTGATATATTGATATTAGGGTAACAAAAATAGAGATAGTATTTATTAACAGTTGGCAGCCCTGGGTACTCTTAAGAATCGGCATATTCATATATGTTATGGTACACATAGCACACACAAAATTGGGTTGAAATCCAAATGATAGTATGGAAGTTACATGTATTTAAAGTTGGACCTCTCAGCAGGCTTAGAATCATGTTGGTAGCACTGACGTATATAAGTTACTCCAAATTAATATAGAATATCAGGTACTATACGTGTGCATAGTTTAAAGCTGTCGGCTTGCATACTTTCTGATATATTGATATTTGGATAAAAAATAAAGAGAGCAATTATTAACAGTTGGCAGCCCTGGTGGCTCTTAATAATACGCTCAGTCATGTCTGTTTATGTACAGATATTACATACAAAATTTGGTTGAAATCCAATTGATAGTGTATAAGTTATATGCATTTAAAATTTGGACCTATCAGCAGGCTTATAATCATTTTGGCAACACTGCCATGTATGGCCTCCTGGAAATTAAACTGCAATATTATTATCTATATGTGTGCCAATTTTGAAATAGCTCCCATTCATATCTTCCAAGATATCCAACATGGAGCTCAAATTTCAATTGCGATTTTTTAGCAGTTGGTAGCACTGACATCATTTTCAAATATGGCCGTGAGATATTCAGGTATAGATCTTTACTCCTACCAAATTTTGTTTCGATTGCTCCAGCCGTTTAGGAGTTGATAGGGGGGGGGGGCACACACAGCCAGACAGACAGAAGGATAGACAGACATACACATTTGCCCGATCTCATAAGTCTACTTTTTCCTCATTTTTGCAAAATGTGAAAAGTAGGCTAAAAATAATGAAGAGGTGTTAAGACAAGTGGGAGAGGAGAGATGTTTCTGGCGACTGCCAATGAAGAGAAGAGATAGGTTCGCAGGACACTCAGGAAGAGTGAAGGTTAACTCACCTGCATTTGAAAGATGTTCAGCCTTTCTCAGACTCAAGCGAGTCTACAGCTATGTCTTGAGATTTATCACTAACTAGCAGTAGTGCCCGGCTTCGCCCGGTGGATTTATTTGTTTTACAGAACTGGAGCGCTCAAGGATAAGGATCGGAATAAATGAAAGTAAATTTGAAAGCACCAACGCTTATCGCAGCTGATAACCTCAGTATACTGACTGCACCTACACCATCGCCCTTATACGAAGGCATACTATTGTCATTATGATAACTGTTTTAAGGGGCCTAAGAAATCTTTTTGCACTAATTACTCCCCGTGACTGCAATTTATAAGCAGCTAGCAATTCTGCACGTAGGGGCGACGTGATGCGGCCAGCATTACATGGCAACAATAAACTTCGGTATTATTGAAGCCATTCTGGAGCGCTTGTTCTTCCGACTTACTGAACAAAAATCAACCTTTAAGGTTAACTGAGAGGTGTAGCCTAATGATACATAGCCTGAACTATTCCTCTTGAATCAGGCTAGCATATACAAAAATAATTTTTCGAATCCGACGGGTAGTTCCAGAGATTAGCGTGTTTAAACACATAAACACACAAACAAACACACGAACTCCTCAGCTTTATTATATTAGTATAGATAATGAATACTACTACAGAACTGGAGCACTCAAGGATAAGAATCGGAAAGCACCAACGCTTATTGCAGCTGATAACCTCAGTATACTGCACCAACACCATCGCCTTTATACAGAGGCATACTATTGTCATGATGATAACTGTTGTAAGGGGCCTAAGAGATTAATCTTTTTGCACTTATAGATACTCTATTCATCTTTATTTTTAATCACTTATTTTAACAGAATTAACAACAATCAGTCTTTCTCCATAGATTACATTATAGGCACTGCCAACTATATATTTGTTCTGTTTCTTTTTCAACTGTTTGTTTTCTTTCTTTACTCACAGCTATCTATATCATGTCCACAGCTACCTGTATCATGTCTCCTGCACCTACACCACTCCCCCACCAGTAACATAGTTACGATTGTTAAAGCAGGAATAAAACTATCACCATACACTAACAATACAAAATTAAAATTACTGTAAGCACTACTGAAAACGAACTGGCAATCTCACAGTACGTCCAGTGTGTGATGTCTTGATGATGGTAGTGTCCTTCTTTTTCGCTATGGCATGAGGTGGTACTGCAGTGTCTTGTTGATGGTTGGCTGGGCTTGAAACAGGAGAAGGATCTGGGGTCTCTTCATCTGGTGCCAAGATGTAGGCTGGTTTTATTCTGTCTATCGATACATTTACTTGTTTGCCTTTAATTAGTAGTGTGAAGAATTTCTCATATCTCTTCTCAACAGGGAAAGGACCATCATAAGGTGGTGTCAATGGCTTCTTTACTTTGTCATTCCTCAAGAAGACATGAGTGCATGACTTCAGGTCTCTACGTACAAATACACTTCTGGTAGTTTTATGATAAGATGGAATAGGCTTAAGTGCTGTCATCTGTTTTTGTAATTGGGAGACGAAGGTGTCTTGGTCAGTTGTTGTTGATGGCATTTCAAAAAACTCTCCAGGTAGCTTAATAGTCTTACCATAGACCATCTGTGCAATAGAATAGTCAGAATTGCTCTTTATGGCTGTACGCAACCCAAGAAGCACTGTAGGCAAAACCTCTGTCCATTTATGGGAATTATGTGCTCTGATGGCAGTTTTTAAGGTGCGGTGTAGTCGTTCAATCTTTCCATTACATTGTGGGTGGTAGGCTGTAGTGTGCTTCAGTTTAACACCACACAACACTGCTAATTTCTTGAAAAGTTCGGATTCAAATTGTGGTCCACGATCTGTGATAATTACACTCGGGACTCCAAATCTAGCAATCCAGTTGGAGTAGAATGATTTAGCAAGTGTGTCTGCTGTGATATTTTGCATTGGGATAACTTCCATCCAAGAGGTATAGCGGTTGATGCATGTTAAACAATAAATGTTCCCATCTGATGGTGGCAGTGGGCCAACTAAGTCCATATGTACAACACTAAACCTTTCATCAGGTTCTGGAAATGAAATTAATTTAGACTGTGTGTGTCTTGTTACTTTGTTTTTCTGGCAGTGGATGCAAGCTTGGGCCCATTTTCGAACATCAGATTTTATATTCGGCCAAATGAACCTAGTTGTCATCTGCTTCACTGACGATTTTACACCTGAGTGTGATAAGTTATGGATCTGTTGAAACATTTGTTTGCGGAATGACTCTGGGATAAATGGTCTTGCATTATTCGTTGAGATGTCGCACCACAATGCCTTGCCCGCTGTTAATGCGCACTTCTTGAATGTCAGTGATTTACTCTCTTCCATCAGCCGTTTTAATTCTTCATCTTGCAGTTGCTCTCTTGCAATTTCATCGTAATCAATCACAGAGATTTCTTCCGTTCGAGATAGAGTGTCGGCTACAATGTTGTGTTTACCACTAATATGTTGAATATTGGTAGTGAATTGAGAAATATAATGGAGGTGTCGCAGTTGTCTTGGTGATGCTTTCTCGTTCTTTCGTATAAATGCATAGGTTAGCGGCTTGTGATCCGTGAAGATGGTGAAATTTCTTCCCTCCAAAAGGTGTTTGAACTGTTTCACTGATAGGTAAATGCCTAAAAGCTCTCTGTCATATGTGCTGTAAGATTTCTGTGTTTCGCTCAGTTTCTTGGAGTAGAAAGCAATTGGTCTCCAACTATCATTTTCATATTGTTGCAACACAGATCCAATGGCAATGTCAGATGCGTCTGTAAACAGGCCTAATAAATTGTCTGAGGAATAGTTAAGAGTGTTGTATTTGATAACTCTTGTTTACATTTTTCAAACATCTGTTTCGCTTCTTCAGTCCATTGAATTTTTCTGCGATCTCTCTTTCTTGCTCCTTTTAGGTATTCATGGAGCACTGCTTGTGTTTTGGCAGCATCTTTGAGGTAGCGACGGTAAAAGTTAACCATGCCGAGAAACGTGCGGAGTTCATGCACTGTTTCTGGCAGTTTATAATTCAAGATTGTTTGAACCTTTTCAGGAAGAGGTCTAGTACCCTCAGCTGTAATGAGGTACCCTAGAAACTCTATTCTGTCCACGCCCATCACTGATTTGGAGGTATTTATTCGAAGGCCATACTTGTTTAACCTGTCCATAACCAACTTAAGATGGTTCTTATGCTCCTCGAATGATGCGGTGGCTACCAGAATGTCGTCCAAGTAAGGAAATGTGAAATCCAAACCTCTGAAAACTTCATTTATGAATCTCTGGAAGGTGGATGGAGCATTTCTTAACCCAAAACTCATGACATTGAACTCATATAATCCGAAAGGAGTTATCATTGCAGTTTTGCAATTATCCTCTTCGGCGATTGGGATTTGATAATATGCTTTAAATAAGTCGATTTTTGAGAAAACAGTTTTTCCTTTCAATATATGTTGAAAATCTTCTATTCTTGGTACTGGGTAGCGGTCTGGAATTGTCCTCTCGTTCAACCTTCTATAGTCACCACAAGGTCGTAACGACCCATCCTTCTTACTAGCCATGTGCAGTGGACTCGCCCATTGAGAGTTTGATGGTCGAACTATTCCGTTATCCACCAGGAACTGAAATTCTTGTTTGGCAATCTGGAGCCTCTTCGGATCTAACTGTCTGGCTTTTGAGAATACCGGTTGACCGTTGGTAACTATTTGATGTTTAATATCATGTGTTATCAGGGTAGGGGTTAAGTTTGGTGTTGTTAATCTTGGATATTGTGCAAGAATGTCACTGTATTTGAAATTTGTATTCATAGAGCTAATAACATCACATTCTGGAATGACTGTAACTTCGCCCTTAACACCAAGCTGAGTTACACCGTCAATTAATTGTTTAATGTGCAGGTCCACAAGTAAATGGAACTGTTTGAGAAAATCTGCTCCAATTATACCTTTGTTTATTTTAGCTACCACAAATGGCCACTCGAATTTTCGCCTTAGTCCCAAGTTCACAGTCAATATTTTGATACCATAGGTTGGTATTTCTGTATTGTTGGCTGCATACAGTTTATAGGAACTATCTACATTGTCATGCTTTGTTGCTGGCCAAATTGAAACATCCGCTCCACTGTCTACAAGAAACTGCACTCCCGTTTCTTTATCTCTCACAAATAACCGGGATCT
The DNA here is from genome assembly GCA_946902985.2 of Meconema thalassinum. NCBI lineage: Eukaryota > Metazoa > Arthropoda > Insecta > Orthoptera > Tettigoniidae > Meconema > Meconema thalassinum. Next base: position 77,428,454 of record OX336401.1, on the reverse strand, counting down.
GCGGCACAACTCGTGACCTTCAGCAGTGGAACTTGCCGCCAATTCTACTGCTGTTTCTCGTTTTCCGGATTCTTCCATCCGCACGGTTGTTTACATTTATCTGGGTAGCATCTTGAGCCAAATTTAAAATGATAGTAACACAATTTCCCATCAGGATTGAATTTTCTGGTTGAGCGGCTGCGGCTGCTACTTCGCCTGGGGCTACGATGTGTTGCTCGTGAGTGATGTCTTCCGATTGGGATTGCTGCTATTTGTTGTTCCAATGCGGTAATTTTCGCTACGATGTCATCCAGTGTTGCACTGCTACTTGAAGAGCACTGACTTGGGGTTTTTGTGGCACTATACAGTTCAGTACGTGGATTAATTTCCAGTATTTTATCTGCCATTACTGCCATTTTCTCCAATTCCTCATCACTAACTAGCAATATATTTTTTACTGAGTTTGGAAGTTTGTCTATCCATAGTGTCCTTAAGACTTTGTTTGAAATATCTGCGCCTGCCAGGGATTGCATTTTCCGCAGAAGCTGACTTGGTTTGAGATCCCCTAGGTCAATTCCTGTCAGTAATCGCTTTATTTTCTTATCGTCACTTTCTTTGAAGATGTTGAGGAATCTTTCTTTTGCCGCGGCATTTTTACAGGAGTTATCACTACTAATGATGTCCCATATGTTTTCCGCATATTTCGGTTCTAATTTGCGAAACCAAGTAATTAAATTTAGTCTCTTCAGATGTTATCCTGTTAATCGCAAATTGTGCTTCGATCTGGTAAAACCAAATTTCTGGTTTATTGGCCCAGAACGGTGGAATTTTAACAGACACTTTACTAACCTCAACTTCGCTGGTAGTGCCATTAGGCGTTCGCGCTTCATTATCACTATTTTCAGTCATTTCTCGAATCACGTCGGGGTCACCAATTTATAGATACTCTATTCATCTTTATTTTTTATCACTTATTTTAACAGAATTAACAACAATCAGTCTTTCTCCATAGATTACATTATAGGCACTGCCAACTATATATTTGTTCTGTTTCTTTTTCAACTGTTTGTTTTCTTTCTTTACTCACAGCTATCTATATCATGTCCACAGCTACCTGTATCATGTCTCCTGCACCTACACACTAATTACTCCCCGTGACTGCGATTTATAAGCAGCTCGCAATTCTGCACCAGAACACTGGTAGGGGGCGATGTGATGCAGCCCGCATTGCCAGTCAACAATAAATGGAGGTATTATTGAAGCTGTTCGGGAGCGCTTGTTCTTCCGAATTACTGAACAAAACTCAATCGCCTGAGAGGTGTAGCCTATTGCTACACAGCCTAAACTATTCCTCTTGAATCTGGCTATCATATACAAAAATAATTTTTCGAATCCGACTGGTAGTTCCAGAGATTAGCGCGTTTAAACACACAAACAAACAAACAAACTCTTCAGCTATATTATATTAGTATAGATGACCGTTCTACTAAGAACTCTCGTCTTGTTGGCCCACTTACCACTGAAGAATAGAATTCTGGGGAAACTAGGATAATAAATAACCTTGATTCAAGCTACTCAGTATGGTCAAGAACGACATGATTTGAAATTGGAAATTCAGTTGCTTCCTCAAGCAATTTAAGGTCACTAAACCCTTTTATTGATGACCAGGGCCTGTTGAGAGTCGGAGGTCGACTCATGAATTCTACTTTCGAGTTTGACGAGAAGCACCAGATCATTCTTCCACCGAATCACTTTGTCACCAAACTGATTGTTAAGCATGAGCATGAATTGTCTGTTAGGCAGTCAGTCCGAAGGCTGGTTGGATCCTATAAAAGTACCGCCGTTAGTACCAAGTACCAAGGCAGCACTATATTGAGGCGTACGAGGCAAGAAGAGGAGTGAGGTAGTTTGCTATTGCTTTCCTCACTGAGTCAGAACAACAGTACTCACCCTATGAGTAGAACCTTTCACAGCATCCACAGGCAATGACTGTGCCCTGAATGTCATTACTAAGCACCACTCATACCTCAGTAGCTTCCATATAATTACAGCCATGAGTTGTTTTTTTGTTGTTTTTTTTGTGGGGGGCGTGGTGGCGCAGCGGTCAAGCTGTATACCTCTCACCAAGGCGGGCCGGGTTCGATTCCCGGTCAATGCATGTGAGATTTTCGATGTGAAATGCCATGTCCTGTGGTTCGGATTCCACGTAAAACGGAGGTCCCGTGGCTTATGATCGCGAGATTAACGGTCACGTTAAACTACAAGCTTCCTTTTTTTTTTGTGTGTGGCCTCCTGAGAGACCGAGTGCACAGGTCTTTCTAGTCGACGCCCGTGGGCGACCTGCGTGTCGGGATGAGAGATGGAATGGATGAAGATGAATGAAACTGGACCAGGATGTGGAAGGAAGCGGTCGTGGCCTGTCAGAAGGTACCATCCCAGCATTTGCCTGGTGTTGATAATGGGGAAAGCACGGAAAACCATTTCAAGGACGGACGACGGTGGGTCTTGAACCCACGCGTCTACCGAGTCATCAGAGAGCTTGGTCCCATAACCTAACTCTGCGCTTTAGCCAGCGTAGCCACTGCTGTCGGTACAGCCATGAGTGAGACTGAGGCATCGGTGAAAAGCCACATTTTACTCTAGCCTGTGTCAACAGACAAATGCAAATGTACTGTATTCATCAAGAAATGGCAAACAGGCCAGAGCATGAATTAAAACTCAGCAATTTTTCTAGGTTTGTGCCATGTCTTGTGTGGGGTTTCGCCTAGGACACCAATCTGGCTCATCAGCGGACGAAAGACACGGCTCAAACCTAGAAAAATTGCTGAGTTTTAATTCACTGGCCGTGAAAGCCAATATACCATGAGCTTGAATCCTCATTGCACTCTGGCCTTCAGGCTGTCTTGTTCTCTCTGAGAAATAGATTTTGGATCCCACGTGGAAGAGCTGTTGTCCGTGCTGTAATTCATTCTCGTTTCAAATGCTTCCGAAACAAACCTCCTCTAACTACACAAATGATGGGTCAACTCCCTTCCTACAGAGTGGAACCCTCCTTACCATTCGTTGAAGTTGGTCTTGATTATGGTGGTCCTATCACTGTAATGGATGATAACCCCAGAAGCAAAGTGAAATGTTTGTCTGACAACGAAGGCAATTCATCTCGAGCTTGTGAAGAGTCTAACGAGTCAAGATTTCCTTGTCGCATTTAGACGATTTACAGCTCGCAGGGGATTTCCGAATGCAATCATGAGTGATAATGGTACTATCATTTTGTTGGAGCTAATAATGAGTTAGCAAAATTCATTCAAGAAAATAACATTGAAATAGCTGAATATTCGGCAAATTTGAATGTTACTTGGAAATTTATTCCACCCTCTGCTCCTCACTTTGGTGGGATTTGGGAGGCTGGAATAAAGTATGCAAAGGCAAAGCGTTCTAAATTTTGAACAGCTGAGCACGTTTTTTGACAAGTTATAATAATAATAATAATAATAATAATAATATCGTATGGCCTCGGATGCCGGGTGCAACCTTTGTTAATTGACACCCAGAGGGTAGTTTGCATGTCGAATTTCGTCGTTCCTTTGAACGCTATGAAAGTCAAGGAGGTTAGATATCTAAGCTCCTTGACACTACAGCGCTTTCTAGTAGAGAATGGAGAAACTTTGTGCTGACGGAAATTCCTGAGATTAATTTTGCCATTGAACACGGCCTACTGAATTCAAATGGGTTCTTTAACTTGCCAACAACGTATGACATCCATGTCGTGATTTTTGTCTCCTTTCAAAAACCACTTACCATGGCCAGGGGCGAACCTGCAAGCTTGGGGTTGGTAATCCGACACGTTAACCACTCACCCACCGTGGCAAGCTGTGACAAGTTGAAACCGTGCTAAATTCTAGGCCTCTGTGCCCCATGTCCGACCACCCTGATAACCTATGTTACTTAACACCCGGACATTTCCTTATTGGAAGACTACTGACTGCTGTTCCCTCTCCTGACTTGTCCAACAACCCTTCACAAGGTGAAGAGTGAGGTAGTTTGCCATTGCTTTCCTCACTGAGCCAGTACAGCAGTACTAACCCTAAAGGTAGAGCCTTTCGCACATCACACGCACTGGGTGTGCCCTGAAGGACATTACTCAACACCACCCATACCTCAGTAGCTTCCATATAATCAAAGCCATGAGACTGAGACATCGGTGAAAATCCACATTTTAGTCTAGCCTGCGCCAACCGACAAATGCAAATGCACTATAGTTATAATAGCTTTTGCGTCACGCTTGAATAAAATTGAAATGGCTTACCATCTAACTAAGAATGTGTACAACAAAAGATTTATATCCCTGAATGCAAAACTGAAGCACTACTGCACTGTCATCCGGCTAGAAGCTTTGTATGCAACGGAAAGTCTCTCCATGAATAGAAAAGGCATAATGGAAAAACTGGAGACCAAGGAAAGGAAGATACTAAGGAAAATCCTGGGTCCAGTCAAAGAACACGGCGAGTTCCTAAGACGCCACAACCACGAGTTGTACACTCACGTAGAGAAAATAACTGACGTGATGAGGAAAAGGAGGATTTCTTTTTATGGACATATAACCCGAATGAAATCAGCACAGCTATCCAACATAATTTTTGCTTTTCTCCGTGAGAAAAAGACAAAGGGGGCCTGGTTCAGTGAAGTACAGAAAGATCTGTTGGAGACTGGGATAACACGTGAAGATATCCAGGAGCGTGGCCCACATAGGGAAAAACTTCAGAAACATCGGAGTTTTCAACTTAAGCCGGAGCTAAAAACCGGGAAGGCGTGGACGACGGAGAGAAAGCTGCAACATCGATTGCGAATGAAGGAGTACTGGGCCAAAATTAAAATGCAGAAAAAACAGTTGACATGACGTGGTCCTTAGTTGGCCGTAACGAAGGAAGAAGAAGAATAAACTAATCACTAATAGTTCGTGTTTACCGACTGAAGAGTTACAACTGACAGTTTGCATAAGCAATTCTGAAAAAATTGCTTCAAAACTGTAGGGTACCCGGTACGTCATTAACAGTGTATTCATATGTCCGCCTCGTTCCGAAGTAGCTAGCATTCTTGGCTCTCAACGCGGAGAACCAAGTTCGATTCCCAGCTCTGCCAAGAAATTTAATTCTGGTTTGAGGGCTGGAATGGGCTACATTCAGACTCGTGAGGCAAAACTGAGAAGAGGCGGTTTGCAATCCTACCATCCTGTAAGTAGTTTTCCGTGGTTTCCCCACTTCTACTCCAGGCAAATGCCGAGATGGTAGCGTACCTAACTTACGGCCACGGCCGCTTCCTACCCAAATCATATAATTTCAACTAGACAAACTAGTACAGGCATCCCAGTGATACAGGTATAGACGAATTCTATATACACCCAAGTACACGAGGCTACATGACCACGAGGTCGCAAAGCCTCTAAAGAATCAACAACAACACAACAGCTGTGTTCAGATACCTTTCTCATTAAATTTCTTAGATTTGATTTTATTACATCAGGGCACACAGAGTTATTATTTCGGTTATCTACTACGAAAAGTAAAACGCAAATAAGTTAGTATTAGTATACTCATTGCCTGGACAAGAATGCGTTAACCGCCATTCATTGTCACCCGGTCTTTGCCAACACTTTCTTCCTGTGCGCTTGCTTCACGTGTACATTTGTTTTAATTTTCCTTGTGTCCGTACGGAAGCGCTAGTTATGCGTTGTATCAATCAGAGCTTTTTGAAATCAAAGACAAACCACTTCTAACTTGTACGTAATCATAGCCTTCTAAATTATACCATGGCATTGTAGTGAATTCTAAAGAACGGAAGTAATGCATTAAATCAAAGTTGTTTTTCACGATTGGAAAGATTTTAAATTATTTTCTGTATTACTCTTTGAATTAACAATACTTCTTTTCTGTATTACTCTTTGAATTAACAATACATCGTTATTGAGTTGAGACGCTAGTTTGTGAGTGAATATAATAATCTGTTTGCGTTGTGTTCATCCGATTTTCTGTGTGCAGTTTGTTGGAGTTATTCGTCAAAGGTAAGAATAAAATATATTAATTTTCCAACTATAAAGTGCTGTTCTTGAATACAATGTGTGGCGCTTGTGTTCGGATATTTTGAAGATGGCTGCGTCTTGTTGCTATGCTTACAGAAACCCCTTGCTAAACCTAGGTATTCAACATGAAACTCTCTTGGGAGAAAAATGAATTTGTAGTCATATGGCCTAGTTCAGACCTGTCCGTAACAGTAATTAACCTTATTACGTAAATCCAACTGTCTGTACATGATTTTTTTTGTAATCGAGACGCTATAATAGCAATATACCTTATATCAAACCGTGCTTAGCTCGCTCCGCATATTGGAACCTTCATAGACACTAACCGCGGCAGACCGATGGTTCTACGTAGTATCCACCTACCCTAACCGCGGCAGACCAATGGTTTTAGTATCCACCTACCCTAAACTCGGCAAACCGATGGTTTGAGAATGTAGTTTTGTCCTGAGTGTTATTTATTTTTGCTTTTGGTGCAGAAAGTTGCTTCAGGGGAGTGCGGTAAGTGAAGTTGGCAGCGCTGTCTCAAAATTGCATTTAACGTTTTTATCAACGTAGGCCTACTGCTACAAATTTAAAATTAGGGGCAGATGACCTCGTAGTTCCGCCCTTTAAAACAACAATAACTGACTAGGCCTATATTTAAAACTTCGATAATTAAGTGCGAATATGGTGTTACATGAATGCAATTAGCGTTTATAAACCTGGCAAAGTTCCGCCCCTTAAAACAACAATAACTAACTAACTAAACTCTCCCTACATAGCTCAGTATTTTCACCGACCTTGCTTTATGGAAGTAAGAGCTGGGTAGATTCAAGGTATCGGATACATAAGCTAAAGAGGTAACTGATATGATTGCGTGTTGGACGATTTCAAAGTGAGAGTTATAGAAGCAGAAGAGACCGCAGTGCTAACTGCTAATAGGAGATCATGGAGGCCTAAACAGAGGCTTGCAGACTAGACTGGACGCTAGTTAGTTATTGTTTTAAGGGGCGCAACTACGAGGTCAAAAAGGCAAAACAGTCTGAAATGAAAATATATGTCCCCATTTTTTATTTCCCCAAGTTGGCATGTATGCGAGTACCTTCTGTTATAGCCTATGTAGTCAATGTTGCTCGTAATTTTACAGCAGATCAAATTAAATCCCGCTACGTAAATGTTAATAAAAACATTGACCATCTTTTTCATGTATAACTGAAGAGGGAGGTGATGACGTTGGCTATTCGCTCTTCCCGCCAACACGACAGACCCCCCGTGAACTTCGCTTTTGATACTGATGTTTAGGGGTTTGGGACATCTCGGTCATCATCCCGTGTAGGCCTACTTGGCTGTGTGTTGACTGTATTGATGAGTCTAGCTCTACTTATTACTTATTAGGATCGGGGAGGAGTACCGCGGGACCAAACACCATAATTATTCCTTACAAAGAAAATTAAAATGTAACGGCTAGCATTCTTGGCCCCGGAGGTCCAGGTTCGATTCCCGGCTATGTCAAGAAATTTAATTCTGGTGTGAGGGCTGGAACGGGGTACACTTAGCTTCATGTGGTAAATCTGAGAAGAGGAGGTTTCGATTCCCACCTCACTCATACTGGAAGTGGTTTTCCGTGATCCCCCCCATTCACTCTAGGAGAATGTTGGGATGGTTCCTAAATCAATGCCACGGCTGCCTCCTTCCCGATCATGTCCCCAATTCACAAATGCACACTCTAGTACAGCCATCACACAGGTTATCACACAAATACACGTGGCTATTATGACCGCGATGTCGCAGCCCCTAAAATAAGCAACAACTGCAGAAAGCAATGGAATAAAAGACTGCGCATAGTGAATCGAGCTTACATAATAAAAGTCAGCAAATTGGTGATGTTTAAAAACGTGTGATTTGAACTATTCTAGTATCTATAGTTACCATTTAAGTGCGTACGTTTACCGATTGTTGTCGGCGCCTCTTTGTTATAAATTAACTCACTGTTCTCTATTGTGCATTTTTGCCACGTTGCGTAGTGGCTAGCATTCTTGGCTGTTGTTGATAACTATGATGATTAATTGAGAGGCTTCGCGGCATTGTGGTCATCCAGCCCCGTGTACTTCGGTGTGTGTGAGAAATCTGTTTGATAACCTGTGCCATTGTAATGGCTGTATTAGTGTATGTAGTTATAATTCAGATGAGGATTGTGAAGGAGGCGACCGTGGTCTTGGTTGGTTGGTTCTTAAGTTTAGGGGCTCCGACAACGCGGTTATGTAGCCCCGTGTACTTTGGGTGTGTGTAGAATCTGTCTGTTTTTTTTTAACGTATGGCTTCTAGTGCCGGGAGTGTCCGAGGACATGTTCGGCTCGCCAGTTTTGTAGCTACTTCGAGGCGGACACCCAATGGGTGAGCTACACGTACCGTTGCGTGTGGAGTGTTGTCTAGGGAGGAAACTTTGATTGTAAGGACGAGGAATTGGAAGGTAGAGGCTGTGGCCTATAGTTAGGGACCAACCCTAGCATTTGCCTGGAAGGAAGATGGGAAACCACAGAAGACCATCTTCAAGGTTGCCGGCGGGGGGATTCGAACCTCCTCGCCTCCCGGATGTGAGCGACTGCCAGCAGTCATGCCGTAACGACCACGGCTAACTCACCCGGTAATCTGTCTGATAACCGGTGTTAATTGTGATGACTGTATTAGTGTGTGTTATCTGTTTTTTAATTTAAGTACTGCAATTTAGAATGTTTCAAATAATTCCTACTTTTGCCGCCAAGCGCCACCGTCAACGACTACTAGGCCAAGTTCAGAACTTAGCTACTAGACGCCACCGCAGTCGGCTCTTGGCAACGAACGTAGAAACCTAAGAGCGTTGTTTACATTCCTAACCTATCCAATTTAGCTTCACACAGGTGCAATTAGTGGAAGGTTTTTTAACATGCCATAAATCTATGACATGGGCCGCCGGCTTTACTTCCCCTCCGAAGGAAGGCATACTGAGGGATTTTAACGCTCTTAAAAAATCCGACGGCATCGGCCGGGTTTGAACCCGCTATCTTGGGCATAGAATCTCAGCATGCTACCGACTACGCCACCGAAGCCGCCGACCGTGGTCTTAATATACGAACCATCCCGGCATTCGCCTGGAGAAGAACTGGGAAACCACGGAAAACCACATCCAGGATGGCTGAGGTGGGAATTGAAACCGCCTAATTTTAGCCTTACGAGGCTGAGTGTACCCCGTTCCAGACCTTAGACCAGAATTGAATTTCTTGGCAGAGACGGGAATCGAACCCGGACCTCCGCGGAGCTTTCTTCGCTGTCACCGATTCCCGGCTCTGGCAAGAAATTTACTGTATTTCTAGTCTGAGGGCTGGAACGGGGTACACTCAGCCTCGTGAGGCAAAATTAAGAAATAGTGGATTCGATTCGGAGGCGTGGTGGCGCAGTGGTTTACCGATTGTTGTCGGCGCGTCTTTGTTATAAATTATTTGCCCCCAGGGGCTCACTTCTCGTGGGCGTGGGTTGGCGACCACGGGGCCCCAGCTGAGTCTGGCATTGCTTCCACTTACTTGTGCCGGGCTCCTCTCCGTCTTCTTTCCTGTCGACCTCACTTGGTCAACTCTTGTTCTCTTCCGACCCCGACGGTATTAGGGTATCCGAGGCCTAGGGAGTCTTTCACTTTCCCGCCTTCTTTGGCCCTTCTCTCATCTTTCCTGATACCCTCCTTCTGTGAGGGGTCAGCCTTCTTTTTCTTTTCCTTTTACCTCCTGCCTTGTGCTCAAGGCCCTTAAGGAGGCCGGGTGTATGTAGCCCCACCCCTTTTGGTGCACCCTAGATAATGCTACACCCTCAGGGGCTCACGGCTGGTGAGTTCGGGAGTTGGCGACCCCGAGGGATTCCTGAGCTGGGACCGTTTTCGCCTTTTGTCCCTTACCTTTGGGGTGGACCCTCTCCTCTCTCCCCTCTCCTCTCCTCTTTTCGTTATATTTCCTTTCTCTTTAAGATTCCCGCACTGTTTTTGTTACTTGGTTCACCGTGTATCTAAATTCCCTTTTAGCGATTTTTAAGGTATTTTTAATCTACGTTGCATTTTGTAAGTTTTTTCGATCTAAATTACATCTCGCGATTGTTTTCGACTTCAATTGCATTTTGTTAAGATTGACAATCTAAATTGCTTTTTGGTAAGTCTTTCAATGCAGGTAGCCGGGCCTTTTAGTGAGAATTTTGAATTACAATTGCATTTTGTAAGTATTTTCAACCAAAACCGCATTTCGCACGAATTTTGAATCTAAATTGCATTTTGTTTGGTGGGCATTTTGCACATATTTTGATTCTTAATTGCATTTTGTGGGTATTTTGAATCTAAATTACATTTTGTCAAGTATTTTCAATCTAAATTGCATTTTGTAAGTATTGTCAATCCACATGAGTCGTTTGAATCTACCGTATATTTTTAAGCATTTTCAACTTCAATTGCATTTTGTAAGTATTATGAATTTCAATTGCACTTTGTGAATAATTTGGATTGGAACTGGGATATTTCAATCTGAATTGCACCGTGTATTTTCAATTTCAATTGCATTTTGTAAGTATTTTGAACCTCAATTGCATTTTGTACGTAATTTCGATCTCATTTGCATTTTGTAAGTATTTTGAATTTCAATTGCATTTTGTATTTCGACGCTACATTGCATTTTGTACGTATTTTGAATCTAGCCTGCGTTTTGTGGGTCTTTTTCAATCTATTCCTTTTGTGAAACTTTTCGTTCTAAATTCCCTATGTAAGAACATTTTGTGAGTTGTTTCAATCTGAGTTCCTTTTTGTAAGTATTTTCCGTCTCACTTAATTTTCGTTCTGGTGTCCGTTTCATTATCATTTTCGCTATCACCCAGATCATTAGGGGCCGATAACCTAGATGTTAGGCCCCTTAAAACAACAATTATCATCATCATCATAAATTATTTGCCTCTCGCCAAGGTGAACAGGTTCCGATTCCCGGTCAACGTATGCGAGATTTTCGAAGTGAAATGCCATGTCCTGTGGTTCGAATTCCACGTAAGAAGGAGGTCCCGTGGCTCATGATATCACGATAAACGTTCACGGAAAACTACAAGCTTTCCTCCTTCGGGTTCGATTCCTTTCTCAGCCATCCTGGGAGTGATTTTGCGTAGTTTTCCCTCTTCTACTCCAGGCAATCGCACGGATGGTTTCTAACTTAGGCCACGGCCGCTTCCTCAAGTCCTACTTCAATTACAAATACACACACCAGTACAGATACCACAGTGACACAGGTTATCAGACAAATGGTACACACGTCCAAGTACCCGGGGCTACGTGACTACGATGTCGCAAAGCAAAGATTCAACAATAACAATCTATTATGTACTACATTTATGTTGATAACTGTCAATAAATAAATAAATAAATAAATAAATGTTGTTGTTTGAGTCTTCAGACTTTTGTCTGGTTTGATGCAACCCTCCGTCACTCCCTGTCCTGAGCTAAACGTTTCTTCTCTACATAGCTACCACACCTACCCAAGGCAATCTGGTTAACATTTTTGAAACCTTGGTCTTCCCCTACAGTTCTTGTCCTCGAACCTTCCTTCCATAATTAAGCTTGCTATTCGTGGGTGTCTTAGTAGCCTTTGTGTCCTACGAATCTATCTCTTCTCTTCATTATCAGTCGCCAGAAACATCTATCCTTTCCAACTCGTCTTAATACCTCATCATTTGTAACCCTATCCATCTAATCTTCAATAAATAAATCTCTACTCAGTATAAAATAAAGTCCCAGATTCTTGGATGTCACGGATGATCTCGAGAACCTCTGGATGGATTTTGATGCGGTTTTCACCATTCCGTAAAGGATATCTCGAGGAAAGTTTCTGTCCAAAATTATTTATTTATGATCAAAGGAAGCCAAGCAGTAACGATTTCAGTGAAAAGGTCGAAAAAGAAACATGGCGTCCGAGCGCTTTTTAAGCTTACGCTGGGCAAACCCTTAAAAATATCAATAGACTATACTATGAGTGAAAAATTGCTCAGCTTGAACAGTTTTACAATAAAGTCCGCGAGAGCATATCACTATCTTCAATACGTCGCCCACTATAAGTGTTTTTACGTTTTCATATCTTCCAAAAATCTTCATTTAATCACCGAGGCGACAGTTTACGAGCTATCTAGGGGCGAGCCTATCAACCCAGTTACAGCCTAGCTAGCGGGCGAGCCTATTACCCCAGATACAGCCATCAGCAAACTGTCGAGTCGTGTTGAGTTAAGACTTCAGAGAAGAGTGGTTGTTTTGGAGTTTCCCTGGAAGTTCAACTTGGCTTTTCTTCATTTCACCTGTGAACTTATCGCTCCGTAAAATACACTGTACAGTAGATTGGACGGAAGAGGGATTTGTGTTTCATGCACCTCGCCATTCTTAAATTACGTCTGACAATTCGTTGCACAAGCATCTCCATGATAATATAATTAATAGTCCATTCAGTGATTTTAACCCATCATGCCGAGACGTAAAACGGATAGAGGTCGTAGTTCATTGACATCGGAGGAAAAAGCGCGTAATGCATTCATTACTGTTCCCGGGTGACGCTGGGGTGGGTTGCTAATTAATAAATAAATACAGCAAGTATAACAATGAATGGAGCAATTGTTTCTCTCCCAAACCACTTGCTCCTCTCTGCTCGTGGAGTTACCGCATATCACTGCCGTAGCAAGTCAGCGATGCACGCTAAACGCAAACTATTTTAAAATAATGTTACAGGAGTATTCATGTAATTTTAAAAACCTAGAACATTTGTTTCGTTATTTGTTGTACATTTTAGTGGCTGGTTCTATTTTGGTGTTTCTCTCCTATCTATAGCTACGGTAACCATACGTCCCGAAAAATATCGGGACAGTCCCGATTTAAAAGAGCATGTCCCGGCATACCGAATATTAATAAAAGTGTCCCGATTTTTTAGTTTGAAAAAATTATTAATAATTCTGTGAAATACGTGCGTGATGAAACGGAAAATACGTTTTGTTTTGAAAGTATCCACGACCCTGTCCTAGTTCGTAAAGACTTCAGGCGCTTGTAAAGACTCAGTAAGATATTTTATTGTTAGATGTAGAGTAAGAAACTTGAAAATAAACTTACTAATGTTTTCTTTTTTTTTCTCACAAGACTTGCAAGGCACTTGCATAAATTTAAAAGAAACTAAAATAAACTTTGTAACCTTTTATCCCTCTATATTGAATTTTTGGTGGTTCGATTTTTGTGGAACTTCTTAAAATTAAATTTTGTAAAAGGCCATAACTTAAAAAAAACTTTATATGTTAGTTAAACTATAATCTGAAGGGCAGATGACCTCGTAGTTCCGCCCCTTAAAACAACAATAACTAACTATAACTAAGCTATAATCTCTCTATGCTCCAACAATCCCCCCCAACAAGGCTGTCCCAATTTTGACTGTCAAAAATATTGTCGCCGTATCCATAGAAACAACTGGGTTTAGTTAGTACCGTATCCACTCCAGCAGACCGGGTGTGGGAATGAACAAGTCTCCTCCTCCGTAGAGTTCTATCTTGCCACCATCCCTCTTCGATAATCTTTCTCCCATTCTGAGCTCCTCCTGACCAGGTCTTTTTGTATCTGCTTCATCAATCCATCTCTTGGTTTACCTCTAGGTATTTTGCCAACTGTACTCGTTGGCTTTGGGTGTTTTTTTTATGACATTCTCATTGGGTTACCGAACCAGTTGACTAAGGACAGTACCATTTTCGAACTTCGTCCAGCATTGTTTCTGTATGCACGACCTGAGATATTTGATTTCCATCGCTTGTATCCGACAGTTGTCACTGCTGGGTAAGGTTACAGGTTCTATCGGATTTTTGTGAGCGTAAAAATCCCTCAGTATGCCTTCCTTCGGAGGAGAAGTAAATCCGGCGGTCCCATGTCATAGATTTATGGCATGTTAAAGAACATTCCACTAATTACACCTGTGTGAAGCTAAATTATAGGTTAAACATTTGACAAACGCTCTTAAGTTCAGACGTTCGTCGCCAGGAGCCGACTGCGGTGGCATCTGGTAACCAAGCTCTGAACTAATAGTTTTGGCGGTGGCGTTTAGCGGCAAAAGTAGGATCTACTTGAAAAATTCAATGTATGCAGTCCTTACTTGAATTGAAAACAGATAACACCCACTAATACAGTCTTCACAATTGACACTGGTTATCAGACAGATTCTACACAAACCCAAAGTACACGGGGCTACATGACCGCATTATCACAGCCCCTAAACTGAGGAACCAACCAACTAAAGCCATAGGTCAGAACAGGAATCAGGTAGGTTTTATGCAATGTCAGTATGGCAGTCTGAGGGAAGCCTTTGTCCCAAATCATTGGGCAAACAGATCTATGGAAATTTTCAGCTGTTTTAATTCTGGCATTAATTTTCAGTGTTCTGTTGTCAGCTGACATGACACTCCCAAGGTATTTGAAATGTTGGACAGTTTCAATTACATTTTGTCCCACTACCTCGGTCCCTCTGCTCATCACCATGGACACTGTTTTAATTGCACTTAATGCAAGTGCAAATCTGTCAAATTCTTCTTTCCTCAGTTTAGCTAATTATTCACTACTTCCTCTTTCTCACACTATATCATTTACAGCATCTGCAAATACCATGGCATTGCAGATGTTACAGCAGCGTAGCCAAGATGGACCAAAGGGGAGGATATAGTTAGAGCCCTTCGCGGATAAACAAAACCTTATCCGCAACCGACCCGCATCTGTCCGTTTGTTATCCGAATCCGCTGACATTACAATACTCACTAACTCACTCACTCACTCAGAAGGCTTCTATGGGACACGAAGATCCCGCGCTGATCTCACAAAATGCCTCCACTGACCACTGTTTTTGGCCGAGTTCTTGCCAGTTGTCACCATTCAAATGTCTACCAAGGTTGGAGATTTCATTTTTCCAGGAACTTCGTGGTCTTCCTACTGGCCTTGGTTCTTCTTTAAAGATTTGTAACACCATCCTATCATCCCCCATTCTAAGTAAATGCCCAGCTCACTGAAGTCTTCTGGAGTTAATGTTGTTGAGTATTGGTGATTGCTGTGATAGTGAGTGTAAATTTGTCTTTATTTGATCTTTTTTCCAGTTTTGAGATGCGGAGTCAAAATATGGTCCAAAAATTTTCCTATAGGCTACACTCTATTTTCGAAAACCTGCAACTGGTGTTCTTTCTGTTTTGTTAAACTCCATAATTCTGCACCATACGTTAGAACTCGCCTAATGATACTATTGTATATTTTCAATTTTGTATTTGTCATCAAAAATTTGGATCCCAATGAAAACTGCATAGAGTAGTACACTTTGTTAGCATTTTGTGTTCCAACTTTAATTTCCACCTCTCTATGATTCTGTGCATCAATCATGCATGACTCCTAAGAATTTGAAATGTTCAACCCGCTCAAAACTATGCTTGCCAATAAGAAGAGGTAACCGATTCCCAACCACGTCAATATTCCTCTTGATTACCATGTACTGAGTTTTGGGTCATTAATTCTAAGGCCTAATTTTAATGCTATCTCAATAATACAACAATATTTTTAATTTATTAGATTAAACATCTCCTCGCGAGACCAGTTTTCCAAACGAGTCGCCATTTTAGTTGTTTACCTACAACTAGCGCTGTAGGTGGCGGGTGGCTGAGATTCTGCACAGTTTCCAACCATATGCATTCTAATTACCCCACAATACTAGCGGCTTCGGTGTCGTAGTTGGTAGCATGCTGAACTGCTGTACCCAAGATCGCGGGTCCAACCTCGGCCGAAGTCATCGGATTTTTTAAGAGCGTTAAAATCCTACAGTAAGTTATGCCTTCCTTCGGAGGGGAAGTAAAGCCGGCGGTCCTAGATTTATGTCATGTAAAAGATCCTTCCATTAACTAAACTTGTGTTAAGCTAGATTTCTAGGTTATATATCGTTGAAGTGCTCTATCAAAGTTCCAACGTTTTTCACTAGGTGTCAGTGATATCTGATAGCGAATACTGGAACTACTTGAAATTGAACGAAACTTGTAGCTCACCCCATGGGTGTCCGCTTGAAGCAGCTACAGCCTCTGGCGAGTCGAATATGTCCTCGGATGCTCCCGGCACTAAAAGACATACGCTAAATAAATAATAACCCCACAATACTAATTTCTCTATAACAGATGAAATTCCAGGAATATCGGCCTTGTATCATTAGTTTCTGATCACTCCTCGTATATCAAGGAGCACGGTTATGATATACCTTGTATACCTTGAAAAGCATCCTGATTGAAAAAATCAAGTCCACGGTCGATCGATGAGGTCAAAACACATCTCTTCTCTAGACGTTGTGCAATTGTTACCCTCAACTTTTCTTGTAGTATACAGTAGACTAATAACCCGCCCCAGCTTCACCCGGTATCTTAAACGACTTACTCAGCGTAAGCTTAAAAGACCCCCGGACGGCAAGTCGTAGACGCAATTCCGAAAAGCCGAGGTGAACAGTGAAACTTCCAACAAATATACTCTTCTCTGAAGTCCTAACTCAACACGATTCGACAGTTTGATTCTGGCCAAACCTGGGGTGATAAGCTCGCTCGCTAGCTCGTACACTCGCTCCGAAGCTAGTAATTTAAATTTCCACTGAATGGGGATTGTTGGAAGAAATTAAAACGTAAAAACACTTATAGTGGGGGATGTATTAAAGATAAGAGATACGCTGTTGCGGACGTTTTTTGTAGAACTTTTCATGCTAAACAATTCGTACAATAATAGTATATAGGCCTACTCGTAGATATTTTTATCGGTTTACCCAGCGTAAGCTTAAAAGGTGCATGGTCGGCAGGGTTTTCTTCGACTTAATTTATTGAAATCGTTATTGCTCGGATATCTTTGGACATGAATGATTTTCTACAGAAACCTTCCTCGAGAAATCCTTTACAGAATGGTGAAATCCGCATCAAAATCCATCCAGTGGTTCTCGAGATTACCCGTTACATCCAAGAATCGGGGTCTTGAGTTAGTTATTGTTGTCTTAAGGGGCGGAACTACGAGGTCATCTGCCCCTCAATCGGGGACTTTGGTTTTTACTATGCAGAGATACATAGATTGTAAGACCTTGGGAGAGAAGAGTTATTTTGGTTGGTTGGTTTATTGGTTTAGGGGCTGCGACAACGCGGCCATGCAGCCCCGTGTACTTTGGGTGGGTATAGAATCTGTCCGATAACCGGTGTTAATTGTGATGACTGTATTAGTGTGTGTTATCTGTTTCTAATTCAAGTAAGGGCTGTAGACGATAATTTCGAGTAGTTCCTACTTTCGCTACCAAATACTACCGTCCTCGACACCTAGCTGTGAACTTCGCTACTGCTAGATGTCATCGCTACCCGCGCCCGGTGACGAACGTTAGAACTTAAGAGCATTAATGAAACCTAACCTACAAATTTCGGCTTCACACAAGTGTAGTTAGTGGAAGGTTCTGTTTCATGCCATAAATCTATGACATAGGACCGCCGGCTTTATTTCCCCTCCGAAGGAAGGCATACTGAAAGATTTGTAACGCTCTTAAAAAATCCGATGACTTCGGCCGGGTTTGAACCCGCGATCTGGGCATAAAAGATCAGTATGCTACCAACTACGCCACCGAAGCCGCGAAGGGTTATTTTACAAGACTACTTTAAAGAAAAATAGCCAATGTAAAAGTGTCAGCATCTAATAAACTATATGAAATACTGTATACTGTAAAAATGTCACGTAGCCCGTGAGTTATAGCCGCTCAACCGACATGAAGACTGAGTTTTACACATCAAAGCGAGCATTAGCATAGGTCTTTGCTTTGAGGATGGAGATGGGAGTTCCTACTGTTCGTATATTAAAAAAAAAACTGTAGATGTTGTTGGTCTGGTCATCAACCCCATATAATTTGATAACCTGTGTTTATGTTGCGACTGTGAGCATCACTCTATTTGTTGCGTTGATTCTTTTAGGGGCTTTGCAACACTGTGGTCATGTAGCCCCGTGTACATCGGAGTGTGTAAAATTTGTATGATAACCTGTGTCACTGTGATGTCTGTACTAGTTTGTGTATTTGTAATTGAGGTAGGAATCGGGTAGGAAGCGGCCGTGGCCTTAAGTTAGGAACCATCCCGGCGATTGCCTGGAGTAGAACAGGGGAAACTTCGCAAAATCACTCCCAGGATGGGAAAATCACTTCCAGGATTGCTGAGGAAGGAATTGAACCCGAAGAAGGAAGGGAGCTTGTAGTTTTACGTGACCGTTAATCGTGCGATTATGAGCCACGGGACCTCCATCCCGGTACCATCCCGGCATTAGCCTAGTGTAGAAATGGGAAAACCCCGGAAATCTACTTCCAGGATGGCTGAGGTAGGAATCAAACTCGCCTCTTCTCAGTTTTGCCCCAAGAGGCTGAGTGTACACTGTTCCAGCCCTCAGACCAGAATTAAATTTTTGGTAGAGACGGGGATCGAAACCAGACCTCTGTGGGGACAGCCAAGAATGCTAGCCGTTTCCAGAATTCTATTGGGTTATCTACTAAACGCCACCGTCAACGACCAACTAGTACTGAACTTTGTTACTAGATGCCACCGCAGTCGGCTTCTGGCGACGAACGTTGGAACCTAAGAGTATTACTCAAAGATAACCTATAATTTAGCTTCACACAGGTATAATTAGTGGAAGGTTCTTTATCATGCCATAAATCTATGACATGGGACCGCCGGCTTTACTTCCCCTCCGAAGGAAGGCATACTGTGGCAGAGATGTATTTAATTTTGTCTCGTAATCATCAAATGTGTTTCGAGAGATCTTTTGCGAAACGACACCGTACGTCTCGGAATATCGTGGATTTTTTGTCACCTTTCAAAAATACGACTTAGCCGCCCAGGAACCCGAACCTGCGATCCTAAGAATCATATGGTGGACACTCTACCACTGACTCATCGAAGACGCTGTAAGACTTCGATGTTCCTCCTTAAAGAAAAAGAAAAAATAAAAGACAATGTAGCCTACACCAACACCACTCCTTTTAAGGTTGGCGAGTTCCTTCGTTTAGCGGCTGCGACAACGCGGTCATGTAGCTCCGTGTACTTTGGGTGTGTGTAGAATCTATCTGATAACCAGTGTTAATTGTGATGGCTGTTAGTAATGTGTGTTATCTGTTTTAATTCAAGTATGGACTGCAGACGATAAAGTAGTTTCTACTTTTGCTACCAAATGCTACCGTCCACGACACCTAGCTGCGGACTTGGCTACTAGATGCCATCGCAGTCAGCACTTGGCGGCGAACGTGGGAACTAATATAGCGTTATCAATTCTAACCTACAAATTTTGTCTTCACACATGTTGGGTTAGTTGGTTCCTTAGTTTAGGGGCTGCAACAACGCGGTCATGTGGCCCCGTGTACTTTGGGTGTGTGTAGAATTCGTCTGATAACCGGTGCTAATTGTGATGGCTGTATTAGTGTGTGTGTTATCAGTGATTCAGGTAAGGACTGCAGACGATTATTTTTTTCAAGTAGTTCCTACTTTTGCTACCAAATGCTACCGTCCACGACACCTAGCTGCGGACGTGGCTACTAAAAGCCATCGCAGTCAGCACCTGGTGGCGAACTTTGTAACTAATATAGCGTTAGCAAACTAACCTACAATTTTTAGCTTCCACAAGTGTAGTTAGTGGAAGGTTCTTTTTCATGCCATAAATCTATGATATGGGACCGCCGGCTTTACTTCCCCTCCAAAGGAAAGCATACTGAGGGATTTTAACGCTCTTAAAAATCTGACGACTTCGGCCGGGTTTGAAACCATGTCCTTGGGCATAGAACACTCCTTTTAATTCCACCGCGGATGCCCGAGTTCGATTCCCAACTCTGCCGAGAAATTCAATTCTGGAATGGAGTACATTCAGTCTCGTGAGGCAAAAGTTAGAAAAGGCGGGTTTGATTCCTTACTCAGCCATCCTTGATGTGGTTTTCCGTGGGTTTGCCACTGCTATTCTAGGCAATTGCCGGGATGGTACCTAACTTAGGGCCACGGCCGCTTCATAACCAAATCCTACCTCAATTACAAATAGACACACTAGTACAGACATCACTGTGACGCAGGTTAACAGACAAATTCTACACACACCCAAATACAGAGGTTTACATGACAACGATGTCGTAAATCCCCTGAAGAATCAGCAACAATAGCATCCTTTTAATTTGAAAAGACAAAGATGAACGCTTTTGCGATTGTTGCCACAGCTGCTCTGGTGTTCTGTCGTCAACGAACGATAGCTGAATTCAAACGGGAGTGATTTAAACAGAGTGGTTTAATATGTGAAGTTAGAGAAACCAAGTAGCAGAAAGGGAAATGAAGATTTTAATGTGGTCATAAAACAAGTTAAGCGTTACCCTGGTGAGATATGATACTTGTTACTCGGTAATATGCTACCGAAACATAGTACGGTGCATTAAGTACATTTTATTAGGGAAGCCGAGGGAGTGAGAGGCGTAAGAATGATTCTTGTTTATTATTTTCTTTTTCATTTACTCCCCCCAAGTCTACACACGAAGCTGCTCTGAATAAAAATAAACCAAATGCTAATGTTCAAAGTATTGTGTCTGGCTGCGTGGCTCAGGGGTAACGTTCTCGCTTGCTGAGCCCAAGGTTGCAGGTTCGAAACCTGGCGCAATCAGCTGGCATTTGAGGGTGCGCAAATGCGAGGGAGCCGTGTCAGTACATTTACTGGCACGTTAAAGATCCCCTTCGGGGCAAAATTCCGGCACCCCGGCGTCTCTAAAAGCCAGTGTAGTTAAAAGGGACGTAAAACCAATAACATTATTATTATCAAAGTATTGTATTATCTAATATTGCACGTGACTGAGCATGTTAATTCCAAAACACCAGTCCATAAGCATGATTTTTAAGGAATGTAATGTACTGGGCGAGTCTATAAGAAGGTTCATCTACTAGCTTCCTGCTGCTATTATCAGCAAACGCTAGTGCAGCCAAGTTCAGCGGCAGTCGTGTCTTATAATTAATTTACTATGGTTGAATAACCAGATGAGTATTTGTGGGTTAAACTTGCAATATTTTTACAACAATGCCTAAAAATTGAAGTTTGTATGTCTATATTCACCAAAAGCTTGCGTCTGATTTCCTAAATATCCACACAGCTGAATCGTACTTTCAGTGAAAAGATCTGATTTTTGCAATTCAGCTCAACACTGCTGTATTGCAATATACTTTGTACCAACTTCACTTTAATCACCTTGCCGAGATAGTTGATTGATTGTGTACCGGTTTAACTCGCGCATTTGGATAGGCAAACCAATATCGTTGTTTCAGTCTTTTGACTGGGTTGATGCAGCCTTCCAGGCTTTCCAGTCCTGAGCTAATCGTTTCATCTCTACATAACTAAGCTACCACACCTTACATCCGAGGCAATATTTTTAACATAGCCTATTCTAACCTGACATCACGACTAGTTTGACAGTCAACGGAAAGGAAATTGAGCGAGTTAAGTCCTTCCTCTACCTTGGAAGTATAGTCACAAACGATGGGGGAGCAGAGGAAGATGTTCGAAGCCGTATCAGGAAGGCAAATGCTGCCTTTGTCCAGCTCTACTCCATCTGGAGAAATAGAAACATTTCCAGGAAGACCAAGCTCCGCCTTTTCAATAGCAACGTAAAGTCGATTCTCCTCTACGGCTGTGAAACATGGAAAGTCACAAAACTGATCAACAACCAGCTACAGGTGTTCATTAACAGATGTCTGCGTCGCATCATGAATGTGAGGTGGCCGGACATAATCTCAAATGAAGATCTTTGGACCATCACCAATCAACAACCGATTAGCATCCAGATCAAGGAGAGGAAATGGCGCTGGATTGGTCACACACTAAGGAAGCCGGACGGAGCTATTGAGAGGGCGGCGCTAGACTGGAATCCTCAAGGCGCCAGGAAGCGAGGTCGACCTAAGAAGACCTGGAAGAGGACGATCGAAAATGAAATTGCAGAGGTGGACAAGAACTGGAGTCAAGTGAAGAGAATGGCCAAGAACCGTACTGCGTGGAGAAATTTCGCTAAGGCTCTATGCTCCGGAAGGAGCGGCAGGAATTAAGTAAGTAAGTATTCTAACCTTGGTCTACCCCTTGATCTTCTAATACCTAAATCTATATTTGATGTCAACAGATTTCTTTTCTGTAAAAATGCTTTCCTTGCCTGAGCCGACCTACTTTTTATACCCTCTTTGCTTCGTCCATCACTGGTTATTTTGCTAGTTATTTTAGAAGAAGTCTCCTACTTCATGTAGCTATTCACGGTGCCATTATACTGTAAAACACTTTAACGTTTGAAAGAAGACTCAAGACTGCGAACTCACTCATACATCTCATTATTGATGCAAACAAACGACAGGTCTGTGCATGATAACAATACTTTAATCACCGACTTCAAATTATAGAATGTCGTCGAGCAAGATGCCAATCCCACTACTTCAAATTACCCAGGGGACCAAATCACATTGATTTTTTTGCAATTTATTGAGTATTTTTCAAGGGTCAGGGAAAAAACTTCAGATTATCAAGAGATTCAAATTATCGAGAGTCGTCTGTCGACTTAGGTGTCTCCATCTTCACAGTCCATAACAATACAGTATATCTTAACCTTTAAGTTGTTTGAAATTACATAAGTGGTTAGGTGGGGTGCTGAGATCACCACAAAGTTTTGCTGGAATATCTCGGACATACACTTTTCAGAAAATTTCTTACTTATTTTGCATACTATTCACATCCTTTTAAGCCAGTTTTAATTACCTTACAACAATAAATGTATTCATTAAATAAATTAAAACCATTAGAAGATATACCTATATTTTTACACTGCTTGATTCTACATGTTGTCATTTCAGGCATTTTTCGTTGGCCCATTTCTTAGAAAAATTCGGTTTTGTGTTTTACTAATCTAAACATAACACACTTCCATAAACCAACACAATATTAATGATATTCTGTTTTACAATGAGACATTTTGAAAGAGGAGACTGATAGTCATTAATGCAAATTGGAATGTTTCTGTCTTTAGTATCAAAGTTAATGTAAAAATCACTCACTAATGTAAGGATTATATTGTATATTTAATACACTTATGTCACGAAACCATTACTGAAATCTTAATAGTTATCAGTGTGATCAGAGGAAGAATCATTGCAGCACGTACGGCATACACTCGCCATATGATTCAGGCACTTGAACTGTTGACATCTGTATCAGAAGTGTATGGTTTTCTTGTCCGAATTCCTAGGACAAGTAATTATCTTCCTTTTCTACGGTTCTCATTTGCGGGAGCTGGTGGTGCCATGCTTGTGTCAGACACTTTGGTTGTCTTCAGTCGAATGCA
The DNA here is from genome assembly GCA_946902985.2 of Meconema thalassinum. Classification (NCBI taxonomy): domain Eukaryota; kingdom Metazoa; phylum Arthropoda; class Insecta; order Orthoptera; family Tettigoniidae; genus Meconema; species Meconema thalassinum. The sequence continues at coordinate 77,405,006 of OX336401.1, read as the reverse complement.
CTTTGGAACTGAGGTTAACAGTGCTTTTTGCAACTTGAGGTTTCACAAGTTCTTGGCCTAACTGACGAAGGAAATGTCGCCTTTCAGTGGTATAATCAGGATTATTAGCCATAAGAATCACTTGCGTATTGATGCACGCTAGGTCGATCATACGGAAAAATACAGCCATATATCTTGAGTTTTCCTTCCTGTAATAGCCTATACGTATCTGACATCTTGTCCGCCGTATCTACTCCGCCCTTTGTGATGTTGTAAAAAGTGTTTATCTTTTCTTTAGGAGTTCTTCTGCTAGCGGTATGCTGGTAAACCAGTTATCGGCCGTGATATTCCTGCCTGTTCCATAGATATGCTCTGTGAGCCTGAGGACATCTTTTGCTGAAAGGACTATCGGGCTGTTTTCCGCAGTAAATTTCCATGATTGATGTATACCAAGTTCTCGCATCACAGTGCGTTAGTATCTATATGCCATATTTGGCTGGTTTGCTCGGTAGGTATTGCCGGAAGGGACATTTTCCGCTGAATGGTACAGGTTGTGCGTCAATTCATATGTATTCTCTTGGGCAGTAAAACTTTTGACAGTTCTCGGTAAACACTGTAAACAATTCCCTGACCGGAGCTAATTTATCCAGTTCTCTACGCTGTGCACGATCATTTATGTCGTCAAACCTTACACACCTCAAAAGAAATAAACATCTTGTCAGTGACATAGTAGTGTGGAATATTTCTACTCCTAGGCTATTTGTAGAAAATAAATCCTTCAAATTTAACTTTGCTGCGCGGTAGGACCCAGCTATGATCAGTAACCCCAAAAATGATCTAATTTCCATTTCAACTGTTTTGCGGCAAGCACTCTGGTTTGTAACGTAACTACTCAGAATGTTTTCGATGTATATATATATATATATGCACATTGAGTGATTTCTCTGATTATAGGCTAACATCGTTCATGAGCACACTGAAACAATCGTGTGGTGTTTTAGCAACTTAAGCTTGCAATCTAGTACATACATGCCAACCTCTCAAACTGAAATATCGGGAGATTTTGAACCTAATCATATTTCTTCGCCTTATTACCGAGGAACCGACAAAATCACTCAGATTGAAAAATCACAATAGCCTACCACCATATTATGCCAACAACATCCAAGTTCTAGGCTACACAGATAATTCCACGTGTTAAACAGATACAATATTCCGCAGCCTACAACTGCCTCTCACCCAAAGGCTATTATGAAAACCTCGTCTTCAGCCACATCAGTTGAAGTGTTTTAGGAATGTTTAATACAAGACATGCCACAAAAGGTGTCCAACAATATAATAATTATATTATAGACATCGAACTGTCAACAAATGTGTCTGTCGTCATAAGTGTCAAATGACGTTCTTCTTAATAACATAAAACAGAACAAGTGCAACATGTGTACCTGAAATTTGTGAACCATGCATGCTATTTCTTAGATTTTAGACAATGTTTTAGTGTTTTTAACCAATTATTGTGTAATGTGTATTTCCATGCCATCGTCGAGATTTTCGATGTTGTTTGTTCTAGATGTCTTCTAAATATAGGATTGTGGGCTGAGGAAGGGTCCAAAAGCGGGACTCGAAACATGTACCCCTCAAATGTGACAAAAATTAAAGTATTGAATAGGCGGAAAGATTGAAAATACTTATTCTTCATAACTTCTAGGAACACGTGCTGAATTAACCATCGACTATTTCAAACAAAGACATATTCATATACAACTAAGCGGGACGTGTAGTTATGGAGAATTATCTATAAATTATATTGATACGAAACACACTTCTCGTAAAATCGATCTGTTCAATGGATGACTGGTGTTTGTCGTCTCGCACTTTCAGTCCGAAATAATGCACGTGATTTGAAAAAATCGGGAGATTTAATACGTTCAGCGGGAGGGCGGGTGAAATGGTGTAAAATCGGGAGTCTCCCGCCTAAATCGGGAGAGTTGGCAGGTATGCGGGGTAGTACCTGGTAAATGAGTTACGATATTCTGTGACCTTGTGCGTACGTTATTGTTCATTCTAATATTTTGTAACCACTTGGTCGGCCTTAGCCCGTCATGGGCTGGATAGTGCCAGGGGTTGATTTTTTTTTTGACTTAGTTTTTCTGTCCTTTCCAAGCATAAATTTCGTCACTCCTCTTGCAACCGGGTTTGAAGAAGGAAGAGTACCCATAACGGGAGATGAACTCGTTTCATCCTCATCTGCCGCACTTTTATTCGATTCCTCACTTTCAGTCAAATTCTTACTAAGTTCACAATCATCCCGCTCACCATCAACTTACTCCTGAAAATCTGAATCGCCACCTGAATCTGCAGTTTCTTCTTCAAGCATTATCCTTATAGGCCTACGCTGTTGCTCCTTATCGGAAGACATGGCAAGGCAAACTAAGCTTCCACACTGAACTCGGTGTATAATCTAAGAATGACTTTGCCAACAAAGATATTACGCAAGTTGTTAGGTGGGGTGTGTACAGCACCCCAGTGTCAATAAAAGTTTATAGCATTCAAACAGCTTGTTCGTTATGGCCAACAATGAGCTGATTTCAAATGACAGCATAGGTAACTTAGTACCTTTACAACATAGCAAATAATAATGTTGAGGTGTTGTGAGCACCCCACATAACCACTGGAGGGTTAATCAGATGTAATTTATTTCACGTTGTTTTTTTATACGGTATTCCAGTAATTAGAATTATTTTGGGTCCACCGACTGAAAGTTACAATATTAAAAGAGTATGGTAGGTTAGTTCAAGACAAAGAAAGCATTTCTACATAAAAGAAATCTGTTGGCATCAAGTATATAATTGGTTGGTTGGTTGGTTGGTTGGTTGGTTGGTTGGCTCTTAAGTTTAGGGGCTGCGACAACGCGGTCATGTAGACCCGTGTACTTTGGGTGTGTGTAGAATCTCTCTGATAACCGGTGTTAATCGTGATGACTGTAATAGTGTGTGTTATCTGTTTTTTAATTTAAGTACTGCAACTTAGAATTTTCAAATAGTTCCTACTTTTGCCGCCAAGCGCCACCGTCAACGACTACTAGGCCAAGTTCAGAACTTAGCTACCAAACGCCACCGCAGTCGGCTCTTGGCAACGAACGTAGAAACCTAAGAGCGTTGTTTACATTCTTGACCTATCCAATTTAGCTTCACACAGGTGCAATTAGTGGAAAGTTCTTTAAGATGCCATAAATCTATGACATGGGACCGCCGGCTTTCCTTCCCCTCCGAAGGAAGGCATACTGAGGGATTTTTAACGCTCTTAAAAAATCCGACGGCTTCGGCCGGGTTGGAACCCGCTATCTTGGGCACAAGTATATAATTATTTAGTCATTATATAGACATTTTAAGAGCCTTTGTCTGGAGCGTAGCACTCTTTGGAAGTGAAACGTAGACAGTTGGTGCAGGAAAAATGGGGGAGAATAGAAGTATGTAAAACGATGAACATCAGATGGTAGATAGAGTAACAAAAGAGTCATTAAGACGAATGGGAGAGGAGAGAAGTTTCTGGCGACCGCTAATGAAGAGAAGAGATAGGTTGCTAGGGTACCTAGGAATAGGAAACTTAGTAATGGAAAAAAGGGTCGAGGACAAGAACTATGTAGGGGTAGGCCCAGGTTACATTATATTAAACTGATTGCCTCGGATGTAGGGAGAGTTAGCAATGTAGAGATGGTTTAACGTCCCTTTTAGAGACGCCGTGATACTGGAAATTTTCCCCGAAGGGAATCTTTAACGTGACAGTAAATCTACTGACACGGCTCCCTCGTACTTGTGTATCCACAAATGGCTACTGACTGTGCAAGGATTCGATCCTGCAATATAGGGAACAGCAGGCGAGAACGTCACCACTGAGCCACTGAGTCCTTATCGGACGATTTGTTCAGGACACGGAGGCATGAAAAGATGCATCAAACCAGTCTTAACAATCTAAAAGTTCAAGTGTAAGTTAACTCAGTTTGATCGTTTTTGAAATTCTGAATGTTTGTTTTTCGTAATTTTTGTTTAGTATTATAATTATTAGTTGTTGTTTTTTTTTGTTTTATTATTTTAGGCCATATTTTCATATTTCATATTTAGGCATCTACCTCAAATTTTTAATATATTTTAAATTTGTATCAATCTGTGTTAAGAGGGGCAGATGATCTCGCTGTTCCGCCTCTTAAACAACAATAGCTAACTAAACCAATCTAAAGACTCAAAAATAACACATTGGTTGAAACGAAGGAGGTTATCACGGAAAAGGAAGAAGGAAGATTGTGGTATAACGTGACCGTTAATCGCACGATCATGAGCCACGTGAGCTCCTATTTACGTGGAATCCGAACCACAAGACATGGCATTTCACTTCGAAAATCTCACATGCATTGACCAGGAATCGAACCCAGTCCGCCTTGGTGAAGATTATAACGTATCATATAAAATACTATTCAACCATTTATTTAATGTTTAAAAGCAATGTAGGCTAATAAGTTAGCCTACATAGTTATTGTCCTCTACCCTAATCTCAAACTTGGAGACGTCATCCATAACGGTGACGTCTCGTGGGAAGGGACTGGTGCTCCTACGTGAGCTCCTTGTATCCTTTAAATAAGAGGGGTTGATTTTATGTTGGTGTTTTTAAGTTAAATATACCGTATGATCATGCGTACCTGATATAAGGTTAGGCGTGTGTATGTTGGAGTTGGGAATATATACTGTAATTGATTTAATAATTTAAGGTTTTGAAGTTGGTGTTGTTCTTCCTTATAATGGAGATTAGCGAGGCCGATTAGACTTCAGCAACACAATGGCTAAGTAGTTAGAACCTGGTTGGTATAATTGCAGCAGCATCGGTTTGTTCTCTCCATAAATAAGTTTAGGGGCAGGTGACCTCATAGTTCCGCCCCCTTAAAACAACAATAACTAACTAACTAACTAACGACATGCAAGCTGCCCTCGGGTGTCAAATAAAGATTGCACCCGGCACCCAAGGCCATACGTTATTATTATTATTATTATTATTATTATTATAGAAGTATGGAGACCAATTCCCCCGCATTTCCCGGGATCTCTTGTATTTGACCCTATTTTTTCACGATCTCCCAGCTCCCGTATTTTCTGTCTCTTTGGGTGAATTTCTCCTTTTTCTCGCTTTTTTTTTCTTTTTGTCAAGTTAAATCATTCAGTTTCAATCATTAAAATTTTGCGCACACGGTCGAAATTCGTTTAAACGTTCGAGAGCAGACTCAATTGATTCTATATCGAGTTTATTTCTATCGATTATCTCGTTTAGAAATGACCCACTTGCCTGTTAAACCAATGAACGCATACTTACTTACTTACTTACTTACTTACTTCTTTCTTTCTTTATTTCTTTCTTTCTTTCTTTCTTTCTTTCTTTCTTTCTTTCTTTGTGTTGTCAGCTGGTGGTGCTGTGGCGTGATTTGGTTTCAGTGGTTCTGGTTTTACCCTACGTCTTCGTGAGCCGTAATGGGACAAGAGTTTATAATGCAATAATGGATAGTGATGGCGAAGCCAAAACGCCACCAAAAATTCGTTACAAAATATATTTAGGTCTTCCTAAAGTATAAAATAAAGTTCTCTTTTTTTTCTTTCTTTTCACAAACACTGCATTGCTGCTGCTTTATTATTATTATTATTATTATTATTATTATTATTATTATTTGCCGAGTTCTTAATGTCCCTTATTTTTGGTCAAGAATATAGAAATCCCCCTTATTTACTTCAAAGATAGTTGATCACCCTACATAGAACTGTTCCATCTGTTATACTCAGAACGCATGTCTGTTAGTTCTTGTGTGGTTTCAGTAATACAATATGACTCACTTGTTGGATTTCAAAGGTTGCTAGAATCAATAACAGAAGACGATGGCCTGCTAAATGGATTTGACTTCACATCGAGGTCACATTGCCTGTTTGGTTAATTATGTATTGACCGTAATCTTCCATGACCGAGTCGATACGTACTATAAACGACGCGATGCGGCGTGAGTGGTCGGGTTATGGGTTATGCTTACAAGAGAATTCATCGAACTACTACATTATTTTTGTTAAAACGGCGTCGGTGGCGTAGTTGTAGCATGCTGAACGCGGGCTCAAACCCGGCTGAAGTCGTCGGATTTTTAAGAGCGTTGAAATCCTTCAGTATGCCTTCCTTCGGAGGGGGTACATGACATAGATTTATGGCATGAAAAAGACCCTAGTGTAGCTGAATTCGTAGGTTATTTGGCTAGAATCACTCTATCAAGTTCCAACGTTCGCTGGTGGGTGTCAGTGACGTCTGATAGCCAAAGTTGGAACTACTTGAAATTAATCTTGCCCAGTTTCATTCATTTCATCTCATCCATACGCGACAGTACTAGTAGCTCACTCCATGGGTGTCCGCATAGAAGTAGCTACGAACTCTGGCGAGCCGAACTTATCCTCTGTCACTCCCGGCACTAAAAAAGCCATATGCTAAATAAAAATAAAAATTAAATTATTTTTGTTGCTTATTGATTGATTGCTTTGCGACATCGTGGTCATGTACCTCGTGTACTTGGGTTTGTGAGTGGCGAAATTTGTTTGATAACCTGTGTTATTGTGGAGGCTGTTTTAGTGTGCGTATTTGTAATTCAGATGAGGATTGGGAAAGTGGCGGCAGTGGCCTTAAGTTAGGAAACATCCCGACATTTGCATGGAGTAGAAGTGGAAAACCACTTGGTTGAGATGGGAATTGAATCCACCCCTCTTCTTAGTTTTGCCTCACGAGGCTGAGTGTACCCCGTTCCAGTGCTCAGACCAGAATCAAAATTTCTTGACAAAGAGTCGGAAATTGAACCCGGACCTCCGGGGTGAAGCCAAGAAAGCTAGCCACTAAACCACGAGGTGTTCTTGAAGTAGATGTCCCGAGGTTTGAAATAGTGAGCTATTCCGCCTGGAGGGAGTGTGGAAAAAACCGGGCGAACTCAGGATGATCGCTGTAAGCGACAGGATTTGAACCACCGATCTCCGACTTGCCGCAGCTTCCATCGTAGTTGTGGTGCACGATTTAACTTGCATGGCTACCCTTTGCATAACTGCCAACAATCCCGATTTTCCATAGTTTTTCCTGTCTCACGATTACTCAAGCTATCCTCACGACTTTTGTAAATTATTGGCGAACTTAAAATATTTTCCAGTATTTTTTGGAAGTAATAATAAGTATAATAATAATAATAATAATATCGTATGGCCTCGGGTGCCAGGTGCAAGCTTTGTTATTTGGCTCTTTCTAGTTGAGAAATGAGGAACTTTGTGTTGGCAGAAACTTCCGAGATTAATTTTACCATTATCATTTTATCGTATGGCTTTTAGTGCCGGGAGTGTCCGAGGACATGTTCGGCTCGCCAGAGTTTGTAGCTGCTTCTAAGCGGACACCCATGGGGTGAGCTACAAGTACCGTCACGTGTGGAGTGTTGTCTGGGGAGGAAAGTGTGATTGTAAAGACGAGGAATTGGAAGGTAGAGGCTGTGGCCCATAGTTAGGGACCAACACCGGCATTTGCCTGGAAGGAAGATGGGAAACCACAGAAGACCATATTCAAGGTTGCCGGCGGGGAGATTCGAACCTCTTCGCCTCCCGGATGTGAGCGACTTCCTGCAGCCCTGCCGTAACGACCACGGATAACTCACCCGGTTTTACCATTATGAACACGGCCTACTGAATTCAAATGGGTTCTTTAACATGCCAACAACGTATGACATGCGTACCGTGATTTTTGTCGCTTTTCAAAAATCACTTACCACGGCCAGGGGCGAACCTGCAAGCTTGGGGTTGGTAGTCCGATACGATAACCACTTACCTACCGTGATTATAGTGTGCATATAATTTATGTTATCTGGGTGCCTGAATATGTAAATGGGTTTTGTTTCAGTGGAAGCGGTTGTTCATTGACTTTCCTGCAACAGTTTCGTCACATTCTCGCGTTTTTGCTCGGCGTTTCATTCTTCACTATGGCCACAAAAATACAATTCTGTTTTTTGAAACAATTTTCGGGACAAATTCCGTACATGATTGAATCCAGCTAAGGTCAATTATTTTCCATTCTGTTCTGTTTGTCGATGTAATGGGTTTTATGTCACATGGTGGAAAAAGTGATATTTTGAAACGTGTAGGAACAAAGAAGAACCAAGAAAATATAAAGTGTAGCAAAAAATAAAATACGATTTTGGTGTTAAAAGTGAATGTAATGGAATAATAAATGTCGAATGCCTATTTACATCATTCATTTTGAAGAATAGTTTCCCAATTAATTGAGCTGATATGCACTATCCTGTGTTTTCCTGATTTTCATAGCTTGCCACGGTGGGTGAGTGGATAGCGTGTCGGGCTACTAACCCCAAGATTGCAGGTTCGCTCCTGGCCGTGGTAAGTGATTTTTGAAAGGCGGCAAAAATACGACACGCATGTCATACGATGTTGGCATGTCAAAAAAAAGCATTTGAATTCAGTAGGCCGTGTTCATAATGGCAGAATTAATCTCGGAAGTTTCCGCCAACACAAAGTTCCTCATTTCTTTACTAGAAAGCGCTATAGTTTTCAAGGAGATTAGATATCTAACCTCCTTGATTTTCATAGTGGTTCAAGGAACAACGAAATTCGACATGCAAGCTACCCTCTGTGTGTCAAATTACGAAGCTTGCACCAGGCACCCGAGGCCATACGATATTATTATTATTTCTGATTTTCATAACAAAATCTACTGATTTTTTGTTTTGTATGTTGGCAGGTATGCCTTTGTTATACGATGAAATGTGCGAAAGCTTGGCGCGTGCCGGTGATAATTCAATTTAGGAGATCTTGGTCATCAGCCCCGGGTAGTTGGGTGGGTGGGTGTCTGATAACCTGTTATTGTGATAGCTGTCATCATTATCATCAATATCATTCTCCAACTCCAATTTCCCTGGTGTGGTGTACAAGCGCTCGCCATCTCCTTCTATCTTCATATATCTTCTGTTCCAGGACATCTTCCCATTTGTGTCCTCTCTCCTCCATGTCTGATCTTACAGTCTCTATCCAGCGTTTTCTTGGTCTTCCTCGTGGTCTTCTTCCTATGAGGTTAAGGTCAAAATATTTTCAGGAACGTCTTTCTATGTTCATCCTCATCATGTGCCCATACCAGTGAAGTCTGCGTTTCTTTTTGACACTGGTAATAGGAACCTCGATGCCAGCTACTTTCCTATCCTTCATTTCTGATCGTATCCTTTCTTGTAGTGTGATAGCTGTACTAGTGTGTAATAGGGAAGGAGGGTAGAGAAGGAGGCGGCCATGACTTTAGAAGTGAATTTTCACTGCTGCCTAAGTAATCTATTAGTTGACCACATCGTGGTGTAGTGGCTAACATTCTTGGTTGTCGCCTCGGAGGTCCGGGTTCTATTCCCGGCTCTGCCCAGAAATTATAATTCTGGTGTGAGGGCTGGAACGGAGTACACTTAGCCTCGTGAGGCAAAACTGAGAAGAGGAGGGTTCGATTCCCACCTCAGCCATCTTGGAAGTGATTTCCCGTGCTTTCCCATTTCTACTCCAGGCAAATGCCGGGATAGGTCGTAACTTAAGGCCACGGCCGCCTCTTTACCAATCCTCACCTAAATTACAAATACACACACTAATACAACCATCACAATAAAATAGATTATATCATACAAATTCCACACATACATCCAAGTTCACGGGGCTACATGACCACGAATATCGCGAAGCCCCTAAACCAACCAACCTTGAGTGTACCCCGTTCCAGCCCTCAGACCAAAATTAAATTTCTTAGCAGAGACCTGAATTGAACCTGGTCTTCCGGGCCGACATCCGTGTTTTTTTTCTTTCTTTCTCTCTTTCTTTAAAAGAATACGCCTGCTTATTTGGAACAAGTGGGCATATTGTTTTGTGTCAGCTTGTACCAGGACACGTGTTCCAGGCTCTTGAGGTGAAGTATGGAATTCCAGCCGCCTGCATCCTGCTTCCGGCCGAGGTAACTCGAACTGGGGCTTGTACGGTTTCCTGACAGAAGAAGCCCTTCACTTGTCCCCGGCCCCCGTGCCTAAGACCATCTTATTGTGGACTTGTAAGGCTATAATTACCACTCAACTGTTCCTTTCTGTTACTGATGAGTCAGCTCGAACCGTATCGCGCGAGTTCTTTGCAGGATTCCTCAAATAATAATAAAAATAAGAAGGATATTCAAGTAGCCTACCTTTGGGAGAATAGGTCAACAACTAGCTGGATTTATGAGGTAAAGAAAGATTTGTGTTAGTTGAGTCTTCATTCTTTTGACTGGTTTTATGCAGCTCTCCATGACTCCCTGTCCTGAGCTAATCGTTTCATCTCTACATAGCTACCACACCCTACATCCAAGGCAATCTGTTCAGCATATTCTAACCTTGGTCAACCCCTACAGTTCTTGTCCTCGACCCTTCCTTCAATAACTAAGCTTGCTATTCCTGGGTGTCTTAGTATGTGTCCTACCAACCTATCTCTTCTCTTCAATAGCAGTCGCCAGAAACATCTCTCCTCTCCCACTCGTCCAAATACCTCTTCGTTTGTAACCCTATCTACCCATCTGATCTTCATCATTCCCCTGTAACACCACATTTCAAACGCTTCAATTCTCCTCTTTTCTGCTGCACCAATAGTCCCCAAGATTCACCTCCATAGAGCGCCACGCTCCAGACAAAGGATTTCAAAAATGACTTCCTAATACCTAAATCTATATTCGATGTCAACAAATTTTTTTTTTTTGTAGAAACGCTTTCCTTGCCTGAGCCAACCTACTTTTTATATTCTCTTTGCTTCGTCCATCACTGGTTATTTTGCTTCCTAAGTAACAGAATTCTCCTACTTCCTTCAGCTTTTCACCTGCCAATTTGATGTCCATAGAGGTTTCTGATTTATTTCGGCTGCATTCCAATATTTTTGTTTTATATTTATTTATTTATTTATTTATTTTCATCATGAATTCTTTCCTCAAAACAGAGTCCATACCATTCAAAAACTCATTCAAATCCTCAGGCGTGTCGCCCACGATGACGATGTCATCGGCAAATCTCAGAGTTGAAATTATTTCTCCTTGAATCTTCACTCCCACTTTAATTTTTTCTCCAATTTCCTTCATTGCTTGTTCAATGTAAAGATTGAACAATATGGGTGTTAAGTTGCAGCCTTGCAGATTTAGAAAGAAATAATATAAATGATGATGCTGATAATTGTCGTTTTAAGGGGCCTAACATCTGGGTTATCGGCCCCTAATGGTTTGGGTGATAGTGAAAATGTAAATGAAATGAAACTAAACCTAAAACTAACTACAAACTTACAAACTAGAAGAGGAAATGGGAAACAAAAATAAGAATAAGGGAAAAAAGACAGGAGGAAAGGAAATGTCCTCAACCTTCGAAGAATGAGAATGAAGGGACTTGGAAGAAATGAGAGGGCCCGCCCCAAAGCCAAAGTAGAAAGGGGGAAAACCGGATCCTGCTCAGGAAGCCTTCGAGCTCGCCAACTCCCGTACTCACTAACTGTGAGCCTTTGAGGGTATAGCACTATCCAGGGTGCACCAGAAGTGGTGGGGCTACATACAACCTGCCCCCTTGAGGGCCTTGAGCAGAAGGCAGGAGATAACATGAAAAGAGAAACCTCTCGAAAAATGAGGGATCACGAAAGATGAGAGAAGGGCCAATTAAGGCGGGATAGGAAGAGACTCCCTAGGCCTCGGGTACCATAATACCGTCGGGGTCGGAAGAGAACAAGAGTTGACCAAGAGAGGTCGACGGGAAACGAGACGGAGAGGAGCCCGGCACAAGTAAGTGGAAGCAATGCCGAACTCAGCTGCGGTCCTGTGGTCGCCAACCCACGTCCCACAAGTTGTGAGCCCCTGGGGAGTAATATAAAAAAAGAAGAAGACACTGTGGAGGGAGAGATTTTTCGAAAGAAGGTGTTAAGTATGGAAGGATTCCAGGGAAGAGTGGAAAGGAAACCTAGGGCGAAGTGGTCTGAGAACAGAAAGAAGCAGCATAGTCTAAGAATGAAGAAATATTGGGAAGAACGGAAGAGAAAACATATTTATTTATTTATTTATTTATTTATTTAGCGTGTGGCTTTTAGTTCCGGGAGTGTCCGAGGACATGTTCGACTCGCCAGAGGCTGTAGCTGCTTCACCATGGGGAGAGCTACAAGTTCATTTTCAAGTAGTTCCAACTTTCGCTACCAGACGTCACTGTCACCTAATGGTGAACGTTGGAACTTTGATAGAGCGTTACAACGAAATCTAACCTGGAAATTTAGCTTCACATAAGTTTAGTTAGTGGAATGATATTTTACATGCCATAAATCTATGACATGGGACCGCCGGCTTTACTTCCCCTCCGAATAGTTTTAACAACAAATTGTATATCCGCCTTAGTCAATACATAAACGAAAATAAATTATAATTACACTTGCTCCTGGTACATGTTTCGGGGATTAATTGCTTTTATCCCCTTCATCAGCCAAGACAAATATCCGAAGAAAGATATAAGATAGCGTAGCACTCAAAAACTAATGGCTATTTAACTTAATATGGTGCACCTCCGAAGGAAGGCATACTGAAGGATTTTAACGTTCTTAAAAAATCCGACGACTTCGTCCGGGTTTGAACCCGCGATCTTGGGCACAGCAGTTCAGCATGCTACCAACTACGCCACCGAAGCCGCTAGAAAACAACAACGAGTGAAGAATTGAAATTGGCGCGTGGTCCATAGGAGACCTTAACGGAAAAAAGAAGAAGAAAACTCGTGTTTGTCCACTGACCTGGTGCACGTCTTCCAAATTGACAACACTTTAAGTGACTTGTTTGTCAACGATACCGTTGGTGGTGTCGGTAGGGAAGAAAATGGAATGCCAAGTGACCTCCTTGTGATGTAGCGGCTTGCGTTCTTACTTGTCGCCCCGGAGGTCTGGGTTCGATTCTCGGCTCTTATTTTTCATTTGAATTCAGCCTCTATGGACTGCATTTTGACAACCAATTTCATTTGTGTCTAGACTCTAGAGATCTTGTTCTTCTACCGGCCTTGACAGTATTTGTTAAGTCCATCGATCAGTGCCTTATTTCGTGCTTCGGCTTGTCCGTATAGATCTTCATTCCGCCTCGTTCTGTAGGACTAGCTTTCTTGGCTGTTACCGTGGAGGTCCAGGTTCGATTCCCGGCTCTGTCAAAAACATTAATTCTGGTCTGAGGGTGAAATTGGGTCCACTCAGCTTCGTGAGAAAAAATTGAGAAGAGGTGAGTTCGATGCCTGTTTCAGTCATCCTGGAAGTGTGAGTGAGTGAGTGAGTGAGTGTCGTAGGTTTGATAGTGTTTTGTAAATCTATTTTGTCTTGTATATTTAGATCTGATGATGCTCGCTTGACGAGCGAAACATGTCATCCCTTAGTTGTCTTCCTCTTCTTTAGTCCATAACAATCTCTGAAAATCCACAGCCTGCTTCCAGTCGGGTCACTTAGTACATGGTGGCCACAACGTCCCGTGACCCCTCCTCTTATAACCAATAGTAACCCCTAAACCTAGTTAAGTAAGTTGTACACCATTTCTAAGAGAGTTTTTCTTGGGAATATACGGCATTACGAGTCCAGAACATCAGTCTGTGCACCATCATTTTCATGGCAAAGGATAATACGGTGCCAAGTTCTGTGCGACATTTTTCGGAGCATCGCTGGTGTGACTTTAGTGAAAGCTTGTCTCACAGCATCTTTCAGTTCATCCGTGGTATTGAATCTGTTTTATGAAACGATACCCTTTACGAACCCCCATAGCGCATTATCACATCGACCAAAGTATTATGTGTTATTTCCGCCTACAAATACAAACCGATATAAAATAAGTGAGTTAATGTACGTATTTCACAGTCATACAGCATAACTTTTTGATGTATAAGGATTACATCGCGACCAAGAACTACATTTTCCAACCGGGAGCCGAGAAAAAGTTACCTTACAAAAATGATAACAACTTTTTTTCTTGGACACGCAAAATTTTGAAATTAATAAACCAGTTATACAACATTCCAATGTATATTGTGTTAAAATTTGGATTTGATCTGATGATGGGTTTTTGAGATAATAATTCCTAAATGTGACGCATGGTTGAAACACGCTTAAAAACGTGCACTTTTTGTGTTCCAACTGCGACAAAAATTATTAAAATATAAATTAAAAATTCCAAATCTACATGAGCTAACGTAAAATAGGACGACGAAAATGATGATGTTATTGGATTTTATGTAGGTCTATTGGTTACTTCACAAACAACCTTCAAACTCGAGTACACATAATACTTTGGTCGACAGTAGGCGGCAGCACGCCGGCCTCTCACCGCTGGGTCCGTGGTTCAAATCGCGGTCACTCCATATGAGATTTGTTCTAGACAAGGCGGAGGCAGACAGGGTTTTCTCCGGGTACTCCGGTTTTCCCTTCAACATTTAATTCCAGCAACACTCTCCACTTTCATTTCATTGCATCTGTCATTCATTTAATCATTGTCCCAGGGGAGTGCGACAGGCTTCGGCAGCCGGCACAGTTCATATCCTCGCCGCTAGATGGGGGCTTCATTCATTCCATTCCCTGACCCGGTCGGTTGACTGGGTAGCAGGCTGTGGATTTTCATTTTCAATCAATAACACAACACTAAAAATTCGCTTCAAAGCTACAGTATCTATCCCATGTTGCGTTTGGTGTGTGATATGATTGTATTCTACTGTACCAATGACTGGGATTCTTGTATGATATTACTTTTTAAAGCAAGTGTACATAATGCAGGCAGTATTGTCGCTCGTGCCGCATGAGAACGAGTGATAATGAAGCAGCGAACCAAGCAAATCCCTTGGAAGTACTGGTATAAAGTGTGGCGTGCGCCGTAGAGCTTCGTCAAGGTTACCTGGTTACAAGACCGCTCCGGGATATGGGTCAAACATCTTAACCAGAGCAAAGAGCGAAGATCCTATTAGAACGGGGATCATGGACCAGTCCCGAGATTAAAGGGTTTATTTTAAGACTGCTAATTTGACAGAGCTTAACGTACAATACAATATGTAATTGAAATCATCGGTTTTTGAACAGAAATTAACACATAAACAAGTTCAATAATAAAGTTAAAACATCGAATCATATTTGGAGCATATTGAGTATTAGCAGGTGTTAACAGTTTTAATAAGATGGATCAGTTTCTAAGATTATGATGATGAATACTTGTTGCCTTGGTAACCACATAGGATATATTAGTTATGCTACACTACTATGGTCTCCACAGAAACACAGGTTATCAAACATTCCAATAAACACCCTATTACATGGGGCTGATGACCAACCTGTCTCAAACTCCTAAAATGAACCAACAACAACTAGCTGATACTTTGTTCCATTATTTACAATCTCCACCGCTACATGAAATGTTTCCCCGCCAATTTGACGTCTGCGATGTCATTGGCACGCTTTCGTGTTCTTCCAATCAAATGAGCGCGTCGGAATAAGTAATAGAATTCCCTTTTGCCGCTTACTGGTACGTATTCAGATTCCTGTTCCAAAGGTGCTGCCTGGAAATTTAATTCTGAACTAAGGGCTGGAGCGGGGTTGACTGAACCTTAAAATAGTTTAAAATATTATGGCAGCGATCACGAGGGTGATGCATAGTTGACTGCGTACACGGGCAGTGAGACATGCTGGCCCTGGCGCAAATTAGTGACGTAAGCATTGTAGATCCAAGGCCAAAGAGAAATGCTAGCCCTGGCGTGGATTGGTGGCGTAAGCATTGTAGATCCAAGGCCAGCGAGAAATGCTGGCCCTGGCGCGGATTTGTGACGACAGCATTGTAGATCCACGGCCAGCGAGGTAATGCTGGCCCTGCCGAGGACTTATGACGTAAGTATTGTAGATCCAAGGCCAGCGAGAAATGCTAGCTCTGGCGCAGATTAGTGACGTAAGCATTGTAGATCCAAAGCCAACGAGAAATGCTAGCCCTGGCGTGGATTGGTGACGTAAGCATTGTAGATCCAAGGCCAGCGAGAAATGCTAGCCCTGGCGCGGATTTGTAACGACAGCATTGTAGATCCACGGCCAGCGAGGTAATGCTGGCCCTGGCGAGGACTTATGACGTAAGCATTGTAGATCCAAGGCCAGCGATAAATGCCGCCCTGGTGCGGATTTGTGACGTAAGCATTGTAGATCCAAGGTCAGCGAGGAATGCTGGCCCTGGCGCGCATTTGTGACGTAAGCATTGTAGATCCAAGGCCAGCGAGAAATGCTGGCCCTGTTGCGGCTTTGTGACGAAAGCATTGTAGATCAAAAGCCAGCGAGAAATGCCCTGGTGCGGATTTGTAACGTAGGCATTGCAGATCCAATGCCGGCGAGAAATGCTGGCCATGGCGCGGATTTGTGACGTATGCATTGTAGATCCAAGGCCAACGAGAAATGCTGGCCGTGGTGCGGATTTGTGATGTAGGCATTGTAGATCCAAGGCCAGCGAGAAATGCTGGACCCTGGCGCGGATTTGTGACGTAGACGTTGTAGATCCAAGGCCAGCGAGAAATGCTGTCCCTGACGCGGATTTGTGACATAGGCCAGCGAGAAATACTGGCCCTGGTGCGGATTTGTGACGTAAGCATCGTAGATCCAAGGCCAGCGAGAAATGCTGGCATGGCGTGGATTGTGACGTAAGCGTTGTAGATCCAAGGCCAGCGAGAAATGCTGGCACTGGCGTGGATTTGTGACGTAAGCATTGTAGATCCAAAGCCAGCGAGAAATGCTGGCCCTGGCGCGGATTTGTGACGTATGCATTGCAGATTCATGACCAGCGAGAAATGCTGGTCCTGGTGCGGATTTGTGATGTAGGCATTGAAGATCCAAGGCCAGCGATAAATGCTGGACCCTGGCGCGGATTTGTGACGTAGACGTTGTAGATCCAAGGCCAGCGAGAAATGCTGACCCTGGTGCGGATTTGTGACGTAAGCATTGTAGATCCAAGGCCAGCGAGAAATGCTGGCCCTGGCGTGGATTTGTGACGTAAGCGTTGTAGATCCAAGGCCAGCGAGAGATGCTGACTCTGGTGCGGATTTGTGACGTAAGCATTGTAGATCCAAGGCCAGCGAGAGATGCTGACCCTGGTGCGGATTTGTGACGTAAGTGGTTGTAGATACAAGGCCAGCGAGAGATGCTGACACTGGTGCGGATTTGTGACGTAAGCATTGTAGATCCAAGGCCAGCGAGAAATGCTGGCCCTGGCGTGGATTTGTGACGTAAGCGTTGTAGATCCAAGTCCAGCGAGAAATGCTGGCCCTGGCGTGGATTTGTGACCTATGCATTGTAGATCCAAGGCCAGCGAGAAATGCTGGACCCTGGCGCGGATTTGTCACGTAGACGTTGTAGATCCAAGGCCAGCGAGAAATGCTGGCCCTGGCGTGGATTTGTGACGTAAGCATTGTAGCTCCAAGGCCAGCGAGAAATGCTGGCCCTGACGTGGATTTGTGACGTAAGCATTGTAGATCCAAGGCCAGCGAGAAATCCTGGCCCTGGTGTGGATTTGTGACGTAAGCATTGTAGATTCAAGGCCAGCGAGAAATACCTTAGATCATGCGATTATTATTTTTATTATTTTATTTTCCAACGTTATACCAAACTAAGGAGCGCGATTGATCCAATTTGAATTTGCTATCTTCCATAAACTCTTCATTATGATTTGTTTTTATTTCTTCTGTCCATGCAGTGGTGGCCCTCATCCGGGGTTTGCAGCAAAATGATGTTTGTTCACCAACGATCTGAAGCTAGGCCTGTTCCATAAAATGTCGTCTGTTACGTTGATTTCATGAATGCCATTTTCAAGTTCAATTATCCAATTATTCTTGGCTTTTAATGAGGAGGCATGATTAAATATCCTTTTAGTAACCTAAAAATTCCATTGTTCATTCTTTAAAAATGCCCATAAAATTGCAATAGTTTTTTCTAATAGTGTCTGATATTTTCTCGGAATGTTGGTATAACTCATGAGACACCTTTACATCCACACTGCCTTCTTGGCAACACTGGGACAAAGATTTTCCTGTCTTGTTTTTCTAAATGCCTCCTATGATCAGCGCCTTTGTTGCGTTTAATGCTACAGGTTAAATTGCCATGCTATAGTGTTTATGTTCGACCATGGCGAAATGCAAATATAATATGCCAGAAAACTGTACAATAATGAGGCTCATTACAGTACAACTTTTCATTTTTACATAGTTTCTCCCCACCAATCAGAGGTCAAGAAACAGTTGTGTGACCAATTAGGTAAGGATAGCATCGCATCTGCACTGACTTCCACGGCCTCCTATTTTAAATTTCACTGCGAGGCTAGTGTCATAGTGGGGTATTCGAGGAGGCCATGGTAGAATACAAGGTATTCTCTGCGTCCTATGCACTCTGTTCAGTACATAAAACTGGCGAAATCTCGACAGATATTCATGAATATTTATGTTCGAACATAAAATAATTATAATTATCGTCGAACATAAACAGTCGTATGCAACTCGCCTATAATGGTAATGGAAATTATAAAACTCGCTTCACTCGTTTTATAAACATACTCGTGTCTTAATTATTGCCATTATAGGCTTGTTGCATAATGTACTATAGTATTTAAGTTGGGTCAGATATATTGATTTTTGTCGTATCTATTCCAGGTAATTCTATTATTATTAATAATATTATTATTATTTTACATTTGAATTGAACCTCTAAGGATTACATATTAACAATCAATTTCATTTTGCCTAGATCTTGTTTTTCTACCAGCCTTGACATCCTCCCAGTATTTCTTGAGTCAATCGATCAGTGCCTTCTTCCGTGTAGGGACAGATGACCTCGTAGTTCCGCCCCTTAAAACAGCAATAACTAACTAACTTCTTCCGTGCTTCTGGTAGAGGCCTTCTCCGTCTCCTGGGCTCAGATTTCACTTAAAAATTTCGATGGTTTTTAACCATTTGTCGAAATTCAAATCTGTCGTGGAATTTCGTTTCTGGAATATCAAATTCCATCAGGTCTATCTCACATTCTTTGAACCGACTCCATTTGGTTGCCTTTGGCTTTGTGAAATTCCACATTTTCTTAGTCAGTCGGTCATTAGTCACACGGAATATGTACCCGTAGAATTATTATTATTATTATTGTACCCCCCCCCCCCCCCCCTATCCCTGCATGTCCTACTATTTACTATGCTACCTGAGGACGGATTGAGGAGAAGCGAGACTGGCTCGTTGGTGGAAGCTGGACCTAATCCCATGGCCCGGAAGGAAGAATTTCAGGGTATCCTCAACAAGGAAAGATTATACCAAGTAAAAATCAAGTATAATTTTCTAAGGAACGTTACAAATGAGGTTATGACCTGCGTGCCCTTTAAATAAATAAATAAAAACTAGGAACTAACAATATTCAGTCGTTGCCGTTAATAACACGAAAAAGAAGAATACACAATATCGGTGCAAGGGACACGAGGCCTAACTTAAATGATATAAAATTATATATACATAGATAACCATTTGGTTTAGGAAAACTTAATATCACATGGAACTAAAATATCAAACACACATCCCTGCCGGCAGTACATAACTAACACAAACATAACCTCAACACGTGCGAGAAACAAATTATAATCCACCACTAAAACGGAATTGGATATTTACACTAGACCTCCCTCGTTACAAATTTTAGCAGAATTACTTGGATGATATGCTGGCAAGAAGGAATGGTCCTCGGGAGGTACCATGTTAAACACTGGAACACGAGGTAGGCTTAATCTCAAAAGCGATTCGCTAAATCGTGAATAAAATCAAATAGAATTGATCACAAACTGAAACAGAGTTACTTAAATTATACATTGACAAGAAGGAATGGTCCGTAAGAGGTACCACGTTAAATTACGACCACGAGGTAGGCTTAACCTCAAAGGCGATTAACCAAATCGTGAATAAGATCAACTATAATAGTTTACAAACTTATGTGAATAACTAAAAGGATGAATGCAACTAATTAAACAGGACGGCGGTCAAACTAAAAGATTAATAATTAAAGTTAAGTATCGAAACACACGAGCAGAACTGATAACCGTCCGGCCGCCTCGGGCCCTACACAAAGAGTGACTCCGCCAAGCATGATGAGAAACAAAGACGAATCACAACCAAACAAATCCCGACCCCTGATTTATCTTAAAAACCAACAAAATGCATTCCCCAAACTAATTACGATACAGATCACTTAATAAACCAAAATCTTAAGCCTAGCCTATTGGCGTCTTTAGTTAATTTTGCACGTGGTCAGATCTAAGCGTCACCAATGGACGCAGCTTTTAAAACAAGTTTTGGCCTGCACGAGGCAAACAAAATATTTACGTAAATTAAACCAACATGGACTTGAAATGCAACGGCGGCCGATACACATTACTAACAGAAAGCAAGGTATTACAAATGATACATAAAATTAGCACTTTGAAAATACGGCCCGCGTTACTACGCAATTTAACTAAGTCAACTTTACATTCTGACCACGCACACTAAAGGGAATTAATATAAAATGAAACAAGTTTACAAAGAATGAAATTTAAATGTTCATCAGTCCCGTGCCGATCCACTTAAGATACAAATTACTGTTCACATGGCAGAGTCCTCGGGAGAACCCGAGGCCGCCTGGTCGGCGTCTCCCGTAGAAATTTTCACATCCACCTACCTCAGTTGCTGGCGATAAAAGACACAGTTCTTTATGCCTAACTCACAGAGCTAGGGTCCACCATCTTGGCCAATCCAGGCCTACCACTACAAATTGTCGCAGATTAAAATAAATGGCCATATGCCATTGGAAGTTTTGAGTCATCTTAAGTTGGTACCTTGGAGTTTTAACAGTTGCTACTAGAACACTAGCGCCAATATTTCTGATCACAACCAGCACCTTGGAAATGTCCACGATGACATGGCCTATAGGGTGCCGCAAAAGTTTGGTCACTATTGCAACATGTTGTAGAATTTGAGTAATCACACAGAAAGTCACATTTGGGGGAAATGGGAAGTTTTTGGATCTTTATTTCAGGAGTGTCCAGGGGATTTATTTCAGAACAGCCCCCAATTTGCCAGGATTGGTTGTACCAACGGTACAATTATTATTATTACTTATTTATTTTATCGATTGTTCCCCTTTAGGAGAGCGATTGAACTTGAATTCACGATTTCTTCATCGGGCGTATTCCTTCTTTTCATCCCAAAATCTCTTCTTCCCCTCGGAATGCTCCTTCTTCTGCTCAGCTGTCCATTTTATTTTTTCAGGTTGTCGTGACGTTCTCTGCTCAAACTTAACATTTGTGATTTTATTCCGGCACTCGGTGCGGTCTTCGAGATTGTCTATGTTGATCTGTTGTAGGCCCCTCTGGACCTCTGTCAGCCACTCCGTGCCGCATTTACTCTTTGTTATGATCTTGAGTAGTTTCTTCGCCGTTCTGGAGTTTTCGAACCTGTAGATGTGTGTGTAAAACTTTGCTCGGCGTTTTCTGATTTCTTCCGTTTTTGTGTTGGTCTTTTGATAGAGTTCGTTCTGAGGTCTCTTCATCCGAATGCCGTTTGTATTGACTGTTCCGTAAATCTTCGTGAGAATTTTTCGTTCATGCTTTTCTATGTCCTTAATTTTGGAATTATTATTATTATTATTATTATTATTATTATTATTATTATTATTCTTTTTGCGTTTTGCCCATTATAGAGCGCGCTTGAACTTGTTTTTCGGCTTGATGATATTCGCCTTCCTATCTTCCCAAAATCTCTTCATGAAGTCACTGTGCTGCTTCTTCCGTTCTTCTGTCCACTTGGTTCCAGTCCTGCCACTAGTTTTCACCCTAAACTTGTGCTTTGTTACTGCGGTCCTGAAGACTTTGCGGTTTCTCAGAATATTTTCTCCGATGTTCAACTCTTGCAGGTCCTCTCTTGATTCATCCAGCCAGGCTATCCTTGATTTCTGAGAATTTATTACATTGAATAACCTTTTTGTAAGTCTATAATCGTCCATCCTGAAGAGGTGTCCATAAAATGTTAAACGTCTTTTTCGTACCGTGTTGCTGAAACTATCTGTGTGACGGTATAGGTCTGAATTTCGTCTTTTAATCCAAATTCCGTTTTATTGTGTGGGGCCGAATATTTTTCTAAGAATTTTACGTTCTTGCTTTTCTATATTTGCAATTTTAGAATGACCTCCTAAAGCTATGGTTTCTGAAGCATATAGAGCTTCCGGTAGTACAACTGTTTTGTAGTGTTTCAGTTTTGCATTATGTGACATTACTCTTTTATTATAGTGATCCCATGTTAGTCTGAATGCTCTATGAAGTTTTGAGGCTCTTTCTGTGTTAGCCAAACTGTCCAATCCTGAAGGAAGAATTATTTCTCCAAGGTATTTAAAAAATTCTACTTGTGATATTGCTCCATACGCTGTTTCTATTTTTTCTTTCTTCTTCTTTTGCTGAAAATTCTTCATGTACTTGTTTTTTTCAAATGATATTTGATATTATTATTATTATTTTAGCGTAAGAACATTATTAAATGTAAATCATATCGTTTTTTTTTTCATAATTAGGTTGTAACCTGTCAGAAGCACTATAAATAAATAGGCTATGAAAAAGAGGAGCCCGGCACAAATAAGTATAAGTAATGTTGGATTAAGTTGGTGGTACCGTCGTTCTCCAACCCACACTCTCCTAGTTGTGAGCCCCTGGGGTCTCGAGTGACGTGTTCACTGGAGTTTTTGTTGCTCTCCCATGGTTTAACATGCGTCTTAACCAGCTGACCAGTATTACGTGCGAGATTAAATGATTGATTAGCGTCTCCTAATGGAAATGATTTGTGTGTGTTCCTCAAACTCAAGCTAAATTGAGAGGTTTTTGTGGCTTTGTTCCAGGAGTCATATTTCATTGTGTGTAGTGTAGTTTAATATGGGATGTTTTTCCTAATGTGTAGCCGAGTTGGAGAGTGTAGCTATAAATTACTGCACAGCGGTATGGTTCATATATTGATATACCGATTCCTATCGCGGTAAATAGCTATTATCTCCACCATAAAACACAAGGAATGTTGACCAATATGGCGTGGAGTAGCGGATCATTCCTCTCTTTTTTCCTCTCGCTCTCTCTCTCTCTCTCTCTCTCTCTCTCTCTCTCTCTCTAAAAAAATGCCGCGGCTTTGTCTTGCTCATAGATCGTGCACCACAACTGTGGTAGGCAGCTGCAGCAAGTCCAAAGATCGGTGCGGTGGTTCGAATTTTCTGAATTCTCACGCTCTTTCCTGGCAAATCTCAAGTCCCCGTGCTCGTACTCCAAAACCTTAACCTATGTTAATACTTTTCCACTACAGAAGGTCTGAGAATATCACGGTGGAAATTATACTTAAGATGGCCACAATCACATCTGGGATTTGAACCTCTGGTCTTTGGACTTACAACTCCCTTTTCCAGCTTTACTATTGGCATAGGCCTATCGAAAGTCCCATGGCGTGTCTTTTAAACAATATCTCAATTATTGTCATAGTTTGACCATGTCTGTATTTATTTTACTACTTATTTAATTATTTATTTATTTATGTATTTATTTATGTATTTACTTATTTAAGTATTTAGTTATGTATGTATTTATTTAATTATTTATTTATGTATTTATTTATTTATTTAAATATTTATTTATGAATTTATTTAGTTTTTGATGTATTTATTTATGTTGTTATTTATTTATGTATTTTTATGTATTTATTTATTCACTAATGTATTTATTTATTTATTCATATTTATTTACTTATGTACTAGCAACTCGCCCCGACTTCGCCCGGGAACAGTTATGCATGCATTACGTGATCAGAGCTCTTCTTTCGATGTCAATGAACTACGACCTACATCCGTTTTACGTATCGGCATGATTGTTTAAAATCACTGACTGCACTATTACTGTAATTATATTATCATGGAGATGTACTGTATGTGCAACGAATTCTTGTCAGACGTAATTTAAGAATGGCGAGGTGCATGAAATACAAATCCCCCTTCCATCCAATCTTAACTTGACTGTGTATTTTGCGGAACGAAAAGTACACAGGCGAAATGAAGAAAAGCCGAGTTGCACTTCCAGGGAAACTCCAAACACTACCACTCTTCTCTGAAGTCTTGACTCAACACGACTCGACAGTTTGCTGCTGGCTGTAACTGGGGTGATAGTCTCGCCCCTAACCAGCTCATAAACTGTCGCCTCAGTATTTGAATGGAGATTTTTGGAAGAAATAAAAACGTAAAAACACTTACAGTGGACGATGTATTGAAGATATGCTGTCGTGGACTTTTAGGTAGATTTCATTAGAAAGCTAACTATTGCAATGGATCCCATGTTTCGACTTCCGGAAAATTTCGACATATCTTCGCGTTTCACATCCCCCAGACCCCAAAACCACCGTCAGTTCAAAAGTTTATATTATATATATATATATATATATGTATATCAGTTTCTTGTGGACACGATAACTGCCGTAATTTTGCACCAATCACTTTGAATTTTTTACCGAATATGTATACCTGTACAATCTCGGTTGAGTTCGTTACTGGGCTAAATCGGTCCAATGGGGAGAAAATGGGGGGCTTTTTTCGAAAAAGTGAAATATTGCTATAACTCTCTTAATATGTGAAATATCGAATCCGTTCAACGTTCATACTATGTGTCGGATAAAGCCCAAAAATTTATGTTTGAAGAGTTTTTTTTATAGCACTAACTATTGACCAAAGGGGTGGGAAAAAGTGGGTTTTTCGGGAAACATTAATCATATCTCTCTTAATAGGCACAATATCAAAACCGTACAAAATGGACAATATTCCCCTAATAATTACCTAAAAATGTTGTCTGAAAGAATTTTTGATATGACCCACCATTACGCCAAGGGATGAGAAAAATGATTTCGGAATTATAAGAAAATGCCAAGAGCTATCAGAGGTTGCCATGGCAACACTACTAAATTGATGAGGGATGAGCCATCAGACGTTGCCATGACAACGCACTTGCACGAGATCAGATTCAGTATTTCCATCTGACTAAGTGTGAAGTGGCTTCGGTGACGTAACTGGTAGCATGCTGAACTTCTATGCCCAAGGTCGCGGGTTCAAAGCCGGCCGAAGTCGTCGCATTTTCTAACAGCGCTAAAATCCCTCAGTATGCTTTCCTTTGGAGTGGAAGTTCCAACTTTCGTTGCGAGTTGCTGGTTGGGTGGCATCTAGTAGCCAAGTTCACAGATAGGTGTCGTTGACGGTAGTACCTAGTAGCAACATTAGGAACTACTGCTTGAAATTGACCGTCTGCAGTCCTTACCTGTATTAAGACTAATACAGCCATTACAATTCACACCGTTTATCAGACAGATTCTACACTCACCCAAAGTACACGGGGTTAGATGACCGCGTTGTCGCAGCCCCTAAACTGAGGAACCAACCAGAGGTAGATTTCATTAGAAAGCTAACTATTGCAATGGGTACCATGTTTCGACTTCCGGAATATTTCGACATATCTTCGCGTTTCACATCCCCCAGACCCCAAAACCACCGTCAATTCAAAAGTTTATATATATGTATATGTATATCAGTTTCTTGTGGACACGATAACTGCCGTAATTTTGCACCAATCACTTTGAATTTTTTACCGAATATGTATACCTATAAAACCTCTGTCGAGTTCGTTACTGGGATAAATCGGTCGAAGGGGGTGAAAATGTTTTTTTTCTTCAAAAAAGTGAAATATTGCTATAACTCTCTTAATATGTGAAATATCGAATCGATTCAACGTTCATACTATGTGTCGGATAAAGCCCAAACATTTATGTTTGAAGAGTTTTTTTATAGCACCAACCATTGACCAAAGGGGTGGGAAAAAGTGGGGTTTTCGGGAAACATTAATCATATCTCTCTTAATAGGCACAATATCAAAACCGTACAAAATGGACAATATTCTCCTAATAATTACCTAAAACTTTTGTCTGAAAGAATTTTTGATATGACCCACCATTATGCCAAGGGATGAGAAAAATGATTTCGGAATTATAAGAAAATGCCAAGAGCTATCAGAGGTTGCCATGGCAACACTACTAAATTGATGAGGGATGAGCCATCAGAAGTTGCCATGACAACGCACTTGCACGAGATCAGATTCAGATTTCCATATGACTAACAATAAGTGTGAAGCGGCTTCGGTGACGTAACTGGTAGCATGCTGAATTTCTATGCCCAAGGTCGCGAGTTCAAAGCCGGCCGAAGTAGTCGGATTTTCTAAGAGCGCTAAAAATCCCTCAGTATGCTTTCCTTTGGAGGGGAAGTTCCAAAGTTCGTTGCGAGTTGCTGGTTGCGGTGGCATCTAGTAGCCAAGTTCACAGCCAGGTGTCGTTGACGGTAGTACCTGGTAGCAACATTAGGAACTACTGCTTGAAATTGACCGTCTGCAGTCCTTACCTGAATTACAGACTAATACAGCCATCCCAAAGTACACGGGGTTACATGACCGCGTTGTTGCAGTCCCTAAACTGAGGAACCAACCAAAATCTCTGCGGGAGATATAATTTTGCGTGAAGAAGTAACAGACCGTTACATAGTTACACATCAGTGTCGAAACCTTGCATAAGGACAGTGTGACCACAAGTATAAAAATGGACCCCAAATGACAAGGAGTTTATCGTTCCCATAAGGCAATAAAATGTTTAAAATAAGCATAAAATGACGAAAAACAAAGTTAATTAAGCTCCAAATATAAAATACCTTCTCGCAATAAATGAGGTCTGATCCTTCTACGAAAACCTGCATATTCTGCCTATTTTCGCCTATCCCCAAGTTTGTCCGGTGAAATCTACCGCCGCCTTCCGGCGTGCCGAGAGGACTTTTATTTTGTAGAACTTTTCATGCTGAACAATTCTTACACTCGTAGTATATAGATATTTTTAACGGTTTGCCCAGCGTAAGCTTAAAAGGCGCACGGAAGCCATGTAGATTTTTTCGACTTTTTTTACTGAAATCGTTACTGCTCGGATTCCTTTGATCATAAATAAATTATTTTCTACAGCAATCTTCCTCGAGATATCCTTTACAGAATGGTGAAACCCGCATCAAAATCCATCTAGAGGTTCACCCGTGACATCCAAAAACGACAGTAGCGACACTCGAGCGCAGCAACAGAAGAGAGAGAGGGAGAGCATTGCAGCAGAAGAGAGATAACACGATATCATCACCTTTCACTGTAACACTTTTTCACGAACGTCACTGTATTCCAACAATTTGCCAAGCATTAACCATCCGAGAGGCGTACCAGTGTTTCAGCTAATCCTTCTGGCAACTTGACAGTTCAAGTAAAAGCTGGTGTGACGCGAGATGAGTCGACATGTTATGATACATGTACTGTATGACCGTGACCCTGAAACATGAGTCTAGCTGAGACAAGAGCAATGACTGTTCTATTCACACGCAACTTTCACCTTCATTTACTCTACTCACACGGCGTCTGAGTACAGTATATGCAACTCGCACTTTTTACGTGTTCGTTCACCTGCTGTGCAATGAAAGGGAAATGATGTCTTCCGCAACAAGTGAAATTAAGTCCCCCGCTCTACTGAACAAATGCCTTGACTATGAGTATGTTGTAGCTTACGTATCTGCTCAGGGGCGTATCTACATTTTTTCGGGGAAGGGGGGGGGGGGGGTGCTGACTATCCTGGAAAATTGTGAGTATTCTCAGGGGATTCTCACCGCCAAAATCCCAGAAATATCAGACAATATCTTAGAGCATATAACTTTCTGTAATTATTTTAGATAAGAGTTAATTGTGAAATTCTAAGTTTATATAGCCTACAATAGTGGCCATACAAAAAAGGTTGTAAAATACAACACACAAATAACATTTTATATTTAATGAAGTTTCTATTATGGCCTACGGAGTATGAATGGCAAATATCTAAATATTTGTCAATTTACATGTATTAAGCAGAAAGGAGGTTGCGTGGCGCAGTCGGTAGAGGCGCTGCGCTTCTAACTAAAAGGGAGTGGGTTCGATCCCCACCCACGTAGTGGATTTTAGAAACAAAACTACCACTTTCGGAAACGCAAATAGCCCTGGGGTTCACTCAGCCTACACCAGAAATGAGTACCGGGTAATTCCTGTGAGCAAAGACGGCCGGGCGTGGGGCTGACAACTCCATCCCATCTAGTGCCGATGTCACAAAAAGTAGATGCCTCTACCTTCCACTACTCCCAGGGCCTCCATGGCCTGTACGGAGTTGGCTTTTCTTTGCTATTAAGCAGAAAGGTAACAGGCTTTTTTTTATTATTATTGATAATGTATTTCTCAAAGTACCGTACTGTGGAATTCTCAGTTTTGTCTCACAAGGCTGAATGTACCTCGTTCCAGCCCTCAGACCTGAATTAAAATTTCTTGGCAGAGCCGGGAATCGAATTCGGGTCGCAGCCAAGAATGCTAGCCACTACACCACGAGGTACGGTAGTCTAATTTCAATCTTAATATTGTTTAAAACTTAGCCAATGAGTTAAGATTAGGGTACAACCAAATTTACAATTATTTTATGCTTTTACCAAAGCAACACTTTCTTAATTTTTATTGATTTTTTTCGGGGGGGGGGGCTGGAGCCCCTACAGCTCCCCCTTATATACGCCCCTATATCTGATGAGCACACACTGGGTTTTGTACTAGCATTAATCCTCCTAGTATTCTTGCCTTTCGCTGTGGAGGTCCTGGCATCCAGGTTATAAGTAAGCCCTGGATATTTAGCTTCTATTGGTATATTAGCATTTTATAGACATGACATGACCCGCAGGCGTTTTGATAAGCCTCTCAGCCCGTAGGCCTTTAGAGCTATTTCTTGATGAATTGATTTGGTTGGTTGGTTCCTTAGTTTAGGGGCTGCGACAACGTGGTCATATAGCCCCGTGTACTTTGGGTGTGTGTAGAATCTGTCTGATAACCGGTGTTAATTGTGATGGCTCTATTAGTGTGTGTTATCTGTGATTCATGTTGTAGAAGGACTGCAGACGATTTTTTTTCAAGTACTTCCTACTTTTGCTACCAAATGGTACCGTCCACGACACGTAGCTGCGGACGTGGCTACTAAATGCTATCGCAGTCAGCACCTGGTGGCGAACGTTGGAACTAATATAGCATTATCAAACCTACAAATGTTAGCTTCCACAAGTATAGTTAGTGGTAGGTTCTTTTTCATGCCATAAATCTATGACATGGGACCGCCGGCTTTACCTCCCCTCTTAAAAATCCGATGACTTAGGCCGGGTTTGAACCCGTGACCTTGGGCATAGAAGCTCAGCATGCTGCCTACTACGCCACCGAAGCCGCTGATGAATGGATTTAACAGCACTTGTTTTGGGGGATTTACGTTTGAAATCTAGACTAGTCAGAGAGTGACCTGGTGCACATGAAACGGAAAGAAAAGAATCAGAGAGAGCCTAAGAGGCAATGCTGTGGAAGCAGAAAAGAAAGTAAAGGATTAATTGGCGCCGAGAGAGGCATGTAGGAGAAAAAATTATTGAATTATGATTCTGGGGCATTTGTGGCGCGCCCCACTGGCTTGGTAACCACCCAACGTGTTGATGAGTAGGTTTGGATTTGTTTTAGCTTTCTTTATGCGCACCGGTAAACACGGCATGCAAAGTCGGCGTTGACTGGCTCTGATCGCGGGCGCGCATATACGGTTCTGTCGGTTGTGGCGCGCACTTTTTTACACTTTTACCAAACATGATCTTACAGTGCTCATAGTCGATGCTGAAAATGTCCTCCCTCTCTTGTAACACACACCTGACATCTTCTGATGAAAGAATGGACAATAATTTCATCTAATTTTTGTTCTGTAAGAACACAACGTTGTCTGTTAACGTTTTTATTATTTACGGAGCCTGTTTTCTTGAATCGTTTAACGAGTCTCCTAATTGTACTGGCATTAGGCACAGGTCTTCCTGGAAACTTGTTTCAAAATTTTCGCCTTGTTTCAGAACAAGACTTTCTGCTTTCATACAGTGCTCGATTTGTATTGAAAGAGGTTCCGGTACTGTGGGCTACCGGGTGGTGGTGAGAGTGGGATGAGGAGAGAGGGGGCTTTATGGAATATTGAAATATAGAGTTCTAAAAACGATATTTTTAAGCTTTTCTGAACACCCTTAAAAATTAATCACTGGACAAAATAGCAATCTAATTATGATTGGAATTTTAAATTAAATTGAGACTGCTGTAGCAACATTGTTCTTATCACAGCCGTCGTCCTATATTAAATTTTAATGTAGGCCAACTAGGCTACCATTCATGCAATGTACATTATTTCAATTTAATTTTTTACGTAATTTAAAAAATTAAATACGTTCGGTTTGAAAATACACACAAGTTCACCAACAATCATTCATTTCTTGTTTTATAATGTCTTTGCAGATTTCTGAAATAATTATCCAGTCAAAGACCAAGTTGACCTTGACTTACAAGTAACGCTCCACAGTTCTAAAAAGTATGTAATATATTCGACTTATCCCCCGATGAGGTTTCGGTACGGCGTACCGGTGCGTACCGTCACAAATCTAGCCCTGGATATACACACATGTTCGCGCAAAGTGAATTGGTGTCTAGGCATGACCAACAATCACAGTAATCACAATACTCACTAAACGTGCAACACTAACGTCTAAGCTTTGCAGATACACCTCCATATGAATGACAAAACACGCGAGGTCCACTCGCTCCGCACCTGGCCAGCCAAATGACGCCACAGTTTGCCGCGATTACCGGGGCGCACAAAGATAATGATCCTGTAGATCATAATTGCCTGTTTTCTGATACGGGCTTGAAAATTGTTTCTAGATTATACTCCTCGTAGAGTTGAACATGGATCTTATATGTTCAATTTAGGAATGTATAGGTTTTGTGTAATACAGTAGACTATATATAAGGCGTGATCAAAACGTTTCCGTTTAAGGGTGTTGCCGCAGCGATGCCCCGGGCGTTGAATGCCAAACAAAAAGCTCACCGTATGGCTGTTTGCCTGCAGCACCTGATGCATTTCAATGCTGAAGGCAACACGTTCCTGGAGCGCATTGTTGCAGGCTACGAAAGCTGGTGCCACCACTGGGAGCGAGTGGGAGCCAGAATCAATTACTCCATGGCCAGAATCGAAAGCGTCGACGATGCAGTGGAATCCATCGTCCTCTCGTCCCAAGAACTTCAAAAGCCAACCATCCGCTGGAAAGGTGAAGCTCACCCTGATCTTTGATAACCGGAGCCCATTGCTTATTGATTTCAAGGAACCTGGTGTCTCCATCACTGGGGAACGGTACTGCGCAACACTGGAGAAATTACGGTGTGCAATTACGGCAAAATGCCCGGGAAAACTGCGACAAGGGGTGCTGCTTCTTCGTGATAACGCACGTCCCCATACTGCAAAGGTCGTAACGCAGAAGGTACGCCAACTCAAGTGGGAGACACTCGAGAATCCACCCTATAGTCCTGATCTCTCCCCGTGCAATTATCACGCCTTCGGTCCCTTAAAGAAGGCCTTGAAGGGTCGACGATTCTTGTTCAATAGTTTGCTGACGAAGGCCATAATGTTGCCGATAAGAAATAATAATTATATTATTTATTGATTCAAGATTCTCTTTATTTTCATCTTCAACTATATTTTTTTTACGAAAATTAAAACCTTTTCACACAAAGTAACTGTAATAATGGTATTGGTTTTAAGTCCCTTTTAACAACTGCGGCTTTTAGAGACGCCGGGGTGCCGGAATTTGCTCAGAAGGGGATCTTTAACGTGCCAGTAAATCTACTGACACGACCCCCTCGCATTTGCGCACCCTCAAATGCCAACAGACTGCGCCAGAATTCCATCCTGCAACCTTAGGCGCAGCAAGCGAGAACGTGACCGCTGAGCCACGCAGCCAGCCGCAAAGTAACTGTAGGCCTAACTCTATAACTTTGTTACTATTTTTGGCATGATTCTATTTCCTTCTACTCCGGAGGTTCTGTGGCTAACGATCGTAAGGTTAATAGTCTCATAAAACGGATTTGTCCCTGACCTCTTAGTGTTCCATTCGGCACACGTTTAATTATATGAGCGTGTCGATCAATTAACGAAAAGGATATCCCATGTTGAACATTGCTAACTTCCTTCTACATAATGATCTTCCTTCCAAGGATTTTGTATACAAGCTTAAATACCTTGGCCTCTTCTACAGTCAATCAACAGAATGTGTCTTCAGTCGGTCAACATAAGAGTGCCCAAAATAGATTAATTTGTCATCCTATTACACAAGTCAACACTTTTTTTTTTTTAGTCTGTTATTTAATGCATATATTCTGACTGTCTACATCGAAAAGTAACCAAAAGTGCCGTTCATAATATTAATATAGTTTGCTTTTGTGCTTTATGTAATTTATTTATTTCTTGTGTCGGAAACATACAAATGTACAGTTGCTATACATACATGTACAAGGGTAAAATTGTCTATATAGCACGTGCCCAATACTGAGCAACATCCAAGGCGCTCGGAGTGGCTAGCAGGAGATCTTCCTCTGCACAAGATGAAAGGCACAGAGGGCAATGAAGCATGTGTTTTGTGGTTTGTTCTTGTCCACATTCGCAAGACGTGTCACATGTACTCAGGCCCCATCTCCTCAGATTGTCTAGGGATCTTCCAACTCCTGATCGCAACCTGTTCAGGGACTTCCACACCAACCAGCTTCCAATGTGTCCGGGTGGTAGTTCTTCAGTTACTGGCATTCAACCGCAAGGTTGAGGGGTCGTCTTCTTCCATAAATCCAGCCTTGCCTTCTCCGGTGAGACGGTAAGCATCTCAAATGTCCTCAGGAAGCTCTTTCGGGACCTCAGCCGTTGCTGAGGAGGATTATATCCATGCAGTGGGTGGGCGTTGTTTTCTTCCACTCTCAGCCACTCCCTGTTGGCAGGCACCTCTCTGCGTACACAATGTGGTGCTATTCCAGCCAGGTAGTAGAGCTTATCTGTTGGGGTATGCTTTAAGTAACCTGTAATCATCACTTTATGCAATGATAAATATCGTTGCATGTAAAATTAGGCCCCATAAGGCAGTTGGTTAAGGCTCTTCGTCAAGATTCTGAAGCTTTTCAATATTTAAAAGACTCTTTTTACCCCCTAAATTGTCAGGAGCTAAACTTAAAGGTGGTATTTTCGTCGGTCCTCAAATAAAGAAACTAATGACCAGTGAAGAATTTCCACAATTACTCAACAGCCATGAAAAACAAGTATGGTGCAGCCTTAAAGCAGTGATACATGGCGTTAAAATCCTTCAGTTTGCCTACCTCCGGAGAGGAAGTAAAGCCGGCGGTCCTATGTCAAAGATTTGTTGTTTGTTGTTTGAGTCTTCAGTCTTTTGACTGGTTCGATGCAGCACTCCATGCTTTCCTGTCCTCAGCTAATCGATTCGTCTCTATAAAGCTACCACATCCTACATCTGAGGCAATCTGTTTAACATATTCTAACCTTGGTCCACCCCTACAGTTCTTGCCCTCTACCCTTCCTTCCATAACTAAGCTTGCTATTCCTGGTTGTCTTAGAATGTTTCCTACCAACCTATCTCTTCTCTTCATTAGTAGTCGCCAGAAACATCTCTCCTCTCCCACTAGTCTTAATACCTCTTCGTTTGTAACCCTATCTACCCATCTGATCTTCATCATTCTCCTGTAACACCACATTCCTCTTTTCTGCTTCACCAATAGTCCAAGTTTCACTTCCATAAAGTGCCACGCCCCAGACAAAGCCTTCAAAAATGACCTAATACCTAAATCTATATTCGATGTCAACAGATTCCTTTTCTGTAAACATGCTTTCCTTCCCTGAGCTAACCTACTTTTTTATCCTCTTTGCTTCGTCCATCACTGGTTATTTTGCTTCCTAAGGGCCGTATTCACCAACGCCAGTAATTTGATTATCTTGGTTTATAGCTGCAAGAATCTCAGATAATAGCTATGCCATTATTCACCAACACAATTATCTCGGTTAATAGGGATTATCCTGGTTAATCACTTTACTGGAGAAAGGTTGGCCGGTAAAAGACAAAAACTAAGATAATCAACAGAACAAGATGGCGCGCAGACGAATGTAATACTTAATAAATGCTAGAGAAAAGGATAGTGGCGAAGAATATTAGCAATAACATGTAGGGAAACGACATAGGTGGATAAAAGACCGTGCCTCATATTTTGAGGATTAGCCTACGATGATGTTGATTTTATCACACTTTTTTGGTTATCTAGATCTTCTACTTTGTCGGTATTGCCCATCATAGAACCTAACCTTCAATTTGCAACGGGCAGGTAAGATGATTACCGTACTATAACTCACTTCACTGTAAATATAACAAGTGAATAGTTATATTTGTGGTCTTTCAAGAACCATTCTCTGTCGCCAATAAATCAATTGCTACTTGAATTAAGGTTTTATGCTATTACCCTTTCACGAATTGATTGCCGGCGGTCGAGATGGGAACTATTCTATGTTTACTTGTGTTGTGTCATACGTCAGCCTGCTTCGTTGACAGGTACAGTTGCGCGTGTAAGATATGACTCAGCCCCAGTAGCATGACGCTTAACTGCGCTTCTACGACAGGTAGCGCACGCAATGCTGCTTGACTTATGTGCAACTTCAACTTGCACTGTATCATCACTGTTTCCTCCTCTTTATCCCGCGGGGCTCCTGCTACAATAATCAACAAACGGTGGCGCAGCCAGTCTCAGCGGCAATCAAATGTTAAACGGGTAATACTGGTAGTAATCAGCTGTGCGTAGCGGATCATGCAGGGGTGAGTCAGCCAACAGTTTGCCGAATCGTACATCGTGTGAGCGCTGCCATAGCCTCTTTACGACCTCGCTACATCAGTCTTCCGCAAACAGAGGAGGCTATAATGCAAACACAGATGGATTTTTATAACATTGCCAGATTTCCAAAAGCAGTACGGGCAATGGACTGTACCCATATTAGAATACGGTCTCCTGGAGGTAATCATGCCGAACTATTCCGAAACGGAAAGGGTTATTTTTCGCTGAATGTGCAAGCAATATGGAATTTACTAACCTTGTGGCTAGATGGCCAGGAAGTAGTCATGATAGTACGATTTTCAACAACTGTGTACAACGAGCCAGGTTTGAACACGGTGTCGACGGGGATTCAGTATTATGAGGAGATGCTGTCTACCCTTGTAGATCATACCTAATGCCTCCACTAGATGTGGTTCGCACACCTGAAGAGAATCTTTATAACGAGTCACAAATAAGGACAAGAAATGTGATAGAGCGAATGTTTGGCATATGGAAGCGAAGATTCCCGGTTCTTGCTTTAGGTATGAATTTATCGTTAGAGCACACGTTTTCAGTGATAACTGCTACAGCCGTTCTACATAACATTGTGCGACAAGCAGAAGAGCTACCTCAGGACGATCCACAGCTACAGTAGAACTACCAGTACCATGGGCTGAACCTTTAAGGGACGGTCAAATTGATGGACAAGCTGATCAATATAATGTGGCTCGTCGGGACAATTTTGTGAGAAGAACACTAATTGATACGTACTACAGAAGTATTTTATTGGGAATGTAACATTTGTATAATGAGAATGAAAATATTGAATTACATTGATTTTAATTGCTCTTCCATTATTTGAGTTTTTAATTGGCCTCTTCTTACGTTTCAATTCAAAACTTGACATTATTTACGAATATTAACTGTACTATATCTCACACCTAACCTATAAAGCTACAGAACAGAACTTTGTTTTGACAATAAACATGATTTGCGCAGCGCCAGTCAACTGTTTCCAGTGCATCTATATGAAAATTTCAGCGATGCAGTACACATGGAAACGAAAACCGAGATTTGGAAAACCGGGATAATAAAGGCAATGGTGAATACCGATGTTTATGTTATCTGAGATAATAGTATTAACCGAGTTTTCTAAATCTTAGATAATGGAAGAGTTTACCGGCGATGGTGAATACGGCCCTAAGTAACAGAAGTCTCCTACTTCCTTTAGTTTTTCACCTGCCAATTTGATGTCCATAGAGGTTTCTGATTTATTTCGGCTGCATTCCAGTATTTTTGTTTTCCTTTTATTCATTTTTAACATGCATTCTTTCCTCAGGACGGAGTAAAATAACCTTCCACTGATTAAGCTGTGTGAAGCTAAATTTGTAGGTTAGATATCGTTGAAACACTCTACCAAAGTTCCAACGTTCACCACTAGGTGTTAGTGACATCTGGTAGCGAAAGTTGGAACCACTCTAAATAGAACGGAATTTGTAGCTTACCCCCAGCTACAGCCTCTGGCGAGCCGAACATGTCCTCGGACACTCCCGGCCATAAAAGCAATACACTAAATAATAAATAATGGCTTCCTTTGTATTGTATTGTTGTTGTTGTGTCTTTTTGTTGTTGTTTTTATATTAATGTTAACTATGTTTTGTAAATAAATGTGATAAAAATATATAAATTGTTTTCGTTTGAACTTATAATAATAGCGAATATCCATCAAATTTGAACTTTCGTTTGGTAGCTACAAAGCAAACTTATAGTGATGTTCGTTTGCCAATGAGAATTGGAATGTGTCCCCCATTATCTCAATGGTTTTACAACGGTGGGTGAGTGGTTATCGTGTCGGACTACCAACCCAAGCTTGCAGGTTCGCTCAGGGCCGTGGTGAGTGATTTTTTTTCTTGAAAGGCGGCAAAAATCACGATACGTATGTCATACGATGTCGCATGTTAAAGAACCCATTTGAATTCAGTAGGCCGTGTTCATAATGGCAAAATTAATCTCGGGATTTTCCGCCAACACAAAGTTCCTCATTTCTTTACTAGAAAGCGCTGTAGTGTCAAGGAGCTTAGTTATCTAACCTCGTTAAATTTCATAGTGCTTCAAGGAACAACAAAATTCGACATGCAAGCTGCCCTCTGGGTTTCAAATAACAAATCTTGCACACGGTACCCGAGACCATACGATATTATACAGTGAGTCCGGGAATATTCTCCGCAGCGCCTACAGTACATGCGTCTGCGAGAGCTAGCTACAGCAGTTACGTTGGTAGCACGGCTGCCGCTTGCATCATCTCTACTTAGTATAAAACAAGTCCCCGTTTCTTGGATGTTACTGGTAAACTCAAGAACCACTGGATAGATTTTGATGCGGTTTTCACCATTCTGTAAAGGATATATCGAGTATGGTTTCTGTAGAAAATAATTTATTTATGATCAAAGGAAGCTGAGCAGTAACGATTTTAGTGGAATAGTCGATAAAAAACCTGGCGTCCGAGCGCTTTGTAAGCTTACGCTGGGCAAACCGTAAAAATATCTAAATACTATGAGTGTAAGAATTGTTCAGCATGAAAAGTTCTACAAAAAAGTCCGCGAGAGCATATGTCTATCTTCCATACATCGCCCACTATAAGGGAACAACTGAAGCTTGTCTCTTCCAGCTTTATGTGCTGTCGACTTGGAGATTCCTGTTTGTTGAGCTAATTTTCGTGTTGATTTACTTGGGCTGCGCAGCATTATATCGGAGATTTCATCAAGTTTTTCGTCTGTTACAAGCGTAGGCCTGCCTGTTCCCGGTACATCGTGAACTGAGCCACTCACACGAAATTTACTTAGCAAATCCCGAATGGTATCACGGTTTGGACACTTTGAATTAGGAAACCGCGCCTGAAATCTTAATTTTACATTTTCTGTAAACCGATCGCCTTCGCGATCACAATTGGCACCGGTTATCAGACAGATTCTACACACACCAAAAGTACCCGGGGCTACATGACCGCGTTGTCGCAGCCCCTAAATTGAGAAACCAACCAACCAACCAATGAAACAGGTTATCAGCCAGATTCCACATACACATACAAATACACGATATCGCAAAGTCCCTAAATAATCAACAAAAACCATTTTGGAATAAAATTTCAAATTCTGTTTCTCGATTGGACCATAAATGAGCGCTATTATGACCCCGGAACTTCTGATCCACCCTGTGCAGTGGTGAGCGATGCATGACGTGAAACCCATGCTGATGTGTCTGCTTGTGATGTTTCCAGCTGACCTGTCCTGACAGCCGATGTGTACACACGACAGCCAACAGATGCCCTGGACAGATCAGCTCCCCTCAGTCTTCACATTTCTCCCTATTTGCTCAATGACATTCACAACCAGCACAACAGATTATTGTATTTACAGACTCAAGCGGAATGCTTCCGCTATCAAGCCAATTCTGACAACTTGGACAGAATAGCGTTAAATTGTTATTCTTTCGCAGCATTCTAGACCCGTGTGTCTGATTTTCTAAGGAAGTTGTTTCTAGACCCGGAAGTTCTTGCAAATTTGAGAATTTATTGAGATATATTTAAAAAATGTCTTTGCCTGCCATGTTCCGTTCATTCGTAAATTATAAAGTATACTATGGTGTATCAAGAGAGCAAACAATATGGCTTAGACCTCAACACTAAGAAAACAAAATATATGATAATATCGCGAAAACCAGCATTGTCACAAGTTCTTTTGGTCGATGGACATCAGATTGAGGGAGTCAAGAGTTTTGTTTATTTAGGACAGAATATTAATTAGAATTGGGATCCTTCGGTTGAAATAAGATGCCGTATAGAGAAGGCTAGATCCATCTTTATAACAATGAAACAACTACTATGCTGTCGAGATCTCAGTATGACGCTTAAGAAAAGAATTGCGAAGTGTTATGATGTCTCCACCCTTCTTTATGGTGTTGAAGCTTGGACCTTGTCGGTAGCTACAGAGAAGAAGATTCGAGCTTTTGAAATGTGGATATACAGGCGGATTTTTAAAATCTCGTGGACAGAACATGTGGGTAATACCGAAGTTCTTCAGTGTGTGAGCAGCCACCCTGAGCTGTTAAACACAATTAAGAAGAGGAAATTGGAATACTTGGGACAAATGATGAGGAATCCAAAATACCGTCTGCTCCAAGTTATACTTCAGGATAAAATTGAAGGTAGCGTGGACCGGGAAGGAGACGAATAACTTGGATGGATAATTTACGAACGTGGTTTGGGTTATCTTCCACGGAACTCTTCAGGATTGCAATGGATAAGAAGGTG
This sequence comes from Meconema thalassinum, assembly GCA_946902985.2. NCBI lineage: Eukaryota > Metazoa > Arthropoda > Insecta > Orthoptera > Tettigoniidae > Meconema > Meconema thalassinum. The sequence goes on along the minus strand of OX336401.1, from coordinate 77,365,807 downwards.
TTAGCCATGGTGATAGCCAACGTCCGTATCGGATAAGGCAGAAGAAGAAGACGAAAAACCACATACTGTATCATCCGTGTACAATAGCATAGCAAGTAAACGCGAGCTGGACATACCCACAACCAAGAGGACGTTTCTGAAGCAGGTGAACGATAACTTAAACTGTATCTAGAACTGTCATCTTGGCCATTGACGACGTAGCTACGAAGAAGGACATTCTACCGGCTATTGATCTGGACGTGTTTTGTTAGGAGATTTGTTTAATGTATTTTATATATTTGTCTTTGTTATTTGGCTGTTATTTGTACAAGCGTGAAGGGCTCACGTAGCTGTAGTTTGCGCTTTGATTAATCAATAATTAAAAGGATATATTACACCAATATACACCTTACAATACAAAAATGTTTTTATACGATGTCCTTACACTCTTTGATACATGTTTCGGCTCTGTGAGCCTTCTTCAGTCAAACACATTAATGATTCTCATATGACAGTCTATTTGTTGATCTTGTTATGAAACTTTAAAAAAAAACTTTTTACAATCGTCAAAGTTATTTAAAAATGGACATAAAATGCTTAAAGAATTCGACTATGTGCAGAAGCTCAGGTCATAGGCCCTTCGTCGTTAAAATCCCAATTCAAACACAGGACGCCATTGTACAAGTATCTTGTAAAAATAGTGTATGAAAAATCCTTGTGGCTACGGGTGAACGGAAGTTTTAAGTGTAAGGACATCGTATAAAAACATTTTTGTATTGTAAAGTGGATATTGGTGTAAGATATCATATCAATACGGGAAAATCTAGAATAATGACAAAAGTCATAGATATTCAAATAAAAGGATATTTTACATACTCGTATTTTAGTATTTTGGTCAATAATACACATAAGGGTAAATTTTCCTTCTTGGGACCGCACCACGCGTAACAGCTGGCCGGTCGGTTCAAGCTGGTAACAGTGGTGCGGAAGTCAGAAAGTCCGCAGCTACGATTATCGTTTAAGCTATAGCAATACACGGTCACCTACTGCTCGATTCCAAGCTCAGTGAACTTGCGGGGTGAGGCGGGAAGAGAAGGGCCTGTCAACAGCCCGCCGTGTTATCTGGATTCCTGTCTATTCCAATATTGCTAAAATAGGGCCGTCGCCTATTCTACTGTGGTGATGCATATGAGTGAGGCAGTGACCGACCAATGTATTTGGTACTGTTACTACCGGGTACCTCCCACGTCTCTCTTCATTGTCCGCGATCCACATTCCTCTCAGGTTCTCAGAGCTTGGAACCGAGCTGTAATGGACACAATTCACACGCAAAATTAAGAACACGTGGTTACGTTCCCCGAGTTATATTCGTACCCATAGTGCGGTTGTAAAGTCGAGTCTGTCAACCAATACGTTAGTTATTGAGGTTTTAAGGGGCGAAGTAGCGAGAATAAAGTATACACATTTAGAATGGAATTCAAAATTTAGAGGTGGACACCTAAACACGAAAAGACCGAAAAGTAATAAAACAAAAAAAAACAAAAAAACTAAGCAATAAACAAAAATATACGGAACACAAAAATTCAATTTTCAAAAAAGAACAAGTCCTTGAGTAATTGTTCACTGGAAAATTTAAGATTGCTGGCCCTAACCCACTCTCACTTATATAGTCAATCTGAAAAAATCTCTCACACTTTTCGGAAAAGACGATTGAAATTTTACGGACATATTATTAGAATGGACAGTAACAAACTAACTAAAAGAATTTTCAACCTAGCCCTTTCATTAATAAACAAGAACAGCTGGCTTCGAGAAATTGAAACAGATCTCCGGGAAATCAACATCTCAGAAGACATTGTACAGGACAGATGTAATTTCAGAACCAAAATCGACAATCACCAATTTGGAGACAAACCCAACACCACAGCCACTAGGCTATAACTTGGAAAGAAGAACGAAGGAAGAAACTTAGCGAGAGGATGAAGAGATTTTGGGAGGAAAAGAAGGCCAACACATTAGCTAAGCAGGTTCAACCGTGCTCCTGAGTAGGGCATAACGATATAAATAATAATAGTAATAATAATAATATAATAGTTTTGCGCTTTTCAGGATATAACTTAGGCCTGTTATCTTCAGTTCGTTATGAAGTGTGTCAAGCCACCACTGAACTGTCTCGGTCTTCCTGCTGGGCGTTTTCCATGCACTTCGAGAAAGAGGCCCCTCCCTGCGCCCGATGTTCTGTCTGTTTTTAGCCGGTTTTCCTCATCTTATCCACTATCGGTGCAACTCCTTGGCGCATAAATATAACACTGTCATTGTCCGTCCAGAGTTAAGAGTGTCCTACAGACTCGTACATTTAGCGGACTCCCCCAGAATTGAGGACTTCAACATCTTAAAAACTGTATTTTCCACGTTTAATGTAATAGTTCGCTCTCAGTTCCGCCGACTAGTACTGGCATTCAGGGAGAGTCAGTGGCTAGCTGACCCAACGCCCATTAAAAGAGAGCGATCAAGGGAACTACTCGCGAGTGACGGAGCTCTTTTCGGTCACGGAGAAAGTCCGTCATTTTTTGTAGGCTAAGGATAGGTCATGCAATATCCACTCACTCGTACCTAATGAGAAGGGAGCCGTATTCAACGTGGCCCACATTTTAACCGAGTGAGTGGATTTTGCTGACTTGGCGAAATTCAATTAATTTATTTCCTAAACTCTGACAATTAACCTTCAGTAATCTTAGAGTCTTACCTCCGCAGCAAATATCCCGAAATAGCTCCTTCTGTTCCCGTCGGCTGGCAACCTCTGGACCTGCTCCTCCTCACAATGGCCGGCACGAACCGATGACGCTGTCATGTAGGCTCCCTAGGTTGAAAGCGCCTACAAGGCTTCTGGACGGTTGACTGTTTGGTAGTGTCTTAACTTGGCATTTATAGATATGAATTTCTTGTTATAAATGGCTTTTGTTAGATTATATGTCATTTCCATTATCCCGAATCGTGACTCGAAAGCTGCCTTCTCGGAGAGATTGGGGTCTGTCCACTCACCCAAATATTTGAAAGGTTTCGTTTGCTTGATTTTCCCCTGTCCTACATCCAGATCTTTTGGCGCTTGTTTGATATTAGTGATGAATTTTTCTCGTATCATTATTATTATTATCTTTAATTTCTCATAATTATGGTACAACTCAGTTTATAAGATACGGGTTTGATAATCAGGTATCCTGTAAACCTCTTACTGAGATAAAAAAAACTAACAATATGGCACGTATCCAGCAGCAATGCCTTCTGTATTCTGGCATTGGGGTGTTTCATTTGCAGTTCCTCCTAAGTCATTACCAACGTATTTGGAACAACTCCCATGGTAGAGATCACCACTGGCAAAACTCTCACTCATTTTAGTCCCCATAGTTTTCGTATTTCTTCCGCCAACGGTGCGTACTTGTTTGTCTTTTAGCTCTGGTAGTTTGCATATTTTGGCTAAGTGGGACAGCAACGTCCATCAAGTAGGCCTTTTGGTTTCTTTTATTGACATAGACAATATCAGGTCGATTGGCCAAGATTTTCTGGTCGGTTAAAATAGGTCTATCCCAATACATATTATAACGCTCATTTTCAAGCACGTTGGCAGGCTGGTAATTTTAGTACACCATGCTCGTATCCAGAAGTCCAGATTTTAGAGCTAGCTCTTGATGTAAGATCTTTGCAACATCATTGTGTATCTTGGTACACTCTATACCAGCCAGCGTAGAGCAGACACCGATGATAAAATCGTTGGTTTCCAGCGCTGAGGTGCATCTACGACATCGATCATCTGCTACATTCTCTTTAAGGATGTGCTTTATATATTTTTTTGTTGCAATGACACGATCCTGTATCGCAATTACAAGCCCTCAGTTTCACTGAAGAGCGAACCATGCTTAAACCATAAGTTCAACAATGATCGGTCGACATGATGTTGGCTGAACATGTGAGGGTGTACACCATACAGTTCTTTTCGTAACCATGCCATCTGGCGCTGTTCAAACGAAGTAAAGTGCTCTTTTGTGTCATATTGCATGTCTGCAAGTCGTAGTGGTGTGAATCTCTTATCACTTTCAACAATGACTTCATACAGAGGAGTTCCCCGTGTGGGTGCGGGATAGAATACACCCACGGTATGCCCTGCCTGTCGTAGGAGGCCACTAATAGGCCCGACATGGCCGAATAACTTGCCAGTTTTACCATTTTAAATTATCTTGTCGACTTCGTCGTTACGCTGGGGTCTGGCGTTACGTTACGGTGACGGGACGAAATGTACCCAGTTGCACTGAGGTGTGTGACGTCATAGTACCGCTTGGTGCATTTGTACCCCGACAATCTCTATCCCCGATTCTTGGATGTCACGGGTAATCTCGAGAACCACTGGATGGATTTTGAGGCGGTTTTCACAATTCTGTAAAGGATATCTCGAGGAAAGATTCTGTAGAAATTAATTTATGTATGATCAAAGGCAGCCAAGCAGTAACGATTTCAGTGAAAAAGTCGAAAACAAACTTGGCGTCCGTGCGCTTCTTAAGCTTACGTTGGGCAAACCGTTAAGAATATCAATATACTATGAGCGTATGAATTGGTCAGCATGAAATGTTCTACAAAAAAGTCCGCGAGAGCATATCTCTTATCTTCAATACATCGCCCACTATAAGTGTTTTTAGACTGGATGGAAGGGGCACGTCATCCTGCCACCTCCCTCCGCGCGCTAGACCTTGCTTTGCCCTTGGTTTCCACTTGCCGTTCGCGAGTAATTTGAAACAAGGTAAAGCATTATAAAGCATGATAAGTATTATGCAGATAATTTTCTAACATGTCAAGAGTCTTTCTAGCATATTTCAGCATTTGTAGCATTTAAACTGATACAAAGTCTAGTCTTTCAGACTGACTGTCACTTTTTTGATTTGTTCAGACCCCCTGTGGATGGGGAGGGCAGAATTCATCCACGGTATCCCCTGCCTGTCGTTAAAGGCGACTTTGAGGGGGCCTCATGAAGGTCGATTTTGGTTTTCTGGTCCCAGCTCTGGTTTGACCAATAGAAACAAACATGCATGCTGTTAGGGGAAGGGCCACCAACTTGGCCAACTGGCCAGAAAGCCTAGACGGTATGCCCCATCCCGTCAGGTGGGTGCGCCATGTACCATTTCGGTAGTATCCGCCTTACAACGAAGGCCCCTGCATGGCCGAAGACTGGAGCTGCATAAATCACTGTGCATGCCGAGGGGGAAGTGCCTGCTCGAGGCACTGGAACCCCGAGCAATACCTGCTATGCCAGGTAGGTATTGCCTTGGCTGGGTGGCGCCCACAGTGATGGCCCTTCGTTCGGAGTGGGCAGTATTCGGGGAGGATTTCGTGCGGGATGCCTATTAAGCGCTCACGGACATCTGTACAGGGTGGCCCACTTAAAAAGCCGTCTCTGGAGTGTCTACCGAATCCCAAGGTGTATACGCTTTGGAATGAGGCATTTAATAAGAAGTTCCATGTTGACAGGTCTCCTCGCTACCTGGTAGCTACCAGGACAGACAGGGAAGATTTTAAACAGGTAAACTCGATCCTATTTTCAGAGGAAATCGAGGGGAAATATCGCGACCTTAACGGGATTTCCAAGCTTCGGAACGGGCAGCTCCTGCTGCATTCCTTTGACCGGCAGCAAACCGAAGCGTTGCTGGCATGCACGCATTTCGGCGAAATTCCCGTTAAGGTTGGTTGGTTGGTTGGTGGTTGGTGTCTTAGTTTAGGGGCTGCGACAACGCGGTCATGTAGCCCCGTGTACTTTGGGTGTGTGTAGAATCTGTCTGATAACCGGTGTTAATTGTGATGACTGTATTAGTGTGTGTATCTGTATTTTAATTCAAGTAGGGACTGCAACTTTGAATTTTCAAATAGTTCCTACTTTTGCCGCCAAACGCCACCGTCAACGACTACTAGGCCTAGTTCAGAACTAGCTACTAGACGCCACCGCAGTCGGCTCTTGGCAACGAACGTAGCAACCTAAGAGCGTTGTTTACAGTCTTAACCTATCCAATTTAGTTTCACACAGGTGTAATTAGTGGAAAGATCTTTAACATGCCATAAATCTATGACATGGGACCGCCGGCTTTACTTCCCCTCCGAAGGAAGGCATACTGAGGGATTTTTAACGCCCTTAAAAAATCCGACGGCTTCGGCCGGGTTTGAACCCGCTATCTTGGGCATAGAAGCTCAGCATGCTACCCGTTAAGGTTGAGAAGCACGATACGCTGAATGAGATCCGTGGAGTTATATTCCATCGCGACCTCATTTTAAACAGCGACGCGGAATTGATGCGGGATCTGGGGAAGCGAGGCATCACCAGGATTAGGCGCATCACCCGGAAAATTGGAAATGACAGCGTCGATACTGGCGCTTTCATTCTCCATTTTGAGGGTGATGTAGTGCCTAAGCAGGTGAAGGTCACGTCGTGCCATTGCGACGTTAGACCGTACATCCCTCCACCAATGCGCTGCTACAATTGCCAGAAATTCGGTCATGTTTCTGCCTGGTGCACTGCCAAGGTCGTGTGTAGAGAGTGTTGCAAGGGGTCACATGACGGTGTGGGGTGTACGCCTCCCTCGACGTGTCCTAACTGCCATGGAAGTCACTCTCCGCGGTCGAAGCAGTGCCCTGAGTTCTGCAAGGAAGCAAAGAACCAAGAAATCAGAACATAGGATCGGCTTTCATATCACGAGACCTGTCAGCCCGAAGAAGGTCACACAACCTTCTTCGGCCATTGTGAAAAAGGCGCCGGTTATACCATCTAAACCGGCGCAATCGGAGAAGAAGTCACCTTTTTCTCCGAAACGGTCGGAGAAAAAGTCTTCCCCTGCCAACGGGGCAAAGAAGACTTCTGCGGCCGGGGCTGGATCGTCATCCAGCCCACCTGATAGACAAAGATACTGGAGAACAGGGAGACGGTGCAGCACCGTCTCTCTCGACCTCCGGCTGATGGGATGGCTCCTTCATCTGCTGGCCCTTCCGCTCCCTCAACCATCAAGGGAGTGATGCCCGCATAAGCCAAACCCATTAGAGTGGAAGAAATTCTCTATTGACGTCCGAAACGGGGGAGGAGCTTACGGTCAGCTGTTTGCAATATGGCGGCGATATAGTGACGTGAAGTAATTGGGTGTGCGTTTGTTATGGCTTCAAATTTATGATGGCAAAATACTACATATTTCCTTTCATTGATAGAAATATTTTTATAATCAATTTAAATGCAGTGCCTAATTACTACCAGTTAAAAATATTACCCACATGTAGATAGTTAATTTACTGTCTGCTGTTACATATATGAAGCCTGTACTTGGAAGCCTAGCGGTATCGATGTTTTTATTAATTTCACAATATATATATCTCACATAACACAAAGGACGACTCCCTGATAATAAATTGAATCAAGCAACCCTGAATTTGCATGAATGTTTTGGGTTCAAAGCGTTACTTGGGATGCTCAAATCATACTTCAATATTGCAAATATTGACCTACATACTTGCTGTTCAAAGGCAAGAATGTTAATGTATTAATCTCTTGCCACAGGCAAGTTAAAATGGAGACATCCTCTTTATCAATATATTTAATTAAATATTAAAAATACAGATATTTAACAAAGCTGGAGTCTCCATTTGAACTTGTCATAAGCAAACGGAACAGATCAAAAACTACACTTTAAGCCAAACCAAATTCACTCCTCAGCTCGACATAAACCATAATACCAATTAAAACCTATACAAAACATACTCTCCTTACTGTTGTACAACTTTCAAACCAACTATTCGCACTCAAAACTGTAAAACCCTGAAATGGGAACTAATTAAAGTTAGAATAGCTTAGGCCGATCCGGTCTCCTGCTACATTACCGCATATGTATACTTAACATCACTATAACTTCAAAATTACGGCTAAGTGACCTATCTGCCTGAGTAGTATAGGTGCTGCCGGCATGCCTGGGATGATGGGTCACCAAACCGGTACTTAAAACTAAGATTTTACATATTAATTAACTAAATTCAACAGTAGGGGGATCATAGCCAAAAACACAATTTAAGCCAAATCGTACTTCAATGACCTACATACTTGCTGTTCAAAGGCAAGAATATAAATTATCTGGCAAATTAAGGCTAGGAACAGCATTTTTCTTAAGTTTTCTAACCATTCGGCTATTGTCAATCGGAAGAACCCCTAAAATAAGTTTACGAAGAGCGGATTACATTCTTTGTACGGCACAGAAGTAATAGGCTATAAGTTTATCAGTACGGTATTTTTGATGTAGCTAAATCCATGTGAATACAAATTAGAGACAATAACTATCAATAATCAACAGTACCGGTGGAAAGAAGTCGTCTTCACAAAAATGCAGACTGCACACAGTCATGTAACATGTAACACGTTTTCCAATTGACAGCGCCGAAGCCCATCTTTCTCTCGGAACTTTTTATACAGGAAAGTAGTGAAGATATTTCGTAGCCGTTTTACGATTTGCAACCGTATACAGAGCAGTACCTCCTCGAATTTGACAAATTTCTTTCTGTTTCCATCACGACGTCAATGCTTCACCATCTAAATAAATCTCACCAGTCACAATGTTACAGCTTCAACATTCTGCCGCGTGGCTGCGCCATCCAACTTTTCTGACGTCAATAGGAAAAATAAGTCACTGGCGGCGAAGAGAGAGGCGGTTCAGCGCCGTTTCTCTTCCTCTCCTGCAGACCAGGCTGCTCAGCCATCTGCTGGCCATTCCGCTCCTACCATTACCAAAGGAGCGGTGCCAGCTGGAGCGGCCTCGTTTTGCAAGGACCTGACGTCTGTGGGGAAGGGACCACCTACTTCCCCGAATAGACGTCTGCGTCGGTCTAGAAAGAAGAATGCTCGGAATGTGACGGGGACAAGCACCCAGTCTTAGGACAGGGAGAAAGTCCCTTGACACCGCTCTCGCTCTTCCCCAAGAGCGAGAATAGCTAGGTCCGACGAAGACCGCTTGCAACCCAAGAGAGCGCCCGCTCCATTTTCTTCGTCTTCGGAAGGAAATGTGGAGATTGAGGTGTGCTCTCCTGCCCCATCATCTCCAACTAGAGATGGGGAGGGGTGGCAAACGGTCAAGCATAAGTAGAAGACCCACTTCTACTTAAGTCCACACCATGGCACTATTACAATGGAACTGTAATAGCTTTTCTGTCCATCTCGCTGAGTTACGCCAATTAATATCTTCGTTTTCGGCAACCACTGTCTGTCTTCAGGAATCCAGGTTTCGTCCTGGACATGAGATAACAATTCGTCACTTCAAACTCTTCTCTAAAGACCGGGTGGACGGAACTGTGGCCGCTGGTGGCGTCTGCACTCTCGTCCACTCTAGCCTCTTTAGTGAAGATGTGCCGTTGCGTACTCAGCTAGAGGCAGTTGCAGTTCGTACTTCGTTGCCAATAATGGCAACAGTATGTAACGTGTACATCCCGCCTGATTCTCAACCGGACTACGGCCAGCTGGTGGATCTAGTCTCTCAGCTCCCCCCCCCCCCCCCTCCTTTTCTCCTCCTGGGAGATGTTAATGCCCACAACACCATCTGGGGGCTCCGCTACCACTAGCGGTAAAGGGAGAGATTTTGAGAGGCTGATCAGGCGGCTGGACCTGTGTTTGTTGAACACAGGGAAACCTACGCACTTATCTATTGCGCACGGCACTTATTCAAGTGTCGATATTACCTTGTGCAGTCGTGCGCTGGTTCCCCTGCTACAGTGGGGTGTACACGATTACCTTTGTAATAGTGACCATTTTCCAATTATCGTTCCTCTTCCGAACCAGAGAGCCATCGAATTACCAAGTCGATGGCTTCTCCGTCGGGCTGATTGGCCAACTTTCACGGCACGTGCGGTGTTTTCCGAAGATACCTTTGAGAGTGTCGACGATCATACCATTCACATAAGGAATGGAATTTTGGCTGCTGCTGAGGAAACAATACCTTCCTCATCCGGCAACTCACGCCGGAAGCTTATACCTTGGTGGAGAGCCGAGATTTCAGCAGCCATTAAAGATCGTCGACGTGCTTTCAAATGCTATCGGAGGCAAAACACTATGGCCAACCTTATCACCTTCAAAAGGATGCGTGCTAGAGCCCGATATCTGATTCGGGAGAGTAATAAAACGACGTGGGAAAAGTATGTGTCGTCTATGACGGCGCATACTCCTTCATCTGAAGTGTGGACAAAGCTTCGTCGGATCTCCGGACTCCCGACATCATTGTCGATACCCGGAGTATCCATCGATGGAGACAAAATCACGGACCATCCCGCCATTGCCAACAGTATTGGCTCGCACTTCTCCGATGCATCCTGCTCTGGGAGTTACGATCCTACATTTCTGACTCTGAAGCGGGAGGTAGAGACTCACCCCTTGTCCTTTGCCACTGCTGCTTCGGAGTCCTATAATGTACCATTCTCTGAATGGGAACTGCGCAGTGAGCTTGCACTGTGCAGGGATACGGCTCCTGGACCGGATAACATACATAATCAAATGTTAAAACATCTGTGCGAATCTACACACATCAAAAAAAGTTTTGCATCACCTCGGTTCCCTGATCTCCGGCATATAGACGTTGACTGTGTATATTGTATCCAAGATACAGTCCCTTTGACTGTTCATAGATGTCACTAAAACTGCTCAAAGATGTTAACAACCATGCATGAGCAGGGCCTATTAGACGGAGGGGGTACGACAGCCTATCAGTTCCAGTCATTCCACCAGGACGAAGGTACGCTGCTCATGTTGTCTGTAGTTCTACCATGCCTAGAAGGTCAATACCGCAGTTCGATCGCGTCCGCATTGTTACTTTGTGTCAAGAAGGGCTCTCAACAAGGGAAGTTTCCAGGCGTCTCAGAGTGAACCAAAGCGATGTTGTTCGGACATGGAGGAGGTACAGAGATACAGGAACTGTCGATGACAGGCCTCGCTCAGGCCGCCCAAGGGCTACTACTGTAGTGGATGACCGCTACTTACGGATTGCCGCTCGGAGGAACCCTGACAGCAATGCCACCATGTTGAATAATGCGTTTCGTTCAGCCACAGGACGTCGTGTTTCAACTCAAACTGTGCGCAATAGGCTGCATGATGCGCAACTTCACTCCCGACGTCCATGGCGAGGTCCAGCTTTGCAACCCCGACACCATGCAGCGCGGTACAGATGGGCCCAACAACATGCTGAATGGACCCCACGGAATTGGCATCACGTTCTCTTCACCGATGAGTGTCGCATATGCCTTCAACCAGACAATCGTCGGAGACGTGTTTGGAGGCACCCTGGTCAGGCTGAACGTCTTAGACACACTGTCCAGCGAGTGCAGCAAGGTGGTGGTTCCCTGATGTTTTGGGGTGGCATTATGTGGGGCCGACGTACGCCACTGGTGGTCATGGAAGGCTCCGAAACGGCTTTACGATACCTGAATGACATCCTCCGACCCATAGTGCAACCATATCGGCAGAATATTGGAGAGGCATTTGTCTTCATGGACGACAATTCTCGACCTCATCGTGCACATCTTGTGAATGCGTTCCTTCAAGATAACGACATCGCTCGACTACAGTGGCCAGCATGTTCGCCAGACATGAACCCTATCGAACATGCCCGGGATATGTTGAAAAGGGCTGTTTATGGACGTCTTGACCCACCAACCACTCTGAGAGATTTACGCCGAATTGTCGTTGAGGAGTGGGACAATTTGGACCAACAGTGTCTTGATGAACTTGTGGATAGTATGCCACGGCGAATACAGGCATGCATCAATGCAAGAGGACGTGCTACTGGGTATTAAAGGTAGTGGTGTGTACTGCAATCTGGACCACAAATGCTGAAAGTCTAGCTGTATGATGGTACAACATGCAATGTGTGGGTCTCATGAGCAATAAAACGAGCTGAAATGTTGTTTGTGTTGATCTCTATTCCCTTTGTATTTAACGGTTCCGGAACTCTTGGAACCGAGGTGATGCAAAACTTTTTTTGATGTGTGTAGTATAAAACAACTGTTGATCCTCTTCAATCGTATATGGATTGAAGGGGAGTTTCCATCTCAGTGGCGAGAGGGGATCGTGATACCGATTCCTAAGGCTGGAAAGGATCTCAAAATTGTAAGCAGCTATAGGCCCATTTGTCTGACAAATTGCCTATGTAAGCTGCTCGAAAAGATGGTGACCGTCGACTGGTGTGGTTGTTGGAGGAGAAAGGTCTCATGTCTGAGTACCAGTGTGGATTTCGCTTTCATAGGTCCACCACTGACCACTGGTGCGACTTGGGAGCGCCATACAGGAGACATTTTCCCGAAAGCAGCACCTAGTCACGGTTTTCTTTGACCTCGAGAAAGGCTACGACACCACGTGGTGCTACGGGATACTTTCCACCCTTCACAAGTGGGGACTCCGTGGTAATCTTCCGACTTTCATTGCGAATTTCATGTCCGTCCGACTCTTCCGTGTAGGGGTCGGTAGGACATTATCGCAATACTATACTCAAGAAAATGGAGTTCCTCAGGGTTTTGTGCTGAGTGTCACCTTGTTCGCGATTGCTATAAATGGCATTGTTGCCGCCGCCGGGTCCGCGGTAGTTCCATCACTGTATGTAGACGATTTAGCTCTGCATTACAGCTCTGGAAGTATGGCAGTCGTGGAACGGTAATTGCAGCTCGTTATCAACCGGATCGACAGGTGGGCTCACGACCGGGATTTTCGTTTTTCAGCAGCGAAAGCCTCCGTCGACCAATTTTGTCGGCTCCGGAGGCTACATTTACACGCTGAACTACATCTCAGGGATGCTACGTTGCCGTTGGTTGACACTTATCGCTTCCTGGGGCTCCATTTTGACAGCAAATTAACGTGGCAGCTCCATATATGGCAATTAAAAATGACATGTCTCCGGAAACTGAACATGCTCGAGTTTCTTAGTGGCACTACTTGGGGGGCTGACCGTGCGGTGCTGCTACGGTTCTACCAAGCCCTCGTCCTCTCCCGACTAGACTATGGTTCTGCGGCATACGGTTCAGCAAGGCCGGCAACCTTGAAAATGCTGGACAGTATCCACCATACTGGCGAAGGCTGGCTACCGGTGCCTTCCGGACCAGCCCGATACCCAGCCCACTCGCCGAATCGGGTGTTCCACCTTTAAATTATAGACGCCAACATATGCTTTTAGCATATGCTGCTAATGTGCGTCAAATGCCGCTACACCCGACCTATTAAGCTCTCTTCGGAACCCAAAACCACTAGGGGTACGCCAACTGGCCTCGTGCCACTCGGCCGGTTGGTATTAGACTTGATAGCTCGTGTACTGAAATAGGAGTGGCTGTAGGTCCCTGTATGAACCGGACACCTAACGAGGTGCCTCCGTGGCAAGTTCCGCGTCCGGAAATTCGGTTAGATCTGCACCGAGGTCCTAAGGTGAACACGGATGCCTCCGTTTAGCGCAGGCAGTTCCATGGCATAGTTCACCAATTTCCGGACGCTGGCATTCTCTACACGGATGGTTCGAAGGTGGACGAGAAAGTGGGTTGTGCTTACGTTATTGATGGTGCAAATACCAAGATCTCTTTGCCTGAGGCCTGTAGTGTGTTTACTGCGGAGCTCGTTGCCATCTATGAAGCCCTGCAGTTTGCACTACAGGATGCACGAATCCGCTTTCTCGTCTGTACCGACTCTTTGAGTTCATTGCAGTCAATTGCTACATGTTTCCCGCAACACCCCCTAGTGCAGCGTATCCACGACCTACTAGCCGGGCTGTGCCACGCTGACACTCGAATCACCTTTCTGTAGCTTCCAAGCCACATGGGAATTGCGGGAAATGAGTTAGCGGATCAGGCTGCAAAAGAGGCGGTATCACTACCACCTCGTCCAATGGGGGTACCCGCTAGAGATATTCGCTCTCAGTTGCGCCTACAAGTTCTGGCATTCTGGGAGAGTCAGTGGCTAGCTGACCCACTGCCCAGTAAACTGAGAGCGATCAAGGGAACTACTCTCGTGTGGCGGAGCTCTTTCCGGTCACGAAGAGTCCGTCATTTTGTGTAGGCTAAGGATAGGTCATACAAGATCCACTCACTCGTACCTAATGAGAAGGGAAGACCCCCACTTTGTACCTGTCGAGCCGTTTTCACCGTGCCCCACATTTCAACCGAGTGTATGGATCTTGCTGACTTACGAAGAAACCTTGGTTTGCAGATGACACTAAAACTGATATTAGCCGATGACGCGGTGGCTGCTGATTGCGTTATCCGCTTTATAAGCGAGAGTGGGTTGGGGCCATCAATCTAAATTTTCCAGTGTAAATTGACTCAACGACTTGTTCGTTTTTGAGTGATAATGTTTTGTTTTTCCGTAATTTTTGTTAATTTTTAATATTATTATTTCTATTTAATTTTTTGTTTTATTAATTTTAGTTATTTTCAAATTTAGGTGTCCACCTCTTAATTTTAAATTCAATTCTAAATTTGTATTCTTTAATCTGTGTTAAGAGGGCAGATGACCTCGTAGTTCCGCCCCTTAAAACAACAATAACTAACTGACACTTCTCGTATTTTTATTCTTCTTCTTTCTTCGAATGAGCCATAGACTACGTAGGTTAACCAAAATGGTTTTCAGCTTGATGAGTTGGGATTGTTTTCACGTTCTTAAGAGTCTTCTTCCTAGCCCATATCTCCTTCATTTTCTGACTTTGTAGTTGTTTAGCTGCTTCTGACCTCTTTGGTCTCTGCCCTATCTTACGTTTAATCTGCGTCTCTTGTTTTAACAGTTTCCGGAAAGCTTGTCTGTCTTGTATAACGGATTCAGAGATGTTAAGGGGTTGCAGATCTTGTTTAACTTGCTGATGTTGTTTTCTTGCAGGAGCTGGCTCTGTGGATTACACTGGTCAATCTTGACTCGTTCATTCTCTCAAGGTGTCCGTAGAATTGGAGGCTTCTCTTGATTGTGTCCGTTAGAGGTTCTTGCTTAAGGTATAGATCATTGTTGGGCCTGTGATACCTTTCTCCAATTATGAAACTTGGGCCTAAGATCTTCCTCAAGATAATTCTCTCCTTGACTTCTAGATTCTGTATCAGATTTGCCCCTTTGATGGTGTGGATCCTTAGGGCTGGACTGTCTACTACGCGCTAGTTTCGTTGTTCTGCATCTACTGCTATCTAGCAGAGAAACCGCTATCCTTGTAACTAACCTGTAGCTGAAGTTAAATTTTGTCTAAATTTTGTCTTGTAGACATATTTTACAAGCCGATATCGTGAGGATTTTTCTCGCCCTTCAAAACTTCGACTTCCTCTGCTGGTCAGTTTCATTCCCGGCACAAGTGGACAAAAGTGAAACTCTTTTTAAACATGTAAACGTACAATACGTTTTTGTAGCTGTAGTGAGTCCTAGTACAGTGACTTGGACGCTATTTTTAGATGGCTCCAAGGAATGCACTTCACGCACTCCACATTCCATAGGAGTGCGAGCTTTTTTTAAATGTCCTTGGAGCTGAACGATGAAATATAAATCATGGGCAGAAAGAGAAAGTGAGCTCTAATGTACTTTAATTGAGTTAGATTTACGAGCCCTCAACTAATGAATTAGCCGCTGAGCTAAGCGGTCCCTGGAATGAGCTGTATTAATATATCAGTGGAAGATATATGTGAAAACAATGACTTGCCGGTCCAAAGTCGTAATTTTGTACAGCCTAAGGCAGGGGTTCCCAAACTTTGGTTGGTTCCTCAGGTTAGGGGCTGCGACAACGCGGTCATGTAGCCCCGTGTACTTTGGGTGTGTGTAGAATCTGTCGGATAACCGGTGTTAATTGTGATGGCTGTATTAGTGTGTGTTATCTGGTTTAACATTGTGGGGTTTGAAGCCATTTTTTTTCAGTGTTGCCTTAGTAAACAAGAGTTTAGTGCTTTTCCGTCGGTCAACACGAATGTACCCAAAAGAGCTGGGTTATGCCCTAATCCTGAAATAAATTACATGAGATTAATAAATACACTAGGATGACCAGTTTCGATCGTCAAGCGATCATCATCAGATCCATTACACTTAGGCTATAAAATCTATGTTTGAAAATACAGGTGAAAATATTTACAATATGTACAATTATTTAGTTGCAGTATTCGTACTGTTAAACTGTTATATTACAGGCTACTACTTATCTGGTTGTCTTCCTTGCTGGAGCTACGCGCAGTTTTCGTGTTCACTGTTACTCCAGGTGTGGTCGACTGAGATGAGCTGTTATCTCAACGACACTGGGTTTTCCCTTTCTCCCCCCTGTTCATATGTGCCGTGCGGATTCAGTGCTATGTGTTTATGTGGGGTGTTGCCAACCTAGATAAGATGTATATTATTGAATGAGGTGGGTCTACAACTATCAAAGACCGTGGAACATTCCTCGCCACGCGTGGACCATAAGCCATTCAAACTATGCGCTTCCCGGTCTTGTGAGGACGTCCCGGCACCTTTAATACTGCCGCCAATACGGGCCTTGGTTTATTGCAGAAGAAAAGTACATCGTACACCTGATCCAGATAACATTTACCTATTAAAAACCCCTAATTTCCCCCCTTTTTTATCTAGCTAGGCTGTATCGCTAAGTTGTGTCTTGTTTCCGACAGGGTGTGTTTTTTAGTAGCATGAAGAGGGGTGATCTCTCCATAAACGTGTGTTCATTTAGATTGTTGGGATTGTTTCGTTTGGCTAGGTGTATCTCGATTGCTTCCTTGATGTCAAGAGCTCTGCCTTTCGATTCGTGATGAATTATATTTAGGTCCGTCTCGATGTTAGTAAAACTGAGCCCCGCGTCACACATATGTTCGCATACGGCTGAATGTGTTCCGTATCTTATTTAATTCAAGGAAGGGCTGCAGACAATCGATTTTCAAGTAGTTCCAACTTTTGCTACCAAACGCCACTGTAAACGACCAACTAGTTCCGAACTTTGTTACTAGATACCACCGCAGTCGGCTCCTGGCGACGAACGCTAGAACCTAAGAGCGTTAGTCAAATATAACCCATAATTTAGCTTCACACAAGTCTAATTAGTGGAAGGTTCCTTATCACGCCATAAATCTATGACATGGAACCGCCGGCTTTACTTCCCTTCCGGAGGACGTCATACTGAGGGATTTTTAACGCTCTTGAAAGATCCGACGACTTCGGCCGTGGTTGAACCCACGACCTTGGGCATAGAGGCTCAGCATGCTACCAACTACGCCACCGAAGCCGTCAATACCGAGATTAATGAAATGAATGGCACACTCGTACAAGATGCATAGCTACTCAATCGTCATCTGACAGAATACTGATTTAGGAAATGGTACGTTAACTAATGGCGATTGGAGCCAGATTACTGCCCTTCAATGTGTGCGGCAGGCCATTAACATGATGCCTGGCCTCATATCCCGCTAACGATAAGTCCCCCTTCGCTTCACTTGCCAGCTGTGCGCTATGAATGGGGGGCCTCGAGTGCCCGACGTCTTGGTCACGTGACAAGCTAAGAATAACCAGGGGCACGTGTGTGTGCAGGCACACCAGTCAAAATGTGAGCGACACGCACGCTCGCACTATTTCTCTCTCTATCTCTCTCGCCTCTGCTCGATACTTCCATACTACAGCAAGGCTGTGTTCCAAAGCTACATTTTCAGCCGTAGTGAACTAGATAGTCGACTAATATTCCGGATGTGACGTCACAAGTCATGATCCAAAGGTGCTTAGCACATAGAAATCAAGTCTGTAGTAGCCAGTGAACGAAAGTGCATGCTAGATTTGTCAACTTGTACAAGGAAGTTGTAGAAATTGTAGGTTGCCTTTGGTCTTAATTATGAATCCTCTTTGCTTGGGACTTGGCCTATTCTCTTTGCCAATTTCTCAACCGTGTTTCAACCCTCGTGCTTTGTTGTTCTGTTTATTTAATGCATTATAAGTGGGTAGTTCTTCCCGTAGAAATCAGAAATGGTGCGGAATTTAAATGCTTGGTGTTTCGAAAATCACGACCGAGGATTGAAACGACATCTCGTTTCATGCTCTCTAGCACACAATAGGAGCCTTGTCTCAAGTTTTAAACTTGCCGCTGCTTTATTAACATGATTGTCCTTCTTTCCTGAACTGAATTCGCTTAATCAGCCAAACACAAACCATAATTAAGGCTCGGCTAAAAAAAAGATATGCCAGGCGCATCCATGATGGTATCCAAAGCAATCCAAAGAGTTGTATCGTTGTTTTTTAAACAGCTGATATCTTAAATTTGAACCTACGATTGAGATTTGAACACTCCGCACTCGTCATGAAAGTGCACAGAGCGTACAAGGAGTAGCAGATCACCGCCATCTTGAGCGTTGGTTTGGTACCAGCATGTAAGCCCAGTGCGTTTCAGATCACAAGTCTATGAAGGAGGCTGTGATCAAGCACACATGTCCCAAAGCTCCGACGTGCGTAGTACCTACTGAGTAGTTGCTATAGAGCATCCAGCGTTGAGAAAAAGCTATGGGTCTTACGGGCTTTTTCTTTTAACAGAAATCCCCCCTACACTGGTTTTGTTACCTCACCTTTTGTCATGAAGGAACTCTGAAATATATATTTTTCGTCATAATAGCTTCCTACAATTATCTGTCAATTGATTACCTTTGTTATTGCATACAAGTATCGTTTATATTATGTCTTAGTAATTTTAAAATTTCGAGGTTAGCACGCTAGAAAGAAGAGTCTCGTCCTGTGCTGCATGCTCGCCCGGAGTGGAGCACGTTCTCAGTTCCGTCGCAACATAAATTCTGTGAGTCTGTTTTATTTTCTGTTCGATCGAATCAGGGCTGCCGACAGTGGGGTTCGAACCCACTATCTCCCGAATGCAAGCTCACAGCTGCGCGCCCCTAACCGCACGGCTAACTCGCTACAATATTACAAATATAAATCTAAACAAAGCAACAAGAATAAAATTGAAAGAAACTAAATTACAGCCTAACTAATAACAACAAAAAAAGGTGATGATCAACAGTATTGCTGATGTAAAAATTGTTGACATCGTCAGCATACATCCGAGAAGGAAGGAAGGAAGGAAGGAAGGAAGGAAGGAAGGAAGGAAGGGTTGTGCTCTCGAAATCTGTCAATCAGTAATACGTCAATCACAACGAAATGAATGTCGTTATTGGTTGTCTTCGCGTATCCTTAATACTAGTCCAATCCGTCACCTGCAACACTGCTCCTTCCTGGGTGTTTTCTATCTCAGATAGCTGCGGGTGTTGTGTTGTCTCGCTAACTTATGAAAGGCAGTACTCGAAGCAGGTGAAGATAACGTATGACGTCAGCGCTACCTCTCCCCAGAGTTAGCAACACTGTCGCCATAAGGCCCCATAACGCTGGATGCTCTATAGCAGCTAGTCAATAGCGGACAACTTTAGCTTTGGGACACAGCCTAAGTATACCGGGATCAAAAGAAGAGATTGTTGTTGTCGGTTCTTTTTTAGGATGACCAACTCTCCCGTATTACCCGGGATCTCCCGTATTTGACCCTATTTTTTCACGATCTTTCGGCTCTCGTATTTTCTGTCACTTAGGATGAATTTCTCCCTTATTTTTTCGTCAAGTAAAATCATTCATTTTCAATCATTTATTTTATGCGCACACCGTCGAAGTTCATTTAAACGTTCGAAAGCAGACTCAATTGATTCTATATCAAGTTTCTTCTATCGATTATATCACTTAGAAATGACGAACCAATGAGTTTAAATCTTAATTGTGATGACTGTATTAGTGTGCGTTATCTGTTTTTTTTTTTTTCATTGAAGTAAGGACTGCAGACTTTTGAATTTTTCAAATAGTTCCTACTTAGCTACCAGACGCCACCGAAGTCGGTTTTGGCAACGAACGTAGGAACCTAAGAGCGTTGTTTACATTCTTTACCTATACAATTTAGGTTCACACATGTGTAATTAGTGGAAGGTTCTTTAACATGTCATAAACTTATGACATGGGACCGCCGGCTTTACTTCCCCTCCGAAGAAAGACATACTGAGAGATTTTTAACGCTCTTAAAAAATCCGACGACTTCGGCCGGATTTGAACCCGCGATCTTGGGCATAGAAGCTCAGCATGCTACCAACTACGCCACCGAAGCCGCCTGATTAAAATCGATTAATAGCAATTATAATATAGTAATGCCTCGGGTGGCGGGTGCAAGCTTTGTTATTTGACACCCAGAGGGCAGCTTGCATGTCGAATTTTGTTGTTTCTTGAAGCACTATGAAAGTCAAGGAGGTTAGATATCTTGGCGGAGGATGCTACGTATACCATGGACATGAAAGAAGAACTAATGCCTCCATTATATAAGAACTGAGCATCACAAAACGTTTATCTTCCCGTGTTAGTGAAAGTTACCTGCAATTCCTGGGACACACTTTGAGGAGAGAATTTAGAAAATACCATTCTACAAGGCAAAATTGAAGGTACCAGACCAAACTGTTTTTAATTCAAGTAATAATGGTTAGACCAAGAAAGGAAGATCACCGGCCTACTTCTTCACGATATCTTACGAAGGGCTGAAGATCGCGTAGGATGGAAACGTCTCGTCAAGGATGTAGTTACTAATTTATTTATTTATTTACTCGAATCAGAGGCAGATAAATACTATTGTACATTCAATAACAAAGGAGAAACATGGAATGTTACATATACAGTGGAACGTGGCTAATTCGAACTTCGATAATTCGAAATCTTCTTTAATTCGAATTTTTCTCTTGGTCCCTAGCATTTTATATACAATCAATGTTAAAAAATCATGGTTAATTCGAATTATATTTTGGATAATTCGAAGTTTTTAGTGTAAACAGCTGATCGGAAGCCAAACAGTTGGGACAATTCCCGAAAAAACTGTTCTGAGTGCAGCCCCAAACAACAAGCCACATCACAGAACTTACGCAGTTTGTTTAAAGTAGAAATGACGTAAGTAGTTCTGTTTTCCGTTCCTTAAATTTGTTAGATTATTTTGTGATGGCTGAGAGACTTAATTGTAGGAAACACATAAACATTTCTAACTATTTTGAAAAACAGTAGATTTCTCTAAGACTTAACTAGATTGCTGGATTACTACTGTCGTTAGATAGGTGAATAAGTTAGTACATTTTGGTATTATTTTTCATTTGATACCTTTGAGGTTATTCACGATACAGTCTTTATAAAGTACCGTTGTCTGTTAATCTGCTTTGTTGAACGTAAATCATTATGTAAACGTAATACAATATATTTTCTCTACCCTTTTCAAATAACTTTCTTAATTCGAATTTTTGGATAATTCGAATTTTTTTACTGGTCTTTTGAGGTTCGAATTATCCAAGTTCCACTGTATATTTATAATCGAACTGTCTTTGCCCCGAAACGAGCAACTACTATGGCATTTTCTTGTGCCTTAAAAAACTCCTCCTCACTGCAAGAATCAGGGCAGCATAAGCACTGACACAGATGCTTTGTTGTCTGTACCTCTCCACATTCACAAAGTGTTGATTCTTGTAGGTATTCCCATTTCATTAGGTTATTCTTAGTTTTGCCAACACCTGCTCGTAATCTGTTTAGTGATTTCCAAGTGGTCCAGTGTAAGTTTTGTCCGACTGGTAAGCATTCTTCTGGTGTTACCCCTGTTGGAAGATAATTGATTTTGGCTGCTCACAGTTCTTCTCTGGCTTTGTTGGAGTATGTGGTAAGTGTAGATGTTGGCTGTATAAAGCTCTTCCTAGATTTCAATCTATGTCTTGGAGGAGTATATCCGTGCAGCGGGTATAGTTCACTTTCCTCCACTTTCTCTCTTTCGGCATTTGCGGCTACTTCCCGACGTATTTCAGGGGGAGCAGTGCCTGCCATGTAGCACAGCTTGTCGACGGGAGTCGGTTTCAGGCATCCTGTAATAAGCCTTTCAGTTTCATTAAGAGCTACGTCAACTTGTTTTGCATGGGCTGATTTCTGCCATACAGGGCAGGCATATTCACCGGCGGAGGAACAGAGTGCCATTGCAGAAATACGGACCAACTGGGGTTGGGCACCCCAATTATCACCATTGAGCTATCGAATGATGTTATTTCTGACTGCCACCTTCTGTTTAGTGTTAAGGCAGTGCCGCCGATATGTTAACGATCTATCTAGGGTAACTCCAAGGTATTTGGGGGGTAAAACAGTGCTCCAGAAGCAGATATAGTGATAGTTACTAATGAAGTGAAGAAATGAGGTCATGGCGCTCAGCAATGAATAAAACGACTAATGATGATGATGATGATGATGATGATGATGAGTACATCTGACGAAGGTTACAAGGTAACCGAAACTGGTATTACATTATAATTAGTTTCAATACATTATTGACTTAAAGGGGGATTATCATTTATTTACCTATTCTTCTTCTTCTTATCGTCATCCCGTAGGAACGGGGTCCGCTTTTTGGATCAATGCACGCCATTTCTTGCGATCTAATGCTTCCCACGAGTTCAAGTTTCTTGATCGTAAATCTGCGTTAATAGTGTCCAGCCAATGTACTTTGGTCTCCCACGCTGTCTCTGGCCGTCGACCAATTTAGACGGTAGGCCGAGCCGATGACTGAACTTTGTGGTGCACGGACAATGTGTCCATACCAACGGAGTGTCTATCCCTGCATCTTCTCATTGATTGGAACCACGGCAGCTATATGTCGAATCGTTGTGTTGGGGATATGGTCGAGCAGAGAAATGTCTCAAGATCTTCGCAGCACCCGCATTTCCATGACATGAAGTGAGTGCTCAGCACTTCTAGGTGCTGGCATTCACTCGGTACCATATAATGCAACTGGTCTCACCATTGTGCGGTATATCTTTGATTTTAGGCGGATAGGCATCTTATCACAAAGGACACCGGTGACATCTCTAAATCGCATCCAAGTCGCATTGATTCGTGCTCGCACATCTTCATTCACAGAGCTGTCGCTATGCAATCGCTTACCTAGGTATCGGAATGTATTTATCTTGGTAAGAGGAGCTCCATTAATACCTATAGTTCCAGTTCGTCATTAGGTGAAATTTTAATATTAGATCATAGTGATGCGATTGTGCTAGGAGATCACAAGGAATGTCTAGCAGCCAGAGTTGTTGCTTTCTTAACACCATCCGGGGATCATGTGTAGGGTAGTTTCAGGTTAAGCCTACGGACGTGAAGCAACAGCCAAACTGAGATCAAGAAATAACATCCTACAAAATCTGTGTGGTACAACATTCCACTGCTTCTACCCTTCGTTCAACTGCCCTAAGTCTTGTATACTCAGCAGTAGAATATTGCAGCCCTGTTTGGTTAAACAGTAGCCAGAGGAAGCTAGTAGATGTAAAGCTGAACCAAACTATGCGGATTATTACTGGTACAGTCAGGACCACGCCTGTTTTCTGGCTACCTGTCCTGAGCCGTATTCCACCTCCTACGCTGAGAAGAAAGAATATCCTCCTGAGAGAATATAACAAAATCAGCAACAACCAACAATTGCAAATCCATGAGGACATACCTGCCATCCAAATCAAGAGACATCCTGCAATCAGAACAGCAATCAACCTGGCAAACCAGAACTTCAATCTTCTCGAAGCCTGGACACAAGATTGGTATAATAACACTCCACCAGAGCTACATAGTTTTCTCCAAAGCAACAACAAATCATGGGAACTCGATTTGCCCCGTAGGACATGGTGTACTCTGAATAGGATACGTACAAACCATGGGAGATGGGGTGATCTTTTTCACAAATGGGGAAAGATCGCCTCTCCTGAGTGCACATGTGGATACCCGCGTCAGACAATCAGACATATAGTCGAAGAATGCCCTCAGATCATGTTTTGTGATAACCGATTGGACTTTTTGCATGCTACAGCAAATGCTATGGACTACGTAAATAATTTATCTGTAAATTTGTAAATCTTGTATATACCCTATTCTTTGTGTTCCAAAGGTGATGAGTAAATGCCATACGATTAATAATAATTAATATTAGATTAAGTACTTGTTTTCTCGCCTAATATGATTGGGCACAATTTGTGTTGACTGACTGAAAAGCTGTACCGTCACACACCACTGTTCGGTTAACAAGAGCCTGGCTTTATCTCCGCCCATGTCCCGTTCTTGAGAATTATCCTGGTGAAGTTAGCCAAGTTCGGCTTCTCTCTCTCACACACACAGTCTCACTGTTTGGTTTCTCCCCAAGTGAATTGCATAGCCCACGGTAAAAGCACAGTCCAATATACGTTTATACAGTACTTCTTCATTAGGAGAAACTTTTCCACATTTTATAGCGTGGCTCAATAATTGAGCAGAACGATCTAGTTAATCCCTCGCAACGAGAACTTCAATTGTTTTTCTTACGTAATTGGATTTCTACCTGGCTTGGCCGTTGGCTTGGAGACTCAAACTCTACCCCTGCAGAACGCCTTGCTGGTCACCCGGCACACACTCCTGCAATGCAAGGTAATGTGTACACAAAATGAGGGGTTCTGCATTTAATTTTTTGAGTTTCCAGCTGTTGGAGCGTGGTATACAATACAATGTGCGCAAGTGCAACACCGTGTTGCCAACCTCAGTGTTTTTCTACTAAATTTGTTTAGCAGCGGTTAAACTTATCCATCAGCGGACAGCAGTGAATCTACAGGATTTTGAGTATCAACGCAGGATTTACCATAGTTAGTCAAAATGTTGGTTGGTTGGTTGGTTGGTTGGTTGGTCGGTTGGTTTAGGGGCTGCGACAACGCGGACATGTAACCCCGTGTACTTTCGGTGTGTGTGTTGAATCTGTCTGATAACCGGTGTTAATTGTGTTGACTGTATTATTGTGTGTGGTCTGTTTTTAATTCAAGTAATAATAATAATAATAATAATAATAATAATAATATCGTATGGCCTCGGATGCCGGGTGCAAGCTTTGTTATTTAACAACCAGAGGGCAGCTTGCATGTCGAATTTCGTTGTTCCTTGGAGGGCTATGAAAGTCAAGGAGGTTAGATACAGGTATCTAAGCTCCTTGAGGAACTTTTGTGTTGGCGGAAAATCCCGAGATTTATTTTGCCATTAAGAACACGGCCTGCTGAATTCAAATGGGAGTTTTGACATGCCAGAAATGGAAATTAAAGAACCTATAATTAATGTACTTTAATATAAAACATTTGAAGGATTTTTAAAAATTAATAAGGAAGCTGTTTCTATTTACGGGGACAACGTATGTCCGTGGCAAGCTTTAATTCAAGTAAGGACTGCAGACGATAAGTAGTTCCTAATTTTGCTACCAAATGCTACCGTCCACTTCACCTACAGTAGCAGTGAACTTGGCTACTACTAGATGTCATCGCAACCAGCGCCTGGTGGCGATCGCTGAACTTAAGAGCATTAATCAAACCTAGCCTTCAAATTTTGCTTCACAAGTTTAGTTAGTGGAAGGTTCTTTTACATGTCATAAATCTAAGACATGGGCCCGCCGGCTTTACTTCCCCTCCGAAGCGCTCTTAAAAATCCGACGACTTCGAACGGGTTTGAATCCGCTATCTTGGGCACAGCAACTCAGCATGCTACCATCTTCGCCAGCGAAGGCCGTTGACGGACGATTACCGAAATGGCGTGTCTCACCAAACTGTAACAATCCATTAGCCATCAAAACTAATTGCTCTGTCAACTTAGAATCAACGACTTGACGGTCGATTTACGTAGCATTCAAATCCAAAATTGAGCGTGCATTAAACTTTATTCTGAACGATGACGATGTTTTCGAAGACATGCTAGATTTTCGTCGACCACGAACTTTTAACCCTTTATGGGGCAGAATAGTACAGTAGTGAAAATCCACAGCCTGCTTCCAGTCTCCGACCGGGTCAGGAATGGAATGAATGAAGCCCCCATCTAGCGGCGAGGATATGAACTGTGCCGGCTGCCGAGGCCTGACGCACTCCTCTGGGGCAATGATTAAATGAATGACAGATGAAATGAAATGATAGTGGAGAGTGTTGCTGGAATGAGATTGTGACAGGGAAAACCGGAGTACCCGGAGAAACACCTGTCTGCCTCCGTTTTGTCCAGTACAGATCTCACATGGAGTGACCGGGATTTGAACCACGGACCCAGCGGTGAGAGGTCGGCGTGC
The DNA here is from genome assembly GCA_946902985.2 of Meconema thalassinum. NCBI lineage: Eukaryota > Metazoa > Arthropoda > Insecta > Orthoptera > Tettigoniidae > Meconema > Meconema thalassinum. The sequence goes on along the minus strand of OX336401.1, from coordinate 77,339,696 downwards.
TGCCGCCTAAGCCACGGAGGCTTCCATAGAATAGTACAGTAGTAAATATATTTTATTTGTATTTACATTTAATTATTTTAGCCTAATTATATTTATTATTAACTAGCTGTACCCGACATGCGTTGCAATGCCAATCAAAGAAAGTGTTGGCGATGTGACTTTGTTGAACTGCTTTTGGATTCCCAATATGTTTTTTCTTTTTACGTTAACCACCTCTAAACTACTATACAATTGATTTACTATCTCAGAAACATTCATAGGAGCGTGCTCAACAACACACCTAAGTTTCATCGCAATGAAATAAATGGTATATGAACGCATACGGGTCTTTGTTGAAATGATTCGAGCGCCGTCACCCATTTGTTGAATATACTCGTACGCTACCTATTGTAAAATGGATTTACTAAGTCGAAAACCTTCCCAGGCGTGTACACAACAACTCATCAAAATTTTATCGCAATCGGATGAATGGCAGATGAACGCATACGGGATTTTGTTTAAACGCTTCGCGTGCCGTCACACATTTGTTGAATCTACGTATGCGCCACCCATTGAAAAACGGATTTACTAATTCATAAACCTTCGCAGGACTGGACTCAACTCACCAAAGTTTTATCACAATCGGATGAATGGTATATGAACGCTTACGGGACTTGGTTGAAACGATTCACGCGCTGTCGCTCATCAGTTGAATCTACTCGTGCACTACCAATTGTAAAATGGATTTACTAAGTCATAAACCTTTCCTGGAGTGTACACATCAATTCACGAAAGTTTCGTCGCAATCGGATGAATGGTATATGAACGCATATGGGACTTCGTTGAAACGATTCGCGTGCCGTCGCTCATTTGTTGAATCTACTCGTGCGCTACCTATTGTTAAGTGGATTTACTACGCCGGAAACCTTCCGTGAAGTGTACACAACATCTCACCCAAGTTTCATCGCAATGGGATGAATGGTAAATGAACGCATGGGGGACTATGTTGAAACAAACGCACGCCATTTTGTTGAAGCTACTCGCGCGCCATCCATTGTAAATTCGATTTACTATGCCTATAACTTTCCCAGGAGTGTGCACAACAACTCACCAAAATTTTATCTACATTGGATGAATTGTATATGAACGCTTCGCCAACACTCATTTGTTTAAACTACTCGTGCGCTATCTATTGTAAATTGGATTAACTATGCCTATAACCATCGCGGAAGTGTGCTCAACAACTCACCAAAATTTGATCGCAATCGGATGAATGGTTTATGAACACATAAAAGACGAACAAACGAACATCCTTTTATATATAAGGTGCGTTCAAAAAGTAACGAGCCGGAGGCATAATTACAGAAACCAGTACCTGTATGTTAGAAGTATTGGCCCTGGCTCTTGAGGCACTTGTCCCACTGTGACACGAGGCGGTGAATGGCTGTCTCATAAAATTCCCAGTTCCGCACGTTCAGTACAGCTGGACGTCGACGTCCGAGGTGAATCGTTGGCCCCGCAAAGCCCTTTTCAGGGGACCAAACATGGCGTACTCACAGGGAGAGAGGTCTGGACTGTATGGAGGGTGGCCGAGAACCTTCCATTTGAATTTCTGCAGGAGTGCCGCGACTGTGTTGGCCGTATGAGGTCGTGCATTGTCGTGGAGCTGAATGACCCCATGGGTGAGATTGCCTGGTCGTTTTATTTTGATCGCTTGGCGAAGGGTGGTCAAGGTTTGCGAGTAACTGATGTCCCGTGCGGCATGAAGTGTATCAGAAGGGGGCCATCTTGGTCAAAGAAGAACGTCAGCACTACCTTTCCTGCACTCGTGTGGATGGCCTTACCTTTTTTGGGGGGGGTGGTGGTGACCCGGATGCTTCCACTGGAGGCTTTGTCGTTTGGATTCTGGTTCGAAGTGATGACCCCCCGGGTGAGATTGCCTGACTCATCTCCAGCCACCACTCGTGCCAGGAACCCATTCCCTTCCCTCGCATAGCGCTGCAGATGACCAAGACTGTGGGCCATTCGACATGCTTCCAGGTGTTGTTGAAGACTGTGGGGCACTCATTGGGCACACACTTTGCGCAAGTGCAGTCGTTCCTTCATGATGGTGTGCACACTTCCGACGCTCAATCCGACCACGGCGGTTATGTCGTTCACTGTCACTCGGCGGTAATGGGTAATGGGTAATGAGTGCATCAACCAGCTGGACGTTGTCATCGGTAATGCAGAGGGGGGGGGGGGGGGGGGGGGGGAGGGTGCCCCAGACCGGGCATCATCGGCTAACGACACCCGTCCTTCCCATAAGCGCTTGTGCCATGCCTTGACCCTTGCAAGGGACATGCAGTGTTCGCCGTACACTTGTGACATTCGGCGGTGAATGTCCGCTCCTTCCGCTGTCAGAAACCGATCAACACCTCTTTGCTCATCGTTTGACGCCTCCATGTCACTGTTTGCAATGCGACTGGCAGCATTGGACGATTGATGCATGCTGCTGCTCGCTTTGTATCGTCACGTGACGTGCACGCGTGCCCTCTAGCGACGGTCTGTGACCTTCCACGCTCTGGTCGTTACACACGCGACGATTAGCCGATGTCATCACCGGTTTGCGCATTCCAGCCTCCGGCTCGTTATTTTTTTGAACGCACGTTATATATATACGATTTTAATTTTTGTTTTCTTGAACATTTTAATGCTCATAATTACTTTTATAATTTTTCATTTTTTTTTTATTTTTTTTTTATTTTTAATTTTTTAGTCGTTTACCCTCCAGGTTGGTGGAACCCACGGATTCAGCGAGGGAACTCACCACTACCGCCTCTACGGGCAGTGTCCTAGAGCTGGGAACATCGTATCGGAAGGGATACAACTGGTGAGGTGGGATTGGCACCTCGCCCAGGCGGCCTTACCTGCAAAGCGAACAGGAGCCTCATGAGGGAAGGTAAGGGATGGGTAGGATGGATAGGCAAGGAAGAGGGAAGGAGGCGGCCGTGGCCTTGAAGAAGGTACCATCCTGGCATTTGCCCGAAGACGAAGTGGGAAACCATGGAAAACCACTTCGAGGATGGCTGAGGGGGAATCGAATCCCTTCTACTCATTTGGGCCACCCGAGGCTGAGTAGTCCCCGTTCCAGTCCTCGTACCACTTTTCAAATTTCGTGGCAGAGCCGGTAATCGAACCCAGGACCTCCGGGGCGGCAGCTAACCATGCTGACCGCTACGCTACGGAGGCGACAATTTTTCAATTAAGATGGTAAAACTATTAGCAATTTCATTTTATAAGCTTATTTATTTTCAAAATGTAGAGGCATATTAAGTATTATTAAACAATTAAAAATAGTAAACAATTAAAATTAAAAAGTAAAGAAAACTGGGCAATGAAAATTAAAATTAAGAATGCATTATTTTCTACCAATTTTTATTTTTTACTTTTTATTTTAATTGCTTTTATTAAAACATTTATCTATCACCCTAGATCAAGGAGATAAACTAATAATATTTGTTTTACAGAAACATTAACACTTCCATAAGAATTAGTTGAAATATGAGTGATGGATTCAACCATCTGCATCTTTTGACAGTATAACTTGTCCGTTTGGTAGGTGATTAATATACTGACCACTAAGCTATAAAGGGTTAAAGAACGAAGGAATTACTTCGACGAATGTGGCGACACAGAATTTATTGAGATTTCGGTTGTCAAAACCTTCTGTGTTGAATGTTCTGCCTGCAGACGATAAAATCTAACCTGAAATTCCTATGTGACAAGTAAGATACGTACCATTTCTTATTTATGTGTAATATCGTGTGATGCATTACGGTATAGCACATGTAGATAATTTAATAAAAGACTACCTAGACGTCACAGCAACAGTCCTCTTATTTTCAACGATTTCACGATACTTATCCACCAAGAAAATCTAAAGAACAAATCAATCCCCGGCTCTTCTTCCTCTTTTCCTCATCAGCCATGTTGTTGTTGTTTTTATTTTATTTTATTTTATTTAGTTGACGGTCTGCTTGATTAAACCAATTAATATACAATTGCAATTTTATTATCTTTCAATGAGTTTTGTACATCACTTAACAATTTTTCCTTTTTGGCTCATATTTTACATGTACATTGCTCATCTGAATTCAGAAGTGCCATTACTTTTGTCCCATCACATACCAATTTTCTATAATTGCAGTAATTTTGACTAACGAGATATTGCAAAATTTCACAATATCTCCAATGAAATAGATGAAACGTGATGATCCTACTAGAGTGAACAAAAGAAAAAGCAGTATGAGAAGTTTTGCATCCAAGCGGCAACGGTTCCATTGAGTTAATCATACAAGTGAACACAAACTGTTTTTTTCTTTGATATGTATTTGTTGCAATATGTCTTAAGTTAGTTATTGTTGTTTTCAGGGGCGGAACTACGAGGTCATCTGCCCCTCGTCTCAAGTTAATTTGTTTATTATGTTCATGTACTAAACTCCCCCTACTGTAAAGAAACAATACAATGCAGATTTTTAAGTTCACGCATCTTGTAATGATTTCTTTAATATGTAGTTTTTTGAAAACGTGATGTGATACACGAACGTAGAAGACATTTCCGTAATTCATTCACTTTCAATATACAAGATCAGTTATTGAATCCGAAAGAGGTCTCCAAAAATTTTATGTTGTAGAGTCCTGTTATTATTAGCACATATAAATCCGTTCCCTAATTATGAGTATGAAGCAGATTCCACATGGAGCTGATGAATGACCTAGATGTTCCAAGTCTCCAAAATGAATTAACAACAACAACAGCTCATAGTGTAGATAAAACCAGCTCATAAAGATTTTATAATACTGTATTTTGTTAAAACTAATGCTCAGATATGTGTGGTTAGTGAAAGCCTCCACTGTATAAATTATGGAACAGATATTACCTGTTTGCTACTCTTATATATTTACGTGCTGCAGTCTGCAGGCTATTTATACACCACTTTACTACACCGCTCTGCTGGTGGGGGAGTGGGGAGGGGAGGAAGGGGAAGCTGTAATCTGCTTAAAACGTTGAGGCTGTTTCATCATCAGTCTTCATCCCTCTTTTCGCCGTTAATATATTATATAGGTAATATAGAATAATCCTTGGTATTTATATGTTTAAAAATAACATTTTGAGAGCCTCGAGCAACACGATGATTATTCCAATTATTTTACTAGAGCTGGAAAATGTTTAATCTTAAGTAATAATCAATACTATAGTCAGTGGCGGATCCAGGCCTTGCGGGGCCCTGGGCGATATAATAAGGTGGGGCCCACAACAATAGAAAAAAAATCAAATGGAAAATAGTTTGGTAATAATAATAAAATAAATAATAGTTACAATATTTTGAATACACTACAGTACATTTTTTTAATAATATGAAATAAGCCTTTAAGTCCCCTTGAAGAAGATCATGTTAACTATGAAATATTAAAATGTTACTTTGCGACCTTTTACCCGGCTGAAGTCTTCTATTATTTCACTGAAATCTAAACTTGCTAAACGTTCACGGGAGGAATATGAATTATAAATTAGTTACCGGCCGCGGTGGCCGAGAGCGGTAGAGCGCTATCTCGTGCCTCGCTGGCATCGGCAGAGCGTGGGTTTGAATCCCACCTCGGCCGTCCTGAAAATGGTTTTCGTGGTTTCCCATTTTCACCACCAGGAAAATGCCTGGACGGTTCCCTTCAATAGGTCCACGACCAATTTCCTTCCAATATCCCTTCCCTGACCCGTCCTGAAAAGTAAAAGTACATGGCCATTGGCTGCATTAATAAAATTATTATTAATTATAAATTAGTTTGAAAAGTACAAATAAGGAATTAATTAAATTTTAAAAAACATGGTGCGGAGCCCCCCAGACCGCGGGGCCCTGGGCGGTCGCCCTCCTCGCCTTCCCCTAGATCCGCCCCTGACTATAGTCCTGTCCGTAAGTCTAGTTTTAAAGTTGCAATGTACGAGATCGATTTTTATTTTCTATCTCGGATCGCACCGCTAATGGTGGGAGGTGCATATGCTCGAGGAGCGACAGCGCATCCTCCCCACAATTACCACTGAAACTACCAACGTCTTAACAACATTTTCAGCTGAGTTACAGGCACGTAACCATAGCTGCTACAATATTGATTCTCCTGCCAATTTCGGAGTTGCGTAATGTAATTCGGTATCTTCAAGCGGAAGGAAATAATAGTACAGCAGAAATTCAAGGTACGGTACCTTCCGGACCAGCCCGATTCCCAGCCTACTCGCCGAATCGAGTGTTCCACCTCTCAATTATACAACGGTACCTTCCGGACCAGCCCGATTCCCAGCCTCCTCGCCGAATCGAGTGTTCCACCTCTCAATTATACAGTAGACGCCAGCATATGCTTTTATCTATCGAGCTCTGTTCAGTACCCCTCAATATGCCTTCCTTCGGAGGGGAAGTAACGACGGTGGTCCCATGTCATAGATTTATGGCATGAAAAGGAACTTGTGTAAAGCCAAAATGTGTAGGTTAGATTATTTGATAACGCTCCAACGTTCGTCGCCAGGTGCTGGCTGCGATGGCATCTAGTAGTTGCCAAGTTCACAGCTAGGTGTCGTGGACGGTAGCATTTGGTAGAGAAAGCAGGAACTGCTTGAAATTATCGTCCGCACTCCTTACTTGAATTAAGAACAGATAACATACACTAATACAGTCATCACAATTAACAGCGCCGCGGTTATCAGACTGATTCTACACACACCCAAATTACACGGGGCTACATGACCCCATTGTCGCAGCCCCTAAACTAAGGATCCAACCAACCAACCTGTTCAGTACCCAATACCATCAGAGATATGCCGGTTGGTCAGGGGCGGCTGCACCTTATGTGCTGAAGTGCTGCAGCACTTATTTGAAAATAAGTTACTTTATTAACATTTAAAAAAAACTTCAGCCAAAGAATAGGAGATATATCACAACGACGTAGCCTATCAAGACGTGCGCTCCACTCCGCGTCCGGCATTGGCTGTGCATGCACGGGCTGTGCAGATCACAGCTCAGCGAAAATGTCTACGTTTATTGCCAGCAAACATGAACTCTGCCTTTTGCGCATGCGTGCCCAACCTTTCTTTTGTGCTGTTGGGACAACAACCAAGACCAGAACCAAGACTTCACAGCGATTCCTCGCTCAAATACAGAAAGGCAGCACTGGTCACACGAAATGAGAACGCGAAAGATCCTCTAGAGTCAGCGGGTAACATTTATGAGGGAATCGCTCAAAGCAAACGGAAGGAAATATTACAGGTAGGCATCAATCAATTCTTCCCACTAACTTACTTACTCTCTCAACTTACTTATTCTATAGCCACATGATGCACTATTAAAATTATAATTATGTTCCTTCTCAGCACACAACTGATTCTCTGCACCAGCCGCCACTGCGGTTGGAATTAGACTCGATAGCTCGTGTAATGAAAGGGCCTAGTGGCTGTAGGTTCCTGTATGACCTAGCGTCCGGAAATTCGGTTTGATCAACACCGATGTCCTAAGGTGAACACGGATACGTCCGTTGATCGGAGGCATTTCCACAGCATAGTTCACCAATTTCCGGACGCTGGTATTCTGTACAGTCTACACGGATGGTTGGAAGTTAAACGAGAAAGTGGGTTGTGCTTACGTTATTGTTGGTGCAAATACCAAGATCCCTTTGCCTGAGACCTCTAGTGCCAAGAACGCCAGCCGCTACTCAACGAGGTGTAGGCCTACAGAAATTTATAAGGGCGTTCAAATGAAAAGGTACGAAACGATACTGTGGGTACAATTTATTCGTTATTGAAAAGCAGTCACCACAGGCCACAGACTAATAGGAGCCAATCCTGTACGGTGTTCTTTAGTTCATCGTCTGATTGGAAATATTTCCCTTGAGACGTGTATTATGCGACACTGCTTAGCCTACGTAAGTCCTTCAAGAACGAACGGCCTGGACTGTTCACGAAGGGAGTGATTCTGCTCCATGATAACACTCGCCCACAAGTCTCTAACGTCACACAAGGTGTATAAGCCACGTTCAAGTGGGAGCAACTTGAGCATACGCCCTACATCCGGGACTTGTCACCCTGCGAATTCCATCTGTTTGGTTCGTTAAATAAACATCTCAAGGGAGAACGTTTCCAATCGGACGACGAACTAAAGGACACCGTACAGGATTGGCTCCTGTCACAACCACAAGACTTCTGGGAACAGAGAATCCTGCGGCTAGTGAAGCAATGGGACACCTGTGCACAGGCCTCTGGCGATTATTTTTGAACAACGAATAAATTGTACCCACAGTATCGTTTCGTACCTTTTCATTTGAACACCCCTCATAGAAGATAGAAGTGTGGGCAAGGTTGAATGTATGCAACCTGCCATGGATACATGTTCGCCGGGCTGGAGGTGGCAGCGCCAGGTACTAAAATGAAACGTAACTTTTGCCATCATATTAAAGAGGTGAAACATTTCTAAACGATAATAGACCTACTGTATGTTTGCTCTGGAATATAAACTATGTTCATGCAAAATTCCAGCTAAATAGTTCGAATAGTTATTGTGTCACCACGGCGGGCCGGGTTTGATTCCCGGCTCTGCCAAGAAATCTGAATTCTGGTCTGAGGGCTGTAACGGGGTATACTCAGCCTCGTGAACCAAAACTGAGAAGAGGTGGGTTCGATTCCTAACTCAGTCATTTTGGAAGTGGTTTTCCGTGGTTTCCCACTTTTACTCGAACCAAATGCCGGGATGGTACCTATCTTAAGGCCACGGCCGCTTCCTACCCAAATCCTACTTCAATTACAAATACACACACTAGTACAGACATCAGAGTGAGACAGGTTATCAGATAAATTCTACACATACCCAAATAAATGGGCTACATGGCCACGATGTCGCAATGTCCTTAAAGAATCAACAACAACAACAACAACGTTCCAGCTCTCAGATCAGAATTAATTTCTTGGTAGAGCCGGAAATCGAACCCGGGTCTCTGCGGTGACAGTCAAGAACGCAAAGAGACGGACGGAAATACAGCAAATAGAAGCGTGGGTGAGCGAGAATGTTTGCAACCTGCCATGGATACCTGTTCGCCGGGCCGGATGCGGCAGCGCCTGCTACTAAAATGAAACGTATTTTTTTGAAGCGGTGAAACGGCTTTGCCAAGAAATTTAATTCTGGTCTGAGGGCTGGAACAGAGTACACTCATCCTCGTGATGCAAAACTGAGAAGAGACGGGTTAGATTCGTACCTCAGCCATCCTGGAAGTGGTTTTCCATGGTTTCCCACTTCTACTCCAGCCAAATGCCGGGATGGTACCTAAGGCCACGGCCGCTTCCTACCCAAATCATATCTCAATTACTAATACACACACTAGTAGAGACATCACAGTGAGACAGGTTATCAGCCAAATTCTACATACACCCAAGTACACGGGGCTACATGACCATGAAGTCACAAAGCCCCAAAAAGAATGTCAAGGACTTGTTCCTTTTTGAATTCTGAATTTTTGTTTTTCCGTAATTTTTGTTTATTGTTATAATTATCAGTTTTATTTAATTTTTGTTTTATTATTTTTATGCCATATTTTCTTCTTTAGGCTTCCGTTTATCCGTGTAAAGAGGGACAGATGGCCTAGCTGTTCCTCCCCTTAAAACTCCAATAACTAACCACTAAAAGAATCAACAACAATACTGTATTTTTTTAGTGAGAGAGTAACAGGCAGACACTATTAAACTTATATATACAGTGCACATAGATGATTATGTAGAAGTAGTTCATACATATTGCCGGCCCTATGGGCCCGGGTTCGTTTCCCGGCTCTGTCAGGGATTTTAGAAACTGACGTGAGGGCTGGAACGGTGTGCACTCACCCTCGTGAGGACAATTGAGTAGCTGTCTGACAGTGAGACAGCGCCCCGGTCACGAAAACCAAGATTAACGGCCGAGGGGACCCGATGTGCTGACCACGCGTCTCCCCAATACATGCAGGCCAAATGGCTGGGCAGCGGTCGCTTGGTAGGCCTAGGCTCTTCAAGGGCTGTAGTGTCAGGGGTTAGTTCATAGATATTAATTGTATTACACTAATACCATCTATTTAAACAATTCAACTGTGAGTGAAACAACAACAACAACAACAAATTAAACCGTCTAGACGTAGTCTCGTTTTTCCAGTTGTGTTATGTTTCTATTATTGTATTTTTTATCTCTCCATTTTGTTCCATTCTATATTTGAGATTTTATTCCATGGCACTGTAACTCCGGGTTAAATAAAAATCCATCTCTTTTTAATAAATCAGTGCGTCCACTGTTATTCTTTTGTTTATTCATTGGAATTGTCAGAGATATGAAAAAAAAGCTGCCTTTTTTGTTTGTTTTGTTTGTTTACGTTCCAGTTGAATAAGCAAATGGTATTCTGTCGTTTAACACGTAGCAGAGACATGAGTTAGCGAGTAATCTATAAAAATACAAAAAAGAGCCCTCGTGGTTCTTTCAGGTCTGCATTTTCATTCATTATCGCGTGTGCTTTTTTGTGTGAATGGCAGCTCTGTATTTCAACGTGGAGGTTGAATAGGGAGGGGAGAAAAGAAGTAGGCTAGAGTGATGTTCTCTTGAAAGGAGGAGGATTTGCTTCGAGGAATGTCAGGTATTTTAATCTGCACACCTCATACGTTTTAGCCTGTGAACCGCAAGAGCTGTTAGTGTCTACTCAAGGCTCATACAGGGAGTGAAGAAATTCATTAAAACTAGTGCTGTAATTAAACCTGAGCTCGGAGCTTGTAGGATGTGAGTTGGCTATGATGGTTAGAATCCTGCGTGGATAAACAAAATGTAATCCGTATCCGGCCCGCATCCGCATGGCTGTTATTCCCACCCGCACGACTTTTACCCACATCCTAATCCGTTCACTTTACAATGAAATATGAAAATCCACAGCCTGCTTCCAGTCTCCGACCGGGTCAGGAATGGAATGAATGAAGCCCCTATCTAGCGGCGAGGATATGAACTGTGCCGGCTGCCGAGGCCTGACGCACTCCTCTGGGGCAATGATTAAATGAATGACAGATGAAATGAAATGATAGTGGAGAGTGTTGCTGGAATGGAATTTTGACAGGGAAAACCGGAGTACCCGGAGAAAAACCTGTCTGCCTCCGTTTTGTCCAGCACAGATCTCACATGGAGTGACCGGGATTTGAACCACGGACCCAGCGGTGAGAGGCCGGCGTGCTGCCGCCTAAGCCACGGAGGCTTTTTTCACTTTACAATAATAGTTTTAATTTATTAGATAAAACATCAACTTACAACTTGGATGAGAAACCTGCTTGGCAAGAAAGACCTAATAAAATGATAAAAGCCCAACAATTAACAGAGTCGACATATAAAAGAAAATGTCTATCAATCACAACAAAATTAAATCATTACAATACGATGGTTCAACCAGAGGTGACATTTGGAAGCGAAACTCTTTTTAAAGTTACCGGTACTCAGAAAAACAGAATCGACAAAATTTTAAAAGTAAAAAGAAGAATAGCTGGAACATGTATAAATAAACATTATCCGAAAACTGGGCAATTGCGGATAGTACCAAATGAAGTGGTATACAGAGAATTGGAGCCCATCACTGATACTATTCGGAAGAAACGGACTTCCTTTTTTGGTCACATTATGAGGACACCGGAAACCAGATTATATAGAAAAAGTGTTGAGAAACTTTGGAATATGAAACAAGTAGGATGGATTAAGGAAATTAGAGAAGATATTATGAAGGAATTAGAAATAACCTTGGATGACTTGCAAAACAAAACAAACAAAAAATGGAGGACATAAAAATAAGATTTCAACCAAAAATAGACGATTGTCATACAGTAAAAAGGGTTTTTACAGATGAGAAGATCAGAGCGAATGAAAACCTACTAGGCAACTCAGAAAGAAAACCTACTGAAGAAGAGGACCAAGAAATGATTGACTGAAGTGATCCAATGAGGCCAAGAGGAAGAAGAAGAAGAAGAAGAAGAAAGCATCTAGTGTTAAAGGAACACATTTCGGAATTTGAGGTGTATTTCGTTCCCCTAGGGCCTAGGCTATGTGTGAATCGCAAGGCAATGTTGACTGAGTTTTGTCCCTCTGAGTAACGGCAAGAAAAACAGCGGGTGGTTAATAATTATAGCACTTACTTAGTCAGATATAACTTATGCCCAAGATAGCGGGTTCAAACCCGGCCGAAGCCGTCGGATTTTTTAAGAGCGTTAAAAAACCCTCAGTATGCCTTCCTTCGGAGGGGAAGTAAAGCCGGCGGTCCCATGTCATAGATTTATGGCATGTTAAAAAACCTTCCACTAATTACACCTGTGTGAAGCTAAATTGGATAGGTTAAGCGTGTAAACAATGCTCTTAGGTTTCTACGTTCGTTGCCAAGAGCCGACTGCGGTGGCGTCTAGTAGCTAAGTTCTGAACTTGGCCTAGTAGTCGTTGACGGTGGCGCTTGGCGGCAAAAGTACGAACTATTTGAAAAATTCTATGTTGCACTGTATTTAAATTTAAAAAAAAAACAGATAGCACACATTAATACAATCATCACAATTAACACCGGTTATCAGACAGATTCTACACACACCCAAAGTACACTGGGCTACATGACCGCGTTGTCGCAGCCCCTAAACTTAAGAACCAACCAACCTATAACTTATCCATGCAGGCAAGCGCAGGTATATAGATTATTTTCTTTCTCTCATTTTACATAAGTCACACTAATTGAGGGTATTTCCATGACTGGCTTCTCTCACTTCTCTATTAGCCTATTCTCATGATAATAGAGAAAATAGGAAAATAATAAGAAACGTAATAATACAGTAATAATGATAACATCGTATGGCCTCGGGTGCCGGGTGCAAGCTTTGTTATTTGACGCCCAGAGGGTAGCTTGCATGTAGAATTTTGTCGTTCCTTAGAACGGTATGAAACTCAAGGAGGTTAGATGTCCAAGCTCCTTGACACTATAGAGCACTTTGTAGTAGAGAAAGAAAGTTGGTTGGTTGGTTCTTAAGTTTAGGGGCTGCGACAACGCGGTCATGTAGCCCCGTGTACTTTGGGTGTGTGTAGAATCTGTCTGATAACCGGTGTTAATTGTGATGGCTGTATTAGTGTGTGTATCTGTTTTTTAATTTTAAGTACTGCAACTTAGAATTTTTCAAGTAGTTCCTACTTTTGCCGTCAAGCACCACCGTCAACGACTACCAGGCCAAGTTCAGAACTTAACTACTAGAGGCCACCGCAGTCGGCTCTTGGCAACGAACGTAGAAACCTAAGAGCGTTGTTTACATTCTTAACCTATTCAATTTAGCTTCACACAGGTGCAATTAGTGGAAGGTTCTTTAACATGCCATAAATCTATGACATGGGACCGCCGGCTTTACTTCCCCTCCGAAGGAAGGCATACTGAGGGATTTTTAACGCTCTTAAAAAATCCGACGGCTTCGGCCGGGTTTGAACCCGCTATCTTGGGCATAGAAGCTCAGCATGCTACCGACTACGCCACCGAAGCCGCTAGAGAAAGAAAGAACTTTGTGTTGGCAGAAAATACCGAGATAAATTTTGCAATTATGAACATGGCCTACTGAATTCAAATGGGTTCTTTAACATTCCAACAACGTATGACATGCGTGCCGTGATTTTTGTTGCATTTCAAAAAATCACTTACTACGGCCAGGAGCGAACCTGCAAGCTTGGGGTTGGTAGACTGACACGATAACCACTCACCCACCGTGGCAAGCCGCAAGAAACGTGATAAAAGCATATCTTAGCAAAAACTTAAAAAAAATCCAGTACAACATTGTATTCTGAAAACTATCCACAAATTTACTCTATTGGTTGGTTCCTCAGTTTAGGGGCTGCGACAACGCGGTCATGTAGCCCCGTGTACTTTGGGTGTGTGTAGAATCTGTCTGATAACCGGTGTTAATTGTGATGGCTGTATTAGTGTGTGTATCTGTTGTTTAATTCAAGTAAGGGCTGCAACTTTGAATTTTTCAAATAGTTCCTACTTTTGCCGCCAAACGCCACCGTCGACGACTACTAGGTCTAGTTCAGAACTTAGCTACTAGACGCCACCGCAGTCGGCTCTTGGCAACGAACGAAGGGACCTAAGAGCGTTGTTTACATTCTTAACCTATACAATTTAGCTTCACACATGTGTAATTAGTGGAAGGTTCTTTAACATGCCATAAATCTTTTACATGGGACCGCCGGCTTTATTTCCCCTCCGAAGGAAGGCATACTGAGGGATTTTTAACGCTCTTAAAAAATCCGACGGCTTCGGCCGGATTTGAACCCGCTATATTGGGCATAGAAGCTCAGCATGCTACCGACTGCGCCACCGAAGCCGCTCTCGTTTCTTTCATCAGCCACTTCTTGCCGGTTTTCAATATTGGCTTTTCCTGGAAGCTCTTGTATGGTTGAAGTCTTCTGGAGCGGTGCAGGTTCCTGAATATCTTCATTTTAATTCCATTGTAATCTTTCATCATTTAATCTTTGTTGAGGGGTAGATGATCTCACTGTTCCGCCCCCTTTAAACCTCAATAACTAACTAGCTAACTAATTAGAGTTGTAGGTACTCTACTGGAGTATCGTCCTCGAGCACGCTTCATCCAATGCAGCTACAAAATTATACACGTACGCTGAACCGCACAGCATTATGGTTGCTTTAATATGGTCTGGGACGTGTGCATTATTAACACATTGTGATTTCATATCCCGCTAGTTTAATATAATTTGCATAACTAACTTCCATCGTAGTGGCTTTGGTGGTGTAGTTGGTAGCATGCTGAGCTTCTATGCCCTAGATCGCGGGTTCAATCCCGGCCGAAGTCGTCGGATTTTTTAAGAGCGTGAAAAATCCCTCAGTATGCCTTCCTTCGGAGGGGAAGTATTAGTACACGAGTGGAATTATTTTAGGGTCAATATTTCACAGCTCCAGGAAAATGCTTGCTATGGTATGGTGTAAGATGTCCTAAAGACGATAATATCATTACTTGAACTGTTGGCTTGATATTAAAATAAAACGTTCAAAAATTTTCACCATGTAATTTAACTTTAAGGCCTACACAACAACTTAAATTTTAGGCCTAATTTTTTTGCACAAATCATGCCATGTAAAAATAATTCACCTGGCCACTGTCCTTGGGAAAATCAAGAGTTCTGCTTCCGACTCAATAGACAAAACAAAAATGTCCGACCTGGAGACAGACACCTCTGCCTACTCAGGCTCAGGCTACATACTTACTCAACATTTAAGATAACCACTCTGTGAATTTGGACTACGGCTCAACCTCACTAAGACTGAGTACCTTGAATGTGGTTCCCAGACAGATGGGATCATCATAGTAGATGGCACTCCTCTACCAAAGGCTCTTCACATCTCCGATACCTTGGCTCCGTTGTGAGACCTGATGGTGACACAGTCTCGGATGCCCGTGCAAGAGTGAATGCTGCATGGATGAAGTGGCGCCAGGTCACAGGCGTTCTTTGTGACCGCAAGATCCCTTTGCGCCTCAAAACTAAGATCTATCAATCAGTCGTCCGCCCTGTTGCTTAGTATGGAGCTGAATGCTGGCCTAATACAAAGAAACATTAACAAGCCTTGCACTCAATGGAGATGCGGATGCCACGATGGTCCTTGGGAATTACAAGGCTGGATCATATTAAGAACGAAGACGTCCGCAATACTCTTGGAATTGCCCCTATTCCAGCCAAAATGAGGGAGACTCGGTTGCGGTTGCTCGAGAAAATACAGAGTCCATTGTAAGAAAGTCACTTGCTCTCGAGCCTGATGGACAAAGACCTCTAGGACGACCAAAAAGGCGTTGGATGGATACCCTACACGACGAAATGCGCATCGTAGGTCTTCGTCCTATAGATGCAGCAAACCGCAACAAATGCAGAGCAAGGTGCAGAGTGGCGGACCCCAAATAATAATTGGGAACAACGCCAGAAAAATGACTATGTATTTATCTGAAAAGTGAACGCGCGTTCAAATTGAAATAATACTTTCAGACGACTTTGCGCAATATTATCTATTATAATGAATATAATTTAATATAATAATCACGTTATTTGCACAGGCGGATGACCACGGTAAAGCGTCCATTACCAACCGCACACCCAGGCAACTTTCCAGTCTGAGCGACAGAATATGTTCCCAATATATTCCCAATTACTGGAAGCGAAAAATAACCTGAAAAGACTTACATGTGATTAAAACATGTATAGCCTATATTTGTTATGGACTACAGGTGATAAATTGAGTCTTTCCTTATGAAAGTTGGCAACCCTAGCTGTCAAAATAGTGCAAAGTTACAGTAAACGAACTATACACATGGAGACGACACACATCTGTCGCCAGCTGAATCTCATGAAGGAGACTCGTCTTTCTGACACATTCCAGCAGCCGGCCGTCACGTAAATAGCACCACACGCAAACTGTTCGGCGATGAGCGATCCTCTATAAACAGTTCGCCAGATACACGTTGCTACGCGCAGTTATCCCAACTGGAGGTTGTCACGGAGCAACGAACTAATAGAACATGAAGTATACATCCAGATGTATTTTAAAGGATTAAAAATTAGTTCCTTCCACATCGCCATCACCACTAAAGCATCCAGTGTTTAGAAAAGACTGTGGAGCCTTATGGCGACAGTGTTGCTAACTCTAGGCACAGGTAGCGCTGACGTCATACGTTATGTTCACCCGCTTCGAGTACTGCGCTTTCATAAGTTAGCGAGACAACACAACCCCAGCAGCTACCTGAAATAGAACACGCCCAGGAAGGAGCAGTTTTGCAGGTGTTAACGGATTCGACCAGTATTAAGGATACCGTACGCGAAGAGAACCAATAACGACATTCGTTTCGATTACTGATTGACAGATGTCGAGAGCACAACCCTCCCTTCCTTCTCGGATATACTGTATGCTGACGATGTTAATTTTTACGTCAGCAATACTGTTGATCATCACCTTTTTTGGTGTTGTTGTTAGGCTATAATTTAGTTTCTTTCAATTCTATTCTTGTTGTTTTGTTTAGATTAATATTTGTAATATTGTTGTGAGTTAGCCGTGCGGTTAGGGCGCGCTGCTGTGAACTTGTATTCTCGAGATAGTGTGTTCGAACCCAACTGTCGGCAGCCCTGCTTCGATCGAACAGAAAATAAAACAGACACACAACAATAACACCAATGACGAATAGTGCTTCAGAACTTATGTTGCCGGCGGAACTGAGAACGTGCTCCACTCCGGGCGAGCATGCAGCACAGGACGAGGCTCTTCTTTCCAGCGTGCTAACCTCGAAAATGTTTAAATAACTAAGACGTAATATAAACGATACTTGTATGCAATAACAAAGGTAATCAATTGGCAGATAATTGTAGGAAACTTTTATGACGAAATATACACACATCAAAAAAAGTTTTGCATCACCTCGGTTCCAAGAGTTCCGGAACCGTTAAATACAAAGGGAATAGAGATCAACACAAACAACATTTCAGCTCGTTTTATTGCTCATGAGACCCACACATTGCATGTTGTACCATCATACAGCTAGACTTTCAGCATTTGTGGTCCAGATTGCAGTACACACCACTACCTCTAATACCCAGTAGCACGTCCTCTTGCATTGATGCATGCCTGTATTCGCCGTGGCATACTATCCACAAGTTCATCAAGACACTGTTGGTCCAAATTGTCCCACTCCTCAACGACAATTCGGCGTAAATCTCTCAGAGTGGTTGGTGGGTCAAGACGTCCATAAACAGCCCTTTTCAACATATCCCAGGCATGTTCGATAGGGTTCATGTCTGGCGAACATGCTGGCCACTGTAGTCGAGCGATGTCGTTATCTTGAAGGAACGCATTCACAAGATGTGCACGATGAGGTCGAGAATTGTCGTCCATGAAGACAAATGCCTCTCCAATATTCTGCCGATATGGTTGCACTATGGGTCGGAGGATGTCATTCAGGTATCGTAAAGCCGTTTCGGAGCCTTCCATGACCACCAGTGGCGCACGTCGGCCCCACATAATGCCACCCCAAAACATCAGGGAACCACCACCTTGCTGCACTCGCTGGACAGTGTGTCTAAGACGTTCAGCCTGACCAGGGTGCCTCCAAACACGTCTCCGACGATTGTCTGGTTGAAGGCATATGCGACACTCATCGGTGAAGAGAACGTGATGCCAATTCCGTGGGGTCCATTCAGCATGTTGTTGGGCCCATCTGTACCGCGCTGCATGGTGTCGGGGTTGCAAAGCTGGACCTCGCCATGGACGTCGGGAGTGAAGTTGCGCATCATGCAGCCTATTGCGCACAGTTTGAGTTGAAACACGACGTCCTGTGGCTGAACGAAACGCATTATTCAACATGGTGGCATTGCTGTCAGGGTTCCTCCGAGCGGCAATCCGTAAGTAGCGGTCATCCACTACAGTAGTAGCCCTTGGGCGGCCTGAGCGAGGCCTGTCATCGACAGTTCCTGTATCTCTGTACCTCCTCCATGTCCGAACAACATCGCTTTGGTTCACTCTGAGACGCCTGGAAACTTCCCTTGTTGAGAGCCCTTCTTGACACAAAGTAACAATGCGGACGCGATCGAACTGCGGTATTGACCTTCTAGGCATGGTAGAACTACAGACAACATGAGCAGCGTACCTTCGTCCTGGTGGAATGACTGGAACTGATCGGCTGTCGTACCCCCTCCGTCTAATAGGCCCTGCTCATGCATGGTTGTTTACATCTTTGAGCAGTTTTAGTGACATCTATGAACAGTCAAAGGGACTGTATCTTGGATACAATATACACAGTCAACGTCTATATGCCGGAGATCTGGGAACCGAGGTGATGCAAAACTTTTTTTGATGTGTGTATATATGTTCCGAGTTCCTTCATGATAAAAGGTGAGGTAACAAAAGCAGTGTAGGGGGCGTTTCCGTTAAAAAGTAAAAGCCCTTAAGACCCACAGTCTCTTCTAAACGCTGGATGTTCTTATAGAAGGGGAAGTTTCGGTAAATAAAACAGATACCGGCAGCTAGCTCTTCACTTGCTCATCCCCTCCTCCTGTATACTAATGCAGCGTAAAACATTTGCCACGCTAAGCAGTATTTACCCTTTCACGAATTGATTGCCGGCGGTCGAGTTGGGAACTATTCTTTGTTTACTTGCGTCACACGTCAGCCTGCTTCGTTGGCAGGTGCAGTTGCGCGAGGAGGATATGACTCAGCTCCAGTAGCCTCAGCCATCGTTTAACTGTCCGTGGTAACATGAGCTCCTATGACGCTTATCTGACGCAATGCTACTTGACTTATGTGCAGACTGCACTCTGTCATCACTGTGTCCTCCACTTCGCTCCCGGCGCTCATGCTACAATAAACAACAAACGCTCAGCGGCATTCAAATGTTGAATGGGTAATACTGGCTTATTAGACTGAACGTGTCGGAGGTAATATGTCAATGTTCTCAGACAGGGAAGTATTCGGCACGGTCACCGCTCCTACTGCTGAGCTCTCACGGTCAAGTGCAGAGTTAGTCCTAAATATAATTTCAACGAAATTTATTCAAATAACATTGGGGAAGCTAATTATTTCAAAAGTTGTTGTTCATTCTTTAGGGGCTTTTGCGACATCGTGGTTATGCAGCCCCGTGTACTAGGGTGTGTGTAGAAGATGTCTGATAACATGTGTTACTGTGATGTCTGTAGATTTAATAGCCGAAGTGTGAAGGATCTGACGATGATCGCGTGACGATCGAAACTGATCATCCAAGTGTGTTTCTTCTTCCTTCAATTCAGCCAACTAGGGACCACATCAGTTCAACTGTCTCTTCTTCTGAACTCTAACTACCGCCCAGTGTTCCCGCATTCGTCTCCGGTGTTCTTTTATCTCTTGGGACCACGCCTTCCCTGTCTTCAGTTTCGGCTTTTCCTGGAAACCTTTGTGCGTACGTAGTTTTCCTGAAGTGGAACACGCTCCTGGATATCTTTAGGGGAAATTTCCATTTCTCGTAGATCTTTCTCAACTTTCGTAAACCATGCCCCCTTGGTTTTCTTATCTTGAAAGTACGTCAATATCCGTTTTGATATCCTGCCTGGGCTCATTCGTGTCACGTGGCTATAAAAGGCAATCCTTCTTTTTCGAATCGTGTCACTGATCTTCTCCAAGTGCTTGTACAATTCGTGGTTGTGACGCCTTCTGTACTCGCTGTTTTCTTTGATGGGACCCAGGATTTTCCTCAAAATCTTCCTTTCTTTAGCCTCTAGTTTTTCCATTAGACCTTTCTTGTTCATTATTAGAGTCTCAGTGTGTTTATTAATATCATGTAATTTTCTTTTTCAGGATTAGGGAACCATTACAATTGGGTACAGTCGTGTTGCCAACAAACTAGACCCATTTGTTTCCACGGGTGAATCTATAGAAAATGTGGATTGCTAGGCAGTGTAGTGCCCAAAGCTTGAGGAGCACCACAGGATGTCTCGCGACGTATTCAAAAAGCAAATGGCGCATTTGTTCGACTCGACTGCTCGAGTCCAAGCTCTGTGAACTTGAGGGGTGAGGTGACGTGGGATGCGGGAAGAGAAGAGCCTGTCAACAGCCCGCCGCGTTATTTGGAATTCTTGTCTATTCCAATATTGCTAACATAGGGCCGTTGCCTAAACCGCTGTGGTGTTGCGAGTGAGTGAGTCGCCGACCAATGTATTTGGTTCTGTTGCTACGCACGGACCGGGAACCCGCCATATCAATCCTCATAATCCGTGATCCACATTCCTCTCAGGTTCACAGAGCTTGGATTCGAGCAGTAGTTACGGTGTTGGAGTTTTAAGGGGTGGAACAGCTAGGTCATCTGCCCCTCTTATCATGGATTAAATTATACAAATTTAGAGCCTAAGTAAGAAATGTTCAAAAAATTAAAAAAAAAACAATAAAACTAAGAATTATAACAATAAACAAAAATTACGGGAAAACAAAAGTTATGAATTCAAAAAAGAACAAGTCTTGAGTAATAATCGCTTGTAAATTTAATTTGCTGACCCTAACCCGCTCTCACGTATAAAGTGGATGACGAGATCAGCAGCTTCCACGTCATTGACTAATAAAGGATGTTTCACTCAAAGTGCGGCGCGTGACGAGCACATGGCATCTCGCTGATCTTGGGGTCGAGAGAGCGCCGGTACGAATCGCATGTAAATAACAAGCACACATAATAACACATAATCAAAGTAAAATCATTGTCACTGAAGATGTGGAAAATGTCTTCCACTTGCATCTACACATTTGTGGCATCTTCTAAGGAAATTTTCATACACGCATTAGTTCATCTACCGAGATCCGGGTGAGTTAGCCGTGGTGGTTACGGCATGACTGATGGCAGTCGCTCACATCCGGGAGGCGAGGAGGTTCGAATCCCCCCGCCGGCAACCTTGAAGATGGTCTTCTGTGGTTTCCCATCTTCCTTCCAGGCAAATGCCGGGGTTGGTCCCTAACTATAGGCCACAGCCGCTACCTTCCAACTCCTCGTCCTTACATTCCAACTTCCCTCCTTCCCTCCCCAACGGTATTTGTAGCTCACCCATTGGGTGTCCGTCTCGAAGCAGCTACAAAACTGGCGAGCCGAACATGTCCTCGGACACTCCCGGCACTAAAAGCCATACGCTAAAAAAAAAAAAAAAAAAAAAAAAATCTACCGAGATAGCCTCAATTTCTTTCGTGATATTTAGTTTGAGTTCATCTAGTGTGTGAGGGCTTGTTGCATAATCCTCATTTTCCCCCTTAAATAAAAATTCAAGCAGTAAGCTTTAACACTCAGCAATACTACGTTATAAAATTTTGAAACACAATAACAATTAAACAATAACCACGGGCACACGTTATAAACTTATAACACGTACAACTTAAAATAGGATGTAAACGAAAAACGAAGTCAACTTTGTCAAATCCAAGTAGCTAGTAGCTTGTAGTTTAACGTGACCGTTAATCTCGAGATCATGATCCACGGGACCTCCTTTTTTTTACGTGGAATCCGAACCACAGGACATGGCATTTCACTTCGAAAATCTCACATGCATTGACCGGGAATCGAACCCGCACCGCCTTGGTGAGAGGCGTACAGCTAGACCGCTGAGCCAGCGTCGCAACTGTCTCAGCTCCGTGTTGCCATATGCTCGCCTGACTTTATGCTCTACCTTCTACAGGGCACCTGAGAATGTTCTCCGCAGTGGTTACGTGCAGCTGTGAGTGGTTGCCTCATCGGTTTAGTTGGTAGCACGGTGTCTTTGACGGGGTGAATCCCACACGTGTGGGCTGTAGCCTGTCGAAATCGTCAGTGTGTATTCCAATTAGCGAGCGTATGTGTCATCAGCACTTCCAGCATCTGTTATGAATGGCTGTGGTGAGTACAGAGTATACTGTTTGCTTGTTATTAGGGAACACAGCGATGACAGAATGTATTCTGCACATAAGTCAAGCAGCATTGCGCGCCATAGGAGCTCATGTCACCACGGACAGTTAAACGATGACAGAGGCTACTTGAGCTGAGTCATATCCTACTCGCGCAACTGTACCTGTCAACGAAGCAGGCTGACGTGTGACACAAGTAAACAAAGAATAGTTCCCATCTCGACCGCCGGCAATCATTTCGTGAAAGGCTAATATGATGCAAGCGGCAGCCGTGCTGCCAACGTAACTGCTGTAGCTAGCTCTCGCAGACGCATGTAGGCGCTGCGGAGAACATTCCCGGACTCACTGTACCTGCAGCTCTGCGTCAGCCGTGCGGCTGGCCCCACTTTGAGTGAAAGACCCTGTATAATAGGGCGTATAATAGTTAGTTATTGTTGTTTAAGGGGTGGAACTACGAGGTCATCTGCCCCTAGGCCCTATAATGACCTAGATGTTGTGCTACTGTGTGAGAGAACCTGTCAGCACTGTTCTTGGCTCACTGCGACAGGTGCTGATGGTTTGTAGCTACCTGGCCCAAAACAACTGTGAACATGAGGGAGGAGCCAGATTCACGCGATCACCCGCGCCAGCCAATTGCATAGCGCGGCGTTGCCTAGTTAACTACGCATCTGGGCTCGCTGTGCCGTACGAAATCCCTATTTTTCCCCGCGCACGAAAATCATTAATTATCCAATTATTTAGATGAACCTATGTTACAGAGCTAAACATTCTGAAGCTGACTGTGCAAACCCCATGACGATACGACCAGCCGTTCGGGAGATATCATCTGCTCTTGAACTGAAGGGATAATTAGAGCGAAGATTGGTTAGGTGTTGAAATATTTAGTTTCGCTGGGGAAGATAGCTAAGAGTGACAGCATTGCTGTATCAATTCAGTAGTGGAGCTTACAGAAGTTAGTGCTGTGAGCTGAAGTTTTGAATTCATAACAATGTTCCTTAGCAAGCCGAGTGGCAGTCGAACAGCGAGGCAAGAAAAATACTTGTCAGGGTATACGGCCTTTTAAAGAACCTTTCGAATACAGAAGTACGTGAAAACACAAAATCTGATAACCTGTGTTGTTGTGTTGTCAACAATTGTTTTCTTTTTTAAAATTGAGTCGAATAAAACTCACCTCTTCACAGTATTACCTCACGAGGCATAGAGTACCCGGTTCTAACTCTTGAGACCAGAACTAAATGTCTTGATTGAGCCGTGAATCGAATCTGGACATCATGGGTGACAGCAAGAGTTTTTGTTGTTGTTGTTGTTGTTGTTGTTGATGATGATTGTTGTAGGGGCTTTGTGACATCGTTGCCATGTAGCCCCGTGTATTTGGGTGTGTGTGTGGAATTTATATGATAACCTGTGACACTGATGTCTCTACTAGTGTGTATATTTGTAATTGAGGAAGGATTTTCGTAGGAAACGGCTGTGGCCTTACGTTAGGTACCATCCCGGCATTTGCCTGGAGTAGAAAAGAGAAACCACATTCAGGATGACTGAAGTAGGAATCTAACCCACATCTTCCCAGCTTTGCCTCACGAGATTGAGCGTACCCTGTTCCAGCCCTCAGACTAAAATTAAATAGCTTGGCAGAGCCGGGAATCGAACCCGGACCTCTTGGGCGACAGCCAAGAATGCTGGCCGCTATAACAGTAGGTGCTCACTTGCACGAATAACGTTTGTGTGACATCTTATATCTGCCTCATATCACATTGTGTGCAATCCGTTGTGAGGATAGATATTCGTAGGATTAGGTCCCCCAGCTAGCTCGTACATGCACTTACATTCGGAGCGCCTTGTGTTCAGGGAGAAGGTCGTGAGTATACTGCGAGCGTAGAGCTGTGTCACCTCCGCAAGTCCCGCTGTGGCAACTGTGCTCCGCTGGACGCACGCTAATGGGCGAGCCCATGTTCACAGTTGTTTTGGGTCTGGTATAGTTAAGATTACGAGAAGTGACATGCTTGTTGTATAATAATAACGAATGTTTGTAACAGTCATCAGGTCGTCACCACAAATAGATATCGAGTGGATTTATTGGCACTGTCTATGAATGAACTGTCTGCAGGGAGAGTGCTTACTGTCATTGTGCAGTGAGGAATGGGCGCCAGGTTATAAGTCAACTGGTTATCACACTCACATGAAATGTTTCATGAAGAATAAAACAGAAAGACGTGTCTTCATGGCAAATGAGAATTATTTGTAACAGTAAAAACAATAGTCTGCGGCTTCGGTGCCGTGGTTGGTAGCATGCTGCTCTTCTATGCCCAAGATCGCGGGTTCAAACCCGGTCGAAGTCGTTGGATTTTTAAGAGCGTTAAAAAACCCTCAGTATGCCTTCCTTCGGACGGGAAGTAAAGCCGGCGGTCCCATGTCATAGATTTATGGCATGTTAAAGAACCTTCCAATAATTGCACCTGTGTGAAGCTAAATTATAGGTTAAACATATGACTAACGCTCTTAGGTTCCAACGTTCGTCATCAGGAGCTAACTGCGGTGGCATCTGGTAACCAAGTTCTGAACTAGTAGTCGTTGACGGTGGCGTTTAGCGGCATAAGTAGGAACTACTTGAAAAAATTCCTTGTCTGCAGTCCTTACTTGAATTAAAATAGATACACAGACTAATACAGCCATCACAATTAACACCGGTTATCAGACAGATTCTACACACACCCAAAGTACATGGGGCTACATGACCGCGTTGTCGCAGCCCCTAAACTGAGGAACCAACCAAAAAGAAGAGTATTTTATGGTTCAGCTCGAAAATAGCCTATGACTGAAAAGTTGATTTTGATTTGCGACATCGTGGTCGTGTAGCCCCGTGTATTTGGATGTGTGTGTAGAAGTTGTCTGATAACCTGTGTCACTGTGATGTCTGCACTAATGTGTAAATTAGTAATTGAGGTAGGATTTGGGTAGGAAGCGGCCGTGGCCATAAGTTAGTTACCATCGAAATTTAATGATTTTCATTCGGTCAACACGATTATACCCAATTGTAATGGATGGTTACATAAACCTGGAAAAAATACATAATAAATACACTTGGATGACCAGTTTCGATCGTCAAGCGATCATCATCAGATCCTTTACACTTAGGGTATCAAATCTTCGTTTATAAGTATGGGAATGGTATTTACAAAATATACACGTCTTATTTAGTTGCAGTAGTGATTATACTAGCACAACCTGTTGTCAATATATGTGTAATGGACCTACTTATGTTAATTGCCTCTATCAACATACAAAATTTCAGTTTGATTGCTGTAATCGATTCGTAGATATTGAGAACCGTTTAAATATTTCGGACGGTCGCCATCTTGGATTTTTATATACGGTATGTAGGCCTCATATTTATGTACTATTACATGATGATTATTGTGTTGATGCAGACTATTATTCAAACTTCAATCGCATGATTAGGACACAAGAAATAAAAACCAGATTTTAAACTTTCGCACATCCGCCATCTTGTGGTAATGAAAACAATTGAAATAAATTAGATGCCAGTGGATTAAAATTTGTATTAGCATATACCGTACCAAGTTTCACTGTGCTCGGATGGTTAAATCGCGAGAAACGTTCATTTAAATATTTAAATTTCGCGTCGCCGCCATGTTGAATTTGTGATCACCAGGTTATTGAAAGTCCCATATGTAAACTTATGTTTATAGCCTCTATCAGCATACAAAATTTCAGCTTGATTGCTGTCATAGATTAATTTCCAACACGATGTTAGATAGCATCTCGGCATTTGCCTGGAGTAGACGTGGGAAAAATACGGAAAACCACTTCCAGGATGGCTGAGGTAGGAATCGAACCCACATCTTCTCAGTTTTGCCTCACGAGGCTGAGTATACCCCGTTCAAGCCCTCAGACCAGAGCCGGGAATTGAACCCGGGTCTCATCTCAATTTTGCCCCACAGGGCTTAGTGTACCCCATTCTAGCCCTCAAACCAGAATCATATTTCTTGACAGAGCCAGGAATCGAACCCTGGCCTCTTCGCAGATGCGCTCACGAGAGTGAGTGTACTCCATTCTAGCCCTCAGGCCAGAATTATATTTCTTGGCAGAGCTGGGAATCGAGCCCTGGCCTCTACTCAGGTTTGCCTCACGAGGCTGAGCGCACCCCATTCCAGCCCTCAGGCCAGAATTAAATTTCTTGACAGGAGTCGGGAATCGAACTCGGGCTTCTGTGGTGAAAGGATAGTGGAAGGCAGTATTAAGAATGACTCCCTTGGCCTCGAGAGCCAGAATACGAGTACCATCTATGGTGTAAAAGGACAAGAAGATGATCAAGGAAAGAAAGGAGTATTCAACTCGGAGGACCATGATAGCCTACCCACATCCCTCAAGCTCCGAGCTCAGGTTTCATTACAGCGCTAGTTTTAATGAATTTCTTCATTCCTTGTATGAGCCTCAGGGGGAAGATGACCTCGCTGTTCCGCCCCTTAAAACCACAACAATCAATTTTAGTGACTGATTCCGCGGTGACAGTCATGAATGCTAGCCAGTACGCAATGAGACGGACATGATAATGTTTATGACAGCCCTGTGCGGTTAAACAGAACGTTATCCGCCCGACTGTTATCTGCATCCGCCCCGCATCCGCACGACTGTTATCCGCGTCCGCACGTTTGTTACCCAAATCTGCTGACATTACAATAATATTTTTAGCCTACTTTTCACATTTTGCAAAAATGAGGAAGAAGTAGACTTATGAGATCGATCCGGGAAAATGTGTGTCCGTCTGTCTGTCTGTCCTTCTGTCTGGCTGTGTGTGTGTCCCCCCCCCCCCTATCAACTCCTAAACGTCTGCAGCAATCAAAACCAAATTTAGTATTTGTAAAGATGTGCACCGGAATATCTCACGTCCATATTTGAAAATGATGTCAGTGCTACCAACTGCTGAAAAAACGCACTAGAAATTTGAGCTCCATGTTGGATATCTTGCAAGGTATGCATGGGAGCTATTCCAAAATTGGCACACATGTAGATAATACTATTTCAGTTTAATTTCCAGGAGGTCAACCATGACAGTGTTGCCAAAATAATTTTAAGCCTTCTGATATGTCCAATGTTCAAATGCATATAACTTCTACACTATCAATTGGATTTCAACCAAATTTTGTATGTAATATCTGTACATAAACAGATATGACTGAGCGTATTCTTAAGAGCCACCAGGGCTGCCAACTGTTAATAATTGCTCTCTTTATTTTTTTTATCCAAATACCAATATATCAGAAAGTATACAAGCCAACTGCTTTAAACTATGCACACGCATATTCTGACATTTTAGATTAATTTGGAGTAACTTATATACGTCAGTTCTACCAACATAATTATAAGCCTGCTGATACGACCAATTTTTAAATACATGTAACTTCTATACTATCAGTTGGATTTCAACCAAATTTCGTATGTGCTATGTGTACCATATCAGATATGACTATAAGTATTGTTAAGAGCAATCAGAGCTGCCAACTGTTAATAAATGCTGTCTATATTTATTTTACACTAATATCAATATACCAGAAAGTATGCAAGCCAACAGTTCTATACTTTGCACATGTATAGCACCTGACATTCTAGATTAATTTGGAGTAATTAATACAAGGCAGTGCTGCCAACATGATTCTGTGTCTGCTGATATGTCCAATTTTAAAATATATGTAACTTCTATACTAACAAATGGATTTCATCCAAAATTGGCACAACAAGATATCATAATATTTCAGATTATTTCTGACCAGCACACGCATGGTATTATTGCCAACATGCTTTTACGCGTGCTGATAGATCCAATGTCTAACTGCATGTAACGTCCATTGGACTTCAACCAAATGTTGTATTCTGTACCTTACGAGATTGAACTAAGAATATATTCAGTCGCCAGGGCTGCCAACTGTAGTGCTCTATTAGGCTACATTATACCAGGTATATTTTGATCTAATTAGATATTTCGATATTACCAACTTAATTTCGTCATTATTCTAGATAGGTTCATATACTGTAGAATAATCATTGGCATGAAAAGTAGGCTGTATAGTTCTTCACGGAACTTCTTGTTAATTTATTAGATAACTAGCAACCCACCTCGGCTTCGCCCGGGAATAGTTATGAATGCATTAAATTATAAGCGCTTTTCTTTCGATATCAATGAACTACTACCTATATCCGTTTTACGTCCCGGCATGATGGGTTAAAATCACTGACTGGACTATTAATTATATTATCTTGGAGATGTATGGGCAACGAATTCTTGTCAGACGTAATTAAGAATGGCGAGGTGTATGAAATACAAATCCCCCTTCTGTCCAATCTTAAATTGATTGTGTATTTTGCGGAACGAGAAGTTCACATTCGAAATTAAGAAATGCCGAGTTGCTCTTCCTGGAGAATGGCGAGGTGCATGAAACACAAATCCCCCCGCCGTCCAATCTTAACTGTGTATTTTGTGGAACGGAAAGTTCACAGGCGAAATGAAGAGTTGCACTTCCAGGGATTGGCGAGGTGCATGAAACACAAATCTCCCTTCCGTCCAATCTTAACTTGTCTGTGTATTTTGCGGAACGAAAAGTTCACAGGCGAAATGAAGAAAAGCCGAGATGCACTTCCAGGGAATGGCGAGTTGCATGAAACACAAATCCCCCTTCCGTCCAATCGTAACTGGACTGTGTATTTCGCGGAACGGAAAGTTCACAGGCGAAATGATGAAAAGCCGAGTTGCACCTCCAGAGAAACTCCAAACACAGCCACCCTTCTGAAGTCCTAACCACAGAACACTATAGGTCTTAACTCAACACGACTCGACAGTTTGCTGCTGGCTGTATCTGGGGTAATAGGTTCGCCCGCTATTTAGGTTGTAACAGGGGTGATAGACTCGCCCTTAGCTAGCTTGTAAACTGTCGCCTCAGTATTTGAATGGACATGGTTGGAAGAAATGAAAACGTAAAAACACTTATAGTGGGCGATGTATTGAAGATAGAGATATGCTCTCCAGGACTTCTTTGTAGAACTTTTCATGCTGAACAATTCTTACACTCATAGTATTTAGATATTTTTAACGGTTTGCCCAGCTTACAAAGCGCTCGGACGCCCCCCCCCCCCCCCCCCTTTCTTTCTTCGACTTTTTCACTGAAATCGTTACTGCTCGGCTTCCTTTGATCATAAATAAATTATTTTCTACATGAATAATCCTCGAGATATCCTTTACAGAATGGTGAAAACCGCATCAAAATCCATCCAGAGGTTCTCGAGTTTACCCGTGACATACAAGAATCAGGGACTTTGTTATATACTAAGTAGAGAAGTATTAAAGCAACACATTTAGACATTTGAGGAGAAATTCGTTCCCCTAGGCTACGTATGAATCGCAAGGCAATGTTGACTGAGTTTTGTCCCTATGAGTAATGGCAAGTGAAACAGCGGGTGGCACTTATTTAGTCGTCGGATATACACACGCAGGCAAGCGGAGGTATAAAGGACTTTTTTTTTTGTAAAAGTCAACACTAATTGAGGCTTCTCCCACTTCTCTATTATTCTCATATAATCGAAGCGAGAGCAAATAGGGAAATAACAAGAAACGTGAAAGACGCAGATCTTAGCAAAAACTGGACGTTGTGCTGTCACAAAGTGATTTCTCGTGACTCATGGGATGAAAATTCCATTTACTGTAGTTTGAAATTGAACTGTTTTGTTCGTGGCTATAGAGGGTTAGAAAGCAGGGGTAAACCTACGAAGAGATGGTTATAAGTTCCCTCACTTTCCTCGTCAACGAGCGGCGACTCAAAAGTAAGGCAGTAGCACACGCCGACAATAATCATTGTTCGCTACTGACCAATAGAATGCTTCCTCTATCACTCCACGTGGACTCCAAAGTCGTGCCCTGGCGGCTAGCTCGCGTGCCACGCAGGTATCAGATTTCCAGTGTTGCACATCTGCACGTAGTTCTGTCCAGTCCCGCTGCTTGCTCTCAGTGGCTACGGTGGAAAGTTAACATGGCTGTGCCTAGCGCTGGGAAATTCTTTTGGCCTCAGGCAACCATGGAATGTTAACATATCCGCCCAGCTAGATTTCAAAGGCGAGCCGCGCGTTAACGAGGAAAGTGCTAGAACTAAAGATTGGGAGTTTAATGCTTTTAAGGTGGGAGGTGTTCAGCTACTGATCATTACTATTCTATCCAAAACAGAGTTGTTATTGTTGTTTATCATTTGAGGGCCTTGGACTTCGAGGATTTCGGAGGAGGAGGTCGGGGCCTTAAGTTAGAAACCATCCCGGCATTTGCCTGGAGTAGAAGCGAGAAACAACGGAAATTCACGTCCAGTATGGTTGAGGTGGGAATCGAACCCACCTCTTCCAAGTTTCGCCACACGAGGCTGAGTTACCCCTTTCCAACCCTCAAACCATAATTAAAATTCTTGGCAGAGCCGGGAATCTAACCCGGACCTCTTGTGGTGACAGCCAAGATTGCTAGCCGCAATGTGATAAATAAAATAGTTCTATGTGAGAATTCTTCAAAATCGATTCAACAGATCATGAAGAGGGTTATTTGATGTTTTCATTTGATACGATCCACAAATATAAAAGTAGAAATAGTATACTCGTAGATGTGCTATTATTCTTCAAAGAGAATAACAAATAATCATAAATGATGTGAAACACTCACGTGGATCAAAAGTCTATTCTAGCTTTGAACTGCTGTTTTATTGAACAATTTACGAATTGGGTCGATGTTGTGTGAGATAAATTAGGTTATTTTAGATCACTCTCCTTCTTTATAACTGTGTTTTAACATGTAGTATTCTTTTATTTCAGGTAGGTTAACCAGCAACTTCTAGAGCGACTTATCAGATATTATCAGCCCCTAGTTGGTAAGTCGCACTAACTCACCAATACTATCGTCACCACTCCCATCCCCCCTCCCCTGCAGCTCGAAGAAGTGCAGTAACTCGACATGGCATTGACTCAATAAGTGGGCGTAAGATTCAAAATGTGGATTTTGTGCCATATTAATCTATGGACTTTTAACTTTCTAATGGTTCATTTATTTTTTCATATCTCGCTCCTGAGGCCACCTTTCTTATACTTTCCCTCCATTGTGATTCCTAGTAGTAAACACACCAAAGTGCATTTTTATTTTTATTTCTATTAGACGATAGATACAAAAATAACTTTTAAGAAAGATGGTTGGTTGGTTCCTCAGTTTGTTTGTTTTTTTTATTTTTTATCGTATGGCCTCGGGTGCCGGGTGCAAGCTTTGTTATTTAACATCCAGAGGGTAGTTTCCATGCCGAATTTTGTTGTTCCTTGAAGCACTATGAAAGTCAATATATCTAAGCCCCTTGACACTATAGCGCTTTCTAGTACTGTAGAGAAATGAGGAACTTTGTGTTGGCGGAAAATCCCGAGATTAATTTTACCATTATGAACACGCCCTACTGAATTCAAATGGGTTCTTTAACATGTCAACAACGTATAACATGCGTGTCGTGATTTTTGCCGCCCTTCAAAAATCACTTACCACGGCAAGAGCGAACCTGCAAGCTTGGGGTTAGTAATCAGACACAATAACCACTCACCTGTCATGGCAAGTGGTTCCTCAGTTTAGGGGCTGCGATAACGTGGCCCTGAATAGGCCTAGCCTCGTGTACTTGGGTGTGTGTGTGTAAAATCAGTCTGATAACCGGTGTTAATTGTGATGGCTGTATTAGTGTGTGTTATCTGTAATTCAGGTAAGGACTGCAGACGTTCAATTTCAGGTAGTTCCTACTTTTGCTACTAAACGACACCTAGCTGTGAACGTGGATACTAGATGCCACCGCAACCGGCACCTGGTGGCGAACGTTGGAACTAATATAGCGTTATCAAATCTAACCTACAAATTTTAGCTTCACTTAGTTAGTGGGAGGATCTTTTACTGTACTTGCCATAAATCTATGACATGGGTCCATCGGTTTTACTTCACCTTCGAAGGAAAGCATACTGAGGGATTTTTAAAACGCCTTAAAAAATTCGACGACTTCGGCTGGGTTTGAACCCGCTACCTTGGGCATAGAAGCTCAGCATGCTACCAAATACGCCACCGAAGCCGCCGGATAAATCTTTGATTATAATTTCTCGCTAAAACTTTTTTCTGGATAAAAAATTTCCCTTTTTCGGAATGTTTCAACTTACAAAGCTGAAATTTGTATATGTAATTCCTTCTTATAGCCTACGTGTTATATTTTATTAATGCAGCCAATTAACACTTCCGTTTTTTTTAATCTTAGTTTAATTTTGCCAGATGGAAATGTTCATGTAAGTGCTGTTAAAATTATGAAATTTAAAAAAATGAAAACTCAAAACTACATTATTTTTAAGAAGCTATTGTTAAAGTAAGGAGACAGTCTTCTCGAACATCCATGAAAAAAATCGATTAGTTCCTGTTAGTTTCTGAGAAAAAGGCAAATAAAGAGTTGGAAATTACCATGGACATTCCGGAGTCCTTTAAGCCATGCTGTTTGAATAGCTGCCCAAATTTCCCTGGTATCACTAGGTGCAGAACCTTTTTTTCGACTTGCTCTCTCGACCACTTCCCATAAATGTTGGATTGGATTCATATCGGGGGAACTTGCTGGCCACTCCCTTCTTTGGAGCTCTCCATAATGCTCTTCTAACCAGTCCTCGACATCCGCAGCCCGATGAGATGGCTGGAACATCCCATCGTTATCAGGAATACTGAAGTCTATGAACGGCTGCAGATGGCCAGCAAGGGGAGTTGTGGAGGTTACCATTGTGTTTTGTGGGTATATGGATAAGTGGACCCAACCCATGCCATATAAACACACCCCACACCAATAGCGAACCACCGCCAGTCTACACGGTGCCTTGTTGACAACTGGGAACCATGGCCTCATTGGGTTTGCGCCATCAACCCGGAACAATCTGTATCATGACTCATCGTACCATTCCTCGGGGATTGAATTAGCAACCTCGCGAGCTGTCACCCCTTAGGTCCGGGTTCGGTTTCCGGTTCCACCAAGAAATTAAATTCTGATCTGAGGTCTAGAACGGGGTACACTAAGCCTCGTGAAGCAAAGCTGAAAAAAGGTGGGTTTTCCGTAGTCTCCCAATTCTACACCACACAAATGACTGGATGGTACCTGATTAACGGCCACGGCTGCCTCCTCCCTATTTTAGTCCCATACAAATGCACACACACACACCAATCAGACACCAAAATAACACATAGCCTATTATTAGACAACTTATACACACATTCAACAACAACAACAACAACAACTTAGTTTTAGGTCATGGGGCGCTAGTTTTCATATCAAGCAGTTTCTCAATTGTCCTCACGAGGCTGAGTACATCCCATCCCACACCTCAAGTTAGGTCTTACGTCCCTGGTGGAGCTTCGTGCTGTTGGGAATGTACATAACGTGTCTGATAATCTGTATTATTCATGAAATAGTGTTTCTTTTATTAAATTTAA
The DNA here is from genome assembly GCA_946902985.2 of Meconema thalassinum. Classification (NCBI taxonomy): domain Eukaryota; kingdom Metazoa; phylum Arthropoda; class Insecta; order Orthoptera; family Tettigoniidae; genus Meconema; species Meconema thalassinum. Next base: position 77,305,753 of record OX336401.1, on the reverse strand, counting down.
GGCCTTGTTTGTAAAGGTGGCGGCCCTACACCATGGTAATGATTTCTTCAAATTTTAGGTATTTTACAATGTTGATATTTATTTTACCATATTCTACTGAACCTAAAATATCATTCACTTTCTTTGTTTGGCAACTTCATCCTCACTTAAAAATCGGATATTGCCAACATTGGTTCGCTATACAGGGGTTATATGGCAGGAAGAATCGACCAATAGCAGCAGAGCATATTGAAGTCCTCGTATGATATGACTCACGTGCTTGGCTTTATGATGTACTGCTGCCAGAAGTTCCCTTTTGTAGCCCATTCCTTCAAGTGGCTCTTCATTGCGTATTCCAGTTGCATAGGGCGTTTCTAGCAACCACATTCTCAAGGTTTTATGTGATCAATCTTGCAGTGTGTTGAAATACTTGCTTATGAAATGCACAAAACAATGCATGATAATATTAATAATAATAATAATAATAATAATAATAATAATAATAATAATAATAATAATGGCAATATCTGTAGAATGGGCAGCGGCAGACTAACCAAAAGATTATTTAAAGTAATCAACTCAAAGAAGGTCAAATAAACTGGCCAGAAGAAACTATAACGTGTTCTGCCCTTAGACAGCAGCTCTCCATACAGTCCTGTCTTCACTAGAGTAATTGATCTGTACACTTTGTGTTTAAAATTTTCCCACAATTAAACATAAACGGGCTTAGGTCGATCCTTCGATTAATCACAGTAAACACGCAGGGTGGTACAGGAGTAGCTACATAATGTAACGATGTAACTTCCAAAGTTACAAAGTCTGTCAGCTAATGGAGAATATTTTCAGCATTTTTTGTGAAAAGGTAAGTTCTAACCTTTAACTGGTGACGAGAGGTCATCCAGACTCCCAAGAAATTTAAAAAAAAAGTGCATCTTTAATTAAATCTTGCAGGGATCTGTTGTTTATGTTATCTTCTTATATGTGTGCTGACTCTTCATACCCCAGTTGGTGGAAGTTTAGTGACCCTGGTTAGCTTGCCTCCACGCAATCTGCGGCCCGAGTGGAGCCTTTAGTACAACTGTAGGCAAGCACAAATTCGTGGAGAAACCTAAAAAAAAAACAAAAAAAAACACACAGGTAGGAAGTGATCCACAGAACGCAAGATGCACATTACCTGTGCATTCATGAAGAAGTTCAACCGTTCTCTTTGAATGGCCATAACGAAGGAGAAGAAAGAAAGAAAATCCTGAGAAAGATCCTTGGGCCAATCAGATAAAATGACGAACACAGAAAACGGCATAACAACGAATTCTACCTGCACATTGAGAGGTTAACAGACATCATTCGAAAAAGGAGGATTCAATTTTATGGTCTCATAACACGCATGAGCTCTTTAGGTATTTAGGTATAATGCGTTTGGCCCTCTAAGGACCACGTAGAACAAGATCTTTTCCTGCTCTTGGTTAACAAGTAAACCAAGAACCCTGATTCATCGAAGTTGAAAATGATCTTCGAGAAGTAGGAATCACACTTCAAGACATCCAGGAAAGTGCACCTCTCCAGAGAAGACTTTGAGCATACTACAGCTTCCAAGAAAGTCCAAAATTGAAAACCGGCAAGACGTGGACTGATGAAAGAAAGGAGGCTCAAGAACGCGAATGCGAGAATATTGGGGAAGAGTTAAAGCTCTAGGGTGCAAACGGTTGAAGTAACGTGGTCCACAGTAGGCAGAAGCGAAGAATGAAGAAGAAGAAGAATTTTTGAGAAAAAATTAAGGACACAAAGAAGGATATGGAAAGGATCAACATCTCAGAGGTCCAATTCTTAAGCAGAAATGCATATAGGAACATAGTGAATAATTTGAAAGGGGTTCCAGCCGCGGAAAGAATTAAGGAGACAGAAGAACAACGGAAGCAGCCAGCGCACGCATGAAGGTATACTGGGCACAGACAAAACTACGCACGAGGAAATAAATGAAGTAGCGTAATCCTTAGTGGTCAATTCGCTTGAAAATAATCAGTGAACTTGTCGGTTAAGGAACAGAGGTTCGCTGTTCTCCTCTTAATCCACATTCCATTTTCTCTCGTGGGACAATAATTTTTCCGTAGAATTTTCCGTTAATGCTTTTCAATTTCTATAATTTTTAAGTGACCACCGAGAGATATGGTTTCTGAGCCGTATAAAGCTTCCGGCAAAACAACTGTCTTGTCGTAATTTTGCATTAATTTTGCCATTTAGGTATAATGCGTTTGGCCCTCTAAGGAGCACGTAGAACCATTATTTAGCATTGGTCTTTTTGTTCTTCTTATCTTCCCCAAACTTCCTCATCCTTTCGCTATGTGCCTGTCTTGTGCAGCAAATCCACGACTTACTAGCCGGATTGTGCCGCGCTGACACTTGAATCACCTTTCTGTGGCTTCCAAGCCACATGGGAATTGCGGGAAATGAATTAGCGGATCAAGCTGCAAAAGAGGCGGTATCACTACCACCTCGACCAATGGAGGTACCCGCTACAGATATTCGCTCTCAGTTACGCCTACAAGTTCTGGCATTTTGGGAGAGTCAGTGGCTAGCTGACCCACTGCCCAGTAAACTGAGAGCGATCAAGGGAACTACTCGCGTGTGGCGGAGCTCTTCCCGGTCACGGAGAGAGTCCGTCATTCTGTGTAGGCTAAGGATAGGTCATACAAGATCCACCCACTCGTACCTAATGAGAAGGGAAGACCCCCCACTTTGTACCTGTGGAGCCGTTTTCACTGTGGCCCACATTTCAACCGAGTGTGTGGATCTTGCTGACTTACGAAGAAACCTTGGTTTACAGATGACACTCAAACTTATATTAGCCGATGACGCGGTGGCTGCTAATCTCGTCATCCGCTTTATAAGGGAGAGTGGGTTAGGGCCAGCAATCTAAATTTTCCAGTGAACATTGACTCAACGACTTGTTCGTTTTGGAATGATGATTTTTTGTTTTTCCGTAATTTTTGTTTATTTTTATAATTATTAGTTTCATTTAATTTTTTGTATTATTCATTTTCGGTCTTTTCAAATGTAGGCAATTGTCTCCGCTGCGTAAAGGCATTCAGGTTTCACCACGGTATTATAGTGTCTAAATTTTAAATTCCATTCCAAATTTGTATATTTTAATCTGTGTTAAGAGGGGCAGATGACGTCGTAGTTCCGCCCCTGAAAACAACAATAACTAACTACCTAACTAACTCTTTCTTGATCCATGCAGCTTTGAGTTTCAAATTCTGTCCGGTAGTTACTTGGGTGGAAACATATATGAATGTGCTGTCTGTATGCAGTCCGTATCGTTGTTAGTGGGTCAATGTTGATTTCAGTGAGGTCCTTCGGGGTGTCTGCTAGCCAGCGTACTTTGGTTTGTCGGGTTCCATTGACTATGAGGAAAATTTTCTTGGTTAGTCTGGAGTTGTCCATTCCTGCTATACTGTATGTCCGTAGAATTTCATACGTCTTTTCCTGAATCGTTCAGTCAGTGAATATAGTTCTTCTGAGCTTTTCCTCATCCAGATATCGTCCTGAAGCTTTGGTCCAAATATTTTCCTCAGTATCTGACGTTCTATCTTGTCAATGTCTTTGATGTTGATTGTTAACGATGACGTCTCAATCGCATAGAGTGTCATTATTTTTATTTATTTAGGATCGTTTCAACCTCCTATGGGTTACGATTACACAACTTCCTTGACTGTTGATGTTCTTTCCTGTTATGCCAATACTCTTTCATTCGTTGGCTCACTCTTGCTCGTTCCTCGTCCGAGAACACCCTTCGAGTTTACTCGGGTTTCTCTACGGACAGATCTGTCACCTCCGCAATTTTCCTTCTGAACACCTTTCAGTTTGCAATATCTCCCTCCTTAATGCCACATTTTTAAGATCCTGATAAACTTCTTTCAACCACGGCACCTGAGTCTTTCTCCTTTCTTGAAAGACGAGGATTTTATTTGCTAGGCGTTCCGGTCCCATTCTTCTCAAGTGTCCATAGAAAGTATAGTCGTATTTTCCTCATAGATGTTGAAATGTTATCGCATTTTTATATACCTCTTGATTTGATCTCAAACGTAAAGTAAACTAATTTGTTGTTGCTTTCTTGGGTCCCAGAATTTTCCTCAGAAATTTACGTTCTTTCTTTTCTATTTCTGTGATTCCCTTTCTGGCAATTGTTTCCGCTGCATAAAGGCATTCAGGTTTCACCACGGTATTATTGAGTTTGGCTTCATAGGAGAGGGATTTGGACTCATAAGTTTCCTGGCATAATCTGAATGCAATCTCTATCTTCTGGGCTCTCTCTTCAGTAGCTGACTTCTCGTCGTTGTTAGGAGTCAGAAACTCCCCTAGATAATTGAATTTGTGGACTCATTTTATGTCACCATACTTGGTTTTCAATGTCCATGTTGGTTCTTTGGGATCTATGTTCATGTATTCATTATTATTAATATTATTATTATTATTATTTATTAGGGTATTATTAGCTTCATTTGTATTGAAAGGTTTCTAATGGTTCTCGATCCGTCTAAATTTACAACCCGAAGGGTTACGGTATTAGTTTCCTAGTCAGTCTGGCAACATCTGAAACATAACAAACAGTTCCTAGGTGCCATCGTAAGTTCAATAGCTAGCTGGTTCACTTTCACAAATGTTTTTAACGATACATTAACTACTTCTACACGCAGTGTATGGTGTTTCTCAGAAGTATGTTCAAATGCTAAGACGGAGATTCATGGTCTATAAATACTTGCAGATTAAAGACCCCTCCACCGTTACATGACTCCAGAGACCTCTAAACATCAGTTAAATGAAGAGGATAATTTTGAAGTCGCCTTCATATTTATATCTACTACAGACATTTTGGCGACGTGGCAGAAGTTTTTAAAATAATTCTAGTGATCCCATCTCTCTCTGACTACGATATGTATATGTGCGTAGGTTGAAAGCGGAAGTGCCATTTGGTGTGGAAATAGCTTTTGAAGCCTGCTTCCTCCCACTGGCTGACGACATGGCAAGAAGCGGAGCGGCGGTACACTTGGAAGGTATCCATCAAAACTAGCTCTCGGCTTGCCACGGAAATAGCTGCTGCTTCTTCGGTGGCTGTAGTACATCCAATCTGTGCTACATGTGACCGCACAACTGAGCTCTTCCGATTAACGCACTCAGCTTGTGTTGGCAATTACTCTTTTTTTTTCTCTTGCGAGAACACAGGCACCAATTCTCTCAGTTTTGAAGTTCAACATCTGCGTTTTACGTCAGTTACTTTGAGTCAGCAGTGTTGAGTGGTCTTGAGGTCCAGTGAAAAGTATGGTTGGTTGGTTGGTTCGTTCCTTAGTTTAGGGGCTGCGACAACGCGGTCATATAGGCTATAGCCCCGTGTGCTTTAGGTGTGTGTAAGATCTGTCTGATAACCGGTGTTAATTGTGATGGCTGTATTAGTGTGTGTTATCTGTTTTAATTCAAGTAAGGAATGCAGACAATAATTTCAAGTAGTTCCTACTTTTGCTACCAAATGCTACCGTCCACGACACCTAGCTTGCGGACTTGGCTGCTAGATGGCATCGCAGTCATCACCTGGTGGCGAACGTTGGAAATAAAAAGCGTTATCAATTCTAACCTACAAATTTTGGCTTCCCACAAGTGTAGTTAGTGGAAGGTTCTTTTTCATGCCATAATTCTATGACATGGGACTGCCGGCTTTACTTCCCCTCCGAAGGAAGGCATCTGAGGGATTTTTAACGCTCTTAAAAATCCGACTACTTCGGGCGGGTTTGAACCCGTGACCTTAGGCATAGAAGCTCAGCATGCTACCAACTATGCCACCGAAGCCGCCAATGAAATGTATAGAAAGCATTTAGACTAAGTTAGTTATTGTTGTTTTAAGGGGCGGAACTACGAGGCCATCTGCCCCTATTTAGACTTAGATTTGGGTGAAATTTACCTGAGACAAGAAAGGAAATTAATTGGCGTTCAATTTGGATAGAATAGAACCGAACAAAAGAAAAGCTGTTTGGACATTTGAATCGCTACTTCTGCTGCACGCCCGCTGGCAGTTCCTATGATTATATTCTAACAGTGGTGTGCCATGGTTATTACAGCTATCCCAGCTATAAGACTGGTAGATACTTCTGGAATTTTGGAAATTCCTCTAATGTTATTGACGTCGCCCAATACTGGGCAAGAATTATCTAACTTCCGATTTTGTTGCTCAGTAGGATTGTTTATATGTGTATATCTGTATATTTGTATAGTAGCAATGTATATATCGTGTATTTTAAAATATCTATGTGTAAAGCCGATACTTCTGACACGAATAAAGAAGAAAGAAAGCTATAAGACAAACTTTCAAGCCCACATGAATATTGTTTCCATTTACCGTACAGGCATAACATTATTATTAACTTTTTGGTAGATTATTTTGAACGTAATTGTCATTGCTGAACATAATTGGAAAATAAATTCAAAATCGCATATTGATAACTGTTACTGTTTAACAAACTGTAGTGGTTGGAAGAAACATCCATAAATCAGTACAAGTAATATGTATTGTGTTTTTTCTTCTATAACAAGTATTTTTAGACTACTGTATTTTCATTTATGAAAAAAATAGGCTTATGAGATCCCCTTTTGTCCGTGTGTGTGTTCCCCTTAATAACTTCTAAACGGTTGGAGCGATTTCAATGAAACTCGGTGAGGTCATAATAATATTTTGGCCGACCCCGACCGTGCCCTTCAAATTTGATTACGTATCACCAATCCAACATTGCGGCTGTGCGAAATATTCCACCGGCATTCTCTATCTGCGAAACTATTACACATATCACCCTACAATTTTGTACAGTGATAAAGGGCACTACTAGAAGTTTACCTATGTGACTTTCAAAAACCTGTTAAATACAAAAAGAACATGGCGGCCAAGTGAAGCTGAAACATTTAAATAGACTTTTCTCGCGATTTAACCATCTGAATGCAGTGGAACTTGGTACAGCAAATGGGTATACACATTGTAATGCGCTGACATCTAATTTAGTTCAATTGTTTAGTGTACATAATCACAAGATGGTGGCTGTGGAAATTTTAAAAATCTCGTTTTTACTATTTCTTGTGTCCTAATCATGCGAAAGCGGCTTCGGTGACGTAGTCGGTAGCAGGCTGAGCTTCTATGCCCAAGGTAGCGGGTTCAAACCCAGCCGAAGCCGTCGGATTTTTAAGAGCGTTAAAAATACCTCAGTATGCCTCCCTTCGGAGAGGAAGAAGAGCCGGCGGTTCCATGTCATAGATGTATGGCATGTTAAAGAACCTTCCACTAATTGCACCTGTGTGAAGCTAAATTGGATAGGTTAGGAATGTAAACAACGCTCTTAGGTTTCTACGTTCGTTGCCAAGAGCCGACTGCGGTGGCGTCTAGTAGCTAAGTTCTGAACTTGGCCTAGTAGTCGTTGACGGTGGCGCTTGGCGGCAAAAGTAGGAACTATTTGAAAAATTCTAAGTTGCAATAAAATTAAAAAACAGATAACACACACTAATACAGTCATCAAAATTAACACCGGTTATCAGACAGATTCTACACACACACCTAAAGTACACGGGGCTACATGACCGCGTTGTCGCAGCCCCTAAACTTAAGAACCAACCAACCTAATCATGCGATTGAAGTTTGAATAATACACCTACACAATAATCTTCATGTAATAGAACATAACTCTAAGGCCTGAAACTCCAACATGGTGACCATCCGAAATATTTTGATGGATCTCAATATCTACGAATCTATGACAGCAATCAAACTGACATTCTGTATGTTGATAGAGGCAATTAACATAAGTGGGATATATGGAAATAGGCTATATAGTTCTTCACGGAACTACTTGTTAATATTCTTTTCTGTTCGGACCAAACAATAAAAACGACAAACGCTTCTCAGTAGCAAGATTTGTATTAGTAATTACCATTGCAAGCCCATATTGGTGAGCCCGACGTGTTTGTGTCTGCGTGTAACATTGTGTGAAATAGTCTGTTTGGTAGTCAGCCCAGAGGCTGGTTGGATCCTCAAAAAGTACCGCCGTAGGTTATGAGGGTTGATACCCACAAATGCTCAAGGCAGCACTATGTTGAGGCGTACTAGGCAATGTGAGGAGTGAGGTAGTTTGTCACTGCTTTTCTCACTGACAAGGGAACCGCGCCTACTCATCATCGATTTCGTCCAAATTTATGGTATAAGCATGGTTTGGCGAGAAGTGGGTGCTCCAGATGGCCAAGCATATAGACGAAAATAACATTTGTGCCGCGGGTCGGGCGAGGCTTGAGCCACCACGTATGTTTTTTGATTTTCTATAGCAACTTTAAAACAACCATGTAATTGTAAAAATGTGGCATCTATAGTGTGTGCAATAAACAAAACAATACTGCTTCCCATGTTTTTACAATGAATATCACCTCAGCTCGTGTAAATCATCAACTGTAAAATCATAAATGTATCTAATGTTATATACGACGCTTTCGCGTACGCCTTAATTGCCATCCCTTCCTGAAAATGTATTTGCCATCCAAACTTTTCCTTTGCCTTTCCATTTCATGACTTTTATGCAAATATTAAGAGATACAATATATTGAGCAATATTTCGATTCTTTTGCAGTGTAAGTAACGTACAAATCAAAATAAAAACAAGACAAAAAAGGTTCCTTAAAGGGACTTGACCCCACGACTCTCGGATTACCGTCTGCACTCTTTCCACAGCGCCAACCGCTGCCTGGAAACTATACTAACAAACGTAGCTCATGCCTCGCCCGACCCGCTCCAGAATGCTATTTTTTTTCTAAACGCTTGACTATCTGGAGCCCCCACTTCAGTCACTTTCAATTATGGTCAAGACCTGGTTGTTTGGTTGGTTGGTTGGTTGCTTAGTTTAGGGGCTGCGATAACGCGGTCATGTCGCCCCGTGTACTTTGGGTGTGTGTAGAATCTGTCTGATAACTGGTGTTAATTGTGATGACTGTGTGTTATCTGTTTTTTAATTCAAGTAAGGACTGCAGACAGTTATTTCAAGTAGTTCCTACTTTCGCTACCAAATGCTACCGTCCACGACACCTAGCTTGCGGACTTCCCTGCCATATGGCATCGCAGTCAGCACCCGGCGGCGAACATTGGAACTAATAGAGCGTTATCAATTCCAACCTACAAATTTTGGCTTCACACAAGTGTAGTTAGTGGAAGGTTCTTTTTCATGCCATAAATCTATGAAATGGGACCGCGGGCTTTACTTCCCCTCCGAAGGAAAGCATACTGAGGGATTTTAACGCTCTTAAATACGATTTCGGCCGGGCATAGTAGCTCAGCATGCTACCGAACACGCCTCTGAAGTCGCCGGTCAAGACCTGCATTTGCCATAAATTTAGACGAAATCGGTGATGACGAGTGGGCACGGTCCCCTTGTCAGTCAGAACAACAGCATTGACCCTATGAGTAGAACCTTTCACAGCACACACAGTCATTGGCTATGCCCTGAATGTCATTACTCAGCACCACCCATGCCTCAATAGCTTCCGTATAATGACAGCCATGGATGAGACTGAGACATTGGTGAAAAGCCACATTTTACTCTAATTTTCTCAACAGTTAGCATTGAAAGTGAAACAGGAAAGTTTGATCATGTGTGGGTTCATTGGGAGCCGATGTGGTGGAATTGATTTCTGATTTCTTAACGCTCCCAGCAACTGCTACTCCGTTCACAGATCTGAAAGTTAGATGAATACAGGAGTTTGAAGAATCAGAGGGCAGAAAACTTAATAAATTATTAACTGAGTTACAATTAGAAGACAAAAAACCATCTCAGCTTTTAAGGGAAATGTGAACACTAGTGGGATCACAACTTTTCAAGTGTCTTACCATTGGATTAAGCATTGTTCACATCAAGACTACGACATAGGCCTACCAATCAGCAGAAAATGGTAAAATTGAACACTGGCATCGTCAGTTAAAGTTTGCTCTGACGAATGGGTTCTCAAGCTTCCACTAGTTTTGATGATTCTTCCTACATACCAGAAATCGAAACCACGCCAGTGGAGATGACTTATGCCTCGACGATCAGGCTACCTGAAGCTTTCGTAAATGAAGAGAAAACAATTACCATCTTTTGTTTTCAAATTGAAAGAACATATTCTTTGGCCAGTTCCACCTGAGCATCATAGCAACAATAAGGTATTTCTTCATCCAGAATTAATGACAAGCAAATTTGTTTTTATCGGACAGGATGCCGCCAAAACGCCACTACAGCCAACATATGATAGGCCGTATCCTGGGTATCCAGTATTATCTCGCAACAACAAACATTTTCCTACAGGGAAACAGACAGTGAGCATGGAACAGAAATTCAATATCACATATTGAAAACTGTTATTGGTTAACAAACAAAAAAATATTCACAACCAACTCGAACTCAATTTCCATGTAATATGCACGTTATTGTACTGAAAACATTTTGCAGAGCAATTCGCATGAACGATATACCGATTAGAGGTATCGAGAACATAGGTATCGAGTTTTAAAAATGCGTGTTATTTTTGTAATCCTTCTCCGGAAAAGCTCTCATATCTTTTAAACTTCTTGTGACAGACAACCATTAGTTTATATCCTTAGAAGGTGTGATAAAAGGGGGCGTGATAGATCAGTGGTCAAGCTGCTTGCCTCTCACCAAAGGCACAGGGCCGTGGAGGGCAAACAAGGGTCCTAGGACTAGGATCTGCGGGCCCCTCCATATTTGTTTATCCCAAGACATACTGGAAGTATCAAGTTTCCTTTTATATATCTAATCTAAATTCAGATTTTACTTTGGTGTGTTTTAATAATTTTCTAATGTAAATTTTAAATGTCGTTTTTGTTATATCTGACTGACAGGTTTACGTTCAATATAAGACCGAGTCAAACGCCATTCACAGTTATATGAAGTCGGATTTTGTAAACATTTTCTAGAAATCTTCCGCCCCACAAAATTTGGCAACTTTGGAAACTTTTCTATTTACCTAGCAGTGAAGAAGATACAAACAATGGTTATTTACAAAATTCATCTTATGTTTTCTTACGTTTTGTCAAATTAAATGAATTATGCCTGCCAGAAAATTTCATTTTTTCTTACTGATTTATTTTGTCTACTCATGACTCTTCTACCACCCCGGACCCCTCTGTAATTTCGGGTCCCAGGGCTGTAGCCCCGTTTTCCCCACCTACTCGTCTGACCTGCCAAGGCGGACAGGGCTCGATTCCTGGTCAATGCATGTGAGATTTTCGAAGTGAACTATCACGTTCTCTGGTTCTGATTCCCCGCAAAATTAGGGGTTCCGTGTCTCATGACCGCGAGATTAACGGCTACATAAAACTGCAAGCTTCCTTCCTTTTGTGTGATGCCTATTTGAAGAATATAAAATATCTCTTGTAATAAAAGTTCATAATTAGTGTCGATGAATATCTTAAACAGATTTGTTTGTCAATTTTCATAACTCCAACAAACAATAATGTTCTATGTTTTTCTTGTACAATTTTGTGCTTTATTGATGTTCTCGTCTCCATGAAGGATTACGTTATCTGATGCTGAGGTTTACCCTAGTTATCGTTCAGCTTTAGGAAGATAATTGCGGACCGAGTGTTTAGTAGTTTGCTCGTATGTCCGGCGCCTAATGAATTATTCAAAACGAAACACGGTAGCAGCAAGCATAGGGGACCACGTTACATAACACTACACTGGATTGTACAGTCAAACTTCTGGAATGGTGGACGAACGCATGGTTACATATACTGGGTGTACCACATTAGAGTCGTTATTGACATATGGTGAAGTTTTATTTTGTTCTAATCCCACCTCAGCATTTATTTACTTAATTTTTCCTGGCAATTATTAAAACTAAAAATACTTATGAATAGGTAAAATAGTTATTCTATTATTTATTTAATCGAATAGCCCTGAATAGAGCACGTTAAATCAATACATCAAGTTTTGCTATGTGATTTCTTCTTGGTCACCCAAAATTGCTTCATTCTTTCAGATTGCTGTTGCTGGAGCTCCTCAATGTTGTGTGTCTGTTTCCTGCTTCTCTCTAGTTCCTCCTTGAAGGTGACTGTTTTAATTTTGTTCCGAAAGAGTTATCTATTAGGTATGTCTTCAATTTGTATATTGACCTCCTTAAGGTCATTCAAGGTCTGTTGAAACCAAGCTGGCTGTATCTTAAGTTTCATAATTTTATTGAAATTTTTCTTTGTCAATCTATCATCGTTCATTCTTTGTAAATGTCCAAAAAAGGATAATCTTCTTCTTCGCATGGTATGTAGCATGTTTTCTACATGCTCATAAATTTCAACATATGGTCTAGGCCTGTTGTAATCTGCTCCTACTTTTCTTGGGCCAAGTATACTTCTAATTATTTTCCTTTCTATGACCATGATGTTGTTAAATTCGCCTTTATTCATTAATTTGAGCGTTTCTGATCCATATACGGCGTCTGGTTTCACAACAGTATTATAATGTTTAATTTTAATAGAATTAGGTAATGCTTTTTTTAAATAAATGTTCCTGGTGAGCTGGAAAGCTATATTCATTTTCTTTGTTCTAACTGTTGGGCTGTTTTTCTCGTTATTATTTATTGTAATCCATTCACCGAGATATTTGAAAGAATTCACTCTTTTGATTTCGTTTTGTTGAATACATAATTTATCAGAACTGTTTATGACATTGAATAAAAATTCTGTCTTTGTAAAGGAAATTTGTAGACCTATTTTATTATATTCTTCTTGTTCTTCTTCTTCTTCGAACGTCGTGACCCTTCACGCAATTCTGTTAACAATACCCCGCCATACACCGCGGTCTTTTGCTGTGTGCATTAATTTCTGAAGTGGCAGATTAGTCAGACTCTTTATCTGGTCAAGGTACCGATTCGTGGCATGTCACCTCAGCCGTTTTCGTCAACTTTACCCTGGATGATCCACTTCTCAATGCCATCTCGCCGGATAACATTTGCCTTTGGATGTTGAGGAGTAAGCGTGTTTTAGGAGCAATCCTTAGCTCCTTCAGAATAGATGCATTTGTTCTTCTTGCTACCGACGATATTCGTAGCATTCTTCGATCACACGTCATCTCGAATTCTTCGATTCTCCTACGACATGCAGCATTTATGGTCCAGGACTCACAGCCATACGTGACGATAGGAAATACCAAACCTTGAACCAGTCACTTCTTTGTTTCCTTGGTTATATGATGATCTTTTCATAATTATTCTTGTTAGACTAGACAGTGCTTTCTTAGCCATACCTATTCTTCTTTTAATTTCTCCTTCATTCATTTCCATGTAAAAGGCAATAACCTTTACCATGCTAGGAAAATGTAAGATATTTACTGTATTTATTAATAAACTACTGGAAATGGCCTACAGAATATCACAGAACAGGTAGTCTACACTAAACGGGCAATATCTTACAAAGCCAAAATTAAACACTACAACGTGGGTGTAAAACCAGAGGGACTTTACGGCTCAGAGTGCCTTATCCTAAATTTTTAAAATGGGAACTGCAAGAAATCGGAAAGAAGGAAAGAAAAATCTTGAGGAAAATTATTGGACCGGAGAAGACCACAGACGGGACACGAAAAAAAGGACAAATGAGGATCTCTACTACAAGTATTCCGAAAAGATCAAGGACACAATGCGAAAACGAAGACTGAAATTCTAAAGACATCTAGTAAGAATGGACGACAAACGATTGACTAAAAGAATCCTTAAATATATAATTGGATTGAAGAGGACGACGAAATGGATGGTGGAGGTTAAGAAGGACACGGAAGAAATTAAAATTACACCTGAATTTATCCTCAACAGAAAGAAGAGGATATTGTTGACAACTTTAAATATCGCGTCAGTTTTGTTTCTTCTGACAACATCATGAAGCGAGAAATCAACAACAGACTACAAGAAGCTTCAAAATTATATCACTCTGTGCGTTCACTATTTAAGGATCCAACATTCCCAGTAGCTTCTAAGATTACCGTATACAAAACCTACTTTGTACCTATTCTAACATACGGAATTGAAGCAGCAACACTGACGGGACCAGCCAGCAGCCGTCTACAGGCTGCTGAAATGAAGTTCCTCCGTTCCTGCTTATAGTAATAGGCTAATAATAATGTTATTGGTTTTACGTCCCTTTTAACTACGCTGGCTTCTAGAGACGCAAATTCCTGCTTACAAAAGACAAGGAAGGATAAAATAAGGAATGTTAATATCCAAGAAGAGCTTGGATTTGAAAGAAGCATTTTGGAATTAAAGGAACTCTACAGACTACCATATGAAAAGAATGGTTCCGGAAAGAACTCCTTGAGCTTATTTTGAATGGGTAGTTCCTGGCAAAAGACCCCGACGATGACCTCAAGACTTATGGATGAAACAAGTTTCAAAGGATGTAGAGAAGAGAGGTGTAAACTGGCATAATAGATCCGAAGAGCGGCTATAGTTGGATAAAACAAATTGAAAGTGGCTTTTGCACTACCGCTCCCGGCCTGCTGGAGCGAAGACCTGATGATGATGATGATGATGATGATGATGATGATGATGATGAGAAAGAAGTTCAGAACTCTAGTAGATAATCATACATTTCACGAAGAGCAACTGAAGAACAGGCCAAAACCCGTAATATCTGAGGAACAGAGAAATTTAAGGAGTGAACGAATGAAGAAGTTCTGGTAAGAGAAAATAAGACTGGCAAGAAAGCATTCAGTTACACAAGGTTCACAGTTGACCAAATTGGGAAGCAAGAAGATAACTACATAAAAATATTACGCCTATCGATACAAATTATGAAACATCCATTTAAGTTAAAACTCAACAATTCTTCTAGGTTTGTGCCGTCCCCGCCGATGAGCCAGCTTGGTGTCCTTGGCAAAACCCCACACAAGATACGGCACAAACCTAGAAGAATTGCTGAGTTTTAATTCACCGGCCGTGAAAGCCAATATACCATCTTTTTGAAAGCCTTCATAGGGAGGTTAAGGCTGCTTGAGCTTTTAGTTCTCGCAGCCAAGTAGTGCAGTTGCACTCTATATAAAGGGAGGTAGCGCGCAGTTCGTTACTCCTGTGGGGGTCCGGGCGGGGACACCAAGAGCCCGCCATGAGCCAGCTTGGTGTCCTAGGCGAAACTCCACACAAAACACGGCACAAACCTAGTTTTAATACACCGGCCGTGGAAGCCAATATACCATCTTCTTGGAAGCCTTCATAGGGAGGTTAAGGCTGCTTGAGCTTTTAGTTCTCGCAGCCAAGTAGTGCAGTTGCACTTTATATAAAGGGAGGTAGCGCGCAGTTCGTTACTCCTGTGGGGGTCCGGGCGGGGACACCAAGAGCCCGCCATGAGCCAGCTTGGTGTCCTAGGCGAAACTCCACACAAAACACGGCACAAACCTAGTTTTAATACACCGGCCGTGGAAGCCAATATACCATCTTCTTGGAAGCCTTCATAGGGAGGTTAAGGCTGCTTGAGCTTTTAGTTCTCGCAGCCAAGTAGTGCAGTTGCACTCTATATAAAGGGAGGTAGCGCGCAGTTCGTTACTCCTGTGGGGGTCAGGGCGGGGGCAGCAAGAGCCCGCCGATGAGCCAGCTTGGTGTCCTAGGCGAAACCCCACACAAGACACGGCACAAACCTAGAAGAATTGCTGAGTTTTAATTCACCGGCCGTGAAAGCCAATATACCATCCATTTAAGTGTTGCACATGTTTCGATATTCTTCAGCGTTTAACATTACTAAAATAAAATGGATATACTTACAATAATTCTATTAAATAAAATTTCCAAATAATTAAATACGAGTATAATTATTTCAAAAGCACCCAGAAGATGATGTTTTCATTAATACTATAATAATATCTATTATATAATACGCTAAGTTCATCCGATAAAAAACTCAAGCTCCTGAACCAGAAGGAGTTACAAGGTGTGAGTTGTGCCAAAATCTTTCAAATTGTCTCAATAGCACAGGGAAAATCTTGCATTTCTTGAAAAGTGAACATAAATATATTTGTTTATAAAGTGTGTTTAAACAAATAAACAAGACGATAGCCCCTGGCAGAACTGTGTCGCGTCCAGCCCGCATAACACGAATGCCGGGCGGGTAGTCTGTATACATGGAGCGCATTAAAAAGAATATTCAAACAGAATTACCCGCAACAGTGATGAAGTAAATTGCACTCTGATTTCATAAATATCGACAATTTCTTTAAAAAGTGCGTTTAAAGAAATAAACATACTGTATTTATAGAAGTCCGCATATCAGTAAAGCCGGGCGGGTGGTTTATGAATATGCGAGATTTCTCGCACAGGTCTCCTAGTTGAAATAATTGTATTTAAATATTTGTAACTTTTATTTAATCAAATTATTTTAAAGATACAAATGTTATTGTATTTTAGTAATATATTATAAAAAAAACACTAAAAAACGCGGAATTATTACAAAATCTTTAAACGACATCTGAAAAAATGTGAAGCACCTACCTTATTGTTAAAAGATGAGAAAGGTAAATTGGCCCACAACGACCAGCATAATGCACAAATTATGGCTAGATATTTTAAGACACTCCTAAACTGTGAAGAACCCATAGAATTTCTTCTATTGGATGTTGACACTCCAATAAAAACACCACCAGAGAACATTAACCCGCCCACACTAAAAGATGTTTACATAGCACTGAATGAGATGAAATATTATTTCAAAGCCACTGGAGAAGACCAGACTTTGCGGAGATTTGGAAGTATGCTAGAAATTCGGCAAAAATCGCCCTTCACCAACAACTAGTCAACATATGAAAATGAAAATCCACAGCCTGCTTCCAGTCTCCGACCGGGTCAGGAATGGAATGAATGAAGCCCCCATCTAGCGGCGAGGATATGAACTGTGCCGGCTGCCGAGGCCTGACGCACTCCTCTGGGGCAATGATTAAATGAATGACAGATGAAATGAAATGATAGTGTAGAGTGTTTCTGGAATTAAATGTTGACAGGGAAAACCGGAGTACCCGGAGAAAAACCTGTCTGCCTCCGTTTTGTCCAGCACAGATCTCACATGGAGTGACCGGGATTTGAACCAAGGACCCAGCGGTGAGAGGCCGGAGTGCTGCCGCCTAAGCCATGGAGGCTTCAACTAGTCAACATATGGATTACAGGAAAATTCCCTGAACATTGGCCATCAGCTATCATCCTTCCACTACATAAAAAAGGGGATAAGGCAGATCCTAACAATTACCGAGGGATTTCACTCATGGATGTTACCTATAAAAAATACTCAAATTCTTCTCAATAGAATTAAAGTACAACTTGACAATGAATTAGGAGAATATCAAGGAGGTTTCAGACCCTGGAGAAGTTGCCCAGATCAAATCGTGAGCCTAAAACTGATAATGGATTATAATAGAAAATGGAATAGAGATATGGTGGTAACATCGACATCAAAAAAGCACATGGTTGTATTCATAGAGAATCTTTATTAAAAATTCTAAGACACGTGGGATTACACCCCAAATTGACAAATCTCATAAAACTAACTCTTACAGGCACCTAATCAAAAGTTAAATTCATAGGTGAATTCTCTGACCCATTTGAGGTCACAACCGGTTTACGACATGGTGATGGCTTATCACCATTAATATTTAATTGTGCATTGGAAATGGTAATGCGAGAATTGCCTAAGAAATGCCCACCACATATAAAAATAGGTAGAAAAATTAAAACAAACTGTCTTGGTTTTGCAGACGACATGGCATTATTGGCGAAAGATTTAGAGGAAGCCAAAACACAGATCTCAGAGGTTTAAACCATTGCAAATAAAATTGGTCTTAAAATATCATTTGAAAAAAAAAACCGAAATCCTGCCACAAAAATCAACACCATTAAAGGAAATAAAAATTAATGATGCAAAATTTAAAATTGTTTCACGATTCAAATATCTAGGAGAGTTAATAACAAACAACATAAATGAGAAAGCATCAATTCAAATAAGAACCAACAAGTTATCTAGGGCACAAAAATTAACATGGGAAACTAACAAAAAGAAATGCTTATCAATTAATGCAAAAATTAAACATTACAATACAGTCATAAAACCGGAAGCCATATACGCAGCAAGAACATTATTCCATCTAAATGAACATTGTAAAACCGACAGATTACAGAAGATCGAAAGGCGAATTGGAAGGACTTGTATCAGTAAAGGATATAAAAAGATGGGCAATGGCAAATAATACTTAACAATATGGTATACAACAACCTAAAACCCATTACTGATACCATGCGAGAGAAAAGACTAGGATTCTTAGGGCACATCATGAGAATGCCAAATTCACGTCTTCTAAAACTACTTGTGTAGTACAATCTTGCTTCAAAAAACACAACTGGATGCCGATGGGTAAAAGAAATCAGGGAGGACTTAAAATAAATAGGCCTAACAACAGAAGATGCTGGAAATAAGAAAAGTTTACCTACAGCACTTAAAAATATGACTTTTCATTTTCCACTCACAAAAAAGAAAATCCCAACAAGAATATTTTCCGCCCAAGAAAGGGATAGACCTGTACAAGTAACAGTAACATCGCCCGGTCGATGTATGTGATATAGTAACATCCGATTTGTTAGAATTTTAATGTATTTTTAGCTTTTATATAATTAGTTTTTTTAGAAATATTTTTGAACAACCTTTGTTATGAAACATTTTTAAGTGTTAAGAATTGTAGCTCGACTTGTATTATCTATTTCTGCTGAGGAAGGACGCAATGTGGCCGAAATCGGTTCACTGTTATTAAACGTACATTTTATTGACTAGGTTGATTGGTTCCTCAGTTTAGGGGTTCCCCCGTGTGGGTGCGGGAAAGAATACACCCACGGTATGCCCTGCCTGTCGTAGGAGGCGACTAATAGGGCGACATGGCCGAATAACTTGCCAGTTTTTGATTTGTTCAGACCCCCTGTGGATGGGGAGGGCAGAATTCATCCTCGGTATCCCCTGCCTGTCGTAAAAGGCGACTTAGAGGGGGCCTTATAAAGGTCGATTTTGGTTTTCTGGTCCCAGCTCTGGTTTGACCAATAGAAACAAACATGTATGCTGTTAGGGGAAGGGCCACCAGCTTGGCCATCTGGCCAGAAAGCCTAGACGGTATGCCCCATCCCGTCAGGTGGGTGCGCCATGTACCCTACAGTAGTATCCGCCTTACAACGAAGGTCCCTGCATGGCCGAATACTGGAGCTGCATAAATCCTGTGCATACCGAGGGGGAAGTGCCTGTTCGAGGCACTGGGACCCCGGGCAATATCTACTATGCCAGGAAGGTATTGCCTTGGCTGGGTGGCGCCCACAGTGATAGCCCCCGTTCGGAGTGGGCAGTATTCGGGGAGGATTTCGTCCGGGATGCGTACTAAACGATCACGGACACCTGTACAGGGTGGCACCCTTAAAAAGCCGTCTCTGGAGTGTAGACCGAATCCCAAGGTGTATACGCCTTGGGATGAGGCATTTAATAAGAAGTTCCCTGTTGACAGGTCTCCTCGCTACCTGGTAGCTACCAGGACAGACGGGGGAGATTTTAAACAGGTAAAATCGATCCTATTTTCAGAGGAAATCGAGGGGAAATATCGCGACCTTAACGGGATTTAAAGCTCCGGAACGGGCAGCTACTGCTGCATACCGTTGACCGGCAGCAAACCGAAGCGTTGCTGGAATGCACGCATTTCGGCGAAATTCCCGTTAAGGTTGAGAAGCACGATACGCTGAATGAGGTCCGTGGAGTTATATTCCATCGCGACCTCATTTTAAACAGCGACGCGGAATTGATGCGGGATCTGGGGAAGCGAGGCGTCACCAGGTTAGGCGCAACACCCGGAAAATTGGAAATGATAGCGTCGATACTGGCGCTTTCATTCTCCATTTTGAGGGTGATGTAGTGCCTAGGCAGGTGAAGGTCACGTCGTACCATTGCGACGTTAGACCGTACATCCCTCCACCTATGCGCTGCTACAATTGCCAGAAATTCGGTCATTTTTCTGCCAGGTCACTGCCAAGGCGGTGTGTAGAGAGTGTGGCAAGGGGACACATGACGGTGTGGGGTGTACGCCTCCCCCGACGTGTCCTAACTGCCAAGGAAGTCACTCTCCGCGGTCGAAGCAGTGCCCTGAGTTCTGCAAGGAAGCAAAGATCCAAGAAATCAGAACATTGGATCGGCTTTCATATCACGACGCTCGAAATAGATACCGTGATATGACTGCACCCGAATTTCCGGTATCTTTCGCGGCTAAGGTGACGCCACCTATCACCCCTGCCACTTTCGTTCCCCGTGCTGTACCCTCGACGACGAACTACTCTGAGATCGTAAAGTCTCCCCTCGCTGTCCAAGCGAGACCTGTCAGCCCGAAGAAGGTTACACAACCTTCTTCGGCCATTGTGAAAAAGGCGCCGGTTATACCATCTAAACCGGCGCAATTGGAGAAGAAGTCATCTTCCTCTCCGAAACGGTCGGAGAAGAAGTCTTCCCCTGCCAACGAGGCAAAGAAGACTTCTGCGACCGGGGCTGGATCGTCATCCAGCCCACCTGATAAGACAAAGATAGTGGAGAAGAGGGGGACGGAGCGGCGCCGTCTCTCTCGACCTCTGGCTGATGGGATGGCTCCTTCATCTGCTGGGCCTTCCGCTCCCTCGACCATCAAGGGAGTGAATCCCGCACAAGCCAAACCCATTAGAGTGGAGGAACTCCCCTATAGGAAAAATAAGTCACCGGCGGAGAAGAGAGGGGCGGTTCCGCGCCGTTTCTCTTACTCTCCTGCATACAAGGCTGCTCAGCCATCTGCTGGCCATTCCGTTCCTACCTTCACCAAAGGAGCGGTGCCAGCTGGAGCGGCCTCGTTTTGCAAGGACCTGACGTCTGTGGGGAAGGGACCACCTACTTCCCCGAATAGACGTCTGCGTCGGTCTAGAAAGAAGCATGCTCGGGGCGTGTCGGGGACAAGTACCCAGTCTTCGGACAGGGAGAGAGTCCCTAGACACCGCTCTCGCTCTTCTCCAAGAGCGAGACTCGTGAGGTCCGACGACGACCGCGCGCAACCCAAGAGAGCGCCTGCTCCATTTTCTTCGTCTTCGGAAGGAGATGTGGAGATTGAGGTGTGCTCTCCTGCCCCATCATCTCCAACTAGAGATGGGGAAGGGTGGCAAACGGTCAAGCATAAGTAGAAGACCCACTTCTACTTAAGTCCACACCATGGCACTATTACAATGGAACTGTAATAGCTATTCTGTTCATCTCGCTGAGTTACGACAATTAATATCTTCGTTTTCGGCAACCATTGTCTGTCTTCTGGAATCAAGGTTTCGTCCTGGACATGAGACAACAATGCGTCACTTCAAACTCTTCTCTAGAGACCGGATGGACGGAGCTGTGGCCGCTGGTGGCGTCTGCACTCTCGTCCACTCTAGCCTCTTTAGTGAAGAGGTGCCGTTGCGTACTCAGCTAGAGGCAGTTGCAGTTCGTACTTCGTTGCCAGTAATGGCAACAGTATGTAACGTGTACATCCCGCCTGATTCTCAGCCGGATTACGACCAGCTGGTGGATCTAGTCTCTCAGCTCCCCCCTCCTTTCCTCCTTCTGGGAGATGTTAATGCCCACAACACCATCTGGGGCTCCGCTACCACTAGCGGTAAAGGGAGAGATTTTGAGAGGCTGATCAGGCGGCTGGACCTGTGTCTGTTGAACACAGGGGAACCTACGCACTTCTCTATTGCACACGGTACTTTTTCAAGTATCGATAACACCCTGTGCAGTCGTGCGCTGGTTCCCCTGCTACAGTGGGGTGTACACGATGACCTTTGTAATAGTGACCATTTTCCAATTATCATTACTCTTCCGAACCAGAGAGCCATCGAGTTACCAAGTCGATGGCTTCTCCGTCGGGCTGATTGGCCAACTTTCACGGCACGTGCGGTGTTTGCCGAAGATACCTTTGAGAGTGTCGACGATCATACCATTCACATAACGAATGGTATTTTGGCTGCTGCTGAGGAAACAATACCTTCCTCGTCCGGCAACTCACGCCGGAAGCTTGTCCCTTGGTGGACAGCCGAGATTGCAGCAGCCATTAAAGATCGTCGACATGCTTTCAAATGCTATCGGAGGCAAAACACTATGGCCAACCTTATCACCTTCAGAAGGATGCGTGCTAGAGCCCGATATCTGATTCGGGAGAGTAAGAAAACGACGTGGGAAAAGTATGTGTCGTCAATGACGGCGCATACTCCTTCATCTCAAGTGTGGACTAAGCTTCATCGGATCTCCGGACTCCCGACATCACTGTTGATACCCGGAGTGTCCATCAATGGAGACATCATCACGGACCATCTCGCCATTGCCAACAGCATTGGCTCGCACTTCTCCGATGTATCCTGCTCCGGGAGTTACGATCCTACATTTCTGACTGAAGCGGGAGGCAGAGACTCACCCCTTGTCCTTTGCCACTGCTGCTTCGGAGTCCTATAATGTACCATTCTCTGAATGGGAACTGCGCAGTGCGCTTGCACTGTGCAGGGATACGGCTCCTGGACCGGATAACATACATAATCAAATGTTAAAACATCTGTGCGAATCCAGTATAAAAAACTGTTGATCCTCTTCAATCGTATATGGATTGAAGGGGAGTTTCCATCTCAATGGCGAGAGGGGATCGTGATACCGATTCCTAAGGCTGGAATTGATCCCAAGTTTGTAAGCAGCTATAGGCCCATTTGTTTGACAAATGGCCTATGTAAGCTGCTCGAAAAGATGGTGAACCGTCGACTGGTGTGGTTCTTGGAGGATAAAGGTCTCCTGTCTGAGTACCAATGTGGATTTCGCTCTCATAGGTCCACCACTGACCATCTGGTGCGACTTGAGAGCGCCATACAGGAGGCTTTTTTTTTTCCGAAAGCAGCACCTAGTCACGGTTTTCTTTGACCTCGAGAAAGCCTACGACACCACATGGCGCTACGGTATCCTTTCCACCCTTCACAAGTGGGGACTCCGTGGTAACTTACCGACTTTCATTGCGAATTTCATGTCCGTCCGACTCTTCCGTGTAAGGGTCGGTAGGACATTATCGCAATACTATACCCAAGAAAATGGAGTTCCTCAGGGTTCAGTGCTGAGTGTCACCTTGTTCGCGATTGCCATTAATGGCATTGTTGCCGCCGCCGGGTCCGCGGTAGTTCCATCGCTGTATGTAGACGATTTAGCTCTGCATTACAGCTCTGGAAGTATGGCAGTCGTGGAACGGCAATTGCAGCTAGCCATCAACCGGGTCGACAGGTGGGCTCACGACCGGGGTTTTCGTTTTTCAGCAGCGAAAACCTCCGCCGTCCATTTTTGTCGGCTACGGAGGCTACATTTACACCCTGAACTACATCTCAGGGATGCTGCGTTGCCGTTGGTTGACACGTATCGCTTCCTGGGGCTCCATTTTGACAGCAAGTTAACGTGACAGCACCATATACGGCAATTGAAAATGACATGTCTCAGGAAACTGAACATGCTTAGGTTTCTTAGTGGCACTACGTGGGGGGCTGACCGTGCGGTGCTGCTACGGTTCTACCAAGCCCTCGTCCTGTCCCGGCTAGACTATGGTTCTGCGGCATACGGTTCAGCAAGGCCGGCAACCTTGAAAATGCTGGACAGTATCCACCATAGTGGCGTTAGGCTGGCTACCGGTGCCTTCCGGACCAGCCCGATACCCAGCCTACTCGCCGAATCGGGTGTTCCACCTTTAAATTACAGACGCCAACATATGCTTTTAGCATATGCTACCAATGTGCGTCAAATGCCGCAACACCCTTCCTATCAAGCTCTCTTCGGTACCCAAAACCACCAGGGGTACGCCAACCGGCCTCGTGCCTCTCGGCCGGTTGGTATTAGACTTGATAGCTCGTGTACTGAAATAGGAGTGGCTGTAGGTCCCTGTATGATCCGGACATCTAGCGAGGTGCCTCCGTGGCAAGTCCCGCGTCCGGAAATTCGGTTAGATCTTCACCAAGCTCCTAAGGTGAACACGGATGCGTCCGTTTACCGGAGGCAGATCCACAGCATAGTTCACCAATTTCCGGACGCTGGCATTCTGTACACGGATGGTTCGAAGGTGGACGAGAAAGTGGGTTGTGCTTACGTTATTGATGGTGCAAATACCAAGATCTCTTTGCCTGAGGCCTGTAGTGTGTTTACTGCGGAGCTCGTTGCCATCTATGAAGCTCTGCAGTTTGCACTACAGGATGCACGAATCCACTTTCTCGTGTGTACCGACTCTTTGAGTTCGTTGCAGTCAATTGCTACATGTTTCCCGCAACACCCCCTAGTGCAGCGAATCCACGACCTACTAGCCGGGCTGTGCCACGATGACACTCGAATCACCTTTCTGTGGCTTCCAAGCCACATGTGAATTGCGGGAAATGAGTTAGCAGATCAAGCTGCAAAAGAGGCGATATCACTACCAGCTCGACCAATGGAGGTACCCGCTAGAGATATTCGCTCTCAGTTACGCCTACAAGTTCTGGCTTTTTGGGAGAGTCAGTTGCTAGCTGACCCACTGCCCAGTAAACTGAGAGCGATCAAGGGAACTACTCGCGTGTGGCGGAGCTCCTTCCGGGCCCGGAGAGAGTCCGTCATTTTGTGTAGGCTAAGGATAGGTCATACAAGATCCACCCACTCGTACCTAATGAGAAGGGAAGACCCCCCACTTTGTACCTGTGGAGCCGTATTCACCGTGGCCCACATTTTCACCGAGTGTGTGGATCTTGCTGACTTACGAAGAAACCTTGGTTTGCAGACGACACTCAAACTTATATTAGCCGATGACGCGGTGGCTGCTGATCGCGTTATCCGCTTTATAAGTGAGAGTGGGTTAGGGCCAGCAATCTAAATTTTCCAGTGAACATTGACTCAACGACTTGTTCGTTTTTGAATGATAATGTTTTGTTTTTTCCGTAATTTTTGTTTATTTTTATAATTTTTTATTTTTTATTTAATTGTTTGTTTTTGTTTTATTAATTTTTTGTCTTTTTAAATTTAGATGTCCACCTCAATTTTGTTATATTCAATTCAAAATTTGTATTCTTTCATCTGTGTTAAGAGGGGCAGATGACCTCGTTGTTCCGCCCCTTAAAACTACAATAACTAACTAACTAACTAACTAGTTTAGGGGTTGCGGTCATGTAGCCCCGTGTACTTTGGGTGTGTGTAGAATTTGTCTGATAACCGGTGTTAATTGTGATGGCTGTATTAGGGTGTTATCTGTAATTCAAGTAAGGACTGCAGACGACAATTTTTCAAGTAGTTCCTACTTTTGCTACCAAAATTGTACCGTCCACGACACCTAGCTGCGGACTTGGTTACTAGATGCCATCCCAGCCAGCACCTGGCGACGAACGTTGGGACTAATATAGCTTTATCAAATAATCTAACCTACAAATTTTGGCTTCACACAAGTGTAGTTAGTGGATGGTTCTTTTTCATGCCATAAATCTATGACATGGGACCGTCGGCTTTACTTCCCTTCTGGAGGAAGGCATACTGAGGGATTCTTAACGCTCTTAAAAATGTCCGACGACTTCGGCCAGGTTTTATTGTCTTCATTACCGGGTGAGTTAGCCGTGGTGGTTACGGCATGACTGATGGCAGTCGCTCACATCCGGGAGGCGAGGAGGTTCGAATCCCCCCGCCGGCAACCTTGAAGATGGTCTTCTGTGGTTTCCCATCTTCCTTCCAGGCAAATGCCGGGGTTGGTCCCTAACTATAGGCCACAGCCGCTACCTTCCAACTCCTCGTCCTTACATTCCAACTTCCCTCCTTCCCTCCCCAACGGTACTTGTAGCTCACCCATTGGGTGTCCGTCTCGAAGCAGCTACAAAATCTGGCGAGCCGAACATGTCCTCGGACACTCCCGGCACTAAAAGCCATACGCTAAAAAAAAATGACTTCATTAGTTATTGTTGCTTTAACCCTTTATAAGCCGAAGTTGTTTTTCTTACTCTTACGTGTTTTTTACATTTAAATTTATTTTAATTATTAATAATGTTATTTTTTGTTTCTCTAATTTTAATGTTTATGTATTTATTTTTAATTTTCAATTTATGTCCTTATGGATTTAATTTTGATATTTTTATTGAATTATTTAATTAACTAATTTCAAATTGATTTTTACAATTATTTTTATAATTATGTTTATTATAGTTATGTTTATTATTTTAATTTTATATTTATTTTATTAATTGAATTTTATTTTTATAATTTTTATTTCTAGATTTATAATTCATTTTTACACTTTACTTTTATAAATCATTTTTACACTTTACTTGTTAATGTTTTTAGTTTTGAATTGTTTAAATTTTTATCCCACTCATTATGTCGAGTACAGTAGATACGTATATAATACTGTATTTCAATTTTAGAAAATATTAGCACTTCGGCATGAAAATTCTCCGAAATTTGGCTGAAAGATTCAACTATCAGGATCTTTGAAAGCATAAACTGTCCTCATGACAGGTGGTTAATAAAGAGTTAATAATGGGTTAAGGGGCGGAACTACGAGCTCATCTGCTCCTATTTTTTAGCCTATTTTCAATTTTGAAAAAATAGGCTTATGAGATCACCTTTTGTCCGTGTGTGTGTGTGAGGTGTGTGTGTGTCCCCCCTAATAAAATCTAAACGGCTGGAGCGATTTCAATGAAACTCGGTAAGTTCATAGCACTATTCCCAGCGACCTCGACCGTGCCCTTCCAATTTTGTTACGTCTCACCAATCCAACATGGCGGCTGTGCGAAATATTTCACTAGCATTCAATATCTCCGAAACTATTACCGATATCGCCTTGAAATTGTGTACGGTGATAAAGGGCACTACTAGAAGTTCACTTATGAGACTTTCAAAAACCTGGTGACTACAAAACCAACATGGCGGTCAAGCGAAATTGAGACTTTTAAATAGACTTTTCTCGCGATTTAACTATCCAAACGTAATGAAACTTGGTACAGCAAATGTTTATACACATTGTAATCCACTGGAGTCTAATTTAGTTCAATTGTTTACATAACCTCAAAATGGCGGCTGTGCGAAATATTTCACTGACATTCTATATCTCCGAATCTATTTCAGATATCACCCTGCAATTGAGTACGGTGATAAAGGGTACTGATACAAGTTTACCCATGTATAATTCATAAACCTGTAAAGTACAAAACGAACACGGCGACCAAGCGAATTTGAAATATTTTAATAGACTTTTCTCGTGATTTAACTCTCTGAGCGCAGTGAAATGTGGTACAGTAAATGATTTTGCAGATTGTAATGCACTGTCATCTAATTTAATTCAATTGTTTACATAACCTCAAGATGGCGGCTGTGCGAAATTTTAAAATTAAGTTTTTATTTCATGTGTCGTAATCATGCGATCGAAGTGAAAGTTTGAATAATGAACCTAGGCAATAATTGTCCCTGAATGGTACATAACTCTATGGCCTGTACATATAACAATCCTAAATGGCGAGCTTCCGAAATATTTAGACGGTTCTCAATATCTGTGAATCTTTTTCAGCAACCAAACTGATTTTTTTATGTTCATAGAGACTATGAACATATGTTCACCTAAAGGACTTTCAGTAACCTGGTGAGCACAAATCCAACATGGCGGCGACGCGAAGTACAAATATTTAAATGGACGTTTCTCGCGAATTAACTATCCGAGTGCCGTGAAACGTTGAACGTTAAATGCTTATACAAATGTTGATCCACTGGCATCTAATTTCTTTCAATTGTTTGCATAATCACAAGATGGCTGCTGTGCGTAATTTTAAAATCTCGTTTTTACTTCTTGTGTTCTAATCATGCGATTGAAGTTTGAATACCACACGTACACAATAATCTTAATGTAATAGTACAAAAATAAAAATCCAACCTGGCGACCATCTGAAATGTTTAGACGGTTCTCAATATCTACGAATCTGTTACAGCAATTAAACTGAAATTTTGTGTGTTGATAGAGGCAATTAACATTAGCAGGATATATGAAAATAGGCTGTATAGTTCTTCACGGAACTACTTGTTATTTACTTAAGGTATTACATTAATTTTCATATTGTACCAACTTTACATGGTTATCTTAGTAATGGTAGGCGCTGAAGAAGATACGTATCAACCAATATCGAAACATGTACAACAATTGAATAGATGTTTCATGATTTGTATCGATAGGCGTAATATTTTTAAGTAGTTATTATTTCCATGACCATTTGAATACATACACGCAATTTAGACGCAAATTTGAATACACAAGGGACTTGTATTACTGTTTTCTACTTCCATAGCCATGCTCTCAATTTGGTCTATCTTCCAAAGCAGGTTTATAGGTATAAATTACCATAATCAGCTCTGACAATTTGAATTTGACAAACGGATGTTTTCAATTACAATTTTGTGAACAATTATTTAACCTATCAAGATCTTTATACAACAACCTTCAAAAGCATAACGTCAATAGTGGATATTTTGCATGATATTCAATATGTAATTTCGATTTAATTTACCGACAATAACACATTGAAGAACATTTTTACACAAGCAGATATTTGATTAATTTCGAACTTAAAGGTTTTAATTAGCAATATTTTATAATATTTTTATTTTTATTAAACATCCAATGTAACAGATATGATAAAAAATACAATATGTTTACCATGATTATAACAATTCATCAAATTGCACCAAGATAGACTTTTTTGTTTGTTTCTGATTATTATTTTAAGCAGATTTTGAGATTATATTTGGAAGGTTATTCAGCAGATATTAAAAATATTTATAGTGAATATTTTTATTTTAGTGCTTAATTTGTATTTATAGATTGTTAATGTTTAGATTTTATGATGCTCTCAGTTTAATGTTATTACATTTTGATTTAAACGAGGATGGTTACACGTTAACCTAAACTAATTCAATATACTGTATGTACTTTAGTTTCAATGTAGTATTGACTTAGGTGGAGTAAATCTATTTTACCTATTCATAGGTATTTTAGTTTATATGTCAATCTTTATTTTTTATCCTTGATGTTTCATTGTTTCCTATTTAATTAAAATATACAATTTTCTGTACGAATTTAATATTAGGAATCATCTGTGTGCCAAATTCTTGGTTCACTACAGGGAGGTGTTATTTGAGTGAGGATTTTGGTCATTTACATGTCAGCACTCGTAGAAGTTCCACTTTCATCCGCCTACTGCGCTCTGGTGTCGAGAAATTCGTACGTACTCACTAATAAACACAAATAAGCAGTACTCGAGTGGTGTAAAATGTTATTATTATTAATTACAAACGCGCACAAATTGTGCAAATTATAAAGATACAATAAAGGATATAGGAACATATCTATTCTTCAATTTGTGCAAAAGTCTATAATTCATATCCCACGATTTCTGCAGTGAAGTACATGATATCTGTCACAGTTTTGTTCGAAGAACTCACAGTCGTCTTGATTAACTTGTGGTGGTAGCCATGTACAGCCATGAAGTTTACGAAATGACAGAGATCCTGTTTAGCTTCAGTCCAGGCTCTGTTTGTCATGGCTTCTGCCGTGTAGAACTCCATCCAGATATCTTCACTTTTGTGCACTCTTTCTTCTGAGGTATTTGAGAGGTTACTTGGTGGCAAACGTTTTGGATAAAGTGGCTTATAAATTTTCTAGAGATCTTAGATATTATTTGATGACAATCTTACTGACACAGTCATCAATTTATTTATTTATTTAATGGTATGGGGATTACGTACAATATACAATAGACATGACACAATTACACTTGAAAGTCCATGATTTTCAGCCAACTAATTGTATTTGGAGTGAGACTGAACAAGTCGTCAGGAAGTCCAGAGTTAATGAAGAGGACAGCGTTGCAGTAGATGTTCAATCGTCTGTTCTTCTAGATTACACTTGCACATTGGTGAGCTGATCCATCCCCACTTGTACCTAAAGAAGTCATCAATGAGCAGCGTGTAAAATGTTATGTGTTAGCCGTAGTGTTAATCCTAACTGGTTCCCCTTTACGACGCCGAAAATGAAACAAATTGGGCATTGAGCGGTGATGTTATAAAGTTTTAACTCGCTTGTACTTTATGGAGTAGCTGGAGAATCATAGTTATTATCTAGGTCATCAACATAATGATTATCATTGTGAAGGCTAGATTGTTATACTTATTGTGCATTGTAGCTCATTTTCATTTGATGGCCGTGCATGTCGGTAGATCAGTGGAACAGATACACGAAACAAGGCTCGCCACTACAATGATAACAATCTAATACTGTGTTGATGTAGTTATCAGTATTGCCAACTCTAACGACAAGTTCTTAAATAAAGAGGTATACAATTATTACTCTTTAAAAAATGTAAATCAGTCACACATTTGTATTTAAAATAATTTTATTTTATTTGTATTACACTCCTTAGTGATGCTGTCTCCCCTATGGACTTACAGTACTTAACAAAAGTTTAAGACCACCCTGTTGTTGATATATTTCGTTTTATTCAGAACAAAATTAATGGGTATTTTGTTTTTAAAAACACTTTTATTACATTATGTTTTACCCTTCTACATAATACTGTGCTGTTTTTGTAAAATTATTAACGTTAAGGGCTCATTTATTAACTTTTTCCGAAACGATGTAAATGAGCTAAAAATTTCGAAATCACGTTGCACACAAAATCGATTTTTCACTCCATTGCACATGCTAAAGTACATATATTGTACATATTACGGTACAAGGTAATACTTATGACCATTTATTACAAATCTTTAAGTTTTCTGGGTACTTAACAACAACAACAACAACAACAAAGAAAAGAAAGAAAGAAAGAAAGAAAGAAAGAAAGAAAGAAAGAAAGAAAGAAAGAAAGAAAGTAAAAAGGGATAAAGAAGAGCATTTTGAAGTCTTGTTAATCCAAATCAAAGTTCACTATTATCACACACTGATTGTGTCTTAGTAGTCAATACGGCGTCCTTTATGTTTCAAGCACATTTTTACACGTTTCCGCATGCTCTTGATTATTTTTTGACATTCCCGGATCGTAATGTCATTCCATACTTCCGAAATCTTCTCGCGCAATTCGTGGACTTTTTTGGGTTTGCGAGCAGCTACGCGCTGGCCTATGATGTTCCACAAGTTTTCAATCAGATTCAAATCCGGACTTCTAGGGGGCCAATCCTACAATGCAATATTGCTCCTGTCAAACCACTCCATTTTTGCAGCAGATTTATGGCAAGGAGCGCTATCCTGCTGGTAAACTAAATACCCACTGTGAAGCTTGTGGGCGGATGGCAGCATGTTTTCTTGCATAGTTTCAATGTAACGTTGTGAAATCTTGTGAGGACATCTTAAAATCCCAGTTCCTGCAGCGGACATGCACCCCCAAATCATCGCGGATTACTCTATGTGACTTTCCTCATTCTCCCATATCAATTATTTGCCATTTCAACCCTTCTGGCACAACTTATCCCCCTATTTTCACAGTTCATGTAACACTAACCTCTAGCTCTTAGCAACTGCCTCGAGATTAATGCTTCACATTCACATAAATTACCCCATCTGCCGGGCTAGGTGTATGCCATATGTTGAGGAAAAGATGAACTATCATCCAGTGTTAGTGACGTGTAGGTTGCTCAAACAGCCTTCTCGCTTTGCACGTCTAAACGTTTGGTACAAGTTACTCGTTTATTTCGGTAAAAAAAAAAAAGAAAGAAAAATTATAAAACTATAAGGACATTTTTGGGAATTAATTTTGATGTCGTTATGATCCTAAACCTCTCATAATACAAGAAAAAATCGATACTAAAATACACGAGCCCGTTTAAGGTACACAAATTATTCCATATTTAAATACATGATAATTTTTCAATATCTATACTGTAAATAAAATTCCATAACTAGTAAACTGAAAGACATATCCGAATGTTCACTATCTCTACAGAAGCCTCATAGACTACATTATTAAGAAATTAATCATGAAAAGGTCTCCGAAAAAATTATAGGACCAGGAATTAATTACATGAAATAGGCTAATGGTCTTAAACTTTTGTTAAGTACTGTACAACTTTTCCCATATGATAGCTTATTGCGTCTGGAAATTTTCAAAATTGGAGATTCTGAGGGATACCTGAGCTGGGTCCAATATTTTTCTTTTTCCATTTACATTGGAATGTATCTACTAAATCAGGTGATTTCAATCCATTGTCCACGAATCTTTGTATAGTTCAGGATTGGACCATCCGTCTTGTGCGGAATTTCGCTTAGGAACACCAAGATAGGCCCATTATAGGTCCGGACATGGACACCAAGAGCCCGCTGATCAGCATATCTTGGTGTTCCTATGCGAAACCCCGCACAAGGCACGGCATAAACCGTGAAAATTGCTGAGTTTTAATTCCTTGGTTGTGAAAGCGAATATACAGTACCAGTAATGAAAGAATTTCGTGTGACATTCTGCATTAGCATGGTTACTATTTTAGTGGACATTCTAAAAAATCGCTTCATCAGTTTCTTCAAAGAAAATGTAATTAAGAGTATTAATTAAACGTTTGAAATAATTTCCCCACATTGCAAACCATTTTATTGCATTCATTCATAAAATGTAAAAATGAAATGTTGGAAAACATATGTCAAACTCATAGTAAAACCATATCAAGAATTTTTAATGAACAATTTTTGGTCTATTTGCGGGAATACAAACACATTTTTTTTAGATTTAAGTCATTTTTCATAAAGTTATTTTATATTATCAATTTAAAGCCCGCGTTTTTGACAGATCTGTTTTTTTAAATATATTTATTATAAAACAAGAATAGGAAATATCTCCCGGTCACTCCATGTGAGATCTGTGCTGGACAAAACGGAGGCAGAAAGGTTTTTCTCCGGGTACTCCGGTTTTCCCTGTCAACTTTTCATTCCAGCAACACTCTCCACTATCATTTCATTTCATCTGTCATTCATTTAATCATTGCCCCAGAGGAGTGCGTCAGGCCTCGGCAGTCGGCACAGTTCATATCCTCGCCGCTAGATGGGGGCTTCATTCATTCCATTCCTGACCCGGTCGGAGACTGGAAGCAGGCTGTGGATTTTCATTTTCATATGTTGACTAGTTGTTGGTGAAGGGCGATTTTTGCCACCCACTCGTACCTAATGAGAAGGGAAGACCCCCCACTTTGTACCTGTGGAGCCGTATTTACCGTGGCCCACATTTTCACCGAGTGTGTGGATCTTGCTGACTTACGAAGAAACCTTGGTTTGCAGACGACACTCAAACTTATATTAGCCGATGACGCGGTGGCTGCTGATCGCGTTATCCGCTTTATAAGTGAGAGTGAACTTTGACTCAACGACTTGTTCGTTTTTGAATGATAATGTTTTGTTTTTTCCGTAATTTTTGTTTATTTTTATAATTTTTATTTTTTATTTAATTGTTTGTTTTTGTTTTATTAATATTTGGTCTTTTTAAATTTAGATGTCCACCTCAAAATTTTAAATTCAATTCAAAATTTGTATTCTTTAATCTGTGTTAAGAGGGGCAGATGACCTCGTAGTTCCGCCCCTTAAAACAACAATAACTAACTAACTAACTAACTGACCCGGTCGGAGACTGGAAACAGGCTGTGGATTTTCATTTCAATAGGAAATATCAAGTTTAAAGGTTGTTTTAAAAGCTTTGTTCGTAGTTTTCCATTGTTTTTCTCTTCTTCTTTTAAAAACTGAAGAAGGCAATAATATGGCCGGAACTGGTATTTAATTAATAAATGTTAATTTAAATTTAAATTGATTAAAATGTATTAGATTTATTACATACCTGTGGGTTCTTCCTTTTAGACAATCTTACTGACTCAGTCATCAATCAGGAGCGTGATTTAAAGTTTAACACGTTCGATAATGGTGATGGACTTGGAAAAACGTAGAGCCATAAAATGCAAATAGAAAGGGAAAAGAGGAGAGGGGTTGCTTCCAAGGTCAATGGAAAATGATGTTTCATGTGATGGTTGGTTGGTTCCTCAGTTTAGGGACTGCGACAACGTGGTCATGTAGCCCCGTGTACTTTGGGTGTGTGTAGAATCTGTCTGATAACCTGTGTTAATTGTGATGACTGTATTAGTGTGTGTTATCTGTTTTTCATTCAAGTAAGGTCTGCAGACATTGAATTTTTCAAGTAGTTCCTACTTTTGCCGCCAAACCCCGCCGTCAACGACTACTAGTTCAGAACTTGGTTACTAGACGCCACCGCAGTCGGCTCCTGGCGACGAACGTAGGAACCTAAGAGCGTTGTTTAAACTTAACCTATATAATTTAGCTTCACGCAGGTGTAATTAGTGGAAGGTTCTATGACATGGGACAGCCGGCTTTACTTCCCCTCCGTAGGAAGGCATACTGAGGGATTTTTAACGCTCTTAAAAATTCGGCCGGTTTTGAACCCGCGATCTTGGGCATAGAAGCTCAGCATGCTACCAACTACACCACCGAAGCCGTTGTTTCATGTGAGCCCCGTGTACTGAACCCTACGGTATTAGGCTGACTGGTGTCGAACCTGGATCTCTGGGAAAATGAGAACAGACTAGAGATGCCAGCAAGAAACGAACCCAAGGTCTTTTGAGGGAGTTTAAGCCATAAAAACCCCTAGAGAAAGGACACGGTAAATCACTGTTGTGATATAAACAAATTCTGACATTATTTTTTAATATGATGTAGAAAATATTAGCAGAACACGGCAGTATTGGGCTGTAAGATGCATACAATTCTGGACTTAGCGCAGAAAGTGAGAACTCTTGACAGGTTGCAAATGAGGCTGGAAAATAGGCGTGGTTTCGTGGCGCCCTGCCAGTCACTGGGACCTATTTACGCTGTCTGAGACAAGGGAGGACAGTAATATTTGGTCGAGTGAATCCCCTACACATAAGAGCGAGCCCAGTGGGGTGGGGATATGACAGAATAATTTAATGATTACTCGTGATTGGAGTAACTCAGAAACATGAGGATTGCACCTACGTGAATGAATTGCCCGGAGGCTAATTATCAAGCCGTTAAACATTGAAATCGAAGCAGATTTAATGTGACGCGCAAGGACACTGGAGGAATGAGCTCAGCGCATTATTATGGCCATGTCTTCGGGGAAGAACCACTGACGCGGCGTGGGGACGCGCTGGCAAAGGCAATTAATATTAATTAATTGACCGATCGATCCTCCTGCACACAGGCGGATATGTAATCAGCGAGGCAAGATGGACCAAGAAAACGTCATTTCAAGACCAGAGAAGCACGGAGAGAGGAGATGAAGCTCCAAGGAAATTTTAGACCTACTTTTCGGCTCCAAACAGATATAAGGTCAGTGGAGCAGACAGTCGAGGTCAGTTGAACCATACTTTAGTGCGAAGCGCACGTTGCCCGAGTCCAGAGAGGGGGACGCGCGCACGTTAACATGTTAAGTGCATCAACATATTAACCATGCAGTATAACGCACTAATTAAGAACAATTTATTTAGTCAGTTGAACCATACTCTAGTGCGAATCGCACGTTGCCCGAGTCCAGAGAGGGGGACGCGCGCACTTTAACATGTTAAGTGCATCAACATATTAACCATGCAGTATAACGCACTAATTAAGAACAATTAATATAGTCAGTTGAACCATACTCTAGTGCGGAGCGCGCGCCGCCCGAGTCCAGAGAGGGGCGCGCGTACTTTAACTGTTTAAGTGCATCAACATATTAACCATGCAGTCTAACGCACTAGTGACAACAATTAATAAGGACAGTCGTGCCATACTTTTATAGTCGGCAGTACAAGTGATTAATATTGAGTACGCAGAAAATATACAGCATTGTGTACAAGTTAAGACAATACCATATTAGGCCAATCATACCTCATGACGAGGAGATATTATGCGGTATCATAATAATGTACGTGGAACGGTCCAATGCTTTGTTATAAGCAGATCATTCAAGGAGACTGTAAGTTCTGTCGAAGGACAATTGAAACTGGTAATTGTACAAGTACAATGCACAATGGACGAGCGCAATATATAAGCTATTTGTTAGACATAATAATAGGATGTCGAACTGCGCAGGTATAAACTTTGTTATACGAGTGATGCAATTTCGCAGGGATACCACCTTAATTAATATTCAGGACGATATGGAAGCATATTTATGCTATATCGGGAAATTATCAAAGGATAGGAATTGATAGACATTGGGGACCGCTAGGAATCGTCAGGCAGTGTATAGAGACTTTCGAACGAGATACGGGGGTATTCGTAGAGGAAAGATCTTCAACGCCTGCATTTCTGAAACTCTGCAAAGAAGGTCAACCAGTAAGAAATCTACATAGTAATCGTGTGATTTTTAGTGATGGTTATATAAATATGTGTAAAGTACCAGTGTAATAATTGATATAACGTGTTTTGTGGAAAGGAAAGCGATAGCTTCGACATGGAGAAGCAAAGTGCAGTGTGTTTTGTAATGCAAAAATTATGTAAAATGTGTGTGGAAAGTGAAATAATGCCTTGCTAATTTGCAAATGATGGCGGGCATTAGTGGAGAAAATGTGTGGTCGGAGCCGCCAGATTAGCCAATGTAAGTACCAAAAACCATGATTTTGTAGTGAATGTGTAGTCCGCTGTATGTTGAGTAGTTTCAAAAAATATAGAATATGCCAATAAGAGTCAATTTTGGGAGGTAGAATCTTCAGATATTAATGTTGTGTTGATTTTAGTCAAGTTGGGATGTCTTTGTACATCATTGTGTGGATAAATCGTTACCACTAATGTAAAAATGGCAATTGATTTAAATAGAAAGTTAACGTAACGAACACGGATGTTCGGTTATTGATTATATAAATACGGTTACGTTGTGTCGGAGTAGGAAAATATATGTCAGTGATAATAATAAGAAGAAGAAATACACGTCAGGGAAAAATGTTTGTAAGCAAAATATATGCTAATTTGAATAACTGTGTTTCCAAGCAGTTGTATTACAAGTGATGGGCCAAGCAAAGGAATTTAATATCAGAGTATATTATGATAATGGAAAGAAATATGCAAGGAGATAGGAAATGGAAGTGTTTTAATAGTGAATTGAATCAGCTTGATGAATAAGCTTACACGAGTAATTGGTAGAGATTATCTTATTAATTAAAGGACGGGATCATCTCACAATGGTCATGGGAGCCAGGTAGTCTAATCGACGTGTGAAATCTCGTATAGCCAAGGGCATATGGAGAGATATTATTGCAATCGAGTGTATTTAGTGAGGAGACCCTAGCTCTGAGTATTGCTATGAAACGTTCCGGGTTCGAATCCAGTGGTGTATGGGAGGATAACAATGGACACCTCATCGTGACACCTGATATCTACCGAGAACTAGCTATTGTGTGAATAAATTCAGCTCCTGGGAGTGAATTTGGACGGCAGGAAGTTGCCCTGACCGTGTTCTTTGACAAAAAGATGCCGGCTATCCCAAATCGAGATGTGTTTGATGAATCTCGTTTCCTTCATATATGTAAATGGACCTGTTGAGGCCAGCTATTAATATCCTAATGATAGGAATAAATGCTTAACCAATTCCATATTCCGTCTTGCATTCAGTTGAGTTAGGTCATATGTATTATGTGGGACACTAGAACGGCACTGTTGTATTTGAAGCCACGTGCTACTGCTTGGAAAGAAAAGGAAAAGGGCATGAGGGAGGTAACAAGCGTCTTGTTACGGCCCGTCGCGGACCCATTGTCTACAGGAAGGGTCGGGGGAAGAGACTTTAAACTACCCAGGCTTGGAGGATGATGGTTAAAAGGGAGAAACTATGAAACCCTGTTTGTTATAAAAGAATCATTGTAGTATTGTATAATGAATTTGTGTGGTTTGAGACACATTGATAATTAAGGATCATTCTGATAACTTAATATTTGGCAAACTTATGAGATGTTAAAAGTTGCATTTTTACACTGACATTGTCACCTATTTCCGTAGGTGGATACCAGATGTCACATGCTACGCCCATGCAAGGGTAGCATAAAATCCCACCCGACACAGCGGTAGCGGAATCATTATGAAATTCTCATTACGCCATACAGT
Source organism: Meconema thalassinum (assembly GCA_946902985.2). Lineage (NCBI taxonomy): Eukaryota > Metazoa > Arthropoda > Insecta > Orthoptera > Tettigoniidae > Meconema > Meconema thalassinum. Next base: position 77,267,606 of record OX336401.1, on the reverse strand, counting down.
GGAACTACAGAAAGGGTAGAATTACAATTAACAATGGAGTTGCGAGTAAATCTGATGTGCAACTCATAAATTGGTTAATGCATGGTAGAGCATTTTTGGTGGGAAGAGAGATACAGAACATAATTGTACGCATAATGTAAAGTAAAAATGTGTTGATAATAAGTAATTAGATTGTGAAATTAAAGTGGTCACAACAAGTGACGTAAGATTGTAAGAACAGTTGTGCGTGTATTTTACCAGTGCATCAGCGCACTTGAGAATGAATTTCATGTTAATCTCATGGTAAATGAATCAATAATCATTTGGATTTGCGAGGATAAAATGCGAATAATAGTGGATTGAAGGAATAAGTTTTGCATTGTTTTGTGTATTATTGTTGGGATTGTGTTTTTGTTTGTGAATTAAGGGGGAGCTCAATTAAAGTCTTTAGAATAGAGTTGTGTCTTATTATTGTAGAGCTGATACCTTTTAGTCTCAGATCAAATATATGCAACTGCTCAGTGGGTGAACGGTACACGCCTGAGGACTGATGCTAGCTGGAGGCAGAAGCATGTGTTTCATGGAAATTATTCACATGGGTACAGTACTTAGGTGTATGTATAAATATATTGTTTTCTAGGATGCCGATTCTAGCTCGGGTAGTGGTCTGTTCGGGGTGGCTCTAACTTATTCTAAACATCCTAGGAATATCGTCAAGGATCACAGGAGGCTTAACTTAAAATCAGTATGTCAGAGAACTCCTAATATAAAATAATTTTATTCACAAAAACATCGTCTCCCATTTACTCCCATCCATAGACAATAAAACAACAAAATATACTCCCTTAAATTACTCTAATCAACAAAATCAAAAATGCAAAGGTAAATTAATCACACTGGCTGAAACCAGGAAAAGAAAAACAATCTATTTCACTGCAGTCCACTGCTTCAAGTTCAAAAATAAAACGTCAACAGACTTAATTCATCAAAACTATGGCCTGAATAACCCAGCCATTCTATCAAAAAAAATATGCGCACTCATGTTTATAACTTGCAAAATTGGTTTCTGGGGTTCGGACATGTTTTCTCGTACAATCATCATCCTTCCTCACACGAGTCAGACAATGAAGGCAATAGACTTATTCTAGGCCACAGGCATGTGTGCACGTTCTAGCTTATAAACAATTAATTCACTCAGAGCCATGACTCTGTTAATTACGGTAAAACAAACATGTCAATATACATAAAGCATAAAATAAACACATCTCGGTGGCCGATGCCCCGTTACTCTTGATAAATAAACAACTATAATGAATGCACTCAAAATGACAATACAAGACGTCGCTTCCTGAAGCTGTACAAAAGGAAACCCTGGGAAGCCAGACTACCTTCCCTCAAAAGGAAACAATACCATCCCTCGACCTTGTGACAGACATTCTCACACCATAATACCCAGCTGGTCGGGCAATAACCTTCACTGCTACTTTCAGAATTCAGACGGCTGGCCGCAGTCTTATACCTGCTCCCTAATGACTACCTTGGGTTCGAGCTGTACAGTTACCTTTCCGACGGAGCTATGGCGCACTCTCATCAGACAATGAATTCAATCATTTCACTTACCAATTATATCATCGTAGACTTGCGGGAATTTCGCCTCCCCCTTAATTCACTTACCATTTGATATAATCGTAGAACACGGGAATACCACCTCCGTTATTAATTTCACTTGCCATTTTATATCATCGTAGAACACGGGAATATCACCTCTGTTATTAATTTCAGCTCAACCCAGGATCAACTCTCCACCTTTTCTGAATATTATATTATCATCCCGCCATTTTGTCTTACCTTCCTTTACCTTGGTGTGATTATCAATTACCATACTTACTGTTCACATAATTTCAGTGTCACTACTGATCTTTGTCACAATATCGAGCTGTCTTCCCCATATTAGCTTTTACGTTAATATCGTGCGTAAGCACTATCAACCCAATTATTCCCTTAATTGTGCATTCAGCAAAGTTACTGACACCCTCAAACAAAACACATTTAAACAAAATGTTGATGCTCATATACTCATTTACCTTATAAAACACACAAAAAAATAATCATAACTGACAAATACACACAAATCTACACAAAACATGCCTGCTATGCCTAAAATATCCATTTTATCATAATTGCTTATGATCGAGATAAACTTATCCGATTCCCATGATGGGATACGCTATGGCAAACATGCCCCATACAATATCTACTTATCTCGTGTACATCCTGATGGTAATGCTCTGGTCCTTGATATCAGTCTTCTGGATCAGTTGGTTCATCTTGCAAGGAGGATAATTTACACACGTTCTCCAAAATTCACCAAAGCAAAGGTCCACTGTGAATTATTATTATTATTATCACAATGCACGGTTCTCGCGTATGTAGCTCCTACCTCCTACAGCTATCATCAACCTACTCAATTCAGCTGATAGTTCAATAGCTTCCTAGATCACTGACTTAGCTACTAATAGCTCGTACGGCTATCCCTATCATATAACTGTGTCGGACTGTCACGGTATGCACTGTTCCAATTCGCACTCGCGAGTACTTAACGATATTCAAATGTCCAAAGATAGAACTGCTTCTACTTATAAAACTTGTAAAATTATTAATATTCTTTGTGCTACGGGTTTGGGCTTTCGCCTCATGCAGCGCCCGGATACGAACTTATAAAACTTGTAAAATTGTTACTTTTCTTAAGGCTACGGGCTTGGGCTTTCGCCTCATGAAGCGCCCGGATACGAACTTACAAAACTTGTAAAATTGTTCCTACCGCGACGATCGTGGGCTTGCGCCTCAGCAGCGCCCCAAATAGAAACTGTTTTCGCTGCGTCTCCAGCTATTATTTATATGATTTCTCTTAGAAGTACTTGGAGTGGGGAGCTTTTAGAATTTATTTCCATAATAACACTCGCATGAATATACAAATTAGCTCCTTTGAACGTCCTCATTTCTAATGTCTCAATGGCTTCTTTTTTTTAATCCAAAATCCGAACGTTGGATCCTTATATAATGAGCTCCGTAATTCCCTTCATTGTTCCTTAATTTCGGCGGGATTTGGTCGCGTCTCGCGTCCCTCGCTGCTATTGGTAGTTTCAAATCCACCCCCTGATTTCATTTTAATTCTGGCAAAAATCACAGAATGACCCAATTTAAATTTTGACGATACTTCTGAGAGGCTGGGATTGTCCCCTATACGATGGTGTAATTCCTGTTTCTGTAATTTAATTACTGCTCCAAATTCTCTCAAATGGGCGGGGTTTATCTGGTGAGTGATCGTTGAAATTTTCGTATTTACCCGCTTGGTTGAAAGACCTTTGCGCGTTGTCTGAGCGCATGTGGCCTCCAGATGTTGGATTTCTCTTCCTTTTGGTTGGTTGGTTCCTTAGTTTAGGGGCTGCGACAACGCGGTCATGTAGCCCCGTGTACTTTGGGTGTGTGTAGAATCTGTCTGATGACCGGTGTTAATTGTGATGACTGTATTAGTGTGTGTATCTGTTTTTTAATTCAAGTAGAGACTGCAACTTTGAATTTTCAAATAGTTCCTACTTTTGCCGCCAAACGCCACCGTCAACGACTACTAGGCGATTTCTCTTCCTATCGTCATTGTCTGTGCTAGGTGAAAGTTACAGTAAAGCACGTACGTTCCTCCCTTTGTTGTGCTCTGGTCCACAATCAACGTCTTTTCTCACACCAGCTTTGAAACATGAATAAAATCTTGTTGAAATAAATATGTAGAATTTATGCAATCACAGATGCATAATGGTTACAATATGCCCAGTTTCTTTCATAAAGGAAGGAAGCTTGTAGTTTTACGTGACCGTTAATCGTGCGATCATGAGCCACAGGACATGGCTTTTCACTTCAAAAATCTCACATGCATTGACCCGGAATTGAACACGGTCCACCTTGGTGAGAGACAAATAGCTTAACCGCTGCGCAACAACGCTCTTCAGTTTGGTTCATCTTCATTCTGCATCTATCATTAACTCCTCTCATAAGATTGGCGTCAAGAAGTGCTTCCAGCCGTAAAACCACCCGTCACATAGACTTTCATCTCACCGTTGTAAACGGGATATAAGGGGGTAGACATGCATGTGATTGTTGTGTGTGTAGTACTGTGTATTTGTAATTTGAGGATTTGGAAGCAGGTGGTCGTGGCCTTAAGTTAGGAACCATCCCGGCATTTGTCTGGAAGAGAATTGTGAAACCACGAAAAACCTCTTCCTGGCTGGATGAGGTGGGAATCGAACCCACATCTCGTCAGTGTTGGCTCACGAGGCTGAGTGTACACCGCTCCAGCCCTCTTACCACAATTGAATTTCTTGGTGGAGCCGGGAATCGCACACGGATCTCCAGGGTGGCATCCAAGAATGCCAGTCGCTACACTATGAAATGGTCTCAAGAACGGACCCAGCTCAGGAATCTCGCGGAGTTGCCAACTCTCCGACATGCAAGCCGTGAGTTTTTAAGGATGCACCAAGCGTGTGCATACAACCTTCCTTTTCATAGCCACTGTCATACCAGGATTTAAACCTCCAGTCTTCCTGCAGCTCCCCATGCGATCGTGGTGTGCGATTTAACGCGCACGGCTTCGACGCGGGGTTGTATGGTTGGTAGTTTAAGGGGACCGGTTCAGTAAACCACCTTCAAAATTTCGATTTTTCAATGTATTTTTTAATATACAGCCCTACACTTCTAGTTCATTTTGGTGAAAGAATTATTTAAATATCTGCAATGGTTTAGGAGTTACGATTTAAAATGCTACTGGAAGGCAGATGTGTCTCAACAGGGGTCAGAAATCTTTGCGGTTCATTTTCTCAAAACTATATTTATCAAATCCTTTTTATTTGTAACTCCTAAATTATGCATTGTATTACAATGATACTTTTCTCTAATATTCTAAGTGTTAGAGACTAAAACACTGACCAAACTGATGTTCCTAGTGATGATAATTAATGGGATAAAACATATTTACATCCCAAAAATTGAACAAAATATGCAATTTTTAAGTAACACAAAATTAAAAATACTAATTTTGAACATATAATTCTGGAAGTGGACATATGTGTAGCTGTTACTTTTAATAGCACATTTAAAAAAAGCAGAACACTAATATATTTATAAATGGTCGTCCTATGAATAAAACGCTCAGCACCAACACGCCAACAGCCGCCATTTTGAATAATTAATTAGCGAGTTTGATAATGCTAAAATCAATTCTGAGATATGTTTTACTGGTAAATACTGTATATAGGATGCTTTATTTAGAAAGTTTCATTGCTGTACATATATTAGGAGCTGAGATAAAAATTATGTAAAATGTCAAATTTTGAAAGTGGTTTAGTATACCGGTCCCCTTAACACATGCGAGATTTCCAGTAGCTTGACACATTTATTTCCTTCTTCTGTAATGGTGTTGGTATTATTTAAGTCCATTCTCTTGAATCTAGGTCAAGTAATAAATTATACTGTATTTTAGCATTAACAATTCGTCAATTTCTATTAACGCGGAAACTGATTTTCGTCATTTGTTCTCTTGTCAGCAGCCTCCATACAACACTGGTATTATGGCTTCATTTAGATGTACATTCTTTTCTTTAGGGCACATATTGTGCTCTCATCTGTAGCGGTGTACTAATGGATCTTATTGTCCGGTGTAACACGGAGCCAGTAGCGACACAAATTGAAGGCTTCAAATGGCTTCCATACGTCAATGTAGAGCTCCAGGCTTGCTGGCAAATGGTGCTTGAATGTTACAAGCCGCTGGTAGCGAGGGTTTGGCTTTCAAAAGCCATTTTTACTCCTTTAACTCTGCCTGGCTTGGCTTAGTTAATACTGCAAGTACGTAGACGATACCTGTCCCTGTGAGATTTTGGAACAAAAATATTTATAGTGTCCTCTATTATGGCAAAAAAATATATAAGTTGTATGTAACCCCACAGTTACTTATCCTATACCACGCTGAAGGTCAACCAGTTGGAATATACAATACATTATACCTCTGAAAATGATGATTTTTGGTGTGACCTTCCAACAGTTAAAAATCAAAACTTCTACAATACTTGGCCCAATTGAACGAAATCAAGACGTATATATTCTATTCTATCAGATGTAAGAGCTCGGTAAAAATATCGCAGAGCTCCAGTACCACAAGTTTAGGTGACATATCATGATTTCTTTATGTGGTCCTAAATTTTTGACTGGTACTGTAATACACACCCAAGTTCATGGGGTTAAACGACTACAGTGTACAAGCCCCCTAAATGAAACAACATCAACAATTTAATTTTACATGCTTCGATACCAAGTTGTGTGGGTATTGGACGCACGGTAGGCCTATGTTCTGTACATGCTGAATATCGCGGAGTATTGATTCGATTCAGTTCGACTGAGTGGATGAGTGAGTCACACTGAAGGAGAGAATAGAGGGGCGGGGGGGTGATTGAGTGGAAGAGAATAGGACAGAGGGGAAAAGTGAATGACCGTGCGCGTGCGAGATAGAGGGAGTAAGAATATAGCTATAGAGAGGGTGTGAAATGGTGCGTCTTGTTCCTGTGAAGTTGGAACACTTGCACATAGCCTATTCGTTTATCTAATTAATTTTATTATTGCTTGCCACGGTGGGTGAGTGGTTATCGTGTTGGGCTACCAACCGCAAGCTTGCAGGTTCGCTCCTGGCCATGGTAAGTGATTTTTGAAAGGCGACAAAAATCACGACATGCATGTCATACGTTGTTGGTGTGTTAAAGAACCCATTTGAATTCAGCAGGCCGTGTTATAATGACAAAATTAATTTCGGGATTTTCCGTCAAAACATAGTTCCTCATTTCTCTACTAGAAAGCGCCATAGTGTCAAAGAGCTTAGATATCTATCCTTGACTTTCATAGCGCTCCGGAACAACAAAAATCGACATGCAAGCTGCCCTTTGGGCGTCAATTAAGAAAGCTTGCACCTGGCACCCGGCAACCAATGGCCATTTATTTTATTTTCAGGACGGCTCAGGGAAGGAATTTTTGAATAGTGCACGGTAAGTCAGAATTAGAATGGAGACATTTCCCCAGAAAATCTACCAAAAGATGCAGTAATCGAAAATATGAATTTAAATTTGAAGCGGATCAGTCGCTATGCAGCTGAAAATTTTCTTTCCATTAGCCCAGCTTTTGTTGTTGTTGTTGTTGTGTGGCCTCCTGAGAGGCCGAGTGCATGTCTTTCTAGTCGACGCCCGTGGGGGACCTGCGCGTCGGGATGAGAGATGGAATGGGTGAAGATGAATGTAACTTGGCGAGGATGTGGAAGGAAGCGGCCGTGGGATGTCAGAAGGTACCGACCCAGCATTTGCTTGGTGTTGAAAATGCGGACACCACGGAAAACCATGTCATCGACGGCCGACGGTGGGACTCGAACCCACGCGTCTACCGAGTCAGCAGAGAACTTGGCCCCATGACCTAACGCTGCGCTTTAGCCACCGTAGCCACTGCTGTCGGTATCAACCCAGCTGAAAAGCACAAGAAACCTATAGTAGGGCAGACTCTTTGCGGGGTCGGATGACCTCGCTGTTCCGCCCCTTAAGACAACAATAACTAACTAAAACTTTTTTTTTTTTTTCGTGTAACCTCCAGAGAGGCCGAGTGCAGGTCTTTCAAGTCGACGCCCGTGGGCGACCTGCGCGTCGGGATGAGAGATGGAATGGATGAAGATGAATGAAACTGGGCAAGGATGTGGAAGGAAGTGGCCGTGGCCTGTCAGAAGGTACCGTCCCAGCATTTGCCTGGTGTTGAAAATGGGAAACCACGGAAAACCATTTCAAGGACGGCCGACGGTGGGGCTCGAACCCACGCGTCTACCGAGTCAGCAGAGAGCTTGGCCCCATGACCTAATGCCGCGCTTTAGCGAGCATAGCCACTGCTAAAACTCTTTGCATAGGAGACCACTTCCTGTAATCCAACTACGTCACTGTGTGGAAGGAAAAGGAATATACAAGCTTTTAAGGATTCCACTATAGGTTTCGTTGAAATAATTATTTGAGAGCCTTTGATTTATACTAACGTGGTGTTGAAAGACATCGTGTGAGCTACAGCTCAGCACAACCATACCGCAGCCCAAATGACTTGCCTTGTTCTCCACCCTCCATGAATTTCGTCAATTAGTGGGGTTCGCTTGATTAGTAGCTCGCTATATCGACGTATCGTCTCCAGTAGGACAGCTCCCTTCTCTTCTCTAGAACACAGACCATTGTGTCACATATCCTGCCTTGCGATCCCACGCCCTTTTAGCATATTGTCAGGAGTAATTTCTCTTCTTTTCTTTTCTACTACTCTGGAAAACATGGAAAACAGGGAATACTCAGGGAATTTTTAAATCCTGGAAATCTCAGCGAATTATCAGGGTATTTTAATGACTCTCAGGGAATTTTAGTTTTAGAAGGTGTAACCTTGAATAATTGGAAATTAAGCATTTAAATTTTGTTGCGGGAAAAGTATATTCTGATGATGATTGTTGTACATGTATGTTCGTACTGACGTTAAATCAGTAAGCTCTCATTTCTTGAAATAGAGCACACAAATTACATATGTAGACTGTGTTTTTGTACATAAATGTGTAACTGTATGATTTCTGAGAGCATTACTATTGACGAGCTACTTTCAATACTCACAAGTACAATAGTTTTTCTGGATGAAAAATTTGGAAAATGGCAAACTATAGAATTTGTTTTTTTCTTTTCCAACTTTGTCATGCTACACTTTATTGTTCAGGCACTTTTTGAAACGCTCTTTAGGTACAAACTCTGTTTTTTATATGTATTATGGCCATTACTGTTGGTAGGTTATTACTGAGTGTCAACACTACCTGAGGGAAGATGATGAGGAAACATGAAGTAGGTTTAGGAGTATGAACAATTTTTGTCAAAGAGGAAGATAATCCAATAAAAAAGAGCAAGAAAATAGTGCTAACGACAAGTTATGCTGGGCAGAGCCCGTAAAGTAACTAAAATAAGAGGGAGCTCGGTCACCGTCAACGGCGAGAGCGGCGGAAGCTACGGTTACCTGCAAGATATCGCTATGTGTTCTTTCCCTCCCGAGCTGGGATTTGGGTACTATGGGGATAGGTAGTACGCTAGAAAGCAAGGATATATGAAAGGAAGTGGATTTATGTGATTTCCCTTCAAAAGGTTTAGATTTTACTAAGAATTCTGAAATGCTGGAAGGATTTGAATTTGCCGTAATATTTTTATTACTAACCACGGTTGGATCTCCGGCAGAACAGCCGAATGCCCCCAGAGTGGGAAGAGATAAAGCAACTCAAGTGCCTTTAGCAATATTTTTTACTGTTATTAGTGAGAATCTTTTAAGAATACCAATTGTTGCACTTAAAGCAGGCTAAGCTTTTACCCAGCAGGATGCCGACTAAAAGCTTAGAACGGAGGAAACCCTCAGACCTACGGTAACTTTAACAAAACTGAAATTTTGAAGAGTAAAACACAAGTTGGAGAAGAAGTCTCTACAAATAGGAAGCTGGCGGAGCGAGCTGTACTTGCCTTAATGATTTACTAGAATTAGCTGTGACAGCCAAGAGAAACTTTGCAAATGTTGTTATTTGAAGTTTCGTTTTAAACGCAACAAGTGGTGGAGTTTTTATTGATTCAGTGATTGCCTCTTTTATTTTGAAAGATGAAATAATTTTGGGAGAAGAATCAGGGTATAGAAGGTCCTGCCTAACCTTTGTTCTAGTAATAGAGATAGCAACAAAACATATTATTTATTTAACAGGATATAATTTGAAACATTTAACAATTTGTTAGATTTAGTATCTTATTTTGAGTTAAGAGTAGCAATTTAGCTATTTTAAGCTAAAGAGAGTAATTTTGGTTTAACAACTTGGAAGTCTAAGACCCCTATTTGTACAAAAACCCTTACTAGAGTTATTTAACAAGCGTATGATTAAGAGGTTTTGAACCTGTTAGGTTAATTTTAAAGATTTCAATTTAGTATAACATTTTGTTAAATTAGTTAGGTAGAACACCAAATCGAGTAGAATTTCCTTGTTGTTGTTGTTGTTGTTGTTGTTGTTGTTTGAGTCTTCAGTCTTTTGACTGGTTTGATGCAGCTCTCCATGCCTCCCTGTCCTGAGCTAATCGTTTCATCTCTACATAGCTGCCACACCCTACATCCGAGGCAATCTGTTTAACATACTCTAACCTTGGTCTACCCCTACAGTTCTTGTCCTCGACCCTTCCTTCCATAACTAAGCTTGCTATTCCTGGGTGTCTTAGTATGTGTCCTAGCAACCTATCTCTTCTCTTCATTAGCAGTCGCCAGAAACATCTCTCCTCTCCCACTCGTCTTAATAACTCGTCCTTATGGCAAGCGAAAAGGCTATAGACAAATAGATCAAATTCCTGATAGTAGCAGGAAAAAGGAAGAAATTTACAAGCGGAGGTGACCGCTATTATTTAAACAGTAGTTAACAAATGTTACATTCCAAAAAGGCCAGGTCGTATTAACTTAACGAAGCCTGGAGCAAAAAAAAAATCAGGTACAAAAGTTTAACATTTAGAAAATTAACAATTTCTGAGCCAACAGGATAAGAAAAAGAAGATTAATAAGTAGTTTCTATAACTACTAATATTTATACAGAATGAATAAGTGGTATGGAGAAAAAATGGGAGGGCGCCAAACTTTGGGCGAGGCCTCGTAGAGGAGTAACTAGATATTTAGATTAACCTAAATTTGTTAGTAAAAGGTATTTGAGGAAAAGGAGATAGGAATTTATAGTTCTGGCCAATTTTACTGCTCTCAATCGTACGCGGCGCGGTAGATATTTGAACAGACACTGTTTTGCACTAAAGTTTGTTGATAGATTGGAAGATTTCACTATTGCAGCACTGAAAGTTCATGGAATAAGTGAAAAGTTATTGCAGTTTATGGAGATATACTTAGTTGAATTTGACTTGAGTAGGTTTATAGCGTTAGAAAGTTTGTGGATTGAGGTTAATAGTTCTATTTCACTTAAAGTATTGGTAGTTTTGACAATATGAAGTGTAGTTCACACGATTGACAGTTTGATGTGAATAGAATGTTCCAGAAACGTAGTGACAGTTAAATGGAGCGGTGAGAATCCCACCGTGGAAAAAGTTAAGTTTATAGACAGCTATGAGTATTAGCAGAAATCCCACGGTGTAGGGAAGGTATCCCCTTTATTTCGTACAAGAAGTACTGTCCCCGTAAATCCGGATAGTAGGCTGTCAGATATCCGCCCCCTCAATCGGATTGCCAATAATCAATCGCACCGGCACAGCTACATCAATGAAAATGGCACTGACAGATACTACCGAGATTAAAGCACAGCAGTTAATAAGAAATTATTGTGGAACACACCAAAATATACGGGGGTTCATACTTACCTCTTCAAATTAATCTCGGGTATGGATTGTCAACTGGATCACTTAAAGTATGCCCTCACAATAACCTCCACCATGATATTTAAAATGAACCAAGACGGAAACAAGAAACTTTAAACTGTACAATAATTTATTTCACATAAAGGGCATGATTCTAACAAAACTTCAACAAAATATACGTGGCAATCAGAAGCCATTGTCAATATAATCATGTCCTCCTGTAGGACTTGTAGACGTTACATACAAAATCTCAGCTTTACTAGCTTATAAATAACGTAATAATAGTAATACACTTGGAATGGACGAGGGAATTGGAACGAGACATGTAGCAATTGTTTTTCCTCTTTCATAAACATCACACTTTATTTATAACTGCAAGACTGTTACGTAGTCGACCTTGGCCTCTAACATACAGTTGTCAGGCCAGCTGCGATCCACCCTACATCAAGTCGCATGTCTACGTCGTCAAGTGGACCCACCTGTCCAGCTAACCTTAGCATATGCTCGTGACATCAGAGCCTAGCTCCTTTTCAAACACTTTAAATGTCCTCAACTCAACTCAAATATTATCACGCAAATCTTTTAAATGCTCCATTCACATGTTACTGGATTACTCTAATAATCCCAAAACTTGTTTAATTACATAATCCATATGTTTCATTAGCGTTGTTTAGAGTATATTAACAAAACTCTTAATGTTTATAACAAATGCTCATTAATTGTTTATAACAATTATCAATTGTTTATAATATTGTCAAATGACTATTGAAAAATCTATACACGCCTCTCTTAATCCCTTTCATTTCACATTATTGTTAAAGATATTTACACAATTATTTACAATATTAATATTATTTATTTTAGAAATACATTAAACCACACGTTTATCCGGTTGATAATTACTCAAAGCAGGTTAATATAATCGACCAATGAAGGTTAGTTATATTTAAGCTTATATTCAGGTTTAATAAGTTTTAATAATTATTATTATTATTTGTGACGGTAACCTCCATTCAAAATCGTTATCTCAAATTATTTAACACTCTTGTTAATTTTAACAGTAATATCACATGATTAATTTTCAAAGGACCTGGACAATAAACTCAGCGGAAAAATACTTCGCTTAAATGCACAAATTGCATAAAATAGGCCCAGAATTCATCATATATTTCAATATATATGGCATAAAAATCTTCCACAATATATTCAAAAACCTCCACTAACAAATTCTTCAACATCATTAATATTACTGTGGGAATCTCCTTCACTTATTCAAGGGCATTATTCATCAGCGACTTTTACACGTCCACTGAACTAACGATTATACATCCATAGTTCCACTTTAAAAATTCTTATATTCATTAATTGTTTCAAACTGTTATTTATTTAACCTTCGTGGGTTTCATTCATGAAGCGATATGAAGTAAAAATTTGCCAATCACAAATAAATTTAATAGCAAATACGATTATACACGCCTCTCTGGTCTATCAAAATTGAGATTAATATCTCTTAAGTAATGCAGTATAAAAATACTATCTTCAAACAAAGTTCATCTAAACTGCATAAATAGTCGAATAGAATACAATTAGACTTTGGAATGCAAACATTATTGTTCCAATCTAGTATTGAGAAAAATTCCTATCAAAAGTTCATTACTATAGTGTATTCAATAAATCGTAATCAATGTTCATATTTCATAAAATTGTCTGTAATGCAATGGTAATTCAGAACTGACGATAAATGTCTATGTTGCAATCATGTTCATAAAACGACTAGTATTTCCAAGATCGTCGATACAGTAATAGATTTTAACGCTCTAAAATCTTTTAATTATTCTTCTTTCTTGAGGATGACAGAAAATTGGTCAAAGTAATTTACTGAAGAGAATTACTTTAATAAAATGACACGCTGTCTGAATTCAAATCTGCCATAGAAAATCGTTAACTTTACAGTCAAATCGTGACTACAAAAATAATGCAAATTACTGAAAGAATATATTATCAGTCTCAACTGATCTAAAATTATTTAAATATGCCACTGAGATAACAATGTCTTAATAAATCGTAGAAAAAGGCATAACTCATCGAAGTGTACTGAGTACAGAAATATCAAGCAAGAATATGGGGCAAAATATAGGACAGACAGAACATATGGGAAAAATGGTTGCTCAGATATCGCTAAATGACTCAAATAAAACAAGAAACGTTCACGACTACCTTATCTGTTGATTGAAGTTCTAGAGGAAAATCTTCCAAAGAAGACTGGTGATGGTTCCATTTCACCAAAAAGATGTGCTCCGTCCTCGAACCTGGAACCAGCGCCCTCGGAGAATAGAACTGCTTCCTCCTCCGGAAATTGCACTGCTCCGTGTATACGATAGACATCCTTCTGGCAAAACTCTTCTTTGTGAGCCGGGTCCACCCTGGCCTCTCTTGATAGTTCCCTGAAGTTCTGGTAGAAAGTCGCCATGAAGTTTATTGCAATATTTCCGCAGAAATATTCATATTTGTGGAGTATGAATATGTTTCCACTGCCATTTGATATAATTCAGCGTTGGACCACGATGCATGAGTGTAGTTGGATATTCACTACATGCTCGCTTTTGTAGAAAGACGATTAGCGAAGTTCCATGCTGTTATTTCACTCCATCGATATATGTCCCAATTGCATTAAAGTCCTTAGCCTTCCATCTCCATCTCCGTTATAATAGTTGAAAGAACTGCGATATTATATTGTTCCATGTTAGAATGCAGCGTTGTATCACCAAAAGCAATATGAAGTAGCACGGTTGCAATACGTGTCAGCCGTAGCGTAGAATGTGATATTTTAAAAGTGCTTCTCAGGTGGCGAGAAAATCACTTTTGTCTGTCGTCCTAAAATGCCAATATCTTCTAAATTATAATCTTGAAAATGTTCAACCTTTCTACACACTTTAATATAGTACTGCACAATCGAATTAGCTTAAAGGCATTAGTCAACTCTTGATATATTATCTTGTAGACTTGAAAATGTGTGCGGTTCAACTTCGCCTAGTTTCAAACACCGTAAAATGGAACTGCGGCACGCTCGAAGCTCGTTCAATGCGGTTGGCTTTACCACACGCTAAAGACGACTTGTTTCACTTATTCACTCGAAAACGACTATATGACATCTGAAATATGTATGCGGTATGAGATATATATGCGATATGAGACACATGAGCTATGGGAGCTCCTCTCTGCTGTGCAAGACCTTTTATCAACTTCTTAAGGGGCGTATCCATCCCTTCCATAGCTTGTTTCTCCGTCATCGCTAGAAGTTCTAACTTTGGCTATACTTGACGGATTTTCAAATTTCAAAAACTCAAAAATTAATTTCTTCAAAATTCCAAATCAAAGCCATAACTGAAAATAGTTTTCCACAATTCTGCATTCCAAAAGTAATTAAATATGATAGTTTCAGTAATCTCCGTCTCCCTCCTAACTATCGTTCATTGGTTCGAGTCTCTCCTCCAATCGCGTAACTTCTTCCTCAGCACAATTCCACGTTTCCCTGCGACTGCGTCGTAAATCTCAGATCTTTCTCGAACAAAATCATGACGTCACCAAGAATCTCAGCTCAATCAGCCTACTTGCGTGAAGTCTGCGTCATCCGTGCTTACGTCATGAATATCCACGTCACAACTATGACAGCCATAACTTTCTTCATATTTGCCAATACAGCCACCGTGGTCTCAATATAATTCAATTTACGGGGGCAGTACTAAATGTCATGTTTTAAAGCAAACTTGGGTAGCTATAGCATGACAAAGAAAATCCCACGAAGACGGTTATTGCACAATAGTGCGTAATTCTCCACAGTGTCTATAAATTTTCGTTAAAAGCATTCAGCATGGATTAAAAACATTAAAAGGTGTTTAAAATCATTGAATATTTGTACTTAACTTTTTCATAGCCGCTGAAGGTTGATGGCTCCTGGTAGCCGTTAACTTACATCCAATACCACAACATGGCGGCGATTTGAATTTGTACCTCGGTTGAGAGGAGGTAGCCTCTGAAAAAGGCTTGACGACTCGATAAGAAGTGAGAACGAGCAGAGAAGCACACGATAGAGCTAGGTAGGCGAGGAGGAAGAGGAGGAGGGGGGGGGGGGGGGAGGAGGAAACAAAAGAGCTTATAGCAGAATGGGAAACATTGAAAATATAAACACTCTATACAAAATTTTCTTTTCTTCGTGGGGTAGTGTCTTCAAGGAGATGTTAGCTGACGACAGCGGCGAAGTCTGTTGGAGAGGTATGTAGGACCTCTTGACCCAATGAATCCGAAGAACTTCGGCGTGTTGCCGCGTGATGAGCCAGTGAAATTTTCACAGAATAAGCAACTGAAACAAACTCAAAAACACAATAAATTCCTGCTCGTAGGAAAGAAGGAATACAAAGGGATCACGGTTGGTGTCTGCAAAAAGGGAAATTTAATAAATGAAACTAATGAAAAAAAGCAAAGAGCAGCAAGAGCTAACTCGAACTGAACGTGTATTCCAAGGAATACACCAACTGTCACTCAGGGAATTTTCTGATTTATCCTGGAAAAATCAGGGAATTGTCAGGGAAATCTGTTGTTGGTTTTGGTAGAAACCCTGGTTAATTGTACAGTAGGAGAATTCTGCTACTTAGGAAGCAAAATAACTAGTATCAATTAAAATATAATTATACAAGCAATAAAGAGCATACCTGAAGGATTCCATTCCATTCGTGGTTCAGCTGTCAAGTATGATCATAGTTTTGTGAGTGTTCCGATTATATTATACCTGTGAAAGAACAGGGAATGTAATCCTTCAGGTATGCTCTTTATTGCGGGTATAATTATATTTTTATTGATTGGACATAGAATTTCACGTGACGTGAAACATTCGTTTATTTTGTGTGATGTTTTAAGTTTCATCGATTATTAAAAAAATATGTTCAATATCGCACCATGATTTTTATCATTTCAAATGATCTTGTCGACTTCGTCGTTATGCTTGGGTCCAACGTTATGCGTTACGGAGACGGAGACGGAAGTGACGTCATGCAGCCTCGCGGGAAGCAGGAGCTAATGGTTATTGGAGTCTGTTGAAAGAGTCCTGGGTCGTCGAGCGACCTGGGGCTTTGAGCGAAGCGAACACAAGAATACAGAGTGAATTCTAAAGAGATATACAAGATGCCATATAAGAATACAGGGTGCCTCCTAAAGAGGTGTGCAGGATGTCAGAGCAAAATACAGTACAAGATGCCAGATAACAATACAGGGTGACTCATAAAGAGATATACAAGATGCCAGATAAGAATACAGGATGACTCCTAAAGAGGTGCATAAGATGTCAGACAAGAATACAGGGTGCCACCTAAAAAGGTGTGCAAGATGTCAGAGCAAAATACAGTACAAGTTGCCAGATAAGAATACAGGGTGACTCATAAAGAGATATACAAGATGCCAGATAAGAATACAAGGTGACTCTTAAAGAGGTGTACAAGATGGCAGAGAAGAATACAGGGTGACCCCTAAAGAGGTGCACAAGATGTCAAACAAGATTACAGGGTGACTCCTAAAGAGGTGTACAAGATGTCACACAAGGATACAGGGTGACTGCTAAAGAGATATACTAGCTGCCAGATAAGAATACAAGGTGACTCTTAAAGATGTGTACAAGATGGCAGAGAAGAATACAGGGTGACTCCTAAAGAGATGCACAAGATGTCAGACAAGAATACAGGGTGACTCCTAAAGAGGTGTACAAGATGTCAAACAAGAATACAGGGTGACTTTTAAAGAGATATACAAGATGCCAGGTAAGAATACAGGGTGCCTCCTAAAGAGGTGTGCAGGATGTCAGAGCAAATTACAGAGTGAGACTTAACGAGGTGTACAGTATGTTAGATTCAATTCAAATACAGGTTGACCCTTAAAGAGGTTTGCGAGATATCAGATTCAAATAATGGGTGACTCTTAAAGAGTTGTAAACGATGTCAGACTCAAATACAGGGTGACCCTTAAAGAGGTGCCCGCGCGGGAAGCCTAAGTTAATGGGTAATGGAGTCTGGAATCCTGGGGCTTCGAGCGAAGTGAGCCTTTCTAACATGTGTAGCATTTGTAGCATGCGTCATTTGAAATGATATTGGCTAACGTCTAGTCTTTCAGACTCTGCAATTTCTTTTATGCCATTATTTAGGGATAATATTTTTTGAGGATCCAACCAGCCTTCGGGCTGACTACCTAACAGACAGACAATATTTAACTTTATGTGGCAAGTAACAGATATTGCGGTTTAATGATCTTACAGTAGAAAATCATTATTGATTCCAGAGACGCGCTAGCAGGACTTGCAGGGGACTCGCACTATCTTGACGGTGTCCTCACTGATAACTTATGTGCAGAAAAGACAAGACTTAGAAGGATGTTCAAACGAAGTGTATCGGGCTATTCAGATGGTCCTAAGTTAATTCCAATGTGATTTTAAAATATTCTTTCCATAGGATTGTAAATAATTAAATTTATTATTTTTAACAAAATTACGAAAGAAATGTTATCTCTACAAAAATTATTTTTGTCCCGTCAGATTCGGTATCTGTCCCACTGTGCAGTGGTCTAACCTAGTAGTGGCCAATGGTTTCGTCCAGACAGTGGTCTACCGTTGTAACGGCCAATGGTTTCGTCCAGACAGTGGTCTGACCTAGTAGAGACCAATGGTTTCGTCCAGACAACCGCTTAACCTAGTGGCGGCCAATGGTTTCGTCCAGACAGTGGTCTAACGTTGTAACGGCCAATGGTTTCGTCCAGACAGTGGTCTAACGTTGTAACGGCCAATGGTTTCGCCCAGACAGTGGTCTGACCTAGTAGAGACCAATGGTTTCGTCCAGACAACCGTTTAACCTTGTGACGGCCAATGGTTTCGTCCAGGCAGTGGTCTAACCTAGTAGAGACCAATGGTTTCGTCCCGTCAGTCATCTAACCTTGTAGAGACCAATGGTTTCGTCCAGACAGTGGTCTAACCTAGTAGTGGCTAATAGTTTCGTCCAAATAGTTGTCTTACATAGTAGCGACCAATGGTTTCGCCCAGACCGTTGTCTAATCAAGTTGCGACTAATGACTTTGTCTAACCATGGCTTTAGAAGAATACAGTGCAACTTTTCAATAATTACATTGAACAACTAAAGGTAATTTATGAACATTCGTAACTCACCACCACATCTCGTACTTGAACACATGTGACTACATCGGCATGTAACGACGCATTGTTTGAAACCTCATACAGCTGATTACATTATTTAAATGACTCATGGTGGTTCCGTATTGATATGCTAGAATAGTTCTTAATAAGAATTGTACATCCGCCTGACTCAATACTATAAAGAAAATTAATTAATTTAACTTGGAGCCTCCGTGGCTTAGGCGGCAGCACGCCGGCCTCTCACCGCTGGGTCCGTGGTTCAAATCCCGGTCACTCCATATGGGATCTGTGCTGGACAAAACGGAGGTAGACAGGTTTTTCTCCGGTTACTCCGGTTTTCCCTGTCACAATTTCATTCCAGCAACACTCTCCACTATCATTTCATTTCATCTGTCATTCATTTAATCATTGCCCCCAGAGGAGTGCGTCAGGCCTCGGCAGTCGGCACAGTCCATATCCTCGCCGCTAGATGGGGGCTTCATTCATTCCATTCCTGACCCGGTCGGAGACTGGAAGCAGGCTGTGGATTTTCATTTCAATTAATTTAACTTGTTTTTAGTACATGTTTTGAGGATTAATTACATTTTATCCCCTTCGTCAGCTAAAAAACATATTGAAAAAACAAAATTCCTAAAATAGACAAAAAAGCTTTATCAGAAAATAAGACTGAATTTATCAATAAACTGCATACTAAAGATAAGAGTAACTGGGAAGAGATCGGAGATGTAATGATAGAATCAGCCAAAGAATGACAGCCTCCAAGGACAGCCTCCAAGGAAAAGGAAACACCGATGGTGGAATACAACATGTGATGCAGCGATCGAACGTAGATTAGCGGCTTGGCAGTTCTGGAATTCCAGGAAACGAGAAGATGACTGGATTAATTTTGTAGAGATCAGAAAGCTAACATCCAAAGTCATCAGGATAGAGAAACGTAATTATAAGATGCGATTAGAAGAGATAGATATAGATTTTAAAAAGAACAACACCAGACAATTCTACAAAGTATTTCGAGAGGAGATCCAAGGATACAAACCAATGAACCTCCATTTCAAGGATTCAACTGGTAGACTGGTCACTAATAATAAAGACAACTGCGAGTTACTAGCTAAATACTTTGAGGAACTTCTTAATTGCGAAGAACCTTTAGAAAGACTACAGTTAACATCACCACAAAAAGAGAACCCTCCGTCAGAACCACAAACTGTCCAACAAATAGAAAAATATATTGTCAATCTTAAAAATAATAAGGCACCTGGTGAGGATGGGATACTAACTGAAATGTTGAAACTCGGTGGTAAATTTGCAGCTGAAGCTTTACACAAAGTTATCAAGGAATGTTGGGAAAAAGGAACAATTCCAAATGATTGGAAACAGGCAATAATTCATCCCTTGCACAAGAAAGGAGGTAAGACAAACCCCAACAATTATAGAGGTATTTCCTTACAGCCAATCGCATACAAAGTTCTTTCTAAAGCATTGCTACACAATCTGGAAGAACAAGCAGAACATACTATCGGCGAATACCAAGCCGGATTTAGAAAAGGGAGATCTTGTCCAGGTCAAATTTTCAATCTCAAAACAATACGTAACCCAACACAGTTGTATCTTTCATTGATTTCAGAAAGGCTTATGATTCAATAGATAGACAGTCTGTATTCCTAACGCTAGCAGAATTAGGGATGGATAAAAATACCAGACAACTGGTTGAACAAACACTAACAAATACAACCTCAAGAGTTAAATTTCTAAACGACATTTCAGAACCCTTCCAAATCAAAACCGGAGTTAGACAAGGTGGGCTTTCACTTCTATTTAATTTGATATTAAACAAAATCATGAAGGAATGGGAACTTAAATTATGCGAAAGAAACATTGAAGGGGTCCATTTGGGGCAAGGAAAAGGAAGATTTGAGGTGAAATGTCTTGCCTTTGCTGATGACATAGCAATCATTTCAGAATACAGATTTCAAGCACAAATAATGGTTGAAACCCTACATGAAATAGCAATAAAAACTGGTCTTCACTTTCGTATGAAAAAAAACAAATATATTGAACACAGACACAATGGAGAAAAATATCTAACAACTCAACATGGACAGATTCAAAGAGTTGATAAATTTAAATATTTGGGAGAATGGATCCAGTCAAATGGATTTGATAACACATCCTGCAAGGAGAGATTCAGAAAGATGGAAAAGGCCTATAAACTCACCCAACATAGATACAACAAACGATCAATTTCATTCCAGGCAAAAAACAGGCACTACACAACTGTAATTAAACCAGAGGTATTATACGGATCAGAATGTTTAACGTTGAACAAAAGATTAGAACAAGAGGAACTGGAAAAGAAAGAAAGGAAAATACATCGGAAAATTTTGGGTCCCCAAAAGAATAAAGATATTTGGATGAAGAGAAAAAATGAAGACCTTTACCGAAATGTGGAAAAAATTACAGACTCAATTAAAAGACGGAGACTATAATTTTATGGTCACCTTCATAGAATGGATAGCAGCAGGCTAACTAAGAACATTTTTGACTACATCTCCAAATTAAAAAACACCACTAGATGGCTGGAAGAGATACGGTGTGATCTGCAAAAACTGAAGATCACAAACAACATCATTTCTAATAGGGTGGAATTCCGGCGACTGATCACTACTGCAGATTTTTCGATTCTGCAAGTTCCACATCAACCACGGAGAGTGTTATCAGCGGAACAGAGGCAGGCCATCAGCCAACGTATAAAGAAGTTTTGGGAAGAAAAGAAAAAACGAAACAATGTACCGTAGTCTTAGGTTCAAAGCGGTCTATAATTGGCCAAATTCTAAATATATACGTTATTAAACCTAATATGGTGCACCATATAATTTAGGTTATAAGATCCGAATAAAATGAAATGAAATGGATGGTGACGGTGATCAGCTTGCAGGTGCTTATGACAAATAGTAGTTCCGTATTGAAGCTTGAAATGGTAGATTTGGAATACCAATGCTTCACCAATCTGTGTATGTCTATAATTAATGAAGAGCCTGTATGCTTACAGATACATTTTTATGCCTTTTCAAATCAAAGCGGCTGCAAGTAACACGACGTGATGGAAAGTGATCTCTTGGTAAAGAGAGGTTAGTTCAAAGCATATGGTGTATGACGTTAGGGCAATGTTATATTTAGAAAACATTTTCGCTCTATTAAGTTCCAACGTTCGTCGCCAAGTGCCGGTTGTGGTGGCATCTAGTGGCCAAGTTCACAGCTAGGTGTCGTTGACGGTAGCATTTGGTAGCAAACGTAGGAACGTCTTGAAATTGAAATTGATCGTCTGCAGTCCTTACCTGAATTACAGATAACACATACTAATACAGCCATCACAATTAACACCGGTTATCATACAGATTCTACACACACCCAAAGTACACGGGGCTACGTGACCGCGTTGTCGCAGCCCCTAAACTGAGGAACCAACCAATCTTTCTTCACTGACAGGCGCAGGAGCTCCACACCAGATCTCAGGATGATAGTCCTTTTTTACGCTGCCTTAGAACCAGTATAGCGTACCGTATCTTAATAGCATTACGCTATTCTGGTCCTAAGCCATTATACTGGAACAACCATGAATAAGGTAAGCGTTCTACGAAACAAATAATTTATTAGATTTTCATGCATTTGCTTTTGCTTATCTTGGCGCTTATTTTTCTTGCTTATTTGCTTGCTTGTTTTACTGTGTTATTGTGCTTATAAATTCCCCTTTGCTCTTGCTCTTAATGTAGCCTCTTTATTTAAAATTGTTTTCTTAATGTTTATTGTCTAGTAGAAATAAAAATAAGACCACCTTGATATGTAGGGCATCTGACCCTTGTCGGAGGTGTGCTTCGAGCTTATACTTGTATCAGAAGTGTCATCACTCATCAGCAGGCTATATGTTCAGAGGGACAGGCAGCGTCGATGTTCCTTGAGCACCTTGGGATGGAGGTTAGATGTCCCTTGCCGCAGATTTGATTATCTTCTACCGAAAGTGTCGTCAGTAGAGGGTAGATGGCCCTTGCCGCAGATGTGTTTTACTCTATCGGAAGTGTCGTCAGTAGGTTATATGGCTCATAGCATCGATCTTCCTTGAGGGCCACCTTGAGATGGAGGGTAGATGGCACTTGCCGCAGATGTGTTTTACTCTATCGGAAGTGTCGTCAGTAGGTTATATGGCATATAGCGTCGATGTTCCTTCAGGACCACCTTGAGATGGAGGGTAGATGGACCTTGCCGCAGATGTGCTTATCTTCTACCGAAAGTGTCGTCAGTAGGTTATATGGAATAGATCGTCGATGTTCCTTCAGGACCAACTTGAGATGGAGGGTAGATGGCCCTTGCCGCAGATGTGTTTTACTCTACCGGAAGTGTCGTCAGCAGGTTATATGGCATAAAGCGTCGCTGTTCCTTCAGGATCACCTTGAGATGGAGGGTAGATTGACCTTGCCGCAGATGTGCTTATCTTCTACCGGAAGTGTCGTCAGCAGGTTATATGGCATATAGCGTCGATGTTCCTTCAGGATCACCTCGATATGGAGGGTAGATGGACCTTGCCGCAGATGTGCTTATCTACTGCCTGAAGTGTCGTCAGCAGATTATATGGCACATAGGGTCGATGTTCTTTCAGGACCACCTTGAGATGGAGAGTAGGCGGCCCCGACCTCGGATGGTCGAGGCAGTACCCAGCATGAAGACTTCGGCTCTGGACTTGGACCCCGTACACGTCCGCCACAGCCTTTGTCGTGCCCACTGGACGAGGGAGCGCTGTCCCACCGTGACGCCACCATGGTCCCAGCCAGAGGGTGAAGAAAGCTGGTGGGAACCCCTTAGTCTGATCCTTGACTGGAACCTGAATCGGCTGAAACACGGGACAGGAAGAGCTCACCACCTCCTCCAGCGACACAACAAACTGTTCAGCGGGACGCGACGTACCGCCGAAAGTCTCCGCAACCACTCATAGGATCCCCGCGGCCGTTCCGGGGGAGCGGGCCCGAGTCTCGGCTTCTTTGCGGGAGGAGGACAAGCCTCTTCCGCTGTGTCCTCTGCTCTGGGCCGCCGTCTGAGCCGCCAGGGCCTGGATACTGGGGGCGTCAGGGAACGGACGGAGGGCACAGAATCCTCCGACCCTGACGATGGGTGAACGGGAGGGCTTCCCGTCTCTGGGTGGACGGCGCCTAAAATGAGTGGCACCTCCGCCATCTCCTGTTCACGGGTAGGATACCCCAGTGCTGAACGCCAGAACTGCAACTCCTCCCTGACATCTTCAATGGTATGAGTGCACTTGTTTTTCTTATCGCAAACAGGCCTGTTTCTGTTGCTAAACTCATTATCATCATCATCACCATCAACGTTATAATTCATCTCTTCACATTCACGTTTGTCCATTTTATTAGTTACTTAGTAACAACAACAACAATCGTTCGATTGTGAAGTGATATTTGAGACAAATCATTATCGTCTGGTTGCTATGCTAGAAGACAGGTGAAATGTCATTTCCAAATCAATACGATGTCAAAATATGACACATCCAAACTTTCAGAACCGCCTTGTAATGTACCCTAGGGTAGGTTATTAATGAGCCTCTGCCAATTTGTCCTGTCCAACACACAGTTGTTGTAGAGATGAAACTATTAGTTCAGTACAGGGAAAATAAAAGACTTAAGACTCCAACAACAGTCGTGTGATAAAATAATTGTCACTTTACGCCCAATCTAATTGGGCACACTTGTGTTGACCGACTGAAAATGAATGATGGTAATAGATTATAAATTACTGCTATATTTTCAATAATTACAATATTTCAAACATTTTGACACTTTTTAAAATTTAAGTCACGCCATTCAAACAATACGAGAATGTGGCGTAAAATACAGTGCCTTTGTTTCAAGTGGTGGCCGGCCGACTTACAGCGAGACCGCTCCGCGACTAACAGCGCGCTGCTTGCCGACTGAGTGGAATATTCACAGACCTTAAATTCAAGCGCATAGGTTTATCATGCAAATTATAATATGATTACAGTAATCACATACCTATATACCACATACACGTTGTCTCACAATGTATCAAGTGTTCAAGTCTCTTCAACTGTCGAATAAGCAATTGGAGTACGCGCAGCTGTGCGGATAGAACCGGTTAGAAGCAGAATTGCTCGTCGCCAGGTGGCCCCGCTGTGAGAAGCTTGCTGGCCGGCCACCACTTGAAACAATGGTACTGTAGAATGGCTAAATAGTATTCAAGAGTGGGAAACAATTGGGTATCACTTCGGGAGTGATGAACCAAGTACAAAACTACTTAAATTAGCCGAAATACCTCGTGTAATGATGAATAATAAAGTGGAAATGATGTTCTAATATATGTTTTCTCCTCCGCTATCTAGAACCTACCCGCCACCCCCACCCCCCCCCCCTCCTTTTTCTATAAGCGTGGGGCGTGGTGGTGCAGCGGTCAAGCTGTTGGCTTCTCACCACGGTGGACCGGGTTTGATTCCCGGGCAATGCATGTGAGATTTTCAACGTGAAATGCCATGTCCTGTGGTTCGGTTTCCACGTAAAAATGAGGTCCCGTGACTTATGATCTCGAGATTAACGGTCACGTAAAACTCCGATATTCCTTTTTCCCTATTTATAAGACGACTTATATAGTGAAATATGAATTGTGTCGGCCATTATCCGCGTGAATTATGCACAAGCACAGTATCACCAACCCTAATCAAATCCCACCCAAACGGTACTAATTTATTGTTTAGGCAGTCTAGGTAGCGTTCTATATGGGGTTCAAATGAAAGGGGCAGTGGCTTTGACAATGGTTGCAGCCTAACACGTCCAATCCAATGTTGTTTTTTTTTTACAATGGTTACAGCCTAACTCGTCCAGATCAATAGTTTTTGACAATGGTTACAGCCTAACGTGTCGTCAACAGTGCCCCGCGAGCTTCCCGCGGCCAAGGTCGCACCTCAACCGGACCATCCTAACTTTCGTTTTATCCAATCCAATGGGTTTTGCCAATGAGTTTAGTCTGCGGAACGCGTTAGCCATACATGCACCCCTGGTTTTTGCCACGCACAGTGCAATTATTCACGCATTATCTTTCTCTAGATCAGAGCCATCCAGTCATTGCGCTCTGAGAGCGCGGCCGCCCTCGGGGAGCACTGGACAGTCAGACTAGCGCTCCTTCTCCTACTACCACTATAGACTGTGGCAGAGAGGAGACCTGAGACAGACGGACGATGTTCCGACCGTCCTGACAAGATACGTAGGCCTACGCACAGTCGTGCGGTCGACGGTTTTTGTGGGCTTGTTGACATCATATTGATAGGGCTGTTTGGCATAAAAATTTACCTCACATAGGCCTACAGGGTGAGATTTTTTCTAATTTCTCAACTAGCTCCATAGGACGAATATATGCCACCGTGTCCATTAGGCACTCCTTGATTAAATTCCCTTCCGCGGAGGGAGTCTTGTTCTCGAGAAGGTGATGGAAATCCAAAGTAGCGGCTTCGGTGGCGTAGTCGGTAGCATGCTGAGCTTCTATGCCCAAGATAGCGGGTTCAAACCCGGCCGAAGCCGTCGGATTTTTTAAGAGCGTTAAAAATCCCTCAGTATGCCTTCCTTCGGAGGGGAAGTAAAGCCGGCGGTCCCATGTCATAGATTTATGGCATGTTAAAGATCTTTCCACTAATTACACCTGTGTGAAACTAAATTGGATAGGTTAAGAATGTAAACAACGCTCTTAGGTTGCTACGTTCGTTGCCAAGAGCCGACTGCGGTGGCGTCTAGTAGCTAGTTCTGAACTAGGCCTAGTAGTCGTTGACGGTGGCGTTTGGCGGCAAAAGTAGGAACTATTTGAAAATTCAAAGTTGTAGTCCCTACTTGAATTAAAAAACAGATACACACACTAATACAGTCATCACAATTAACACCGGTTATCAGACAGATTCTACACACACCCAAAGTACACGGGGCTACATGACCGCGTTGTCGCAGCCCCTAAACTAAGGAACCAACCAACCAACCAACCAGCTTTGGCAATTCGCATCGAACCTTTGTAGCTTGCTCGTAAATTGGGTCCACCAACCTCACTCTCCTCTATCTCCTGTTGGACAGAAATACGGCAAGTGACAATTTCAGTGTTCTTCAGTTAATTAAATCATTTGTTTGTAAACATGCATTTTAAAATTGAAACAATAATACTTACAGAAAAGTGCGGCTTGAAATTTTCTTTCAATTCTTCCAACTTCGGTCGGCGACTGGCGTGTCAAATCACCGTTATCATCCCTGTGGTTGGCACTGCAGTGCCGTTCCAAATTGTGTTTCTTTAAACACATTAAATCTTGGTGGCACACTACACATTTATCATGCCCTTTATAAGCTGTAAAGAAATTTCCCATTCTGCTTTAAGGGCTGCTGCTTCGCCACTCCTTTTTTTTTCTTTCTAATATGATGTTCAGTCATGACTACCGCGAAACTAACTTACACGCTGTCAACAAAGTGCATTGGACTAGACTAGCGACTAGACGCACTCAGCCAGCCAAGCTCCTCCCACCCCTAACGAAACTACCTTCCACCAAAGCGCTCGGAGCACTGGCCGGAGCGCTGTGTGGATGGCCCTGCTCTAGATAGACGTGGCTTTAGCCACGCATATGGCCGACCTCATGCGGTGGTATATTTTATATCTTCCATGTTGGCAATCGTGACGTGAATGTGTCGTCATGTCTCGTCAATGTCTCCGCCAAGTTAACGATGCTCACCGCTTGAGTAACATGGCTGTCGTCGTTCAAACAAGAAACAAACACACGTATTTCCTGTGCAGTAGTGATAATAGACAGTAATTTCAATTGGTAATGACTCCCGGAATATCAAATAAGGTATGAAAATTAGGCCTATATACATATTAGCTAAGTGAAAGTGTAGGATTCTGGTTTATCTCTCCCGAAAAATTACCAAAAAGTGTTCCTCCACTTTCATAACTCGTGGAAAGTGGTGCTGTGTGGGAAACGTTATTTTGATCATATCGGGGTATTATAGCCGTGCCGTTTACTATTTTTCACTGCTGATCTTGTACAGTAGGCTACCTCATGTAGAACTGGACGGTCGACGCACAATGGCTTGTAATTTTGTTGTGTCTCCACCCAGTCAATGCACACATGATTGGTCGAGCCGGAAACAGTCCGTCAGCTGCTGGACAATGATGCTGTTGTCGCCCCTTTATGCACTGCCAACTGATTACTTTAAAGCTCATGATTCTGGGACCTATTGTTGTGCAGTAGTTGAATACGTTTACAGTATATCTCAGAGATTTTAAAAAAATGAGGAATTGCATTAGTTTCATTGTGTAATTCTGTAGTTAACCTTCTCATTGCTGTGATAAAATTTTACTTAAAACATCACTAGGGTTGGTGATTTTTAACATTTTGATTTGAAGATTTTTATTATTTATTTTTTATATTTTTTGTAGCTTTTACACATTTGCAATTTATCGTTTTATATCAGTTTGAAAAGAAAAACCAAATACAGTAATTTGGGTTAAATCTGACAAATCAGTACTGTAATGTCTTGTGAAATGACATTAATCTATATGTTAGCTAATCAGCCCGAAGGCTGGTTGGATCCTCAAAAGGCACTGCCGTTAGGTTATGTGGGTAGATACCCACAAAAACCCAAGGCAGCGCTATATTGAGGCGTACTAGGCAAGAAGAGACGTGAGGTAGTTTGTCATTACTTTCCTCACTGAGTCAGTACATCAGTATTAACCCTATGAGTAGAACCTTTCAGAGCATCCACAGGCACTGACTGTGCCCTGAATGCCATTACTAAGCACCACCCATACCTCAGTACATTTCACATTAATGTGAAATAAAAATCACAATTGGGAAAGGGTGGTAGTGAAATAAAAATGCATGAAGTAAATTTTGTATTTTTTTTTTCAATTAATTAGGTTAAAGAAAGACAGAAAGAAAATGTTACAGGCTAAATCTTCTTCTTCTTCTTTTCGAATCACCCACTTTGGGGTACGTCAGATCAATCACTTCTTAGATGCTTGTGCTCTCCTTTTCTCTCAATACTTCTTCATTCTATCTGATCTCCTCTTTCTTTCCTCTTGTGATATCTGCATCGGTTTTCTGGAGACTGCTCTGGCTTGGAACTTCCTGGTGTTGTCTTTAGACACGGTTTTGGCTGTACCATTCATCAACATAATTTCTGTAATCTGGAGCTCTCGCAGGTCCTTTTCCACTTCCGTAAACCAATTAGGTTTGATCTTCATTTTGGAAAAGAAATCAAAGATTTTCTTGGTTATTCGGGCAGGATTCATCCGGTAGCTGTGTCCATAGAAATCCATCCTTCTTTTCGTTACGGTATCTGAAAGACTCTCTGACTTAACTTACAGGGTGTGGTGTATTCTTTGAATACACGGTACCTGAGAGATAATTTTTATTGCTTTTGCATGTTCTTTCTTTCCTCTTTGTCAAACACCAACAGTGATCTTCTATTTTCTCTTTGGTTCCTGTCTCTTATGCTTTTCATGAGTCTGTTCTAGATATATACCTTCTGTGACCCACCTAGCGTCATCTCGCAACGAATCTCTGAAGCTCCTCAATTCTTCCTGGTGCTAGAGGACTTACTTATCCATTTGGCCACCAGATCCTGTTACCATCGCCAGCTATTTTCTCCTTGAGCAAGAGGACTACGTCTACTTCTTTACTCACCATGCTGCGCTAACATCGCCTACTATCAACTCCTTGAAGACCATTCATCAAGAATAACATTTATTTTTGATAAGTTGATTATGTTTATATGTTCTCCTTTTGTTTCCTACCCCCCACTCTTTTTCCCTTCCTTGGACCCTCCGTGCTCCGTTGAGCAGGTCTCACTTCTCAGTCGGCAGTTGACTCGATCAGTTAAGGCTCCTCTCGAGCCAGCCTCCTCAAATCAAGAGGCATACTCTCTTCTACGCCATGTTGGCAAAGTAGTTATCGTCATACGGAACTTCGCCTTCAACATGAAATCAAGATAAGTACCATCTTAAAAGTTTTAACCTCATCTTCATGGTTTTAACTTTCACGTGCTTTTAACGATACTTTTATAGACAGTGTGAGATTATTTATTTTGGGGCAAAAATCATTCTTCGTGGGATTTGCCATGTTGAGCTTTTGTTCGTACAAGCCAACCTTACTAGAAAAGAGCTTTTCTTAAGCTATTTAAATGAGAAATTCTCTCGCTACGTGGGATATCATCTAATACCCGCTGTCTATAATTCACCAAGCTAGTTCCTCCGTTGGATTTACATTAGCCCCATTTTTCTACTAAGATCGTTCTGGAACCTTCCAGATCTTTTACTTTATCTGCAAGTCCTGCCGTCATGTATTTCTCACTTATTTGTGAGAATGCTATTTAAAATTGAAGAATCTTACTTCTAAATTACTACAATAGTGAATTTTCGTCCACCGCTGGAATTTTCTATGGCACATTTAATTGCAATTTACAACTTTCTCAAGAAATAGACTCTCGCCTACCTAGTGAAACCAGTTATCATTGCAATAACTTTCTTTCCCATAAACTTTGTGTTTCCACAGTGAACTTTTCATATATTTCAACCAACTATAGTGAAAACTAGTGCTTGCTCAACTTTTCTACCGCGTCGCGATCGTCCGTTTATATTTAAATAAGGCCATGAACATTTTTCCTCAATCCCCTATTTCTCTTTCCTAACCTCTTACTAACAATCCGTAATAAACTTTTAAATTTAGGTCTGTTTCAATAAGGTGTCACTCTATGAAGTGCCCTTCCATTTTGCTTGTTTATCATTAAGTAATTGCTGTATAATTACGTGTTTTATACACGTTTCAAACTTACATTGTTTCTCCCTTCAAATCAGGGAAAACAATTCTTTCAACTCTTGTGTGAGTTATTTTTAGGTCTCACTAAATGGAAACTGCCCCATTTGGCTCGTGATTCCTATCTAAAATATAGGAGGTCGAGAACCTTCCTTTTGATTATCTCTTCAGGTTTCACAGTAAGTGACCTGCCCTCTTTTGTATAATTCTCATATAGTAATTCTGTTTAAATATAAGAAGTTGTAGGAACTTCTATTTTATTCTTTATGTTTTCCTTATTGTTATTTTCGAAGTTGTTATACTCTCTAGAATATTCTTTCAGAAATTTCTTATAGTACACTCCTTGTACTCAATTTAATGTTTAAACTTTAATCATTTCATTGCCTTTTTAAAATCTTACAAAGATTTTAGTACCAGGTTTAAAACCTTAAGAATTATTATTTGCCTGGAGCAATTTCTAAATGTTGTAGCCCAACTTGTTAATAAGATTGAAACATATTTAATTGTTAAAGATATCAACTTCCACTAGTTTGTTAAATAAATTAAGAGTTTCTTTTTTGCTTTTTCATTTTTCTAATACAACGGGTAAGCAAGATCCTGTCCTCCTTGGCTCTCCCTACTTGATGCCATTAAAACCATTAATAGGGCATTCACCACTCGTTGCATTTGAGCAAGAACTCTTAGTAGTAACCTCACTAAAGATTCTTTTAGCTTTAATAGCTAATTCTAATTGGCCAGTAAGGCAAGTAAAGCTCGCTACGCCAGCTACCTGCTTGTGGAGATCCTCTCCGAAAACTTATGGTCAGTTTTCCAAAAAATAAGTGTTTCTTTTTGTCTAAACTTTTAGCCGGCTCCTCGCCGAGTAAAAGTTAAGCCATTTCTAAATGCAACCATTGGCTTATTCAACAAAATTACTCCCCAGGTTATAATCTTTTATCATTTTCCTTCCTGGAAGCACTGGGTCGCTTTTCTCAGGAACTCGATAATTTCGAAAATTGGAAATACCAAACTTGATTTAAATCATTGGCATTCTTCGAATTATTTCGCAAAACGAATTTCTTTGAAAAACCTTACAATAAATTTGTTGCTCTTAGTTTTGCCAGACCATCACCTTTCCCCATAGTAGTCTTATACATGCTTGGGAGGAAATACACTACAGCCTCTCTCTTGCAAATCGCCCAAGTCTCAGCTGCGGTTCCCGTTAGCCTCGACCAAGCTCGTACCTACTTTAGGTATCAGAGAGTTAATTTCCAGTGGCAACTGCCTCTAAAGGTATTTAAAGTTAAATTTACAACTCTTGTGGGACTCTCCTCCTATTTTCTATCCTTTTTCTCCAATCCAAAACCTACTTCCCTTCCTTTTTTTTAATCATCTTCCCTTGGTGGGTGGGTTATTCCTTAGCCTATAATCTACCCAGGGTGTCGTTCCTACATAAAAATTGTTTGTTATTTTAGAATTTAGGACCTATGATCTACCTCAAAATTTTTCTCTCCTTGATTTTCAATTTTTCCGTTTGCCCTTGTCTCCTCAATACTAGTGTTTCTGCTGCAAAGAGTGCCTCTGGATTAATTACGGTGTTAAAATGCCTGACTTTTGTGTTCCAGGAAAGGGTTTTCTTAATGTATGTATTTTTGGTTTTCTGGAAATTTACAGTGATGCAAAATCAGTTTTCATATACAACAGAGGACAGCAACAACCATAATAGCCATATACATGATCGTAATCTAACAGCCCTATATCTAGCTACACCCTTGACGCTATTCCATACCACCATCTCACCCATTGTGATATATGGTGTAGAAACAGTGTGGGATTACCTCACAATCAGCGATATCGAAATAATAGAGAGTATCAAGTTGCGATTCTTAAAATATGTGCTGAGAGCTGGAAAGATGGCCCCACAATATTGGTATGCGAGCCACCTACAATTCTCAATCCGTGCTGTTGGTAGAATTGGCAACGTATAGAAGAATCGGTAAATTCTATAAACACATAAGACCACATGCTAAGTTTTATTCATAAATATAGTTTATTTTGATATGACAGCATCTAAAAGCAGTTTGTACTGACTATTTCAACACCCGTGAAATTCCTCGTGGTAAAACAGACCTGTTGAAAGTTGTAGAAGTGAGTATTTCCCGTATTAAGTTGTTTGTGTAACCAATGCCTTATAATGAATTTAACCAACAAATTCTTCACTAATATTTCATTAAACTATTTCAGATGCCTAGGAGTGTTGTGTGCCTGGCCGTAAGTCAAATTATGGTAGCACTAATAATGTAACTGGTTATATTACAACGTTTTGATCACTACAGCGAGGTGGACTTTCTGTGTCTAGTAGGCCTAATTTAGTTGGTGGCACTGCAGAGTATGAGAACATGTGATTAAAACATTGTAAGTAATGAAATTGGCCAAAATAACTGTACTTATAGCTTGCCACGGTGGGTGAGTGGATAGCGTGTCGGTTTACTAACCCCAAGATTGCAGGTTCGCCCCTGGCCGTGGTAAGTGATTTTTGAAAGGCGGCAAAAATACGATACGCATGTCATACGATGTTGGCATGTCAAAGAACTCATTTGAATTCAGTAGGCCGAGTTCATAATGGCAAAATTAATCTCGGGAGTTTCCGCCAACACAAAGTTCCTCATTTCTCTACTAGAAAGCGCTATAATGTTCAAGGAGATTAGATATCTAACATCTAACCTCCTTGACTTTCATAGTCAAGGAACAACGAAATTCGACATGCTAGCTACCCTCTGGGTGTCAAATAACAAAGCTTGCACCCGGCACCCGAAGCCATACGATATTATTATTATTATTATTATTATTATTATTACTGTACTTGTTATTGTTAGGTGCCATGATTACGATAGTGGTGTTGATGATTTGGTGTGTATAAAATGAGCATTTGCATGAGAAGAAGGTATCATTGGTTTGTGTTATAATTGGGAACAGGTCAGTGTACATTTCAGTTAATAGAAATATCTCTGTTGTTGGTGCAATATACATTTTTGGTTATTTTATCGCTTGTATATTGTAATGTCATAACCAATTTGAGGTTAAGAAGTGGTAGTATCATCTCAAACAAACGAGCTCGAAATATCATCTTTGGCAGAAGTAGAGGTTAGGGTATTGTTAGTACAAGGTCTTGCCGTAACTTCCAAAGCCGTCTGGTATTAGTAGTAGTTAAGGTTCTGTCGCCAGGAGGCGGCAAGGGCGTTTAGATCTCTCTGTTTCGGCGGACATTTTTAACCCGTAGCATTGCCATGGAGGAAATACTGAGTCAAGGAGCATTGGATGCCGATAAGTTCGCCGTCTTAAGACAGCAGATATCGGACAATGAAAACAAAGAACAGGAGTATCTTGACATTGCTAAGGCGCTTTTGGAGAGCATTTTGGCTATCCCCCAAAGGAATATGAAGCTGGAGATTCAAGTTGGGTTGAAAAAATTGCAGGAGGCTTTAGATGGAGGGAATACTAGTCGGAGATTCTGGAAGAAAGCCAGAGAGTCGCTGTTGCTTCAAAAAAGGAACCTTTCTTCAAGAGCGGAGGAATTGTCTCCGATATCTTCGGGAACAATTCCAGAGAACACTGAAAAGGAGGAATGGACAAGAGTTCAACCCAAGAAGAAGAGGAAACAACAGAGTAATGAAATTGAAAATACTCAGCAGCGGGTAGAAAAGGATCAAACTGTGGTCATGAACCCTGCAAGAAAGGAAGAATTGAAAAGGCCTAAACCAAGAAGGCGCCTTGAAGCTGTTCTTATTCAGCCAGCAAAAGACAGATCCTTTGCGGATGTACTTGAAGATATCCGTAGCAAGGTCAAACCAGAGGACAGTGGCGTGGACATTAAGTCAATTAGGAAGACCAGGTCTGGAGATGTTCTTCTTGAATTGAACAAATCTACGACGTGTGAGGGTCGAGAAAACCTCAACAAATCGTTGAGAGAGGCTCTTGGTCAGGATGAAGATGTCAAAACTTTGACCCCCCGAATAACTCTGGAGGTGCGGGATTTAGACTGCATCACGACTATTGCAGATGTGGAGGAGGCGGTCAGACGGGACATTAAAACACTTTGTGGAGAAGTCAAAATATTTGTCACGGAACCCAATAGCAGAAGTCAGAAAATGGCTATTATACATTTAGCAGAGCAAGATGCCCGTAAACTGCTGGAAGAGGGGAGAATAAAAGTGGGATGGATATATGGTAGGGTAAGGGAGAGGGCAATGGTAACTCGCTGTTTCCGTTGTCTGTCATATGGACATCTTGCAAGGAATTGTAATGGCCCTGATAGGAGCAAACTTTGTTACAAGTGTAGAGATGCCAGACATAAAGCATCAGACTGTAAAGGTGAAGTACGATGTGTGCTATGCACAGAGAAGGAGGTTCATGAGACCAAACGGAACCAAGTTCCTAGTTCAGGCGCCTGTATAGTGTTTAGGGAAGCTCTCGAGAAGGTTAAAATCGGCAAAAAATGGTGAGAGTTCTTCAAGGAAATGTTCACAGAAGTTTGACTGCCAATGATCTCTTGACGCAATTGGCATTTGAAATGGAAGTGGGTGGTTTGCGGACAACTTTGGAACAGCCGCAATTTTCATTCCGGATCTGGGAAAATATCCAGTGACAGATCAAGGTTCTAAGGATGGTTTCGTCTGGGTTAAGAATGGCACGCTTACGTACGTGAGCTGTTACTTCACTCCGAACGAGCCTATTGCTGATTTCCAGAACAAGTTGGATAGCCTTGAGGACACATTGCGTGGTATGGGAAATAACCTTATTGTAGCTGGAGATTTCAATGCCAAGGCCTTGGAATGGGGTATGCCGGATGTAGATTCCAGAGGACGTCGTATACTGGAAATGGCTGCAAGGTTAGGATTGTCGACCGTAAATGTTGGAAATACGCCTACCTTTCGACGACCTGGCTGCAATGGAACCATACCAGATGTGACTTTAGCGTCAGACGATCTCTTGTCAAAAATATCTGAATGGCGGGTAATGAGGACTACACAGGAAGCGATCATCAGTATGTTACTTTCTGTGTACTTCAGCAAAATCGACAACAAAGCGCTGTCATACGCAAACCATCATACTGGAATCCCACAACTATGGATAAAGAAAAGTTCTGTGAGGTAATACAGAGAGGAATGGTGAAAGTTGAAACGAGTTGCTTTTCATTTGAGGGGAGAGAGGCGGCGGATAAATGGGTAGAGAACACTATGTTGCTTATTCATCAAGCCTGCAATAATTCCATGTGCAGGAGGAAGAAAACGCGATAACACAAACAGCCAGCATACTGGTGGACGGAGAAAATTGCTGATATGAGGCGACACTGCCTGAGGATGAGACGAAGGGCACATAGCGTGAGAGGAAGAGAAGAGGCAGCCTTATTCTCCGAAGACCACAAATCTGCAAGAAAGGCGCTTCGGGATGCAATTAAAAGAAGTAAAGCTGACAAATGGTGGGAAATGGTCAAAGAAGTTGACAACGATCCTTGGGGACTAGGATATAAGATTGTATTGAAGAGACTTGGAACTTTTTCTAATCCGATAATGGATGCACACACTATGGACGAAATAGTCAGTACGCTGTTTCCGGAACATCCGGAGAGGATTGATGAATATGATGGTTGCATGGATATTGAAGAAATACCATTGTTCACCGAGGAAGAATTATTGAAATCGATTAATTCTATCAGGAACAAGACGGCTCCTGGACCAGATGGGATTCCACCAGAAGCACTTAAGGAGGCAGCAAGAGCTTGCCCGCGACTCCTTTTGAACATGTATGACGCATGTCTGAAGGCAGGCGTTTTAGTGCCTGCTGGAAGAAGGCCAGACTGGTCCTTATTAGCAAAGGAAAATTGGGAGGAAATTTGCCTTCATCCTACAGGCCATTATGTATGCTGGATACGGCTGGAAAAGGATTAGAAAAACTAATACAGCCTAGAATATTGATGGCAGTTCATTCAGCTGGAGATCTATCTGCCCAACAATACGGCTTTCGAAAAGGGCACTCGACTATTGATGCTGTGCGGGTAGTTGTAGAGACTGCAAACAGAGCTCAGATGGGTAACCATTACTCACGTAAAGTTACGCTACTTGTGACTCTAGATGTGAAGAATGCCTTTAACTCTGCCCAGTGGAGTGACATTTTGGTGGCACTTCAAGATAAATTTCGACTACCGAGATACCTCATGCAGATAATGAGGGATTATCTAAAGAACCGTATTTTGCAGTACGATACCGAGGAAGGGCATAGGGCTAAAATATTAACCGCTGGGGCAGCTCAAGGATCTATTCTTGGGCCAGATCTCTGGAATATTGCATACGATGGCCTGCTTCGGCTGAAGATGCCCGAAGATGCAATATTGGTAGGATATGCTGATGATGTTGCTGCTCTGATTGTGGCTCGTGATATAGAGCTGGCGCAACTGAAACTCAATCAGGTAATGCGACGTGTCACAGATTGGATGACGGAACATAAGCTGTCATTAGCTGACCATAAAACGGAGATTGTTGTGCTGACGAGAAGGAGAATCAACACTCTTGTACCAATGCAAGTGGGAGAGACGATGATTAATTCATCAAGGAGTACGAAGTACTTGGGTGTGACGCTAGATACGAAGCTCACATTCTGGGCCCATATTCAAAGAGTGACGGATAAAGCAGGAAATATCTTGACCGCTTTGAGTCGATTAATGGGTAATATTAAAGGTCCGAAGCCTAGCAAACGACGTCTCCTGATGACATCAGTCCAGTCTATATTACTCTATGGAGCTGAGGTCTGGGCTGAGTCCTTACGGTTCGAGAAGTATCGTAAAAGGATAGCAGCAGTACAACGGAGAGGAGCACTGAGGATCTCATGTGCATATCGCACTGTTTCAGAGACTGCTGTTCTAGCGGTAGCGGGAGCAGCATCAATTGAAAGGAAGGAAGGAAGATTGTAGTTTTACGTGACCGTGAATCTTGTGATTTTTTTTTTATTTTTTTTTTGTCGTGTGGCCTCCTCAGAGGCCGAGTGCAGGTCTTTCTATTCGACGCCCGTGGGCGACCTGCGCGTCAGGATGAGTGATGGAATGGATGAAGATGAATGAAACTGGGGAATGATGTGGAAGGAATCGGCCGTGGCCTATCAGAAGGTACCGTCCCAGCATTTTCCTGGTGTTGAAAATGGGAAACCACGGAAAACCATTTCAAGGACGGTCGACGGTGGGGCTCGAACCCACGCGTCTACCGAGTCAGCAGAGAGCTTGGTCCCATGACCTAACGCTGCGCTTTAACCAGCTGAGCCACTGCTGTTGGTATCTTGTGATTATGAGCCACGGGACCTCTTTTTTACCGAACCACAGGACATGGCATTTCACTTCGAAAATCTCACATGCATTGACCGGGAATCGAACCCGGACCGCCTTGGTGAGAGGCATACAGCTAGACCGCTGAGCCACCACGCCCCCCCCCCCCCCCCCCCGCCCCAGCACCAATTGATTTACTTGCCTTAGAGCGTCAGAAAGTTTGGCGCACCAAAGAAGAACTGGGCATACACCAGGCAAAGACGTCTGAACACAACCATTGTATGGAACGATGGCAACAGAAGTGGGATGATGAGACACGAGGTCGATGGACAAAGAAACTTATTCCGCGTCTGGCTGACTGGGTTGATCGAAACCACGGAGAGGTCAATTATTATTTGACACAGTTCCTAACAGGCCATGGATATTTTCGGAGATTCCTGCATCACATAGGCGTAGCTAATAGTCCTTTGTGTCATTATTGTAATGAAGAGGATGATGCGCTCCACACATACTTTGTTTGTGAACGCTGGTCAACACATAGAAGAGATCTACAAGCTTCTATAGGGGTAATCACGCCGGACAACATCCTACAGATGATGCTCCGAAATGATCAAACATGGAACCAGATAGCTATTTACATAGGTGTCCTGCGCCAGAAGAAGAGGGAAATGGATGCGTTAGAACATCCTTAAGAAAAAATGAAGAAAGAAGAAGTCTGAATGGCTAAGTAAGCACGACATCACCCTGAAGTAATGCGAGAGCGGTTCCGGGGTGATGAACACATCGTGGGAAAAGGGAGGTGGTTTTTAGTGGGTAAGAATCCCACACTACTGTGGAGTGTGGACCCTTCACATGGGTCTTTTGAAGATTTTCCCCAGTCCCTCGTAAAAAAATGGTATCTGGAGATGATATAGTAATAGATGTTCACTCGTCCGCTGCCGTAGACCCACCATCCCGCCCTAATAGGAGCACGACTTATATAGTTGAAATTGCTGCCCTGACTGCCATCTTTGTGAAGGAGTCCATAATGCCAACCCCACGCATTCGGAACTAGATCGCCTGTGGCAGACCAATGGTTTTGCCTAGACCAATATTTTTGTCCAGACCAATGGTGGATTGATAGCCCTGCGGGCCGCGTTAGTTAATAGATCCCCTGGTTTTTGTCACGCACAGTGGGGAAGTCACGCATCAATAATCTTTATCCAGGCCAATGGTTGTGTCTATTATTTCATTATTCATGTTGGCAACGTGTCACGTGGGTATGACGTAGTGTCCGGGGTGAATGGAAAATGGCCGACCTTGTTCAAATGAACACGACCAATAATGCTTTATTTACGTTAAGGTGAGAACCACCTCGCTATGGGAGAAAAAAAAACCGAAATTTACTTTTTATTGGTTTTTAATAATTACTATGTGGAGAACTCGAATACGTTGAGAAAATGAAAAAAATCTTAAAAATGTGCTTGTTATGTCACTTTTTGTAATCATGTTACTCTTTGAAAGGGCACGCCCACTTTTACCTCGGCTCATACTTTTGCGGATAATTTCTGACCTACTGGAGGTAAATTTCAGAATGCACTACCATTCCGCTTGGTAAAGATCAATCTTCAAGTTGGTAGCCCTGTCAACGCCCGCCTTAGTTTGTTTGTGTTTACATTCCTGAGTTGAAAGTCGTGAAGTGGTTGTGAGTTTGGTGTCTTTTGTATTTTTTAGCGCAATGGGTCGTTTGAAATCTTTTGGTAACAGAAAGTCTACGGGAAACCGTTATACAATGAAACTACAATGTGGAAATATCGTTGATGTAGGTGGAATTTCGTCTGTTGAAGAGGTTAGTGTTGTAGGCAACATTGCCACGTGCTCCCCTAGTGACAAGCAATAAGCTGTAAACAATGCTAATTCTTCACGTTCATCGAAGAAACTGTTGCCTTCTCAGAATTAGTGGTATAAGACATGACTAAAAGGGCAAGGAGAATAAAGAGGAATCGTAAAAGGGCTAAGTAAGATGCAGATAATCCAGATTATGGGGCTGGAAAGTTCTGAGACCCTTCACAGGTAAGAAATTGCACTGAAAAACTTTAGCATCAATTTTCTCAGTTGTATATTTTTGTGTACGTTGGTACCATTTTTGAGAAAAGTTATTATGCTAGGCCAATGCAAATTTTTCTGTTGTTTAATAAGTCCTCTGAGAATGTTAATAGGAAGGGAATTTTCAATATGTTACCTAAGAAGAAAGTTATGAATTTTTTTAAAGAAATTTTTGGGAAAAAATTTAATATATTTTTTAAAACTGCATTCTGAATAAACTATTCAATTTCCATAAATAATCCTTCCTATTATTACAGAGAAATGTGCACATAACAATCTCTGAAAATTTCATTGTAATAACCCAAATATGTTTTGAGTAATCTGTACCACAAAATTGAACATTTAACATGGGCAAGATAGGGAGGTGGTTCTCACCTTAAAGGTAATTATTTCCGGTGCAGCAGTAGCAACTGAAATGGTGAAACGTCTCCCAACAACTCCGAGAGTGGTTTGTCAATCATATACCTAGTTAAAAGTTACGAAAAGGCATGTTCTCACAGTCTGCAAAATTAGTATTTAGTTTAGGTTATATCTTCATGTGCCCTCTATTTTCCGTTAAATTATGAACCGTTCTCACTTGGCAAGTGCTTTTAGGTAGATTTCATTAAGTGACCAGTGGAACATAATTGTTAGACTGTCAGCATTAAGCTGGGAGGCCTATTGCGACTATGATGAGTGAATCTGTGAACAAAAAGTGAAGGATTCATTATCAAAGGCAGTCTCTAAGTTACGGTAGTAAGAATAGTCTTAAATATATTTTCTGAGCGCGTTAATGACGGCAGTGAGCATAGCAGCAAGGAAAGAAAGCTTTAGACATTTGGACATTGAGGTACAATACAGTCTTTTATTATTACCTTATCGGGAATTGACAGTACATAGCATGTTAATATGTATCTTTTATTTGTGATATTTGTGTGTAGATTTAGCGGACGTTATGTTCTGTTGTATATTCGGAAACATTTGGCGTCAAAATGTATGTGTTTACGCAGTGTTATCAATTACCACGTGCTTGCGATAGGCCTCCTAGATGACAGATGGGCGGTGTTGCCAAACCTTATGACACGACTTGAGAATTGTAGACGGCGATGCTAAAACGCGATGATGGACACAGCGTGGACCTAGGAAAAACCAAGAACAAAGACGTGTGGTAACGAGACTCGCCATTCATGGCTTTTATCATATGATTTGCTTAACCATATCTTAGTAGGCCTATAGCCCGAGTGACAAATGTGTATTAGTACTATGCAACGGAAGGTGTAACGACATGCCGCAACAGAACAAAAAACACTTAGTGATCGGGCGATCCTTCTTTTATTTTGTGTTTAATTTAGTTGTTGTTTCAATAAAGGAAATCTTTTATTTCAAAACCAGAATAATAAAGGGAAAATACACAAAATCAACTCAAGTCTTGCTTCAATATCCACTACAGTTCATGCTACTTCATGAATCATTACCGTTGTTGAATGAAATCGAAGAGCTGTTTTATACACATTTTCGGTCTCACTTGTTGACTTGACCTACGCGAAGGGAATGAAAGTGACGAACGAGCAACGAGGTGCAGGAGGGATTTACTTTCCGCTTTCCAGACCAGTCATAAACATTTCAATTTCTCCATAAGAAAAGAATAAATAACGTTATATTTAAAAAGTCGTAGATTTCGCATTTATGTAGAATTTTGGTATGAGTTTCACATTTTCAGTCAATTTCACATTCTTTCGCTTTCTCAAAACACATTTTACAAGTCGTGAAAAGTGAAAATACATGAGCATTTCGTGCTTTATCGCATTTGCGAAAAAACACCCCTAAATATCACCTATGGTGACCTGGTAAATTATTAAAATAAATGCACTCCAGATGCGTCAATACCGCTAAAATAGTCTGAGAATAATTTCTTTTTTAAATCGACGAAGATTATTACAGTTTGTTTGGCTTTTATAAGTTGTAAACGGATTTTAGAAGATTTGTTCTGCGAAAGATCTTCCTTTTCTGAATTCAGGATGGTTTTCTCCAATTAGATGCGTTTCTGATCTGTTGATCAGGTCTTCAGAGAAGATTTTGTAGCAGAGAAATGGTACGTTCACACGATCAATGGCTATTTACCACATGACGTAAGGAGAATGGTGTGGGTTTTCTCAAACACTACATAAAAAACATATGGATCATTGGATAGGGCTATTTACTGTACAGGATATTACAAACATTGCGCCATATTGAGTGTGATAATCTTCTGACTAACGCATGTGAGTGCTCTAATATGATGCTCACCTCTTGGTAGGATTCCTCTTAATTATCCAATTTCAATCGGGAGTTATCGATTTTAATGTTCTAATAGTTCGCACAACCGTCATCTTGAATGCTTGGGGAGTCTGTTCTGTACAAGGCCACATATACGGTTCTGCCTTGTCACCAATTTTCGTTAGAGTAGTTCTTAAGTGTTGCGAGTTATATATTTTATGTTATAATTTGAATATGGTGGCTGCACCTGTAACTTATTATTATCACGTTGATAACAGATGGTCCTTATCCCTAAAAATGAATGTTACGAGATAGTTTGTGTGTGTGTCTCCTATGCGTTCTTATACCATTCATCCGATTGCGATGAAACTTGGGTGAGATGTTTAGTACACTCCAAGGAAGATTTCAGGGTTAGTAAAACCTTATTACAATAAGTAGCGCACGAGTAGATTCAACAAATGGGTGACGACGCGCGAAGCGTTTCAACAAAGTCCCGTAGGCGTTCATATACCATTC
This sequence comes from Meconema thalassinum, assembly GCA_946902985.2. Lineage (NCBI taxonomy): Eukaryota > Metazoa > Arthropoda > Insecta > Orthoptera > Tettigoniidae > Meconema > Meconema thalassinum. The sequence goes on along the minus strand of OX336401.1, from coordinate 77,225,010 downwards.
GTCCGATAGCGATGAAACTTGGGTGAGATGTTGTGTACACTCCAAGGAAGGGTTCTGGCTTAGTAAATCCATATTACAATAGGTAGCGCACGCGTAGATTCAACAAATGAACGACGACATGCGAAGCGTTTCAACAAAGTCCTGTATGCGTTCATCCTACCATTCATCCGATTCCGATGAAACTTTGGAGAATATTGTTGTGCACACTCCAGGAAAGATTTCTGGCTTAGTAAATACATTTTACAATAGGTAGCGCACGAGTAGATGACTATATTCAACAAATGAGTGATGACACGCGAATTGTTTTAACAAAGTCCCGTATGCGTTCATATACCATTCATCCGATTGCAATGAAACTTTGGTGAATCGTTCAGTACATTGTAAATCCATTTTACAATAGGTAGCACACGAGTAGATTCAACAAATGAGTGATGGCGCGCAAATCGTTTAAACAAAATCCCGTATGCGTTCATATGCCATTCATCCGATTGCGATGAAACTTTGTTGAGTTGTTGTGTGCACGCCAGTGAAGGTTTACGACTTTGTAAATCCATTTTACAATAGGTAGCGCACGAGTAGATGCAACAATTGAGTGACCACGCGCGAAGAGTTTCAACAAAATCCCGTATGCGTTCATATACCATTCATCGATTGCAATGAAACTTTGATGAGTTGTTGTGTACACTTAAGTGAAGGTTTCTAACTTAGTAAATCCATTTCACATTAGGTAGCGCACGAGTAGATTCAACAAATGAGTGACGGCGCACGAATCGCTTAAACATAATCCCTTATGCGTTCATATGCCATTCATCCGATTGCGATGTAAATTTGGTGAGTTGTTGTGCGGGCTCGCACGAATGTTTCGAAATTAGTACATCGATTTTACGATAGTTTAGAGGCAGTTAACGGAAATTGGAAAAAAAATATTGTGTATCCAAAATCACTTCAATTAACAAAATTACAACGCCAACACTTTATTTGATTGGCATTGCAACCCATGTCGGGTACAGCTTGTACTGTATAAAACTATCTAAATGCCAAATACTGTGAACATTGATTCATTGGATCTATGTTATGGATTATAATGCTTGTATGATTCGCACGGCCGCCATCTTAAAATGATTTGGCTGATGACCTTGTTGTTTGGGCGACGGACGCTCCCCACATGAAGGTATGTTTTTTCAATATTTGGTAGAGATCCGATGATTAGTTAAGTCGTAATTTTATTTAAGCTCTGCACATTTGAGTGGCCGCCATCTTGTTTTGTTTAAGATAGTGGCAATATCAAACATGAAACTTAGGTGTCCTTTGCTACTTCTACCTCTGTACCAAGTTTGGTTCAACTCGGTTTCGTCGTGTTTGAATTGATAGGGAGAACCGTCATTAGGCCTGTGAAGATCTCGTAAGTCTATTTTCATTTATTTTTTTGCAAAAAATAAGTAATGACATCGCTTCAAAATTCGTGCTATAGTGATAAAGAAGAGAGTCTAAATGACAGCTAGAAATGTAGCAGTGCTCTGTGATTCATTTCGCTCTGTTTTGAATACCTACCATTCCCACTCAATTACACACACTCGCACTCTTGGCAGCGAGATATGTATGTGCGTACCCGCGAGGTACATCTCAAGGTGTTCCTAAACTCGCAAGCACAGCAGCGAACTTTCTCAACTGGGTGAGTGCTTTACTCCCTCATTACAGACAGATGAGGAAGTTTAGAGAAGCGTTCCAAATTATGTCCAATCTACTTTATGCTTCATTTGGAAAGGAACTAGCTTGGCACAATTCAGAGAATCCGTTACAAACTTACAAACTTGCTATACAGTTAAAAGAAAAAGATAATTACGCGATTAATTTCAAAACGCTCATAGACGTAAGGCAAATAATTTGTCATAATTTAACAAAATCAGACTCTCTTCCATCACTTAAGGTAAACAAGTAAAGATTTGATTAATTATGAAAGGCTGCTACTGCCCTTCATAATCTATACCAATATATAAAAATGAGATGGTGTGTGTCTGTGTATTAGCCTACTCAATCACGCAGGAACCACTCGTCCGATTTACATAAAATTTTACATGCAAATAGCTGATTTACCTGGTTAACATAATAGGCTACTTTTGATTTCGATACTTTGCACTATTCAAAGATGGCGACCATTTTAGTGATGTCACTACACCCTTTGGTTTCAAACTTTCATATTTCCATTTCAAATAAAAAGAGAACGCTAAGAAATAGCAAACTTTTGATGTCATACACGAGTTTTAGAATTACATATTCTATCCGAAAGGACCTCATCACTTTTCGTGTATCTTCAACGGTCATCGAGTAAAACCTAAATTTGTGCTATAAAACACAGTCAACGCCGAGCGGTGTAGTTGGACAAAATGTTCCATCCTTACTCTCCCTCAGCGGTGCACCTCGCCTATCCCCTGTTTTAACTGTCACCTTCACATTTTAATTTATTTATGACCCGTAGAGAAGCACGGGTACTTCATCTAGTCATCATCATCATCTTCATTTCCTCTTTTCCAGTTGACACTGGGTGGGGGCAAATATGGTTCCTCTCCACTTTGCTCTGTCGTTCCACCATTCCTCCTCCGACACATTGTTCCAATCCAGGTTCCGGTTTCTAATACTATTCTCCACCGAGTCTATCCAACGCATTCTTGGTCTTCCCAGTCATCCGTCGTTCCAGTGCTCGTCTTGGTAGCCTTATTTCATTCTTCCGTTTGACATGTCCAAACCATCTCAATCTGTTTTGCTCCAGTTTGTCATTTAGTTTCTGTACTCCCAGTTCTTTCCGTATATCTTCATTTCTCACTCTGTCCCTCCTCGTTTTCTGGACCATTCTTCTCTGGAATCTCATCTCAGCTGCTTGTACTCTGCTCTCATCCCTCTTAGTCATTGTCCAAGTTTCCGCTACATATGTCATTATAGGAACATAATATGCTTTGTACATAACTTCTTTAGCCTTAATTGGTATATCCTTGTTCCATACTAGTCCCCGTACCTGTTGGTAGAAAGCACTCCCGAGTTGTATTCTTCTGCTAATTTCCAAATCTAGTCTTCCATCTTCAGTCAGTTCACTTCCCAAGTATTTGAAGTGTTTCACTACTTCCAATTCCTTATCTCCTACTTTGATCACTCCTTTTCCTTCTTTCTTATCTCTACTCATCACCACTGTTTTACTCTTCTCCACATTTATCTTCAATCCCCATTGCTCAATCTTTTCATTTATTACATCTAACTGTTCTTGTACCTCCATCTCATCCTCACCCCAGATCACAACGTCGTCTGCAAACAACATTACCTTCATCTTTGCCCTACTATATTCTTTCATTGCTGCCTTCATGATGTCATCCATCACCATTACGAATAATAATGGTGACAACACACTTCCTTGCTTTAGTCCAGTGTCAATTTTAAACCATTCCGATGTCCCGACGCTAGTCTTCACACTACTGTAGCACTCCATGCACATTCCTTTTATCATGTCTCTCAGTTCCTTGCCTATCCCCCTATTTGTTAAGCTTTCCCAAACCTTTGTTCTAGGGATGCTATCATAGGCCTTTTCTAGATCAATAAAAGTCATTACCATATCCTTCCCATATTCCCAACTCTTTTCAATGTTCTGTCTCAGAATGAAAATGGGTTCCACTGTTGACCTGCCCCCTCTGAATCCAAACAGCTCCTCCTCTATTTGGCTTTCTACCTTTACTCTAATTCTTCTTTCTAGGATTATTTCCATTACTTTGGCAACATGCGAGATGATGGTGATTCCTCGGTAGTTACCACACACCTTCCTGTCTCCTTTCTTGAATATTGCCAATATTATTCCCTTTTTCCAGGCTTCAGGTACTTTCCCCTCTCTCCACACACTCCTGAGAAGTCTGTAGTAAAGTAATCAAGTAATAAAATGAATTAAAATGTGTTGGAAAAATCAATTTCTTCTTTTTTGTATTCATCATATTGAAACATCGTAGAACGTTTGGAGCAAAAATATTAATTTATTTCCGAGATAAGAGTCTTTGAATTTTGTTAACTTTGGCAAACATCTATCATTTCTTTATTTACCTATTTGCAGACATTTCTTAGACATTAATTTCTTACAACTTGTATTTTTATGCAAATAAGGTAGGGCCTATATTGTCTCAGAAATGACTACATCGATCTACTTGAGATATTCACAGTATCTTTATATGCATATGTTCAATAATATGACCTAGAATAATGGCTGCAGTGCATCAAAAACAGAGCTCTTTTGACACTTATTAAAGAAAAATGTCCAAACAATAAGTTTGAAGAACTAGAACCATGATTCTAATTTGGATTGCAGGTCATGAAATATTCTTCAAGTCGTTTTCAGTTTCAAATCTATAACTTCAATAGCAGGGAAGTACGCCCCAAATGGGATAATATACGCCCTTTCCAGAGAAAGTTTCTTCCTGGAGGACTTAAGGATTCAGCTACAGCTACCATCTATAGATGCATCCAATACAGTGATAGCCAGACGAAGAAGAAATCATTGAAATATTTTTGTAACTGATGCTATGATAAACAGAAATTGGACAAAAACAAACCAAACGCAGAGGCATGCCACTCTTAGGCTTGCCATACATGGTTTTCACCATACGTTATGCACAACCAAAATAGTCCACCACGCGAATGATCAATGTATATGTGTATTATGTGGCCAAAAATGTGAATATTATCACTTTATGTGGTGCAAAAAAAAAAGAACAAAAACACTCAGTGACTATTGCAAAGACAATAGTAGAGAATAATCATGTCATGTTATGGTATATAGTATTATGTTTATTTTAAAATTTTGTAACTAATGGCTTTTCAGCTGCAATAAAATGTATAATATTATTAAGGTCATAAATGTACCGTTTGCTTAATATTAAGCAGAATGGATGAAAACAAACCAAGGAAAGATTAAACGTGTAAAGAAATTTAAATACCTGGGTGAGGTAATCCAGCAAAATGGCCTAGAACAGGAAGCAATTAATCTTAGAATCTGGAAATTAGACCGAGCCTATCACCTGACGAAAAATCTCTATAATAAGAAGTCGCTGAGCATTGGAGCCAAATTAAGACACTACAGCACGGTTGTCAACCTGAAGCATTATATGCTTCGGAGACTTTGACTATGAACAGGCGGGGACTAGTCGACCAGTTGGTCAAAAGAGAACGCAGGGTATTGAGAAAAATTTTAGGCAACAGATGGGTTGACGGGCACATACGTTTGAAGTCGAACGAAGAGTTATATAGAAAGATAGAACCAGTCACGTCAACAATAAAAAGGAAAAGGTTGTTGTTCTATGGACACATTTTCAGAATGTCCAACGATCGTCTAACAAAGAAAATTTGGAATTTCGTGAAACCAAAGAAGAAAAAATTGGCATGGTTTGAAGAATGTAACAAAGACCTTCTAGAAATTGGTATTCCGGACTGCAAAATTATGAACAGGTGTGAATTCAGACACCTAATCAAAAATTACCAGGGATTTAAGGTAGGGGCAGAACCCAAAAGACGAAGGGGACCTCTTTCAGAAGATCGGAAGAAGGCGCTGAGTGATGGGCTCAAGAGATACTGGCAGGACATCAAAGCTGGCAGACGATCTAGAACGAAACATTGATTTTGATTGTTACTCCGTAGTCCATAGTGGATCAATTCGAATGTAAAAAAAATGACTCTTAATAACTTAACTATTTTATCTTATAAAATTGGTAAATTTTCATATTCAGTAGTTTGTGTGGTAGGAGCATATTTAAAAACGGAACTGTTTTGTTCAACTATTCAGCTTGCCACAGTGGGTAAGTGGTTAATATGTCGGACTACCAGCCCCAAGCTTGCGGGTTCGCTCCTGGCAGTGGAAAGTGATTTTTGAAAGGCGACAAAAATCACGACATGCATGTCATACGTTGTTGGCATGTTAAAGAGCCCATTTGAATTCAGTAGGCCGTGTTGATAATGTCAAAATTTATCTCGGGATTTTCCGCCAACACAAAGTTCCTGCATTCTCTACTAGAAAGCGCTATAGTGTCAATGAACTTTGATATATCACCTCCTTGACTTTCGTAGCGTTCCAAGGAACGACGAAATTCGACATGCGAGCTGACCCCTGGGTGTCAAATAACAAAGCTTGCACCCGGCACCCGAGGCCATACGATATTATTATTATTATTATTATTATTAGTCTATAACTATTCAGTTAGCGCCTCCATACAAAATCACTGAAAACTTCTTAAAATATACACTCGATCAGTTGTTAATTTATTTTAGGGACCTCGGAGTAGAGTTAGGTGAGTGTTGAATTTGTCTGATAACCTGTATTTCCATGATGACTGTAGTGGTGTGTGTAGCTGTATTAAGGACGTGGATGGGTAAGCGCCCCGGGACTTGAAATAAGGTACAAACCCAGCATTTGTCTGGAGGGAATGTGGAAAACACCGGAGAAAAAACTAATATCTGAAAACGGATATGCCATCGCCAACACGAATAAGCTACTTTTTTTCTGAAAATCGAGAAACGATATATTTAAGGCCGAATCAAGTTATTATTTTTCGGCATTCGAAAAAATATATAGTTAACATACATTTATTTGTAAGCAAGATCGCACTAGCGGTGAATATAGACTACTGATTCGCGCATCACTTAGTAAACACTGCCGCAAGACGAAGATAGGCCTATGTCGCTGCATATGAGTGGCATATTGCATTTTTTAATTATTTTATTATATTTTTTAAATTCTGTTAGCTATGCTAACTTGGATTGCTGGCACAGCAGAAAAGAGGACTATAGTAGCGTTTGAAATGTGGTATTGCAGGAGAATGATGAAGATCAGATAGGGAGATTGAGTAACAAATGAAGAGGTATTAAGACGAGTGGGCGAGGAGAGGTGTTTCTGGCGATTGCTAATGAAGAGAAGAGATAGGTTGATAGGACACAAGCTAAGACCCCAAAGAATAGCAAACTTAGTTATGGAAGGATCGAAGACAAGAACTGTTGGGGTAGACCAAGATTAGAGTATGTTAAACAGATTGTCTCGGATGTACGGTGTGGTAGCTATGTAGAGATGGAACGATTAGCTCAGGACAGAGAGGTTCGGAGACCTGCATAAAACCAGTCAAAATACTGAAGACTCAAACACAATATCCATCTACCAAGGCCAATTTCATAATCATTACTACAACCACATACAGAAATAATATCTCATTGACTCAACATAATATGCAATAAAACACCCAAATATCGACAATAACTGGCTGGTCACATGAGAGCGCCATCTTGACAATAAGTAATTTAGAGGGAGGAATAGAGGCTGTTTCCGACCAATAGTACGGCGCAATTTACTCTGTATTTGTCTGTCGATGACAGCAATAAATGGAGCAGTGCTCTGTAATTCATCAAGTGGCATCTCGCTCTGTTTTGAATACCTACCATTCCCACTCAATTACACACACGCTCGCACACTTGGCAGCGAGAAATGTATCCATACTTTATGAAAATCAATGTATTTTTGAATTTTCATTCATCTTTTTAAAAATTGCATTAATTTAACAGCATTTTCATAAACATTGTCATCTGGCAAAAGTAAATAAAGTAAATTTTTAAGAAAGAAAAACGAACGTGTTAAAATATAACACATGGAGCAGTGCTCTGTGTGTGAGGAATCTCATCTAAGAATTTCAGCTATGTTGAAAAGTTTAAAAAACAGGGGATTTTTTTAACTAGAATAACATTTAAGCAATAAATTGGAATGAAAGATTTTTCTGTTTTTTTAGAATATGTCATTCCCATAAGATTCCTCTTCTTATATTTAACCCTTTATAGGTCCTTGGGATACTCTCTTCCCACCATGTATTTATAGAACGGTGTTGGGGAGAGAATCATCCCACCCCTTTCATTTCAAGTAGTTCCACATGCATCCACAAGCTACCTGCACAGAAATATTGAAAACCCATTAATTTGATGTATACTGTCATCAGAAACCAAAGGTGGGAACCATATATCCCAGTGGTCTCCACAGTGCACGTGCTCGCCAGTTCGGTTGTGTTGAGTGAAACAAATGCATTGTTTTACAGAAGAAGGTGTTTTTATTGAAGATAGGAGATTTGTAAACGTTGGTAAATAACTGAAATACAATGTTAATAATGGTTTTAGTCACTTGAGTAAGTATATTTCAGCTAGATGTAAAAAATTATTCTTCTCAGGGTGTTTGCCATAGAATAGAAGATTTTTAAATTAATTTTCTGGGTTTTTAGTACATAATATTTTGAAATTTTTGAATTATATTCGAATATACTAACTTTTAACATTTCCAAAATCACTTTTATATTTTTTGTGCAATTTTCGGCAAAGATGATATAGGTCACTGACCTTGTTTGGCGTGGGAGTTACATTTTTAAAAAATTATAGACCGTGATCGATGTTTTTAAATATTATATCCTGTTAAATAAACCTCATTATTGAGTGATAAACACAGAATCATCATAATATGGAGGTGGGAGATTATTACCCCCATTGCTCATTTAAGAAAACATACTGTCGGGTGTGGGCAGTGGGATAATAATTTCCCACCCCATATTTCCTAAAATAGAATCCACAACCATAACATTGTTGCATATTCCTACTCATCTATCACCCGCAATTACAAATGTGCAATATATATATATATATATATATATATTGTGCCCTTGTATATAACAGCGTCGTATATACGAGAATCAAACTTCGGGGGGCGTTCAGTCCGGGTATGCTTTCACTAGAGCTCAAATACCAGACGGCTGCTTACAAATACAAGGACCATATGCAAAACTACAAACAAGAAATGAGTGAAAAACAAATAAAATTACCACCATTTAATAACTGAATAAAAACAACAAAACATAAAAAATATAACATAAACAAAGTCCACCCTGAACTTTACTCCCACTGTACAAGAATTTACACAGATCTGAGTGGCCTAGAAAGGTCCACTCCAAAGAATTAAAATTGTGGATCAAAATTCCACTTGTCTGATTAATATGTATGCACGCGTATAACTACGCTAGAGAAAAAATAAGTACTTTTGATGGAGATTTGCTCACAGATGGAACAGCCAATATGCTTGCAAACCCCCATACTGCAAACCATTATTATGGCTTTATGGGACACACTCGTAGAATAACATACCAACAATTATAATTTTACTGACACACGCAACCATTTAAAATTTATAAACTAATTGATCTCCATCGAGATCGCAGTGAGTCAGGAAACTCCCAGCAAAACAGAAGCTTGCCCAATGGCTCATATTGCTCAACACATACATGACAACAACGTGACCGAACATCGAGACCACCCGAGGTCAATGAACATGACAATAAATAAACAAGAAATAAGATGCCTAAAACCCAATGATATTTACATGAAATAAAAGCATGGATAAGCTAACACGCTGGGACTCGATCAATCAAAACGCGAACAGCACCCATTTACCGATTACAATTCTTTTATCATTAAACAGGCTTTATTTTAATATATAAGATAAACAATTACGAAGAACGGAGACCTGGTCCGTGAATACTAATGAGCACAGCTTGCTCCTTATCTGATGGAGTGCGCCGGGTAGAAATACCTTCACTTACCACTCATTAACGTCTGTGTTCAAAACAAGCCCTCCTTGTCGAAGCTTTGAGTCATGCTATTTATAACAAGAGACTAGACAGTCCCGTTACGCCACCTGTTAATCGCGACACAAAATTTCACACACTTCTGCCAATTCCAAAGAATTGCAAGAACATCGTAAAAGGGGATTCCAACATTTTCCTCGCAAGGATTAAATGCTTAACCTGGACATAGCTTCAGATAGAACCAGGGTTCCCGAAAACTCCTATCCCATAAAACATATATTTGCAGACTCAACAAAGCATTTAGGGCAGAACACAACACAAATCTACCACGGGCCGACACTCCAATCAAATATCATAGATTTTGTGTACCGTAACACTGAAAGAGAAACTTCATCAACAAATAAAGTCATTGGGCATATGACCCCTCACTTAACAAAAATGCAACAAACGGCAATTAACACACAAGCCTGTGTAACAATAAAAATCTATACAATAAAAAGATTTCCCACCAATTCTATTATCTACTCTAGTTAATTCAGTTTCGCTTCTGTTATGATATCGGTTCCCAATTTGCGTCGCTTAGCCGCGCATTTTACGGTAGCGACACGCACTCGAGTACGCTTGCCCCGTGTACTTGACATCAACAAAAAAAATCTTCACACAAATAGAATACATGCCACGTTGCTCATGAACTAAACTAAAGTGTGTCAATACCACAAACCAACTACAATAAAACACGAAGACAAAAATAAAATAAAATATTTACACAAAATAATATGTTCCCACAAAACCATAACCAGTTTGTCAAATAATAAATTATTTCAGTACTCATTCCTCTTTCTGCGTCGTCTCATCGAACATCGCCTGACATTCTCTCTCCAAAGTGTTTAGCTCATCTCAGACCACATGGAGCCGTAGAAACGTTGGTTCGATGTCTTTCTCTGGGTCTGGAGTTCCATCTTGACGTTGAATAAAAATAAAATGTTATTTAAAGTCACACGTAATTTTCTATCTAAATTTTGCCAATAGTTACTTTATTCACCATTTGTCTAGTGCAAAATTAAACGTAGACTTTCCCTAATAGTTGTAGTCGTGGGAGACTACTAAAATCTTACCGATACACAAATTTCACACTCAGCTGTGCGCACACAACTTTATTATAATGTTTTCAATAATGACCCTATCTCTGATAAATTTAACACAGTATATCTTCACGGTATGGAAAAGAATAAGTGATCACCTCACGGTGTCACCAAGAATCAACCTCGTCGTCACTCAGACGACAGTATTTATGTGAATTTAGCAAAAGGACGGAGGGAGAGGGAAATCTATCACTAACTTCTATAATAATGCGACTATTTGCATGCAACAGGTATCAAACAGTTTGAAATATTATACAGGTCACAATGGGGCTATCGTGCTCTGGAATCGATCATAGATTTCGTTAATCCAATCTTTCCCGCTTTCAACTTCAAGCCGGCGTCAGACGCTCCCTTGGCGCTAAAATTGGTGACCCTCTCTGATTGGTAGTTCATGACGTCAATATCGCAGTTTAGAACAGAAGCCTCTGTCCTATGATTGGTTGAAAGTTCCTCCCGTCTCTCTCATCCAGCAATTATCTTACTCGTAACGCTAGGGTGACAAAGAATTACGGTCTGAAATGAGTCAGGACCCCAACACACCTTTGTCTGATAAAGTGTCTGTCAAACATTCCGATCTCGTCACTCCTTTGTTTCAGGACTGGGCACGTTCAAACGTACTGTCTCCAAATAAGCTTGATATTTCGCAATCCAGTCTGGCCTTCCTGTATGATTCTGGCAGTAAAATCAGAATATAATGAAATGAATAATTAGAATCATTAATATGCGTAGCTTATTAAGGGTTCACAACTCCCTTAGTTGGGAAAAATCGAACTTAGGGATAAAGTCGATTTGTCTTCCCTAAGTCACATGGTGCAGATACTGGGTTAGCCTCCCTTCAAAGTGCTCAGTCAGTCCGCCTCTGCTAGTTGACAAGTGTTTTCCTCGTTCCAATGTTTACATTCTCGCCCATTCATTAGGACAATACCAGTCTGCTGCTCACTTGCCCAGCGCTTCGCCTGGGGCTATTTGTTGCTTAAAGACTATTCCCCTCTCTGTTGCTCGTCTGTCGACATACCTGTCAACTCTGCTTGCTTCAAGATGTAAACAGGCCGGACGCTAATCACTTCCTCGATGTCGTGCTGGCTTCTGCTTGCCCCCCGTTCACTTGCATGATGTTGGACGATCACGTACTTAAATCGCTGCATTACTTCCAAGATTCCTCACTATGCTGAACGTTTTTTTACTCCTCCATGCTGCCATCCTCTTCCTCTCTCCCGCGTGTTGCCATCTGCTTCCCTTAGTAGTGACCAGTTTTTCGGATCGCACCGGTGTTTCTCTTCCCCACCGGGCTGCGTTCTCTAATGCCCCGTGCCGCTAATCTTTGTTCGTCTTCCTTGCTGGCTTCGCTATTTGCTTGTTCTCCATGCAGCTGATCCAAGTATCTCTGCGTCTCTATGTGCATGGCTTCAAACCCTTGATTTGTTCTGCCTTCCTCATTGTATGTGTCGGGATTCTTCCGCTTGTCAATTGCCTGTTTCCAACGTCCTTGTTCATTTCCCTCGTTTGTATGAACTTCCTCTAAGTATTTCTGCGATTGAGCATGCCTATCGTTCCAGTCGTCTCGGTAGCTTCTAGAGTCCTCACGATTCTGAAATCTGCGGTCTTGCCATCTCTGATTTTCATTACGATCTCCCCATCTCATGTATGGTACATCTTGTCTCCGATTGTCCCTCCATTGTTGAAATCCTCGTTGTTGGAATCTATTTTGTCCTTGGAACTGTCTGTTGTTATTACGGTTGTTATCGTAATGTTGGCGCTGTCTTTTCTCGACATCATCCTGACCTCTCACGGGTGTTGAAATGTTTGTATTTGTATTGGTAGCCTGGGATCTTGTGTTTATCTGGCTCGGCTTAATCACCTCGGTTGTATTTACCATTTCGACCTGTCTTCCAACTCTATTGTGTAAGTGGGACGTGGTTTCATCTATCTGGCGCAGGATCTGTTCAGCGTGTACCGCGTCTGAAACGTTAGCTGCGACCAATACCTGCTGAACGTTAACGGGAAGCTGGCGTCCGATAGTCATGACTAGCTCGGCCTCACTTAAAGGATTATCCAGATCTTTAAATTTAAGGAGCTGTGATGAAAAAAATCTGAATACTTAGTTTGCTGAGTAGATTGGTACTTTCTGGAGTACAATTCCATTCTTAACCCCTGTTGATATGAAGACGACCAATATTTCCGAAGGAAAGCATGCTTGAATGCATCTAAGCTTTCAAACGTGTATTTGAAGCTCAAGTACCACGTTAAAACATTTCCAGTTAAAATATTTTCCATCATGCGCAGTTGCCGGGCGGGAGCTATATCATTATCATTATAATAATGCTCGACTTCCCGCAAGAATGCCTTGGGTGTGACTCCAGAATTTTCCATAAACTTAGCCGGTTTGAATTCATTAGAACGGATGATTTGTACAAGTTGAGGGTGCTGATTACCGTCATGTGGTGTAGAACTTCTCCCTATGTGATTACGAAATTCTTCCGTGTTCCGAGCAAGTGGACTTTCCGTGTCAACCTGACTACCAGTTGAATGAGTCGCCCCCGGGCTATCTCTGTCTCCATCTCTCCCCTTCGAGCCTAATGACCCTGCATTATGTTCCATAGAAAATAATTCTGCTTTTATCAGCCTGTCACCTTGTTCTTTAAATTTTGCTTTTATCTCATCTTCTAACGTCTGTATCCGTGTGTGGTTCTCCCCCAGCTTCTTAATTACCGCCAACCTTTCTTCCTTGGAGTCCTTACATAATTTTTGCCAATCCTTTCTAACGTTTTCTATCTTCAGATTATTAGTGTCCTGGCTCACTTCGATCCGTTCCAAGCGATCCTCCACGCGTACATTGTTTTCTTCAATAGTGTCTTTTAATCCCTCCCGGTCTACTTCTGCATTTTTCCAGCGATCTGTTGATTGGTTTTCGAGACGGTCTATGTCGTTTATAAGGCCGATCACGTTTTCATCTACCGCCTTTATCTGTTCCTGTATAACTACGGTTATTTTCTCCACTTTATTAAATCTGTTTTGTAACCTGTCCTGTGCAGTTATAATTTCGCTATTTTTAGTTGTGCATGCCAATTCAATCTGTGCCAATTTTGCCAGAACTGTATCGTCTAAGTTATTAAGTTTAGCGTTAAACTGGTCCTCAAGTTGTTTTATCTGTTTAACCTGCTTCTCATTGTTCTTACTTACATCTAAGGCGAGTAGTATAAGCTGTTTCCTTGTATGTTCTTTCATTTCAACCACTACATTATCGAGTTGCTCAGTGTTACGACTGTTTTGCGCGTCTAGTTGAGAGTTTATTGATTCAGTTTGTTGTGTCAATTGAGAACTAATATTATCATTCTGTAGAGCTAATTGTGTATTAATACTATCATTTTGAAGCGCTAATTGTGTGCCAATAGATTCATTTATTTGGGCTTTGATCACCGCTGACTGTTCAACCCTACTACTGTCTATTTGTGCCTTAAATGTTTCACTCTGTGCTATTAATTCCGCTGATTGTTCAGCCCTGCTACTGTCTATTTGTGCCTTAAATGTTTCACTCTGTGCTATTAATTCCGCTGATTGTTCAGCCCTGCTACTGTCTATTTGTGCCTTAAATGTTTCACTCTGTGCTATTAATTCCGCTGATTGTTCAGCCCTGCTACCGTCCATTTGTGCCTTAAATTCAGCCGTCATCTCCTGCCGTAACAACACCATTTGCTGCTGAGTGCGTGCCGCAGCGCTCTCTACAACCTGTCTTATTTCGTCTAAAGAAGCCATCACCACAATACACTTGAGAAAATAGAGAAAATGCCAATTGGCGATGTTCTCCGATACGTGCATACATATTAACACTCATTTATATCAATTTACACATACTCAGTTCGTTTAAATTTATAAACACAATCCCATTAATCCAATAGCATCCCTGAGTATCCTTCATTTTACATAATTTAAAACTTAACCCACACATTCAGTTATTAAATGCTAGCCTTACAAAACGCTACAAGAACAGACTAATTAATCAAGTATTAATTGCCTTGGAAAAGCTACACGCCTTCCTATTACATACATGGAGTTGTCTTTCTATGCAAAGCTAATTTTTATCATTAATATGGGCGCCCAGTCTCACGATATTATCTTTACAATTAATGCAAGAAATAAAAACGTGTACTGTATTTTACATTGCAACTCCTGATTTTACTGTATAATTCACTCACTTGGCGGTAATACCTTCGCCATAACTATGTTACTTAAAATTATCACATTCGGTGATTCAAATACTGTCACATTCCGCCTTCACTTGTGGCGTGTCAGTTTATCAAAAAAAATGCGCTAGAAAAGCCTAAAACAGTGAAATTCCCCACGTAGGGTAATGCCAGCGTTGCCTATGTGCCCTTGTATATAACAGCGTCGTATATACGAGAATCAAACTTCGGGGGGCGTTCAGTCCGGGTATGCTTTCACTAGAGCTCAAATACCAGACGGCTGCTTACAAATACAAGGACCATATGCAAAACTACAAACAAGAAATGAGTGAAAAACAAATAAAATTACCACCATTTAATAACTGAATAAAAACAACAAAACATAAAAAATATAACATAAACAAAGTCCACCCTGAACTTTACTCCCACTGTAAAGAATTTACACAGATCTGAGTGGCCTAGAAAGGTCCACTCCAAAGAATTAAAATTGTGGATCAAAATTCCACTTGTCTGATTAATATGTATGCACGCGTATAACTACGCTAGAGAAGAAATAAGTACTTTTGATGGAGATTTGCTCACAGATGGAACAGCCAATATGCTTGCAAACCCCCATACTGCAAACCATTATTATGGCTTTATGGGACACACTCGTAGAATAACATACCAACAATTATAATTTTACTGACACACGCAACCATTTAAAATTTATAAACTAATTGATCTCCATCGAGATCGCAGTGAGTCAGGAAACTCCCAGCAAAACAGAAGCTTGCCCAATGGCTCATATTGCTCAACACATACATGACAACAACGTGACCGAACATCGAGACCACCCGAGGTCAATGAACATGACAATAAATAAACAAGAAATAAGATGCCTAAAACCCAATGATATTTACATGAAATAAAAGCATGGATAAGCTAACACGCTGGGACTCGATCAATCAAAACGCGAACAGCACCCATTTACCGATTACAATTCTTTTATCATTAAACAGGCTTTATTTTAATATATAAGATAAACAATTACGAAGAACGGAGACCTGGTCCGTGAATACTAATGAGCACAGCTTGCTCCTTATCTGATGGAGTGCGCCGGGTAGAAATACCTTCACTTACCACTCATTAACGTCTGTGTTCAAAACAAGCCCTCCTTGTCGAAGCTTTGAGTCATGCTATTTATAACAAGAGACTAGACAGTCCCGTTACGCCACCTGTTAATCGCGACACAAAATTTCACACACTTCTGCCAATTCCAAAGAATTGCAAGAACATCGTAAAAGGGGATTCCAACATTTTCCTCGCAAGGATTAAATGCTTAACCTGGACATAGCTTCAGACAGAACCAGGGTTCCCGAAAACTCCTATCCCATAAAACATATATTTGCAGACTCAACAAAGCATTTAGGGCAGAACACAACACAAATCTACCACGGGCCGACACTCCAATCAAATATCATAGATTTTGTGTACCGTAACACTGAAAGAGAAACTTCATCAACAAATAAAGTCATTGGGCATATGACCCCTCACTTAACAAAAATGCAACAAACGGCAATTAACACACAAGCCTGTGTAACAATAAAAATCTATACAATAAAAAGATTTCCCACCAATTCTATTATCTACTCTAGTTAATTCAGTTTCGCTTCTGTTATGATATCGGTTCCCAATTTGCGTCGCTTAGCCGCGCATTTTACGGTAGCGACACGCACTCGAGTACGCTTGCCCCGTGTACTTGACATCAACAAAAAAAAACTTCACACAGATAGAATACATGCCACGTTGCTCATGAACTAAACTAAAGTGTGTCAATACCACAAACCAACTACAATAAAACACGAAGACAAAAATAAAATAAAATATTTACACAAAATAATATGTTCCCACAAAACCATAACCAGTTTGTCAAATAATAAATTATTTCAGTACTCATTCCTCTTTCTGCGTCGTCTCATCGAACATCGCCTGACATTCTCTCTCCAAAGTGTTTAGCTCATCTCAGACCACATGGAGCCGTAGAAACGTTGGTTCGATGTCTTTCTCTGGGTCTGGAGTTCCATCTTGACGTTGAATAAAAATAAAATGTTATTTAAAGTCACACGTAATTTTCTATCTAAATTTTGCCAATAGTTACTTTATTCACCATTTGTCTAGTGCAAAATTAAACGTAGACTTTCCCTAATAGTTGTAGTCGTGGGAGACTACTAAAATCTTACCGATACACAAATTTCACACTCAGCTGTGCGCACACAACTTTATTATAATGTTTTCAATAATGACCCTATCTCTGATAAATTTAACACAGTATATCTTCACGGTATGGAAAAGAATAAGTGATCACCTCACGGTGTCACCAAGAATCAACCTCGTCGTCACTCAGACGACAGTATTTATGTGAATTTAGCAAAAGGACGGAGGAGAGGGAAATCTATCACTAACTTCTATAATAATGCGACTATTTGCATGCAACAGGTATCAAACAGTTTGAAATATTATACAGGTCACAATGGGGCTATCGTGCTCTGGAATCGATCATAGATTTCGTTAATCCAATCTTTCCCGCTTTCAACTTCAAGCCGGCGTCAGACGCTCCCTTGGCGCTAAAATTGGTGACCCTCTCTGATTGGTAGTTCATGACGTCAATATCGCAGTTTAGAACAGAAGCCTCTGTCCTATGATTGGTTGAAAGTTCCTCCCGTCTCTCTCATCCAGCAATTATCTTACTCGTAACGCTAGGGTGACAAAGAATTACGGTCTGAAATGAGTCAGGACCCCAACACACCTTTGTCTGATAAAGTGTCTGTCAAACATTCCGATCTCGTCACTCCTTTGTTTCAGGACTGGGCACGTTCAAACGTACTGTCTCCAAATAAGCTTGATATTTCGCAATCCAGTCTGGCCTTCCTGTATGATTCTGGCAGTAAAATCAGAATATAATGAAATGAATAATTAGAATCATTAATATGCGTAGCTTATTAAGGGTTCAATATATATATATTATACCCCCAGTCTTTTGCCCTATAAAGGGTTAAAGCACTAGCATCCATTTTGCTGTTGTTCCATGTCCATTTTCCCTTGCTTCTAACGCAGCCTCTTTGTTTTTTTCTTTTCTTTCTTGTATCTATCGTCTAATCATCATCATCATCATCATCATCATCATCATTTATTGCATTAACAGGCCATTAAGACCCAGGACAGACAATAAGTGCATAAAACAAAAACTCATATACAAAACAACACAGGCATTACAACAGGAAGGACTGAGACTCTTCACAAGTATCGGTCGCAGATGGTCTTCCACCTTTCTCTGTCCGTTGCATCCTCCACAGTTGTTGTTGGTGCCACGTTTAACAGTGACATTATCTCTCGATCCTACCATCGTGTTCTAGGGCGGCCTCTCGGGCATCTCCCAGTTGGTGTCGAGCTGAAAACACGACTAGATAGCCTATGGAATCCTCAGCTCGAATGGCATGTCCCAACCATTGCAACCTCCTCCTCTCCTGAATCCAGTTGATGCTCGTCTCCCCAAAGCGTTGATAAAGGACTTTGTGAGATCTTCTTTCCCACCTTTCTGTTTCTGCATTATATAATGGACCATATATTTTCCGCAAGACCTTCCTTTCGAAAACACCGAGACCGTCTTCTATCGTCTAATATAAATAGTCTATAAATAAAAATGTGCTTTGGTGGTTTTTGTCTTTTTTATTTCTAACTTTGTCCAACTGTGGACCGCATAGAACCTAAGTCTTTCTGGTCAATCTCTTCTTTTCCTCGCAGAACCTAATCCTCCGCTGCTCCACAGAACTTACCAATTTAGGCTTACATTTAGGTGGATTCTCCTTAAATGTCTTAACGCTGTGAATGCGACTTCCAAACATCTTCATGTTGTGGATCACAGTGTGTCAGTAATTCCAATTTCAACCGCGTCTTTCTTGACTTCTTCTGCCCATTTCGTTGTAGCCTTCAGTCTTGCAATGTACTCGAAGACTTTCTTCGTCAAACGGTTCCCGTTCAATCTCATCAGATGTCCATAGAACTTCAGCCGTCGTTTGCGCATTGAGCCAGTGATGCTTTCTGTGTGCCGGTAAAGTTCCTCGTTCTTTCTTTTCTTCCATGACCCGTCAGCACTTTTACGTGGCCCAGGGAAGTATATACAATTTTTTCGGGGGGGGGGGGCTGAATATCCTGGAAAATTGTGAGTATTCTTAGGGGATTTTTACCGGAAAATACTCAGAAATATCAACCAATATCTTTGAGCATATAACTTTGTGTAATTATTATAGATAAGAGTTATTTATAAAATTGTACGTTTGTATAACTTACAATTAATGGCAATACAAAAAAGTTGTAAAATACAACACAACACACAAATACAATTTTATACTTAATGAATTTTATATTGTGACATATGGAGTATGAATGGCAAATATCTAAATATTTGTCAATTTATTAAGCAAAAAGGTAAACAGGTTGGTTGAGGGTTTTTTCCCCCCAAATTGATAATTTATTTCTCAAGGGAATTCTCAGTTTTGCCTCACAATGCTGAGTGTACGCTGTTCCAGCCCTCAGGCCAGAATTAAAATTTCTTGGCAGAGCCAGGAATCGAATTCAGACCTCCAGGGCGGCAACCAAGAATGCTAGCCACTACACCACGAAGCAGTCTAATTTGAATCTTAGTATTGTTTACAACTTAGCCAATAAGTTAAGATTAGGGAACAACCAAATATCCCGTTCCTATCTGCCTTTCATAGCTTCCAAGTCCCTCAATCGCCATTCTTCGAGGGTTGAGGGCAATTATTTCCCCTTTCTTTTATTTCCCTTACTCTTCTTTTCTTTTCCTTTTCTTCTTCTAATTTGTAAGCTGTAGTTAGTTTTAATCATACATTAGGTTGCTTGCCATTGTGGGTGAGTGGTTATCGTGTCGGACTACCACCCCGAAGCTTGCAGGTTCACTCCTGGCCGTGGTAAGTGATTTTTGAAAGGCGACAAGAATCACGACACACATGTCATACGATGTTGGCATGTTAAATAACCCATTTGAATTCATTAGGCCGTGCCCATAATGACAAAAATAATCTCGGGATTTTCCGCCAACAAAGTTCCTCCTTTCTCTACCAGAAAGCGCTATAGTGTCAAGGAGCTTAGATATTGACTTTCATAGCGCTCCAAGGAACAAAAAAATTCGACATGCAAGCCGCCTTCTGAGTGTCAAATAACAAAGCTTGCATCCGGCAACCGAGGCCATACGATATTATTATTATTATTATTATTATTATTATTATTATTATTATCTATTTTTTAAATCGTTTCAGTCGTCTATGGACCACGTTATTTCAACTGCCTTTTCCCTCGTTCTTTCACATTGGCCCAGTATTCGCGCATTTTTCTTCGGTGAGCTTCCTTTCGTTCTTCGGTCCACTTCTTGCCGGTTTTCAATATAGGTTTTGGCTGAAAACTCTGTATCTCCCCAAGTTTCTACTTGAAAGAGTCACGTTCCAAGATGTCCTCATGTGATATCCCCAGTTCTTGTAGGTCTTTTTCCACCTCTGTAAACCAGATCCCTTTGGTTTTCTTTCCCACAAAGTAGGCACAGATTCGATTGGACAATCTTCCGGAGTTCATTCGTGTTAAATGGCCATAAAAGGAGAGTCTTCTTTTGCGAATGGTGTCCGTTATTTTCTCTATTATTATTATTATTATTATTATTATTACAGGTTCATTTTCATGCATAATTACATGTGATGATGGCCTCCTCCCTTGTAAAATTTCAATCCGGAGGTAAACTAGTCCCCCGTTCGGATCTCCGGGTGGGGACTACTCGAGAGGGGGTTAACATCACAGAAGTGACAAAGAGGAAATCTGACATTCTGCGGATCGGAGCGTGGAATGTTAGAAGTCTGCTAGGAAGTGGAAGGTTAGAAAACTTAGAAAGGGAAATGGATAGGTTGAGGTTGGATTTGGTTGGGATTAGTGAAATGCGCTGGCAGGAAGAACAGGACTTTTGGTCAGGAGACTATAGGGTCATTAGCACTAAATCAAACAATGGCCAAGCTGGGGTTGGCCTCATATTGAGTAGGAAACTTGGACAGCGGGTGGAATATTATGAGCAATATAGTGAACGGATTATTGTAGCAAAAATCAATACAAAACCTACCTGCACTACAGTGGTACAAGTCTATATGCCTACCAGTCAAGCTGATGATGAGGATGTTGAAAAGGTCTACGAAGAAATAGACGAAATTCTGAGGTATATCAAGGGTAATGAAAATGTTATAATAATGGGAGATTGGAATGCTGTGGTAGGAAAAGGGAGAGAAGGGAAGATAGTAGGAGATTTCGGATTAGGTGAAAGGAATGATCGAGGAAGCAGGCTGGTAGAATTCTGCACCGAGCATGAATTGGTCATAGCTAACACCGTATTCAATAACCACAATAGAAGAATATACACATGGATGAGACCAGGAGATACAGGGCGTTACCAAATCGACTTCATTATGGTCAAGCAGAGGTTTCGAAACCAGATTTTGGATTGTAAAACATATCCTGGTGCTGACATAAACTCTGATCACAATCTGGTTGTAATGAAATGCAGATTAAAGTTGAAGAAACTGAAGAAAAGTCAAAAGCCAAAAAGGTGGGCAATAGACAGACTGAAAGAGAAGGATGTAAACGAAAGATTCAAGAAGAGTATAAAGGAAGGACTAATGAAAAACCCTAAACAAACTTCAATTGCAGACGAATGGGCACTTTTGGAGAATGAAATAACAAAATCCGCAGAAGAAAACATTGGTAGGAAAGAAAGAATAGGTAGAAAACCGTGGATCACTCAGGATATACTAGAATTGATGGATGAAAGGCGGAAACACAAGAATGTAAGAGATGAAAAGGGGAAAGCAGAATACAGACGTCTGAGAAATGAGGTTAACAAGAAGTGCAAGCAAGCGAAAGAAGAATGGTTGAAAGAGAAATGTGCAGGTATAGAAAATTGTCTGAAATTAGGAAAAGTAGACACAGCTTATCGAAGGATTAAGAATACTTTTGGGGAAAAGAAGACTAAATGCTGTAATATTAAGGACACAAATGGAAAGCCTCTAACAGATAGGGAAGAAAAGGTTGACAGATGGAAAGCTTACATAGAGAGTTTGTATAAGGGAATGGAGATTGAGAATCATGTAATGGAAAGGGAGGAGGAAATTGATGAGGATGCGAAAGGAGATTTAATATTGAGATCAGAATTTGATAGAGCTTTGGAAGACTTAAGCAGGAACAAAGCACCAGGCATAGATGATATACCGATTGAGTTGCTACGCTGCATAGGAGAAGAAGGTCTGATCAGGTTATTTCACTTGGTGTGTAGGATTTATGAGACAGGTGAGGTACCCCCTGATTTCAAGAAGAATGTAATCATCCCTATACCAAAGAAAGTGGGAGCTGACAGATGTGAAGATTACCGTACAATCAGCTTGATTACTCATGCTTCAAAGATCCTGTCTAGAATAATTTACAAGAGGATTGAAAGCCAGATAGAAACGGAGTTGGGTGAAGACCAGTTTGGTTTCAGGAGAAATGTAGGAACAAGGGAAGCTGTACTAAGTCTTAGGCTGATTTTAGAAGGTAGAATAAGGAAAGATAAGAGAACGTTCATGGCTTTTGTAGACTTAGAAAAGGCTTTTGATAACGTTGATTGGACTAAATTGTTTGACATTGTGAAATCAATTGGAATAAAGTACAGGGATAGGAGGGTGATATACAATCTGTACAGAAACCAGACAGCAGTCATTCGAGTTGAAGGACATGAGAGAGAAGCTGGTATTCAGAAAGGTGTAAGGCAAGGCTGCAACTTATCACCCATACTTTTCAATCTTTACATTGAACAAGCAATGAAGGAAATTAGAGAAAAATTTAAAGTGGGAGTGAAGATTCAAGGAGAAATAATTTCAACTCTGAGATTTGCTGATGACATCGTCATCTTGGCCGACAAGCCTGAGGATTTGAATGAGTTTTTGAATGGTATGGACTCCGTCTTACGGAAAGAATTCATGATGAAAATAAATAAATGTAAAACAAAAATACTGGAATGCAGCCGAAATATATCAGAAACCTCTATGGAGATCAAATTGGCAGGTGAAAAGCTGAAGGAAGTAGGAGACTTCTGTTACTTAGGAAGCAGAATAACCAGTGATGGACGAAGCAAAGTGGATATTAAAAGTAGGTTGGCTCAGGCAAAGAAAGCATTTCTACAAAAAAGGAATCTGCTGACATCGAATATAGATTTAGGTATTAGGAAGTCATTTTTGAAAGCCTTTGTCTGGAGCGTGGCGCTCTATGGAAGTGAAACTTGGACTATTGGTGCAGCAGAAAAGAGGAGAATTGAAGCATTTGAAATGTGGTGTTACAGGAGAATGATGAAGATCAGATGGGTAGATAGGGTTACAAACAAAGAGGTATTAAGACGAGTGGGAGAGGAGAGATGTTTCTGGCGACTGCTAATGAAGAGAAGAGATAGGTTGGTAGGACACATACTAAGACACCCAGGAATAGCAAGCTTAGTTATGGAAGGAAGGGTCGAGGACAAAAACTGTAGGGGTAGACCAAGGTTAGAATATGTTAAACAGATTGCCTCCGATGTAGGGTGTCGGAGCTATGTAGAGATGAAACGATTAGCTCAGGACAGGGAGGCATGGAGAGCTGCATCAAACCAGTCAAAAGACTGAAGACTCAAACAACAACAACATTTTCATTTTTCTTGATCATCCAAACCATTAGGCTCTGATAACCTAAATGTTAGTCCCCTTAAAACAACAATTATCATCATCTTCATCATCGAGATATTAACAAAATATATGCAGCCTACAGTTAGAAAGCCAAATGTTAGTAGATTAATATAGCGCATAAGCATCATTTTGAAGATTTTGAACATTCCGGAAGTCCTTAACATAGAAGTCATCTACTTCTTAATACCATTGGCGCTCATAAGCTGAAAATAAAAATGATTTGCCATGATTTACGCACCAACTCAGTATTCTAGACTTCTCCGTATACATTATAGAAATTATACCTGGCACGCCGTCCTCTAGAAATAGCGTCTCTGTCGAATAATCCCTTTAAATTGAGCAAAGAGGCGAAACTTCCTTCTCCAAGCGATGTAAATCGCTGCTTGAATTTCCTGTGAACTGAAAGAAGAAGACATTCTTGATAAATGGACTCAAAAATGCACGTAAATGATCGTTAAACGAGGTTATTTAAATTCCAGGCGAGGCGAGGCGGAAGACCTCTGTGTCTGAGCTTCAGCTTATCCGGATTATTATATTCAACAAGATATTGGAGGTGCTTATGGGGTACCGGTATCGAGATGTCTACTTATCGACCCTTCGTATAGAACTCACCTCACGGACCTTATACCAAACCTTTTCAATAGGCTGTCCTCAGACGTATGCTCTACAGTGCGGCTCTACCTTAAAAGAGAGTATGAAAATAGATATTGGTTCTGCCTCTCGCTCACTCTAGTATGTCCTTCAATTAGCCTTGTCCTTTTCTACCCCCTACGAAATTGCTTTTTTCCGAATAATACTAAGTGATAAATTTAATAAAACTATGGCGTGATCTTATGAGATATTCTGGTCTTTCTGATATTGTAAAATTAAAAGCCATTAATAAAATAAATACAATGCCTAATATACATTATACATATTTTTTTTAATATGTTAGGCATATGACCTCGCTGTTCCATCCCTCAAAGCAATAGTCAATTAGCTTATTTTGGCGCGAATCTGTAGTTCCTGGCCAAAATTATAAAAGGAAGGAAGCCTGTAGTTTTACGTGACCGTTAATTTTGCGTTCATGAGCCACGGGACCTCCTTTTTACGTAGAATCCGAACCACAGGCGTGGCATTTCATTTCGAAAATCTCACATGCATTGACCGGGAGTTGCACTAGAAAACGCATCCTTTAAAGTTTTCACGAAGATACTAAATGAAAAATACATCTCGGAAAACCAATTCGGTTTTATGAAAGGCAGGAGCACGGTCCAGGCAGTGAAATACCCAATAGATCAGGTAGAAGACGCCATGAGACACAAAGGAGGGAAGTACCACACAGTCTTTGTTGATTTCAAGAAGGCGTTCGACTCACTCAACAGGCGAAAGCTGATCGAGAAAATAAAACGGACAATTGGCGAGAGAGACCCACTAGCTAGAATAATCGCAGCCTGTTTACAGAGGAACATGATACGAATGAACAACAACGTAGAAAAATCTGAGGACAGTACAGACAAGCTGAATCGTGCAAGGGGATTCCATGAGTCCCACACTTTTTAACATTTACACAGCAGATGTGAACCGCATAGTAGTGGAAGGATCGAAAGCAGAGCTGATCTTATACGCGGAAGACATGGTTACAAAGGGCAGTCTACAGATTAGAGACATGGGCGGAGGAAAGCAGCCTGCAGATAAACGAAGAAAAGACAGTGCAAATGACATTCAGGAAAGGGGGGAAGTCAACGCCCTAAGACAACATAACAATACACCAGAAGCCACTACTAAAAGTAAGAAATTATAAATATTTGGGAATAACACTACAGACAACAGCGACGTCTTTTGGTATACATATTCAAGAAAAAGCAGCAGCAGTAATCAGGGCTTCATACAACATCCAAAACATAGCAAACCTATCAACTAGGCGATGGAACTATTCAAGACAACAGTAGCGCCAGTGATAACTTATGGAATCGAGATTGTGTGGGAAAAGCTGAAGATCGGAGATCTGATGAGAATAGAAAGAAAAAAAGCGATGTTCATGAAGAGGATTACCCGAGTTGGAAAAACAGCGCCATCTCGGTTGGTATACGAAATGTTGAGGGTGGCGTATTTTATAGAAGACATACGATTTCAATTCTGCTTACAATCAACAGAAGCAAGCAAGGCATTAGTAGACATTAGGGAAAGAAAGAAATGTGAAATAGACCTCGATTTCTACACCTCACCAGTGATGATGGACGACAGATGGACCTAAGAATGCAATACCAAGCGTCACGTTACAGCATGACTCTCCATTCATGGGTTTCACCACAAGATATGTATAAACAAGAAGTTCCACGAGCCAGACGAAGAATGCAAGAGTCTATTGTGCGGGCAGAAGTGTAGTGGATATCATATCACAACATGTACGAAAAGAACCAGGACAATACTGACTATAGCAAAGATTGAAATGTGAAATTAATCTAATGCTCTAACTTGAGTGTACATTTCTCAATAAAATATAAATTTAAAAAAATTGACCAGGAACCGAACCTTGGTGAGAGGCCAACGGCTTGACCGCTGCGCCACCACGACCCTGACCAAACTAATATGACCACTTAAGGAAACATACGAAAATAAATTTTCTACCACATTTGCTCTTACAATTCGATATCAATGTGTTATTTTCTCGTAATTTACGACTTAATTTAAACCATAGAAGATTTTGAAATTTCACATTCTTTGCTATTTCTTGCTGAATCAAAAGACGTTCCACTATTACCCGTTTGCTTGACAAGTTCTTTGCTAAGGATTTTCTGGAAGTACTAAAATTCAAGGTTTGGATAAGGGAATAGTGTTAACTTTTCCATGAAGAATGTAAACTTAACCGAGCGTGAAATATACTGTACTGTATGTCGTATATGTGGTAATGAAGGTATAATAATAATAATATCGTATGGCCTCGGGTGCCTGGTGCAAGCTTTGCTATTTGACACCCAGAGGGTAGCTTGCATGTCGAATTTCGTAGTTCCTTGACTATGAAAGTCAAGGAGGTTAGATGTTAGATATCTAATCTCCTTGAACACAATAGTGCTTTCTAGTAGAGAAATGAGGAACTTTGTGCTGGCGGAAACTCCAGAGATTAATTTTGCCATTATGAACTCGGCCTACTGAATTCAAATGGGTTCTTTGACATGCCAACATCGTATGACATGCGTATCGTATTTTTGCCGCCTTTCAAAAATCACTTACCACGGTCAGGGGCGAACCTGCAATCTTGGGGTTAGTAGACCGACACGCTATCCACTCACCCACCGTGGCAAGCTGGTAATGAAGGTAATTGGTTAGGTCTAACTTACCATTAGAATTTTACCCATAAAAATCCACTTCCTCGAAGAGTAACTGAATGCAAGAACCCGATGCAGTTCTCACAATTAATAGGCTATAAATTGGCAGTAACATGTAAACAATACAAACAACATTTTTTTTACCAACTTCCCACTAAAAGTTTCTTTAATCAAAAGAAAAGAAAACACCTACAATCTGTTTACAAGGGGCAGATGACTTCGCTGTTCCGTCTCTTTAAAGCAACAATAATTAACTGCTGTAATCTTTTAACAAACTACTTTCCGTCGCCAAAAATGATGAAACATGACTATTGAGGCTTACCCCTCGAGAATATATCATGCCAAATTTTAAGTGAATCGTTTAATCATTAGTCTATGCAATATCATGGTTTTTGACGCAGCAAAAAATACAACTTCCAGAAAGACACCTTTCAAAATTTCTCCGCCTATCTTCCTATACATTCACTTCATACACCTTCTCACTGATACCCAAATAGCTCAAAAAATACTGGGACTGTATGCATGAAAATTGGTACAGAAACAGACTAAGATGTGTTCTATCAGTTGAACCTACAGAGAAACGAGCGATTTCTTAATTAGAAATCTGGTTGTTTGGTTCCTCAGTTTAGGGGCTGCGACAACGCGGTCATGTAGCCCCGTGTACTTTGGGTGTGTGTAGAATCTCTCTGATACCCCGTGTTAATTGTGATGTCTGTATTAGTGTGTGTATCTGTTTTTTAATTTAAGCACAGACTGCAACTCAGAATTTTTCAAATAGTTACTACTTTTGCCGCCAAACGCCACCGTCAAGGACTACTAGGCCTAGTTCAGAACTTAGCTACTAGACGCCACCGTAGTCGGCTCTTGGCAACGAACGTAGAAACCTAAGAGCGTAACGTTGTTTACATTCTTAACCTATCCAATTTAGCTTCACACAGGTGTAATTAGTGGAAGGTTCTTTAACATGCCATAAATCTATGACATGGGACCGCCGGCTTTACTTCCCCTCCGAAGGAAGGCATACTGAGGGATTTTTAACGCTCGTAAAAGATCCGATGGCTTCGGCCGAGTTTGAACCCGCTATATTGGGCATGGAAGCTCAGCATGCTACCAACTACGCCACCGAAGCCGCCTAATTAGAAATCTAATCCGTCCCGTCTTGGTATAAAGCATGCAGATTGATCGCTGCATCATCATGCCCTTATCCCGTAATTAAAACAGTGTACATTTGCGTTTGTGCCAAATCCTACAGCACTCGACCTTGCACTGTCCATGAACTCCTTGCACATAGTTCATGGAGTCGGCCAGCCCGTAATTAAACTGTTACTTGAGTGGCTCAACAGTTTTATAGTTAGTAAGTGCACTTCCGCATGTTGGCCAGCCAGAATCATGCTGAATGTGCACTCGCTCAAACCCAGAATGAGCGTACTCTTGGCAATGATCTTATAAATTACTCCAAATCAAAAATTGGCGTTGTTCTCCATCTTTGAATCTGGCTTAATTACCAAGGCCTTATAGCCAATCCCTTAACCCGTAGTTTGCTGTTGTTGCTTATTTTAGGAATTACGACATCGTGGCCATATAGCCCCGTGCATTTGGGTGTGCGTTGAATTTGTGTGATTACCTGGGTAGTTAAGTGTCTAGGATACATGTAATTTGTCGTGGTATTTCTGCCAGTTTCACAGATTGCAACCGGCTTTATTTTATTTATTTTTTGTCTGGTGGTGAATGCTGTTTCAAGTGGTGAAACATCTAGGATATCTTCCCCTAATTGAATGGATATTAATGAAAATGAAAACTACTTACTACAACAACTAACTGACGAAAAAGGATGTTGTTTGTTGTTGCTTATTTTAGGGCCTTGAGTTAGGAACTATCACAGCTTTTTCCTGGATTAGAAGTGGAAAATCGCTGCCAAGATGGCTGAGGTGGGAATCGAAACCTCCTCTTCTCAGTTTTGCTTTGCAAGGCTAAGTGAACCCCGTTCCTGCCCTCACACCTAAATTAAAATCTCTTGGCGGAGCCCGGACCTCTGGAGCGACAACCAAAAAAAAAAAGAACGCTAGTCGCTACACCATGAGGTGGTCAAACGAAAAGGAAAACAGAGGAGAAAGAAAGTCCTCATCCCTCGAAGACTGAAGATTAAGGGAATTGGAGAAGGAAATACGCCTGAAAATGGAGACAAAAGGGAAAGAGGAGAGCGTTCGCACCAAAGTCATTGGAAAAAGGAAAAAACAGATCGAGTTCAGGAAACTTTTGAGATTTCCAACTCCCGACCTCATCAGAAATGAGCACTTTAAAGGGAGTAGCACTACAGTATGTAAGGTGCACCATACGTGGTGGAGCTACACACACACTGCCTCATTTATGACCTCCTACAGAAAGCAGGAGATGCCATGAAATGAAAAGAAAAGAAAAGAAAAAGAGGTCGATCCATCGAAAAATTAGGGTGTTAGTAAGGGCCAGTTAAGGTCGGAAAATGGACACATGGGGGGTCGGAAGAGAACAGGAATTGACTCAGGGAGGTAGACGAGAGAAGCCCGGCACAAGTAAGTGGAAGTAATACCAGAGTCAGCTGGGGTTCCATGGTCGCCATCACAAGTCCCACTACTTGTGTGGCACCGCGGATTTTTTAATTAATACATATAGTATACCTAGGTACAGTATATAGGGAAGGCCTGGAGTTGGCATTATAGTGACGTTACAAAGTCTTGAACTCTTGGAAACAGCCCCGGATGTCTTTCTTTCTTTCTTTCTTTCTTTCTTTCTTTCTTTCTTTAGACATTCTTTCTTTCTTTCTTTCTTTCTTTCTTTCTTTCCTTCTTTAGGCTTTCTTTCTTTCCTTCTTTCTTTCTTTCTTTCTTTCTTTCTTTCTTTCGGCTTTCTTTCTTTCTTTCTTTCTTTCTTTCTTTCCTTCTTTAGGCTTTCTTTCTTTCCTTCTTTCTTTCTTTCTTTCTTTCTTTCTTTCTTTCCTTCTTTAGGCTTTCTTTCTTTCTTTCTTTCTTTCTTTCTTTCTTTAGACATTCTTTCTTTCCTTCTTTAGACTTTCTTTCTTTCGTTCTTGCTTTAGGCATTTCTTCTTTCTTTCTTTCTTTCTTTCTTTCTTTCTTTCATACTTTCTTTCTTTATGCATACTTTCTTTCTTTCTTTCTTTCTTTCTTTCTTTCTTTCTGTTGTCTTTCTTTCTTTCTTTCTTTCTTTCTTTCTGTAGGCTTTCATTCTTTATTTCCTTCTTTATCTCTTTCTTTCTTACTTTAGGTTTTCTTTCTTTATTTATTATCTCTTTAAGCATTCTTTCTTTCTTTCTTTCTTTCTTTCTTTCTTACTTGATCTCTTCCTTTCTTTCTTTATCAGGGGCGTGGTAGCGCAGTAGTCAAGCTGTTGGCCTGTCACCAAGGTGGACCGGGTTCGATTCTCGGTCATGCCTGTGAGATTTTCGTAGTGAAATGCCATGTCATGTGATTCGGATTCCATGTAAAAAGGAGGTCCCGTGGCTTATGATCGCATGATAAACGGTCACGTAAAACTAAAAGACTTTCCTTCTTAATTTCCTTCTTTTTTTCTTTTTGTGGACTTTCTTTTTTCTTTCTTTCTTTCTTTCTTTCTTTATTTATATATTGATTTATTTCATAAGGATTCATTCTTTCTTTTTCTTTCTTTCTTTCTTTCTTTCTTTCTTTCTTTCTTTCTTTCTTTCTTTCTTCTTCAGGTTTTCATTCTTTATTTCCTTCTTTATCTCTTTCTTTCTTACTTGATCTCTTTCTTTATCTCTTTGTTTCTTACTGTTTTCTTTCTTTCCTTCTTTCATTCCTTCTTCCTTTCTTTCCTTCCTTCTTTCTTTCTTTCTTTCTTTCTTTCTTTCTTTCTTTCTTTCTTTATTCTACCTCATTCTTGACCCCGTAGAAACGAGAATAACAGGGGTGGACGATGATTATCATTATTACTATTATCATTATTATTATTGGTCCTATTAACTGATGGACTTTTAGAGACTCTGAGAGTAGACCGTTATTTCACCATGAAAAGAATATTTAACGTGCTAGAAAATCTTCATCCATCATTTATGTTTTTATTTAATTCCTAGTATCCACTATTTTCCGTAAAAAAGACAAATTTTCTGGGGAGAGGGGAGGGGATGATAAAGCTTGGTATGTAAGAAACTTTAAAAGTTACTTTACGTACATTGCAACTGTCAATCAGATACTTTTCATTACTGGCTGCAGCTAAGTTACTGTGCACTTTGGTTATGGAACTGTACTCTAGTTGCTTTTAAGAAAGAACTCATCAACTCTAACTTCAAGTCGATACTCGACGGCAATTGTTTGAAACGATTCGAGTTTTGCGTATTGATGTCTGAGCGTTAATGTACAAGAAGTGTTTTGAATGAGTGCTGCTGTATAGTTGCGTTCTTCATCTCAAGAAAGCACAGTGGAGCTAAATAGGGATTCATGATTTATAAGGCATCCCAGACGGGTTGGCAGTGCATCGACATGACTCGGATTCATCACCGTCTGTTCCAAATAGCTCAATGTTGACGGAACTGAAGCTTCTGAAAGGCGTCAACCCCACTGCCAATCATCAAGAATTAAGAGTTAAGCCGCTAAGTACAGGTACAGGCTGGACGTTAGTTTTAGACGAGTGAAAAATCCTAGTGGAAGCCTGGAGGTGAGTTACTACAGTGCCTGTGTTGTTGTCAGCTGCCCCATGCGGTCAAATGATGGACAAAACTACCTCACGCTACTGCTGAAGTACAGTCATTGGCAAATATAATGGCGTTCAGGTCGTAACTATGCAACGTGTACTTCCGCGTCACACAATACTTGTCGTGGACTGTACTGTTCTGCACGGTGGTGTCGTCACGTGCTCAAGTCCGGAATTCCATTACATCAGACCGGTGGTGACAACTATGAAGCGAGAGGGCGAGATAGTGACTGAGTACAGGCTCACCCGCAAGCTTCAAAGTCAAGGGCGTATAAAAGAAACGCCCGGCTTGTATTCCAAAAATCTCAAAGGCAAGCTGATCTTAGATCCAGTAAACTGTGAACCATAAAGGCAGCTAGCTATTCGTATATGGTGGAGCTCCTTCCACGGAACAAAAACAAAAAGAAGAAAGGACGCTAGTAATTTTAGGTGACCGTTAATCTCGCGATGATTAATCACGGGACCTCCATTTTATGTGAAATCTGAACCACAGGACGCGATATTTCACTTCGAAAATCTCACATGACTACCAGGACCAAGAAATCATGGACTGAAGAACGAAGGAAGATATTCAGTGCCCAGACGAAGAGATTTTGGGAGAAGAAAAAGAAACATTATTAGCTAGAAGTTGCGAGCCTCCGTGGCTTAGGCGGCAGCACGCCGGCCTCTCACCGCTGGGTCCGTGGTTCAAATCCCGGTCACTCCATGTGAGATTTGTGCTGGACAAAGCGGAGGCGGACAGGTTTTTCTCCGGGTACTCCGGTTTTCCCTGTCACAATTTCATTCCAGCAACACTCTCCACTATCATTTCATTTCATCTGTCATTCATTTAATCATTGCCCCAGGGGTGTGCGACAGGCTTCGGCAGCCGGCACGGTTCATATCCTCGCCGCTAGATGGGGGCTTCATTCATTCCATTCCCTGACCCGGTCGGAGACTGGAAGCAGGCTGTGGATTTTCATTTTCATTAGCTAGAAGTTATATCGCGCTCCACAAATGGGTATACTATTTGAATTGCAGCCAATGACCATAGCGGGGTATATTGAACGCCCATAGGTTCCCCATCAAGTTCAATTTCACAAGTAGTTCCAACTTTGGGTACCAGAGATGCCACTATCAATGGCACCTAGCGGCGATTGTTGGAACATGATGGATAAAACTATCTGACACTACTGCTGAAGTACAGTCATTGGCAAATATAATGGCGTTCAGTCCGTAACTATGTAACGTGTTTCTAACCAAATAACATACAAATTTAGTTACGATGTAAAACAAGTCGTTCCGTGAATAACTAAATAGCCTATTTTCATATATTTCATATATTGCCTCGATCAACATACACAATTTCAGTTTAATTGCTGTAATACCTGTACATTCGCAGATCTTGAGAACCGTCTAAATATTTTGGATGGTCGCCACGTTGGATGTTTAGATATGTAGGCCATAGAGTTACGTACTATTACACGAAGTTTATTGCGTAGCTTTATTATTCAAACTTCAATCGAATGATTTATGTATTTATTTATTTATTTAGTTAGTTTGCGTACCGGTATGGCTTTTAGTGCCGGGAGTGTCTGAGGACATGTTCGGCTGGCCAGAGTTTGTAGCTGCTTCTATGTGGACACCCATGGGGTGAGCTACGAGTACCGTCGCGTGTGGAGTGTTGTCTGGGGAGGAAAGTGTGAATGTAAAGGCTCGGTCAAACAGGACGCCGGCTGCCAGCGCCAACGGAGCGACCGCAGTCCGTCGCGGACTGTGCTGGTCAAACTGAATACGGACAAGTCAAGGCGAACCAGTGTAAAAGCAATCGCGATCAAGTGCATGTCATAGTGTTTTCTGTTCGTGGTGTTAATTCAACATGTCCAGCAATTCCTCGGACGAAGAATTGCTTCTTCTGTACCCTTTGAGTCAAGGGAGACGAAAAAGAAAATGGGTGCATGATTGACTACTAATGAAAAATGACAGGAGTTGGGCGAGTATCACAAACTATGCTGTGAGTTGAGGTCATTTCCAGACCGTCTTTTCGTATATTTTCGAATAACTGTAGAACGCACTCGCGCACAAGGTCAATAACTTCTCCGTTTCGTCGGCCATGCTTCCAGCCCGCGCGGTCTTTGTGGAAAATCACAACTGCTCACTTGCCCGCCGCTAACTAGATTGGTCCGCCGCGGTAGACCGCCTTCTGTTTAACCAGGATGATGCAATATTACACGATACAGAGTTCGCAGCAGTCGGGCGGGCTGGTTCGCGCGGGCAGCCCGCTTCCTGTTTGACCGAGCCTTAAGGACGAGGAATTGGAAGGTAGCGGCTGTGGCCTATAGTTAGTCATTTGCCTGAAAGGAAGATAGGAATCCACAGAAGATCATCTTCAAGGTTGCCTGTGGGGGATTGGAACCTCCCCGCCTCCCAGAAGTGAGCAACTGCCTGCAGCCACGCCGTAACGACCACGGCTAACTCACCCGGTAGTCGAATGATAAGGACACAAGAAACTTAAAAAATGAGATTTAAAAATTTCGCACTGTCGCCATCTTGAGGTTATGAAAACAATTTAAATAAATTAGATGTCAGTGGATTAAAATGTGTACAAGCATTTACCTCGGCCGTCCTGAAAATGGTTTTCGTGGACTCCCATTTTCACCATTAGGGTCCACGGCCGGTTTTCTTCCAAAATCCCTTCCCTGACCCGTCCTGAAAAGACTATATATGGCCATTGGTTGAGTGATCCCTGCGCGGATAATCAAAACCTTATCCTCATCCACCCAGCAACCGCACGATTGTTATCCGCATTCGTCCCGCATCCGCACGACTATTATCCGCATCCTCGCGCCTTTTATCTACATCCGCACGTTTGTTATCCGAATCCGCTGGCAATACAATACTATATTTTTTTATTAAATCAAGCATAATACATCCCTTTCAGTTCGGAGTGTTAATTATGCTTAATGACATCATTTGAATGAGATTACCTTAAATCATCTTGTATTTATCATGAAAAGAAAAGGAACGGGAAAAAATGTCATAAGCATCCAGGTCCTAGTAAATGATATTCAACAAGTTCAGATTGTATTCCATAAACTATCTGCAAATTTACCCCAAACATTATCCGCAGCTTAACCGGTATCCGTACAGCCTTGCAAACTACACACATCAAAAAAAGTTTTGCATCACCTCGGTTCCCAGATCTCCGGCATATAGACGTTGACTGTGTATATTGTATCCAAGATACAGTCCCTTTGACTGTTCATAGATGTCACTAAAACTGCTCAAAGATGTAAACAACCATGCATGAGCAGGGCCTATTAGACGGAGGGGGTACGACAGCCGATCAGTTCCAGTCATTCCACCAGGACGAAGGTACGCTGCTCATGTTGTCTGTAGTTCTACCATGCCTAGAAGGTCAATACCGCAGTTCGATCGCGTCCGCATTGTTACTTTGTGTCAAGAAGGGCTCTCAACAAGGGAAGTTTCCAGGCGTCTCAGAGTGAACCAAAGCGATGTTGTTCGGACATGGAGGAGGTACAGAGATACAGGAACTGTCGATGACAGGCCTCGCTCAGGCCGCCCAAGGGCTACTACTGTAGTGGATGACCGCTACTTACGGATTGCCGCTCGGAGGAACCCTGACAGCAATGCCACCATGTTGAATAATGCGTTTCGTTCAGCCACAGGACGTCGTGTTTCAACTCAAACTGTGCGCAATAGGCTGCATGATGCGCAACTTCACTCCCGACGTCCATGGCGAGGTCCAGCTTTGCAACCCCGACACCATGCAGCGCGGTACAGATGGGCCCAACAACATGCTGAATGGACCCCACGGAATTGGCATTACGTTCTCTTCACCGATGAGTGTCGCATATGCCTTCAACCAGACAATCGTCGGAGACGTGTTTGGAGGCACCCTGGTCAGGCTGAACGTCTTAGACACACTGTCCAGCGAGTGCAGCAAGGTGGTGGTTCCCTGATGTTTTGGGGTGGCATTATGTGGGGCCGACGTACGCCACTGGTGGTCATGGAAGGCTCCGAAACGGCTTTACGATACCTGAATGACATCCTCCGACCCATAGTGCAACCATATCGGCAGAATATTGGAGAGGCATTTGTCTTCATGGACGACAATTCTCGACCTCATCGTGCACATCTTGTGAATGCGTTCCTTCAAGATAACGACATCGCTCGACTACAGTGGCCAGCATGTTCGCCAGACATGAACCCTATCGAACATGCCTGGGATATGTTGAAAAGGGCTGTTTATGGACGTCTTGACCCACCAACCACTCTGAGAGATTTACGCCGAATTGTCGTTGAGGAGTGGGACAATTTGGACCAACAGTGTCTTGATGAACTTGTGGATAGTATGCCACGGCGAATACAGGCATGCATCAATGCAAGAGGACGTGCTACTGGGTATTAGAGGTAGTGGTGTGTACTGCAATCTGGACCACAAATGCTGAAAGTCTAGCTGTATGATGGTACAACATGCAATGTGTGGGTCTCATGAGCAATAAAACGAGCTGAAATGTTGTTTGTGTTGATCTCTATTCCCTTTGTATATAACGGTTCCGGAACTCTTGGAACCGAGGTGATGCAAAACTTTTTTTGATGTGTGTATATCCGCATGGCGAAACATATTGCGGAGGGCTTTAGCCATTGGCTGCATTAATAAAATTAAATATTTCCAACACTAAAATTTACTGATGACATCGTCATCTTAACCGACAATCCAGACGATTTGAATGAGTTTTTAAATGGTATGGATTCTGTCTTGAGGAAAGAATTCATGATGAAAATTAATAAATGTAAAACAAAAATATTTGAATGCAGCCGAACGAAATCAGAAACCCCTATGGACGTCGAATTGGCAGGTGAAAAGCTAAAGAAAGTAGGAGACTTCTGTTACTTAGGAAGAAAAAAAAACAGTGATGCACGAAGCAAAGATGATATATAAAGTAGGCTAGCACAGGCAAGGAAAGCGTTTCTATAGAAAAGGAATCCTGTTTACATCGAATATAGATTAAGATATTAGGAAGTTGGCGTAACTGGGAGCGAACATCTCTAGCAGGTACCTCCATCGGTCGAGGTGGTAGTGATATCAGTAAAAAAAAAAAAAAAATGAACACTCAAACAACAACAACAACAACCCCTAGTTACCGCAAAATTAACCATTATTAATAACAGCGTTACTCCCAACCTTGGTAATTGACATCCCGATTGTCACGCACACTTACTTCTCCCACTCCTCTTGGTTGGTTACGATGCACGTACTAGGCCGTGACTGCAGCAACCCACACCATGAACCACTTCAGGTCTATAAAATGCGAAATGTTATACTGTGGACGCTCATTTCAAAGACTTGAAGACGTTTGACCGTGTTCGCTTTTAGAGGCCATCTCTCAGCACCAGAGAACAGTTGTCGTAACTTGGGGCTCAGATCACTGGTGTAAAATAGGGCCGGAGGTCTCATTCTTCGAAATCAGATTCCAGCTGCGGCAGTGAAAGCGTTGTTGGTGTTGTTGTTGTTTGAGTCTTCAGTCTTTTGACTGGTTTGATGCAGCTCTACTTTCTTCCCTGTCGTGAGCTAATCGTTTCATCTCTACATAGCTACCACACCCTACATCCGAGACAATCTGTTTAACATTCTAACCTTGGTCTACCCCTACAGTTCTTGTCCTTGACCCTTCCTTCCATAACTAAGCTTGCTATTCCTGGGTGTCTTAGTATGTGTCCTACCAACATAACTCTTCTCTCATTAGCAGTCGCCAGAAGCATCTCTCCTCTCCCACTCGCCTTAATACCTCTTCATTTTAACCCTATCTATCCATCTGATCTTCATCATTCTCCTTCAACACCACATGTAAAACGCTTCTATTCTCCTCTTTTCTGTTGCGCCAACAGTGCAAGTTTCACTTCCATAAAGCGCCACACTCCAGACAAAGGCTTTAAAAAATGACTTTCTAATACCTAAATCTATATTTGATGTCAACAGATTCCTTTTCTGTAGAAATGCTTTCCTTTCCTGAGCCAACCTACTCTTTATATCCTCTTTGCTTCGTCCATCATTGGTTATTTTGCTTCCGAAGTAGCAGAAGTCTCCTACTGCAAAATTGACTTCAATATGGGTTTCTGATTTGCATTCCTTTATTTTTGTTTTACATTTATTGATTCTCACCATGAATTCTTTCCTCGCCCCCAGGGGATCACGTCTAGTGGGACGTTTGGCGACCACGGGACCCTAGCTGAGTCCGGCATTGTTTCCACTTACTTGTGCCGGGATCCTCTCCGTCTGCTTTCCTGTCGACCTCTCTTGGTCAACTCTTGTTCTCTTCCGACCCCGACGGTATTAGGGTATCCGAGGCCTAGGGAGTCTTTCACTTTCCCGCCTTCATTGGCCCTTGTCTTCCTGATACACTCATTCTTCGAGAAGTCAGCCATCTTTTTCTTTTCATGATATCTCCTGCCTTCTGCACAAGGCCCTCAGGAAGGCAGGGTGTGTGTAGCCCCACCACTTCTGGTGCACCCTGGATAGTGCACTCACGGCTGGTGAGTTTGGGAGTTGGTGACCCCGAGGGATTCCTGAGCTGGGTCCGTTTTGTCCCATTTTCCCCTGACCTTGGAGCGGGCCCTCCCCTCTTTCCCTTTCCTATCTGCCTTTAGTGGCTCTCCTTCCTTCCAAGTCCCTCGAATCCTCATTCTTCGAGGGTTGAGGGCATTTCTTTTCTTCATGTCCTTCATTTGCCTTATCCTTTATTTGTTTTCCCTTTCTACTCTAGTATGTACTGTAAGTCTGTAGTTAGTGTTAGTTGTAGTTTTCATTCTCATCTCATCTTTCACTGTCATCCAAACCATTAGGGGCCGATAACCTAGATGCTAGGCCCCTTAAAACAACAATTATCATCATCATCATCATCATCATCATCATCATCATCAATTATTTCATTACGAATCTATACCATTTAAAACGCATTCAGAGCGTCTGGTGATTCACTTAAGATGACAGTCATCAGCAAATCTCAGAGTTAAGATTATTTCTCCTTGAATCATTACTCCCACTTTAAATTGATCTCTAATATCCTTCATTGAAAAGTATGGGTGATAAATTGCAGCCTTGCCTTACATATTTCTGAATACCAGCTTCTCTCCTCTCATGTCTTTCGGCTCGAATAACTAGGGGTAATTAGTTATTAATTAAATTAAGTAACTCTTAAGTAACAGTCCACTATTCCGTTCAAATCCCATAGAATTCTCTTTATAAACGTTTTATTCCGACCGATTCATGAATCCTTGACAGTGTTTTGCACGACAGAATGATTTATTTTGTTTTGTATTCTCTTTTATATGCCATTGGCTGCAAAAAAAACAACAACATCAAAACTGGCTATTTATGATAAGAATTCCTATAAAGCTTTTAATGTGTTTCGAATCTAAGATATCTGTTTCATTGGAAATATGTGTAATCGTTGTACAAGATCTATGACAGACGTAGTTATACAATTAATCATATTAATTTGTTTGTGCTATAAGCAGTATTTACCCCCTTAAATCTTCGTCAATTATGACCTTTAGCTCCTTTAGCTGTATTTACCCCCTTAAATCTTCGTCAATTATGACCTTTAGCTCATGGAAGTCTGAATTAGGGTCCTGCAAAGTGGCCTGGCCCATGGGCTGCTTCGACACTAGACCGCACTGAGCTTGAAATGTCTCAAAACTAGCGACGTGTCACGTCAAAGCTTGGGCTGGTCTTGGCCATGCAATGTCGCTTTTAACGTGGCGGCCAAATGAGAGCTCGCATTTGGTTAGTATTGGAACCAGTACTTGATGGTGATGGGAATGACGTAAATTAAGGCTGTGTCCCAAAGCTACATTTTCAGCCGTAGTGAACTACATAGTCGACTAAGATTCCGAATGTGACGTCACATGTCATGATCCAAAGCTGCTTAGCACATAACAATCAAGTCTGTAGTAACCACCTCGACCAATGGAGAGGTTCTCGCTAGAGATATTCGCTCTCGGTTACGCCGACATGTAGCCTACTGGCATTCTGGGAGAGTCAGTGTCTAGCTGAACCAATGCCCAGTAAACTCAGAACTACTCGCGTGTGGCAGAGCTCTTTCCGGTCACGGAGGGAGTCCATCATTTTGTGTAGGATAGGTCATAGAAGATCCACCCACTCTTACCTGATGAGAAGGGAAGACCCCCCCCCAATTTGTATATGTGGAGCCGTTTTCACCGTGAACCAAATTTTAACCGAGTGTGTGGATCTTGCCGATGACGCGGTGGCTGCTGATCTCGTCATCCGCTTTATAAGTGAGAGAGTGGGAATCTAAATTTTCCAGTGTACAATAACTCAAAGACTTGCCCTTTTTTAAATGCTGAATCTTTGCTTTTTCCGTAATTTTTATTTATACTTGTATTATAATTAGTTTTATTTAATTTTTTGTTTTATTAATTTTCGGCCTTTTCATATTTAGGTATCCACCTCTAAATTTAAGTTCAATTCCAAATTTGTATATTTTAATCGGTGTTAAGAGGGGCAGATGACCTCGTAGTTCCACCCCTAAAACAACATTAACTAACTAACTAACTAACAAGTCTGTAGTAGCTAGTGAACGAATGTGCTTGCTTGATTGTCGACTAGTACAAAGAATTTATAGATGTTTGGGACCGGAATGTAAACCATGTGCGTTTCGGAACACAAGTCTATGAAGGATATCATGCTTCAAGCACACATGTCCCAAAGCTCCGTAGTGAGTAGTTGCTAGCAGCTAGTTAATAGTTATCAACTTGAGCTTTGGGACACAGCCTTAGTTTGCTGTACATAGTAAAGGGTCGTCAGGCACGTCGCACATTTTACTTTT
This sequence comes from Meconema thalassinum, assembly GCA_946902985.2. Lineage (NCBI taxonomy): Eukaryota > Metazoa > Arthropoda > Insecta > Orthoptera > Tettigoniidae > Meconema > Meconema thalassinum. The sequence continues at coordinate 77,184,426 of OX336401.1, read as the reverse complement.
GTTCGTTAGCAGAACAGATCTCTATCGTTGTATTTCAGATTGAGATTAGCCAGTTTGAACTACTATACCATTAGCTTAGTGGCAATCGTATTGCTATCAATTCTGAACAGAAGTGTAAAGCGAGCATTTTATTATGCACGCCTTTTCAAGTTTAGTGTGCCTGTGCAGTACGGTGGACTACGGTGGGCATTGTGAGTCCAGTGCTATGGGCCAGAACGCGGTCGCGTTTGATGAGAACGACACTGGACGGGCTGGGCTTCGAAGACCATGGGTTCGGAGTGCGGCGCGGTGGGCCTCGCTGCCGGACTCTAGTCTGGATTTCTCTCTTCCGTCGCATAGCCTTGAATTGCGCCCCATAAATTTTAGCCTGATTCCAGGGAATTATTTTTTAAATTTCGTTATAGCTGCACTTCCCATGATCAGCAACGCTTTATCGATCCTTGCAGATGATGTATGTATATCTACCCCTTATTACTCCCATTTTTCTAACGGGATCGGGGATGAGATGCGATGGAAGTCTTTGTGGCGGATGATTTTAATGGCCGGATGCCCTTCCTGACGCCAACCTCATTAGAGGGGTTAATAAGAGATGAAATGATGATGGTGAATGAAACTGGTCAAGGATGTGGAAGGAGCGGCCGTGGCCTGTCAGAAGGTACCGTACCGTCCCAGCATTTTCCTGGAGTTGAAAATGGGAAACCACGGAAAACCTATCCATGGACGGCCGACGTTGGGCTCGGACCCACGCGTCTACCGAGTCCGTAGATAGCTTGGCCCCATGACCTAAGGCTGCGGTTTAGCGAGCGTAGCCATCACTGTCGATGATCCTTGCAGATGATGATTGAAAAAAAAAATCTGAAGAGTATTTGACAATCTTAAAGTGTACTTTACTTTTAGAATTACCTGCCTACATCACTAGCTATAACTTTATGTGCTCTGCTTTCAACTTGAGTAGAAGTTTTTGTTGGTGACGATACAGCGAATTCTAAGGCTTGCCGTTCCGTCTGACCACAATCTTATCAAAGTTGTCTAATTCGCAAGCTCTTTCCTTATTGAATACATTGAAGGAGCCAGAATTACCTTCTCTGAAGAGTTAATTCACTGTGCTAATGTAAATCTTTGTACCAGTAGCAGTACTCTATAGATGATTTTGTATCAGAGGGATTCAGCAAATACCTTTCTTTACAAATAATCTCACGAGCTTGCTCATTTTAATCCTCAGTTGACAGTGAATCTGGAAGATTAAAATACACCCAATAAGTAAGCGGTATACGAATTCTACATTTAAAATCGGTGGATAGCATAGGAGCAAAGAACGACTCGATTGGACGCACTGTCAGTGTTTTTCTCGTATGGTTGGAGTAGGAATATGTATAAAACAATACCCTCCCAATTTAGTACCTGTAGAGCCGTAATCACCGTGGCCCACATTTTAACCGAGTGTATGTATCTTGCTTACTTGGTTTGCAGATAACACTCAAACTTATACTCGTATTAGCCGATGACGTGGTGGCTGCTGATCTCGTCATCCGCTTCATAAGGGAGAGTGGGTTATGGCCAGCAATCTAAATTCACAAGTAAATATTTACTGAAAGAAATTGTTCTTTTTAGAAATTCTGATTTTTTCCCGTAATTTTTGTTTAATATTATAATTATTAGTTTTATTTAATTGTTTGTTTTATTCTTTTTTTTAATATTTAGGCTTCCGCGTCAGGATTTAAAAATATATTCCCAATTCGTATAATTTTGCACAAACATCTCGAATAAGGCGAATACTTCTACGGAGTGGGATCTGTTTGTAATGGTTCACTGTTGCCAAGCTTCTCCCGCGATTCACCGTTGATAGGACTTAACAGACTGTGTAACTAGTGTAAATAATTTGAAGCAGATCGCGCTTCAACCTTAAGTGCCAAAACGTGCAAACACCTTCCCTTGGTTCTATTCAGTCATTCACCCCGAGTGAAATGAGCTGTCGAATATAACAGTAGACCCGAGAGACGAAATGAGCTACAGTAATATTAACGAATCCACTGCTGAACCCTCGACACGTCACTGGAGTTTATTATTTAAAGACTCGCGGAAATATCATACTGCTGTCCATGCACGTCACTTTCATTTCGTCTGGCTGCGTGGCTCAGCGGTAACACTCTCGCTTGCTGAACCCAAGGTTTCAGGATCGAATCCTGGTGCAGTCAGCTGGCATTTGAGGGTGCGCAAATGCAAGGGAGCCGTGTCAGTAGATTTACTGGCACATTAAAGATCCCCTTTGGGCCAAAATTCTGGCACCCCGGCGTAGTTAAAAGGGACGCAAAACCAATAACAGTATTATTATCTCCTTCATTTCCTGGTGTAGCAGCATACAGAGGTCCGGGTTTGATTCCCGGCTCTGGTAAGAAATTTAATTATGGTTAAGAAGCAAATTTATCTATCACCTTGGTTGATGAGGTTCTAATTTTGTATTTCTGACTTTTAGCCCAGGAATTTAAGGTTTTAACCTTGAATTTTTTTTAGTAAAACTGAAAATTGGTATAGTTGTCCTATTTGATGTTCTTAAAAACATATTAAAAGTCCCCGGTCTTCCCGAGTCGGCTTCCTGGATTTCCAGCCGTTTGAACTCCTGGAATGATGGAGAAGTAGTTGGTGTCGCTGGAATGCGCATTGTAAGCGAACGATTTCGCTTAAAGTGCTCTAACATGGCTTAAATTACAGGTGAAAAAATAAGCTATAAGTTAATTCATGGGTTGGCATATTAGCGATACTTCCGGTCTAACAGGAAACGAAAAAATGCCGCGAAATTAATTTAAAAAAGTGCCACTTTTTTTTTTTTTTTTTTTTTTTTACGTTTGTTGGCAAACTATCACGAATATCGCAGACATGTCTTGTATAAAAGTTGTTTCGACAAAATAAGCTTTCATTTGATGTATTTATAATCGATGTCCGAATAATAGTTGCCGAGCTATAGCGGTGTAAACAAAAGATTGTTACGTCATTCTCTTCTCCGTCTGCGCTACACACACACACACTGCGACCGGGACGCGCTCTGATTTGGAATTGTTACATCCGACAGGAGCTTCCTTTCTCTATGATAAATGAAGTGCTTCCCCTCTTTTCAAAATATTTCTCGCTTAAACCCACCCCTCTCAAAAAATCCCCTCCCCCTCGCCCCCCCCCCCCCCAAAAAAAACAAGAAAATGAAATATTTTCAAACTTTTTGAGTGTTTTTAATGAAAATCTCCCTTTCTGTACATCTGCTCCTAATAGTGAAAATCGACATCTCTTCATTCTATAAGGTGTTCTCGGTGCGTTTTTTACGTGCTTTATTGAGCTAGGTAAACAAAATTAATGTTTTAATACGTAATATATGTAACCATTTGTGACTTGGCGAACATAAATTATTATTATTGTAATGCCATTTTAGGAGATAAAATATCTTAAGTAAAAAGTAGTGCGAATATCGGAGTAGATATTTCTGCTTAAAACTAATACAGTTTATAATGTATTATTTATCAAATAATTCAAATATTTTTTGTTAGAAACCAATTTGTAAACAAAAGAGAATGTTAATTTTATCACAGCAAAGTAAAATAATGTAACAACATACTGAAAATAATATATACCTGCAAATATGTACGCAGTGAATGCTGCCGGCATGCGTCGGACGTTGGCGGCAAAGTGGCCAAATCGAACGAAGCAGTAACTGTCTTGCGATAGTCCTTCCATACAGATGCACATGAAGCTCGTTTAGAGAATCGAAGCCCTTTCCGTTGAACAACTCCAGGACAATTTTTTCTCCAGCTATCTTGATATCTTCCTTGAATGCGCCAGGCTGATTGAAAACTTCGACAGTTTTCCGAAGATCTTCGTTGTTTTTGAGAATGCCCCATGGACGCTTCTTCCCTTTGCTAGAAATAGCCGAAGTTGTGTCAAATCCGCTCACGGCATGTGCAAATAGCACACAACTTTTCATCTCGCCGATATCTTCCTGAATGTTTGTGATAGGGAAAATCTTTCCAAGAGATTTTGAGTTTCCAGGACTGTAAAAATGGATGTTGTTGGTCTCTCTTGCTTTTGCCAATAACATGCATAGGATATCAATGCCTGACGCTATAACAGTAACAGCATGATCTTCGGCATCTAGAGACAACGCTACGTCGACAATTAGTGTATCTGCGTCCCCTGTCGCCTGACGAACAGCAACTCCAGCATTTCTAAGCTCCTTTGTCAACGTAGAGATGAACCGTCCCTTGTTTTTGGTGTTACTTAGAAAGTCTGCCTGAGAAGTGGAAACCACTGTGTTGGAATCGAAGACAATGTCTATAGACGTCCGCTTCCCCGCATGGCGTGCCTGCTCCTGGTTCTTCGTGCTTGGAGTCTGATCGTAGTTGCCAAACACAATGGTAACGTTTGAAGGATAGTGCTTGCTTATGTACAACTTGTAGGACTGGATTATGTCACCAAAAGTTGCAGGTCTTGGCCATACAACGGTATGCAAAAGCAGACCTCCATCAACGACTACTTTACGTTGTTCTTCAAAATCTTTGGGGGCTTCTGAAGATTTGAAAAGGTGTTGAAGTGCTGACTTGGCTGTTTTTCTCAATAAGGATGAATCGAAGAGAGCTGGAGGCGTCGGTGCAAGCTCGTACTTCAAGAACTCCACGATATCCACTTCCGATTTCATCACACATATGATTCGCATGAAAAGTTAGTGCGGGTTGACCGAGAGACGATGTCATCACGAATTTTTAGTTGGCACCCAACAACTGACAAAGGGACTACGCGACTTTTTCTTGCGAGCTTGAGACCCTCAAAACTTTTCCCCACCATTTGTTGTATTGCTTCTTCACCAACTACTCGAGCCTTGTCGCAGTTGACGCTGTTGTCTGCAACTACGCCAGTGGAAAGCGATTGAAGACTTTCTTTGTTTAAATCCCACGGAGAGCGATCTTCTACCCACGAGCGAAACACTTCTGCGTGGCGGTTCTCCAGCTTCCGCCGCGAGTCTATCAACTGAACGTGCTGTTCCGAGGATTTTGTCTTTATACCAGACACATTTTCTACAGCTTCACAGATCGGGATGCACAGTGGAAACGCCGAGACAAAGTGAGCCAGCGCGCTATCGTCCACTCCTCGTCCTCTTGTTAAACCTCCTCGTGATTTCATAGGCCGCATAAGATCCTGTTCTATGGCCATATCTGACCATATTCCAGCCCAAAATCATGCGAGCGTCGGATGGAAAAGTACCCGTTCTTCGTGAAGTTGATGTACTCGTCCATGGGCATCTTCTGATCTAACTTAAGCATTTGATGCAGGTACAAGTAGGCTGACTTAGCGTAGTGAATGTGCCCTGCAGCGTGTAGGTATGACAACATCTTCGATACGCAGTACAAATGGAGGTTCCAATTTGATGTTCTTTCTGTCCGAATAAACAGCCGAACGATTTCCACTTGCCTGTAGTACTTCGCCGACAGCTTCGCTGTCCGGTTAGCTTCTGACAGAGTCTTCATCTTGTCTTCCATGTACTCCATGACCCGAGTTACAACTTGATCTTCGCATACTTTTTTCGGTGTTAGTTTTCCTTCAAAAAACCTTTTAAAACACAAACAACGCCCATCGGATCGTCGAGTGGCTTCTTACACAAAATGCAGTCTTCAAAACTCATTTTTATGACAACAACAGAATAAATAACACTCATTCATTCATTCATTTCCGTGTCCGATCATTTCCAGAATGTAGCAACTCCGATGGCCTTGTTGTTTGCCTCGATCAGGTCCTGGGTAGTGCAGGGTTGTTCTAGTAGTGGACAAATGAGCAGGTGGGCTGGGTCTTGTGTTGCTCCACACTCGCAGGACGTGTCTCCATCAGCTGGAAGGATACCCCATTTCTGCATGTTGGTCTTGCAACGAGGGACGCCCACCCTGAGACGATTAAGTGATTTCCAAACAGGGTAAGGCAGGTCATTTCCTGGGGCTAGCTCTTCCTTAACAGGGATATCCGGCGGCAGCTTGCTCTTCCACCTGGAGATGCGGTTAGATTCCGATGTTCCCTCCAGTGGTTGAGTCCTGGCGATGAAACTCTTTCTTGATTTCAGTCGACGGACAACAGCCTGATGATTATGCAGTGGATGACGGGGATCATTAATCTGCTTCGCCCTCTCTGCATCAGCAGCAACAGCCCTTCTGATAGTTGGGGGAGCTATCCCAACAATCGGGTAAAGTTTGTCGACTGGAGTAGGCTTCATACATCCCGACAAGATTCGTATGGTCTCGTTGATGGCAATGTCAATCTGCATGGTGTGACTGGATGCACTCCACACAGGTGAAGCGTACTCTGCAGCAGACATGCACAAAGCAAGAGCAGAAGTTCTTAGGACGTGAGGACTTGCCCCCCAGGTGGTGGCTGTGAGCTTCCTCAAAATATTGTTCCGTGAACTAACTTTCAGCCTGGTCTTATGGCAATGTTTCTTGAAGGACAGTGTTCGGTCAAGAGTAACACCTAGATACACGGGTGTTGGACAATGTTGGAGTTGTTTGCCTTGCCATGTAACATCCAGTTCCCGCCGAGCTTCTCTATTCCTTAAGTGAAATGCACATACTTGAGTCTTGTTGGGATTTGGCTTAAGATGATTGGCTTCATAGTAAGATCCAAGGGTATCTAGTGCAGAAGTCAACTTTCCCTCCACCTCTTCAAATGTTTTTCCTTGGGCAGCCACTGCAGTATCATCAGCATAGATGAAGAGCCTAGAATGTTCTGGTATGGGCTGATCGTTAGTGTAAATATTAAATAGCACAGGAGCGAGTACACTGCCTTGAGGTAAGCCGTTCTTTTGTATGCGCCATCTGCTCTTTTTACCATGGAGAAAGACTTGGAACCTTCTATTCTGCAGGAGAGTGCCAATAAGGGATGTTAGTTGGTAGTCGTTGGAGGTCTGGTACACTTTCCTCAGCAACTTTCTGTGGTTGATAGTGTCGTAAGCAGCTGTTAGATCGACAAAGGCAACTCCAGTTATCTCACCTTGTTCATACCCATCCTCGATGTGTTGAGTGAGGTTCAGTATCTGACTGCAACATGACTTTCCAGATCGAAACCCAGCTTGTTGGGGAATGAACTTATCTTCAAGGATGCCGCTAATTCGGTTGAGGATAAGGCGCTCGAAGATCTTGAAACAGTGACATAATAAGGATATTGGGCGAAAGTTTTTAGGATCGTTTGGCTCCTTACCAGGCTTAAGCAGTGCAACCACTCGGGCTTTCCTCCAGAGCCTGGGGATATAAAGCTTAGATACACACTCATTAATCATCGTAAGCAGCCATTGTAGGGTGGTCTGGCCGAACTTTTTGATCTGTTCTACTCTGATGTCATCGATGCCAGCAGCTTTATTCAATTTCAACGTGGAGATGGCAGATTCTAGTTCATTCAAGGTGAAAGGTTCTCGTAGGTTATGGTTCTCATGTCCTGAGGTTCGTTCCAGTTGCTCCCGTGAGCTCCGACCTTTAGTCTTCCCGTTCATGAGTCATAACACACATCGGCCAACGACCAACTGTTTAAAATTTAGAAACAAAAGAAAACACGAAGCTCCGCCAATTCGACGCATCAATGCTGCGGGCGAACGCGTCAGTTGGCCGCTGAGAAACAACGCAATGGTCGCGCACCATTGTTTAAAACTCTGTAGCTCGGGAACTATTACTTGCATATCAATTATGAATACATAAAATGAAAGCTTATTGTGTCGCCAACAACTTTTATAGAAGACTTGTCTGCGATATTCGTGATAGTTTGCCAACAAACGTCAAAAAAGAAAAACGTGGCACTTAAAAAAACGCGGCATTTTTTCGTTTCCTGTTAGACCGGAAGTATCGCTAACATGCCCACCCATGAATTAACTTATCGCTTATTTTTCTCCTTTAATTTAAGTCATGTTAGAGCACTGTAAGCCAAATCGTTCGCTTACAATGCGCATTCCAGCGACACCACCTACTTCTCCAGCATTCCAGGAGTTCAAACGGCTGGAAATCCAGGAAGCCGACACGGGAAGACCGGGGACTTTTAATATGTTGTTAAGAACATCAAATAGGACAATTGTACCACTTTTCAGCTTTACTAAAAAAAATCAAGGTTTTGACCGTTTTTAGACTAAAATTCCTGGGCTATTTGTGTTCAGAGGTATAGAAGAAAATGATTATGTTAATAAAAATTCCACTTCATTCATTTCCCTATGTCACACACAATGAGTATATTAAATAACTGCTTGCCACGGTGGGTGAGTGGTTAACGTGTCGGACTACCAACTCCAAGCTTGCAGGTTCGCTCCTGGCCGTGGAAAGTGATTTTTTTGAAAGGCGACAAAAATCACAACATGCATGTCATACGTTGTTGGCATATTAAAAGAACCCATTTGAATTCAGTAGGCCGTGTTCATAGTGGCAAATTTAATCTCGGGATTTTCCGCCAACATAAAGTTCCTCCATTCCCTACTAGAAAGCGCTATATAGTATCAAGGAGCTTATATATCTAACCTCCTTAAATTTCATAGCGTTTTAAGGAACGACGAAATTCGACATGCAAGCTGCCCTCTCGGTGTCAAATAACAAAGCTTGCACCCGGCAGCCGAGGTCATACGATATTATTATTACTATTATTATTAAATAGCTACCACAAAAGTTTAAAATAATTTATAGAAATTAACTTCAATCACAGAACTCACTTGTACTGTACTTGGAACAATATACTTTTTTTTTGCGTATGGCTTTTAGTGCCGGGAGTGTCTGAGGCTGTAGCTGCTTCTATGCGGACACCCATTGGGCTACAAGTACCGTCGCGTGTGGAGTGTTGTCTGGGGAGGGAAAAGTGAATATAAGAACGAGGAATTGGAAGGTAGCGGCTGTGGTCTATAGTTAGGGACCAACCCCGGCATTTGCCTGGAAGGAAGATGGGAAACCACAGAAGGCCATCTTCAATGTTGCATGCGGAGGGAATCGAACCTCCTCGCGGATGTGAGCGACTGCCTGCAGCCACGCCGTAACGACCACGGCTAACTCACCCGGCAGTTAATTCCTGTTTAACTTAAATACGAGAGTTAATGCGTGATTATCGTTGATACATTTCACGATGCCAATCGGGTTCCTATAATTACTTAAATGCGCTTTACGGCTCTCACGCATGCGTAGACTCGGTTTTATCCTGAAGAAACATGGCAGATGGATGTATTTATTTATTTATTTATTTATTTAGCTTATGGCTAGAGATACAGGAGAATTTATATATGTGTATCCAAATTCTGGATATAGCCAATAGTCTCTGGGGTCACGAGAGCAAAGTCACTAGCACTGCCACTGTACTTCCTTTTGCTGCACTCGGTGATGTGCTGGACCATCTGTTCTGTAGCACCACAGTCACACTCTGGCGTTGAAATACTGTTCCACTTGTAGTGGAAGGCTGCCCAGTTTTCATGGTTGGTTCGTATCCGGTTCAATGTGGACCATAGTCTACGAGGGAGGTTGAAACCAGGTGGCGGAGTCTTCTTCACAGGAGGCATTGTTGGACATTTGTTGTTGAGTCTCTTCTGCCACTCAACGAAAGTTTGGTAGTTGCTGTTCCTCAAGTTCACGGCATCTCGTGTTGATGGTTTTCTGGAACGCAGGCGACCAGTAATTGCATCGCTGATGTCATCATGTATCGGCAGTCCTGGATTGCTCATTATTTTATTGAATTCTCTTAGGAGAACATCTTAAAGTCTGAGGTCTGGAGGTGGAATATGACTTAGCACACTGCACAGGTAGCCAATGTGTGGGAGTAGATTTGATTGTGGCGGATGGATGAAGAAGCGAGTAGCACTCGTCGCTCATAATTATAAATGAAGGGAACTACAGAAGACCTTATTCGTGACAAAAGCTTTAAATGATATGAACATTTAGGAGAACTGACAGTTGTGTTGAATTAGTTAAATATGACACGCACTCCCTGTTGTCTGCGAAGCGTAAGCGGTTGCGTTGTACACTCTGAGTTTATTATGCAGAGCAAGAAGGAGTTCGAATCTCATTTCGAATATGCTTTTTTTGTATTTATTTATTTATTTATTTTATTTCCGTATTCTTCTTTCTTGGCATTTCATTGTCTTAAACATATTTTATATTCATATGGATGAAAGTTCGCGTGAAACTCGGAAACAAACCACCATTGACGGATACACGAGGTAGAGTTCGGCTGATTCCCTCCACTTACAATACACCGTTTGAGACTGTCAATAACGTAAGCTAGGGATCTGTTATATATACTTAATTCCTTTTAGAGTTGCGAGACGGGAAAAACACTTAAGTAGAATACCTGTAATTTAAAGTTATGTTTAAAGATATTGATTAAACAAATTTTGTGCAATATGGCCAAACGGCCCTGGGTGGTCTGGGCCCTTAGTGACGCACCGCTCATGCACCCAAGTATATGGGGTTACATGACCACTATGACGCAAAGCCTCTAATTAAACCCTCATCACCAACAACTGCACCTATGTGAAAAATGTAGGTATTCTGTATGTTTTCACAAAATGAGTTCTTTTGCAGTGTGTAACGAAGTTCCCGATTTTTTTATGTAATGGGTAATCTCGAGAACCTCTGAATGGATTTTGAAGTGGTTTTCACCATTCTGTAAAGGATTTCTTGAGGAAGGTTTCTGTAGAAAAACATTCATTTATGACCAAAGGAAGCCGAGAAGTAACGATTTCAGTGAATCGAGTCGAAGAAGAACCTGCCGTCCGTGCACCTTTTGAGCTTACTCTGGGTAAACCGTTAAAAGTATCTGTATACTATGAGTGTAAGAATTGTTCAACATGAAAAGTTCTACATACAAGTCCGCGACAGCATTTCTCTATCTTCAATACATCGCCCACTATAAGGGTTTTTAAGTTTTCATTTCTTCCAACAATCTCCTTCAGTGGAAATTTGTATTACTAGATTCGAAGCGCGATTACGAGCTAGCGAGCAAGCCTATCACCCCAGCTTCGGCCAGCATCAAACTGTCGAGTCGTGTCGAGTTAATACTTCAGAGAAGAGTTTAAATGAGTTTGGAGTTTCGCTGTTCACCGCGGTTCTTCTGAAATTGCGTCTGGATCTGCCGTCCGTGCGCCTTTTAATCTTACGCAGGGTGCGAAGCCAGGGTGGATTGCTAGTTATCAATATTATTTATTTCTTCATTAATACTTAATAAATTTCAAGATATTTTTTACAAACATTTGTAGTAAACTATCGACATTATTCATTAGGCTACACATTCTCGAACAACTTCTAAAACTCATGCTTTGTAGAATTTATCACTGCTGCGATTTCTCTAACCACTTATCTTTTTAACCATCAATGTGAACTTACCAAGCCTCCGTGGCTTAGGCGGCAGCACGCCGGCCTCTCACCGCTGGTTCCGTGGTTCAAATCCCGGTCACTCCATGTGAGATCTGTGCTGGACAAAACGGAGGCAGTCAGGTTTTTCTCCGGGTACTCCGGTTTTCCCTGACAAAATTTCATTCCAGCAACACTCTCCACTATCATTTCATTTCATCTGTCATTCATTTAATCATTGCCCCAGAGGAGTGCGTCAGGCCTCGGCAGCCGGCACAGTCCTCGCCGCTAGATGGGGGCTTCATTCATTCCATACCTGACCCGGTCGGAGACTGGAAGCAGGCTGTGGATTTTCAATGTGAAATTACCAAGAATTGAAATGTACCGTATGTTGGTTTATTAAAATTATCATTACGGTAAGCTTTGTTTCCTGATTTTTTTTTATAATGAATTAAAATAAAAGAATATGTTTGCTTAAATTGCGAATGCGTTGTGTGTGTAGCCGCTTTGGAACCGACATTTCAGACTATCACTTACTGCACTCTGTGGTGTTAGAGCAACAGGGCACGGCTGTACTCTTTACGCGGCATTCGCAATCCATCAAGGCTTAATGTGTTGAGTTGATCTTTAAAATCTAATTGCAAAGCTTTCAGCTTGCTTTTGATCTCGTTCTCCCGCCTAGATGAGCTTCATTTACGCCTGCAATCATTAAACTTGTAAACACTTTTACACCCCAACAGTTAGGATTGAAAAACAAAATCACTAAATGAAACACATGAACCTTGTTTACAACATGGACATGAATGGTGACAAGCGTTTGTTTTGGTTATAGCTTTCCAATAACCGATAAGGTCTCTCCAGAGAAAGATTTAACCTCCTAAGTGCTTAGCTATTTGCTATATCAGTGCAGAGTTTTTCCATTTGCTTTTTAAATTGTTGGAATGTATTTATTAATCTCATGTAATTTTTTTCATTACAAGTTTAAATTATACGCCAATTAATACTCTCACAAATATATATTTTATATATCGTACATGTTTCGACCTGACACTGATGTCTTCTTCAGCTCAAATTAACTGAAACCAATTAAGAATTTAAATAGAATAATATAGATGTACTTAAACCTAAATTTGAAGTAAAACGTTTACGATAAAAATTGTAATAAAAATGAAATAAAGTAATAAAAATGGATATCCTTACAATGTTGTATTAATTGTAAATAAATAAAATAAAATGTAATATTGGTATTTACAATAATGTTTTAAATGAAGTTAGAAAAAGAAGAAAAAAATACTGGGCTTTATATTGAAAATTCAAAATATAGACAAATAAATAATTTAGAAAATCAAGTGCCGAATATCAACAAATATTTTAGCTCATCGCTTGAATGAGTACGATAAATCTTCTTCAAATACGGATTTTGAATTTTGATAAAGTGCCAACCAGTTATTGCGTCGTATGAATTAACCTAGTACTGTAGATTGGAAAATAATATGTCAGAGTAGATTTTATTTATATGAAAGAACATAACTAGCCTGCATATGAAATGTGACAAATATCTACTTAATATAATTTAGTATCACCTACCGTGTTGTGTAGATGGAGAATTCAGTATAATTCATTCGTAAGTACAGTACTTGAATGATTGCCTATATATACTGTATATATATGGATAGGTGGCAATTCTAAATTCATCCAAACGTTTTGAACAATACGGATATTTATAACATTTGTGGTATTATCCGTGGCTTAGGCGGCAGCACGCCGGCCTCTCACCGCTGGATCCGTGGTTCAAATCCCGGTCACTCCATGTGAGATCTGTGTTGGACAAAACGGAGGCAGACAGGTTTTTCTCCGGGTACTCCGGTTTTCCCTGTCAAAATTTCATTCCAGCAACACTCTCCACTATCATTTCATTTCATCTGTCATTCATTTAATCATTGCCTCAGAGGAGTGCGTCAGGCCTCGGCAGCCGGAACAGTTAATATCCTCGCCGCTAGATGGGGGCTTCATTCATTCCATTCCTGACCCGGTCGGAGACTGGAAGCAGGCTGTGGATTTTCAATGGCAAATGTGTTTGCGTTTTTTTTTTCTCTTTCAGGGTTTGGGAATGACCCATCTCATTTGGGTACGATCGTGTTGACCAACTGAAAAGCATAAAACATTTGTTTACTTTAAGGCAGCACTGAAAATGGTTTCAAACAGCATAATTGTTGAAGTTATAAGTTTTACAGGGAGGCTTAAAATGTCTATAGATTATGAGTCTTTGTTAATCTAAATGTAAATTAAAATCCTACGTTTATATTAATTTTCATTTTAAGACGAATCGAAATTACGGTACTGTAATATTTTTGTGCGGGCATCAGCTCCATACCAGGTAAAGGGCCCAAAATATAATTATTTCTTAACATCAGTAGTCAAGTAATACTTGCTCCTCCGTACTGGTACTCCCCCAGGGGCTCACATCTAGTGGGACGTGGGTTGGCGACCACGGGACCCCAGCCTAGTCCGTCATTGCTTCCACTTACTTGTGCCGCGCTCCTCTCCGTCTTCCTTCCTGTCGACCTCCCTTGGTCAACTCTTGTTCTTTTCCGACCCCGACGGTATTAGGGTATCCGAGGCCTAGGGAGTCTTTCACTTTCCCGCCTTAATTGGCCCTTGTCTCATCTTTCCTGATCCCTCCTTCTTCGAGGGGTCAGACCTCTCGTTTTTTTTTTTTTTTTTTTACATTATACAATATTTCCTTTTCTCTTTAAGATTCCCGCACTGTATTTTGTTAATTGGCTGGGGTGCATTTAAATTCAACTTAAGAGATTTTTTTTTGCATCTACACTCCATTATGTAGGTATTTTCAATCTACGTTGCATTTTGTAAGTCTTTTCTATCTAAATTGCATTTTGCGAGTATTTTCAATCTCAATTGCATTTTGTAAGTATGTTCAACCTAAACCGCGTTTTGCAAGTATTTCGATTCTCAATTGCATTTTGTAGGGTGGGCATTTTGTAAGTATTTTGATTCTCAATTGCATTTTGTGGGTATTTTAATCTACATTACATTTTGTATGTATTTTCAATCAAATTGCATTTTGTAAGTAGTGTCCATCCAAATGAGCAGTTTGAATCTACCATACATTTTGTAAGCATTTTCAATTTCAATTGCATTTTGTAAGCGTTTTGAATTTCAATTGCACTTTGTGAGTATTTTGGGTCTGAAATGGGCGTTTTTCAATCTAAATTGCATTGTGTATTTTCAATTTCAATCGCATTTTGTAAGTATTTTGAACCTCAATTGTATTTTGTACGTATTTTCAATATCATTTGCATTTTGTAAGTATTTTGAATTTCAATTGCATTTTGTAAGTATTTCGACTCTACATTGCATTTTGTACGTATTTTGAACCTAAACTACATTTTGTGCGTATTTTTCAACCTATTCCTTTTGTGAATATTATCCTTCTAAATTCCCTTTTGTAAGTATTACCACTCTCCATTTTGTGAGTCGTTTCATTTAGTTTTTTCAGTCTCACTTAATTTTCGATCAGGTTTCCATTTCATTGTCATTTTCGCTATCATCCAGACGATTATGGGCCGATAACCTAGATGTTAGGCCCCCTTAAGACAACACGTATCATTATCATCATCATCATCCTTACTGGTACACGGATATTCTTTTATCCGAAATCACAACGTGGCGTGAAGAATTTGCTTGTTTACTTCATAGATGAACTCCAGCTGTAGAGGACAAATGTCTAGAAAATGTTCTGTTAGTTACTTCCGGAAGCAAAACCTAAACTTAAGCAGCATTACATAATGCCCAACAGGTGACAGAACATGTCAGAGACTCGGCACTCTAAAGCGAATGGGGAATATAAAAAAAATATCTTGTGCACCGTTTATAAACGGGCGATACGCTCAACGGGTTAATAGAGGGTTCACTCATACAGTGTGAAAAGTTTATATTTGCTTGTAAAGACTTACAGTACGGTATTTATAAAGTGCTATGCTAAGACTTTTCTAGACAATGCTTTTGTACATAATATAATATTATCCCACCCAAAGGCTCACAACTAGTTGATGATGTTAATTCTCATTTTAAGGGGTCTAACATCATGGTTATTGGTATTTAACTGTTTGGATCAATTCGTTGTTAAGGTGTCTGGTACAGCTTACCACCTTCAAAAAATCGATTTATAAATTAAATTTTTTTCTTTGATGCCCCTGTCCTTAGGAACATTTTGGTGAAAAAAATGTCATTATGAGCAACAGTTTTTGAATAATGATTTAAAAGGCAAAAACTTGCACCCCCTTTTCGTCCTGTCAGTAATGTATGGTTTATCGCTTGTTAACTGAAAGTTGTTTTTTTACATCCGTTTTAGTGATAACTCAAAAACTACTTGACATACAATGATGTCATTTTTAGGTGTGTTTCTAAAACAATATTATATCTACAAAATGATGCAAATTTATATCTCTCATTTGGATAGTTTCTTCTTTAATATAATTGTGGTAAAGTATTATACAAATTAACTTCTTTCTGGCGGCTTCGGTGGCGTAGTTGGTAGCATGCTGAGCTTCTATGCCCAAGATAGCGGGTTCAAACCCGGCCGAAGCCGTCGGATTTTTTAAGGGCGTTAAAAATCCCTCAGTATGCCTTCCTTCGGAGGGGAAGTAAAGCCGGCGGTCCCATGTCATAGATTTATGGCATGTTAAAGATCTTTCCACTAATTACACCTGTGTGAAACTAAATTGGATAGGTTAAGACTGTAAACAACGCTCTTAGGTTGCTACGTTCGTTGCCAAGAGCCGACTGCGGTGGCGTCTAGTAGCTAGTTCTGAACTAGGCCTAGTAGTCGTTGACGGTGGCGTTTGGCGGCAAAAGTAGGAACTATTTGAAAATTCAAAGTTGCAGTCCCTACTTGAATTAAAAAACAGATACACACACTAATACAGTCATCACAATTAACACCGGTTATCAGACAGATTCTACACACACCCAAAGTACACGGGGCTACATGACCACGTTGTTGCAGCCCCTAAACTAAGGAACCAACCAACCAACTAACTTCTTTCTATTCAATACAAAATTAAAAATACTATTTGTTCAGGTATGTTGCTGAAAGTGCATTAATTTGTAGAAGGAAATATTAGCAATAAAATAAGATATAAAGAATCTAAAAAAGTTGAAAATTAGTGGAGTTATCCCAAACACACTTCAGCCTTGCATGATAAACAACCACCAATTTGAATTTTGAAAAAAATATGCTAATTATTTTTCTAAGTCAATGGTAATACTCTTTTCATGTAAAATAACACCAGCTTCGGTGGTGTAGTTGGTAGCATGCTGATCTTCTATGCCCGAGATCGCGGGTTCAAATCCGGCCGAAGTCGTTGGATTTTTTAAGAGCGTCAAAATCCCTCAGTATGCCTTCCTTCGGAGGGGAAGTAAAGCCGGCGGTCCCATGTCATAGATTTATGGCATGTTAAAGAACCTTCCACTAATTACACCAGTGTGAAGCTAAATTGTGTAGGTTAAGAATGTAAACAACTCTCTTGGGTTCCTACGTTCGTTGCCAAGAGCCGACTGCGGTGGCGTCTGGTAGCTAAGTTCTGTACTAGTAGTCGTTGACGGTGGCGTTTGGCGGCAAAAGTAGGAACTATTTGAAAAATTCAAAAGTCTGCAGTCCTTACTTGAATTAAAAACAGATACACACACTAATACAGCCATCACAGTTAACTCCGGTTATCAGACAGATTGTACACACACCCAAAGTACACGGGGCTACATGACCGCGTTGTCGCAGCCCCCAAACTAAGGAACCAACCAACCAAAATAACACCATTTTTTCATGTGCACAAAATTTAATTATTGTAAGTGTTGAGGTTTCAAAGAAATAAATGTTCAAAGTTGCTAAAATTTTACCATGCTGTATCAGAACCCTTAAGCGACTAGCATGCTAGGCTGTCGCTCTGCCAAGAAATTTAATTCTGATCTGAGGGCTGGAACCGGATACACTTAACCTCGTGAGGCAAAACTGAGAAGAGGTGGGTTAGATTCCCACCTCAGCCATCTTGGAAATGGTTTCCCACATTTACTCCAGGCGTATTCCGGGATGATTCCTAACTTAAGGACACGGCCGTCTCCTTCCCAATCCTCACTTGACTTACAAATACACACACTAATACAGCCATCACAATAACATAGGTTTTCAGACATGTCAACAACTCTAATTCTTTGTGCGAAGGGAGAGAAACGACAGGGAAAAGAAATGCCCTCGAACGATGAGGACTGAGGGACTCGGAAATAAGTAGACCCATGAAAGGCAGATGGGAAAGAGAAGGCGATGGAAAAATGCGAAACGGACCCAGCTCAGGTAACCAACTACTGAGCTTACTGGCTGTGAGCCCTTGAGGGTGTAGCACTATCCAAGGTGCACCATGCATGGTAGGACTTCACACACCCTGCCTAGTTTAGGGCTTATTACTGAAAGCAGGATATTCGGAGCCCCTCCAAGAATGAGGGTATCAGGAAAGATGAGACAAGGGACAATAGGCTGGAAAATTAACGACACTGTAGGCCTCGGAAACTATTAATGCCGTCGGGATCGGAAGAGAAACAAGAGTTGATCAAAGGCGGTCGACAGGAAAGATGGACTAAGAGGACTTTCCTGTTGACCTCGATATACCGTATATTGTTTTTGAGTTTAATGTATACGTGAAATGTGGTTATAGGCCTACTTGAATTAAACAAGAATATTCTAATTCAAGTTCCAAGGTGCTGCCCACCTTAGGATGCGACAAAAGACTTCGCGGTCAGAGAACATGAAGAAATAGAAACTAAAAGGTTTACGGTATTCGCATGTTTGGAATTAAAGATACGTTTTCTCCAAAACGGTTGTAGCTTGGGAACCGTATTCACTGTTTCCACATTTTTTAAGTATGTGTATTATGCTGTTCTTAAAAGAGACTTTGAACTGCCAAACACACCTATTCTCACCGTGCTAATCTCGTTATTTCCTTCGTGTGAGAGAGTGAACTAAAAAGACATTTTTAATTAACTAGTGTTTGGTGACTCAATCTCCTTCTTGATTCAAATTTCAATGGTGGCTTCGGTGAGGTAGTTGGTCGCATGCTGAGCTCCTATGCCCACGATCGCGGGTTCAAACCCGGCCGAAGTCGTCGGATTTTTTAAGAGCGTTAAAAATCCCTCAGTATGCCTTCCTTCGGAGGGGAAGTAAATCCGGCGGGCTCAAGTCATAGATTTATGGTATGTAAAAGAACCTTCCACTAACTATAATTGCGTGAAGCTAAATTTGTAGGTTAGATTTGATTAACGCTCTATTACTTCCAACGTTCGTCGTCAGGTGTCGGTTACGGTGGCATCTAGTAGCCAAGTTCACAGCTAGGTGTCGTTGACGGTAGCATTTGGTAGGAAAAGTAGGAACAACTTGAAATTAATCGTCCGCAGTCCTTACCTGAATTACAGATAACACACACTAATACAGCCATCACAACTAATACCGGTTATAAGACAGATTCTGCACACACCCAAAGTACACGGGGCTACATGACCGCGTTGTCGCAGCCCTTAAACAGAGGAACCAACCAACCAATCTTTCGATGGTCCTGCGGTAGTTTGGATGATACTCCTTGGTTATGCGTATAGCAGTTGAACCCACTTTCCAAGGTATTCGGGCACACCGTGTTCTCGAAGCGCTAGACAGATGAGACTGTGTTGCACCCGGTCAAAGGCCTTTTCAATGTCCAAGAAAGAAAGGTGCAACAACTTGTCTTTCTCTCGGTGTTTCTCAACTAAGAGTCTAGCAGCATGAATTGCATTGGTTGTACTACAATTCTTAACAAATCCTGCTTGGTTTCTGGTAAGTTTGGTGATCTTTCGGCTCCTTTGGTCCAGAACACGCTCGAAGATTTTTAGAGCGTGACTCAATAGTCGAATTGGACGATAGTTGGAACATTCTGCGGACTTCCCTTCAATTTGAAGATGGGTACAGTGATACTTTGTTGCCAATCAGTTGGTGTTCGTCCTTCCTCGATGACTCTGCTGAAGAGCTGTGTTAACCATCCTGCTGCCTACCAACAATGGGAATACCAGAGTTCGACTGGGAGATCATCTGTGCCAGTGGCCTTCCCGGGCTTAATTCTCTGCAAAGCAGTTTTGACCCCTTCAACTTCTATTTCTCTTTCAGGCCCTTCGACAGCACTGGTGGTCGGGATTGGGAGGTGGGGGAACTCTTCAGTTGAGATCTTCTGGTAGTAGCTGCGCCACCGTTCTCTCGCCTTGTTCCAATCTACAATCAGGTTGCCAGCCTCACCAATGACTCCGTAGAATCGAGATGTCTTGATTTGGCGAGTCGGTATATATTCCGCTCTCCTTCTCGTGTGTTAAGTTTGGAATATAGGCCTAGGTCTGCAAAACGACCTGATTTTGTAGCAATCACAACCTCCTTCGCAGCACTACGGGTTGTTCTGTATGCGTTCTAACGTTCTGATGTTTTGTCATGAAGAAATTCGTGATATAATTGTTTCTTTTTGCGCCCTGCATCCTTAACGTTGTAATTCCAAAGCCACGTATCCCTATCGATCCTCCGTCGTCCTGGCTTCGTTGTCCCGAGAATGGCATGTGCAGTCTCATGAGCCGTCTGTTTTAGTTTTGTCCAGCTTTCTTCGACGGTGGTAATTTATGGTGCAACGACGTTTGCTTGCTTCTCTTTGAAGCGCCACCACTTGATTCTCGCTCGTCCTGTGCGATCCACATGCTTCTTTGTCGGCATCTTGATGCGCAACTTGCAGATCAATGGTCGGTGCTGCGATGCAACTGTCTCATATCGCACACCTTTAGCATCGAACACGTCTCACAAGGATGTAGTCAATCTGCGTGGTATTTGTGCCACTATTAGGTGTGAATCACGCTTTTTGAACCAGGTATTCGTGATTACCAGGTCATGAGCTTCTGAGAAATCGAGAATACGCTGACCATCCTCATTCTTGACTCCAAATCCTTGACCTCCGTGAGCAGCATGATCTACTTTTCGGCAACCGACATGTTCAGATCACTATCGACGATGAGATAATCTTCTAGAGGCACTTCGGCGGTCTTCACATCGAGCATCCTTCAAAAGGCATCCTTGACGGGAGTTACTTGGTCAGTCGATGGGACGCAGGTGCTAAAGAAGTGGATTCTTTTTTATTTCATAAAAAATGAAAATATGTGATCATCATATCATCATATATATTATTTCAGTAGTATAGATCCCTCCTGCGGCGCTCACAAGTCACCGATCGTGACAAATGAGCATTCAAATGAACGAGAATAGACAATAGCAGTGACGAATTGCACTATAATTTCTTTAATAAATCACTTTTAAAAAATTGTACGAAGTGTGCGATTTGCAATCACCGTTGATGTAGGAAAATACGCTCCATAATTGCTGTGCATGGACACTGTGACGCCTGTTTCATGTCATGTTAACATTCTGAGGTCTTTCCTTTATCCTGAAATGTAATTAGTGTTCTATAATCATTTGGTTGGAATAAAAACATAACCTTTCTCCTTAAGTGTCTCATTATAAACCTATTGGGGAAAGTGTGGTTTATGAACATGCGAGATTTATCGCACGGATGAGCTAGTATATATTATTTCAGTAGTATGCATCCCTGCTGCGGCGCTCACAAGCGGCCGATCGTGACAAATGAGCATTCAAATGAAAGAGAATAGACATTAGCAGTGACTTATTGCACTATAATTTCATAAATATGTATAATTTCTTTAAAAAATTACTTTAAAAATTGTACGAAGTGTGCGATTTGCAAATACCGTTGATGTAGGAAAATACGCTCCATAATCGCTGTCCACGGGCCGCTGTGACGCCTGTTTCATGTTATATTACATTCTGAGGTCTTTACTTTATCCTGAAATGTAAATAGTGTTCTATAATCATTTGGTTGGAATAAAAACATAACCTTTCTCCTTAAGTGTCTCATTATAAACCTATTGGGGAAAGTGTGGTTTATGAACTTGCGAGATTTCTCGCACGGGTCCGCTAGTATTAATTTGTTTTTATATAAATGATATAATGTGTAATATATCATTTATATAAAAAATAATATTAGATATTTTAATTTTTATATGTACTGTAATATTACATATTTCACCTAATAGCTGTAGGCCTATTACATAAATATGTACATATTTTGTATGTTGATAATACATACAAATCCTAGCCCTACTGATAACCTGAGTTTCTGTGATGGCTGTACGGTAGTATTAGCCTTTCAAGATACTATTGCCGGTGGTCGAGGTGGGAACTGTTCTTTGTTTACTTGTGTCACGTTGCCAGCCTGCTTGGTGTTTTTTTTTTCGTGCAATTACAGTACAATGGCCGAAGTTTTTTTTTTGTGGCGTGTAGCCTCCTGAGAGGCCGAGTGCAGGTCTTTCTAGTCGACGCCCGTGGGCGACCTGCGCGTCGGGATGAGAGAATGGATGAAGATGAATGAAACTGGGCAAGGATGTGGAAGGAAGCGGCCGTGGCCTGTCGGAAGGTACTGTCCCAGCATTTGCCTGGTGTTGAAAATGGGGAAACCACGGAAAACCATTTCAAGGACAGCCGACTGTGGGGCTCGAACCCACTCGTCTACCGAGTCAGCAGAGAGCTTGGCTCCTTGACCTAACGCAGCGCTTTAGCCCGCGTAGCCACTACTGTCGGTAATGGCCGAAGTAATGCATCGTTAATTTTCCGTCACGTTAGTTGCTGGTGTTTACTCGTTGAGGCTATTTGATTATAATGGTTCGCTAAAGTTACATATATTTCCACGAAGACAGTTGTTTTGTTGATTCTCTAGGAGCTTTTGTGACTTCGTGGTCATTAGCCCCGTATATACTTGGGTGTGTGTAGTATTTGTCTGATATCCTTCGATGATGACTAAGGTGGGCATCGAACCCACCTCTTCATAGTTTAGCTTCACGAGGATGAGTGTTCTCCTTTACAGCCCTCAGACCAGAATGAATTTCTTGGCATAGCCGAGAATCAATGATCAGTGATGATGTCAAGCATACTAGACACTGCATCATGGGGTGGTCTAGAAAAGATGAATGAGAAGCTGGGGTCCAGGGTCACCCACAGGCTATGAGACCTGAGGAAGGGATGACACAGTAAACCTTCCGTCATCGTCATAACGAAACAAGGTCATTAGGTAACAGGAAGCGTGCGCATCCTGTGTTGAGCAGTACAGTATATTGTTCACACTCCGGTGATTTGAGGCGTGGTGAGCGAGTGTGTAGTATCCTCCTTAAGACACGGTCTTCTCCATTGAAAGTAAAGTCTGTCAATCCTTGCCCCGTCTATTCATAAAGAGACGTCACGGACTTCTCATTGCCCAAACGTTCCCAAACTGGTGATTTGTTTTTAGGTGATTAGCTCTTCGTACCCACCCTATGGTATGGACTCTTTCTTGAGGAAACAAATCATTATGAAAATCAATAAATTTAAAACAAAGATAATGGAATCAGATATCAGAAACCCCCATTGACAGAAAATTAGCAGGATAAAAGCTAAAGGAAGTAGGAGACTTCTGTTACTTAGGAAGTAAAATAACAGTGATGGACGAAGCAAAGAGGGTATAAAATGTAGGTTGGCTCAGGAAAGAAAAACATTTCTACAGAAAAGAAATTATGTCGACATCAAAAATAGATATAGGTAATAGAAAGTCATTTTTGAAAGCCTTTGTTTGGAGCGTGACGCTCTATGGAAGTGAAACTTAGACTGTTGGCGCAGAAGAAAAGAGGACAATAGAAGTATTTGAAGTGAGGTGCTATAGGAAAATGATGAAGGTCAAATGTTTAGATATAGTAAAACAGGAAGAGGTAAGACGAGTGGGCGAGGAGAGGTGTTTCTGGCGACTGCTAATGAAGAGAAGATATAGGTTGGTAGGACACATACTAAGACACCCAGGAATAGCTAACTTAGTTATGGAACGGTAGGGTTAGACCATTTCTTAAACAGATTGCATCTTATGGAATAAATAATAATAATGTTACTGTATTTGTTTTACGTCCCTTTTAACATCTGCGGCTATTAGAGACGCCGGGGTTCGGAATTTTGCCCCGAAAGGGATCTTTAACGTGCCAGTAAATCTACTGACACGGCTCCCCTCTCATTTGCCCACCCTCGAATGCCAGTTGGCTGCGCATGAATACTATCCTGCAACCTTGGGAACAGCAAGCGTGAACGTTACCGCTGAACCACGCAGACCGCCACATCATAAGGTGGCTACACACGCAACGTCAAGCTTGACAAGCAGGGCCGGATTTAGATTTTATGCGCTCCTAGACCCGTGCCCCCCACCCCCTCTTCATACCATCGTGAAGGAGGGAGAAATTAGACCTCAGAAAGGTCTTTGTGAAGGTTATTTTTATTTTATTCTAATGTATCGTGAAGTAAAATCAATTAAATAAATTAAACTGTTTCTAAATTTGTATATATAAACTGTAAATAAATTCCTATTCTAAAGCTGAAGTCGAAAAATCTGCAGTTGCGAAACATTTGTTGGAATATGATGGCCAAAATATAAATTGTAAAAGTGTAGACGTGTATTGTAGTCAATAACATTTTATGAAAATTTTCTGACAAGAAAATAATAATTGCAGATTAATTTTGCGCCCCTAGGCCGGGGCCTATGGGGCCTATTGGTAAATCCAGCCCTGTTGACAAGCAAGCATGATCAATCTTGTTGTGCAATCATACTTTAGCGTCTGTAGGATAATATTCTGCGCAAGCATTATCTGTACAAGCAGCTTGAAGACGGATTGCAGTGAAATAATGCAAGCTTGTACAAGCCGCGTTTGCCCAAACGAAACGGAGCGTGTGTACCAAGGATGTGCCAGCTTGTGCAAGCAAACGTCAGTCGTGAGTGTCCTCGACAGGTGGTGACATCATTTGGATCATGTCTTAGTCATCTGAAGAAGGTCAACCGTCGATAACCATTGTTCGCTACTGACCAATAGCTGACGTCCTCTATCACTCCATTTAAACTCCAATGTCCCGCTCTGGCGGCCAGCTCGCGTGTCATGCAAGTGTCAAGTGACCAGTGTTGCACAGTTGCACACAGTTCTCTCCAGTCTCGCTGGTTACTCTCAGCGGCTACGGTGTAGAGTTGGCAACACTGTGCCTCGCGCTTGGAAATCCTTGGCTTCCCGCAGACATGGAATGTAAATATATCCGCCCGTGATCGTATTCTTCTTTTGAATTAAATGTGTTACGAGTGACAAAAGGTTCAGATAAGTTTCTTCATTCATTCTGTTAATTATGCCAATCAAGCGGGTATATCTTCAATTCACTCAGCAAAAAAAATAGTGGGAATAGGTATTTCTGTTCAATAACCACTCTTTGCACCACGTATTACGCTTCTTATTTCGCGTTTTCCTCTTGTGGACAAGGCAAAGCCGAAGCGAGTGCGTCGTCTTCCAAGCTCGCCATAGTGCAAGCGCCAACTGGCGCTTGTTCAAGCATACTTGTACCGTGTGGTGTCGTAGGGAAATTTTGCATACCTGTACAAAAAGATTGATCATGCATGCTTGTCAAGCTTGCAGTTACGTGTGTAGCCACCTATATGTTAGTCAAAAGACAAAATACTCAAGTAACAACAAACTGAGTCCTAAGGTTGCGTCATCATGGGGAAAAGTTCAATAGAGCAGTAGAAACTGGAGAGCAGTCCTCTTGCCAACATTCTTTACCTGTCAGTATCTGTGACGCAATCAAATCAGTATTTTGAAGCCTAGCCTACCCATATCTGATGAGGAAGTGCCCTGCGCGGATTCGGATAACCGCGGCTAAACCCGTGGATATCCGCAAGAATGTTCGCCACGTGGATCTAGTTTGCATGGCTGTGCGGATAGCGGATAATGTTTGGAGTAAATTTACGGATAGTTTTTAGAATACAATCCAAACTTGTTGAATATCATTACTAGGACCCGGATGTTTATGACATATCGTATTATTTTTTTGCGTTATGTTTTTTCCATGAGAAATTTAAGATGATGATTTAAACCAATCTCATTCAAATTATGTCATTAAGCATTTAATTAACACTCCGAACTGAAAAGGGTTGCAACTCTCGCTATAGCACATTAATTTTAAACATAGCACATGATATACAAAGCCTAGGGGAACTGACTTTCTCCTCAAATGTCTATGTGTTGCTTTAAAACTTTACGCTTCATCTAATAAATTTTAAAAAAATTATTGTAATGCCAGCGGGGTCGGTTAACAAAGATGCGGATGTGGAGCGGATACGGATGACAGTATGCGGATGCGGATAACAGTCGTGCGGATGCGGATAACGTACGAACCCAAACGAATCCTTCAACAGTAGGATATAGAGTAGGATAACTAAAAATGTGTTTCTTGGATATGAAACACTATTATTAGGTGCAATCAGAGTTGGGCAAAATACTCACAAAATGCATTTTTGAGACACAATTCAAAATATAAAATGCATTAGTTGTATTTTAAAATAAATCGCAAAATACCTAATAATTTCAGCGAAAAAGGATTTCCATTCCATTAGGAGTTTTCAAATATTTGCATGCATACTGTACTGAAAGTGTTCAGTAGTTTGGTTGGTTGGTTGCCAGCAGCAAACTCTCTTGTCGAGTTGAGTTAAAACTTCAGAGAAGAGTGGTTGTGTTTGGTGAATCCCTGGAAGTGCAACTCGGCTTTTCTTCATTTCGCCTGTAAACTTTCCGTTCCGCACAATACATAATTAAAAACTATACGAAGCTAAAATTTCGTAAGACCTACAGTTTAAACAAATCAGTCCGAGAATACGTTGTCACGCTCAAATATCGTCGCGCATCGTAGTTGCACACACCCAATATTTTTTTTCTTTGGTTGAAAGGAACGTACCGGTACTGAAATCGTTGAAAATAAGACGACTGATGCAGTGACGTCTAGGTACTCTTTTGTTCTTAAATTAACTACATGTGCTATACCGTAATGCATCATACGATATTACACATAAATAAGAAATGGTACATATCTTACTTGTCACATAGGAATTCCTAGTTAGGTTCTATCATCTGTAGAACATTCAATACAGAAAGTTTTGAAAACCGAAATCTCATGATAAATTCTGTGTCGTCGCATTCATCAAAATCGAGGTCGACGAATAACTAGCATGTCTTCAAGAGCATCGTCATCGATAAGAATAAAGTTTAATGCACGCTCCATTTTGGATTGGAATGCCGCGTAAATCGACCGTCAGCCGTTAATTATATGTAGACACAGTAAAGTCTTTCAAAATGGCTCGTTAGGGATGCTAATTGTTATATTTTTGTTAACCACGACATTTCGGTTACAATCATCCGTTAACGGCCTTTAATGGTTTGTCCATACATGGTGGCCACTACTCCTAGAAAACCTGGAAATCCTGGAAAACTCCTGGATTTTTATTAGATCTGGAAAACTCCTGGAAATATGACAAAAAAAATTGAAAACTCCTGGAAAATAGCCACTGTTAATTACTTATTAAAATCTTTCCATCTTAAATCTACTCCCGCTGCGGTTTTGGGTGAGCACTCTATGGTTAATGAAAGAAATTTCCTCAGGCTACCTGTTTCTGTGTGGAGAACACGCGATAGTATTTTTGTAAAACATATTGAGTATAGACAACTTCACCGCAATAACATTGCAGGCGGCATTCTTTTCTCTTCTTTTTTTTTAAGCGGATATTTGAGTCACAAAGGCTTTTTTAAAACAACAATTATATCATTTGTGTGTAGGCTTGCGTATCAATAACGCAATCACCACTAATTTTTGTCAACATCTGTATAAGTAAACCAAACACAACTGCTTTATTTTGGTCTTGAAATAGGCAACCGATAAAGCCCCCGCACCCCCGGACTCGCGCTTACTTTTAAGTCTGGAAGAATGAGAATTACTCCTGGAAAATTCCTGGGAAACTCCTGGAAAATCGTTGACCGATTTGAGTGGCCACCATGTCCATAGCCACCTATAAGGTTATAGGTGGCTCTGGTTTGTCCCTATGAGGGACAGATGACCTCACTGTTCCGTCTCTTCAGACAACAATAACTAACTGACTGGTGAAGGTTGGGAATCACTGCCTTACCACTAGCGGGGCGTGGTTGGTGACCATTGAGCCCCATGCTGAGTGTGGTGCATTGTTTCCACTGGTGCCAGACTTCTTTAGTCGGAGATATGTCTTGACCTAACTCACCTCATATCCAAGTCTTCTAAGAAACCCAGGCCCCAACACGTGCCGTGTATTTAAAGTTCATAGAGCTGCCAAACCTATTTTCGATAAACTATGTAAATGCTTTATACACTCACTGTTTTATATCAACTACTTTCAGTGGCGTAGTCAAGGGGATGCTACTCAGGGTTAGTACCACCACCTTTTCAAAAATATACAGAACAGGTAATGAATAAGCTAGATAACAATTCTTAAATTAAATAATGACACCTGCAAATGATTCTGCAACCCATGCTTTGTGGGAAATAGGTATGGGTGTGATTTGTATCTGCTTGGTATGTCTTGGTCTGGTTCTCCATTGAGGCTACACATGTTTTCATGACAACGTATAACTCCGTCCTCCCAGGGTTACCAATCTAGGTTTCCCCCCGTTATACAGAGTGGCGCACGAAATGTCATACATCAAAAATGATTTATAAAATGTGTAAATCTGGGCTCACAACCATGTCCTTTCGTGAACAGAAACCTTATTTCATGCGTGATTCGACAGACAGTAGCACATGTCGCGCATGCGTACCGGCTTCCAGTTATACAACATGGCGGACAAAGGGAGGTTGACGCATGACCAGAAGTTGAAAACAGTGTTGTTTTATGCGGAAACAAAAGGTGTAATTCGTACTCAACAAAAGTTTCGTGTTCATTTCCGTACCCGGTGGGCTCCCTGCCGGCAGACTGTGTATAGATTGGCCAGCCAATTTGAAACAGAAGGCAATATACTGGAGAGAACACGGACCCGTCTCAAGCCAGTCCGCTCACCGGAGAATATTGCTGCTGTGAGAGCAGCTGTGGCTCGGAGCCCCTCGAAAATCCACCAGAACTGCCTGTGTTCAGCTGGGCATCTCTAGTCGGTCAGTTCAGAGAATACTGCAGTCTGAGCTTGACCTATTCTCACACAAAATGACAACAGGTCGTAAACTAACGGCACTTGACAAGCAACGGCGAGTACAGTTTGCTGCGTGGGCTATTGCAGAAGGTGATCCCGTACTGCACAACACATGGTTCAGCAATGAGGCGTACGTTTATCCCAATGGTGCTATGAACAAACAGAATGTCAGTTTTTTGGGCGAAAGAGCGGCCTGCTATTGTGCACGAGGTTGAAAGTCATGGTGTAAAAGTGTGTGTATGGGCTGCAATTTCCAGTCATGGAATTATTGGGCCAATCTTTTTCAATTACACAGTTAACAATGCGCGTTACATGGACATGTTGCAAAACAGTTTCCTTCCACAACTCTTTGCATCACGATTACCAATAGAGACACAATGGTTCATGCAAAATGGAGCTCGTCCGCACACAGCAAATGTTGCTTTGGACTTCCTGCATAGACATTTCGGGCCCCGTGTGATGTCCATCGATATCCCGAACGTTTTCAGAGCGGTTCAATCTGGCCACCACATAGCCCCGATCTTAATCCCTGTGACTTCTTTCTTTGGGGATATTTGGAGGAGACAATCTACCGCCAAAAACCAGAAAATGTATTGCAATTGCAAGCGGCCATTGTGACTTTCTTCCGAGGATTGAGTGAGGACATGTGTTGTAGAGTGGTCACAAACATGCAGGTTCGTCTTGAAGCTGTTGTACGCCGAGAAGGTGGACATATTGAACATGTCCTGCATACTGACTAATCATGCACATTTCAGTGAATGTTTTAATACCATATTTTATTACATATGTTGTATATTAAATATTCTACAAACAATTTCCAGTGTATGACATTTCGTGCGCCACCCTGTATATAGTTTGTGCTTTTAACTGAGCCTAGCACCAGATAAATTTAAATCCCGCTTAGCGGGGCAATTAGCTTTCTTTCTTTTCTTAGCCCTCAGTATGCCTTCCTACGGAGGGGAAGTAAAGCCGGCGGTCCCATGTCATAGATTTATGGCATGAAAAAGAACCTTCCACTAACAACACTTGTGGAAGCTAAAATTTGTAGGTTAGTTTGATAACGCTATATTATTTCCAACGTTCGCCGCCAGGTGTTGACTGCGATGGCATTTAGTAGCCACGTCCGCAGCTAGGTGTCGTGGATGGTAGCATTTGGTAGCAAAAGTAGGAACTACTTGAAGAAATTAATCGTCTGCAGTCCTACTACCTGAATCACAGATAACACACTAATACAGCCATCACAATTATTAACACCGGTTATCAGACAAATTCTACACCCACCCAAAGTACACGGGGCTACATGACCGCGTTGTCGCAGCCCCTAAACTAAGGAACCAACCAACCATATTTTCTTAGTGGGAGGAAAGTTGTATATAAAATCAAACTAGTTTGAATTACTATAATAAGGAACTAGGAAAGTATACGGGTGCATTGACATTAATTTGGGAAAAAAATTAACATTATATAAAACATATTTTACACCAATTGTAACCTACAGTATGACCTAGAAACAATGGTTACTAACAAGAGGCAAAACAGTAAGATCGAAGTGACTAAATTAAAATTTTGAGAACATCTCTCCAGAAGACTGGAAGATATAAAATCTGAAACTCGAAAATTTGGCAAGAACTAAATATCGAATACAGAGGTCGAGATTAAGATAGTTTGGCCATGTGCAAACGATGGGAATGTATAGACACATGTGAAACACATTGACGGTATTAGATTGGTTCGAAGACCAAAGAAGAGATGGATGGACCAAATCCGACAAGACATATGTAACATTGTACTGGATGTGGCAGAAGTAATGGAGCAGGAGAAGTGGAAGAATATACAGGAGTGAAAGAGGCTAGATTACAACACCCGGGTGACAAGTTGGACACGGATGATGATGATGATGATGATGATGATGATTAACACTAATTTGGAGATTGTTGTTAACTTCTTGAGTGTAAAATAGCTGAGTTGCTTCACATTACTATGTCCTGCAATTCCCCAAATTACGGTTATCCCCATCCCATTGGTCGATCTTGACTTCCCTACTGACTAGCCTACTTTGTTCTAACCATTTTCACTTTTCATTATGGGTTCAGGCCTTATCTACCAAAAACATACAACATTTACTGTGTGAATTCCACAAACATAATAACATCTTCGGGTTAGCTTGCAACGATGGGTGAGTGGTTAACGTGTCGGTCTACTAACCCCAAGCTTGCAGGTTCGCTCCTGGCCGTGGTAAGCTATTTTTTATTTTTTTTTGGAAGGCAGCAAAAATTACGCATGTCATACGATGTTGGCATGACAAAGAACCCATTTTAATTCAGTAGGTCGTGATCATAATGGCAAAATTAATCTCGGGAATTTCCGCCAACACAAAGTTCCTCATTTCTCTACTAGAAAGCGCTATAGTGTTCAAAGAGCTTGGATATCTAACCTCCTTGACTTGCAGAGTGCTTCAAGGAACACGAAATTCGACATGCAAGCTACCCTCTGGGTGTCAAAAAACAAAGCTTGCACCCGGCACCCGAGGCCGTACGATATTATTATTATTATTATCTGCGGGTTTAATCTCATGACCATTACCGCAGACAGCTTGAGAGGTGTAGATGAAAGCTAGTTGAGGATATAGAATAACGATAACGCAACATGGCAGCAATACAACGGATATTTTTTAATTTATCGAGATTTAATTATGAGTTTTTATTAAATTGTGTTGCACAAAGTGATAAACTCGTATCGTACCTTACTTTTTTGTCCATGGTTTTCGCAAAATACCCTTTAGCAATAAAAATACCGTACATGGTTTGATTATTACTGACCGGTAAGTATTATTATTTATTATTTTAATTGTATGGTCGGCATAGGACCATTTTAGTCAGGTTTGTGGTTCGGGGTTTTCTTCTTTTATCCTCCCAATACTTCTTCATCCACTCTGAGTGTAATTTGCTTTCCTCCTCTACGTATAATATATAAAAATTACCAAATTACGTCTTACTAACTGAGCAACTTTGATAGCGACTCAAATATGGTTGGATCATTTGACTGTTATAAACTTCTTCGATTGCAGATGATGTAACACTATAACAGGTTAGGAATCGACGACAACAATAATAGGTTTTTGATTCGCAAGCTAGCAGCCGAGCGAGAAGCAGCTCCTGCACCAAGCTCCAACCACGATCCTAGAACTGATGAAATTGATGATCCAGCTACCGCCGAGACTCTGACTCATCGATACCTCATCGATACCTATTTCCCTACCAAGCCATTAAAAAATTCCCTTCCCGCCCTGCATATTCAAGTAACAATACCCTCTCCAAACCGTTACCCATTGTTGCCTACATTCAAATCTCAAACCCACCCTCAGACCATTCCAAGTCAAGCAAATCCCATCTTCCTGAGTTGCCGCCAAGCAAAACTCATTCCCTTCTTCCCCCCTGCAGCCACATAATTAATTAATAATCATTAATTAATTATTAATTTAACCTGCTCGTCAATTGTCGCAGCCCCTCTGCTTAAAAACTGGAAACCTTTGACGACTGGTACTTTTCTCTCTTGGGCGAAGCCGAAATCTACGTTCCCTAAGGTCTGCTAAGCATTTGACCAATCATTCACATTCACACTCATTATTGATCCCGCCTGGGATACCTTCAGGGACACACCTACAACCACTAGGTCATCTACTCGTAAACACTGGATACACGAGATAGATACGTCAGCGCAACTGTATGCTGACAATCCTAGAATGGACCCTCCCCAGTGGAGCTCGATGCTCATGACTCACCCGCCTCAAAACCTTCATCCAGAAACTCTCAGACAGGCCATCTGCCAAGCACTTGCGCCCCATTTTAGGATTATTGCCTGCATAGAGGAAACACATCAACACTACGTCACAATCATCCCAATTCATGAGCGATACCTCAATACCCTAAGTCAAGCGCTTCTGCGACACCCAGCCATTCCCCAGCATTTTCGGGTGTGCCCCTATCCTACCGTTCCACAAAATAAGCACACTCAAAATGAAATCCAGGAGACCAGAGGTGCAATCTACCCAAACCAACCCAATTCCACCTCCTATGCCTAAATATCCTTCATCCAAGCAGACTCAAACAACTCACTCTCTATCCATGACTCCAGTACAAACGATCTCCGTCATCCCAGTTAAAATCACCACTGAAAAACCTAAACTCACTCCTCATACTGAAACCGCCCCTCCCCCTAGCCAATCCATCTCTCACGCCACTGACCACGAGCCAGATAGCCCTATCATATCCGCAAATTCAGCCCAAAACCAGCCCTCTTCTACAGAACACCAGCCTTCTACACCAGAACAAGCGTCGCGCAAACACAAGTCCCGCAAGAACCCTAACTCATCAACTAGGGCGCCGCGACGCCGCCCACCGATCACACAACATTCCTCACTCATATTCCAGTGCTACAAATGTCAGCGCTTGAACCACGACGCCGCGAATTGCAGGCATGCTACCCGCTGTAATAGGTGTGGCGATAATCATCGTCACACAGATTGCAAGGTGCATAAGGACAGCCCCACGTGTGTAAACTGTGGGGGCAATCACGCGGCGAGTTATGGAGGCTGTCGATACATTAAAGACGCCATCAAGCGAAGACAGAGAGCACTAACCAGGCATCGAACCAGTCCCAATATACCATCGTTACTCTCACTAAAAGCAGTCCCCCCTACAGCTCAACCTGTCACTACACTCTCACAGCTACTCCAAATACTCTCCCACCTATCAGCCATTTCATTAACATAGACAGATCAAACACAGGACTGCCTGAGCTATACACTACACTACACCGAACTCGAACCCAAGACTCGCTGTCGCGTGGCGCGCCTGCCTGGGGACTGAGCGAGCTCGAGCCACCTGGGATGGAGCGCTATGGTCAGCGGGTCTCTCACAATGCACAGATATCCCCAAACCAAACAATTTTACAAGTACACTCAAAGTCTATCTGACAGTTTCTGCAGTCGAACACAGGACCTGTCGGCTCGTGGCGGGCCTGCCTGGGGATTAGGCGAAAGCCTGTCCAACGGGGTGGCGCGCTGCGGGCTGACGGGTCACTTTTAATTCATACACACCCTAATTCATTCTTTCCGAAACCCAAAATAAATCTATTAACTTCGATTATGCTTGAATTTTAACTTTTAACACGTTCCAGAAACACAAAATTTACATATTCACTTAAAAATCAGCTCAGAGACTGCAGAACTCGGATGGCCAATCACAGACCTGGATTACAACGTCCGACTAACTTTTTCAACCAAATATTAATATATCCAAACCAAACCTACTCTACATTATAGCCACACCTCCAAAATACACTTTTCGAACAAAAAATTAAAATATTTATCATCAGGAACACTCAAAACGGACCAAAACAAATTCACCAATCACAGCCCAGTATAGACGCCCGCTCAGCCGGCATATTTGAATACAACCATTCACAGCCCAGTAAACTCACAGCCCATACAAATCATTGATTCATCATTATTTCCAATAGCGAGGCTTATTATATTATTATTATTTTATTATTTAAACAAATTAACCTACTACAGGTATTTTCAACAATTTCATACTATCAAACGCCAACCCACTAGAGGTCTGTCTTCCTTCCTTAAGCTAAAACGTAACTTTTCAAATCATTTTGATTATTATTATTATTACTAAGCTGAAGCTGTTGCAACGCCGGCCATGGTGCACGTTATATAGAGCCAGAACATCAGGCTAGTAACTAAACAGAGCTCGACTGCTATGACAACTTTTCATTCCCCGAAAATTAAAATTAACAAATCTTATGCATATTCCATCTTATCTTTATTTTTCTTAAACAACTTTTTAAACCATCCCCAATTTTATACACGCAGCCGCCGAAGCCACATCGCTTGCGGCGGTAAAACTATATTTTTAATATTAAACAGTTCTTCAATTCATAAATTAAATTCAAAATTACGTCCCTAAAATAACATACACCAGGCAGAGTAGCGCATAGTCGCAACGGTACCTGGTCCCCTAGCGCCGCTGGTCTGCTCGCTTCGCTCGCAGCCAGCGGCTTCAAAACAGATTAGCAGCAGACAACAATAATGACAGGCCACTGTTCAGTTATAGCAAAATAACATTTTCACAAGAAATGAGCCACCGTACTGTTTCACACCTTAAAAATAACAGTATACAGCATTTCGCTGCAGGAACTTCGCGGTACTGCGAAACGGCATCAAATTATGCGAGAATACAATTAAAGATCCGATTTGTAAGCACGACCATACGGAATGGTTGTTTTACAAATGTACCAATATTTTTCTTAAACAGTTTTCAAATGTTTAAGAGGTACGCGTACTCACGCGTTCCCCCCTGAAAAAATGCCATGCTAAATCTATATTTGTCAACATATTTCTTTTCTGTAGAAATGCTTTCCTTAACATACCATTTAAAAACTCATTCAAATCCTCTGGTGAATCGGCTAATAAGACGACAAGTACTGTATAAGTATCAAAAATATATGTATAGATTAATTTTACTTCAGTAGCATTTATTAATCTCAGGTTTTTTTTTGAGTAGGGAATAACACCCATTACAATTTGGTTCAATCGTGTTCACCAATGGAAAGCATTTAACACATTTTATGTTGTAATAATATTGTTAGTTGACTGTCAGTAACTTCAATCTCTGAAATAAACTACTATGCCAATGAACAATCGAATATCAACATTTCTAGAATTTCAGGAGGGACCAAAGCATCTCCTTTACGCCTTTGCGGGATCTCTGGCCTGGACGGTTCCTAGCTTCAGGCCACGGCCGCCTCCATCCCAATCCTCACCTTAATTACAAATACACACACTAATACAGTAACACAGGTTATCAGACAGATTCGACACTCACCCAAGTACTGTACATGAATACGATGTCCAAGCCCCTAAATAGGACAACAGTAACAACGTACACATAAGGCTGATGTTTGCCTCGTTGCGTACTGGCAAGCGCTCTTAGCTGTCACCGCGGAGGCCCGGTCTTCGATTCCCGGCTCTGCGAAGAAATGTAATTCTGGTCTGAGGGCTGGAAAGGTGTGCCTCAGCCTCTTGAGAGCTTGCCACGGTGGGTGAGTGGATAGCGTGTCGGTCTACTAACCCCAAGATTGCAGGTTCGCCCATGGCCGTGGTAAGTGATTTTGAAAGGCGGCAAAAATACGATACGCATGTCATACGATGTTGGCATGTCCAAATAACCCATTTGAATTCAGTAGGCCGAGTTCATAATGGCAAAATTAATCTCGGGAGTTTCCGCCAACACAAAGTTCCTCATTTCTCTACTAGAAAGCGCTATAGTGTTCAAGGAGATTAGATATCTAACATCTAACCTCCTTGACTTTCATAGTCAAGGAACAACGAAATTCGACATGCAAGCTACCCTCTGGGTATCAAATAGCAAAGCTTGCACCACCAGGCACCCGAGGCCATACGATATTATTATTATTATTAGCCTCTTGAGGCAAAACTAAGAAGAGAGTGTTTTTTCCGTGGGTTTCCCACTTCTGCTCCAGGAAAATGCCGGGATGGGACCTGACGTAGGCTAAGGCCACGGCCGCTTCCTACCCAAATCCTACCTCAATTACAAATACACACACTAGTAGTCTACAGACATTTCAGTGACACAGGTTATCAGACAACTTCTACACATACCCAAATACACGGGGCTACATGACCTCGATGTCGCAAAGCCTCTAAAATAAACAACAGAAGGCTGATGTCAAGTTACGCATTCGATGTAGGCCTATTCGATCGGAGCAGTTCGCTTGTCATTAATATCGCACATGGTTTAGGAGCAGTTAGGAACAACTCCTCTCCACGCCTAGAAAAAATACGGCAATTTGTACGGAGACGGTAAAATGTGTTCGACATTTTCTTTTTTAATTTTCTTTTTTTTTACTAGGTTGTCACTGCCGTTGTCATGGCTACGAGGGGGCTTACAGCGCGCCACATTCGGTACGGTACGGTAGCGTTCGGTTCGGTTCGGCTCGACTGGAGGAGCTTCGTTCGCGCTAGCTCGGTTTTTAGTTGTGACCAAGCCGAGAGGAAGGGGAACGACAGACGCGAAGCGGCATTCTACAGTCCGCTTTCTGCCATAGCAGACAGGTTCTCACTGAGTTCTCACGTGGTTGCATATTATAACATACACCGGTCGCAGTGAAAATATAGTGTCTTTGTGAATGATATATCTTTTTCATGTGCTAGCATTGAACTCTGAAGAATACCAACAGACAGCAGTGTGTTTAACTTCTGGGAATGAAAACATTTTTCTAAATAGTCGTATTTATTCAGGAGTGATAGGAATTAGGAAATAAATAAGACTCAGAAAGGGAAAGATTTTTATGGAGTGGGGTTGCGTGTTTATTGTCAGATTCTAAAGGTATTCTATAGTGACTTATTTATTGGTGTTATTGGTGTGGAGAAAGAATATTCTCGCCCAACTGAATCCATCTCAGATTGAAAAGAAGCTTGGTCTAACACACGAGAACTTCATTATTTTCTACCCGTACTGAAAGATTGTATTCATAGAAGGAAGAATTGCTGTCGTTCCAGGTCATTCTCTATGGAAAGAGAGTGAAACAACATAAACTTTTCGGTAAGTCACATGTCCTTCGTTATTGAGTAACATTACGAAACAATTAGTTTTCTTTGTTAGCATGCATTTACGTTGAGAGAGAGACGAAAGATTTCACCTGTAAACATAATAATGGTAATTTCTGGCATGTTGTTTATTAACAATAGGATGATTCTCGTTACGTTTCTGTAACTATTGTTTATTTTGTTAGCCGCCTGGCTTGTTCTGACGGTTTTACTGCTAGGTGTACAGTCGGGGAGAACGCGTGGGTTGTAACGCCAGAGTGTGGGATCAATAGACGAGAATTTGGCTTCAGCGATGCTTCCACACTCTAGTTGTTTTAATTAAATTCACATTGGTTTGGATTCTTATTAAGCACATGCTCATGCATATTGTATTGGAATTTCTTTTTAATGATTGTCAGTGCCAATCCATTTGCAGTGACGTAATTACGATAATACGTTGAACTCGACATCTGTTGTAGCCGCTTCTATAGCCTATAATTGGATTGCGTTGTGGAAATTTTCGGTAGGTTTACTAAGTATGAAATTCTTTGGAGACTTCACTTAAGATACTCCCAATTGCGAAGAAGACTTTTTTGTTGCCGTTGAATATCGCCAGATTTATCAGCCTGTTTCTTTTCAATATTGTAGCCATTCTGCCAACCTTAAACTGCCGAGACGTAGCAATATATTTATAAAATTGTAAGAAAAGATAGAAAAGTTTTAGGTTTGTATTCTAACTTGGACAGTAGGCTAACAAGTCATGTGTTGTTGGGCTTTCCCTTTCACACTTGGGCTCGTTCCATTGTGTGATTTTATTAGTGGGCTATTATTTACAATTTGGCTCAAGAGCCCATGTTTCGTTCGGTCGGTTGCAAAATGAATGAATAAATAGCCTATGTTTCTTCTTTCGTGCAAGGTTTGACAGAATGTAAATTGTTATTTTTCTTGAAAAGGATTCACACAAACGGTAGTTTGAAGGAACAGATGCTCTCTGCTCCTTTGCGTCGACATTCTTTGTTACAATTCAGTACCTAACATTTATTCTAGGTTATGCTGTTTCCATTCTGAATTGGGCATTTTTAACCTCCGAAAGAACCATGATTATTGTCTAGAATATGTAAGTTTCGTATGTCTTCATATTTCTTTGTTTTTTAATTTATACCATAGCACCTTTTGTTCCCAAACGCCCCGTGCCGATACCGTCTCGGAGGTCTGTGGTGAAGTCGCGTCTCTCGGCCGCGTAGTTGCCAGATTGCCTATTTTTATATAATACCAGTAGTGTTTTCTGACGTGATATTGTTATCGAACATATAAATAGATCAGGGATTGGAAGAAACAATGGGTATTCTTCCGCGTAAGGGCAGGGGGAGGGGGGGCACGAACCTTGGAAGGCATCGGTATAGTAGAATGGGCCCATGCTTGTTTGGAGCATCGAATTGAGCGCGAAAGTAACTTTCCTTTTTAAATGGCTTGATTATTTTCCTCGGTTATCAATTTCTTTATGTTTTGTACCCCTAAAGACAATTTAATATTATAAGCTTCGGTAGGAGGTTGCCATTTACCATACAAATATTGAAGTACTGTATCCGGATATACTTGATCTGTTCTTTCTTGAGACGACAGCTGGTCAGTTTCGGAGCGGAACATTGATGCTTCGAGACCGGCTGTGGAGAGAGTGGCCCAAGTTACGGCATCGAATCCCGCCGGGCACAGTCAAGTGGCGTTAGAGACTGCTGAAATGTGATTACCGTGGATATTAATTTGACTGGTACCGTTCGTTTCCAGGGGGGTTTCTGACACTCCGTTGTCTCAAAATCACCAGCAACTCATATTATTACTGGTCAGAAACGAAGTATACCGCAGACTTAATGAAGTAGAATCCTTGGACATAGTTGCCTGTCAGCAATCACAATGGAACGGTTTCATAAAATGTCACAATGGTCCTAAAGATGACCGGAATCAAGATGCGAAGTTAGTCGCCAAATCAGACTGTTCCTTGCGGCAAGAATTTCCGCGTACAGGCCATCTTCCTGTAACTAAACACTTTCAAGTCCGCCTTAGGGAAATTTCTGATACCCCGTTGCTTCAAAAAGCACAGTAACTATTATTGATTAGAAACGTAGCCTAGTGACTAACATTCTAGGCCGTCACCGCGGAGGCCGGGGTTCGATTCCCGGTTCTGCCAAGAAATTTAATTCTGGTCTGAGGGCTGGAACGGGGTACACTCAGCCTAGTGAGGCAAAACTGAGGCGGGTTCGATTCATACCTCAGCCATCGTGGAAGTGGTTTTCCGTTTCCCTAGTCTAGTTGAGGCAAATGGTGTCTAACTTGAGGCCACGGCCGCATCCTATCCAAATCCCACCTTAATTAAAAATACACAAACTAGTACAGACGTCACAATGACGCAAGTTATCCGACACACCCAAGTACACGGGGCTACACGACCACGAAGTCGCAAAGCCCCTAAAAAGAATCAACAATCTAAACTATTTTCAGTGTTGTTGCATTGTTGGTTCATGTAGGGGCTTTTTGACATCATAGTCTTGTTACCTCGTGTATTTGTGCATGTAATCTGATAACTTGCGTCATTGGTATGGCTGTATTAGTGAGCCCATCTCTTCTCAGTTAAGCCTCGCGAGGCTGAGAGTACGCCGTTCCAACCCTCAGACGAGAATTTAATTTCTTGGCAGAACCGAGAATCTAACTCTGACCTCCGCGATGACAGTACAGTATTTTTTGTATGGTATGGTGGAAGCTTAGGCTCTCAAAGATTATAAGACGATTGCTTTTAGAGTGTGGGGATTGCACACTAGGATGAACGGGGTTGATACAAATCTTAAATCGATCAATAAAAGAACTATGAATTAATTATCAGACTTCGTGGCTAACCTTTGATTTTTTTTAAACTGCCGACGGATTATTTCCCCTGGTATCGGGGATTTGTTTCCATCGTTAACATCCTTCAGTATGCCTTCCTTGGGAAGGGAAGTAAAGCCGGCGGTCCCACGTCATAGATATAGGGCATGTGAAAGAACCTTCCACTAATTACACTTGTGTGAAGCTAAATTATAAGTTAGGTTTGACTAACGCTCTTAGCAGACTGCGGTGGTATCTAGTAACCAAGTTCAGAACTAGTAGCCTACTAGAAAATGGAACGTCGGCAATCCTACTTGAATTAAAAACAGATAACACACACTAATACAGCCATCACAATTACCACCGGTTATCAGATTCTACACACACCCAAAGTACACGGGGCTACATCACCGCATTGTCGCAGCCCCTAAACTAAGGAACCAACCACCCTTCATTTAATCATCACGACGCGCAGGTCGTTCAGGTGTGTGTAAATTTGAGGCAATATGCCTTTTCTAAGAATACATTTCAACACTATCAATATTGATAACTGAAGGAGGATTTGAAGGCGCCAATCAAAACGACGGAAAATATATTGGTTGTATAGGTCATTATGGTTGAGGAATTAAAAGTGACCGCTTTAATCGGCCCGGATTATCTTGGATTATTTCTAATATTGTCTCAGCTGGAATATCATCTTAAATGTAAGGTGCAAATGTCAATCGAGGTTCATGCTCGTTTTGGCTGGCTACGTGGCTCAGCGGTAACGTTCTCGCTTGCTGTGACCAAGGTTGCAGGATCGAATCCTGGTGAAGCCAGCTGGCATTTGAGGGTGCGCAAATGAGAGGGAGCCGTGTCAGTAGATACTGGCACGTTAAAGATCCCCTTCTGGGCAGGATTCCGGCATCCCGGTGTAGTTAAAAGGGACGTAAAACAAATAACATTGCCATCATGCACGTTTTGGAATAGCCTGTAGGTTGTTAATTACAAATAACACCATGCTTTTTATGCTAACTGCCAGCCCATTTTCTTTAGTCAGAGATGTTGAACTGCTTATTTCTTCAACTTGAATATTTTTTAACCATCAAGTACACGAACAGGTATTTTGAGGCTTAACTATGCAAAATCACATCTGATCAACTTCATAACAATAGAAGCATTTTAAAATATATTATATAAACAATGTAATATTTTGTTAAAACTGTTTGTAAAATAGGACAGCTATTAATTATAACGTAACTTCTCAATTTCTAGAGTGACAGGAGAATAATAGGCTAACTGTTTTATAAGCAGTATGTACTTGATTTAAAACACAACTTATTTTAGCACGTTCAGCGGACTACGAATAGAATTCGTTCCGAAACGTCAACATTATAATTGTCTATTGTAGCATTCTTGAGGAAACAATGGGTTATTTGATTCCACTGAGATTTTTTTATTTACTTTTCTCCCCCCCCCCTCCCTCCCCCCCCCCCCCCCCCCCCCTCTCCTCCTCCTCCTCTTAACCCTTGCTTGGATATGACAGATATACAGCCAGTAACATGTATTCACTTCACGACTGCGCGTGCAACAGTTATACCGTTCACATTTCCAAGGTACTTCCAGTATAAATTTTCAAATTTAACTATTTTTATTCCGTCATTATACTGTGTATTATTTCAACCGGCAGATGTAATCCTTGGGGCCAAGCGCTCTGCCGACTCGGGTTCGAGCGCACAGTCGGCGGGCCTTGAAATGGTTTTCTGTGGTTTCCCCATTTTCAACTCCAGGCAGATGCCGGGACGGTATCTTCCGACTGGTCACGGCCTCTTCCTTCCACATCCTTGACCAGTTTCATTCATCGTAATTCATTTCATCTCTCATGAGGTTGGCGTCAGGAAGGGCATCCGGCCATAAAAACCATCTGCCACATAGCCTTTCATTGCATCTCATCTCCGACCCCGTTAACAACAGGAATGAAAAGGTGTCGGCATTCATAATATTGTATAACCGATAGTAAGAAATGAGCTTTCAAAACAAAGAGAATTGCCTGGTGCAGTGGCATACTGCAAACTAATTTAATAAACATCAACAATTTGTTTATAAATGAATGTTCAAAGAAATGAACAAGACCATAACCTCTACCAAGAACTATGTCGCCTCGAGCCCGCTTGAATGGTAAAACCGGGCCCGTAGTCAGCTAGCCCTTGCCGTCGAATACACGAGAGTGATTTTAAAATGAAAGATCCTAGCACGGTCCCCCCAGTTTTCAAAATTTGCCCTTGCTTCCTTCGCCATCTCCCTCACATTTATTCTTTCAGGCTCCAGCAGAAGCCTGTTTTTTACTAAATCTGTTAATCCTGTTTCACATGAAGTGCCCCTATGTAACGGCATTGAACGTCACTCAGACTGGATGGTTGGCGGCTTCGGTGGCGTAGTTGGTAGCATGCTGAGTTTCAATGCCCAAGGTCGCTGGTTCAAACCCGGCCGAAGTCGTCGGATTTTTTTAAGAGCGTTGAAAATCCCTCAGTATGCCTTCCTTCGGAAGGGAAGTAAAGCCATGTCATAGATTTATTGCATGAAAAAGAACCCTCCACTAATTGCACTTGTGTGAAGCCAAAATTTTTAGGTTAGATTATTTGATAACGCTATATTAGTTCCTACGTTCGCCGCCGGGTGCTGCCTGCGATGGCATCTAGTAGCCTAGTCCGCAGCTAGGTGTCGAGGACGGTAGCATTTGGTAGCAAAAGTAGGAACTACTTGAAAGTATCGTCTGCAGTCCTTACTTGAATTAAACACACTAATGGAACGTCGGCAATCCTACTTGAATTAAAAACAGATATCACACACTAATACAGCCATCACAATTAACTCCGGTTATCAGACAGATTCAACACACACCCAAAGTACACGGGGCTACATGACCGCGTTGTCGCAGCCCCTAAACTAAGGAACCAACCAACCAGACTGGTCGACTTTTAATTACCCATTTTATAAAACTTTAAGGAACTTAATTATTGAAGTTACCCAGATCGAAAGTGAAACAATAATGTTTAATTAGTAGATATGTGGATTGAGTGAAGTTAAGTTTGTACCCTATAACTTAATTGACTTCAACAGAAATAAGTTAAAAAATTCTTACAAACATGGAACTTTTGAGAGAAACGGCAAGGGACAGCCAAATTAGAATGTTAAAGAAAATGTTTTCTTATGGTAACAAAGGTCATTGTAAATGTGTATAATTATTGCACAAGTCATACAATTATTTATATTGTCATTGTTTTGGCTCTTTACGCTTTATCTGCCCTGTGAAATTAAGCTATGTTTTTTTTTTTTTTTTAATGGTACATTCCTCATTTCCAACCTCCTGTAGACAAGGACGCTGAGTGATGAAGATCGTTAGTTCTGTAGTTACTAGGAAGGACTTTCGAATTATTTTGCTTTTGGATGTACAGCTGATACGGAGTCTGTTTTGTTCTCTTCTTCTACTGGAAGTGAAGTGAATGTGGGAATCTGAGCCCAATTCTACGGCCGCCAGGTCGAAAGGAGAGACGGCAAGCCGTCCGAAATGCGGCCACTGTCGGCACCCGACCGTAGGATGCTGGTGGAATAGATATTCGGCCTGAATGAATGAATTAGCGGGTTTGTCTTTCAGCTATGCATTTAAATGGCTGTTAAAAAGTGAAACAAGATTGAAGAATTTTTTCCATGTAGCTTGATGACCAGTTCGTTTTGTTCTTGTTGTTGGGTAAAACTCCATCATTCTAGTTTCTGACAAATTATCTTGTACAGTTCCTGTCCTCCTCGTTGTGTAGTGACAAGCATTCTTGGATGTCACCGCGGAGGCTTGGGTTCGATTCCCAGCTCTGCCCAGAAATTTCAATTCTGGTGTGAGGGCTGGAACGGGGTACACTCAGCCTCGTGAGGCAAAAGTGAGAAGAGGTGGGTCCGATTCCCACCTCAGCCATCCTGGAAGTGGTTTTCCGTGGTTTCCCCAGTTCTACCGCAGACAAATGCAGGTATGGTACCTAACTTACGGCCACGGCTGCCTCCTTCCCCCACACCTGAATTACAAATACACACACAAATGCAGACCGCGCAATAACACAGGTTAGGAGACAAATTCTGGTACACGGGTACCACGGTGTCAAAACCCCTTAAATGAAAGAACAATAATATTACTTTTGATTGCCTGTAGTAGCCTTCCCTCATTACCATTATCCCTCAGGATACTCTTGTATATTTTGTCTTGGTACTGTATGGGATGCCTTTGTTTTTTGTTGTTTGATTCTTCAGACTGGTTTGATGCAGGCCTCTATTCCTCCCTGTACATGTAATTATGCATAGAGAGGTGCATATCATCGAGAATAGCATTACGGCTGTAGTTTCCCGTTGCCTTCAGCCGTGCAGTGTAGCCATTAGTTGGCTAATAATATCAATATCTTTACCGTTTA
Organism: Meconema thalassinum; assembly: GCA_946902985.2. Taxonomy (NCBI): domain Eukaryota; kingdom Metazoa; phylum Arthropoda; class Insecta; order Orthoptera; family Tettigoniidae; genus Meconema; species Meconema thalassinum. The sequence goes on along the minus strand of OX336401.1, from coordinate 77,140,030 downwards.
TAAGACAAGTAAAGAATTAATTTATTCTGGAAAGCTGCTACTCCCCCCCCCCCCCTTTTTTTTTTTTTTAATTACAAATGACACTACTGTCTATTTCCTCTCGTAGCATTTCTCAATAACTTGGCGCATACTAAAAACTAGATCATGACATCCTCGTTGTGGTCTAAAGCCACACTGGTTTTCATCCATCTTACTCTCAGCCAGTGATCGAATTTTTCTTTATACAATGCTTGAATACATTTTGCCCAGGACACTTACCAAAGAAATATGGCACCTACATTTTTGTTGAAGTGTTTTTGTTTTTCTCTCTCAGGGAGCGTGTGGGAATTGTTCATTTTATATCCTTTGGATTTCGGGGAACAGCCTATACTGAAAATATTCCAGCGGACTAGTGTTCTCCTCTGTACCGTATTTGGTTCTCTGCGCCGTTTATTTCTGACGTCAAATTCGTTACAATGCATGGATGCTAACATTCAAGCAATGCTGATATTTAAGTACATGTATATTGGGGAATGGATTGTGTGTTCATACTGTATTTTTTGATGCTGGGGCGACAGTATTTTTTTAAAGTGTGTTTTGCTTCATGAATTTGTACTACACCTACGAATGCTATTTCGGGGTGATAAAACCCTTTTTCCCTAGAACTAGGGTGTCGTCCAGGAGGTCTGGGTTTGATTCCCAGATCTGACAAGAAATTTTAATTCTGGTGTGAGGGCTGGAAAGAAGTACACTCAGCCTCGTGAGGCAAAACTGAGAATAGGTGGGTTCGATTCCCACCTCAGCCATCCTGGAAGTGGTTTTCCGTAGTTTCCCCACGTCTACTCCAGGTGAATACAGGGATGGTACCTTACTTAAGGCCATGGCTGCCTCCTTCCTCCACACCTGAATTACAAATACACACACTAATACAGCCATCACAATAACACATGTATTCACACAAATTCCACACCCACACCCAAATACACAGGGCTATATGAACACAACGTCGTAGCGCCTAAAATAACGACAATACTCGAAATAAGAGCAATCTTATTAGTGAACGAAGGATTCGTGAACAGATTTCAACATTTAATCAAATATTTTCTTGTAAGGGGCATATGATCTTAAAGTTCTGCAGTGGTCAAGCTGTCTGCCTCTCACCAAGGTGGACCGGGTTCGTTACCCGGTCAATACATGTGACATTTTCGAAGTGAAGTGCCAAGTCCTATGAAAATGTATCATTTCATCTGTATTTTAAACTGTCCCGACGTTGGCCTGAAATTGGAAATTAGATATCACGAGGGCTGATAGTGGGGTTGGAAAGGATTTGTCTTCCAATTACGGTAATAGCCTGGCCCCTTGACCTTGAGACATGACGCGTGCAGCTACCTCGGTCGGCATTTTTTTTTTTTCACGGTCAGGATACGTTACTGGTGTCTGAACAATAGCTACTGAGCAATGTTACAAAATTCTCTAGGCGACTTAAGCACCACTAGCCGTGTCTTATCGTAATGACTCAGCAGAGCAAGCAAAAAAGCAATGCAAGAGAAACACACCGACCCATTGGTAATAAAGTTTTACACTGCATAGAATTAGCTTTTCACGGCAGTCTTACAATGTCAGACCGTGAAAAAGAAACCTCGGCTATCACATTAGGTGACTATAAAACAAAATTAATTGTCACATTCTTCTTCTTCTTCTTCTCTTTTTCATTTCTTCTTCTTCAATTTTTTTTATATTTTTTTAAATGGAAGATTGGCGATCAGTATAAACCTAGAAATATTGCTGAGTTTTAGTAGCATATCTGCTGTTTGTTCATAGCTTTTCTAAACAGTGACATGGTATTCAGTCCAAACTACTGGCCTAAGTTCTTTAATCAGGATATTGTTCTTCGTCCTGGACCCCTAATAATTTTTCTCTTGAATAATTACTTGCGATAGGTGAGAATTTCTGAATCCTTGTTCATACGCCGCAGTACTTACACATTTGTGATTTTAGTAGTCCATGGTATCCTTAATATTTTGCCATACGTTCACATTTCAAACGCCATAAGCTTCTTAATTGATACCTGAGTAAGTGTCGGTGATTCAACTCCATAGAGCGGGATACTAATAACGTAGCATCGAAGCTGTCGGGTCCGTAATGCGAGACTTAAATCACGACTAGTCAAAACTTTTCTCATTTTCATGAAAACTGGCCTGCTCAGTTCTGCAGCTATCATTGATTTGACATCCTAAATATTTATGATGAAACCCTTTAAATCCTTAGTTTCAATCTAAATTTACAAGTGAATATTGACTCAAAAGATTTGCTCTTTATTGAAGTTCTGATTTTTGGTTTTCCGTAATTTTTTCTTCTTAAACTTTGTTTCTTGACGTTTCGGCAAGCTATGGACCGCGTTAATTCAACTGCTCCCTTCGTTTGGTTTTAACATTCGCCCAGTAACGCCTCGTGTGTTCCGGATGCTTTTGTTTCCTGTCTTCAGTCCACGTGTTGCCTGTTGTTAGTTTTGGCTTTTCCTGGAAACTCGGGTGTTCTTTTAGTTTCATCTTAAGGGGCGTACGCATCTGAATATCGTATGTAATTCCTACTTCTTTTAAATCCTTTTCTACCCCTGTGAACCACGCTCCCTTGGTTTTCTTACCCAGAAAGTAAGTAAAGATTTTGTTTGACACTCGCATTGGGCTCAGTCTTGATAAATGACCATAGAACACAATCCTCCCCTTTATTGTTTTTTTTTTTTACAAAATAGGTGATGAATTTAAAAAATGCTGACATTCATTACGTTTTTTAAACATGATTTTTACTGCATTAGATGTTACCAATTCAGGCATGAAGGCGAATCTACTGCCGCGTTGCTCAACTAGCCTGATGCGACAGGAATGTGCTGACAAGAACGCCTCTGCCTTGGTGACAGAGTAAGGCCGGAGGGGGAAATGGTAGTCAGCGGTAACCATGGCAATTGGAGTTCCGTGATGCGAATTCAGCCAGCAAGTGAGTCTTCTTTCACCAGTGATTGCTCATCCACATTGCTCTCATTTCAAGCTATCCTGTACTAGGCTATAACAGTTACTGTGCTCGCTGCACGTGCAGTTCGTATATTAGGTAGTGACGAATTGCGTGTGTAAAATGTTTTACATTTGTTTGTTAGTGCAATGACAATTAGCAATAATGATATCTACAAGACGCACCCCCGGTGCAAGACTGTCACGAGTTAAAAACATCAATTTTGAAGTAGGCCTATTTGGTACTTAAAAATGCCTTAAAAACAGCCACAAATGAGATCCTATAAATAGCAATTCTACGGCACTGTCATAACTCAAATGTATATTTTATTAAAACACATAATTATAATCCATGAAAGAACGTCGTATGTTATTGTATAATACTAGACAATGCTAGAAGTTAGTGATACGTTACTTTCACTTTAATAATGTAAATATTTATATGTATCTTATTAGCTCAAAATCTTTAAATGCTTCTCCTACAAAAAGTGTCTTTTTTGACTCCCCCCCCCCCAGGGGCTCACATCTAGTGGGACGTGGGTTGGCGACCACGGGGCCCCAGCTGAGACCGGCATTGCTTCCACGTACTTGTGCCGGGCTCCTCTCTGTCTTCTTTCCTGTCGACCTCACTTGGTCGAGTCTTGTTCTCTTCTGACCCCGACGGTATTAGGGTATCCGAGGCCTAGGGAGTCTCTTCCTTTCCCGCCTTAATTGGCCCTTGTCTCATCTTTCCTGATCCCCTCCTTCTGGGAGGGGTCAGCCTTCTTTTTATTTTCCTGTTATCCCCTGCCTTCTGCTCAAGGCCCTCCAGGAGGTAGGGTGTATGTAGCCCCACCACTTCTGGTGCACCCTCGAAAGTGCTACACCCTCAGGGGCTCACGGCTGGTGAGTTCGGGAGTTGGCGACCCCGAGGGATTCCTGAGCTGGGTCCTGTTTCTCCCTCTTGGCCCTTATCTGTGGGGCGGACCCTCTCCTCTTTCACTTTCCTGTTGTTTTTCCTTTCCTTATATTTCCTTTTCCCTTTAAGATTCCCGCACTGTTATTTTTTGCATCTCCACTCCATTTTGTGGTTGTTTTCAATCTCCGTTGCATTTTGTAAGTCTTTTCGATCTACGTTGCATTTTGTGAGTGTTTTTCAACCTCGATTGCATTTTGTAAGCATTGACAATCTAAATTGCTTTTTAGTAAGTCTTTCAATATAGGGGGATCATTTAGTGAGTATTTTGAATTTCAATTGCATTTTGTATTTTCAACCTACATCGCTTTTTTGCAAGTAGTTAATTCTCAATTGCATTTTTGTGGGTATTTTGAATCTAAATTACATTTTGTCAGTATTTTCAATCTAAATTGCATTTTGTAAGTATTGTCCATCCAAATGAGAAGTTTGAATCTACCATACATATTGTAAACAATTTCAATTGCATTTTGTGGGTCTTTTGAATCTAAATTACATTTTGTATGTATTTTCAATCTCATTTGCATTTTGTAAGTATTTTGATTTCACTTGCATTTTGTTGGTATTTCGACTATACGTTGCATTTTGTACGTATTTTGATCTTAACCTACATTTTGTACGTATTTTTCAATCTATTCCTTTTGTGAGTATTTTCGTTCTAAATTCCCTTTTGTAAGTATTACTGCTCTCCATTTTGTGAGTAGTTTCAATCGGAGTTCCTTTTTGTAAGTATTTTCCTTCTCTTTTAATTTTCGTTCTGGTTTCCACTTCATTGACATTTTTCGCTATCACCCAGACCATTAGGGGCCGATAACCTAGATATTAGGCCCCTTAAAACAACAATTATCATCATCATCTTTTTGACTTGTGGCGGTCATTCGTCAGGGGTGCGATTGTCTTGAGTGTGCAGTTTGTTGGAAACTCCATTTTCACGTTGCAAAGATGAAGACAAGCGGGATTTACCGTTACGAAGCCATTACTTGCTTTGGAAAAAATCATGTCCCTAGTCATTATACATCTCATCCGGAATGAATAGAGGTTATAGAGATAGTCACGGTAATAATAGAGAATCGCATCATAGGTGCAGATGAGCGCGATGTTTTACCCCTTTAAACATTAATCAGGATAATCACCATCAGCACGAAAGGAAAGCGTATAAAGCAATCAGTCAAAAATGGGCAGGAGGAGAAGAGAGACCTTGCATAATAAACTTCACTTTCCGGAAGGTAATGTTGTAACACGGCATTACGCGCGCGAACCGTGACTAACGCTGCAATTCAGCAACCAGACCTTTAGATTATTCTATCTCACTAACACCGTAAAACAGTTCGTGTGCACAGTCAATTTTCAAGCAGCACGCACCTGAAAATTGGGAAAACAGTCACATCCATAACTCATATACATGAAATCTAGTGGTACGATACGGCACCAGTTGATGACACATTTGTCTGATTTGTTTTCTGTTTTCGCAAGAGTAGTTGTAAGGTTTTGTTGAATCATAATAAAATAACTTATATTTTCACAATAATTTATTTATTTATTTAATTTATTTATTTTTAATTATTTATTACAAAAATACATGACAAGGATCATCACTGCCCAAGAATCCTTATGACAAAGTTTAATAAATTAGGAAATTAATACCGTACGGTAAATCAATAAATTATTATTCTTAAGTAAAGGGTTCAAACCCGGCCGAAGTGTCAGATCTTTTTAAGAGCGTTTAAATTCTTCAGTATCCCCATCCTGCGTAGGATTCGTCGCCCCTTCGGATGACTTGGAGCTTCGGAAAGACGGAGAAATCTGGCGGCGTTAAGATCTGGAGAATATGGAGGATGCTCCAAAGCAGTCATATTTTGCCTGGGAAGGTAATTTAGTACCAAGACTGGCCGATGTGCAGGCGCAAAAGGTGCCAGTTGTTTTGTGCCCATTTTTCCGGATTATTCCTTCTCACGGTGCCCCGGAGGTGAAGAGAACGTCGACGTACATTTCTCTATTTGGAATAAATTCATAGTGGACAAGTCCCTGAGCGTCAAAGCAGACCTTTCAACATAACTTGTACATCTTGAAATGTCCTTAGGATTTTTTGTTTGTTTCCGAGGAGACGTTCTGATATTCCATCACTTGTCTGACGTTCAGACACTGGGTCGTACAAATAGTACCAAGTTTCATCTCCAACGATCATGTTCAAAATATCACAGTTTTGATCAGCCATACTGATAAAGTCTCCAGCAAGAACCATTCGCCTTTCTTTGTGTTCAGGAGCCAACATTTCCGGGACTAACATTTTGATATCACATTTTTAGAAGTTTTTTTTTAACACTCCCGAAGGAAATTCCAACCTCTGCTAACAGTTCTATAATAGTCTTTCGTCGGTCCTCCCTAATTACAGCTTGCACACGCTGAATGTTTGCTTCAGTGATTGAAGATGAAGGCCGGCCGGAGCCCTAGTCGTCTTCGATTATCATACGACCTTCATAAAATCGTTTATGCCAGGAATAGACCTGCGATATTTTTCATCGCCGCTTCACCACACACCTCTTGAAGCAATCTCAGTGTATCAGCAGGAGATTTGTGTAGTACAACACTAAATGTGATATTTGCGCGTTGTTGTGTATCCCTCATCCTAAAATGCGACGAAGAGACAAACGACAATAGCGCTAACAATAACAATGACCATGGCCATGAAACTTTTGCGGAATTGACTTTATGAATGCTACCAATACCTGAAATAAAAATATCTCACATGGCGTTATTAATTTCGGCGAATTCCGGAAACGTTTTGATCTTAGTGGTATTCCCTGCAGGATGAACAGTAGCGGCTTCGGTGGCGTAGTTGGTAGCATGCTGAGCTTCTATGCCCAAGAACGCGGGTTCAAACCCGGCCGAAGTCGTCGAATTTTTTAAGAGCGTTAAAAATCCCTCAGTATGCCTTACTTCGGAGGGGATTTATGGCATGTTAAGAGAACCTTCCGCTAATTACACCTGTGTGAAGCTAAATTGACTTATAGGTTATTAAACAATGCTCTTAAGGTTCCTTCAGGTTAAACCACGCTCTTAAGGTTCCTACTTTCGTCGCCAGGAGCCGATTGCGGTGGCCTCTAGTAGCCAAGTTCTGAACTAGTAGTTGTTGACGGTGGCGTTTGGCGGCAAAAGTAGGAACTACTTGAAATTCAATGTCTGCCGTCCTTATTGAATTAAAAACAGACTAGCGGACCCGTGCGAGATATCTCGCATGTTCATAAACCACACTTTCCCAAATAGGTTTATAATGAGTCACTTAAGGAGGAAGGTTATGTTTTTATTTCAACCAAATGATTATAGAACACTATTTACATGTCAGGATAAAGGAAAGACCTCAGAATGTTAACATGACATGAAACAGGCGTCACAGCGGCCCGTGGACAGCAATTATGGAGCGTATTTTCCTACATCAACGGTGTTTGCAAATCGCACACTTCGTACATTTTTTTTAAAGTCATTTTTTTAAGAAATTATTGATATTTATGAAATTATAGTGCAATAAGTCACTGCTAATGTCTATTCTCTTTCATTTGAATGCTCATTTGTCATGATCGGTCGCTTGTGAGCGCTGCAGGACGGATGCATAGTACTGAAATAATATAGACCTATATGATGATAACACGTACTAATACAGACATCACAATTAAGACCGGTTATCAGCCAGATTCTACACACACCTAAAGTACACGGGGCTACATGACGCGTTGTCGCAGTCCTAAACTAAGGAACCAATCAACCAACCAGGATGAACAGTGGAACAGGACTTAGGCTGATTTTGGAAGGTAGAATAAGACTTTTGATAACGTTGATTGGAGTAGGTTGTTTGACAATTTGAAAACGTATGGAATAAAGTTCAGAGATATGAGAGTGCTCTACGATTGTACCAAAGCCAGAGAGAGCTGAAGGACATGAGAGAGAAGGTGGTATTCAGAAAGGCTGCAACTTATCACCCATACTTTTCAATTTGTACATTGAACAAGCAATGAAAGAAATTGGAGAAAAATTCCAAGTAGGAGTAAAGATTCAAGGAGAAATAATTTAAACTCGGAGATTTGCTGATGACGTCGTCATGTTAGCCGACACACCAGAGGATTTGAATGAGTTTTTTAAATGGTATAGATTCTGCCTTGAGGAACGAATTCATGATTAAATTAAATGAATGTAAAACAAAAATATTTGAATGCTGCCGAAAGAAATCAGAAACCCCTATGGACATCAAATTGGCAGGTTATTTTATTTATCTGTAGCCAGGGGCGGATCTAGGGGAGGGCGAGCAGGGCGACCGCCCAGGGCCCCGCGGTCCCGGGGGGCCCGCGCCATGGATTGTTTTAAATATAATTGATTAATTAATCATACTTTTCAAACTAATTTATAATTCATATTCTTTTCTCAGTGCAGCTATGATCTCCCGTGACCGTTTAGCAAGTTTAGATTTCAGTGAAATGATGGAAGACTTCAGCCGGGAAAAAAGTCGCAAAGTAATATTTTAATATTTCATAGTTAATCTTCTTCAAGGGGACATAAAGGTTTCTTTCATATTATTTAAAATATATACTGTAGTGTATTAAAAATATTGTCACTATTCTTTATTTTATTATTACAAAACCATTTTTCATTTGATTTGATTTCTTTTTTTATTTCCTATTGTTTTGGGCCCCACCTTATCATATCGCCCAGGGCCCCGCAAGGCCCGGATCCGCCACTGTCTGTAGCTGCTTCCAGCGGTCACCCTTCGGGTGAGCTACAAGTTCCGTTCAATTTCAAGTAGTTCCAACTTTCGCTTGCAGATATCAATGATACCTAGTGATGAACGTTGGATAGAGCGTTCCGACGAAATTTAACATAACTGAGCTTCACACAAGTTTAGTTAGTGGAAGAATCTTTTACATGCCACAAATCTATGACATGGGACCGCCGGCTTTACTTCCCCTCCGAAGGAAGGCATACTGAAGAATTTTTAACGCTCTTAAAAAATCCGACGACTTCGGCCGAGTTAGAACCCGCTATCTTGGGCACAGCAGTTCAGCATGCTACCAACTACGCCACCGAAGCCGCTAATTGGCAGGTGAAAAGCTAAAGGAAGTAGGAGATTTCTGTTACTTAGGAAGCAAAATAACCAGAGATGGACGAAGCTAAGACGATATATGCATTTCTACAGTTAGAAGGAATCGAATATATATGGTAGTGAAACTACTGTTGGTGCAGCAAGAAAAGAGAAGCGTTTGAAATGTGGTGTTACAGTAGAATGAACAGATTGGTATATAGGGTTACAAATGAAGAGGTATTAAGAGGTTGGGAGAGAAGAGATGTTTCTGACGACGACGACTACTACTGATGACACATACTAAGACACCCAGGAATAGCAAAGGAAGGAAGGGTCGAGGACAAGAATTGTAGGGGCAGAGCAAAGATTGTCTCGGATATAGGGTGTGGTAGCTATATAAAGATGAAACGATTACTTCAGAACAGGGAAGTATGGAGACATGCATCAAACCAGTCAAATGACTGAATACTCAAACAACAGCAACAACAATTTTAATACAAAAACATCAACATTTTATAATCCAAATAAAAATGTAGATTACTACAGTCAAACTTAGTTAATCTAAGTTTTTAAATTTCAAAATCTTGAATAATTCTCATTTATCACGCGGTCCCTTTACATTCTTATAGCCTACATGTAATGAAAAAAAAAAAAAAAAAATCCACAGCCTGCTTCCAGTTTTCGACCGGGTCAGGAATGGAATGTATGAAGCCCCCACCTAGCGGCGAAGATATGAACTGTGCCGGCTGCCGAGGCCTGACGCACTCCTCTGGGGCAATGATTAAATGAATGACAAATGAAATGATAGTGGAGAGTGTTGCTGGAATGAAAGTTTGACAGGGAAAACAGGAGCATCCGGAGAAATACCTGTCTGCCACCGTTTTGTCCAGCACAGATCTCACATGGAGTGACCGGGATTTGAACCACGGACACAGTGGTGAGAGGCCGGCGTGCTGCTGCCTAAGCCACGGAGGCTTAACATGTAATAATAACAATAATAATAATAATAATTTATCTTATTCAAAAGGTGAATGAAATTAATGTAAATTGATTTTTGTAAGGAAATGGAGGAAAATAATCTGATATGTGATAGTTATATGAGGATTAGAATAACACGATCCAATCTAGAAAGTGATGCGACAAATTTTTCCTTCGACCTGTAATACTGTGTTTTTTCGTTCCATAGGTTTGTATAAAATAACTTATCTAGTAAGATCCAATGTAAAATTTAAGAAACGAATATTCGAGAATGGCATACAAGCCGAAATGAGATCCGTATTTAAGGACAGTCTGAATATCAATTTTATATTCTATGGGTCTATCAGTGCATTGAGACTGTAACTATACAACCATTCGCATGATTAATAATATAAAATTGAATTCACATTATCGATGAAATTAAGTACTTAATATGAATCTGGTGTTAATATTTCTTCTGATGATATCCAATTGTTGTTGTTGTTCATTTAATGGGCTTGTGACATCTTGGTCATCAGCCCCGTGTAGTTGGGCTAGTGTTGAACTTATCTGATACCCTGTATTTATGTGATGACTGTGGTAGTGTGTGCAACTCTATTATGGACAGGGATGAGGCAGGTGCCCCGAGACTTGAAGTAGGGTACTATCCCGGCATCTTTATGGAGGGAATGTGGAATCAACCGGGGGATGACCACACTCAGGATGGCCGCTGTCAGAGCCGGGATTCGAATGTACGATATCCGGATTTGCTGCAGCTGCCCTCGCAGCCGATCTAATTATTCCGGTTTCAACGGGGTGGGGATGAGATGCGGTGTATTTCTGTATGGCGAGTGGTTTTTACGGCCGACGTCAACCTGGTGAAACAGTAACCCACATTTTAACAGAATGTGTGGATCTTGCTGACTTACGAAGAAAGCTTGGTTTGCAGATGACACTCCAACTTATATTAGCCGATGAGGCGGTGGCTGCTGATCTCGTCATTCGCTTTATAAGTGAGAGGGGTTAGGGCCAGCAATCTATATTTTCCAGTGTACATTGACTCAAAGGCTTGTTATTATTTGAATACTGAATGTTTTGTTTATTTCGTAATTTTTGTTTATGTTATAACTTAATTTTTTTTAAATTATATTTCGGTCTTTTGTAATTTAGGTGTCCACCTCAAAATTTTAAATTCCATTCCAAATTTGTATACGTTAATCTGTGTTAAGAGGTGCAGATGGCCTCGTAGTTCCGCCCCTTAAAACATCAATAACGAACAACCTGGTGAAAGGAGTTAATGAGATGGTCAAGGAGCATTTTCCTCGAGACAAATGAAAAACCATCTCAAGGACGGCCGATGGTGATGTTCGAATCCACTCGTCTGTCGAGTCCGGAGCGTCCCATAGCCTCGTGCCTTTGCGCGCGTTGCTACCACGGTCGGTCTACAATGGTCAGGTAATATGATAGTTTTATTTATCGAACAGAACGGAACAAATCTACTGTAGTTCCAGTAGCTTAGTCAACACTGGCAACCACTGGAGCATATCTGACGCAAGGTCAGATAGACCGGAACTGGAAGAAACTGCCTCAAGGTACCGTATTCATATCCGGCTGACAGTCATAGTTCACCGTCTTAATACGCCAGACACAAGCTGCCTATTTGAACTGTTTAAAATGTATGTATCAAATAGAAATGAAAAATGGCGGCCAAACAAATATGAAGTAAAAGAAGAAAAACTCTTCTCTGTAAAATGGGAGGGAGTATGATACTAAAATCAGCATTTCAAAGACGAAGGTTATGTCGGTAGGGAAGAAACTCAAGAAAATAGAATGCCATAGAAGGAACTAAATTGGAGCAGGTGGAACTTTTTAAGTAGCCTACTTGGGCTGTGTATTCTGTCAGGATGGTGGAATGGGGAAGGAAATAGAGTCGAGATGTAGAATAGCCTATGCATTGAGTTCTCAGTTACGATCTACAGAATTCTGCAAGAAAGAAGTTAGTGTAGCGACGTAACTCTCCCTACATCGCTCAGTACTTTGACCGACCTTCAGGGTGTCTACTATTCTGAATTTTAGTTTTACAAGGTGCAACCTTGAATAATTGGAAATTAAGCATTTAAATTTTGATAGGGGAGAAGAGTATATTCTGGTGATGATTGTTGTAGATATATGTTCGTACTGACATTAAATCGGCAAGCTCTCATTTCTTGCGAGACAGTTTTAAAAAAGGTTTATATTTCCGCCTGAATCAATACTTAATGAAAGCATTATTAACAAACTTGTTCTTGGAAACGGTACATGTTTCAGGGACTAATGAACAGTTTTTGTCCCCTTCATCAGCCAAATATAATGCATTAAATGAACTAAGAGCTTTATAATAATTTCAGGCGGAAATGTAAACCTTTTTTAAAACTGTATATGCCCATCAATACGGAACCATTATGAGTGATTTAAATCATAGAATGCAAGATAGAACATACAGATTACGCGTAGACTGTGTATTTGTATATAAATGTGTAACTGTATGGTTTTTGATAGCATTACTATTCACGAGCTACTTTCAATATTCGCAAGTACAATAGTTTTTCTGAATGAAAATTGGCAAAATCTGTTTTTGTCTTTTCAACTTTGTCATGCTACTCTTCGAATTGTTCAAGCACTTTTTGAAATGCTCTCTAAGTACAAACTCTGTATTATATATTTATTATGGTCGCTACTGTTACTCAGGGAATTTTCTGATTTATCCTGGAAATATCAGGGAATTGCCAGGGAAATCTGTTAGTTGGTTTTGGTAGACATCCTGGACCTTGCTGTATGAAACGAGAGCTTGGTAGATTCAGGATATCAGAAACATAAGCTAGAGGTGACTGATATGAGGGTGTAGAGATTTGAAGCTATTATTTTTCGGTGTTGCCTATACAAAATTGTCATTTTTTTGTTCTTCAGTCGGTCAACACTATTGTGCCCAATGAATGGGCGAGTTACAAGATAAACACACTCCTGGAAAAAAATCTATGTATTAAATAGATTATCACAATTAATGTGCACGAAATGCCCGCCTCCCACCTCCCCAAATATCGACCGAATTAACATGCACAATTACTATTGTGACTTCTAATTAATCGCAATTAAACTTAATGGGGCAATGTTCCTGGAGGCACATGCAATTTCGTTTATCTGTGCACGCAATGCCCTTCCCAAATATCTACCGAATTAACATTTTCAATTACTACTGCGACTACTAATTATGTGTTGCTCAACAACAGTTAAATGCACCTCCTGTTCGCTGCATAAACAATCGTGAGCTCCTCGTAAGAAGCTGTAGGGAAAGAGGAGAGGGTCCGTCCTCATGTCAATGGTAAAGGGAAGAACGGACCCAGCTCATTAAACCCTTGGATTCGGCAACTTCCAAACACACCAGCTGTGAACCCATCAGGGTGCACCATGCATGGCTGGGCCACACACCTGCCTCCTTTATGGCCCCATGCAGAAGGTAGATAGCATGACTGAAAAGAAGAGGGCTGCCCCCTCGAAGAGTGAGTGTACCCCGTTCCAGCCCTCAGACCACAATTAAATTTCTTGGCAGAGCCGGGAATCTAACCAGAACCTCCGGGGCGACAACCAAGCCTCATGAGGAAAAAAAGAGGGATTGATTCCTACCTCAGTCATCCTGGAAGTGGTTTTCCATGGTTTCCCCACTTCTACTTCGGGCAAATGCTGGGATGCTTCCTGACTTAAGGCCACGGCCGCCTCATTCCCAATCATATCCCCAATTTACAAATACAGTACATACACTAGTACTGCCATCTCAATATCACAGGATATCACACAAATTAAATGCATTGGGCTATGTGACGTAGTCCCTAAAATTAGCAACAACAACTCAACTGTTTAGATAAAATTCATTGTGTAACATACAATAAAAGTAATTTTGTAGTTTTACCGTTAATCTCGAGATCATGAGCTGCGGAATCTACCTTTTTACGTGGAATACGAACCACGGGACATGGCATTTCACTTTGAAAATCTCATATGCATTGACCGAGAATCGAATCCGGTCCCCTTAAGTATACCAAGTTAAAAATGAAAACCAAAGAGAACATATGAGGGTACATGTCGACATAATTTCAGAACTTTTTATTGAAGATTCCTGTAATCAAGTTTTATCAGATCTGAGGTTAGAAGAATGCAATTTTGCGCTATTAAAGAAGGTGGGAGGGGGGACAAGCAAATTTTGGAGCTTCTGACATTAGTTCACTTAGCTGAGGCCAGGGACATTTTTCTGTTTTTTATAAACTACTATAATGCATAAATCCTGGGTTAGTGTCCCGTGCGTCTAAAGGTAGACAAGGTGGGAAGTTATTTGTATGATTTAAAGCGCAGTTTGATTAATTCTAGGTGATTTAGCAGCGCATTCATTCATTTATTCCAGCGATCTGAGAGCGTCGTGCTCATTGTCTGCCGCAAGGGGGCGTGTAGGATGGGGAGCGGTGGGGGGTTGCCACCCGCACTTCACTTTGTGTGAGACCCCCTCCCCTCCTATCATATAATTCATCCCCTTTGTCTGCTTATGAGCGTACTTCACAACGCACATGCCTTCCAGTTAGATTTCATCCTCACTTCATGTGTGCCTTCCAAAATACAATACCGTCTTTAAAAACTTTCCGCTGTCATTACGAAGCTCATTGGTACATTTCTTTTGTGTGGTCATTGAAGGAACGCAAATTAATTAATTCCAATACTTTTCCTTGTTCTATTTATGACGCAATTCGAGTAACTTGTCCCTAGTGTTGTAATGGATGGCGTGAATAACCGAGCAAGGAATCTCGTTGTGCTTTTCGTACCAGTTTTCAATAATTATATTAAGGTCACCGGGATGTTTGCTCATGTACGAGACTAATTCAGAAAGTAATTTTCCCTATTTTTGTTTTGTTTTAAGAGAACTTAGTAGGCTAATATGTGAAACTTTATTGGCTATTTTTCGACATAAGCACCAAACGAATTGAGACTTTTGTCATAGCATGGTATCAACTTTTGTAGCGCGTTCGGTGGCGTAGTTGCTAGCATGCTGAGCTTCTATGTCCAAGATCGCGGGTTCAAACCCGGCCGAAGTCGTCGGATTTTTAAGAGCGTTAAATATACCTCAGCATGCCTTCCTTTGGAGGGGAAGTAAAGCCGGCGGCGCCATGTCATAAATTTATGGTATGAAAAAGAACCTTCCACTAATTAAAATTGTGGAAGCAAAAAATTGTAGGTTAGTTTGATAACGCTCTATTAGTTCCAACGTTCGCCACCGGGTGCTGACTGCGATGGTATTTAGAAGCCGCTTAGGCAGCTAGGTGTCGTGGATGGTAGCATTTGGTAGCAAAAGTAGGAACTACTTGAAAAATATAATCGTCTGTAGTCCTTCTACCTGCCAGATAACACACACTAATACAGCCATCACAATTAACACTGGTTATCAGACATATTCTACACACAGCCAAATTACACGGGGCTACATGACCGCTTTGCCACAACCCCAAAACTAAGGAACCAACCAACTTTTGTAGTCCTGTGTCATAAAAGTTTGCCCCCTGCGAATGTAACCAGCGTGCGACAGTCGCCTTCAACTATTCGTCAGTGTGAAAATGCTCGTGTCTTGTGGGGTTTCGCCTAGGAACTCCCAAGTCAGGCTCTTCAGCGTGCTCTCAGGGACAGTGCTTCACATTAATTTTCATAGACTTATTACATATAGGCCTACACATAGTAAATAATAGCAATGAAATTAATTATAATTAACAGTATATACCCGGATCTACAGAATCCATAATGATTTTCATCCCACTTCAAGTCACAACACATTTTACGAAAGTCAAAAACGCAGAGTGATTTCAAGCCTGTAGAGAAACTTCAGATGCACTGCATTCCGAGAATTACTCACATTTTAAAAATTGACTTGTGGCCAGCTTTTTGGCCAAATACCCCTCTGTGCGATATCATCGCCGGGATTCGAATCTCCGATCTCGGAACTTGCTGCAGCTGCCCTCGAGGCCGTGGTGCACGGTTTAACGAGCATTGATACGGCGCTGTTTTTAGTAATTAAATAGAAAAAGGAGGGTCAGATGTCGACGATTTGTCAATTTTTAATATTGTTTTAAATATTGGCAGTTTCTTTACATTCGATTGAAGTTCCTCGGTGTGAGCATTTCTAATGGAAATTAACTTTCGGTTATTTGGTTCTATATGAAATGGTTAATTGCTTCCCCTGTCAATATGCGAAACGGATATTTCTAATATATCCAAATATCATGGTATCATCTGCATGCATACTGTATATTCTGCTATGTATTTATTCAGCTAGAGCTGTAATGCAAATTAAAAATTTATAAAAACACCATCCTCAATTCCCATTTACTCAAACTAAATTGACACATTAATGAGTTGCATTAACATTTATCCCAAGCTTCTAAATAAAAGTGTATTTCATTTGCAAAAACGGTCTAATAACTTCCACATAATACAGGTGTCCAATAATGATAAAGGGAGTTATTCAAAATTACACATAAACCTGCGTATTATGTGCTCTCTACGATATACACGCTGTAGTCTAATTCCCAACACTTTTAGGATAATGAATGAGACTCGCACAATTTGTTGTTTTTTGAGTCTTCAGTCCTTGGACTGGTTTGATGCAGCGCCCCCATACCTCACTGTCCTGAGCTAATCGTTTCATCTCTACATAGCTACCACACGCTAATTCGGAGGCAATTTGTTTAACGTATTCTAACCTTGGTCTACCCCTACAGTTCTTATCTTCTACCCTTCTTTCCATAATTAAGTTTGCTATTCCTGGGTGCATTAGTAGGCCTATGTGTCATACCAACCTATCTCTTCTCTTCTCTTCATTAGCAGTCGCCAGTGGGCATCTCTCCTCTCCCACTCGTCTTATTACCTCTTCATTTGTTACTATATCAACCCATTTGATCTTCATCAGTCTCCTGTAACACCACATTCAAATGTTTCTATTCTTCTCCCCTGTGCGGCACAAACATTCAATGTTTCACTTCCATATAGCGCCACGCTCTAGACAAAGGGTTTCAAAAATGACTTCCTCCTAATACCTAAATCTACTGTCGATGACAACAGATTCCTTTTCTGTAGATATGCTTTCCTTGCCTTAGCCAACCTACTTTTTATATCCTCTTTGCTTCGTCCATCACTGGTTATATTGCTTCCTAACAGAAGTCTCCTACTTCCTTTATCTTTTCACCTGCCAATTTGACGTCCATGGGGGTTTCTGATTTCCTTCGGTTGCATTCCAATATTTTTGTTTTACATTTATTGCACAATTATCTTACCGTATATTTTTTATCCATCTCGTGATGCAGTGACCTGCCAGTTCTAAAGCTTTTTTAAGGTTAATTAGTAAATCAGCAATTAGTCTGTTTTACATCTACTGCTCTTTCTACATCGTTAAAACTTCAGGAACGTCTCTGTTGGGAAAATAAAAGTAGTCATTTTCCATCAATAAATTCATGTCTTCTGGTGCCTTTCCGATAGCAGATTGATATTAATGGAAATGCGATTTGGGAGTTAAGTTCTATCTTCGGTTTTGTATATTGGGAACACCCTAGAGACTTTACAAGCTTCAGGAAATACACCAGTTTATTTATTACTTAGCAAATAGCAGTCTTTCAGAATAAATCCTTTACTTGTCTAAGGGCCGGTTCAACCATCTCCGGGCAAGGGACCAGGCAACTTGCCCGCGGAATAAACTGAGATTTCCGTTTGAACATCAGCAGGTAGTGCTGCCAGCGGGATAGATATTGTCATTTAGACTTTCACGGCCCGTGTTATTCTGTTAAGATTAGGCAACTCCTGCGACCAACTAAGGACAGTTTGCCTAAATTGCAACAACCGGGTATCTACAGAGTCCCCTGTACTTGTGGCAAGGTTTACATCGGGCAGACTTCGAGAACAATATGCACTCGCATTAAGGAACATAATAGATGTATCAGGCTCATTCAACCTGATAAATCAGCTGTTGCCGATCATGCTTTAACACCTGGCCATGATGTCATGTTCCAAGGAGTGGATGTTCTTGCCCGTATAAAGCAATATCGTCCCAGAATCATCAGGGAGGCGGTTGAAATACGTAAACACCCAGATAATTTCAACCGCGACACCGGCTACAATCTCAGTGAATCCTGGCTACCTATTATCAGAACCCTGAGAAAGTAATTCACTGCTGCTTTCCGTTGTCCCTAACATGGGGCTATAATGGCGTCCATCTTTGGGCACCTTCTATATGTTCTTCGTTGCTTTCTCTTAGCAACATTGTCGTATTCCAGTTTATTCCTGACGATGAAAGACATGGTTTCTTTCGAAACGCGTCGAATTTCAATATAATAAAACACGGCATAAGCCCAAAATTTCAACATTAGGGATAGATATTGTTTGTTGGGTGGTGTAAACTGTCGGCCGCTCCGAGAGGCCGATAGAGCTTTGCCCGCCGGGGAACGCTCCAAAATGGCCGACGAACGTTTGCCTTACGCGTAATTTAGATGATTTGCGGTTTTCTGTTTAATACAGCCACAAAAGCAATGAACGTTCCATGTTATAAATAGTATCTTGCATCTTCAAATAACTTAATAATATTTGAAGCATTCATCTTGTTATCATTTGGTTATATACTTGTAAACACTGCAATGCATGCATGTCATCGTGGTCTAGTGGTCAGCGCTGGTCTCTGTTGACCTTAACGTGGCAGGTTCGACCCTTATTTTTAATTGATACAGCATGAACCAAATAACACCACTTAGAATAGGTATAGTGCGCATTTTGTTTACAAGCATATTTATGTTTTAATTCTACATTTAAGAAAATGAAAGTTCGCCTTATTATGGAAGGTTTTTTGGGTATTTTAGATCTTCTCCCTGTAGACGAAGATGAATATTTGATTGTCAGTATCATTGTATCTCTGCCGTGACCCTGGTCAACAAAGAGTTGGTGAAATATCTGGCTACACGATCTCACGTATTTATATCTTGGCTTCCACGTCCTACATCCTTTTTTACTCCGCAAACTATAATAATCCTATTAACATAACAGTACATTAATGTGCCAATGACTATAAATAGATGTGAAACGGAAGGGTTCCGTTCCGTATGCTATAAAACAATGGTTTGGAAGTGTTAACTTGCTGAATTGTAACATTGTATATAGGTATATATCTCAGTCCTACTGAAACATTCACTATGAATGATTTTAACTGATAATATTTGAATAATAATGCACTGGTAATAAATAAGAACGGAGGCTTGATAAAAACACTTTCCTATTACAGATATCGAACTTCAAATCTCATGCTCCGAAGCAATCGACTCGAACCGCATAGCCACTCTTATCATTACGTCCGTATCATATTAAGCTCTATGAACAAGATGTACTCTTTTTTATATTACAATAGTTCGTTAATATTATAATAGGCTACTGTGATGTGACGAATTCACCACATTAGGTTACGACAAATATCTTTGTTATGGGAGTAGGCCTAATAGGACACATCTCAACTCGAACTACTCCAAACTTCAGATAATGAATTCTTAGCTGCTGGCACCGTGGAGATTCTGAGGACTGGAACGGAATACACTCAATTTCGTGAGGCAAAACTGAGACGAGGTGGATTCTATTCCCACTTCAGCTATCTTAGGAGTGGTATTCCGTGGTTTCTCACTTCTGCACTACTGTCGACCAAAGTATTATGTGCACTCGAGTTTGAAGGTTGTTTGTGAAGTAACCAATAGGCCTACATAAAATCCAATAACATCATAATTTTCGTCGTTCTATTTTTCATGTAGGTGTGGAATTTTGAATTTATATTTTAATATTTTTTTTATCGCAGTTGGAACACAAAAAGTGCTCGTGTTTAAGCGTGTTTCAGCCATGAGTCACACTTAAGAATGAATATCTCAAAACTCCCTCATCAGATCGAATCCAAATTTTAACACAATATTCATTGGAATATTGTATAACTGGTTTATTAATTTCATAATTTTGTGTGTTCAAGAAACAAAGTTACCGGTATCATTTTTCTAAGGTAACTTTTTCTCGGCTAGCTGCTAAACGGTGTCTTATTTTCCCATACAAATACAAACCGATATAAAATAAGTGAACTAATTTACGTATTTCAGTCATACAGCATAACCTTTGGATGTATGAGGATTACTACGCGACCAAGAACTATATTTTCCAACCAGCCCGAGCCGAGAAAAAGTTTCCTTACAAAAATAACAACTTTGTTTCTTGGACACACAACATTATGAAATTTAATAAACCAGTTATACAACATCCCAATGTAGGCTATATTGTGTTAAAATTTGGATTCGATCTGATGACTGGGTTTTGAGATAATAATTCTTAAATGTGACGCATGGTTGAAACGCGCTTAAAAACGGGCACTTTTTGTGTTCCAGCTGCGATAAAAAAATATTAAAATATAAATTCAAAATTCCAAACCTACATGAACTAAGGTAAAATAGAACGACGAAAGTGATGATGTTATTGTATTTTAAGTAGGCATATTGGTTACTTAACAAACAACCTTCAAACTCGAGTGCACATAATATTTTGGTCGACATTAGGCGAAGGCCACGGTCGACTCCTACTTGAACCTAGCCCCAATTACAAATGCACTAGTACACCCATCACCGTTAGTTAGTTATTGAGGTGTTAAGGGTCGTAACTACGAGGTCATCTGCCCCTGACACCCATCACCGTGACACATGTTATCAAGACATATTATACACACACAAGAATACGGAGCTACAGGGTGATCTAAAAGCTACTCAACTCATGGAGGTTCTATAATGTTGAAAATGAGCACCATCTACAGCTTCATACTTGTGCACCATTCTGATCATGTTTGTGAACACACCCCTTAGCGTTTCATGTTAAGTTTTCACCACATTGTATTAGATGTTGGCCTTAATGTGTCTTTCCGGGATTAGATTCTACGAAGTGTACACTGGTGATTGCATAACTCAAACTCCGTATGTACCCGTACTCTTCCATAATGCAAATTGTTTCCTCCAGTTGTACACCAGGCGTTCTCAAACTGGTGCTCTTGAATGAAAATTTGGTCCTCTCATTATGCGAGCCAAAAAGTGCTCGCAAGCACAAACTCCCTTGAGATCTGTTCTATAATTCAAACTTTGTTTCACGAACCGAATTAATAGCGTTTTTATTACAAATTTTGAAAAGTCAGAAATTTTATCATTTTTTAAATTAGTTAGTACTTTTTAATGGCGGCTTTGGTGGCGTAGTTGGTAGCATGCTGAGCTTCTATGCTGGCGGAAGTCGTCGAATTTTTTAAAGAGCGTTAAAAATTCCTCAGTATGTCTTCCTTCGTAGGGGAAGTAAAGCCGGCGGTCCCATGTCATAGATTTATGGCATGTAAAAGAACCTTCCACTATGTGAAGCAAAATTTGTAGTTTATTAAGTTCCAACGGTCGTCACCAGGCTCTGGTTGCGATGGCATCTAGTAATAGCCAAGTTCACAGCTAGGTGTCGTGGACGGTAGCATTTGGTGCCGCAAGTAGGAACTACTTGAAATTATTCCTTGAATTAAAAACATATAACACACACTAATACAGTCATGACAATTAACACCGGATATGACATTCTACACACACCCAAAGTACACGCGCCTACATTACCGCGTTGTCGCAGCTCCTAAACTAAGGAACCAACCAGTACTTTTTAATCTACAGTAACAATAATTGGACATCCCTGTTTTACGAGTAACAAGAAAGATGCTGATTCCTCAAGGAAATGCATATTTTCTGCACGAGTCACGTAAGCAGTAGCAGCATGTCTGGTAATCGGTGAATTTTGGCGCTTTTGAGAAGGAGGAAAGAGAGGCGCATATTTTTTTTTTTTCTTTTCTTAGTTATGCCCATTCAATGAGTGCGTTTGAACTTGTTCGTTGGTTTTCGCCTTCTTATCCTCCCAAAATCTCTTTATGAATGCACTGTGTTGCATCTTGCGTTCTGTGAACCACTTCCTAACAGTTTTCCTTTTTAGTTTCTCACGCGACTAGCTCACCACGTGAGATATAATCAACTAGCTCCCCCTTTCGAGGGAGGCCTTTGCACTTCTAGGGACACTACAGGTTTTATTTATTTATTTATTTATTTAATTATTCATTCATTCATTCATTCATGAAAGAATGTGTGCCTGCATACTATTGTAATAAAGGCTCCAGGATTTTCTATGATGTCGTTTGTTTATGATATTTATTATTTATTTAAGCGAAAATTCCCATGCATGAGAGCGATTAAACTTGATAACATGTCAGTTGGAGGTGTGTCTCCTTCGCTCCTTCAAAATCTCTCCATTCTTGCGGAATTCTCCCTCTTCCTCTCATCCGTCCAATTTTTGGGTTGACGTAATGATCTTGGTTCAAACTTAACATTCGCGATTTTCGTCTGACATTCAGTTCGGTCTTCGAAATTGTCTATGCTGATAACTTGTAAGTCTCTCTCTGTACCTTTTTAAGCCATTCTGTGCCGCATTTACTCTTGTGTTATGATACCAAGTAGTTTTTTTTGGGTGTAATCTGGAGGTGGCCATCCTGTGTATGTGAGTGTAAAATTTGGCTCTGCGTTTTCTAATTTCGTCTTTTTATAGAGTTCTGTACTACGTCTCTTCATCCAAATGCATTTTCTGTTGATTGCTCTGTAGATCTTCCGGATATTTTTTCGTTCCTGTTTTCCAGTTCCTTAATCTTGGAATGACCGTCGATTACTATTGTTTCAGCGGCATATGTTGCTTCTGGCAGAATAACTGTTTCATAATGTTGTAATTTGGCGTTCGTCGAAATGCGTTTCTTGTTGTAATGGACCCACGTTAGCCTGTAGACCTTCTGGAGCTTAGTGATTCTGTCTTCATTGGCGATTCGATTAAGTCCTAAGGGCTGTATAATTTCACAAAGTTATTTAAAGTGCAGACTTTGGCGATTTTACCGTATTTGGTGTTTAAAGGGGATTTATTTTCTGACCTCTCCATATATTTGGTCTTGTCGTAAGAGATATGTAATCCGGTCTTTTGTGCAATCTCATGGAGCTTCTCTACTGCGTAAGTCGCTTTCGATCAGTTATCTGCGACAAGCGAGACATTTGAATTTAGTTGGTTCTCTTTTTTAATACCAATTTGAATGCCCTCTACAAGAGGTTCCCATTTACTAATTACCTTCTCCAGAACAATATTGAGAGGATTGGGGATAGTCCATTATTATTATTAGCATTATTGTTATATTCGATTTAATGGTGGTCAGGTACTTGGTTGGCATGAGAGCGGTGCTCACAATTTCAGAAAGATTGAGAACGCCTGGTGTTCACCATGCTTTTGTACTCATTAATCCGATATACGTAGAACGTCATTTATCCGGACGTCAAACAACCGGAACGTCAATTATCCGGACGAGCAAAAAGAAAAAAAAAGACGGAACAGCGCGCGATGCCTACAGTAGTGAGTCGATTCTCGTTTTCAATTGTTGTCTCTGTTGTCTCCTACCGTTTGTTTACTCTATAATGTTTCAATATGTTACAGTATGTGAGTGTGTGTGTACTGTACTGTATTACGTTGTGAAAATGGCTTCTACGACTGACAAAATAGAAAAATGAAATCGCAATGTTTTATCCATTGAGACGAACGTGGAGATCATTAATAAACTGGATAAAGGTGAGTGTGCAGTTTCTAATGAAAACTTAATGTTGGAAAATCCACAATTTGTGATTTGAAGAAAGGAAAGTTGAAATTCTGAATTATGCCTCGAAGTTAGATAGTGAAGAAGGATCTAAAAAGAGTGGAACCATGAGATCAGCTAGGGATAAAAATTGGAAGAAGCGGTGTACTTATGGTTTATTCAGACAAGAAGTAAGGGAGATCCCTTCTCTGGACCTTTGTTATTTGAGAAAGCGTTGCAGCTAAATGAGAAGCTTGGTTTGTTATTACCATAATGTACTGTGCATGTTTATTCCTATGAAATAAATGCATGTTTGATTATCCGGAAAAATTGTTATCCGGAGCACTTTCGGTCCCAATTAGTCCGGATAAACGACGCTCTACTGTAAATGATATCCGCCTGCAACAAAACAAAAATAATAAGAGCAATAAGCGAGACTTTAACGTGGATTGCGTAACTTTTCGATCACCCTGTACCTGAGACGATGTTGAAAAGCCCCTAATATCCTAAATGAAAGAACAACAATGGTTCAGTGTTCCTCGCCTGCACTGTTGGCGTAAACACGCAGTTATACTAGCCCGCAATACAAGCGCTGCAATGGCGAGAGCGCGCCCGTCAATCGGGGTTAGCCTATAATGTCCCTGCGCGGATAAACAAAACATTATCTGCATCCGCAAGTTTGTTATCTGAATCTACTGGCATTACAATAATATGTTTAGTTTGATAAAATATTAAAACAACACATTTAGACAAGAGTAAGTCGTTTCCTTAGGCTATGTAGGCCTATGTCATGTGCCGTGTTTAAAATGAACATTATACAGCCAGAGTTGCAATCCTTTTCAGTTCGGAGTGTTAATTGTGCTTAATGAAATAATTTGAATGAGATTAGCTTAAATCATCTTACATTTGCCATGGACAAAGCATACGATAACGGAAAAAGATGACGTGTCATAATCAGCAGAGTCCTAGTAATGATATTCAAGAAGTTCAGATTATATTCTAAAAACTATCCGATAATATACTCCAAACATTATCTGCAACTTATCCGCTATCCGCACAGCCATGCAAACTATATCCGCGTGGCGAAAAAAAATTGCGGATATCCGCGCAGGAGACCTATGTCAATCAGGCCATGTTTCGAAAGACATTAGAGACAGATCAGTTTCATCCACTGCTATATCTAAATCTATATTTTTTCATATGGTTTAGATTGCATTGTGGATCCTTTTTTAAATTTTCTCAGTTGGCATTTGACGGTGCACAAATGCGAGGGAGCCGTGTCAGTAGATTTACTGGGACGTTAAATTCGGGGCAAAATTCCGACTGCCCGACGTCTTTAAAAGCCGCAGTAGTTAAAAGGGTCGTAAAACCAATAACATTATTTTTATTATTATTATTTTAATTTCTCCGGAGGGGACTACATGCTCAGCTCAGCTCTTTGCGGATTGGACATTCTCGTGTTCATTTCAGAATGGGGATAGACTATATCTTTCTTTAAATTTCACTAATTTGTCGCTTCACTGTCACCCCCTCCCCCAATCTTCTGGTGCATGGTTTGGCGACCGCGGGTCTTCAGCTGATTCCGTCATTGCTTTTATGCTTTCCTCGAATAATCAAGGCGGAGAGATTTCAATTCCCCGATAATTTGTAGCCTATGAGATTTTTTTGTTTCCACGTAAGAACGAGGTCACTTGATGATCGTGACGTAGACGGTCAAGTTGAACTATAATCTTTCTTTCTTTCTTTCTTTCTTTCTTTCTTTCTTTCTTTCTTTGCCTTTTTTCTTTTAGTGTGTGGACCAGGCCGATCTGCGAAGAACTCTCAAAATGCCTAACACCCTCTCCCTTGTTATGTGGTGACGAGCTGTCAGTAGACCTCGTCATCCGGGTGAGTGGCTACTTTTTAAAGTTTTAATATAGTTTAAGACTTTCAGTTTAGGTTCAGTCTGTTTTTATGTGTTTATTGTGTTCATTCCTATTTTATTGTT
Source organism: Meconema thalassinum (assembly GCA_946902985.2). Classification (NCBI taxonomy): domain Eukaryota; kingdom Metazoa; phylum Arthropoda; class Insecta; order Orthoptera; family Tettigoniidae; genus Meconema; species Meconema thalassinum. Next base: position 77,114,350 of record OX336401.1, on the reverse strand, counting down.
GAATATGCCATATTTATTTTGTTTTTTATCGTAGTTTTTTATTTACTTCTTTTATCCAATTAAGGAACAATTGTCGGGGCTCACTGTCTGTTTTATACTAACCATTTTCAGTTTCATTCCTGGCAGTGGGCTGTATTTTATCTTGACATTTCATTAGGTGCCGGTAACTAAAGCCCTGCGCGGATGTGGATATCTCACAATATTTCGCCATGCGGATATAGTTTGCATGGCTATGCGGATAAGTTGCCGATAAGGTTTGGAGTAAATTTGCGGATAGTTTTTAGAATACAATCCGAACTTGTTGAATATCATTACTAAGACCCGTTATGATTTTTAATGACAAATTTAATATGAAGATTTACGCTTATCTCATTCAAATTGTAATTAAGCACAATTAACGTTCGTTCTTTCTTTCTTTCTTTCTTTCTTTCTTTCTTTCTTTCTTTCTTTCTTTCTTTCTTGGGGAGGATGAGCTCAAAGTTATGTCCCTTAAAACAACAACCATTATCAAGTCGTTTTCTTCCATCCCGACAGTATTAGGTGAGGGATTCGACTGTTACACGTCTTATCATTACCCAAGCCTCTGGATCGAAGACCAAAAGTCTATACCAAGCCGCCAATTAAAGCAACAAATTTAAGCCAAATTTTACCCTAAATTAACATACGGACACCACGGCCCTGTCGGGAAGAGAACACGAGACATTTGCGAACCAAGCCTTATGTCCACTTCACCGTGGAATTGAATAAGTAGTTAACTTAATTAGATAGTCAAGCTGAAAATGCAACACAACATTGAAAGAAGGGAGAATAGGTAATGCGATCGCCTAACGTTTTCCGTGTGTCTACGTTTAAAGTGTTACGCTTTCTGCAGTGTTAAGTGTTAATTGAGGATTTCCGTCAGGTGTAAGATGAAGTAATAACCACTCGAGAGCTTACATTGAGAAGTGGCTCGTTCCGTTCGTTCTATTTGTACAAGTGAAGTAGGGAGAGCGGTGTAGGATATCGACTGGTGGAGAACTCAAAGATGTTCTTCATGCGAAAAGCTTCTGAAACTCAACAACGCGCTACTCTAAATGACATGATTATCAAGCACTCAAATGAAAATTCTTTACTAGGTATGATTGCCACTATTGGCTACCTCGATGGAATTCTACCAGCATCATAATCATGAGGATATCCTTCCAGCGAGCTGGGTAGGAACATTGTGAACGATATGCCTCAATTTACGTAGTCCTGACCTGGTCTCCACTGCATCCCATGCTACTTCTCTCCTCATGAGATCTTCCTTAAGCGGGTCTGTCCATCTCTTCCTAGGACGTCCAATCGGTCTTCTTCCTGGCACCTCCATCTGGTTGGGAGTTCGGGTCGGATGCATCCGCTTCACATGACCTAACCACTTTAATCTTGCCACATTCATCCTTTCTCCCATGGTCAAGTTCACCTGCACGTCTCTCCTTACATTTTCATTCCTGACCCTGTATCTTCTATTTTTTTGTAGACTGACCTAAGGAACTTCATTATGGAATTCTGCTGGTTAAATTTGGACTTACGCAAGTCACTGCAGAAAACTTTGAAAAAGAAATAGTGCAAACTGTAAGACTTACCGAAAGTAGTTTATGGCTGAAAATACATAATCAAGTTGCAAATAGATAAGAAAATGAATGACCATTCCAATAATTTGGTCACGCCTATGTAATATCATCTAAAAGTAAGCTCCTAGGTTTAATGCCTGCTATCCTGGGAAATACATCGTATGTTCGCCTGTGTCTTACAGCCTCTCCTCTCTCATTGGCTATTTGTGGGCTATAAGCACGAAGTTTGTCTCTCTAGCCTCTGGAGTTGGCTTGGTTGGGTTGGGTATACCGTCTCGCAGTATTTCCTGTGTATTATTCGCCCAGTTCCTTTTGAAGTCTAAATGTAGAAGGAGAGGAAGGATGCCAAGTACAGTCAGACCGTGAAATATATTCGCAACTCCACTAAAATTAGATTTAACTCCCTCTTGTGGTTACGTAGCGAAGTCGCTACTCAGGTAACTTGCACACACCCCTTCAGTAGTTCGCTTCTTTTGGGGCGTGGTTTGGTAACTAAGGGGACCCAGCCGGAGTCTGGTATTACGTTCACTTGTGCTAGGCTCCTCTTTTTCAAAACATACACACTTTTGTAGACATCACCATAACTAATAACCAGGGCTACGATTTATATTTAATAAAAAGTGTCAGAATACGTACATAATATAGGCATGTAAAATATTATTAAAAATATGGACAATAAACGTAGCCGGTAGGCTCCTATTGGTTGGAGTTTGACAGTACGATTCATCCATTCTCTTATTAGCCGTTGTTTCTCTTCATTGTGTTCAAACAATACTGCTTGCTATCCTGTACAACTCGACAATTCAAAAACACGGCAACAGAGTGGCTTTGTTGAGTTCGTATTGTTGTTTGAGTCTGTCTTTTGACTAGTTGGATGCAAATCTCCATGCCTCCCTATCCTGAGCTAATGGTTTCTTCTCTACATAGCTACCACATCTTACATCCGAGGCAGTCAATTTAATATATTCGAACTTTGGTCTACCCCTACAGTTCGTGTCCTCAACCCGCCCTTCCGTAACTAAGTTTGCTGTTCCTGGATGTTAGTAAGTTGCCTACTAACCTATCTCTTCTCTTCATTTGCAGTCGCTAGAAACATTTCTCCTTTCCCATTCGTCTTAATACTTCTCTAGGCCTATTTGTTGTTCTATCTACCCATCTGGTATTCATTATTCTCCTGTAACACCACATTTCAAATGCTTCTATTCTCCTCTTTTCTGATGCGCCAACAGTCCAAGTTTCACTTCCATGGAGTGCCGCGTTCTCCAGACATAGGCTTTCAAATCTGACTTCCTATTACCTGAGATTTCTCTGTCGAAGTGTTTTCCATAAGTTACCTTAGCCAACTTACTTTTTATATTCTCTTTGCTTCTTCCATCACTGGTTATTTTGCTTCCTAAGTAACAAAAGTTCCTACATCCTTTTATCTTTTCACCTGCCGTTTGACGTCTATAGGGGTTTCTGATTTATTTCGGCTGCTTTTACATTTTGTTGGTTTTCATCATGAATTCCTTCATCAAGACGGAGTCCATACCATATAAAAACTCATTCAAATCCTCTGGTGAATCGGTCATAGATGACTAGCACATGGCAACTCATTTGAGTTTCGGGTCGAGAGAGCGCCGGTACGAATCGCATGTAAATAACAAGCACACATAATAACACATAATCAAAGTAAAATCATTAGTCAACTTGTCACGGAAGTTTGAAAATGACCCCCACCTGCATGTACACATTTCTGGCATCGTCTAAGGAAATGTTCATTCACACGCATTAGTTCATTTACCGAGATAGCCTCAATTTCTTTCGTGATATTTTGTTTGAGTTCATCTAGAAAGTGAGGGTTTGTTGCATAAACCTTATTTTTCAATGTTCCCCACCAATAAAAATTGATGCAATAGGCTTTAACACTCGAAGACTCCGCGCGGGAAACACGGGGTAAGTCACATTCTGTAAATTTTTTAGGAGAGCGAATGTATACTTTCAGCACTAAAAAGAAATACAAAACACTCCAATTGAGGGTAATGGTTGGTTGGTTCCTCAGTTTAGGGGCTGCAACAGCGCGGTCATGTAGCCCCGTGTACTTTGGGTGTGTGTAGAATCTGTCTGATAAACCGGTGTTAATTGGATGGCTGTATAAGTGTGTGTATCTGTTTTAATTCAAGTAAGGACTGCAGACATACATTTTTTTTTCAAGTAGTTCATACGTTTGCCGCCAAACGCCACCGTCAACAACCAACTAGTTCAGATCTTAGTTACCAGATGCCGCCGCAGTCGGCTCTTAACGACGAACGTAGGAACCTAAGAACGTTAGTCAAATGTTTAACCTATATAATTTAGCTTCACACAGGTGCAATTAGTGGAAGGTTCTTTAACGTGCCATAAATCTATGACATGGGACCGCCGCGCCGGCTTTACTTCCCCTCCGAAGGAAGGCTTACTTCGGACGGATTTTTAACGTTCTTAAAAAATCCCGACGACTTCCGCCGGGTTTGAACCCGCGATCTTGGGCATAGAAGCTCAGCATGCTACCAACTACGCCACCGAGGCCGCCAATTGAGGGTAAGCAATATAGTTCTTTTGCCAAATTTATTTCTTATAAGGAAATAACACGGTCATTACCTATGTGCGCCACAATAATCACGGCAAGCTGAGCCGGCTTTGAGTGGCGCAGATCGCGGGCGTGCGTACACGGTTTAGCCGGTGGTTGGCGCTCACTTTTACACTGTTACCAAACGTGTTCAATAATGTGTACTTACAGTGCTCATAGCCGATGGTGAAAATGGACAACAATCTCACTAATTTTTGTTCTGTAAGAACACGTTTGTTAACTTTTTTTATTATTTACGGAGCATGTTTTCTTGAATCGTTTAGGGAGCCTCCTAATTGTACTGGCATTAGGCACAGGTGTTCCTGGAAGCTGGATTCGAAATTTTCGTCTTGTTTCAGAACAAACTTTCTGCTTTTATATACGAATTATGGATATACACACGTTCGCACAATGTGAATTGGTGTCTAGGCATGACCAAAGATCACAGGAATGACAAAGCACGTGTGAACTAACGATATGAGTCAGCGGAGCGCGCCTTCTACCGGCTGAACCGTGTATGCGCGCCCGTGATCTGCGCCACTCAAAGCCGGCTTAGCTTACCGTGCTTATCGGGGCGCACATAGATAATGACTCTGTACATGTCAAACAAATAACCGAAGTTAAATTAAGTAAAAGTGATAGGATACGGGACGTTCTTTCAGTTTCCACCAAAAATAAAAACCTCTGTATCTCGGTGACATTCCGCTTTATTTGAAATTAATTTCAACTGATGTGTAGTGACGATAGCTGGCCACCAGAATGCGCCATAAACCAATTTCCGGAAAAAAAAATGGACTTACACCGTTCTTTCCGTGGGGTCTTCACTTATTAATACACGTTATAACATTTTGAAAAACAATAACAATTAAACCATAACCACGTAGGCCTACACACGTTATAAACGTATAACTAAATAGGCTATAAACGTAATAACGAAGTCAATTTACTCGACAAATCATGCGTCGCAAGTCACAGCTCCGCTCGACCTGCAGCGCTGCGCCGGCCCCACTTTGGATGAAAGAGCCTGTATTATGATACTGGCGAAGATTATTTGTGACGTAATTGAACCCTGTATTATGATACTGGCGAAGATTATTTGTGACGTAATCGAATTTTAGTGATACATCGTATAAGTTGTCAATAGAATTACATTTGATCCGATGGGGATTTCGTTGCGAGTATAAGATCAACAAAAACGTTAATGCACACTAGTTGAACACAACACATATGAATATTATGGTACGATAGTTGATTTGTATTCAGTGGCTAGTACGATGAAGAGATAGTGTCAACACAGTCCGCATGATGTCTCTGATAGCGCTTTGTATTGTCTGTAGGCTGTCTACATTGAGTAGCCTATCCGAAATACATTTTACGTTGGTTGTGGCTTTAAATAGCTCTTAGTTCTCCCTCTTGTAATGCTATTCAGTGTTGTGCGGCATGCAGTACAGTACAACTGTTCTCTCGAAGCGTTTTCCCACTTTGCTAGGAAAATCCCATTTATTTATATATTCCGTACCCATCGTTGGCGTGTTTGTGATCTAGGGCTAGAAGCGCTTGGAAAACTTAGCTTAGCTACAGCTAGACGACTGCAGGTTGTGATAAATGAACTATTGGAGTGTAAACATTGAACTGTTATGATAATGATGATACAAATTGTTTTAAAGGGCCTTACATCTGGATTATCGACCCCCAAATAAATTAAGTACAGTTTACCGGTTTCGGTCACACTGTGGCATTCTTCAGCAAAAAGTAGTTACTACAGATGAAGTTGCAAGTCATACACTAAAATTTTATTTAAAAAAAGGCTGATATAACTATTTCTAAAAATACTATCCAAAATGTTAAAAATACACTTGGCTAAGAAACAGATCTGTCACAATTTTTGATCAATTTTGAAAGATAGATCTCTTGAAAAAAAAAGACAGCTCGAAGTAGAAAATGTTGCCATTATGTATTCAGCAAACATTAACTTAGAACTACTACATTTTTCTTGGATTAATTATTTTCACATACAAAGCTTTTTATTTTCACATAAATCATCCCAACCTCAAAATTTCAATGCACCAATCAGGGTTGGCATGTTTAAAACCTGTTTTAAACAGCGTGTTTAAAACTGTTTAAAACAATGCACATTGTTTAAAATTAGTTTTAAACTCAATGCTTCAAACATCAGTCTAAAATATGTTTCTTTAGAAGTTTTTTTTTTGATTTTCATATTTTTAATTAATTATTTTGAAATACAGTAGAGTACAGTGGTCTTCTCTGCCTTCTACTGAAGCTTTTAAGTCAAATATAAAGTTTATAGAGTGATTTTGTAATGGTATTGATGTCCTTGTTAAAATTTTTGTAATTGAACATCCATCAGAAAATATAGGGATGTATTTAAAATATTATAAATCCAAATGACACTGCCACTTTGTATTTATTCAACAGGATTCTTGTTGAGTTCACGAAAAACACAAACTAGTTTGGCAGCCTTCTCAGTCCCTAACCTACTCCTGACTTTGCTAAGCACAAACCCAAAAGTGGAGAAAAGAAGTTCTATCCCATCTGATGAAGCAACTGCACTATGCAGCTGATGTGCTAGGCCTGAAGTTGTGTGATGAATGTTATTCTGCAGTACCACCCACCATGTCAGGGGTTTAATTTCTTTTAGTATTGCAGGACCAAACAGGTATTCCTTGAAGGGTGAATATTTTGCTTTGTACTTAATTAGGTCAGGCATTGCATCTGGGTGGTAAGCTTCAACATACTCCATAGCATAATGATATTGTTCTTCACTCAGTCTCTGCCCTTGATAGCGTAGATCCATGAGATTGGCAAGGAGATGGGTATCAGTTACAGCGGTGTTAAATAGTTTCATGAATTTCTTTAAGTCATTGGGATCCAGCGTACATCCGTAGGAAGAGCAAGGGCTGTTCCGCCAGCCTGTTCGTACTTGGCTGCTGCAAAGTGAGTGTTCGTGAAGTATTTAATAATTTGTTTAACATGTTCTGTAATGCCAACCATCTGCAAGTCATGTGCTAACAGATTAAGCAGGTGAGCTGAACAACCGTAAGTTATCACTTCTTTGATATATTTTTTTGCCATTTCATTTTCATATTCCATTTCCATGACTACACAGTCAGTATTATCCTCAAATTGTGCAGGCATGGATTTGTTTCTATAAGGGCATTTTGTCTCTATATGTTGTTTCATTCTAGCAACTAACCCAACCATGTCTTCCTTGCACAACTTACATTTTGCCCTAATTGTTTTGCCCTTAGAACTTTTGCATTCGATAAAATGTTGCCATACAGGATCTTTTCTTCTGCCAGTTGAACTCATAACTGCAATAAGCTGATTATACTGCTAAGTAAACACATTCTACACAGCAATTAACAGAACGCAAAGAAGTAGAATACACCACCATTCCAACATAACCTAACACAAACAATACAACAGCCAACCATAAGTTGTTGAGAAAAAAAATCCCAGCTGGTAACTAAATTTCCCTGCTGGCTGAGTTTAGTTGTAAACATTGGTCTATTACTTACCATACAACTCTGGTCAAGATGGGTATTTATATTTAATTATTAAAAATACAGCATTTTATTACACTGTTTAAAACATGCTCAGAATTTAAAAAAAACTGTTTAAAACAAAACATGTTTTAATGTATTATAAAAAAAAACTGTTATTTTGCCAACCCTGGCACCAATACATCATGCCCATATCATTGATATTGTTACGTGCCACCCCCCTAGTGGCACTTTTGTTAACTGGATTACGGTGGGTAGGAAGCACAACACCAATTACTGCTTAAAGAAGTAATTAACTTTATTGCGGCCAGAAAATTACACTAATCAGCAAATACAAGCAATTAGGAACCTTACTCCAGTGTACAAAGTCTCTTGCTTGTGGAGAGCTCTTGCCCCTTTCACTTGTCAACAAACCACAGAAGTTAATCCTGCCGCTAATGAGCCTAGTGGCCTTGACAGAACTACATGCAACTTCTTTCTAATGTGCGCCTACTACAGTACTTACGAGCACTTGCTGCGCGCTGTTCACCAGCTGGGAGAAACAATGTCACTTAATTTCGACACCACAATATCTGACACTCAGTGAAAGCACACTTACTCAGAACACGGCAGTCCCCTGTATGTTCCTCACTTCGTCGCTACACTAGGGGTTTCGCAAGTCACCACACTTCTGTCGCTCAGAATAAACGCTCACACTAGCTCGTAAAACACAACAACCACAACTGCTTCACGGGTCACTCTTATATAGCAGGCCGGTGACTCAATAAATGGTTCTAGATCCATCCAGAGTCCACGGCTTCTCGAGGTTTCCATCGCTGGTCCAGTCACGAATCTTCTGGACTATCCCTTTGTCTTAGTAGCCCTGTTGCATAAGGCACACGCAATACAGGAGGCATGCCACAGCCCAGCCCCTGGGGCAGTTGTGACTCAAGCGGCGAGCGATGACACAAACTCACAGCCGTAACACCACCCCCTTCCTAAAAAGGCTGATCGTCCCGATCAATCATTGGTCCGTCTGTGTCCCTCCGTAGGCTGCCAGGCGATCTCGATGCACGATCTTCATCTTCGCCCTCGGGTTCCGCTGGATCCTGTAGACGACATCGTTGATCCGTTTCACGACTCGGTACGGGCCCTCCCAGGACTTCTGAAGTTTGGGTGACAGGCCTTTCTTCCGTAATGGGTTGAAGAGCCAGACCAGGTCGTCCTCGTGGAATCCGCCGGCATCCGTCTGCTGGTCGTATCGGGTCTTCATTCGGTCGGTCTCGATCCGCAGTTTCCCCCTCGCGAACGCGTGCACGTCCTCCAGTTGGTCGACCAGTTCTTGACAATACTGGCTTACCGGGATCGGATCATTCCCAGGTCGGCCGAAGGCAAGATCGACAGGTAGACGGAGCTCCCTCCCAAACATGGCCCGGGCTGGTGTGCACCCGGTGGCTTCATGCACGGCGGCGCGGTAGGCCAGGAGAAATAGTGGAAGATGTTTGTCCCAATCCCTCTGTTGCTCGCTGACGACTATTCGGAGATGGTTCTCGATGGTGCGATTGAATCGCTCTACCATCCCGTCGGACTGAGGGTGTAGCGGCGTCGTCCTTGTCTTCCGGATTCCCAGCAGCTGGCATAGGTTCTGGAACACCTGCGACTCGAAGTTCCTCCCTTGGTCGGAGTGCAGCTCCAGGGGTACTCCGTACCGGCTGACGAATTCTTTCACCAGGGTCTCTGCAATCGTCGCGGCTTCTTGGTTAGGGAGCGCATACGCCTCCGGCCATTTGGTAAAGTAGTCGCTGACGACTAATATGTAGCGGTTCCCTGCCTCGCTTAACGGGAATGGCCCAGCAACATCGATGGCCACTCTCTCCATGGGGCCGCCCACGTTGTAGGTCTTCAGTGGACCCCGTCGTCTTCGTCCTGGGCCCTTGCTGGCTGCGCAATCGTGGCACCTCGCGCAGTGGTTCTCCACGTCTGTTCGGCATCCGATCCAGTAGAACCGCTCTCTCAGCTTCTCCAGGGTCTTCTTTATCCCTAGGTGTCCACCAGATGATCCTCCATGAACTTCCTTCAGGACTTCCTCCGTCATAGCCTTTGGAACGACGACTTGTTCCCGAGATGTCTTCCCGTCGGTGCTCTCCCAGGTACGGCAGATGAGGCCATCCCTTACAATCAGCGAGTCCCACTGTGCCCAGTAGGACTTAAACTTTGGGCTGCAGTCACTCACAATGTTCCACCCGGGTCTCGGGACACAGGCCCTCTTCCATTCGGGTATCAGTCCCAGGTCATCATCTTCCGCTTGCGCCCGCGTGAAAGATTCGCGGCTCCAGCTCCCTTGAAGTTCCACGGTAGTCCTTCGGCACTGTATCCCGGTGTTCTCCTCCCTTCGGGCACAGAAGGTGCAGTCTTCGGGGCACGGTCTTCGTGACAGGGCGTCGGCGTTAGAATGCAGTTGGCCTTTCCTGTGCTGAATCTCAAAGTTATACTGTTGAAGCCTCTCTAACCACCGCGCGAGTTGACCCTCGGGCTGCTTGAAGTTCAGGAGCCACCGCAGGGATGCATGGTCGGTCCTGATGAGAAATTCTTGCCCGTACAGGTACTTGTGGAAGTGTTAAATGGTCTTCACGATGGCGAGCAGCTCCTTCCTGGTGACGCAGTAGTTCCTTTCTGGCTTTGACAAGGCCTTGCTGAAGTAGGCCACTACTCTCTCCTCGCCGTCCACTACCTGCGACAGGATTCCCCCTATGCCAAAGTCGCTGGCATCGGTATCGACGATGAACCTTGTTCCAGGTCTGGGGTAGGCCAGAATAGGCGCGGTGCACAGAGCCTGCTTGAGTTCGAAGGCACTGTGGCATTCTGCTGTCCACGTGAAGAGTTGGTCCTTCTCAGTCAGGCGATGTAAAGGTTTGGCGATGTCGGCGAATCCTCTCACGAAGCGACGGTAATAAGTGCAGAGTCCCAGGAAGCTTCGTAGTTGGGACTTGTCCTTCGGAACTGGCCACCCCCTCACAGCTGCGGTCTTCTCTGGGTCGGTGCGCACCCCTTCCTCGTAGACGATATGCCCAAGGTACTGGACCCGCTTCTGGAAGAGCTGACACTTCTTGGGGCTCAACTTCAGCTGGGCAGCCCGTAGCTTCAACAAGATCTCCTTCAGGTTGCTGTAGTGCTCCTCGAAGCTTCTCCCCAGAACGATGACGTCGTCTAGGTAGACCAGGCAGGTCTTCCAGTGTAGTCCCCTCAGAATGGACTCCATTAGCCTTTCGAAGGTCGCAGGGGCGTTGCACAAACCGAATGGCATGACGGTGAACTGCCAGAGCCCGCTGCCCACAGAGAACGCCGTTTTCTCGCGGTCCTTAGGGTGGACCTCCACCTGCCAGTAGCCACTCTTCAAATCCAAGGTGGAGAACCATCTTGACCCTGATATGGTGTCCAGCGTGTCGTCGATCCGGGGTAGAGAGTAGCTGTCCTTCTTCGTGACGTCGTTCACCCGCCTGTAGTCCACGCAGAACCTGGTGGAACCGTCCTTCTTCTTCACAAGCACGACCGGAGAACTCCAAGGACTATGTGATGGCTCGATCACCCCTTGCTCCTTCATCTCTTCTACCATCCGGTCGACTTCGGCTTGCTTGGCGAGCGGGACACGTCGGAATGGGGCCCTAATCGGTGCGCTGTCCCCAACGTCGATTCTGTGCTGGACCAAGCTTGTCCTGCCGAAGTCTTTGCTCCCCACGGAGAAGACATCCTGGAATTCGCGTAGCAGGTCCTGAAGTTGGCGTGATTGTTCCTCGTCTAAATGGTCCTGGGATCCTTGGTACAGCTTCTGTAGTTCTTCTGGCAGTGTGCGTCTTCTTCGGTTGTCCGTCTGCAGGTGTCCGTCCGTCGTGTCGGTGATGCGGGCAATCCAGGTAACGGGCTCGCAGACTCCTAGGTTGGTGTCCCGGTGAACCGTAATGTCGTAGTCGTTCAGGTTGGACAGGCGGACGTACGGCCGAGACGTCGTGTTGATGAGGGTCTTGGCAACTAGCAACCTTTTTGTCTGGATGTCCTCATATTTTGGCTCGATGACAGCCGCCACTCCCTCAGCAGTTCCGTCGACAATTACGGCAGCGCTGACTTCCGTCCTGGCGGGAACGATGACGTCTTCTCTCAGCCTTACTCGTCGTGCGGTGATGGACTCGTGCGCAGGTTGCAAAGCAAGTTCCTCACCTCCGAAGTGCAGAGTGTTGGTACTCAGATCCAAGATGATGTTGTTCTGGTCCAGGAAGTCCAGTCCGATGATCACTTCATTTGATACGTCAGCCACAAGCACTGGATGCTTTATCGCCCGTCGACCAATGACGAACTCCAGTGATGCTTCGCCATGTACTGGTGCGGTCTCTCCGGTCGCGGTTATTAGCTGGAGGTTCCTTTGTGTGGGTTGCACTCTCCACTTCGGGATCACGGTGGGATTGACGATGGTCCTCGACGCTCCCGTGTCGATCAGCAGGGGCCAGCTCTCTCCGTTGACGACTCCGTCGACCATCAGGCTGCTATTGTCCCTCCGTAACTTCGTCACACGAACTTGGACTGCCGGGGCTTGACGACTGTCACAAGCCAACCTTTGCCCCCCTAGGCTGGCTGATACTTGCTTTCCTGGGCCGCGCGGTTTCCCTTCGACTGACTGTCCCGACGGAAACCCTTGGCGGCGGCGATCACCGCAGTCCTTGCTCAGGTGGCCTCTCTTACGGCAGGTCCAGCAGGTCGGTAGTCCTCTTCCGGGCTGCCTCTCCGGATGTCCTTCGGCTACGTTTTTGTTGGTGGTACTGCGATTCTTGAAGAAACGGCTTAGCGCCTCCATCAACTCGTCGGCCAGGGGCTTGGTCTCGTTGGTTTTTACTGGTTCGTCGACGTCCACTTGACGCACCCGCGCGCGCATTCTAGATACCTGCTTTGCCGTCTCGAACTCAAGTGCGTGGTTCAGCGCATCTGCCAGGGTCTTATTGCGCGCGAGTCGCAGCGCCTGTTGAGTGTCCGAGTCCCGTAGCCCGTCGGTGAAAGTCTGCGTCGCTATCTGCTCCAGAAAGTCGGCCGGCGCTGTTGGGTAGGCGAGCCTTACGAGGCGTGCGATGTCCATCTCGAATTCCTGCAGGGTTTCCGCGTTCTTCTGTACCCGGGTCCGGAGCTGCATCTGGTAGGCCTGCTGAAGATGGCTATCTCCATATCGGGACACCATATGGGCGATCAGTGCAGCGTAGGCCTGGGATCCAGTCGGGATGGCCTGAAGGACGTTAAGGGCGTCGCCTCTCAGCGCTACAATGAGAGCTGTAGCCTTTTCTGTGTTGTTCCAGTTATTTATGGAACAGGCTGCCTCGAACTGACGTAAGTAGGTGCTCCACGGGACCTTTCCGTCGAAGGTTGGGGGCGTCACTCTGCTATGTCCCGTTCCTGATATTCCCGGTGTAACGGTGGGCGGGCGTTGGCGCAGCTCGGCAACTTCCTCTCGTAGAGCGTTGAATTCCTCTTTCACCCCCGTCAGTGGGCGTTGGCGCAGCTCGGCAACTTCCTTTTGTAAGGCGTTGAATTTCTCCTCCACCCCCATCAGCGGGCGTTGGCACAGCTCGGCAACTTCCACTTGTAAGGCGTTGAATTTCTCCTCCACCCCCATCAGCGGGCGTTGGCGCAGCTCGGCAACTTCCACTTGTAAGGCGTCGAACTTCTTTTCCACTGCCGTGACTTCCTCACGCAGACCCAGTTCTAATTTCTTCAGGTCCTGTGTCAACTTATTCTGACCGTCTTCCATCTTCTTCTGGCCGTCCTCTATCCTCTTCAGGTCTTCCGCTAGCTTCTTCTGGCCGTCTTCTAGTTTGGCAGTTAGGTCCTCGGCTAACTTCTTCTGGCCGTCCTCCATCTTCTTCTGGCCGTCCTCCATCTTCTTCAGGTCCTCCGCTAACTTCTTCTGGCCATCCTCCATCTTCTTCTGGCCATCCTCCATCTTCTTCTGGCCGTCTTCCATTTTGGCAGTTAGGTCCTTGGTTAAATTCTTCTGGCCGTCTTCTATGCCATTTAACTTTTCTAGCAATGCTGCCAATTGCGCCTCCATTTTAGTTGTTTGCCTTGTAAAGGGCATGCACTCACAGGAAAATTAGAGAAAATGACCTGCTCAGGTTTTGAAACCAGGACCGTCAGGTGTTGTGCTTGAGTTCGTAATCCGGCTTCTGACACCAGCTGTTACGTGCCATCCCCCTAGTGGCACTTTTGTTAACTGGATTACGGTGGGTAGGAAGCACAACACCAATTACTGCTTAAAGAAGTAATTAACTTTATTGCGGCCAGAAAATTACACTAATCAGCAAATACAAGCAATTAGGAACCTTACTCCAGTGTACAAAGTCTCTTGCCTGTGGAGAGCTCTTGCCCCTTTCACTTGTCAACAAACCACAGAAGTTAATCCTGCCGCTAATGAGCCTAGTGGCCTTGACAGAACTACATGCAACTTCTTTCTAATGTGCGCCTACTACAGTACTTACGAGCACTTGCTGCGCGCTGTTCACCAGCTGGGAGAAACAATGTCACTTAATTTCGACACCACAATATCTGACACTCAGTGAAAGCACACTTACTCAGAACACGGCAGTCCCCTGTATGTTCCTCACTTCGTCGCTACACTAGGGGTTTCGCAAGTCACCACACTTCTGTCGCTCAGAATAAACGCTCACACTAGCTCGTAAAACACAACAAACACAACTGCTTCACGGGTCACTCTTATATAGCAGGCCGGTGACTCAATACATGGTTCTAGATCCATCCAGAGTCCACGGCTTCTCGAGGTTTCCATCGCTGGTCCAGTCACGAATCTTCTGGACTATCCCTTTGTCTTAGTAGCCCTGTTGCATAAGGCACACGCAATACAGGAGGCATGCCACAGCCCAGCCCCTGGGGCAGTTGTGACTCAAGCGGCGAGCGATGACACAAACTCACAGCCGTAACAATATTTTCCACTTCGAGCTGTTTTTTTTTAAGATAGGCTATATATCTTTCAACAATAATCAAAAATTGTAACAGATCTGTTTGTTAGTCTTTTTTTTTAACAGTTTAGATAGTTAGTATTTTTGAAATTAGCTAGCTGTGAAATCAGCCTTTTAATAAAATTTTGGTGTAAGACTTGCAATTTCATTTGTATTAACTACTTTTTGTTGATTCTTTTAGAGGCTTTGCAACATCGTTTAGATAAGTACCATCCCGGCATTTGCCTGGAGTAGAAGTGCGATCTATCTGGAAACCACTTCCAGTATAGCTGACCGAGGATTCAAAGCCGCCTCTTCTCAGTTTTGCCTCGCGAGGCTGAGTGTACCCCGTATCTGTCCAGAATTACATTTCTCGGCAGAGCCGGGAATCGAACCTGGGACTTCTCGGTGACAGCCAAGAATGCTAGCCATTTCGAAATGAGGCGGCCAGATCGTCTTAGAGGAAAGGACGTGATTGCTGTTATCTCCAAGGACTGTATATGCAGCTACTTAGTGAATGCTCGCTATCTCCTTACTTATTTAATTTGTATGTCCAAGATGCCATAAATAGGATAAGAGAAGAGATTCAAGTTGGAGTAAATATACATGGGGAAAAGATTGACATGCTCCGATTCGCAGATGACATTGCTTTAACAACAGATAATGAAGATGATGTTCAACAGATACTTCATGTAATGAATAACATCCTTAAAAACGAATTTAACATGAAGATGAATAAAAATAAAACAAAAATACTCGTATGCAGTCGGAACCAGGAAGCTCATAGAAGAGCACCAGCAATTTATATCGAGAATGATAGAATACAACATGTGAAGGAATTCTGGGAAGCTTGATAACGTATGATGGAACCAGCAAACGAGAAATTTGGAGTAGAATTATTCAGGCAAAGAACGCCTTTTATAGAAAGAAAAATCTCTTCACATCCAGAAGTATAGACCTAAAAATAAGAAAAAGACTGTTGAAGACATACGTGTGGAGTGTGGCTTTGTATGGTAGTGAGACCTGGACAATAGGGAAGTCTGAAGAGAGGAAGTTGATGGCTTTTGAGGCTTGGTGCTGGAGAAGAATGCTTAAGATCAAGATCAGTTGGATACAACATATGACAAATGAAGAGGTTTTCAGAAGAGCAGGAGAAAGTAGAAGCTTTATGAAGACCCTGAAAACAAGAAGAGCAAATATGTTGGGACTTATTCTCAGACATAATAGCCTGCCAGCAAGAGTCATCGAAGGTATGTTAGAAGGGAAAAACACTAGAGGAAGACCACCACTTGCATACATCACACAGTTAATGACAGACACGAACACAAAATCATATCGTGAATTGAAGAGGATGGCGGAGAATAGAGAAGATTGGCGAGTTGCTGCAAACCAGCCCCAGGGCTGTTAACTTCAGAGAGAGAGTGAATATGCACACACCAAGTGTGTATTGAAGCCAGTGTGGTTTATAATTATTATTCTAATAATTTGACCAAGACTGTAATACAGTTATCACAATAATAATAATAATAATATCGTATGGCCTCGGGTGCCTGGTGCAAGCTTTGTTAATTGACACCCAGAGGGTAGCTTGCATGTCGAATTTCGTCGTTCCTTTGAACGCTATGAAAGTCAAGGAGGTTAGATATCTAAACTCCTTGACACTACAGCGCTTTCAAGTAGAGAATGGAGGAACTTTGTGTTGGCGGAAAATCCCGAGATTAATTTTGCCATTGAACACGGCCTACTGAATTCAAATGGGTTCTTTAACATGCCAACAACGTATGACATGAGTATCGTGATTTTTGTCGCCTTCAAAAATCACTTACCATGGCCAGGGGCGAACCTGCAATCTTGGGGTTGGTAGTCCGACACTATAACCACTCACCCACCGTGGCAAGCCAGTTATCACAATGATACAGATTATCTGACAGATTCAACATACATTCATGTACACGGGTATTAAATTACCATGACATCCCAAAGCCTCGAAATGAACGAACTTTATTTAGTGCTATAGGCTCTTTCAATATATCATAGAACCGGTGGCCTTTGAAACTGATCTCCTTTCTGTAAGGCCGCATGTGTCTGCAGGCGGCTAATTCTTTGATAAACGATAGGTGACCTTGCAAGTGGCAGGATATCTGTAAACCAGGCAGTCTCAACCTTTTTGAGACTGTGAGCACCACCTTCATGCCATACCAAGTAGAACCGATTACCATTATATCTAATATAATAATATTAACCCTTAGCTACACGCATCTCTTTCACTAACATTCGTACACGCTAGCGGCATTCTATGTCGCAATATATTTTTTCATTCTTTTTCGTAATTTAGTGACATGCTAAACGGCTAAAATTGATTTGTATGGAGAATTATACAGAACCTATAAGAATACATTGAACAAATCTTATCAGTAGGCCTATGTACGGAATTCTTATTAATAAAATATATTGTTGGGAAGGATGGGATAAGGACATATTTACTATTCATACTTAATGTACTTAAAAATTCTTATAAACATTTATTGGACAAAGAAGAATAAATAATAATTTTCACACACAAAAGAGATATTGAGAATTATTGGATTGAGATTGCCCTTTTTTCAGGCTCATATTACAAGACATTGTACCTGATGCTCAACAAGCTCAAGAACTACACTAGAGTAAAAGTAAAACTGTTTGTCAGATCATGTAGGCCTATACACTTAGATTCTTGGCTTGGAAAAGGACACTTTCTGCTAATTTAAAGTATGAAATAATATACAGTGCCTAAATACACAAAATAACTCTGTACTAGGACTTAAAAATCGAATAGATCCTCTTCATCCAGAGACACTTCTTTCTCATAAAGTACATAGAGCAACCTCTCAATCTCCTGTTGTTGACAGCCACGTCAGAGACCTATAAAAAAGAAGGCAAGCTTGCAGACTATGTGCTCACATCGATAATAAGCATAGAAAGAAACAACAAAGGTAAAATAAGTTAAATACTTACATTATTTCTCAACGCCGATTCCAGCCAGTTGTTACACGCTAGCGGTACGGAATGCCGCATTCGCGCACCTCGCACTTTGGCAACCTGTCTCAGATCGACTGGAACCAGACAGGCTCCGAACCTGCAGCACATGTCGAACAAAGGATATAGCGGGTGTTCTCACAGAACTCGTAAATGGTTACCACATCAAACAAAATTTTGCACATTAGCGTGTATCTAAGGGTTAATAACTAGCAGTAGTGCCCGGCTTCGCCCGGTGTATTTATTTGTTTTATGGATGATAATGAATAATACTACAGAACTGGAGCACTCAAGGGTAAGGATCGGAAAGCACCAACGCTTATTGCAGCTGATAACCTCAGTATACTGCACCATCGCCCTTACACAGAGGTATACTATTGTCATGATGATAACTGTTTTAAGGGGCCTAAGAAATCCTTTTGCACTAATTACTCCCCGTGACTGCAATTTATAAGCAGCCCGCAATTCTGCACCAGAACACTGGTAGGGGCGACGTGATGCAGCCCGCATTGCCAGGCAACAATGGACATAGGTATTATTGAAGCTGTTTGGGAGCGCTTGTTCTTTCGACTTACTGAACAAAAATCAATCTTTAAAGTTATCTGAGAGGTGTAGGCTAATGCTACATAGCCAAAACTATTCCTCTTGAATCTGGCTATCATATACAAAAATAAGTTTTCGAATCAGACTGGTAGCTCCAGAGATTAGCGCGTTTAAACAAACAAACAAACAAACACTCTCTTCAGCTTTATTATATTAGTATAGATAAAAACATACCTGCCAACCTTTACGGTTTATCCGTAAAATTTACGGAAATTGCAGCATTTTACGGTTTTACGGATGAACGGTGTCATTTTACGATTTCGCGGACAAAAATTTGAAACGGTAATTTTCATTCGATAATACCGCCCACTTCCGTACAATCGATTGTTTGCGTGGGTCGAAGGCAAGTCCACGATAGTCGATAACTCGTTCTTTGATATGATTCGTACTTATAACCGTGTTTTGGTTGTGTCGTCATTGTAATTGAATTTGAAGCCGGGATAACCGTTCTTCCATGTGTCGACAGGCATATTCTTTGTTCCGCTCCGTTCGCTCGTTGCGATTTAAACCATATTCTTTGACCACGTTAGTTGTTCATTGTTCGCGAATTTGGCGTTCCTTGAATGTTTTCGTCTTTTAAGGTTATGGCATATGTTAATGAAGCGTTCGAGTTTTTGTGCTATAACTTCGTGCTTCGTAGTTTCCTGTATTCCTTGGACTAATTACATTCGTTCCACGTGTGTGTGTGTGGTTTTTTTTCTACCATGTGCATATTCTTTCTTCACGATGTTGGCGTCGTGTTCATTTAATGGTTTAAGACTTTGTGTGTTTTGACATGTTTTAATGAAGTGTTGGCTGTCTTAAGTGTTTTATGTTATAATTTTATGTGACGTTCAGTGATCCAGGTTCCTTTCGATGTTTTAGTAGATATCGAGAATGAACAAATCCAACAAGAAACAGTACTTCCAGACATTTAAAGAATCATACTCGGTTGATTTTCCGTGCATACTAAAATCAAGAAAGGGAGAAAAATTTGCCTTTTGCACGGTATGTGGGTGTGATATTAATATTGCACATTGTGGAAAAAACGATTTAAGTAATCATGTGAAGTGCGGTAAACACATTAGTTATGTTAAAACGAAGGAAGATTGCAAGAAAATCAACACCTTTTTTGCTAAGTCTGGAAACGTTGACAGTGACGTAATTAGGGCCCTTAAGTGCGGCTGATCATGCTGGTGCTTTATTTAAGAAGATGTTTCCCACATCAGAAGTTGCAAAGAAATATAGTTGTGGTCGCACGAAAACGACATGTATTGTAAATAAAATGGCAAAAAATGCATCTTCTGAAGTTGTTAAGTGCCATCAGAACGGACCGGATACAGATAAATCCCTTTTCCTTTCATCAGTGAGAAACTACTTTTATACTGCCTGTGACTACATCATCAACAAGTTTCCACTCAAGGATGACGTGTTAAAGAATGCTCAAGTTGCTAGGTTAGACAAAATTGAAGATGCACAGTTATCTTCCATTCGTTTTTTCTTGGAAAAGTTTCCTATCATGTTATGCAAGGAAGAGAATGAAACTACAGATGAGGTGGTGAATGAGCTTCAGAGGCAGTTCACAGCTCTTCTGGTAGATGACACTTTGGCTGCACATCAAGATGCTGCAAGTGATTCCAGTTGGGCACAAATATCAAGAATTCGAGGAGCCGATGGACTTCTTAAGTATAACCGAATTTCTAGAGTATTGCTCACTATTCTCACCAAACCCCATAGCAATGCAGAATGTGAACGTTTTTTTAGCCTTATGAATAAAAACAGAACACAGTTCAGGTCATCCATGTCCAATGAATCTCTGGAGTCTATTTCTACTTTGAAGACCAGGAGTTCTGGTCCCTGTTATGACATAACATTTTCTCAAGACTGTTTGCAGGAAGCTAAAAAGGCCA
Source organism: Meconema thalassinum (assembly GCA_946902985.2). NCBI lineage: Eukaryota > Metazoa > Arthropoda > Insecta > Orthoptera > Tettigoniidae > Meconema > Meconema thalassinum. The sequence continues at coordinate 77,094,172 of OX336401.1, read as the reverse complement.
CAACCCTGACTTAAAAGTCGAACTAGCATGTGATTTGCAGTGTGTATTATATTATTTCTTGCCTGTGTTACGTTAAACAAGTTTTATTGTTTAAAGCCTTTTTCAATTATCGTATATCAGCTTAATCTATCAAGGAAGTCCTGTTATGTCTGCTCCAAACCAATATTCACCACGCCTGTTGCTGATTAACATGGATTTCTTCTTGATTGTTATGTTCATCTACAAATCATGTAAGTAGATATGATTTCATTGAAGTATCCTGTTTTAAAGCATGAATTATTGTATTTTGTAGCCCAGAAGTATTATTATTAATTCGTCAAGCCGGGGTATGTCGAAAATCGTTAGATTTTTTTGTCGCGCGTGAGTTTTACTGATAGCCCTTTTCAAAAGTTGGCAGGTATGTAAAAATAATAATAGTAATCTTTGATGTAGTCAACAGCTCAAGCGGGAAAACTAATTGGTATCATGAAATAGAAGACGGCAGATGGGGATCGACAGGCAAATGATTGGAGACAGAGGAGAATTCAGAAACAAAATTTAAAGCAAATGAAAAGATGATGACAAGAACATTGTGGACAGAACAGCGGAAACGGGAGCACAGTCAAATGGTGAAGAGATTTTGGGAAGAGAAGAGGAAGAAGGGAGAGAAGTGAAAATTGTCATGAGCAGTTCAAACACTCCCATAAGGGCAAGAATGATGTAATAATAATAATTATGATAGTAATGGAACAAGCAGGTGCTTCTCTTTCCTTTTCCTATGTGTCTCCCTGAAGTGCTGAAATACCTAGGGATTCACCGCTCACCAGGCATGCTGAAACTGCTTGCATGGCTCATGCACATAAGGTACATTTACGTGTTGACAGTCTTATCGAATCAGCATCTTTCGTGTTATTCATTATTTTTACTGTACTCGTACACAAAATGATAACTCGTTATGATGTTCGTGTTAGGCTACACAATTTGAATTGATGAAGGGAGCCCAAGGGAGTTCGTACTCGTGAGCACTTTTTGGCTCGTATGGTGAGAGCACTAAATTTCAAATTGAGAATGCCTGCTTAAAACTATTCACTGTCCGAAATTTTAGAGCACTTTAATGTATAGCCTATATTATCTATTTTATTGAAATCAGCTAAATATTTTGAATGTACACTTTTCGAGCGTGGGCTGTCATATTGTGAGTATTTTGAATCTCGATTACATTTTGCAAGTAGCCTATTTTCATTCTAAATTTTATTTTGAAAGTATTTTCATTCTAAATTTTATTTTGCAAGTATTTTCATTCTAAATTTTATTTTGCAAGTATTTTTATTCTAAATTTTGTTTTGTGAGTATTTTCATTCTAAATTTTTACTTTGTCAATTTTTTTAAAACTCTAACATGCATTTTGTGCTTATTATCAATCTAAATTACTTTTGTGAGAATTTTCCATCTAAATTCCATTTTGTCAGTGTTTTTCACTCTAAATTACATTTTGTGTGCCTTTTTATATTTTCAATCTCGACAGTTTTCGTTATGGTTTCCGTCTCATTGTCATTTTGGCTATCGCCCAGACCATTAGGAGCTCATAACCCAGATGTTTCCCCTTAAAACAACTATTATCATCATCAGCGTTATAAATAACGCAGTACTCCCCAACCCTGGCAGTGTTGGAATACTGAGACTTCTCAGCTTGTGGGCTAATTCTAAGCTAATATTTTTTGGAGGACAATCCAGGCAAATCGGGAGTTGCCATCTCGAAATGCCGTTATCAGCTCGGCTTGTTTACTGATCATACCCAGGTGATAAATATTAACGAGTCGTCTGGCGGCCCCGTTCGCCGCATTTCATTATTCCACAATGTCTGCTTCAATTTGTGAGGGGTCAACTGATAACTGTATAATATACAGTTTAATTTCACGCGAACATATTGTCACCGTTTTATACATTCACCTCTGGGTTTGTGTACCGCACTGATCTCTATACATGGATGGCTGGTAGCTAAGGCAGCAGTAAGCCGAATAGACGATGACAGGTGTAGCAAGATGGCAGCGAGCGCATGGTGCAATATTGCGAATCCGGCTCTGTGATTGGTTACTGTTAGTTTGATGTTATACATGTATTTATACTGGCAGTAAATATTTTGTGTTTCTTGTAGTTGTAAAATGGGCTGAAATTGGTTATTTAAAGCGTAAAATCTTAGTTTTAAGTACCGGTTTGGTGACCCATCATCCCAGGCAAGCCGGTAATACCTTTACTTCTCAGGCAGATAGGTCGCTTAGCCGTAATTTTGAAGTTATTGTGAAGTTAAGTATACATATGCGGTGGTGCTGAAGCAGACGTGATCGGGCTAGGCTATTGCGTGTTTAAATTTGATCCCATTTCAGGGTTTTTCGGTTCTGGGTGCGAATAGTTCGCTTAATAGTTGTAAAACGGTGGGGAGAGTATATTTTGAGTAGGTTTTTAGTTGTGTTAAGTTTTATGTGGAGCTGAGGAGTGAAATTGGTTTGGCTTCAAGTGCATTTTTGGCTTTGATCTACTTCCCGTTATTATTAAGTTTGTTGTGCTGCTAGCGTGATTAAAAGCTGTAGTATTTGATGTAGAGTGCTGGGATTACTTGGAGGAAGTGTTGGTTATTTCATGGAAACAGGAATTCATTACGGTACCAATTACCGATTACGATATGTCGAATCTAGGCCTGTATAGTGAGCTACGTTTAGGCCTATAGGTACATCATTTGAAGAATGCATAATTTTGTGGCATATATACATGTGTACCGTAGCCTATATACAATTTACAAGAATGTTTCCAGAAATTGTTTTTCACTCGTTACTCTGTTACTGGTCGCTAATTGCGTGTACTCAGCACCTAAGTTGATATTTGTCAGCCGATAGTATACATTCATTTTTATCGATATTCCGAAGATTTACTGACCTCGGAATGACGTGTCAGTGATCCCAATGCTCTTATGCTATGAGTGAACATATCTCTATATTTTTATGTGCTCCAAAGCACCATTAATTACGATTTAAAATTGACTAGATTATCATTGCTTGCCCATAAGGAGGACTCGAGAATGGGTAGACCAACATGGCGGACCGCGCGCTCAACCTGGCGTACTTTCTCGTGCAGCGGAGCGCTGCCATCGGCGATCCATGTATAGAGATGAGTGGTGTACCGGGATTCCGTGAAACCGTAAGACGTAGAGTTGGTCTTATAAGTTGGTTGTCTGTTAAAGCACGTGAGATTGTCGAAAGTAAAATATCACGTCATGTGGTTCTAAGTCCACGTGTACAAGGGGGGAGCGGGGTCCCGTGGCTCATCATTGCGAGCTTTGTTGGTGTTGGTTGATTGATTTAGGGTCTTTGCGACATCGTGATCATTTAGCCCCGTGTAATTGTGTGTGGAATTTGTCTGATAACCTGTGTTATTGTTTTGGCTGAATTAGTGTTTGATAATTCAGATGAGTATTGGGGAGACGTCGGTAGCCTTAAGTTAGGAGCCATTCCGGAGTAGAAGTGGGGAAACCACGGAAAACCACTTTCAAGATGCCTGAGATGGGAACAAAGCTGAGTGTTCCTCAATCCAGATTTTTTAGAGCCGGGAATCGAATCCGGACCTTCGGGGTGACAGTCAAGTATGCTAGCCGCTCCACCTCGTAGTGGTCAAGATCGCGAAATTTAAGGACACTTAAAACTAAAAGGTTTCTTTCTTTCTTTCTCAGTGGGTTCGCGAAATAATGCATGGAGAAAGCATAGTTTGCGGCACTAGCAATGTAACCTTACCCATTAGTCCTCCATCACTACGAACATCCGACAGCGTTAGGTCATGGGGCCAAGCTCTGCTGACTCGGGTGACGCGTGGGTTTTAGCCCAACCGTCGGCCGTCCTTGAAATGGTTTTCCGAGGTTTCCCATTTTCAACACCAGGCAAATGCTGGGACGGTACCTTCTGACAAGCCACGGTCGCTTCCTACAACATCCTTGTGCAAATTCATTCATCTTCATCCATTCCATCATCCCGGCGCGCAGGTCGCCTACGGGCGTCGACTAAGAATACCTGAACTCGGCCTCTCAGGAGGCCACACGACAAAAAAAAACAACTCTACGAACATGGAGATTATACCGTATAATTTCTTACATGTATTCACTGTTGCCATCCCTATTTCCAAGTCACCATGTTTACAGATCTCTTGCAGACGCAGAAACTGACACTTGTAATATAACTTGAAGGTTGACAGCATGAGCTGATCGTAGTTTGTTTCGTGACGTCATTCCGGGTTAAAATGTGATTAAAATGTTATCCATTAGCTTTTTTCCTCTTCTGTAGTCCATATCAATAGATATACTGGATTTTATTCACGTGTAATTTTTTTCAGTTATTTTCGCATGATGTTGCAGTATTTGGAATTAAGTTACAGTATGTTGTGTTGACCGACTGAAAACTTGTAATATTATTTACATTTTTATTAATGACCTAAACATTACCTAAAACGCTCATTAAAGTCGCCAGTTATATTAGCCGATGACGCGGTGGCCGCTGATCCCATCATCCCCTCTATAAGTGAGAGTGGGTTAAGGCCAGCAGTCTAAATTTTCCAGTGTGCATTGACTCAACGACTTGTTCGTTTTTGAATGATGAAATTTTCCCCGTAAATGTTGTTAATTTTTATATTATTATTAGTTTTATTTAATTTTTTGTTTTATTAATTTTCGGTCTTTTCAAATTTAGGTATCCACCTCTAAATTTTAAATTCCATTCTAAATTTGTATGGGCCTACCTTAATCTGTGTTAAGAAGGGCAGATGACCTCGTAGTTCCGCCCCTTAAAACAATAACTAACTAAAGTAGTCAGTCAGACACCTTTAAATAACATTTAATATAAACATATTTAAGCTTCAGATGTGAGAAATTTAAAAAAAATGTATGTTGGTCCCAAACACACAAATAATCTTACGTGCCTCCACAAAATCATCTTAATCCCCTAATTATATATATATATATATATATATATATATAGGCCTATACCAAAGAAGCAATGTTTCTGGCTTTCCAGAAAAGAAAATCAGTTTTAACAAAATTAAATCCCTAGTCATTAGTAATATCACTTTAAAACCATGATATCGCAATAACCATGTAGTTTGGACTCTTTGAGAACGTCATAATTTTCCTGTGGTATGGAAAAGTTCAGAAACATGTTGGAATGTGCCCTTCCTTCGATAGCGTCTCGCGATAAGTAAGAATGCATTACAATTGTCACATTAGGATGACAAATGACAAGTCTACGAGTTCCTCAATCGATTTCCGAAGGAAGCAAGCAACATCGTACAGTGCGACGGTCTTGTTTGCGGCATCTATCATCATTCTATTGAACGGAGAACTAAAGCTGGGATAAGGACTATTGTGAGTGAACATTTTATTACCTAGTCTGAGCCGAGTTTCCTCGCAGCGGACCTCTTATTTTTGTTATTTTCTGCATTTAGAGCTTTGCCACAAACTTGGGCTCAGTGGTGCCTCGTACAACTGGACCTATCAGCTAGCTATTCTCTAACAAAATTTACATAGAATTTAGAGAATCCATGGCCTTCTGAACATAATTACGTTAGGAGGTTACTTCGGGCTGGCAATCCGAAGAGCCTATAAGAGAGTGCTGTGTTCATAGGCGACAGGTGCAAAAAATGACCGCACGCTAATTAAATAGCAGAGCTCTCCCGGTATTTGTGCGATTGTGAATTACCGTATTTGTATTTAAGTGAAAATGATTGTCTTTTAGAGCTTTGGTTGGTTCCTTAGTTTAGGGGCAGCGCCAACGCAGTCGATGAATTTTACTTTCTCATGTAGTCTAGAATTTTTCCTTTTTGTGTTCACCATGGCTAATCGAATTCGAAAACAACTGAATGACAAAACTACGGTTCAACAGTAAACACCAGATACCGGCACCGTGAACATATTACTTGTCAATTGTTCCCACGAAATAAATTCTCATATTCAAGCAGAGTGACATTGTTGAACCTTACTTACTGGCGACGTAACAAAGGCCAACCGAGTGAGTTCCCTTCGGTCTCGTATCTCGCTCCTCCACTAGCTGCGACGTTTTTGACCTTCACAATGGCGCCAAAGATTAAGTTACAAGCAGAGTCGGCGGTTTCGGCGTGCAAAAAAAAAAGTTTGAATATGAGAATTTAATTCGTGTGAACAATCGAGAGCATACCCCACGTGAGATCTCTGTGGTCTGTTTCAGCACCGAAACCCGACCGCTCTGCCTCAGCCTACGCCGACAAAGAGGAAACTACGTAAATACGGTGCTGTAGTTTCTTTTACAACAGCACGTGCTCATTAAATTACAATTACGCAAACCTCCCATGTATTTCAATGGCACTTAATACGTATAACAGTTAATTACGAATACTTAAGGTTTAATAAACTTTAAATTACATTTTGCCGGGACCTAAAAGATATTACGTACAAATAGTTACGTATATGTAGGCTTGCCATATTTTTGGTGAGTAAAACCGGGACACATAATATGGGATGGCCCCTACCGGGGGGTTTAAATAATTAGAAGCAAAATGGTGAGTTTTCTTAAGCCTCTCTAGTGATGGGAGGGGGGAATCTGGCACCCTAAATTGTTAGTTCAACACACCTTTTAAAAATATAAAAGGAATTTTTGATACATAAAAATACATTTTTTTCCTTTTTAATGATATTTTTTTCTGATCTACCATCTAGAAAGAAGTGTTAATAAAATACAATTAAAAAAAACTCATAAAATTGTTTAGTTGAACAATTACGAAGTCTTATTATTTTTTGAAAAAAAAACTGCAACTTTTCGTACAACTACAAAAGCAATTACAAAAAACTTTTTTGTCAAACTAAAAAGACAATTAATTAATGAGTTAACAATATTAATCTTTGCTTTCAAACCACTCATATTTTTGACGCTGTGCGCGATAGTCAACGATGTTGATTGTTGAAAAGTAACCGATTCATAAAAGAGTCTTAAACACATAAATTCATTACTTTTTACTCTTACAGCCGTTTTCCGGGACATTGATAAAACCGGGCGGGACACCGGGACAGGAGCAAAATACCGGGACTGTCCCGGTCAAACCGGGACGTATGGAAGCCTACGTATATGTATACATACACAAGCACACAGAATTGATAGCCCGTAAGTCCCTAGCCTCTAGTGACACTGATAAGTTATCTTCCCGTCCATCCTATTTCTTCGCGATTCACTGCTACTCCGTCGAGTATCACTGACGGGCAAGATTCCACTGGCGCTCGGTTGGGGATAGTTAGTATTCTTCTGCTGTCGCTTAAAATTTCAGCCTCGTTTCTGAACTACCTCTTCTTATTGGCAAGCATATTTTTGAGCGGATTGAACAGTTCAAATTCTTAGGAGTCATGATTGATGAACAGAATCATAGAGAAGTGTACATTATTTTAGAACAAAGTGTACAACTCTGCAGTTTTTATTGGGATCCAAATTTTTGACGAGAAATACAAAACTGAAATATACAATTAGGCCAGTTCTAACTCATGGTGCAGATTCATGGAGTCGAACAAAACAGGAAGATCACCAGTTGCAGGTTTTCGAAAATAAGTGTATAGGAAAATGCTTGGATCATTTTTTTATACGTCCACTATCACAGCAAGCACCAATACTGAACATTATTAACTCCAGAAGACTTCAATGGGCTGGTCATTTACTAAGAATGGGAGATGATAGGATGGTCTTACAAATCTTTAAAGAAGACCCAAGAGGAAAAAAGGCCAGTAGGAAGACAACGAAGTTCTTGGAAAAATGAAATCTCCAAACTTTGTAGACATCTGAATGTGGACAACTGGCAAGAACTCTCCCAAAACAGTTCATTGGATGCATTTTGTGAGATCTGCCCCCCCCCCCCCCCCAATCCACAGATTACCGGTAGGCTACTGTAAGTTGAGTCACTTCAGTCACTTCACCCTACGTTAGGCGCGTGGATGACACCTGTCATCCATTTTGAAACTCACATTGTATGAGTAACTTACTAAATAGAGAAGGTTTAATTCTTATTTATTAACTACAGTAATATTGCACCTACTACTAGAAAGCGTTTATTTTAATACAACGTATTTGATCGTTTAAAAAATATAATATTAAGATAAGGACACAAAATAAGGGATATATTACTTTCCTGACCATCACTGGCTTTTTATCTTCGTGTCTCATAGAAGCCTTCTGAGTGAGTGGCTTTCCGAGCTATTGAATGCAGTTTACAGATATCAATGAAGTAAGATGCAAGATTCTCAAACAGCGAACGAAACACTTGTGAATTACAGTATGTGGACTGAATGGGAGGTTAGTCGTTGTGCTAACAAGAGTTGTATTGGGAACATTGGCCTGTAACTATTTGTTTGGCAGAGTAAACACTTACGAGCCAACTGCCGTATAAATCGTATTACTCTCATAAACAGCTCCCTTGATGGTTGAGGGGCTGAGGATCAAGCGCATTCCGCATTCATTGTACCTGACTGGGTATATATTGACCGCCTCAACTTTACAATAATAATAATAATAATAATTATTATTATTATATCGTATGGCCTCGGGTGCCGGGTGCAAGCTTATTTGACACCCAGAGGGCAGCTTGCATGTCGAATTTTGTTGTTCCTTGAAGCACTATGAAAGTCAAGGAGGTTAGAGATCTAAGCTCCTTGACACTATCGCGCTTTCTAGTAAAAAAAATGAACTTTGTGTTGACCAAAATTCCCGAGATTAATTTTAGCCATTATGAACACGGCCTACTGAATTAAATGGGTTCTTTAACATGCCAACATCGTACGACATGCGTGTCGTGATTTTTGTCGCCTTTCAAAAATCCCTTACCACGGACAGGAGCGAACCTGCAAGCTTGGGGGTTAATAATCCGATCCGATAACCACTCACCCAACGTGGCAAGCTAACTTTACAATGAGTTACGTTGAAGCTAATTATATCTCCTATGCTTGGAGGACAACGAAAGACCGATATGCCTTCTCCGTGGAGTAACACTGAAAAACAAATGTCTCCTTGAAACGTCAGCCCCTGTACGAGCTGCCGCTGCTCACAAGTGAAATCTGTCTGATAAACTGTGTCTGTATTACTGTCGACCAAAATATTATGTGCACTCTAGTTTGAAGGTTGTTTGTGAAGTAACCAATACACCTACATAAAACCAATAACATCATGATTTTCGTCGTTCTATCTTACGTTAGTACATGTAGGTTTGGAATTTTTAATTTATATTTTAATATTTTTTATCGTAGTTGAAACACAGAAAGTGCCCGTTCTTAAGCGTGTTTCAACCATGCGTCACATTTAAGAATTATTATCTCACAAACCCGTCAATTTTAACAGACTAAAAACATTGGAATGTTGTATAACTGGTTTATTAATTTCAAAATTTTGTATGTTCAAGAACGAAAGTTATCATTTTTGTAAGGTAACTTTTTCTCGGCTCGAGGTCGTTGGAAAATGTAGTTCTTGGTTGCGTTGTAATCCTTATATCTCAGAAAGTTATGCTGTATGTCTGTGAAATACGGAAATTAATTCACTTATTTTATATCGGTTTGTATTTTTACTGGGAATTAAGACATGGTTCACCAGCTAGCCGCTCCGGGAAATGCTGTACAGCATTGCTGATATGGAGCCCGTTACTTCCGAGCGAGGCGCGCCATGACGCGTGATGGAGCCCATATTGGCAACCCTGTACAGCTTTCACCGGAGCGGCTAACTGGTGAACCATGTCTTAATTCCCCGTACAAATACAAACCGTTATAAAATAAGTGAATTAATGTACGTATTTCACAATCATTTTTGATGTATAAGGATTATAACGCGACCAAGAACTACATTTTCAAACGACCCCGAGCCGAGAAAAAGTTACCTTACAAAAATGATAAGAACTTTGTTTCTTGGACACACAAAATTTTAAAATTAATAAACTAGTTATACAACATCCCAATGTATATTGTGTTAAAATTTGGTTTCGATCTGATGACGGGTTTGTGAGATAATTCTTAAATGTGACGTATGGTTGAAATACGCTTAAAAACGGGCACTTTTTATGTTCCAACTGCGATAAAAAATATAAAAATATAAATTAAAAATTCCAAACTTACATGAACTAACGTAAAATAGAACGACGAAAATATTAGATTTTATGTAGGTCTATTGGTTACTTAACAATCAACCTTCAAACTCGAGTACACATAATATTTTGGTGGACAGTAGTGTGTGCACTTGCATGTTGTGGCTACGATTATAGGAAGGAGGCGGCAATGGCCTTGCATAGACACATTGGACTTTTGACTGGAGTAGAATTAGGAAAGCTGAGGTTGAGAATCGTACCCACAATCTTTTACGTTGCCCTCTCGTGATTGCGTGAACCCAGTTCCCGTATTCAGACCAAAATTGCAATTGTTTGTAGAACATAGAGTCGAACCTCTTTATATACCCCGCACAGCGTTGACTGCAGATGCTGGGAGGACATGATGACTTAGCAGTTAAGCTGCTTGCCTTTCACCAATATGGACAAGGTTTTTGATTTTCGGTAAATGTATGTGAGATTTTTGAGGTAAAATGTCACGTCCGGTAGTTCAAATTCCACGTAAAAATGAGGCTCTGTGGTTCATGATCGCGACATTCAACTGTCAGGTAATACTGCAAGCTCCCTTCCCTCTTCCACGGAAGGTGGCAGCACAAGTGATATTTGGGTTACGATCTTATGTTTCTAATTGGGGTCACTTATTTACTGTGCCGTATGCATAAGAGACCTCATGAGGAGTTCGTTGTTGCTGCACCAATTTGCTTTGTCGTTGTCCGATGCGATAAAGTGACACCATGGACTTGGACGATATCGTTTCGGTTAATCTTGTAGTAACTTAATAACACAGTGCCTAAGTAGTGAAATGTTTTTCTCTGTTGCTAATATTTTCTGTCTTTTTGTTGCAGGTAAGCTGAAAGACTAAGGCTGTGTTGAGTTCTTCTATCCTGTCAATAACATACCCAGGTGATTACTGGTGCAGTATTAAAGTTCCTGTTCCCTTCTTAGATGTAAGTTTTTTATTGTTTTTCCCTCAGGGCGAGAGTATTAATGCTCTGAAACTTAACGACAAAAGAATTAAATCACCAAAGGACGTAACGTCTAAGACATTGGCCCCTAATGATAAGGTTGATATTACAGAATTGACATATGAAACATATTTTTGCAATAAATACCCCAAAAAGGCTAAAATACAGTGCATTACAAGAAGATCGCGTTGTTGCGTCTCTACAAGTATAAAACAGTCCCAAATTCTTGGATGTAACTGGTAATCTCGAGAATCGAGAGATTGATTTTGATGCGGTGTTCTCCATTCTGTAAAGGATTTCTCGAGGAAGGTTTCTGTAGAAAAACATTCACGTATTACCAAAGGTAGCTGAGCAGTAACGATTTCAGTGAAACGAGTCGAAGAAAAATCCGCCCTCCGCGCGCCTTTTAAACTCACGCTGGGTTAACAGTTATATATATATACTCGTACTATATGAGTTAAGGAATTGTTCGGCATGAAAGGTTCAACAAAAATATCCGCAACAGCATATCCCTATCTTTAATACATCGCCCACTGTAAGTGTTTTCACGTTTTCATTTTTTCCAACAATCTCCATTCAGTGGAAATTTAAATTACTAGCTTCGGAGCGAGTTTACGAGCTAACGAGCGAGCCTGTCACCCCAGCTTCGGCCAGCATCAAACTGTCGAGTCGTGTCGAGTTAAGACTTCCGAGAAGAGTATATGTGTTAGGAGTTACGCTGTTCACCTCTGCTTTTCTGAATTGCGTCTGGGACCTCCCGTCCATGCGCCTTTAAGCTTAATCTACGTAAACCGTTAAAGAAGCCGGGGCGGGTTGCTAGTTGACTATAAAATCGAGTCCCTTATCATGAAGTAGCGCCGTGCTTGTGGCTGAAATCGGTATATTTCTAGTTAAACGACTGTTGTCGTACCGCTGTCTCGGAAACTAATGAAGTCACGGAAATACGTTGCACGTTGTTGATTGAACTCCTTATTACCATACATCCGAGCGAAAACAGGATATTGGTATCCTCAATGGAAAGTTCCTAACCATCTGTGCCTCGCAGCGGGATCGAAGTCTAAAGCTGAAATAAACAGTACGTCTATTTTGAAGCGTTAAAGAGGTCATATTTTTGTATGACTTTTAAAGTTTGAAATATTTCATTTCATGGAAGGCGAACGGTATGCAGTTGAACTACAGTGCTCAAAAAAGGTTTCGCATATTGCGATTTAGTGACTTGTTTATTTTGCTATGTGTATGTAATCACATTAAGCACAATATGGGATACTTGCAAAGAAAAACAACACACAGTCTGCTCTACAAAAGAGACGGAAACGCACAACGAATAGCATAAATGGTAATATTTGACTGAGCACACAAACGTTGAGGCATGCCTGTATGACCACCACGAGCTCTAAGGCATGCTTGCAGGCGACGAGGCATACTGAGCACCAACTAATCCAACGTGGTTTGGGGCCATTATCCCTCTCTTGGACAGCAGCTTCAATCAGTTGCTGTTTGTTTGTTTGTTTGTTTGTTGGAGGATTGTGGCGGTGCGAAATTACCCTCTTGAGCTCTTTCCATGCATGTTCAATACAATTCATGCCCGCAGAATAGGCAGGCCACTCCATTCTCTGTATGCCATGCATCCGAAGGAACTGATTGACCACCCTAGCTCGTTGGGCGCAGCATTATCGTCCACTAGTGTGAAGCTCTCGCCCATTGTGGCAGCGAATCCTGTAACTAGAGGTTCAAGGATGTTGTCTCTGTACACCAGACCAGTCATGTTACCGTGGATAGGAATTTAGAGGTGTACGTAGATGATTCCATGATTCCACCCCAAAACATGACTGAACCTCCTTGCTGTTGTTGGCGTTCCTAGATGAAGAGCTCGTGAAATCTCTCACCCACTCGCCATACTCTAATGCTCCTACTGTATGGGTGCAAACCAATGGAGACCTCTTTTGAGCACTGTATAAAATATTTTGTAACTAGCACAATAATAATATCGAGCTATCGGAATTACTGATGTTTTACCTGCACATGCTTCTTTAAGTTCAATGTTTGTACATTAGATGCAATATTAGAAGGTCACCTATCTTGGTTTACATAATTTCAAGCAGTTACATTATTAATTTTATTAATGCAACAATGGCCATTTATCTTATTTTTTGGTACGGCTCATGGAAGGTATTTTGGATTAATCGCCCCGGCATTTGCCTGATGGTGGAATTGATACACATCAAAAACCATTTTCAGGACGGCCGAGGTAGGATTTGAACCCTCGCTCTCTCGATACCAACGAGGCACGAGGTAGCGCTTTAACGCTCTCGGCCACCGTGGCCGGTCATGTAGTTACATTGAAAAACAACCAAGGTTTGAATCATACCCATGCGGAGATGGCTATGAGCTGTGTATTAGCCCCTTAAGGGCACTCGCAGACCTGCACGAAGGAACCTTAATTTGTTAGAAACTGTCAAATCTTTCATGCCACTAATTTGCTTTATGGAAGAGCGATCAATATTGGTTTTCTAAATTGAAAACTAATTTACGATTATAGCCTACACGTTCTTTTCTGAAATTATTTTTCTTCGGCTGTTAATAAAATATAAATATATTCCAATGAAGCATAACCGCCACTAAGCTATATTTCAAGAATGGATCTCCATCTGTTCGTGAAATGGTAGATCTCCTTTGTCTGAAGTATGCATGTGTAACGCTAGGATTGTAATCTGTCGCCAGAGACAATGCTAATGTGTCTTGTGCCTTAATGTATTCTACAGTGTTTGAATCATAGCAGTTCGTCGGACGGAATAATTGTCGAATTTAGAATGCACAAGGTTAATTTACAATTCATTAGGATGGCAACACCACCATTGTACGACTCTCGTGTACATTTCTAACTTCTGTTTGTCTACCTCCCTTCTTCCGCTTCGAGTGGAACAGAGATGTGATTTTGATATTTAACTTGCATTACAGGAATGTTTCGCTCTGATTATACAATTCTTTGCATTTTTTTTCTTTCTTTAAGTCTTAGTGCGTTTGGTTTAAAAGAGAAACTGTATATATTGTCCTCCCTTAAGGGGAGGTTGTAAGCTGTTTTGGGTCAAAAAGTGGAATTTTAGATTTTATGTTGTTTTGATAGCCTGAAGTCCAATTTATAATATACATATGCTTATTTGCTAAAAATGTTAACTAAACTCCATTTATAGGTCATTTAAAGCCACGCCCCCCTTGAAGATCTGTTCCTGAGAACTGGCATATTTTCTCCTCCTCATTCTTCTTCTCCTGCTCGTCCTTCTCCTTCTTCTGCTCCTTCTCTTTCTCCTCCTACTTCTCTTTCTCCTGCTCCTCCTCCTCCTTCTTCTATTTCTCCACCTCTTCCTTCTTCTATTTCTCCTGCTTCTCCTTCTTCTCTTTCTCCTCCTCTTTCTCCCTTTCCTCCTTCTCCTGCTCCTTCTTCTCCTCCTCCTGCTCCTTCTTCTCTTTATCCTTCTCCTCCTTATCCTCTCCTCCTAATCCTCCTCCTTCTTCCCTTTCTCCTTCGTCTCCAGCTCCTCCTCCTCGTTCTCCTCATTCTTCTTCTGCTCCTTCTTCTCTTTCTTCTTCTCTTTCTCCTGCTGCTCCTTCTCCTCCTCCTTCTTCTCCTGCTCCTTCCTCTCCTTCTTCTTCTCCTGATCATTTTCCTCTTCCTCCTGCTCCTTCTTCTCTTTCCCCTTCTCCTGCTCCTCCCTCTCCTCCTTCTCCTTATCCTCTTTCTCCTTTTCTCTCTCTAAAAAGCTAGGAAGTTCAAAAGAAACCAGAAGAGGGACGGAGAAGATGAAGACAACCCAGATGATCCTGAATATGGGCCTGGTGCACATTAAGGTAACACTTATCTTGAAGAGCTTTTTTCTTCACTTTTGATTTTTTCGAGGCAAATGTTCCTTTTTCTCAGGAAGTATTAACAATAGCGCTCTGAATTTTTGTTCAGTAATTCAATATGATCAACTAAGGATTGTATGTTTTCCTGTGATTTTATCATAAATAGAAAAAATAATATTTTATGTTTTCGTAGAGAATAAAGTTGAAAAATTTAACCTCTGAAAAAAAAAAAAATTACAAACATACACATTTCCAAAAACAACCCTTTAAAGATAAAATATAGATCTAAATATCTAAGGTTTTGTTTCAATAGGTTAAATAGGCCTACTTAATGAGAAAAAGGAACATGAAGTTGACTTATATAACATGGCGGAGATAGGGCTTACAACCTCCCCTTAAATCGTTCTACTTACAGTTCGTGCTGACATCACTCCAGTTACGACATTTCAACATTGTTACGTGAGGTCATAGGGTTGTGGATATCGCACTGGATATGTAGTTACCGGCGGCGTAATTATATAGCTCGCATCTAACACAGCTCGTCTCGCATTGTTGGGAAGTTCCTTAATATTAGGTTAACACGCTATCATGCGAGTTTCTTTACATAGGTACTCCATTCCTACTTTCACCGCCGAATTCCCTTACACTTCACCACGGAGTAGCCTACAGGAAGAGAGGTCATTCATTATGTTCCAGTTTCCTTGTTGTTACGGTTCTGATGGACAAAGTATGCCATACAATCTTAGATACACGAAATGAAAACTAATTATTGGGATGATTGCGATATCCGCAATTGTATGACGTCACGTAATAATGTTGAAATGTCATAACTGGAGTGATGTCAGCGGGAACTGTAAGTAGAACGATTTAAGGGAAGTCAATAAATATATATTTTAAACAAACGCACAAACCAACGACGCAACCTCTCCCATTTAAAACTCATTGTTTTTGCCACTCTAGTTTAAGGATATATTACTCTAGTTTAAGGATATATTCCTTAGGCTACTACCATGCGGATTCACTCCACCCCTTGACGACTTCCATGACGCAAAAAAAAAAATATAATCCCAATTACTGCGAAATCCAAAAAACAACACGAAAAGAACATGTGATTAAAATGCATTTGTTATGGATTATCAAAAGAGGCAAAACTAACGGCAATTGCAGAAATTAAAACGATATCATTTGATGGTTGGTTGTTTGGTTCCTCAGTTTAGGGACTGGACATCGTCATTCAGTCCCGTGTACGTGGGTGTGTGTGTGTGTGGAATTGTATCTGTTAACCTGTGTTATTGTGATGGCTGAATTAGTGTGTGCAATTTTGGCTCAGATGAGGATTGGGGAAAGAAGCGAAAATGATCTTCACTTAGGAACCATCCCGGCATTTGCCTGGAACAGAAGTGGGGAAAACCACTTCCAGGATGGCCGAGGTGGGTATCGAACCCACCTCTCTGTTTTGCCTCATGAGGGTGAGGGTACCGAGTTCCAGTCCTCCGACCAGAATTTAATCGAACATGGACCTCCAGGGCGACAGTCACGAATGCTAATTACTACACCACGATGTGGTCCGCAATGCAAAGATAGACTTTGATTCATATGTGTATAAAGACAGTTGTTGTTGCTTATTTTCAGGGCTGCAACTTCGTGGTCATATAGCCCCGTGTATTTGGGTGTGTGTGTGGTATTATTGTGATAACCTGTGTTATTGTTATGGCTGTACTAGTTCGTGTATTTCTTAATTGGGATATTATTGGGAAGGAGGCGGCCGTGGCCTTAAATTATTATTATTATTATTATTATTATTATTATTGCCTTTATTGGTGGCGCAGTTAGGGCTCTTGGCCCTCTCTTACACTTAACCACATTAATACAATACAATAAACATATTATGGCGACAAAATTAAACAATAATAATTGACATTGATCATGACTTGCACACTCTCATTCACTCATCCAGTCATACTTGCTGTCGGTCAGCAATGTTCAGCAGACTGCCCCAGCAGGTGGTCTTGAATTTAGATAGTGAGGTGGTACCCCTGACACTGGCTGGAAGGGTATTCCACAGCCTAGACCCCACCACATGAAAAGAGTTATTATTGTATATAGAGGAGCGATGAATAGGAATGGAGAGGGAAGAACCAGAGCGTGTATTATTACCATGGAAAGAAGACAAGTACTTGAATTTATTAGATAAGTATAGTGGTCTATCGTCAGACAATAATCGGAAAATCTGGACAAGAATGTGATATGATCGACGTAGTTCAGGTTTCAGCCAGGAAAGAGCGCAATAATAGGGAGTGATGAACCATCCCAGCATTTTCCTGGAGTAGTAGGAGGAAAACACGGAAATCAACTTCCAAAATGGTTGTGGTTGGTATCGCCCTCATCTCTTCAGTTCTGCCTCACTGGCCGAGTGTACCCCGTTCCACGCCTCGGACCTGAATTGAGTTTTTTGGCCGAGCCGGGAATCTAACCTGAACCTTTTGGTTGACAGGCAAGGATGCTAGCCGCTACACCACGAGGTGGTCGTATATAGGGATATGCCCTATATCAAAATGTTTGATTGAATGTCATTAGGGCCGAGGTGGGCGCACGTGGAACTGTCAGTCTATATCAGCCACTACCCGTAATCTGTTTTATCTTAGACAGCTCTGAAATGTATGGCCTCAAAACTGCAATGTATTACATTAAACTTTGGTAGACTAGACGACCTCACACATAAGTGGTGACTTCGAAACCCCTAATACGGCAACAACAGCAATAACCTAAAGTTGGTAAAAATACGTTAAAAGCAGCAGCAGTTCCACAGCCTGCTTGAGTAACATGTAAAATAATGAGCCAAGGATTTAAAAAAGAAAGCTGGTGCCCATTTTTTTATGATTAAGTCAGCACTGCTTAAAACGAAAAGCTAAGCACCATCCATTAACCTAAATATGTTCGATTCATGCAGCAGTAAGCCTGGGCCGTGGCACAAGACCTGCAAGCATTCTATAGGGAGTCCAGGTGGCCAGTTCTATCATGAATAACACATGACCGCACGGCTACGCTAAACAAAGGCCTGAAAGCCCACTTTAGTACACAGAATAGCCACTTGGAGAGCCACTTATCTCTCGACTGCCACTTCCCTTCAAAACAGCATAAAAGCATAATAATAATAATCACTAGCCTATAAAACAGAAGCAAATAAACGCCAAGTTATCTTGGGTTTATGATGTACATGTTGAAAGTTAATGGAACTTGCCGATAACATTGCTAAACCTTCAAAAAGCAATGGCATATGATATTGACCTTTAAACACCGGGTTCCCGGATCAGTTCAGTGATATTTTACGGGTATTCAAATGCCACGATAGATTTACCAATATGTTAAGGAAGCCTTTCAGGGCTGAATTCCGGAACCTCTGTATCTCTAAAGCCACAGCAGTTATTAGCTTCGTTAAACCATATTATTAGTATTATTTTTATTGTTATTATGATTATTCTTGCTTCGTTACGGCCAACTAAGGACCACGTCGTGTCAATTGTTTCTTCCCAATACTCTTGCATTCGCAATCAATGTTGCGCCTTTCTCTCCGTCGTCCACGCCTTCCCGGTTTTTACTTACGTCTTAATTAAAAACTCCGATGTTCCTGAAGTTTTTCCCTAAGTGGACCACGCTCCTCGATATCTTAACATGTTATCTCAATCTCCAACAGTTCTTTCTCTACTTCACTGAACCAGGCCCCCTTTCTCTTTTTCTCATGGAGAAAGGCAAAAAAATCGGTTGGATAGCCGTGTTGATTTCATTCGGGGTTATACAGCATGTCAATTTAAAAAATCCTCCTTTTCCTCATCACATCAATTATTTTCTCTACATGTGTGTACGTTAGGCCCATTCAAAGAGCGCGTTTGAACTTTCAGTTGGCTGTTTCTCGCCTTCTTATCCTCCCAAAATCTCTCCATGAATGCATTTTGTTGCATTTTTCGTACTGTTCCTATCAGTTCTCCATGAATTTTTTCTTGCGTACTATTGTGCCATTATTTTTTGGACGTCCGCCTTAGTTTCTTCTAGCCAGTTTATTCTGACCTCCTTTGAGTTGACTACATACATCTCCAGTCAATCAGAGCACAGCACCTACAAATTCAAACTCCCCGCTCCAGTGTCATACATTACACCTCAATTACACTATCCACTAACTCATTACATACATTTAAACCATAAAGAGGCGGGATCTGAAGCCTTTTAAATGCAATAAATAATTGCCAATCAATGCCAAACCTACTATAGGTCTTAGTTTATCCTCTCTCCTAAAGCACTACTAAATTTCTACCCACTAGAGGTCTTCTGTATTTTCACGTTAAATTTGAAGCTGCTGCAAAATCTAAAACCAATACACGCAATGAATATCACACACAGCTAACCCATGGCGAGCGTAGCGATATGTACAGCATCGGCAGTAGTGTGACTGGTCACATTGGCCAATGTTCACATCCTGACCCGAACATAAGCTGAGACGAGCTGTTACTCTTATTTATATATAGCACTGCCCCCTAGTTAATTAATTAATTAATTAATTAATTGATTAAATAAACATAACTATTAACCATTGCACAACAAATACTCAGGCTATCAGTAATGTGAAATACTATAGCCAGAAGTAATTTTTCCAACATTTATTATTATTTTATTTCTTCCTTCAAACCAGAGGAAAAGGAGTCCGGTTTACGGGCACCAGTCTCTGCTTCTTCCTGCATTCACCTTTCCAAGGTTGATTACTTCAAGTAATCTTCTGGTTGATCTGTCGCTGTCCATTCTATAGATATGGCCATAGAATTTGAAACGTCTCTTGCGTACGGCATCGGTGAACCTGTCAGTTAAAGGAATAGAAGTCCGCTCTTCTCTTAATCTACATTCCTTTTTATCTTGTGGGACCATGCATTTTCCGGAGAATTTTCCGTTCTTGCTTTTCAATTTATTTTTTATTCTGGAGTGACCACATAGAGATGGTTTATGAAGTGTAGCCTATACAGCTTCCGGCAAAACAAGTTTTATGTTATTGTTGTTTTAAGGGGCGGAACTACGATTGTAATCTTGTAGTGTCATAATTTTGCTCTTTGTACGTTGGCCCTACTGTCTAGCCTCGATGATAGTATGATTCCTCCTAGATATTGTGTCCTGTTATTTTTTCATTCACTTATAGGCCATCTATGGACTGCGTCATTCCAACTGACTCCTATACTCTGTGAGCTGCCTGAATAGGATTGACATTTCGCCGGAAATTCCACGTCAGTCATCACCCCTCTGCCTCCTGACCAATGCATGTTCGCATAGTTGATGTCATAATACTCTGCGTTGCAATATTACAGCCCACGTGCTTCTGTGCCTGGTCAGCTGTATCGCTGGTTTGTACAGTTTGGCAATCTCGTTCTCAGACCACATGGCGATAAGAGAACTGTCAATCCTATTCTGGCAGCTCGCAGAGTATACAGGCTTTGATATTTGCCCAGTATGCCCGCATTCGTTCTCGGTGGACTTCCTTCCGTTCCTAGCTCCAAATCTTTCCCGTTTTCAGCTTCGGTTTTTCGTGGAAACCTTTGCAAACTGTTTTCTTTTGAGAGGGGGGGGGGGGCTCCTGAATGTCAGTTGGTGTAATCCCCACTTCTTTCAGATCTCATCCAGTTCAATGAACCAGGCCCATTTTGTTTTCCTCTCCTGAAAGTAAGTTAAGTTGCGGTCGGTCAGTCTCTCGGGGATCATTCGTTCACATGTCCATAAAATGTTATCCTTCTCTTCCGGATGACGTCTCTTATCTTCTCCACATGAGTATATATAGGGATAGTTCATGCTGTATTCCCCATTGTCTTTGATGGTTATTTATTATTATTATTATTATTACTATTATTATATTTAGGTCATTAAGGCATCAGTGACGGATTAAATCGTAAAATTTATTATTATTTGATGCGTCAATATTGAATGAATTGTTTGTTAAAACATGCTGTTCATCAAAGCGACCCTGACAGTCGAAATTAAATTACTTAAGGAGGCTAATGAAAATTGTATACTAATGCAAAGTGGAAATGCACAAATCTAATGGTATCAAATGCATGGTATATCGAATGACAAACCAAATTGCCACATACTTTCATTTCACTTGTCTTGAAATGATATTATTATGGTTCCCGTTCTAATTTAAACGTATCGGCATACTAAGGACCACGTCATTTCAACTGTCTTCTCTAGGCTTTGGTCTCTGCCCAGTTCTCCTTCATACGTTCCCGGTGTTACTCTTTTCTTTCTTCCGTCATCTTTCCCGTCTCCAACTTGGGTTTTTCTTTAAAACCCTGGTGATCGTTTAGTTTCTTCCTGAGGGGATTGCGTTTTTATCTTGGTTGGTTGGTTGGTTCCTTAGTTTAGGCGCTGCGACAACGCGGTCGTGTAGCCCCGAGTTCTTTGGGTGTGTGTAGAATCTGTCTGATAACCGGTCTTAATTGTGATGACTGTGTTAGTGTGTGTTATCTGTTTTTTTTTTAATTCAAGTAAGGACTGAAAACTATAATTTCAAGTAGTTCCTACGTTCGCTACCAAATGCTACCGTCCACGACACCTAGCTGTGAACTTGGCTACTACTAGATGCCAACGCAACCAGCGCCTGGTGATGAACGTTGGAACTTCAGAGCATTATTCAAACATAACCTACACGTTTTGCTTTCACAAAAGTTTAGTTAGTGGAAGGTTCTTTTACATGCCATAAATCTATGACATGGGCCCGCCGGCTTTACTTCCCCTCCGAAGGAAGGCATACTGGGGGATTTTCAACGTTCTTAAAGAATCCGACGACTTGGGCCGGGTTTGAATCCGCGACCTTGGGCATAGAATCTCAGTATGCTACCAACTACGCCACAGAAGCCGCCCTTTTAATATCTTCGCAGGTAATCTCCATCTCCTGTAGTTTACTTCCTACCTCTTCGAACCAGACTGGTTTGGTCGTCTTATCTTTAAAATAGGTGAAGATCCGGTTCGTTGTTGTTATTATTATTATTATTATTCAGTTTATGGCTAAGAACACACAATATATAACATGTTACAAATAATACAAATCTTAAAAAGAATCAACTAGGTATCTAATAAATTAAAGTTTTAAATCTAAATTGTCCAGCCACTCTATAGCCTTTGTAGAAGCTTGCACAGCGATCCCAAGTGCGCCTTGTTTCAACACTCGGTAACAATATGACGGATGGTCTGACTCGGCGTACCACAGTCACAGTTGGGTGACGTTCAGAAATAACACATTTACTTAAAAGTTGAATGTTGTGTACTGCTTCATGTGACGTGAATTTGTTTTATAAAAATATTTAGAAATGTGGGTATACAGAAGTACTTTTTCAGTTCGCACAAATCATTCCGGCGGATCATTCGTTGAAGACCCCTGGCCTTGATGTACGTGGATGCGAATTCCCTCCGATCGTGCATAGGACATTGTACCTCAAATATTAAATCCTACAGAAGTGTATGCCTTATGTTGGGGGTTGTCCACCAAACATAAGGAAGGGAATGGAAAGAAGCAGCATGGTGCCTCACGAGGTCTTCCATGTCCTCCGTTGAATGTAGTGGTTTGTCGTCAAAATGACAACACTGATAAACGAGACTTAACGTAAACTTGGAAGTGTACCTTAAAATTCTGTATGTCTGGCAACTCTGTACGTCTGGCGGCTGTAAGTCCTCGAGTAATCTGAAAGTGCACCTCCACCTGCAGGAACTAGGCATGGCTTAGCACTCTCGTTCTCGAACATGTGCTGAAGGCGACAACTGCACACCTGCCGTAGGATAATCTTTCTGTTGCAGCTGGACCAGATCGTGAGCGAGTGTAGGCTACTTCATAGATAGTCACTTAACCATATCATAAAGCAGCCGCGACTTCGGGGACGTGATGAGGTCTAGTCGGAACATGTGGACCTCCTCGCTAACCGAAATGTTGTGGGATCGGGGCTAGACACAAGAGGTTGGCAATCAGGGATGCTAAAATTTGATAGGTTCGTATCAGTAGAATTGCTGGCACGGTACAGAACCCTTCCAAGGCAAACCTCAGAATCCGACGTCCTTCAAATGACAGCAGTTAAATGGCACCTTATATTATGAGACAAGAAGAAGAAGAAGAAGAACTCGGAATGCCCTTAAAAGATCTAACTTCCCAGGGGCCCAAATATTGAAAAGGGATAAGTTTCGAAACAGTAGACACGATTTGGAAGGGTTTCATGACGAGAGACTAGCTACAAAGACCGGAAGAGCTTGGACAGCCGAACAACGGCAGCAGCACAGCGATCGTATGAAAGAATATTGGAGACAGAATAAATTACAACTAAAACAGTGAAATTGTAGCGTGATCCTTGGTGGCCAATTCGCAAGTTTAAAAAAATACAGGAAAGGAGAAAGACTAAAGTACCATGACTGAAAGTTCATTAGGATCTTTAAAAAATGTGGCATTGAGGAGGGAGATATTGCAAACAGAACAGTGTTCAGAAGGAAAATTGCGGAGGCGACGGATCTGTTCGTGGAGAAACTCAGGAGAACAAGAAGGGTGTTCTCGGTTGAGGAACGAGCAAGAGCGAGCCAGAGAATGAAGAAGTATTGGTGTAAAAAGAAAGAACATCAACGGTCAAGGAAGTTGTGTAATCGTAACCCATAGGTGGTTAAAACGATCCTAAATAAATAATACAAAACTACATAAAATTATGGTGTTCGCAGCCAATTTTCAGTGTTGACTTATGCCTCGTCCACACCGGCAGATTTGTTTCCAGAAACATTGTATGCAGACTGTTTCCCAAATGTTTCTCATTTGTATGCGGGATGTTTGCAGACTTTTTGAAAACAATCTACATACAATCGGGAGACACATTTCATACTAGAGTGATGTTTGGAAACAGTCTGCATACAGTTTGCAAACAGTCTGCATATAAATGACAAAAACAAATCTCGTGTTTCTAGAGACAAGATACAATATTTTCTGTTTACCAACGAAATGGAAAACACGCATACAAGAAACAAGTATTTTGTCTCAAGTCTTCCTGTGTGGACGTGTTTTGAAACTGGAGACCGGATACAAACCACAGACGCATCCAGTAGCCAGTTGCCTTTCGAGCGGATCACAGTGCGGATGGAGTCATACTGCTGAGTTATTTGTTCGTGAATTGTGCGTGGCAAGTCGAATCGTAGTTGAAATTGAATCTCTGTAATTAGTGTCTTGTTATGCTAATTCGTGGATCCACACTGTTGAGCAATATTTCAAAATCTCTAGGGGTCATTCGAGTGAAGTTCCGAAAACCTGTCCAGTCTTTAAATCTGAGGTCTGAAAGTAGGTTCCGGCCGTAGTATGTACCTTCCTCAAGCACTCTTCGTGTCAAACACTTCCTCTTCCTTGGTAGAGTAGACACATAATTATGCAATACAAAACACGCACAAGCCAAAAGTACGTCTTCTTCACTCGGCATCGCTAGAAGCACTGACTGTGTGGACTAGAGGTCTAATTCTGATGTGGACGCAAACCAAGTAACATACTTGTATCGAATACAATGTTTCTAAACAGTCTGCAGACTGTATGGAGACCGTTTGCAGACTGTTTTCAGACTCCAAAGTATATACATACAGTCTTCATACAGTTTTCCAACAGTTTGCATACAGTCTGCAAACAATCTACATACAGTCTGCAAACAAATCTGCCGGTGTAGACGAGGCTTTAGTAATCGAAATTTAATGTTTTTCCGTCGGTCAACACGATTGTACCTATTTGTAGTGGGTGGTTCATTAATTTAAAAAAAAAACACCGGTGACGATCGAAACTGTCCATCCAAGTGTATGTATTAATCTCATGTTTTTTTTTCATGATTAGGGAACCTCCTATTAGAATTGGGTACAATCGTGTTGACAGACTAAAAAAAAAGGAATTAGACTTCAAGAAATTGGTATTGACGAATAAATAATTCACAATAGAACAAAATTGGAATGGTTTTCCGTAGTGTCCCCATATTTAACTCCAGGCAAATGATGGAGTGGCTTTCTTCTATTAGGCCACGGCAAATTTCTTCCACGCCCTGCCTAGTTTCAATAAGACCACCTCGTGGTTTAGCAGCTAGCATTTTTGGCTGTGCCAAGACATTTTAATTGTGATCTGGGGACTGAAACCGGGTGCACCCAGCCTTGTGAGACTAAACTGAGAAGAGGAGGGTTCGAATCTCATCTCAGCCATCCCGAAAGTTAGTTTTTGGTGGTTTCCCACGTCTCGTCCATGCAAATGTTGGATCGTTCCTAACTAACGGCCATGGTCGTCTCCTTCCCATTCCTCATCTGAATTGCAAATGCACACATAAATACAGCCATCACAATAACTCGGGTTATCAGACAAATCACACACACAGGTACACGGTGTTACATGACCACATGTCGCAAAGTCCCTGAATCAAACAAGACTATACTGTAGGGTGGACAGAAGCACGCCCATAGGGTAGGCTACATTGAACGGATGAAGTTTTTTTTTTTGGGGGGGGGGGGGGGAGGAATAAAGCGGAAACATTATGCTAATCTAACTCAATCCTTCGTTGGACGTAACTAATCATAATAATAATAATGCGAGAACTCCCGCATGTGTGTAAACCACCCGCCCGGCTTTATTGGTATGCGGGCTCGACGCGACACAGTTCTGGCAGGGTCTATCTTCTTGTTTATTTGTTTAAGCACACTTTATAAACAAATAAATATGAGGGGTGTTCAAATGAAAAGGTGCGAATCGCCGAAAACCCAAAACCGGCTGATATTCGAATATGCTGCTTTGAGATAACGTAGCCAGACCTCTATAGGGAGACGTAGTGTCCGGCGTAGTACTGAGCATGCGTCAGCGCTCACACACACATGACTCAGAAGAGAAGCTGACAGTTGGACGTTTCGTCCCGTCCAGTTGAAGTTGAAGAAGCAGCAGTGATGGCGTTCACATTGTACATTTCGACAAGTGAGGAGCAGAGAGGTGTCATCAGATTTCTGACTGCAGAAGTGGACTGCTCACGAAGGGAGTGATTCTGCTCCACGATAACGCTCGCCCACACGTCTTTAACGTCACACAAGGTGTATTGGCCACGTTCGAGTGGGAGCAACGAGCATCCACCCTATTGTCGGGACTTGTCACCCTGCGACTTCCATCTGTTTCGTCCGTTAAAAAAAAAAAAAAAAAAAACATCTCAAGGGAAATAATTTCCAATCGGACTACGAACTAAAGGACACCGTACAGGATTGGCTCTTGTCACAATCACAAGATCTGGGAACAGGGAATCCTGCGCCTAGTGAAGCAATGGGATACCTGTGCACAGGCCTGAGTGATTACTTTTGAATAACGAATAAATTGTACCCACAGTATCGTTTCGTACCTTTTCATTTGAACACCCCTCATATTTCCGTTGACTTTTCTCAAACTGCAAGATATTTCCTGTACTCTTCAGACGATTTGATATATTTTGATACAAACCGCACTTTTTAGTAGTAACTCCCTGTGATTTAAGAGCTTGAGTTTTGTGGAACACACACCTTTGTTTTATATGTAATATCTATTATGATAATATTCCAACGGCTGGATCCGCGTCTGCGTGATACATCCGTTATATGTGCAGTTTCATCGAGATCGTTCAGTCATGTTTATGATATTCTGAGTTAAGTGTTCGTTCTGTTCAGTCGAGCATTCATACAAATTGATCATGACAGAATTGGAAGAGTCATACTCTGTTTAAAGTACCGGACGAGTAGAAATAAGGGCATCCGCACAGCTGTAAGTACGCAAAATGTAGATCTCCGCAATTGGCCTACAACAAACCAGTAATACGAATATTGTATAAGCTTAATGAACGGTTCACAGCGGGGCAATTGACCTCCCACGCGCAGACTATTTCATTACCTCTTGTCCCTTTATATGGAGAGTTGTTTTCTATTAGATAATAGCCGTTGGCTCGAATGGGCGTTGTGTGAGTCGCCATAAGTCTGCTTTATTTTGGTAACGGGAGAGAACCAGACGTAATTCTTGGAGCTGGGGACATCGGGGTCTAGAACCTAGTTGTCAGAATATTTTAGCCAACGGGGGGCACGTGACATTGCAGGGTGGGCAGAGATTCAAAATTTAACCTAATTAATCCACAACCCTAAGTCACGACTACTTATTTATTTTTGAAATGAACTCTGTAACTCAAATTTACGTAAAATCACGAAGTTAGCCACAATTCTAGCTGAATTATCAACAGAAGAAAATTTATTTCTGTGGGAAGGGATTTAAAAACTCTCCATCTCTATTTAAACAATAGAAAATGTATAATATTCTGTCAAAAATAACGCTGGATCTAGTGACGAAATTCGTTTGGGTACGACTTATAATACTTCTATATTCATACTCTTGAATGGAGAGTAGAACCGCCTTGGCTGTTAAGAAGTGTGTGCAAGGAATTCATGCTGATCGATCATAATATTATGATAAACACTCATGACGCAGCTGAGAATACGTCTAGTTTGGGGGCCTTGCGACCTCTTGGTCCTGTAGCCCCATCTACAGGGGTGGGTATGGGTGTGGGTGTAATTTGACTTGCCTATGTTATTGTGATGGCTGTATTAGAGTATTCTTTATGAATGAAAAATGAAAATCCACAGCCTGCTTCCAGTCTCCGACCGGGTCAGGAATGGAATGAATGAAGCCCCCATCTAGCGGCGAGGACATGAACTGTGCCGGCTGCCGAAGCCTGACGCACTCCTCTGGGGCAATGATTAAATGAATGACAAATTAAATGATAGTGGAGAGTGTTGCTGGAATGAAATTGTGACAGGGGGAAAACCGGAGTACCCGGAGAAAAACCTGTCTGCCTCCGTTTTGTCCAGCACAGATCTCACATGGAGTGACCGGGATTTGAACCACGGACCCAGCGGTGAGAGGCCGGCGTGCTGCCGCCTGAGCCACGGAGGCTTACAGAGTATTCTTTATGAATACAAGATGTATTTCTGTGGGCAGTGATTTAAAAACTCTCTATATCTATTTAAACGATAGAAAGATGAATAACATATTGCCAAAAGAAAAAAACAACAACAATGGATCTACTAGTAACAAAATTGGTTAGGGTATTACATAGAAAAAACTTATTTGTAGATTCATACTCTTGAACCATGAGTATAACGTATGCCTTGGCTATTGAGTTAGGAAAGGAATCCATGCTGATCGTATTATGATACATACATTACTGAAATTAGTACCCCCCACAGTTTTGTATTCAATATTATAATGACGCTGCCGAGAATAAGGACCAGGACAGAGTTTTGTTGTTGATTCGTGTAGGGGCTTTGCGACATTGTGGTCATGTGTAGCCCTGTCTACTGGGTGTCTGAGTAATTTGTCTGATAACCTTTGTTATTGTGTGTATAGGGACTCTTGTCCCACCCAATTACCCGGTTGTGACGTCCGTGCTTAAGCCTCCTGCGTGTTTACAGGTAAACGATATGGTTGTGGTTTACCAGTTTCAAACAACGCAAGAAAAACAAATAAATCCTTTGCCCGCCGTCCACGGTTTTGTGTACGAATAACTTTCAGCTGATATGTGTATAGAACCAGGCTTCGTCAAACTGCCAGTTAGTGCCAGCACGTTCGAGCAATTTCGGGGGTTTTCGTTTACAAGCCATCCGTATACGATGACCCATTCTTTAACGGCTGTTAGCTATCCAAGCGAAGGAGGGGGGGGGGGGGGTGGATATTGTGGATGATTTAGGATGATACAGAAGAGGAAAACATCTTGGATGGGTCACATACTACGTAGGAATTGTCTACTACAAAGAATCATGGAGGGAGAGGAAGAAGAAGGTTTGTAATGTTAACAGACGTGAAGAGGGGAAGATGTTAGATGCAAATGAAAGAAGATGCTCAGGACATAGAGAAATGGAGGATGTCCAGTTGAAACATGACTGTGGACATATCTACTGAAAGAGAGAGCGAGATCTGTAGATTAATATTACTATTTAGCAGTCTTGAATAGATATCTTCTAAAATCGAGAATTGGGCGGAAAACTGATATTAATAACTGGGGCATTTTCTGGACGTATGCAATTCTGGTGAACTAGTGTAACAGCCTAATTATTTTATGATAATATGGTCATGGTTATGCAGTGTGTTTGAGTGTTTGGTTCTCAGAGGATTGTCCTTAAGCTTATCCCTTCAGTGCGTACCAGAAAGCCAGTCATCCTTTGTTAATGACTACGTTAAATGGCAAAACTATTCTCACTGAGGCCGGTAAACCACTTAGAATAATTTTGTAATGAAGCTCTATGAAGCACACGTATATGACCTTAAGATTTGCAAATGATATCGATTCTTGAATTTTCCCTGACGCACAGTTCCAGCTACTGATATGCGCAGGTAGCGGGGAGTTGTGTTCGAATTTTGAAGTGACTTTTATTTAAAGGTCCGAGTGATTAGTACCCACCTGCTGCCGTCGCGCCCCTACCCTACTTCTCCCGCGAACACAATTCACCGTGACCCTAATTTTAACAGTGTGTGGATCTTGCTGATCTCGCTTTATAGGTGAGAGTGGGTTAGGGCCAGCTATCTAAATTTCCCACTGTACTGCACATTTATTCAAAAAACTTGTTTCTTTTTTGAAAATTGAATTTTTGTTTTCCTTATATTTTTGTCTATTATATATATATATATATATATATTAATTTTATTGATTTTCAGTCTTTCCATATTTAGATGTCACCTCTAAATTATTAATTCCTTTCAGAATTTGTATACTTCAGTTAGTGTTAAGAGGGGCAGATGACCTTGCTGCTCCGACCATTAAAACCTCATTTTATTGTAGTGTATTTTCGAATACAAACTGTAATAAGCCACGTTCGTTATAATAGTGTGGTGAAAGATTAGAGTCTATTTCGGGTCGCACTAATACCTTGCAGGCAGTGTACGGATTTTTTTTTTAAATGATCTCCATTCTCAAGGTTCGAGCTTGGATGTTTATAGTTCAGACTGGACTTCAATTCGGACCGTGGAGATCTCGACATCCTACAGTTTCTGCCAGCTGTATTTGTATTGTTAGAGGTACTGTAACTAGTCGAGCAACAGTGATTTAACTGCCATTTCCGGATGTTGAAAATGAAATTAATTTCGGTTGTAGCGGAAGTAAATTACTGTTACACACAGCTGGTCTGGGCGACGCGCTTTCTGAACGCAAAACTACTGCAAGGTAGAGAGAAATTAAGAGTGGTCATGGAATAATAGGAATAATTTCGATCCTCACACGCAAATTCCGATAATGAATAGGCTGCTCTACGTGCGCAGGTAGCGGTGTGGTATTATGATCAACCTTTGAAGTGACTTTTATTTAAAGGTCTGAGTGATTAGGTAGGAAAAGCACCAAATGTGTTACAGCTTTTTTTTTTAACTGTCCCGCGGTACGGGGATATTAAGTGATCATTACAGTGACGTCCTTTATGAAGTGTTTTTTTCCTGTATATTTTATTGTTATTATACTATCACTGTATCATTCTTGTTGTAGCTTGCCACGGTGGGTGAGTGTTTAACGTGTCGGTCTACTAACCCCAAGATTGCAGTTTCGCTCCTGGCCGTGGTAAG
Organism: Meconema thalassinum; assembly: GCA_946902985.2. NCBI lineage: Eukaryota > Metazoa > Arthropoda > Insecta > Orthoptera > Tettigoniidae > Meconema > Meconema thalassinum. The sequence continues at coordinate 77,063,644 of OX336401.1, read as the reverse complement.
TGATTTTTTGATAGGCGGCAAAATTACGATACGCATGTCATACGATGTTGGCATGTCAAAGAACCCATTTGAATTCAGTAGGCCGAGTTCATAATGACAAAATTAATCTCGGGAGTTTCCGCCAACACAAAGTTCCTCATTTCTGTACTAGAAAGCGCTATGGTGTTCAAGGAGCTTAGATATCTAACCTCCTTGACTTTCATAGTGCTTCAAGGAACAACGAAATTCGACATGTAAGCTACCCTCTGGGTGTCAAATAACAAAGCTCGTACCCGAGACCATACGATATTATTCTACTAGTTAGTAGTACCTTATTCACTGCCGCCACTGCTACTGTCATCCCAAACGCCGGTTGGACCATTATACAGAACGTAACTTCGCATGCGCCGTGTGACGGCATTCTGGCTAGCCACCTGTCGAGCAAGGTGCTAGCAGCAGCGTGGCGCCCAACTAGTTAAACACATATACACTTTTTTAACTTATTTAATAGACTAATAATCAAGCGGCTTCGGTGGCGTAGTCGGTAGCATGCTGAGCTTCTATGCCCAAGATAGCGGGTTCAAACCCGGCCGAAGCCGTCGGATTTTTAAGAGCGTTAAAAATCCCTCAGTATGCCTTCCTTCGGAGGGGAAGTAAAGCCGGCGGTCCCATGTCATAGATTTATGGCATGTTAAAGATCTTTCCACTAATTACACCTGTGTGAAACTAAATTGGATAGGTTAAGAATGTAAACAACGCTCTTTGGTTGCTACGTTCGTTGCCAAGAGCCGACTGCGGTGGCGTCTAGTAGCTAGTTCTGAACTAGGCCTAGTAGTCGTTGACGGTGGCGTTTGGCGGCAAAAGTAGGAACTATTTGAAAATTCAAAAGTTGCAGTCCCTACTTGAATTTAAAAAAAACAGATACACACACTAATACAGTCATCACAATTAACACCGGTTATCAGACAGATTCTACACTCACCCAAAGTACACGGGGCTACATGACAGCGTTGTTGCAGCCCCTAAACTAAGGAACCAACCAACCAGACTAATAATCATTTCTTACATACATTTCAGAGTAGTTGCTGGAAATGCTGTCCTTCGTTTTCTGAACACACATAGCACCAACATAGTAAGTTTTGGTACACTCGCTGTGATTCATCCTCACTGATATTTAGTATCTGCGGAGTTATTTCATTTTCGAGAGCCTCCAGACTACGCGGTTTGTTTCTGTATACTTTTTTTTTGAGATTCCCCCACAAATAATCATCGCACGGCGCTGAAACTTCGAATATATTTACTGAAATACTTCTTCTTGAGAAGATAAAGCTTCCACCATGAAAATTCGATGTTGTTCCATATCTAATCATGTTCACGGTATACGAGGTAGCCTACAGTATTTCATCACAAGTCGTAATTATCTCAACTAAGTTATCTTGCCAGCTCCGTATGTAATAAATGCAATGACATCTCTTGTGTAATCGGCAAATGCTAGTCAACTGACGGTGGCTAATTACTCTCCGTCCGTCACACGGCCCGGCGAGGCTCCGTTCTATAGGGAATGCTTTCACTGTACTTATTTCGGAGTCGCGATTTGTGTGAATCGTTCTTGTTTGCCGATCTGTAAATTTCACTTTGAGGCCAGGTTGGTGCAGTCGGTCAGCCCAGTATGGTTGGTTGTTTGGTTGGTTCCTCAGTTTAGGGATGCGACAACTCGGTCATGTAGCCCCGTGTACTTTGGATGTGTGTAGAATCTGTCTGATAACCGGTGTTGTCATGGCTGTATTAGTGTGTGTTTTCTGTTTTTAATTGAAGTAAGGACTGCAGACATTCGATTTTCAAGTTGTTCCAACTTTTGCTACCAAACGCCACCGTCAACGACCAACTAGTTCTGAACTTAATTACTAGATGCCAACGCAGTCGGCTCCTGGCGACGAACGTTGAGACCCGAGAGCTTTAATCAAATCTAACCTCTAATTTAGCTTCACACAAGTGTAATTAGTGGAAGGTTCTTTATCATGCCATAAATCTATGCCGTGGGACCGCCAGTTTTACTTCCCCTCCGAAAGAAGGCATACTGAGGTTTTTTTAACGCTCTTAAAAATCAAACGACTTCGGTTGGTTGGTTCCTCAGTTTAGGGGCTGCGACAACGCGGTCATGTAGCCCCGTGTACTTTGGGTGTGTGTAGAATCTGTCTGTTGAGCCTCCGTGCCTTAGGCGGCAGCACGCCGGCCTCTCACTGCTGGGTCCGTGGTTCAAATCCCGGTCACTCCATGTGAGATCTGTGCTGGACAAAACGGAGGCAGACAGGTTTTTCTCCGGGTACTCCGGTTTTCCCTGTCAAAATTTCATTCCAGCAACACTCTCCACTATCATTTCATTTCATCTGTCATTCATTTAATCATTGTGCCAGAGGAGTGCGTCAGGCCTCGGCAGCCGGCACAGTTCATGTCCTCGCCGCTAGATGGGGGCTTCATTCATTCCATTCCTGACTCGGTCGGAGACTGGAAGCAGGCTGTGGATTTTCATTTGTAGAATCTGTCTGTTAACCGGTGTTAATTGTGATGACTGTATTAGTATGTGTATCTGTTTTCAATTCAAGTAAGGACTGCAGACATTGAATTTCAAATAGTTCGTACTTTTGCGGCCAAACGCCACCGTCAGCGACCTTGTCAGCCCAGTACTCAGTGAGAGGTTGATGAAGAGGGATGAATTTTGAAGACACTGGAAGGAGACCCGAAAGTTTCAGAACTGCTCGCGCTCTCAATGCAGTGCAGTAGCAGTGATGATGCTCAAAGCGGAAGTCTTTCCCGTAAATATATACTGTACTGTAGTGTTGCGTTGAAGTGTACTAATGAGGATGTACAGTAATTAGTTCCTTGAAATTCCCTTTTCGAGGAGGAGTGAGTTGATATTGTTCGCTGGCTGCGTGGCGTAGTGGTAACGTTCTCGCCTTCTTTGTTTAGGATGTTTGATTGAATCCCAGCGTAGTCTGGCATTTGAGGATGCTTAAATGCGAATTATCCGTGTAAATGCTTGCACGTTTTAGAGAATTTGTTCCCGCACTGGGTCATAAACGGCCTTCCTTTTTTTCTATGAGCACGGCAACGATGCCATGAATTCTAGTAAATTAACAATTTAAGTCTGGTCTATGTCGGTGACTTCTTGGTGGTGTGCGGGATCTGATTATTAAAAACAATCTCGAGGACCGATACACGGTTCGATCGGACTGGTCTTATATATTTCGCTCCGTGCAGATCTCAACATCTTGCGTCTGTCGAGCTTTCTTGATACCTAAGTTTTTTGTGTGAGTGGTCAAGCAAATGTGACTTGACAGTCATTACCGGATGTTGTAAAACAAATTTAAGTTCAGATACAGCTCAAGTACTGCTATTATAAACCGCTGTGGGCGACGCGCTCTCTGAGCGCAGAACTACACCAAGGTAGAGAGGAGTTAAGAGTGGTCATGGAATGATGAAATCATTTCGATAGCCATCTGGCACGGGTTTAGACCCTCCAAATTGTGCTGAAGCTTTGTTAAAAACTCAGCCTCGAAGCCTGTTCTGACACTCGAAGGCATGCAGCACACTCATGCATCGCATCTCCCAGGTAATTCAAGAAGAGCTGTTGGCGTAAGGCGGGACCTGTGAGGAGAGGTGGTAGTGGGAGGCAGCCCAGCACGTGGTTTTGTTTTGGTCCGGACTCATTCTCCGTCTGCAGTGTTGCATGCTGTGGACTCGCTCTGCCGACAGAGCGGGTAGGGCCCTGCAAGGTCATCCTACCAGCCCGGTTCTTTGTTCTGCCTGCTCTCCCTGTTCACCGTGTGCCGGTCGGGGGTGTCCCAAGTTCAACTTGAGGTTTTATTATTAGACTGTTCACGGATTGCGTGGTTCAGGTCGTTTAGTCGTTCGCCTTTTATGCTTAAAGGCGGGCGGAACGTAAACAGTTAACCCGCCATTAGTGACAACAGTACGCGAGTTTCTCTCATAATATTTTTAACTTTATATTCTTACCTGTCGTAGGCGGGTTCATGAAGCCAGTTTATGACAACTTCTAGGTCATAGTCCTATCCCTGAAGAAAAGTAATTCTGTACGGCTTCCTACTGTACCATCCATGTTACCGGCCGCTAGCTCTGCACTTGCTCATCCCCTCTCCTCCTGCATAGACTGCAGCGTAAAACATTTTTCTACGCTAAGTGACATTGCCTTAGACCAGAGATTCCCAAACTGGGCGATTTTAGCACTCCAGTGGGCGAAACTGACAGAATGTGAATTCGATGTGAGATTTGAAGAAATTGGTGGGCAAATAATTCATTTTTTTAAATATAATTATATACTATATGACCGAGAAATTTTTGCCTATCAAAACAAGGAATAAAATAAAAATTCAAACAAGTAATTTAATTATTTCAAATTGTTTCCTTTTTAATCTATTTACAACTACAGTAGTTTATCAAATTACATTAATTAGACATAGGTATTCATGTTGTTTAATTAATTAGATATAAAAATTCATGTAGTTTTAATTTTAATTTTTTCTTTAACTCATTTCATTGATTGTTATTCTTTTTTTGGACCTATTACTTGCAAATTTTTAATGTACATAATTAGGCTATATCTAAATAAACATGATGTACCTGAAGAGAGTTTGATAATAATGTGAGAATATACTCTGGTGGACTGTAATTTATAGTGCTGGGATTTCAAATCACTGGACTTCTGTGGAACATTTAAACTAATTAGATTATATTACACAATTATATACAATACATGTTGATACATTAATACACTGTCACTCGTTCGATATAGTTTTTCGAGATTGCATAGCAGCAGGTCTGCTTCGCTTTCACCCCGTGGTGACTGGTTTGAGCACAATAGTGGCACTGTCGAAAGAATGTACCGCACTTGGGGAGCGGGGTGAAGCAGGTAGCAAGCCCACCCCTCCCGACCAGTGGAAAGAACGGGATTCTGCCACAGGCAAGGCGAGGCTTGACGAACCGTTTAACACTTGTTCCTAAACATGCCGCCCGCCAAAAAAGAGTTTAACACTTTTTTCCAGAAACAGTCACCTGAAATATAACACCAACAAACAAACGAACACAAAGCAATGAACATAGTTAGTTAGTCAAAACACCACCTTCACAAATGCCGTTGTCTGGCATGGGAAGTGGGCAAAGTTTTGTAATGGGTCTCTTGAATGTACCGGAAGAGGTACGTATAGTGGCAACACGTACGAGCCCATCAGCTCCAGGGTGGACCTGATCAACCACTGCAAGCTTCCAGCACAGTGGGGGAAGTTTGTCTTCTTTCACGATCACCAGCGTGCCTGCCTGGACGTTGCGCCCTTCCTTCTTCCATTTTCCTCTCTGTTGTAGATGGGACAAGTAGTCGGTTGACCACGCCTTCCAGAATCCTTGGAACTGTCTTTGGATTTGCTGCCATCTGGAAAGCAAGCTTACACGCACATTACTCAGATCTGGTTGGGGTAGTGCTGTGATTGGTCGGCCAACGAGAAAGTGACTAGGGGTAAGGACAACTAGGTCGTCGGGATCATCGGATGCCGGGACTAGAGGCCTCGAATTGAGACATCCTTCGATCTGGGTTGTGAGTGTGGACAATTCCTCGAAGGTAAGGTATGCGGTGCCCATCACTCGCCGAAGATGGTGTTTAAAAGATTTGACACCTGCCTCCCATATTCCTCCAAAGTGCGGAGCTTGAGGAGGAATAAAATGCCACTGAATTCCTTCACTGCTTGCAAAGGTTGATAGATCACGTTGATGCTGTCCCTCGTTGAACAATCTTCTTATCTCCTCCAGTTCCCTATTGGCTCCAAGACTGTCGATCCGAATTTGGTTGAGAAGTGGAAGTTCGCCGCACAACTTCTGCCATCGATGAAGTAGCTCTGGTGGTAAAATTTCATCCCACCCTAGACGTAGCTGCCACAGTTGCTGTAAGAAGAACTTGCAGGAGATGATGATTGGACTCACTAGCCCAAGCGGATCGTAGATTGAAGCTATGGTTGATAGTACCTTCCGTTTTGTTACTGGGTTGCGTAGTTGTAAGTTGCCGTTTACGATTTGCAGTTGGTCACTAGCAGGATGCCAAAGCAAGCCTAATGTCTTAATGTTTTCCCCATTATCTAGTTGAAGTGGGAGCTGGGTTTCTCGCCACTCCGATGGAACTGCTTCAAGTAGTCGGGGATGATTCGAACACCATTTTCGTAGCTGGAACCCTCCAGTTTGTAGAAGGTTGATGAGTTGATTTTGAGTGTCTAACGCGTCCTCGACGGTCGCACTTCCAGACATACAGTCATCAATGTAGAAGTCTCTCTGTAAAATCTTCGCTGCTTCAGGAAAGCTGTCTGATTCTTCCATAGCGAGCTGTTGGAGGCATCTAGTGGCGAGGAAGGGTGCTGACGCTGTGCCGTAGGTGACGGTGTTGAGCTGGTAATGTTTTACAGGATCTTCTGGGGATGATCGCCACACGATTCTCTGAAGTCGGCGGTCATGAATATCAATCCTTATCTGCCGGTACATCTGTCGAATGTCTGCCGTAAAGCATATTTGGTTAGTGCGAAATCTGGTGATAATGGACCAGATATCTTGCTGGATTGTCGGACCAACCCTGAGGATATCATTGAGTGACCGTCCGGTGGTAGTACTGGCAGAGGCATCGAATACAACCCTGGTTTTTGTAGTTGAACTTGACTCCTTGAACACTGGATGATGGGGCATGAAGTAGCTCTGTTCCTCCTCATCAGACGCCGTGGTTATAGGCTCCATATGCCCTAGAGTCTCGTACTCTTCTAAAAAGCTGACGTAATCCCCCTTCAACTGAGGGTTTCTTTCAAGGCGTCTTTCGAGATTGTGAAACCGCGACGTAGCCATTGTTAGTGAGTTTCCAAGTTCTGATGGTTTTCCACAGAGTGGGAGTCGTACCGTGAATCTACCTTCTGCATCCCGCCTGACTGTGTCAACAAAATGCCTTTCACACTCGATTTCATCATTCGATCTGATTGGTTGCGTGATCTCTTCTAATTCCCAGAATCGTTGAAGTTGCTGGTCGAGTGAATGGTCATTCATAGTGAAGAATGACTGTACAGGTGGTGAACCCGGACCGCTCGCCTTATCCATTTGAAACTGTCCCGCTACAATCCAACCGAATTCCGTGTTTTGGAGAACTGGATAGGGTCCGCTCCTCGTGCGTCTTTCAGGCCTAAGAAGATCAAAAAATATCTCTGCCCCGATTAACATATCAATCTGACCTGGTTGGTTGAAGCTGGGGTCAGCTAAGGTCAGTTCTTCGGGAATTTGCCAGTCTTGATAATTAATGTATGATCCTGGCAATTCAGCTGAAATTCGTGACAATACAGCACAATTAATAACTACTTGATAGTTGCTAGTAATGGAATGCACCTCTATGTTTGCACTATGATGCGACTCTGCGTCGATACTACTTATACCCTGGATTGGAATTCTATTCCGTACCTTCTTTAAGTTCAGTCGTTGTGTGCAGGCAGTCGTGATGAAGTGTGCTTGACTGCCCGAGTCTAGTAGGACTCGGCAAGTCTGAAGTTGGCCCTCCCCATCACGCACTTTTACTAATGCAGTCGAGAGCAATATATGAGTATGCGGTTTAATTTTCAGTGAGCAATAGGACGCTGTATCGGCACGTTGTTGCGTAACAATAGAGTTGTTGGGTCTTGCCTGTTGCCTATCATGCGTGTTATCAGGCGGCCGTGGGGTAGGAGAACGACCAGTTCCTCGGTTGCGGTGAAGTAGTGTGTGATGCTTCAAACCACAAGAATAGCAAGAACCTGAAGAACAATCACCAACAATGTGACCATGTCTCAAACAATTTGTACACAATTTATGCTGTTTGGCAAATTCTGTTCGTTGTGCAACACTAACACTGGAAAAGTCTTGACATTTATAAAGAGGGTGCACGCCAGTACAAAATAAACAATTATTGTTACTTGAAACATACACTTGTCTGACTTGGTTCGTGAGCTTCTTTCTAGTGATGTTTTGAGTGGTAGAATTGACAACTGGGGTAGGAATTCGGTTACCATTGATTAATTCTAGGGCTTTACATCTGTCCTCTAAAAATTTACTTAGCACTTCCAGTCTTGGGAATTGTGAATTTGATGACGACAACTCCCACTGTTTTCTGCTGACGTCATCAGTCTTTTCAAGAATTAATTGCGCTAGAAGGATTTCGTGAAGAGGGATTTCAAGTTCAAGTGCTTCAAGTGCATTTAAGTTACTTGATACCTGATTTAGAAGTGCTCGTAACTCTGTGGGTGATTCATTATATACACGTGGAAGGTTCAGCAAGTTGTTGATGTGTGCTGTGGCAATTAATCTAGGATTATTGTATCTCAGACAGACAGTTTGCCAAGCAATTTTAAAATTAGGACCTGTTATGGGAAGGTTCTTAATCTGGCCATGTGCTTCGCCCGTTAATGAAGATAACAAATAGTGGTATCGTTGTATATCGTCAATGGCTTGATTGTTTATTACCAGGCTAGTAAATGTGTCACAAAAATGACGGAATTCAGTGACCTGTCCCCCGAAGGAAGGTAATTTAATTGTAGGAAGTGTCAGCTCTCTCTTCCCGGAACTAGACTGACCATCACTTTTAGTACTCGAAGGATTGTTCTGTTTTGATCGTAACTCTACGCTATCTTCAATCAACGTGGTCATTTTATCAACGAGATCATAATACATAGTCTCAAAAGTATTCCTATCTTCACTGTGGTCCTCGGATTCGTCTTCTAATTCTAATCTCTCCTGCGCGTCTTCATACTTCTGCCTTAATTTTGGTAGATCGTCTAACCTTGCCCTTATTGCGTTAATACTTGACCCTGGTTGGAAGCTCTTGACGAAGTTATGCAAACGAGTAATATTTGCCTTTGCGAGGCCCCTAGTCTTTACGAGAAGTGCTTTCAATTTAGGATCCATAATGGGAATAGCATACAGGAATACAGGTAACCAGAAATGAGTATGTACTTACCGAAGCTGCTTAAAGTTGAATTCCTTCCATGTGTAATGTCTCGAGGTTCAATATGCACCACTGCGCGCTGTAGTTAATACGAATCATCGAAGAAACACACGATTACCGCTCATACTTCGCGTTGAGGCTACCTTAACAATGTACAATGCAAGGCGTCAATATGAAATGCTGCACGAACTATAACACACGTCCGTTGTTCCACAGAAATCCGGCCGGTAGGACCATGAAGAGAGTTTGATAATAATGTGAGAATATACTCTGGTGGACTGTAATTTATAGTGCTGGGATTTCAAATCACTGGACTTCTGTGGAACATTTAAACTAATTAGATTATATTACACAATTATATACAATACATGTTGATACATTAATACACTGTCACTCGTTCGATATAGTTTTTCGAGATTGCATAGCAGCAGGTCTGCTTCGCTTTCACCCCGTGGTGACTGGTTTGAGCACAATAGTGGCACTGTCGAAAGAATGTACCGTACTTGGGGAGCGGGGTGAAGCAGGTAGCAAGCCCACCCCTCCCGACCAGTGGAAAGAACGGGATTCTGCCACAGGCAAGGCGAGGCTTGACGAACCGTTTAACACTTGTTCCTAAACAGTACCTATCAAGAGAAAAATGTCCGTAAAAATCCTCATTTACAACTTATATGTAGGTATTTGAATGTATGTGTTAGTAATTTTAAGATTTGTGCGTTTTTTGAAATGAGGTGGGCGAAAAAAATATTATGTATCTCGAAAATGGGCGATGGTCAGAAAAAGTTTGGGAAACCCTGCCTTAGACTAATACTGTATGTCCGAGGAAACTGCTACAATTTACGCCACGGTTTTTGGCCGGTGGCCTACAGAGCTTGCGCATTGAAGCGAATTCAGTAAAGCAGCTGACGGGATACTGAGAGAACGTGCTGCTCGGGTAGTCTGGTGTCCCGGCAGATTATAATTTTAATCTTCAGTTAATCATTTCGACCACTACTGAAATGAAAGTCACCACCAGTGATGTAAAATGTCTGGGCATTTACAAGTCGAGCAAATGCCCAAACCCCATAAATGCCTAGGTATTTTGGGCATTTACGGCATTTATCTCTTTTAAAAACATATTCATAATGCAACGCTTATATAAATATTGTTTTAGCCATATATGTATCCACATAATATATGTATACAGAATACATATTATTTAATATACAAAATTATTTAATTTATATTGATGGAAAAGTACTTAAGTAGTCCTAATATTTTTCTATAGCCACTCTACTCAAATTGATTTTATACATAATAATTATGCGTATGCCTATGAATGTTGATTGTGTAACTGGAGAAAAAAAATTCAATTAACACATCTTTATAATTAAATGAGTTTGATATTTTACTGACAAATGACTAATTCTGAATACATAATGTATGCTATTACATTGACTGTATAAGGTTAAAAATAAAACAAATGTGGACATGAGGTACATATATTTAAATATGAAATTAATAATAAATGGTTGTTTTGTGTTATTGACACAGGATAATTAAATTATTATTAGCAATATTCGGGCATTACTAGTTTATCCATGAAATGCGCCTTTTATTAATGGTTTTTATTATGTTTTAGAAGTTCTAGTAATCACAAGTAGTAAAAAGTAAAAATAAAATACTTTTTTTAATGCCCAGATTTTGGGCACTTAAAACTGCTTTGGGCAAATGCCCGTTTTTAGATGTCCTGCCCAAAGGGCATTTGCCCGGCCCACACCACTAGTCACCACATCCAGCAAACAATACGAGAGTATGGTGATTCAGTTAACCTGCGTAATAAAACCCTCAAAATGAACCTCTTATTCCACAAGTTAGGCTGGAGTTTGACAGGCGTTTAATCCACCAATGGTCAATAAGAAAACATTCTAAAGCTCACAATAATGAAGGTCTGTGATTCAATTGAGTTCCATGAAGAGTAGCAACCAGTCGCTGAGATAAGCGAACAGCTGACGTGTCATGCATCTCGTGTAGCTCAATGCATCACCAAGTGCTTCGTCACAGAATAATGATATTGCAAGCGATATGAGACATAATGTAGGCAGCGTCATAAATGATAAGCCTACCCACCTCCCTATATTTTATCTACTGTATTACGTCATGTAAACTAGCGGACCCATGCGAGAACTCTCGCATAATGGGTTGTGTGCGCCCCATGTGTACAGACTACCCGCCCGGCACTAGTGCAATGCGCTCTTTACGCGGCACAGTTCTACCAGGGGCTAACGTCTTGTTTATTTGTTTAAAAGCACTTTTTAAACAAATATTGACTTTTCAAGAAATGCAAGATTTTGGTACAAACAACACCTTCCAACTCGCTCAGTTTAGGAGCTTTAGTTTTGTGAAACATACACCTTAGCGTATTATATAATAAGATATGAAACGCGCCAGGATCGAATATCCTTCCTTTGTATTAAAACCTCAGACGATTGGCTGAGAAGAGTTTTGTCACGAACTTTTGATTGAATAGGTTGTATTTCGCTCAGCCCACTATGCACTACACGCACACATGGAACTGCAAGAACAGGCCGGACGTTTCTTTTAGACGATTGTTCTTGATCTTGAAGCCTGCGGGTGAGCCTACACACAGTCACTCACCCTATCGCTTCACACTTGTCACCACCGATCTGATGTAATGGAATTCCAGACTTGAGCAGACAGTCCAGTCCACGTCGAAGTATTGTGTGACGTGGAAGTACACGTTACGTAGTTACGAACAAAACGTCATTATATTTGCCAATGACTGTACTTCAGCAGTAGTGTCAGACAGCTTTGTCAATCATCGGACAGCTTCGCCTCCAGGCTTCCATTAAGTTTTTTTCACTCGTCCAAAACAAACGTCCGGCCTTTTTTTTTTGTAACTACGATAACAGTCTACTATTCCATTTATTATTCGTCACCAGCAGAGCATTCACAGTACGATGACACAGCCTAGCTTTCAGCGTAACTGACAACTCACGTATGATTGCACATGCCTGAGACTCGCCGACTGTCCTGTGGAGGACTGCGTAACCGAAGCTGACCGGCCAAAAACCGTGGCGTAAACTGAACTGCCGCGCACGTCAATGTTCTCCGGCAGGGAAGTATTCGGCACGATCCTCGCACTCTTCCACACCTCTCTTCTATCGCTGAGCTCTCAAGGTTAAGTGCAGACCTAGTTGCTGAAAGACTTTGGCACGCGAGAAAATTTGCGAGGAGACCCTGACAGAGGAGAAGCCAATCATGACGGTTGCAGTTCAATGAAATAGTTTCACTGTAGTATTCCCATAAGTTCAGTTTTGTTTATGACCTGTCCCTCCAAAAAATAACACTTTGCTAAGCCCTGCATAGTGTAGTTCCAGTTTCAGCGCGCTCCAGAGACCTGCCTGGTTTGCACGACAATGGCGGTCCCTAATGACGACAAGCTTGCATATTTAATTAATCGGTTTCACTACACAATGATGTATAATTAATTATGCATCTATTGATGAGCGAATCATAGACTTCACTTTTGCGCACCCACTCGACCCGGACTTTCACTGTGCAAAACTGTATTACTATGTCACGATCACCGTATTTATAAGCGGGAAGATTTTTTAATAGTAGTATCTACCTGCTTTCCACATTAGTTACCCCGGCTATTTCTAGCCACGTTTATGATAGGGAAACATGGTCCTGACTAGAATAATTTACAAGAGGATGGAAAGACAGATAGAAAGAGAGTTGGGTGAACACCAGTTTGGCTTCAGGAGAAACGTAGGAGCAAGAGAAGCTGTACTAAGCTATGGCTGATTTTTGGAGCTAAAATAAGGAAGGATAAGAGAACGTTCATGGCATTTTTGTAGACTTAGAAAATGCGTTTGATAACATTGATTGGAGTAAGTTGTTTGACATTTTGAAAACGATTGGAATAAAGTACAGGGAGTTATTCGAGCGGAAGGACACGAGAGAGAGAGAGAGAGAGAGAGAGAGAGAGAGAGAGGAGCTGGTATTCAGAAAGGTTTACTGTAAGTCAAGGTGGAACTTAACACCCAGACTTTTCAATATATATTGAACAAGCAATGAAGGAAATTGGAGAAAAATTCAAAGTAGGAGTAAAGATTCGAGGAGAAATAATTTTAACTCAGATTTGCTGATGTCATCGTCATCTTAGCCGACACACCAGAGGATTTGAATGAGTACGGATTCTATCTTGAGGAAAGAATTCATGATGAAAATTAATAAATGTAAAACAAATATTGAAATGCAGTCGAAATAAATCAGAAACCCCTACGGATGTTGAATTGGCAGGTGAAAAGCTAAAGGAAGTAGGTGACTTCTGTTACTCAGGAAGCAAAATAACCAGTGATGGACGAAGCAAAGAGGATATAAAAAGTGGGTTAGCACGGGCAAGTAAAGCATTTCTACAGAAAGGGAATCTGTTGACTTCGAATATAGATTTAGGTATTAGGAAGTCATTTTGAAGGCCTTTGTCTGTAGCGTGGCACTCTATGGAAGTGAAACTTGATTGTTGGAGCAGCAGAAAAGAGAATTGAAGTGTTTGAAATGTGGTGTTACAGGAGAATGATGATCAGATGGGTAGATAGGGTTACGACTGAAGAGGTATTAAGACGAGTGGGAGAGGAGAGATGTTTTTGGTGACTGCTAATGAAGAGAAGAGATAGGTTGGTAGGACACATATTAAGACACCCAGGAATAGCAAACTTAGTTATACATTAGAAGGTAGGGCCGAGGATAAGAACTGTAGGGGTAGACCAAGGTTAGATTATGTTAAACAGATTGCCTCGGATTTAGGGTGTGATAGCTAGGTCGAGATAAAACGACTAGCTCAGGACAGGGAAGAATGGAGTGCTGCATCAAACCAGTCAAAAGACTGAAAATATATATATATATAAAACTTACACATCGAACTATATTAGTGTCCCTGCTCTACTCATGCACATGAAAAAAAAATCCACAGCCTGCTTCCAGTCTCCGACCGGGTCAGGAATGGAATGAATGACGCCCCTATCTAGCGGCGAGGATATGAACTGTGCCGGCTGCCGAGGCCTGACGCACTCCTCTGGGGCAATGATTAAATGAATGCATTGTTCGTAATTCTTACTATTTTTAAACTCCTTCGCGTATGCAACCCTTTCGTATAAAGTATTGCACATCTAAGTGCAAACACAACAGGATAAGGTAGGGCGGTATTCAAATGTTTTACCCGATCTTCTACCCCACGACTGCTAGAAGCTGTTGCTAGATAATACAATTATTTTCTTTAAATGGTTAGTCCACATCGTGGTGTAGCGGTTAGTATTCCTGGCTCTAACCGCGGAGGCCCGGGTTCGATTCCTGGTTCTGCCAAAATATTTAATTCTGATCTGAAGGCTGGAACGGGGTACACTCAGCTCCGTGTGGTAAAACTGAGAAGAGGAGGGTTCGATCCCTACCTGAGTCATCCTGGAAGTGGTTTCCCACTTCTACTCCTGGCAAATGCCGGGATGGATCCTAAGGCGACGGACTTCTTCCCAATCTTCAACTGAATTAAAAGTACACACATTAATACAGACATCACAATTACACAGGTTATCAGACAAATTCTATATATATATACACACACACACACACACCCAAGTACGCAGTACTAAATGACCACGATGTCGCAAAGCCCCAAAATCAATCTACAACAACAAATTGGTTGGTTCCTCATGTAGCCCCGTGTACTGGATGTGTGTGTAGAATCTGTCTGATAACTGGTGTTAATTGTGATAACTGTATTAGTGAGTGTTATGTTTCTTTTTAATTCAAGTAAGGACTGCAGACTGTGAATTTTTCAAATAGTTCCTACTTTTGCCGCCAAACGTCAGTCAACCACTACTAGTTCAGAACTTTGCTACTAGACGCCAATTTAAATTTCACTGCGTGACTAGTGTCATAGTGGAGTAATCGAGGAGGCCATCGTCAAATATAAGGTATTCTCTGCGTCCCATGCGCTCTGTTCAGTAAATACAACTGGCGAAATCTCGACAGATATTTATGAATATTTATGTTCGAACATACAGTAGTCTAGTTATAATTATCGTCGAACATAAACCGTCGTATGCAACTCTCCTATAATGGTAATTAAGACACTCTGTATGGAAATTCTAATACTCGTTGCGCTCGTTTTATAAACATTCTCGTGTCTTAATTATTGCCATTATAGGCTCGTTACATAATGCACTAATGTATTTTAATTCTCGCATTGACAATGACGCACGAATTGTGGGCTACCTTGTACTGCGGCAATGGTATGCAGCTGCAAAATTCTGCGGTATGAATGTACTGTGTGTTGAACAAGCTGAGATTCTTGGTAGCACTCTACAGAGGAATTACTTGAAATTTCGGTTGCTGTTTTATTCATTTCAGTTCAATCCATTTGTGATGGTAATTCTACGGTAGGGTATCGTATCAGCTCGGCTAGGCTCGTACTGTTTCGTAAATAAGTCATGGCCTCCGGGGGTATTCATCTGTAGCGTTACAGCTCACACCCTTCAACCATGATTCTGTGAGAGACAGACGCTTGCTTCTGACGCCAACAGCATTGATTTTCAATATCTTCTTCTCTCTTTTGCGAGTCGTTGCTGTGGGCTGACTTAATTAAAAATGGAAATATGTTGCACCTCATTAGTTTTTGTTGGTGTTTACTCTCTGCTGTTGCGTTGAAGACAATAAACCTGTCCTTTTCTCGCGTTTTGCCTGCCCCATTAAGATGAGGGGTTTTGTAAACCAATCTCGTCGGGTCTACCCCTCCGAGTTCACCAACATTATTTACAATTGCGTTAGTTCTCTCTCGCTCTTTCCACTGCTGGTTTATTTACTAAAGACTGCTCGAGAGGAATTAGACTAATTTAAATTATTTAACCTTTTTCTGTTGCTCATAAACCTTGTTGGTTTCATTAATACAAAGGAAGACGTTGAAAACTTTCTTAAATGCGGATTTACAACCTTAAGTGAATTCTAACAAATCTTCAAAGAGGTTATTTTCGAGAGAATCAAGTGAAACCTAATATCTTTGAACATCTACTGTATTGTATAAATGAAAGTGTCCCGACAGATCGACTGACTAGGTCATCAACGTCCAGCTAAACTACCCAGTACTGCCTAAGTAGGGCTCGGATTTTTAGGTAAATAAATATTTTTTATGTAACCTAAATACATATTTTAAACATTTTGTCTATAAATGCATTATTACCTGCTTTTCACTTATTAGCACATAAAAAGACATAATATATACATTTTTTTAAACAGTTAATTGCATTTTTGTTCTGTGTCAACGGGGAAGAATCTGTGAGCTATCTTATTTTGTCGCCCCGTCCCACTCACTGTGAAGCCGGGGATGCCTTAAGTAAAATTAACGACAAGTTATCGTCTGCAGCAGTATGTTACAGAATTTAAGGCAATTCTACTTCTGATGAGGGCGTTCTGTTCTGCCAATCATGTGGGAAAGCATTCAAGGCTGAACAGCGATCTCCAAGTTACTCCACACCTTGAGGGCAAGAAACATATTGCAGTTTCGCGCCTTCAGAAGTGTTTCGCGATAATCGTCGGTCATTTGTGATGGACAGCTTTAAGAGTACCGTAATTCTTCAGCAGTCGGTGAGGCATATCATAAATTGCATTCGTGAGTACTGCGTAATTTTATATTGTCATTAATAAACTAAATTATAATAAAATATTTTTTAAATTTTTAGTCACATATTTCAGAAATATTTAATACATAAAAAATAAATATTTTCCCGATTTTTATCGCCTAAAAGTCTGAGCCCTCAAGCCGTAAGCTCTGTCAGTAAACTCTCAACGCGCTATGGTGATTGTGAATGAAGAAGGAAGGAAGGTAGTAGTTTGACGTGACCGTTAATCTCGAGATCATGAACCACGGGACCTCCATTTTTACGTGGAATCCGAACCACGGGACATTGCATTTCACTTTGAAAATCTCACATGCATTGACCGGGAATCGAACCCGGTCCGTCGTGGTGAGAGGCCAACAGCTTGACCGCTGCGCCACCACGCCCTCTGTGAATGAAGATAGCGTGTCAACGCCGTATGTCGTCGTCCACAAGGTCACCTAAATCTACTGACACGGCTTCCTCGCATTTGTGCACTCTCAAATGCCAACTGACTGCGCCAGGATTCGTTCCTGCAACCTTGGGCACAGCAGACGAGAACGTTACACTGAGCCACGCAGCCAGACGAGAGAAGCAGAGGTAGACCTAGAAGGCGATGGTTAGATTCAGTGTTTTTTTTTTTTTTTTTTAAGTTTTCAAAGAGAGGGGGGTGTAGAAGCAGAGGAGGCCGTAGTGCTAACTGCAAATGGGGGATCATGGTGGCGACTTGTCCGCAAACAGAGGCGTGTATGCTAGACAGGACGCTGAAAGGTAAAACAGTCTCAAATGAAAATGTGCATACATGACTGTATACAATGGTTGATATTGGAATATGGAGGTTAGAATGTGCGGTGTTTTGAAGGGAAGACACCCCCCCACCACTTTGTACTTTTGGAGCCGTATTCACTGAGGCCCACATTTTAACAGAGTGCGTGTATCTTCCTGACTTAGGAAGAAACCTTGGTTTTCAGATAACACTCAAACTACAGTACTGATCTCGTCATGCGCTTTATAAGTGAGAGTGGGTTAGGGCCAACAATCGAAATTTTCAAGTGTACTTTTACTCAAAGACCTGTTCTTTTTTGAATTCTGAATTCTTGTTTTTCGGTGTTTCTTAAATTATAATTATTAGTTTTATTTAATTTTGTATTTTATTATTTTTAGACCATTTCGTATTTAGGCTTCCAGCTCTAAATTTTAATTTATTTCAAATTTTTGTAATTTAATCCGTATTAAGAGGGGCAGGAGACCTCGCTGTTCCGCCCCTTAAAACTCAAATAACTAATGTGCGGTGATAAGGGGCCCCTCAAGTCTGTAGCGATGTGCTGATCCTAGTATTGAGGTCGCCACCACAGTTAACATGATTGTGTGCACTCTCATCACTAGGTTAGAGGTTTGTAAGAGCTTAGAGGAAGCTGGTCAACCCTGCCGCATGTTACATTGGCCCACTGAGCCACTCACTTGTGGCGTGCACTGCCGCTCTTCTATTGGGACTAATATCATAAACCGGTTTCAAGGACCCTTATCTAGACGAATAAAGCAATAGCGTCTGCCTACCCATTTAAATGTTTGTACCAATTAAGGTCTCTTTACCAGCAAACAGCGGTACCACTCGCTTTGTATCTGCATTTTTGTTCCCCCCAATTAAAGATTTACATGACTCGCATAGCATTTCAGACATTCGATGGCAAAGAAATGATTTGCACGAGTCAGTCTTTTTTTTTCCTTCCTTCTTGCAAGAATCATTGAAGATGGAAATTATTCAAACTTAGTATCATATCTAGTCTAAATTTATAAATGTGTAGTTAGAGACCTAATTGGCATGGACACATTTAAAACCCAGAGCAATTTAAGAAATTGTGTATTCAATCATTCAGAGGGCGTGGTGGCGCAGCTGTCAAGCTGTTGGCCTCTTACCAAGGTGGACCGGGTTAGATTCCCGGTCAATGCAGGTAAAATTTTCGATGTGAAATGCCATGTCCTGTGGTTTGGATTCCACGTAAAAAGGAGGTCTCGTGGCTTGGCTCATGATCGCTTGATTAACGGTCACGTAAAACTAAAAACCTCCTTTCATTTCCTTGTTCAATAATTCATTTCAACTTATTTGCAAATGTGAGTAATTTGTACACTTACAGAAAATTACCGATAATAATATCCAACACAATGTACACAAGTAACATTTTGGAGACTATAGTAGACTCGGGGTGTTAACACGTAATTACTGTCTTCTCCTAGGCCCGTATCACACGATACTCGCTGGCAAAGAAGCTGTTGTGATGGCTGATACAAAATCCTGTATGATTCTGTTCATCCTCGTGTGTATACCTGCTTTTATGACTGAAGTATATCATACGCTACCATTTCGTGCGCCAAGTTGTAAGAAATAAAACATAAAGGGCTGTTGTCGTTTGAGTATAATATTTGCAGTAGATTCCCATTATTGACGCATAGCGGTCGTGATACTTGCTATAAGTAAATTTGAAAACGTGCCAAGTACTGAATGAATGCATTCCAATCAATGTTTAAGATCTAACTGTAATGATCGGATATTTAAAACAAGCACAACAAGGAACTCCCGAGTCCGTTGGAAGATTGTACGAGTGGTGTCGCGCCAGCTCCCGGATTCGAAGATCTCGGGTTCAAGGCTATCCAATCGCGGATACGTTTACTTTCTTTTTAATTATTTTATTATGTCCTCGTACAGCAAGATTTATTGTACTCAATATTGCAACTGCCTGTAAAATGGCACTTGTTCAATTCTTTGAGTTGTGTGGAAGCTATGAGTGAATGTAGAACCTAACATAGAAGGTACAAATCACATGGCAATGGACGCGCCTATACCAGCTATCATACGCGTAGTGTCAGAAGCTTCTATGCCATCTAATATCGTGTAATACGAGGTTTCGTGTTGAATAGGCGGAATTTTAACTAATAACGCTAGTCACTACACCACGAGGTGGCCTTAAAATTCGTGGTGCACGCGTTGTTCTTTGGCTGTTCTTTCAAACACAGTAATTTAAAAGCATAAAAGAAGTTAAGCAGAGCGTGTATTTGCGGGAGCCCGTATACGAATACCGTGCTTCTTTTTTTTTTCCGTGGAATAGTCCTATGTCCGCTGTCAGCCACCATATGGGTCCTCATATCTTTGAAACTCATCGTGCCAACTGTTGATGTACTGAATTATTTACATTCGAATTGAGCCTCTCTGGACCGCCTGTTGACAAACCAATGGATTTAGTTGGTGTACCGGCTTTGACATCCTCCCAGGATTTGAGTCCATCGATCAGTGCCTTCTTTCGTGCTTTCGGCCGAGGCCCTCTCAGTCTTCGGGGTTCAGATAATATTTTTAAACTCTAAATTTCATTTCTCTAAATTCACATCTGTCGTTGATTTTCTTCTCTGGAATACCAATTTGCACCAGGTCTTCCTCACATTCTCGGAACCATCTACACTTGGTTGCCTTTGGTTTTGTGAAATTCCTTATTGTCTTGGTCGGTCATTATTTGTCACGCGAAAGTTAGGTTGGTGGAACAGCTATCTTTTGTTTTTAATCGACTGTGTTAGTGGTTCTTTCCTATTGCATAGTTCTTCATTGGGTTTCAAGCGCTCCTGCCCATCAACCCATCTGTTGCCTAAAATCGTTCATACTATCCTTCAGTCTCGTTTTTATAATGTATCGACTTGCCCAGTCTACTCAAAAGTCTCTGAGGCATGACCACCTCGTGGTAAAGCGGTTAGCATTCTTGGCTGTCATCTCGGAGGTCCGGGTTTGATTCTCTGCTCTGCCAAGAAATGTAATTCTGGTCCCAGGGATGGAAAACTGACGAGAGGTGGGTTGGATTTCCCACTTTTACTCCAGTGCAGTGCCGTGATGGTTCCTACCTTAAGGCAACGGCCGCCTCCTTCCTCACCCGAACTATAAATATACTACTGACACCACAATACCACAGGCTATCACACACATTCTGCACACACATCCAAGAACATGGGACTGAAGGACCACGATGTCCAAGCCCCTCAAATAAAACTACTCCGAAGTATACGACCCTTCTGATATAAGAACAGTACTACAGTTGTGGTGTTTGTACACCACACCCAAAACAATTGAACTGACAGTACTATTTTGATGTGCAATTGCAACGATAGTGCATGTATATATTTATTGTGTTTAAGGGTAGTATAAAATCATATGTTCATTTTCATCCATTCTTGTAATTAGACGTCACCCGAGATTTCAAACCGTAAATTTACAACCCCTCCCCCAATAAATATATTTCTTGAGCTCACTTGTGGAACTAACAACTGACAATAGATACCGCTTGAACCGTCATAAAACCGCTTATGAAGAGGCAGGAAGAATGGAAAGGGAGCCACAACCAGGAGTGACCCTCGGTAGCCAACAGGCTAATTCTAAAAGATGTCGGAACAATGGACCCTACAGCTTTTTAGAATAAATTGTTTTACGACGAGAAAACTGCAACATTGTGATTTTTTAAAGAAGATACCGCTACATGACACCAATATGGAAGTGTGTCACTGGTGGAGAGACCTTCACCCCAATATAGCCACTTGGTGCTTGATAAAGGACTTACTTCGGCCAATAAGAAAGGAGCGTCACTTTCTGTAGACAATACTTTGATATTGCAATTGGCAGATCCCCTACTGCTGGTGGGAGATATAATTGCCATATATAAGCAGGGACAGAGCTGTATGGAGAGGAAGAATATTATTATGTTTTCACTTGAAAGCACTCCAAATTCTAAACTTGGACCTCACTTGTTGAGATTCAACTACCAAAAGTTCATAAAGTTCAACTAGTAAACTCAGTGGAGATCTAGCTAGGATATTTCCAGCATTGCGCTGAATATCGAAGACGAGTGAAACCATTGCATTCACTCAGCTAGGCAACAGTATCTGTGCAATTAGTGGGCAGATAGCTTTATCAGGTAGGATTGGTACTTGGGTCCATGGAAGACCACGCGAGATGTCTACTTCAGGAACGAGATACGTCCGCCAACATCGCCCAGGAAGATCTACATCCCGGTGAGCTCATGCATATTTGTCAATTGCAAGTCGGACGTAAATACTACCAACTTCAATAAGTTAAAGAAATAACTTCCTCTTTTTATTTGAACTGTTTGAAAGGTCGCGAGACGTCATTCATTTCATCCTGTTTGTTAATAAATTATTTTTTCAATCTATGACTTTCTGTCAAGATTTATCCCATGCTAGACTTCCCAGAGGTCAAGATAATAGAATAAGGTGTTTTACAGCTAGCCTCTGCTGCCCCTCCCCCGAAAGTAAAGAATCTCAATTTAATAAATATAAATTTATCTCACAACCGTCTGTTGGAGATTGGCGCCCTATTAACCGAGCTATTTACTGCACTCATTTTATATCACGAGCTATGAAACGTTACAACATGTCACCCAAGCATGGGCCAAGCTGTGCACTAGCCGCGAAACGTAACAACATGGCACTTCAACGTGGAGCTCGAAAGCTATAAAACACCTTAAAGAAATAAATAAAATTATTAAATTGCATTTGGAAATAAAATTAATTGTTTTTATAATAATAAAGTATATGTAAAGTGAATCATGGGAGATGAGAACGAGATGATGACGTTACGTAGTGGTAACACAGTTAAGGGTACCGAGGCAGAGGTAGTGGAGAAAGACTTAGCTAGCGGGAATAACAATGTTCAGAGTTGCGGCGAGGTAGACAAGTCGGTTGAATCACAGAATTGTACGATGGGGGGCGCGGACGAACGAGAAAAGAGCAACAAAAGCACATATGAACAGTATGATGGATTAGAAGATAGATTACGCAAGATGATGGGAGATATGTTTGATGCACTGGATGAAAAATTAAGTCAGAAAATAGATCAAAATAGTCAAAAACTAGATCAAAATAAAACAGAAGTTAACCAGAAATTAGATCAAAATAACCAGAAATTAGATCAAAATAAATCAGAAGTGAACGAGAAATTAGACCAAAATAAACTAGCGTTGGAGACGTTAATAAAACAGAATGTCAAATTCAACCAAAGATGGCAAGTGCTGGACAAGGAAACTGAAGAAGATAAGAAGCTAGAAATAGTCAATAGTAGTTTTTGTGAGAAAGAGCAAGATGTAGAACAGAAAATGGAGGAAGTGAATGAAGATGAGATTAGATTAGAAATACAGAATCAAGAGGAGGAAAGATTAGCTGAAATGAGATCAGAAGTAGAGCAGAAAGTAGAAATATGTCATAGCAAATTATGTAAGCCTAATCAACAGTTAGAGGAGAGAGTTGAGGAACTGGAGGAAGAGATGAAAGATCAGGGAATGAGAGAGGAGAATATGTTTAAAGAACAGTTAGGAGTAGAAATATGGGAGGTAGAGAAAACAATAGGTACTCAGGATTGTAGAATCCAGGAAGTTGTTAAAGAGGAGAACAATCAGGTTAGAGTAAATGTTGAAAGTAGGATAGTGGAAATAGAGCAGGACATTAGGAAAAGTCTTCCTAAATTAGGACTAGTTTCTAGTAACGTAAACTTAGCTGAGATGGAGATGCGTGTGGTAGCACAAAGCCAGCAGGTAGTTTACAGTGAACGAGGAAAGCAGATGATGGGAGTTAAAATCGGTAGGAGTAGGACAAAGCGGAAAAGCCAGGTCACATTGTTAGATGAGATTAGAAAAAGATATAAAGATAAGGATGAAGATTACTATGTGGAATGGAGGTTAGAAGTAGAGATGTTAGGTGAAACGATAGGAGGAGAGACTAAGAGTAGCTTTACTATAGATAAATATAGGCCTAGTAATGAGGAAGTAGGGACTATTATCATAAGAAGAGAAGAAAGAGTAACAATGACACCAGGGAGAAAGAAAGAAATGAGAGCAATTGAACAAGGAATCTTAAATGAATAGAGGAGTGAAGAGAGGTCGGAGACTTATTCGTGTAGTTAAAGTGTATTTATTTATTGTAATTAAATTAGGGAGTTATGACGTAGATATTTAAGTATACTACAATAAGGAGGTAAAGAGTATTAATAGCGATTAAGATAGTGAAGCATGTTAGCTCATTGTTTAAATAGAAGTGTGGGGGGCGTAGATTAAAATTTTGGTAGATTTTTGAAGCCTGAAATCTTGTATCAGTTCAGAGTTGTATGAAACAGTGAGGGAGCAGCAAATAGAAGCTTACGCTTATAAACTAGATAAAGACGGTGAACCGCTTATCGATATATAATTATATACTGTGTTAAAATGTGCATAGTCTGCAGAAGTAAGTATCCTAAGAATATCTGAGAAAGTAATAAGAGAAATGGTAAGTAACCTAATGAAAATAAGAACTATTATGACAACCATAATAATAATAATAATGTAGAGATTCGTGAATGATGTAAGATGAGGTACAGTAATGATAAAATTAATAAGTTGAAGTAAGTATTGATATGCAGTAAAGAAATTTCATTTGAGAACAGCGAAGTCATCAGTGACTACTACAGTTGGATAAATTTAGGAGTGATGGATGGTAAGGCAGGGTGTGAAATAACCAACATCTGATGGAAATAAGGAAGTATTAAACTATAGGACATCTGGTACTTGGAGATGGATGTGTGTGTAAGAATGTATGTGTGTGTGTAAATTACACGTAAATGACGTGAGTGAGGTAACAAGTAAGGATGCCAGCGAGGTTTAATGCCGTTGAGCAATGAGGTTTCAGGTTGGTAAGTGGCCAAATGAAGTTATGGTGGAGGAAGGTTTTGGAGAAGTAAGTATGCCAGAGGAGATTAATAACTCTGAGCAGGAGGTTTTTGTGGTGTCTACGTGAATACGTGAAGTACTCGTAGATGTTGGGAGTTTTGAGGAGGTTTTTGTGGTGTCTACGTGAATACGTGAAGTACTCGTAGATGTTGCGAGTTTTGAGGAGGTTTTTGTGGTGTCTACGTGAATACGTGAAGTACGCGTAGATGTTGGGAGTTTTGAAGTATAAAAATAGCGAATGTATGCACACAAGGAAACAGTCATGAGGGAATACACCCAAGAGATGATCCAAGTTATAGTTTCAAGATCTTAATACGCAAGTTTTAGAACACAGCCAAATATATTGCAAGGCTAAATACCCAGTTAAACCACTTGTAAATGTTACTGATGATGAGCGATAGCGAATTGATGGTGTGTTGTGTTGTTGTCCGGCACACATGAAAGTGATAATAATAATAATAATAATAATAATAATAAATGGTTGGCTTAATATTTATAAGTTATTGAAAGGAATTTGTTATAATTCGAAGTTAATTGAGTTAAAGGTGGTAGGATTCAAGGAAGAGAAAGAGGTAAATAAAATACGACTTATTCGTGAGAAATTTAAATTGAGTAGCGGTTTACCAGTAGTTTGAGAGAGAAAGCATTGAGAGCTACTGAACTCTGAAGTTATGTCAGAAGCGATGACAGTAATTAGATGAGGCGGAGAAGAATTGAGGGTGTTTTTCATATAATAATGATTAAGATACAGGGTGTGAATATGATTTAGATTTGTGAGTAAGATTGTGTAGGATGGTTATAATCATAGTGTTAGAATAACAGTAATGGTAACGCATTGAAATAATGTAAGGGTATATAAGGCTGGTAGGAGCGCAGGTAGTTGGTTAGATAAGAGTGTACCACTATGTCGCTAAGTTGTCTAATTTTGATACCATGAAGTTTTGTTAAGAATAAATTTTCTGTAAGTAGTGACTACTGGGAAGAGTAATGTTTTGTTGAAAGATGGTGTTACACAAGGCAGAAGACATATCTTATCCTCCGACTTGTAATTGCATTTTGTAAGAGCAAACACTTTGCGTGTGTATGCGTGTGCAATTATCCGTGTAAAATTCAACCTTCTACAGTTGAAATGTTGTATGTCATAAAGAACGCCCTAAGAGTGAAATAAGTTCAGACAAACTGGATAACAGGAAACATTGAAAGAAATGACATTTTAAATGTATTCTTGATTTGAAGATTTAAGTGTATTGTGTATATGAATTTCAGTGTTGTGTAATTGTTTTCAGGGGATGAGTCATTCTCAAAATTGGGAATTTATTCGTCGACTCATGGGGGCGATTGTGGTGTTTGTACACCACACCCAAAACAATTGAACTGACAGTACTATTTTGATGTGCAATTGCAACGATAGTGCATGTATATATTTATTGTGTTTAAGGGTAGTATAAAATCATATGTTCATTTTCATCCATTCTTGTAATTAGACGTCACCCGAGATTTCAAACCGTAAATTTACAACCCCTCCCCCAATAAATATATTTCTTGAGCTCACTTGTGGAACTAACAACTGACAATAGAGACCGCTTGAACCGTCATAAAACCGCTTATGAAGAGGCAGGAAGAATGGAAAGGGAGCCACAACCAGGAGTGATCTAAAAGATGTCGGAACAATGGACCCTACAGCTTTTTAGAATAAATTGTTTTACGACGAGAAAACTGCAACATTGTGATTTTTTAAAGAAGATACCGCTACATGACACCAATATGGAAGTGTGTCACTGGTGGAGAGACCTTCACCCCAATATAGCCACTTGGTGCTTGATAAAGGACTTACTTCGGCCAATAAGAAAGGAGCGTCACTTTCTGTAGACAATACTTTGATATTGCAATTGGCAGATCCCCTACTGCTGGTGGGAGATATAATTGCCATATATAAGCAGGGACAGAGCTGTATGGAGAGGAAGAATATTATTATGTTTTCACTTGAAAGCACTCCAAATTCTAAACTTGGACCTCACTTGTTGAGATTCAACTACCAAAAGTTCATAAAGTTCAACTAGTAAACTCAGTGGAGATCTAGCTAGGATATTTCCAGCATTGCGCTGAATATCGAAGACGAGTGAAACCATTGCATTCACTCAGCTAGGCAACAGTATCTGTGCAATTAGTGGGCAGATAGCTTTATCAGGTAGGATTGGTACTTGGGTCCATGGAAGACCACGCGAGATGTCTACTTCAGGAACGAGATACGTCCGCCAACATCGCCCAGGAAGATCTACATCCCGGTGAGCTCATGCATATTTGTCAATTGCAAGTCGGACGTAAATACTACCAACTTCAATAAGTTAAAGAAATAACTTCTTCTTTTTATTTTAACTGTTTGAAAGGTCGCGAGACGTCATTCATTTCATCCTGTTTGTTAATAAATTATTTTTTCAATCTATGACTTTCTGTCAAGATTTATCCCATGCTAGACTTCCCAGAGGTCAAGATAATAGAATAAGGTGTTTTACAGCTAGCCTCTGCTGCCCCTCCCCCGAAAGTAAAGAATCTCAATTTAATAAATATAAATTTATCTCACAACCGTCTGTTGGAGATTGGCGCCCTATTAACCGAGCTATTTACTGCACTCATTTTATATCACGAGCTATGAAACGTTACAACATGTCACCCAAGCATGGGCCAAGCTGTGCACTAGCCGCGAAACGTAACACAGTGTCTAAGAGAAGCCTCCGTGGCTTAGGCGGCAGCACGCCGGCCTCTCACCGCTGGGTCCGTGGTTCAAATCCCGGTCACTCCATGTGAGATCTGTGCTGGACAAAACGGAGGCAGACAGGTTTTTCTCCGGGTACACCGGTTTTCCCTGTCAAAATTTCATTCCAGCAACACTCTCCACTATCATTAATTTCATCTGTCATTCATTTAATCATTGCCCCAGAGGAGTGCGTCAGGCCTCGGCAGCCGGCACAGTTCATATCCTCGCCGCTAGTTGGGGGCTTCATTCATTCCATTCCTGACCCGGTCGGAGACTGGAAGCAGGCTGTGGATTTTCATTTTCACTACAGTGTCTAAGACAGCCTCCGTGGCTTAGGCGGCAGCACGCCGGCCTCTCACCGCTGGGTCCGTGGTTCAAATCCCGGTCACTACATGTGAGATCTGTGCTGGACAAAACGGAGGCAAACAGGTTTTTCTCCGGGTACTCCGGTTTTCCCTGTCAAAATTTCATTCCAGCAACACTCTCCACTATCATTTCATTTCATCTGTCATTCATTTAATCATTGCCCTCAGGGGAATGCGTCAGACCTCGGCAGCCGGCACAGTTCATATCCTCGCCGCTAGATGGGGGCTTCATTCATTCCACTCCTGACCCGGTCGGAGA
The DNA here is from genome assembly GCA_946902985.2 of Meconema thalassinum. Classification (NCBI taxonomy): domain Eukaryota; kingdom Metazoa; phylum Arthropoda; class Insecta; order Orthoptera; family Tettigoniidae; genus Meconema; species Meconema thalassinum. The sequence continues at coordinate 77,035,888 of OX336401.1, read as the reverse complement.
CTGGAAGCAGACTGTGCATTTTCATACTACAGTGTCTAAGCTTGGCACCTATTATGATTATTATTGTTATATTTTAGAAGTTCACTTTCATAACTTGCATCCTTACTCTTCTCTTCGTTTCCCATTTAAGGCTGACAAAATCCAAATTAAAGTTTGAAAAATCTGTGTTCAGTTGGTACGAGAAATTACAAAATACGCAACTAATACAGCCATCATATTACGCCAGGTTATCAGAAAAAGCCCCCCCCCACACACACACACTCAAGTAAACGGTTATTATATTTCAAAGTTCACTTTCTTAACTTGCATCCTTACTCTTCTCTTCATTTCCCATTTACGGCTGACAAAATCCAAAGTAAAGTTCGAAAAATTTGTGTCCAGATGGGACGAGAAATTACAAATACGCAACTAATACAGCCATCACAATATGCCAGGTTATCAGACAAATGCCCCCCCCCCACACACACACTCAAGAAAACGGTGCTACATGACCACGATGTCGCAAAGCCTCTAAATCAATCAACAACACACACTAATACAGACACCACGCCAACCCAAGTACGTAGGGCTGCAGTGGCCACGACGCAACGCCCAGACCCACGAAATTAATGCAGGATAGAAATGCAGAAAATAACAAAAGCTGTAATCTTGTAAATAGGAGAATTTCAGTAATTAATTGGTCCTACTATAATGAAATAATGTGAAGGTGAGAGAGATTCTGGGACGCAGATAGACCTGGGAACTAGAACACTTCCCTTTGAAGACGAGTGTTTCACTCGTCTTGGAAGTACGCATTGATGGTGACAGTTCGCTCTGTTTTGTTTTGTGTTCACAATGGGCTATGCTACTCCCTCAAGTTGACAAACGTGCTTTCTTCTGTTAACCCGCTTAAATGCTACCAAGTGTCCCGAGGCACAGAGAATATTGAAAGCATCCAGACTACTTGTTGCCCTGCCGGGTATCCTCCCTCTACCTCGCTATGAATAAGATGTTGGTTCCTTAGTTTAGGGGCTGCGACAACGCGGTCATGTAGCCCCGTGTACTTAGGGTGTGGGTAGAATCTGTCTGATAACCGGTGTTAATTATGATGACTGTATTAGTGTTATCTGTTTTAAATTCAAGTAAGGACTGCAGACAGTAATTTCAAGTAGATCCTACCTTTGCTACCAAACTCTACCGTCCACGACACCTAGCTTGCGGACTTGGCTACTAGATGGCATTGCAGTCAGCACCTGGTGGCGAAAGTTGAAACTAATAGAGCGTTATCAATTCTAACCTGCAAATTTAGCTTCACACAAGTGTAGTTAGTGGAAAGGTTCTTTTACATGCCATACATCTATGACATGGGACCGCCGGCTTTACTTCCCCTCCGAAGGAAGGCATACTGAGAGTTTTTTAACACTCTTAAAAAATCCGACGACTTCGGCCGGGTTTGAACCCGCGATCTTGGGCCAAGAAGCTCAGCCTGCTACCAAATACGCCACTGAAGCCGCTTGAATAAGATGTATGCTACTAATACTTAAAGAGAGCCAGATGTTTTATTCCAGCTACTGAATTCAGAATATTGTGATTTCATCTTCAGTAACTAGCATTTGCTTTGTAACATCTGAGCAACTTGCTTACAAATTCCACTATGCAGGACCTAGCATTGTATTGTAACTTAAACATAAGTGCTATGGAATTGTACACACATCAAGGAAAAAAAAGATATGTTTACATATGTGCGTGGGCGAGGTTATTACAAAAGAGACAGCATTCTGACAAATATCCTGCAGACTTTATTCATGTGCGAAAAGAAAATTACAAACTATACGTACAGGAAGACACTTGGCCTGTTAAACAGGGACTGATATGTGTTGTAATCTTGCCATCCTGTGACGTTTCAATAAGGAACATTGCCACCATGGGCGTCCAACAGGGCTCTTACTCGCCGTGGCGTACCACAGATCAAGTCTACGTCCTCTTGAGGCAGGCGATCCCACTCTTCGACGGCGGCCTCCATAATCTCTTGGCGGGTAATGGGAGGGCGTCTGACAAGAATTCGTTGCACGCTTCAGCATATCCTGGGCATGTTCGATACAGTTCATGTCCGGCGACATCGCAGGCCATTCCATTCGTGCGATGGCGGACTCCAGAAGGTAGTTTTGTACCACCGCCTCTTGATGTGGTAAGTATATGTAAAACTTTTTTTGATGTGTGTATCTTTACTTACGTTAGTATAAAACAAAGTCTCCGATTCTTGGGTGTTCCGGTTAATCTCGAGAACCACTGGATGGATTTGTTTAAAAAGTGGGTTTAAGCAAATGTTTTTTTTATATTTTTAAATCGTTTCGGTCGTCTATGGACCACGTTATTTCAACTGCCTTTTCCCTCGTTCTTTCACATTGGCCCAGTATTCGCGCATTCTTCTTCGGTGAGCTTCCCTTCGTTCTTCGGTCCACTTCTTGCCGGTTTTCAATATAGGTTTTGGCTGAAAGCTCTGTATCTCCCCAAGTTTCTTCTTCAAAGAGTCACGTTCCAAGATGTCCTCATGTGATATCCCCAGTTCTTGTAGGTCTTTTTCCACCTCTGTAAACCAGATCCCTATGGTTTTCTTTCCCACAAAGTAGGCACAGATTCGATTGGACAATCTTCCGGAGTTCATTCGTGTTAAATGGCCATAAAAGGAGAGTCTTCTTTTGCGAATGGTGTCCGTTATTTTCTCCACATGTAGATAGAGTTCATCGTTGTGTCGTCTTCTATACTTTCCTCGTTCCTTGACCGGGCCCAAGATCTTTCTCAGAATCTTCCTCTCTTTGGCTTCGAGTTGTTCTGCCAGGCCTTTCTTATTCATCGCCAGGCATTCTGATGCATATAACGCCTCCGGGCGAATAACGGTAACGAAGTGCCTAAGTTTGGCCTTGAAGGACATTGATCGTGATTTGTAAATGTCTTTGGTTAAATGGTAAGCCATTTCCATTTTGTTAATCCGTGCCACGAAGGCTTCCTTTTCACGAATGTTGGGCTCAATCCATTCACCCAGGTATTTGAATTTCTCTACCTGTGTTATTTGTCCTCCATTCACCGTAAGTTCTCTGGGTTCCGACTTGATGTTCGTTATAAACTGCGTTTTCTCAAACGAAATCTGAAGACCTGCCTTTGCTGCTTGCACCTGTAATTGATTGATTTGTTGTGTGGCTGTGTCAAGAGAATTAGAGAAAATTGCAACATCATCTGCGAAAGCTAAACAGTCGATTGTCAGGTTTTTGTTCTTACAACCTAGTCTGACCCCATTCTCTATACCATCCTTACACAATTCTTTACGCCATTCTCGAATAACTTTCTCAAGAACACAGTTGAATAAAAGAGGCGAGAGCCCATCTCCCTGTCTCACCCCTGTCCGTATTGCGAAGGATTCAGAAATCTCTCCCCTGAATTTCACTTTGGAAGCCGTATCCAATAGGGATTGGCGAATGATTGCTCTTGTCTCATTATCTAAACCAAATTCTCTTAAAACCTGGATCAGGGTACTTCGATCCAGCGAGTCGTAAGCCTTCTTGAAATCAACAAAAGTCACAACAAATTTCTTACTTCTCAGATTCATGTACGATAGAATTGATTTTAGATTCATGATTTGCTCAACACAAGAGCGCCCCTTTCAAAATCCACCTTGGTATTCGCCCAGGTGTTGATCGAGCTGTGCTTCCGCTCTCGTTTGAAGCGCTTTCGCGAGAATCTTGTATGTTATCGAGAGGAGTGATATGCAACGATAGTTGTTTACGTCCGCTTTATCACCTTTCTTGTGCAGGGGATGAATTAGGGCCGATGTCCAATCACTGGGCAGTTTCTCTGTTTCCCAAATCTCCCGGATGATATCCGTTAGCTTGTCGACTGGTTTTTCACCTGCGTATTTCCAGAGTTCGGCAACTATTGAATCCTCACCTGGTGCTTTATTGTTCTTAAGTGAGTGAATGATCTGCTTGATTTCTTCCCTAGTTAGTGAACTTGAGTCTGGATTGACGAGCACATTATCCTGAAAGGAAAATTTCGACGTTGGAGCCTCACAATTGAGAAGGGACTCAGAGTATTTCGCCAGGATCTGACAGTTGTCTTTGTCATTGTAAGCAACTTTCCCATCGGGATTCCTAAAGTGAGGACTGGATGGTGTGTATTTACTGAGATTTTGCTTGAAGGTTTTATAGAAATCACGGGTGTTGTTCTTTTTGAAATCTTGGTCTATCTGTGCCAACTGATTTTTTTGGAATGCTCGTTTTATCCCGCGTATGGTTTTATCAGCCTGCTTTCTCACGACCAGGAATCTCTCTCTGTTTTCTTCATTCTTCTGTTTGTTCCATCGCAACCAGGCAAGCCGCCTTTGGTGAATGCCATCGTCACCTTCATTAGTCCGCCAAGGATGCCGCCTCAACTTTGTCAGTGGGATGGTTTCCTGTGCCGTTTCAAGAATTGCTTCTTTGAGTTGTTCCCAATTATGTGGCTCAAGTGTTTCAAGTTTCTGACTGAATTCGCTTTGTGTTTTCAGTTTTTCCACATCAAACCTGTTAATCTTTCTTCCCTGAAATCTCTTGGTGGATCTTGGAAGAAGTTTTAATTTTATCTTTGAAAGATAGTGATCAGAGTCAAGATTCGCGCTTCTTAAGACTTTTACATTCTGGATTTCTCTACGAGATTTACGAGAAATAGCAACGTGGTCAATTTGGAATTCGCCGAGATGGGGATTTGGGGATGTCCATGTTTTCTGTTTTGCAGGAAGTCGTTTGAAAGCGGTTGACTTCATCACTAGGTTGAACGCCTTGCACAACTCCACTAACCTTTCTCCATTGCGGTTTGTTCTTCTCTGGGCCGGGTATTCTCCGATAATATTCTTGAATTTCTTTTCCTTACCGAGCTGAGCATTGAAGTCCCCAAGAAGGCCGATGATGTGTTCCTTGGGAATCTTGGATAGAATATCTTCAAGCTCTTCCCAGAATATTTCCGTCCCTTGTGGATAGATTCTGTTAGCTTGATTAATTGGGGCATGGACGTTCACCATGGTATAGATTTTATTTGTGCTTCGAAACGAAATGATCGAGACTCGACTGTTGGGGAACGTGAAGTTGGTGATGGACTCTAAAATCTTCTTACTGACCACAAATCCTGTGCCAAGGTGGGGGATGGATTTTACTACACGTTTTCCGACTTTACCTTTGAAGATTCTATACCCCTGGGAGTCAAAAGCTTCTGCATCAACAAACCTTGTTTCCTGAATTGCTGCGATCAGGATTTGATGATGTTGTAGGGTGTCAATCAGTTGTTTCAATTTACCGACCTTCATAAGGGAGTTCACGTTGAATGTTGCGAAGAAGTTGCATCGTTTGTGTCTGATCTTGTTTGTAGGAGTCTCCGATACCTCCAAGCATGTCGTTGCAGGCTTCCCAGAGTCCGAAGGCCTGCATGCGTCGTGCAAGAAGACGGTGAATTGGTTACCACCTGGGGTAGTTGCTTCAGCAGACGTTTCCTCCATGCTTTTCACAGTTGAAAAAACTGTAGATAGGGGGCCAGTGATATTGCACACTGACCAATGTACTGCCAAGGTTGTGAGCCTTGGAGTCCCCAGCACTGATCGGCTCGCCGACCCAGCTTCCCGCTGGGATTGGTTACCCAACCTTCCACTGGGTTGATAGGCTTAACAGGGGGTACCTCTTGCAGGTTACATGCTGGAGTTGGAGTGAAAGAGGCTAAGTTGGATTCTCTTGCTGAATCCAATATGTTTAAGTCGCAGCTGACATGCAACAACGCATTTCACTCCCATTAGCCCAGAACCGTAAGGACTCCTCCCAGGTTGATTCCTTATTATTTATTATTATTATTATTATTATTTATTTATTTATTTATTTATTTATTTATTTATTTATTTATTTATTTATTTATTTATTTATTTATTTAGAGTATGGCGTTTAGTGCCGGGAGTGTCCGAGGACATATTCGGCTCACCAGAGGCTGTAGCTGCTTCAAGTGGTCACCCATGGGGTGAGCTACAAGTTCCGTTCTATTTCAAGTAGTTCCAAATAAACAAGATCATAGACCCAGCCAGAACTGTGCCGCGTTGAGCCCCATACCAATAAAGCCGGGCATTCTGAAAAGATCAGACGCCATCAGGATGAGGCGATTGAAGTTCTACGACCACATTCTCAGAATGTACAATTGCAGGCTCACCAAAAGGATTATCAACCTTGCTTTCAATTAAAATCGAGAACTGGCTTGGCGAAATAGGAAGAAATTGACATCATGGAGTAAATTATACAAGATACTCATTTTCAAAACGGTAATTAACAAGCAGCATTTTTCTGGGAAAATGAATACTAGGACCAGTAAATCAAGGACTGAAGAACAGAGGAAGATTTTCAGTGCCCACATGAAGATATTTTTGAAGAGGAAACAATCTCCAGCTTAAATAAGTTATATCGCGGTCCACAGATGGGCATAAGGATATATATATTTTCTCCCAACTCCCTCAGGGTACAGTGCAACTTTTAGCCTTTGCTTTGCGATCTTCGCCAAATAAACGATCACCTCTTGGTGCAGTGGCTACCATATAGGCTCTTCCAAGAAATTTAATTTGTGTCTGTTCCAAGAAATTTAATTCTTGTCGGAGGGCTGGAACGGTCGGCACTCAGCCTCTTGAGGGCAAAACTAAGAAGAGATGGGCCTGATTCCCACCTCAGCTATCCTAGAAGTAGTTATCCGTGGTTTCCCGCTTCTATTCGTGGCAAATGACGGATGGTTCCTAATCTGAGGCCACGGCCACGAAAATAATAAGTCATCAGACAAATTCTAGACACACCCAATTACACAGGACTGAAATGACCACCATGTCCAAACCCCTAAGCCGGGAATCTAACCCGGTCCGTCTTGGTGAGAGGCAATCACTGCCCCATCGCGCCCTCCAAAAGAGAAGACCACACATAGTGCTTGGAGAAGATAGTACTGTATCAGTTTGCTGGACAGGATGCCACACCATAGCCACCCACGTTTGGTTCGAACATGTGTTTAAATACTGTAGACTACGTATGAATGTAGAACAGGGTCACTTCAACACTTCCAGCAGATGTTAAATACATTGTGTGGAGATAATGATCCATTTCGGTATTCTGATAAGTTTTAACTTCCGTTCAGGACTGAATAGCAACGCCATTAGAAGATCCTAGTTTCTAATCCATGTGCCCAAGTACACTCGGCTTATGTCGTTTCTTACGGAATTCTTTAGATGATTATTGCAAGCCGTACTTTGAACGAGCCGTGTCCGAGTAAGAAACACAACACCCCCCACTTTGTACCTGTAGAGCTGTATTCGCCATGGCCCACATTTTAACAGTGTGTGGATCTTGCTGATTTACGAAGAAACCTCGGTTTGCAAATGAAACTATATCCTATAGACGCTTTATAAGTGAAAGTGGGTTAGGGCCAACAATCTAAATTTTCAAGTGATCATTGATTCTAAGGCTTAGTTCTTTTTTTTTGAATTTCGGATTTTTGTTTTGCTGTAATTTTTGTTTATTATAATTATTAGTTTTATTATTTTTTGGCCATTTTCATATTTAGGCTTCGAGTCGAAATTGTAATTCAATTTAAATTTGAATACTTTAATCTGTGTTAAGAGAGGCACATGACCTCGCTGTTCAGCCCCCTAAAACAACAATAAGTAACGAACGTGTTCGACAAGTAAGTAGTAGCGACCTTGTAAAATTTTACTGACTTTCACATGTTAGTGTGCAACAGACGCTCGTGAGATCAGGTCGTGTGTGTTTCGCCTAGTAATCTGAAGGTTTGAAATGCTAACGACAATCAATCGACCCGCCGACTGTAAATTCCGATCAGTACATCAGATTGGATTGATTGTGGTATGGACTCCGTCTTGAGGGAAAGAATTCATGATGAAAATTAATAATTGTAAAACAAAAATTATGGAATACCGAAATCAGAAATAGCTCTCTCTCTCTCTTTCAGTAAATCTGTCCTCACAGGTTTCAACTGGACGTCCTCCATTTCTCTCTATCCTGAGTATCTCCTTTCATTTGCTCGTAACTTCTTCCTCTCCCTCTTTTACTTCTACCTTTCCTTCCATGATTCTTTGTAGTAGATAATTCCAACGTAGTATGTGTAGTATTAGTAGTATGTTTCCTGTTCTGTATCGTCCTCGTGAAACTCCTCTACTCTCCTACCCTTCTTAGCATCTCCTTATTTCTCATTCTATCAATCTATTTCACTTTCTCCATTCTTCTCTACAATCACATTTCAAAACTTTCTAAATATTTTTGTTCTTTCTGTCTGACTGTCATGTTTCCAAACCATAAGACACCACACAAAACATTTTGCAAACCTCTTCCTAAGTTCAATCGGTATGCTTCTGGCTGTTAATAAACCTTTCACTCTTCCGAAATCTTTCTTGCCCATGGAGATTTTGCGTCTCATCTATTGACGACATTATTGGCAGGTGAAAGGCTCAAGGAAGTGGGAGACTTCTGTTACTTAGGAAGAAAAATAACCATTGATTGACGAAGTAAAGATGATATAAAATGTAGGTCGGCTCAGGCAAGTAAAGCATTTCTAGAGGAGAGATATCTGTTGACATTAAATATAGATTTATGTATTAGAAAGTCATTTTTGAAAGCCTTGTCTGGAGTGTGCTACTCTATGGAAGTGAATCTTGGACTGTTGGTTCAGCAGAGGAGAGGATAATAAAAGCATTTGAAATGTGGTGTTGCAGGAGAATGATTAAGATTGGTAGAGTGAGTAACAAATGAAGAGGTGGGGGAGGAGAGATTTTTCATGCGACTGCTAATGAAGAGAAGAGATGGGTTGGTAGGATCCTTACCGAGAACAGCAAATTTAGTTATGGAAGGAAGGATTGAGGACAAGAACTGAAGAGGCAGACCACGGTTAGAATATAACAGATTGCCTCGGATGTAAGGTGTGGTAGCTATATGGAGATGAAACGATTAGCTATTTCACTTTCTCCATTCTTCTCCACGATAACTGTGGACATCTACCGTCAATTGTGATTACGCCAAACCAGCTATTGAAGGATGGCTTTCACCCCATGCGGGGACATTCTTTGATGACAGTTCACCACACTACGGGAAAAGCTAGAACAATGGGGTAACTAGGTAGAACAACTGTGTAAAGTCTGTAGAATGCCATGCATTAAAAATGTCCGATACTTTCATAACACGCCTCGTATTTACGTAAATTCACTAACTTCGCGCAAGATCACAAAATTGTCAGGACTTCTACAGAAAATAACTAAATGTTCACAACATTCATGAAATAAAGAGTACAATATTGATATTTTCGGTATGGATATTTCTATACTGTCAATGCATTTGCTGGAACGTTAAAGATCCCCTTCGGGGAGAAATTCTGGCACCCCGGTGTCTCTAAAAGCCGCAGTAGTTGAAAGGGGCGTAAAACAAACAACAACATTATGGATCTTGCACACATCCAAGTACCCAAATCCTACCTCAATTACAAATACACAATAGTTTTCCGTGGCTTCAATCTTCTACTCCAGGCAAATGCCGAGTTGGTACCTAACGTAAGGCCACGGCCGCTTCCTACCCAAATCCTACCTCAATTAGAAATACACACTAGTACAGACGTCACAGTGACACAGGTTATCAGACAAATTCTTCACACATCCAAGTACACGAAGCTACATGACCACGACTCAAGCTTTTGGAGTTGGGGGCTGGAGAAGCTATCGCGCCAGGTTATAGATCCGCTTGTAGCGTGGTTTCATGCCTTTGTACCTTCCATCATGTATAATCCGCTCCCTGTGTACATAGTCATGAGAGCTCCTCTTAACGATATATCGCGAAATTACACATTGTCTCTCCTTTTCTGGCAATATTTATCATATTTTTAAACCCCGCTACGTAACCATGCTCGTTAAATTACGCACCAGAGCCAGTGGAGAACTACTGCAAGTTCATAGATTGTAGGCGCTGACAGCTGCCTTTTTTTTTCCACATTCTCCAGGGAAATGCCGGGTTGGTACATTCTTTCATGTTTGGTGGAAGTTATTCCAATTTAGGCGCGAGGTCCATAGCAGGCCTTATCGGAACGAAGAATGCGTAGTGGTATACGGACTTTGTGCGCACACTGTATGCATTTAGTAATATTGTAAGGTACCTGAGAGGGTAGCCTGTACAAAGAATTAACCTAAGGGATGAAATAAGTGTGTTTGGGGGGGGGGGGAAAGCTTGGCAATTACGTGTAAGAGGTATTGATTATCTAGTGGCTTGAGATCGTCAGTACGACCTGCAAGGAGAACTCCCCAATGGACTGCTTGGCGGGGTAGTTCCGGTTGTGAGTGTGGAAGGAAGGGTAGTTTAACTAGTACTCAATGCGCGATAACTGTGCCCAGCGGTCTAATGTAAGTCGTAAGCAGGCGAGCTAGTAGTGAGCCTGCTAGTGTCAGCGCTGTGCTGTGACTCTCTGCTGACGTCACGAAGCAATTAAATAATAGTGCTAATGCTAGATCCTACCTATCGGGGAAGCTAAGAGGGTAGGATCTTATCAGCTAATTAAATAAAGGAAAAGACCGGTGACTTCTATTATGTTTGAATTTAATGAGTACTTCGAGTTTGAAGTACTCTGGAAAATAGCAGTGCAGTTAATAAAAATAAATAATTATTACAATCCAAGCACAGGGGGATGGGAGTGTAGTATGACTGTGTGTGTAGTGATCGCTTGAGACACTTACCCTTCGGCTTCCAGCAGCGATTCGGCACGTAGGTAACACTGAGACAGACTGATCCGGAGGCCTGACCCCCTGGAGTTCTTATAGAAGCCTCGCGCTCTCTGGGGTCGTTGGCTGGGACACGAGGCTACCTGAGTTCATGGAGGTGATAATTTATTAGATGTTTAACTATGTAAATGTATTTGTAGGTTTTTGAAGTAGGTGTATGGCGTTTGGTTTTTTCGGGGGTTTTAGTGTTAGGGGATGATGGTGGCGTACCCTAGGGGTACAACAATATTTTTATTACTGTATTATATAGAAATTAAAGTTAGAATACAGCATGCTAACAAACTGTACTACTCTCTGCAGTTTTTATTGGGATCAAATTTTTTGATGAGAAATACAAAACTGATAATATATACAATACCATCATTAGGTCAGTTCTAACTTGTGGTGCAGAATTATGGAATTTAGCAAAACAGGAAGAACACCAGTTACAGGTTTTCGGAAATAAAGTGTATAGGAAATGGATCATTTTTTGACCCCGCATCTCAAAGCTGGAAAAAAAAGATCAAATAAATACATACACTCACTATCACAGAAAGCACCAATACTCAACATCATTAACTCCAGAAGACTTGAATGGACTGGTCATTTACTAAGGATGGTCTTACAAATCTTTAAAGAAGAACCAAGAGGTAAAAGGCCAGTAGGAAGGCACGAAGTTCCTGGAAAAATGACATCTCCAAACTTTGTAGACATCTGAATGTGTATAGACATTAACCATTATGGATATGGTATTAAATAGCATCCGTGTTGACTGATAGTAATCTCCAATTATAGAATAATTTAATTATTTAACTTCTTAGTGTTCGACAAGGCGGATTTTATAATTGGATACCTGAATATGGACAACAACTGGCGAGAACTCGCCCTAAACAGAGTTCAGTGGAGGCATTTTGTGAGATCGGCGCGCGATCTTCTTGTCTGAGTGAGTGAGTGAGTGTATTACTGTATTATAATTATTAATTTTTTGAAACTTTTTGTGTGACTTGAAAAATGTAATCGGTTAATAACTTTGCTCAACTCTCCCAAGTATGCCTTGCATGTTACGTTGTCTGTTGCCCATCAACAAAACAATAATTATCTAGATCAGAGGTGCCAGACAGCGCGCTGGCACGCTGGCTTCATGCCGGCGTGTTTCTGGCGCGTACGGACTTGCAGCGATAGTGGAGAAAAAATGTCCGTCTCTCTCGCTTTCCCGTCTCACTCTCTCTCTCGAACTGCCTTCATCCCTTCACTGTGTCGAATGTCAAACGGTCGTGCACCGGTGTCCCTTATCTTGCTAACTGTAGTGTCACTTGACATTATTTGATCGCAGTGATATGTATCGTAACGTTTGACAATTTAGCAGATTTCAAGAATTTATAAAACTTCGATCTGCTTTTTATTTGTTCGTCAAGCCATTTGCAATGTAAGTTAGCGCTTGACTGAAGGATATTTTTAACTCTGAGATATCTGCCCGATTTCTATTCAAAATATCCGCCTCGTTGCGTAGTGGGCTGAACTCGTTCATTTACAAATACACACACTAATACAGCCATCACAATAACACAGGTTGAAAAAAATGAAAATCCACAGCCTGCTTCCAGTCTCCGACCGGGTCAGGAATGGAATGAATGAAGCCCCCATCTAGCGGCGAGGATATGGACTGTGCCGGCTGCTGAGGCCTGACGCACTCCTCTGGGGCAATCATTAAATTAATGACAGATGAAATGAAATTATAGTGGAGAGTGTTGCTGGAATAAAACTTTTGACAGGGGAAAACCGGAGTACCCGGAGAAAAACCTGTCTGCCTCCGTTTTGTCCAGCACAGATCTCACATGGAGTGACCGGGATTTGAACCACGGACCCAGCGGCGCGAGGCCGGCGTGCTGCCGCCTAAGCCACGGAGGCTTACAATAGCACAGGTCCCCTCAGGGGCTCACACCTAGTGGGACGAGGGTTGGCGACCACGGGACCCCAGCTGAGTCCGGCATTGCTTCCACTTGTGCAGGGCTCCTCTCCGTCTTCTTTCCTGTCGACCTCCCTTGGTCAACTCTTGTTGTCTTCCGACCCCGACGGTATTAGGTTATCCGAGGCCTAGGGAGTCTTTCACTTTCCCGCCTTAATTGGCCCTTGTCTCATCTTTCCTGATACCCTCCTTCTGTGAGGGGTCAGCCTTCTTTTTCTTTTCCTTTTACCTCCTGCCTTGTGCACAAGGCCCTTAATGAGACAGGGTGTATGTAGCCCCACCACTTTTGGTGCACCCTAGATAATGCTACACCCTCAGGGGCTCACGGCTGGTGAGTTTGGGAGTTGGCGACCCCGAGGGATTCCTGAGCTGGGTCAGTTTTCCACTTTTGTCCCTTACCTTTAGGGCGGACCCTCTCTCCTCTCCTCTCCTCTCCTCTCCTCTCCTCTTTTCATTTTATTTCCTTTTCTCTTTAAGATTCCCGCACTGTTTTTGTTACTTGGTTCACCGTGTATCTAAATTCCCTTTTAGCGATTTTTGAAGGCATTTTTGATCTACGTTGCATTTTGTAATTTTTTTTCGATCTAAATTACATCTCGCGATTGTTTTCAACCTCAATTGCATTTTGTAAAGATTGACAATCTAAATTGCTTTTTAGTAAGTCGTTCAATGCAGGTAGCCGGGCCTTTTAGTGAGAATTTTGAATTTCAATTGCATTTTGTAAGTATTTTCAACCCAAACCGCATTTCGCACGAATTTTGAATCTAAATTGCATTGTGATTGGCGGGCATTTTGCACATATTTTGATTTTCAATTGCATTTTGTGGGTATTTTGAATCTAAATTACATTTTGTCAAGTATTTTCAATCTAAATTGCTTTTTGTAAGTATTGTCAATCCACATGAATCGTTTGAATCTACCGTAAATTTTGTAAGTATTTTCAATTTCAATTGCATTTTGTAAGTATTTTGAATTTCAATTGTACTTTGTGAATAATTTGGATTGGAACTGGGATAGGGCCTATTTCAATCTGAATTGCGTTGTGTATTTTCAATTTCAATTGCATTTTGTAAGTATTTTGAACCTCAATTGCATTTTGTACGTATTTTCGATCTCATTTGCATTTTGTAAGTATTTTGAATTTCAGTTGAATTTTTTAAGTATTTCGACGCTACATTGCATTTTGTACGTATTTTGAATCTAGCCTACGTTTTGTGGGTCTTTTTCAATCTATTCTTTTTGTTCCACTTTTCGTTCTAAATTCCCTTTTGTCAGACCGTATTGTGAGTTGTTTCCATCTGAGTTCCTTTTTATACGTATTTTCCGTCTCAGATAATTTTGTTCTGGTTTCCATTTCATTATCATTTTCGCTATCACCCAGATCATTAGGGGCCGATAACCTCGATGTTAGGCCCCTTAAAACAACAAATATCATCATCAACTGTAGCACAGGTTATCGTACAAATTTCATATTTCACACACCCAAGTACGTGGGACTACATGACCACGGTGTCGAAAAGCCCCTAAATGAATCATCAACAACATCTATTCAAAATTACTGCAGCAAATATATCCGAAATAGCACAGGCAGGCTGCACAAGTGTTATCATCAAAGTTTGGAGCAACGTATGTCTGCGAAACTTTTTTCTCTGCATTGAAACTTACAAAACCACGGCATCGCGCTCTGATCTCTGACGATAACCTGCGACACAGCCTCCGGTTGATTGTTTTTCAAACAACCTACCGAACATACAGCATATTGTAAATATGAAAACAAATTGAAAACAAGAAAAGTAAATGTGACCGAAATTTCATTGTCTTAAATGACTACGATGATACCTTATCGATAATTCTGACTGATAAAATGCTAAGCAAGCAATCTTACAGTACCGGTACGCTGAGAAACACAATATACTGTACATGTATCGGACAACCAACGCATTGGACGAACAGTTTGTTTACAATACGTCCGGTGCGAAGGCGATCCCAACTTGACTGTCCGACGCGCCGGCAGTAAGGGCAGGCCCGGCCAAGAGAGGCAGAAGCCAGCCTGCCGGCGCCCGGCGCAGCATAGCTGGCACGCCGATCGTGCAAAGTCTGGCCTAGTGATGTAAAATGTCTAGGCATTTATAAGTCGGGGCAAATGTCCAGGATAATTGTCCGGGCAAATGCCCAAAACCCATAAATTCCCAGGCATTTTGGGCATTTACCTCTTTTAAAAACATATTCATAATGCAACGCTTATATAAATATTGTTTTAGCCATACATGTATTTACATATATGTATTCTATATATGTATCCATAGAAACATGAGTTGAGGCCAAAATAGGCTGTGGAAGTTGTAGGAATTCACTGAAAGAACTTGATTTTGGTTCTGAGGCTGAGCTTGTGCTTGGTACTGCAGATTTGTTGAAATCATCCACTTCAACTAGTCAAGGTTCATAAGGGAGTTTTCTTTCGAAAAGGTTTTTCAACCACTGTAATTGTACCTAACTGAAGCACTTTTTTAAGATCCTGAGGGCACTTAAAACATTTCTTAATGTGCTTTTCCATTTTGTTACAATGTGACTGTTAATAGTCCTTATTACAATATTTACAAGATACTCCTTTCCCTTTCAAATTAAAAAAGTTCCAAATAGGTCTTTTTTCCTAAGCATTTTGTAATGTTTTAATCTAACACTTAAAATATAATTAGCCTAAGAAATCTCAGACTCGACCACTCAACAGACCGCTCTACTTCACAACTAACTGGGCTGGGCTGCTGGTGGTAGAATGCCTCGCCAATCTCAAGGCCACAACCACCCTACCTCCATTCCAAGATCATAGCTCAATGGCTTCCCAGGGCCTAGCCCACACACCCTCCTCCCAAAGCCACTATTCACACCATAATCCAACTCCTACCTATTTTTTCCTAAATATAAATGAGTAGGCCTGCAGGCCTAACTCAGTCATAAAGTGTTATATTCAAACCAGATAAACATAATTCCCATTTAGATGTTATTGACATTGACACAGGATTCTTAAATTATTATTAGCAATATTCAGGCATTACTAGTTTATCCATGAAATGTACCTTTGATTAATGGTTTTTATTATGTTTTAGATGCTCTAGTAACAATCACAAGTAGTAAAAAGTAAAAACAAGAAGTTTTCTTAAATGCCCAGATTTTGGGCGCTTAAAACTGCTTTGGGCAAATGCCCGGGCAAATGCCCGGGCAAATGTCCATTTATAGATGTCCTGCCCACTGGGCATTTGCCCGGCCCACATCACTAGACTGGCCGCCCCTGATCGAGATCGTAAACTTTCGCGGTCGAGTTTATCATCTAGGCTTACAGGATGATACTCGACGCGGTTCCATCCTGTAAGCCTAGATGGAAAGCAATTATCGTATACATACTTAGAGATGAGCTTAACCGATATTTCGGGATATCGGTGACCGGCGTATCGGTGACAGAAAAATGAGACTTTATCAGTGACTCTATCACAGGAAGCACTTAATATTCACCTTTTATAATTTAAGTGTTTTTATACCAAATGCACAGGGAAATGTTTGTTAACATGATGTGCAATAAATTAACAAACGGAATGTCATTACCCGTGTCGTGTCTCTGAGTTCCAATTATTTACAGTATTTAATGTAGGTTTAAAAGTAAAATGACTAACTTTTATGACGAGGCTAGTAGGCTGTAGGATATAGTGGCTAAAATTGGAAGTATGCAGAGCTTATTTTGTCCGTGACAGCGTATCTGATATATCGGTGAACAGAAAAATATCGGTGACAAAGTAGCAGGCTGTGATTTATCGACCATCTCTATAACATACTCTTCTTAAGGGGGCGTGGTGGCGCAGCAGTCAAGCTGTTTTCCTCGCACCAAGGTAGACCGGGTTTGATTTCCGGCCGATACATGTGTTGACCGACTGAAAAGCTGTAAAAGACAATTTGTATAGGCAACACTGAAATGAATGGCTTCACGATACATGTGATATTTTTAAAGTGAAATGGCATGTCCTGTGGTTCGGATTCACGTAGGAAAAAAGGAGGTCCTGCGAGATTAACGGTCACATAAAACTACAAGCTTCTTTACTCTTCATAAACCTCGCCGTATTTCAGTATGCAATTCAAACTGGGAAGGAAATCGATACGTGACTTAAGTAGACGTAAAATGAACATAAGGATTATCTTCCTCAGCTCACGATTACTCGACCTGACCTGACAGTATGGTGGTCTCGAAGTAATGGGTTTATTAAGGTTGGATGACGATCTATTGTAGGTGGTGTTGGGAGACGGAGGTGTTGTGTTTGTTTGTCTACGGATTAAACCGGTGTGTAAGAGGATTTGGGGAGGCTGTCACACAGAGCAAATGCTCGATCACATGGTCGACGTACTTGGCACTTCGTAGCTTAATTGCATAGCCTGTATCTCCATTGAATACATAATGGCGACGACTCATGGCCAGTTAGTTCTGGTAATGTCTCTCTCTCTCTCTCTCTCTCTCTCTCTCTCTCTCTCTGCTTAGCTCACTCCATAATTAGCCCTTCACAATCATGGTAGATCCATTTATTTGTTATTCTTTGCATCAGTTTGTCAAAAATGTGTCCGCTCTCGGGAACCAAACCCGAATCCCTTGAGTTCGTATCAGGTGAGCTAATTGATGGCTCCGGACAGGGTCCAATTATTATTTTTAAATTATAGGATATACCTTATGGGTATAGATACTTGTTTGGGTATTTCCTGTAGTTAATCTCCGAGCACGTCGCAATTAACAGGTAAAATGATTCAGCTATTTTAATAATTCCTTATTATTTTTAGGTACATTAATTAAGACACACTGCGTGGCCAAAAGTCTCCGAACACCCAATGTTCGTTCCAAAGACTAATACCTCCTAATAGATCACGTAGTGTGGGTCACAAGTTAGACACCTGGGTGTACCACTGGTTAAATACAAATAAAATTATTAACTCCTTGGGCCAATCGATTGTTGTTAGTCTACGGATTCCTAGATAGCTGATTTTAGAAGGGTGGAAAGCTCCACGGCATTCTTGTGATGTTGGGTCGTATTATTTCTTTATTTTTAGCAACATTTCGCTCCGAATTTATTCCAAAATAATCGCTGTGGTGTTTTTAGTGACATTTTGCTCAGGTTATTATGAAATAGCAATGGTTTTGTTGTTAGCGACACTAGTTAATTTTGAAATAGCCACGGTTTTGTTTTTAACGACATTTTGTTCCGTCAAACATAAAATATTATTACGGGTTATTAAATTAAGGGAACTGTTTTCAGTAAACGTTTACAGGAAACATTTTGTTTTAAAACATAGAGTCCATAAATTCATGTCTCCTAACAGAAGTGGGATGATCGATTTCCCTCACAACTAGTCTTAGTTTCTTCTTCTGCTTGTACGGCCTCATTGGATCACTTCAGTCAATCCTTTCTTGGCCCTCTTCTTCAGTAAGTTTTCTTTCTGAGTTGCCCAGTAGCTTTTCATTCGCACTGATCTTCTCAAGCGTTCCTCATCTGTAAATACCCGTTTTACTGTATGACGTTTGTCTATTTTTGCTTGAAATCTTATTTTTATATCTTTCAGTTTTTTTTACTTTTTGTTTTGTTTTGCAAGTCATCCAATGTTATTTCTAATTCCTGCATGTCTTCTCTAATTTTCTTATTCCATCCTACTTGTTGTTTCATATTCCAAAGTTTCTCTTCAATTTTTCTAGATAATCTGGTTTTCGGTGTCATAATGTGACGAAAAAAAGAAATCCGTTTCTTTCGAATAGTATAAGTCAGGACTGCCCAATCTGCGGCCCGCGAAACTATTTTGTCCGGCCCGCCGCTCGGTGTCCACATCCCGTGTCGCCAAAGCTTTGAAACATCTAAAGCCAACTGGACATAGCAGTGCGCGCTCTCCCCTACCCAAGGTCATTGAATCACTGAAGAACACTTAAAATACTTATTAATGATTGGTATAACTAAGTTCGATCCTAAGTGGAGAGAAATTTTAAGTACCGGCACAAAGCTTTTCTAGTCGTCGCACTAACCTAAATTATCATGCACTTTATTTCATAATTTGATTAATAATTGTGTCAAAAGAACATAAATACTCACTCTTTATCATTCATGCTGTATGTGTATTGAATATCATCCTACTTCTATTTTAAAGGGATTTATTAAAAATTTGTAAATTTATTTTTGTGTTTTTTTAATCCACTACAAATAAATATAGAAAACAGCAAAAATACTAAGAAACTAAGCTCAGACAGCCACAAACTCACCATATTGCACTTATATTTTTAAAAAATCCATACCCCCTTAACCCCCCGAAGTGTTATCGGCCCGCAAGGCCCCCAAACTATTTACCATGTGGCCCTTAGTTAAAAAAGTTTGGGCACCCCTGGTATAAGGGATAGGCTCCAGTTCTCTGTATACCACTTCATTTGGTACTATCCGCCATTGTCCATTTTTCTGTCATTTTTTATTTATGCATGTTCTAGCCATTCTTCTTTCTACTTTTAAAATTTTGTCGATTCCGTTTTTCTGAGTAACTTTGAAGAAGAAGAAGGAGAAGGAGGAGAAGTTGTTGTTGTTGTTGTTGTTGTTGTCGCTTCCATATGTCACCTCTGGTTGAACCACCGTCTTGTAATGTTTTAATTTTGTTCTGATTGATAGACATTTTCTTTTATTAAGTAAATTTTTTATTAGTTCTTTCTTGCCATGCAGGTTTCTCATCCAAGTTGTAGGCTAAGTTAAAATTTATCCTATATAAATTGCTTCACTATATTAACTGCTGTTATGTGATAGATTACAAGTGGATTTGCTACCATTATATCAGTCTTTTCAAATTATATCTGAAGTCCAATTTTTTGTGCTATATTTTGTTGGCTTATTATTTGATTTCTGGGTTCTTGAATATTATTAGCCAGTAATGCTAAGTCATCTGCGAATCCCAAGCAATTTAAGACTATTTTAATCTTTCTTGGATACAATTCTTATGCTCCTAGGATTTTCCCAGTACCATTCCCTCATCACGTATTCCAAAGCACAATTATTGAAAAGTAAAGGCGATAAACCGTCTCATTGTCTTCATCCTGTTTTAATCGTAAACGGCTGAGATATTTCTCCTCTGAATTTTACTTTAGATTTTGGTGTTTGTTAGACTTAGACTTATCTATGTATACAACCGTAAGCTTTTTTTTTGAAGTTTACGAAGGTTATGACTTGCTGCTTTGTCTTAGTTTATTGCAGTTATTAGTTTTGTTTTATTTTTCTCTCCTCTCCTAACATTGATTTCTTGCTGTAGATTCAAATGTTAGTGCAGTATAACCCCGCTAGTCCGAGCTAATTGGGACTGGAGCCTGTTTGGATTGGCGAAAATTTGGATTAAAGGGGTTAATGCAGGCTGAAGACATAAAGACGCTAAGGTGTATGTTTCACAAAACTCAAGCTCTTAAACCAGAGAGAGTTAGAAGGTGCGGTTTGTGCCAAAATCTTCCAATTCGTCTCAATAGTACAGGAAAAATCCTACATTTCTAGAAAAGTGCGCGCGTGTGTGTGTGTGTGTGTGCGTGTGCGCGTTTGTGCGTTTGTGTTTTTTTTTAAAGCTCCCTAGAGCGATATATCGTCCCTGGCACTAGAACGGCTAAGCAACACGGAAAAATGGCTTCTAATATTTCAGATACATTTTAATTTGAAATCCCTTCGATGTTCAGTTTTCCTTTTTAGTTCGGATTATCCGGGTTTTCAGATTAGCGGGACTTCAGTGTCCTAATTCTTTAAGGAACATCGTGTTGCGCTGTCCTCTATTTTACTGTTATGGGACTTAGGAGATTTGCCTACCAGCCGCCACGGGATTGTTAGTTCTGGCACGTTTAAAGCACAGTTCTCACTCTCTCCTCCTCGGCCCACGTCCGACGTGTACTTTGTGCCCGGTACGGTGAACGCGGTAGTTGCTCGCGTGGGTTCTGTTCCGACGTGAGTCACACACGGTGAGTGCTGGCAACATGGCCAGTCAAGGCATAGCTCGGCTCAGACCCAGACCCGTCTGGCTAGCCTGCTCAGGCAGGGCCGTGTGCGCGCTGCTCTGCTCTTCTTCTTTGTAGTACCACCAACCTTGCCGTTCCAAGGTCAAGGAGAAGAGATCTTTTGTTATAACAGTCAGGTCCTCAGTCTTTTTATCAGTCACGATGCAAGCTGTGAGCCACTGGTTCGCGTAATTTAATCCCAATGAGCTTCTGCTATAGCACGTGGTGTGGTACTACTACTCTAGATGGGGACAGCTGGGCAATTAACTGGCTCAGACAGCGATAACATGAGGCAGGGATTCCCAACGTGCAAAGTCAATGTCGTCAAAACTAGGTCAGAGGGGCCGTATTTCACGCCTTATTAACCATGGATCACTAACCATTAATCTGCTGGACTACGCATGGAGAGTGAAATGCCTTTTCCACACCGTTCTGATAAACATTCTTTCTTTGTCTACTTAGTAGCTTGCCGAGTGTCTCTCCTGACTTAGGAAAACATGAAAGTTCTTTCTTGGTTGCTGCCGTCGTCTCAGAGACGAATGGTAAGTGATGTTGAGGGAAAGGATTTCTATGTAAATACAGATCCATTTTGGAAGCCAAACTTGATTCTATTTTGTATTATCTTTACGAATCATGACGTGTGGAGTGGATAAATGGAGTATTTATTATCCAAATTTTGGAGTTTAGCACACATTATGTTCCATATTCTTAGTCATTAGAATCAATATAGTCATATTTCGGCTAAAAGGTATTACATTCTATTAAATTAGCAGTCCTGTCGATGGAAAAACAAAGTAAAAATCTATATTTAAAAATTCATTAATTTACCTGTTGTGCAGCTCATCATCACGCCAGTCCACGCCCAAGTTTATAAGATAAGGTGATATTAATCTGTCCTTAAAGACAATAGGAGAATATCCATTTTCTAACACTAAAAGAAATGTAATCCATTGTTTTGGTAACTGAGAATAAAAGATTGCGTGTTCTTCAAATATCATATTGATATTAAGATAGGATGTGCAATATTATGTTTCGCGTAGATCTAATTTGTTTAGCTTTTTTGAACTTGGATATTAAATAGAAATTATATATTAAAAAAATTAAGTCCATATTTCTATAAAAATAACTAAATATATATGCACTGTGCATATTTCATTAATTTAATATATTAATTTAATTATTCAAGACAATCAACCCCTGGCACTATACAGCCCATGAAGGACCTAGACCGACCAAGCGACCGCTGCACAGTGGGTCAAAATCGAAATCTAGGGGGACAAAATTATTTTTACGTTTTAATCATGAATTTAGAGTGAAAGCAACGTATATAATTTGTTTACTTCATAATAAACATCAGTTTTTTTAAGCTACGTCTACACATGCAAGAAATTGCCTATGACTAGGAGTTGGATAGAGCATTCAGTTACCTCTTCAGAACAATTTTCTACCCTTAATTAACTTTTAACAAAGTCACAAAGTTCCACTTTTGACATAATCGTCGAACCCAGTACTTCAAACAGTTGTAATCGTGTGAGAACTGGTTGCGCGGCATCTTCTAAAGCGTAAAATAACTAAGTTGCTAAAAGATGCAAAAAATCTATAACAGGCCAAGGCATTATCTACATTTTAACATTAAGTAGAAAGTGACGCAGAGTGACGCGACATACTAACATTCTTAGTGAAAATATAATTTTAAAAATAACAGTTAAATATTATATAATGCAAATATAGCTAAAATTACGTAACAATTACGCCCATTAATAACTTAAACACCTTACAAAGATCATACCTTCAGCTACATGTTCCATCTTAAAGCATCACACTAACCACAAAGACAACCAAACCACAGTCACTTACATTCACCCTCCAATTCAGACTGCTCGAACAGTGGTGACAGATTTACACTAAGATGCGTTTATATCCCAGAATAGTGAGCGGCAATTGTATGAGAATGCTGTAGAAGTAATACATTTTGATTTTTTTAAACTATGAAAATAAATAATTTTGTCCTCCTAAATTTCGATTTTGACCCACTGTGCGCTGCCCAATCATTTGGCCTGCAGATATTGGGGTGACGCGTGATCAGCGCATCGGGTCCTCTCTGCCGTTAATTTTGGTTTTCGTGATCGGGGCGCTGCCACACTGTCAGACAGCTACTCAGTTGTCCTCACGAGGCTGAGTGCACCCTCACGACAGTTTTAAAATCCCTGACGGAGCCGGGAATCGAACCCGGGGCCTCCGGGTGAGAGGCAGGCGCGCTACCCCAAAACCACGGGGCCGGCAATTTAATTATTAGTATAATATATAAATCCGTTCCCTGGTGATAACGTTACTTTCATATGATCGTAGCATGAATAGTTGTTTTTCGGCCATTCGGAGTCGTGTCTGCAATAGTTATATTTTCAAAACATTTTCGAATATTGGTAAAGTGAATGGAGGAAAATGGAAAATAAACTAGTGGAATACTCCGAAATGCTGAAGAAACAATTATAAGGAATTTGCTTTCTTCTCTTCCCAAAATTTCTTAACTACTACGGTACTACAACTAAATAAGTGTACATATTCTAAATTCTACACGCATCACTCATACTTAGATTGAAAATGAAAATCCACAGCCTGCTTCCAGTCTACGACCGGGTCAGGAATGGAATGAATGAAGCCCCCATCTAGCGGCGAGGATATGAACTGTGCCGGCTGCCGAGGCCTGACGCACTCCTCTGGGGCAATGATTAAATGAATGACAGATGAAATGAAATGATAGTGGAGAGTGTTGCTGGAATGAAATTTTGACAGGGAAAACCGGAGTACCCGGAGAAAAACCTGTCTGCCTCCGTTTTGTCCAGCACAGATCTCGCATGGAGTGACCGGGATTTGAACCACGGACCCAGCGGTGAGAGGCCTGCGTGCTGCCGCCTAAGCCACGGAGGCTTTATCACTCATACTTAGATTAAATACCGTAGCCTAAATGTAAGGGATTGATGGTGATCGCTTGACGATCGAAACTTGTCATCCAAGTGTATATCGTAATCTCATGTTTTTTTTTTTTTTGCAGGATTAGGGAAACACAGATTACAATTCGCTACAATTGTGTTGGCCGATTGAAAGAACATCA
Organism: Meconema thalassinum; assembly: GCA_946902985.2. Classification (NCBI taxonomy): domain Eukaryota; kingdom Metazoa; phylum Arthropoda; class Insecta; order Orthoptera; family Tettigoniidae; genus Meconema; species Meconema thalassinum. Next base: position 77,012,025 of record OX336401.1, on the reverse strand, counting down.
GTTTTAGCTTACTAAGCCAACACTGAACAATGTTTCCAACACGATAATGTTTATTCCATCCAAGTAGGTATTCCACGATTCTGATGTTTGTCGATCTGTCATTTTCTTGATTACTGTTAATCACCATATTCATTGTCTGACTGCTTACGTAATACAATTCCGGGAAAGAAGCAATCGTTGTGTTTTGTTGTGCTGGAGATGTTGCATTGTCATTCGCTAAGTAGGTTTCTGTTTGACCTCACGAGAAGTTAAAAGGCTTATGTTCTTGCTTGCTAGCTGGGTTCTTTGTGCTTTCAAAACATTCGCTCATAAACAAGGAGTGGTCGGACCATTACCGAGGACTAAATCCCTTTCCTTTCAGAGCTCTGGCTCCACTCGCTGCAGACTGTTTCGTAGCCCTTAAAATAATCACTTGAATACCCACTGCAGTAAGTGACTTGTGCACACGTGATCACCTTCCTGTTCTTTAGATACAAAGGAAGGAAACGTGTAGTTTTACGTGACCGTTAATCTCGCGATCATGAGCCACGGGACGTCCCCTTTACGTGGAATCCGAACCACAAGACATGGCATTGAAGATCTCACATGCAGTGATCCGGAATCGAACCCGGTTTGCCGCTGTGAGATGCAAATTGTTTCATCGTTTCTTGGGCAAACTTTTTAGGGTCAGGGTCAGATGCAATACAAAATAATCCAACTTAGTATGTTTATAGATTATAAACTTTTTATTTCTGAATTTTAAATGAAACAAAAATTATAAGCTTCAAATTGTATAAAACTTAGGAAAAAAGAACACACGTTCATTATTTGTTAGAAGAGGAAGGAGTATGTAATAAGTGAAACTGTGAGTGTGCTTCTAAAAGTTTTTCATAATATGGTTGAAACTGGGATGAGCCGATTCCTACTAGCGCAGATAAATGGTGGACTGTCAATCTCTTTCTGATGCTATTTTTGCGAAGCTTCATTGTAGAAAACACCTGTTCACAGATATAGTTTATTTTTTAGCGTATGGCTTTTAGTGCCGGGAGTGTCCGAGGACATGTTCGGCTCACCAGTTTGTAGCTGCTTCTATGCGGACCACCCATGGGGTGGGTTACAAGTACCGTCTCGTGTGGAGTGTTGTCTGGGGAGGAAAGTTTGAGTGTAAGGACAAGGAGTTGGAAGGTAGCGGCTGTGGCCTATAGTTAGGGACCAACCCCAGCATTTGCCTGGAAGGAAGATGGGAAACCACAGAAGACCATCTTCAAGGTTGCCGGCGGGGGGATTCGAACCTCCTCGCCTCCCGGATGTGAGCGGCTGCCTGCAGCCACGCCGTAACGACCACGCCTTACTCACCCGGTACAGATATAGTAAGATGAGAACATGGCAGTTATCTTTTGTGCATGGGATTTCAAGTTTGAGAAGCTTGATTTTGGTAGGGCCTTAGAACTCAATTTTCGAAACGTTGAGAAATATTTGCTTTAATTCGTTGTTACTTTATAACTCAATCAGTTCTAGCTGCAACTCCGATTTTACTGATTCACCGTCAACATTAAATGGCATGCTGAAAACGTCCAAGCCCAGTTTAATAACATTGAAGTCCTGAAATCTTCGTTCAGAATCGTTGTGGAGATTTTCCGCAGAAAAATATATCACACAAAACGCATAAACACAATGAGATTGAAATAGGTTTTCACTTCTAGGTACACAGAACAGGAAATATGACCTGTGTGTAATTGAAGGTAATATAATTCGAAACCATATCGCGGGCCGGATTAAACTAGCTCAATGGTCGCATTTGGCCCGCGAGCCGTACTTGGCCCATGACTGCTCTAGAGGCATTTGAGGCTATGAGAAAAGTATGTTACCATTTACGTGTGGCTCTTAATGAAATCCAGGGGCAGATGACCTCGTAGTTCCGCCCCTTAAAACAACATCTAACTAACCTATCGAAACGAACGTCCAACTTACTACCTCGGTAAATGGAGGTACCTGTTAGAGATACTCCCTCTCAGTTACGCCGACAAGTAGGCTACTGGCATTCTGTGGGAGTAAGGGTCTATCTGACCCAATGCCCAGTAAACTGAGAGCGATCAAGGGAACTACTCGCGTGTGCGGAGCTCTTTCCGGTCATGGAGGGAGTCCCGTCATTTTGTGTAGGCTAAGGATAGGTCATAAAAGATCCACCCACTCCCGTAACCTAATGAGAATTGAAGACCACCACCCCCTCCACTTTGTACCTGTGGAGCCCGACGCCCACATTTTAAATCTAAATTTGTATAATTTAACCCCTGTTAAGAGTGGCAGGTGACCTCGCTGTTCCGCCCCTTAAAACAATTAACTAACTTCCAGATTAGTGGGGCTAGGATTGTACGTAATAGTATTTTCTATTAAACCATATGGATTTTGTAATATGTGCAGTAAATGTTTCTCCATACTCATTTTGCAAATTTCATAGGAAATGCATTGAAATATGATTTTAAAATTAAATATTTCGTCTTATTAGTCTACTAAACAGCTTACCATTAGGTTCGAAGCAACAGTGACGATTTTTAATTTTTTAAAATTTTGCATGAATCACTTCGAAAGTGGTTTCTACTTTGCCATGGTATAAGGCTCACTCCATTCAGGAAACACCACATTCGCACTTCCACTTTTTAACTTTGCATCAGTAGAAGGACGAAAACATTGGTCGCAGTGTTGGAAAAGGCAAGGCTGCCAACTTCACTTCACCGTACTACCCTGAAGCTGCTGTCTGGACGAAACCATTGGTCGCTACTGGGTTGGACCACTGTCGGGGCGAAACGATTGGTCACTGTCCGAACAAGCTGCTTCGGTGGCGTAATCGGTAGCATGCCGAGCTGCTATGCCCAAGATCGTGGGTTCAAATCCGGCCGAAGTCTTCGGATTTTTAAGAGGGTTAAAATCCTTCAATATGCCTTCCTTCGGAGGGGAAGTAAAGCTGGCGGGCCCATGTAATAGATTTAAGGCGTGAAAAAGAACCTACCACTACAATTGGTAGTGTGTAGCTCAATATGTTGGTTATTTGGCTAGAAACGCTCTATCAAGTTCCAACGTTCGCCGCTGGGTGTCAGTGACGTCTGGTAGCCAAGTTGGAACTACTTGAAATTGAACTTACACACAGTTTCATTCATCTTCATTCATTTCATCTCATCCACATGCGACGGTGCTTGTAGCTCACCCCATGGGTGCCCGCATAGAAGCAGCTACAAACTCTGGCGAGCCGAACATGTCCTCTGGCACTCCCTGCACTAAAAGCCATACGCCAAATAATAAATAAATATTGATTCTTGGACAAAAACATCAGACGAATAGCGTTCAATTAGTATTAATTACTGTCCAATGTTGATAAGATTTAAAATAATAATGCATTGTTGTATTAAATTAATCTCATGGGTCGTTTTCTAAAATTTTCTGTCAGAAAAGTTTGTTTTATATAAATCTAACTATTGATCTAATTTTTAAGATTTAAGATAGACTAATATTTTGAGTGTCATTCCAATGTTAGGCTATATGCTCAAACTAATGGTATGTGATATTTAAAAATAAACGTAACTACGTAATGAAAGAACAACCAATTGTTTTTTTATAAGACCACTGTAATGCAATCACTTCTGTTCAGTTTGATTAGATATTTTAACGTAATTTAAAAATTCATTTTGAAGCGTTTAAAAAAATAATTTATTTCATGAGATTGAACAATTCAGGTGATTAGTCCTTCATGTGACGACGTGTTGTTAAAGTTCTAATGCTTTTGTTTGAGGTGGGTTTTGAAATCTCTGTTGGAACTTCGTTATAATTTGGTTCATTTTCTGCCTACTGTGCGGTGTTTAGTGTAGTCGAACAACCGTCACTAACTGCTCTTCAATTGGAAAATTGTTCGTATCTGCCATCTTAATTGCAAGGCCCCGCTATCGCGATGTTCATTTTGTGTGTGTTTCATTTCCACTGTTACCAACTGTTATTGTTATCAAGGAACACAGTCACCAGGTGGTAGGATAAGGTCGTGTAACCCACTGGCATCTTACGGGTTTTCGTAATTTTGGGGGACTTGCGAGGCGACAATAGCGCTACAGTACCCCAAACTAGAATTAAATATCTTGGCAGAGCCTCCAGGGTGGGGTGACAGCCAACGATACCACTATGTTACGAGGCGTATAACCGGATGGTGTACCCAGAACAAGTAACAAACTGTGCGGATTTTTTAATAGTAGTAAAATAAGTCACGTTATTTTAAAAAATCCATTCTTCGTTTTCTTCTTTTTCGAAGAAAATAAGGAAGCTTTCAGTTTTAAATGACCGTTAATCACGCGATCATGAGACACGGGTCCTCTTTTTTTTAACGTGGAATCCGAACCACAGGACATGGTATTTCACTTCGAAAATCTCACGTTCATTGACCGGGAATCGATCCCGGTCCACCTTGGTGAGAGGCCAACAGCTTGACCGCTGCGCCACCACGCCCCTCATGGATATGAGCCACTATGGACCACGGAGTAACAACTGCGGTATCTTGGATAATCTTTTCCCTCCATTCCCAATACAGCTTCTTTCCGTGGCTCTGTTCATGTCTTCTTTTCCTCTGAGAAGACCAGATTTGAAGATTTATTTTCTCCTTCTCCTCGGAAACCTCTGAAGTCGGAAACTAATTTACTGTCGAAAGTGGTTCCTGTCTTCTGACTGATGCCCATTCTCTCCATATCAGTATTTATCTTCAGAAACCAACTGGGAACAATATTTTTCTCTTCAAAATTTACAAGAAGTTTTCGTATCAAGTCTTTTAGAAAAGTAACTCGGTTACCGTATAGTAACTTACTAGTAACGGCGTTACATTTACTCATTTTATAAAGTAACCTAGTTACCTTAAAAAGTAACTGTTGCTAGTGTTCCTGTAAAAGCAACCCTCAGACTATAGATCATATAATTTTCGTGTGCAGTGAAGTGAAAAATATTAGGCAATTCTTGATTAATAGTGTTAATAGAGACGATAACTGGCCGATGCAGAAATCTGTGCTATTAAAAAGGGATTTAAAGGAATTTTCTAAATTTGTTAATGCTCTTGATTTTCAAGCTCTTAGGAAAAACGAAGACTAATATTGTTTGATATTGTTAAGATTAAGTCATCTAGAAATTTAATTATTAAAATGTAATTTATTTTGTTAATTTGTAAAAATATATTGTAAGTGCATGTATTACTACTTATGTAGTGGAGCATGCAGAGAGTATGAACAGTAAATAAAAATAATAATTTAAAAAAACTGTTGCTAGTAACGGTGATACTGTTACATATTTTAACAAGAAACTTCGTTACCCTCTCGTTACCGTAAAAGGTGACGGTTACTAGGCTTTACTCCCCAACCCTGTAGTCTACATGTTAATCCTGGCCCTGCTTATAGGCCTATATTTAACAACCTTAACCCTATTCCCAAATCGCTGGAAAGTCAGTATGTTCCATTGATGGTCTCCGCGCCTGTTACATTAGTTGCGTGTCCCTGTGCACGCAGTAGCACGACAGACACGAAGGTCATTTTTATTGACAGGCAACCGGCATTAACTTCATTTTTTTGACGTAATGATTTATTAAAATTGAAAGGTAACCTACGCAGATACAATGGATGATATACCATTGGAACGGCGTTTTTTTTTTCTGACAGACAATAACTGTTGGTTGTGTGTTCGTTTAAATCAGTGATCGCCAAACTTACGAAGCTTTTGAGCAACCGTACCGTTTTTAAATATAACTAGAAGACCTGTGCTGCTCCGTACCATTAATTTCAACGATCCTACAGCACTTCTTTCCATACGACACTTTTTTTGCTGTTCGCATGTCTTCATGCTAGTGACCTGAAAAGACAGTAACGGTACGGTGAAATTTCTTCAAAACTGTTTTAATATATAAGATGTGAGCTACCAAAAGAAACCAGGACAGTAATAATTAGGGACTGGATTTTTAGCCTATTTTCATTTATGAAAATTAAAAAAAAAGGCTTATGAAATCACCTTTTGTCCGTGTGTGTGTAAGGATTTTTGTGTGTCCCCCTAATAACTTCTAAACTGCTGGAGCGATTTCAATGAAACTCGGTACGTTCATAGCACTATTCCGGGCGACTCCGACCGTGCCCTTCAAATTTTGTTACGTCTCACCAATCCAACATGGCGGCTGTGCGAAATATTTCACCAGCATTCAATATCTCCGAAACTATTACCCATATCACCCTGGAATTTTGTACGGTGATAAAGGGAACTACTAGAAGTTCACCTATGTGACTTCTGAAAACCTCGTAACTACTAAACCAACATGGCGGCCAAGCGAAGTTGCGACTTTGTATTTAGAAGCAAGGAAAAAATAGGTAAATACCTAAGAATACGGTCCCTAGTAATAATATATTTTTTCAAATCTTGATTGCCTATAAACGCAAATTTCCAGCAAATTTGACATCAATTTTAATTAAACTGTATGTAAGAAAATTGTATTGAAATTGAATTGTACTTAAAAATAAAAAATGAATTGTACTTAAGAATAAAAAATGAAAGTGCAGTGGTAATAAAATTAACAATTTAAGAACATATTATTCATCAGCTAATGTCTGATAAACACAACGGACGTAACCTTGCGATCACACAATCAACAATATAGTGTATGTGTGTATTTGTAATTCAAGTAAGGATTGGGAAGGAGACGGCCGTGGCCTTAAGGGTCTGGTGCAGCTTAACATGGTAAAGTTTTAGCAACTTTGAACATTTTTTGAAACCACAATACTTACAATAATACAATTTTGTGCGTGTGAAACAATGGTATTGTTTTACATGGAAACTGTATAACTATTGACTTGAACAAAATAATTAGCATATTTTTTCAAAATTGAAATTGGTGATTGTTCTTCATGCAAGGCTGAGGTGTTTTGGGGATAACTCCTAATTTTCAACCTCTTGAGGTTTCTTTTTGTCTTATTGCTAATATTCCCTTTTCAAATTAATGCACTTTCGGCATCATATCTGAACAAATAGTATTTTTAATTGTGTATTGAATAGAAAAAAAATGTTTGATAATTTTACCACAATTTATTTTTTAGGAAGAAATTATCCAAGCGAGAGACATAAATTTGCATCATTTTGTAGATATAATATGTAGAAACACATCTGTGTATGTCAATTCGTTTTTGAGTTATCACTAAAACGGATGTTTAAAATAACTTTCGGAAAACAAGTGATAAACATAAGTGCATAAATATTACATACCACACTGACATGACGAAAAGTGGGTGCAAATCTTTGTCTTTTAAATCGTAACTTAAAAAGTGTTGCTCATGATGACATATTTTTTTCACGAAAATGTTCCTAAGGAATATGATTAAAAATGAAATGAAATATCAATTTTTGAAGGTGGTAAGCTGTACCAGCTGTGCCCTAAGTTAGGAGCTATCCCGGCATTTCCTGGAGTAGAAGTTATGGGGAAACCACGGAAAACCTCTTCCAGGATGGGTGAGGTGGGAATCTAACCCACCCTCCTCAGTTTTGCCTCACGAGGCTGAGTTTCCCCTTTCCAGCCCTCACACCAGAATTAAAATTTCTTGGCTGAGCCTGAAATCGAACCCGGAATCCGGTGCGACAGCCAAGAACGCTAGCAGCTACGCCACGAGGTGGTTCAAACTGTTCGTATGGGCAGATGTCATCAATGTTATGTTCGTTACTACCTATTGTTAGTAGGGAGATATAAATCATAAACCTTATTACCCACTCAACTTGAGCTTCCCCAGTTTCCTCTTGGAGCACATAGCCTACATATTAGCGCCCCATTGATAGTGGACGAGTGCTGCATTGCCATGGCTAGAACTGTTAACCTACTTCCTTTGAGAAGAATAAGGCCAGTGTTCGACTAGCTGCTTTATACTCCAGTATTACAATAGTGTGAACGAACATGTAGGTCATTTCTTGTTCCTCAGCGATGACTTGGGCGAAAGTTAACATTCCTTTATAACCGTTTTTCTGTCTGATCTGTTTTACAACGTTAAATTGCGTGGATTAATGGAGCAGACAAACTGGTACCAATACGGCTTTCCTTTTTCTTGCGTTGTACTCTTTGTGGGAGTGGATGTGTTGTCAAACAAACGGGATTTCTCGTGTCACTTGCTGTCCCATCTAATGACACGGTGGGATTTGTCTTCCGCTGTCCACTGAGCAGGGTCGAACAGCTGTCGAGACGCTTCGTTATTGTTATTCTGTTTAGGGGGCTTTGATTAACTCTATCCCACCTCACTTAGGTCTTGGTATTAGCAGTTTACTGGGTGGCGTTACATATCATACGGCTTGACGGTAAAAGCTCGTTATTTGGGAAAGATGCACTGGAAAATATTTAGGATTTAAAAATTGGTGACTGTTATACTGACCTACGAGTAGCGTTAACAAATGAGTGTTGGAGCGCGAATCGTTTCAACAAGTGAACTTAGATTAGTTGTGTGTACGATAGCGAAAGTTTCTAAATTAGTAAATCTATTTCACTATGGATGGCACACGAGTCATTTCAACAAATGAGCGTTTGCACGCTTATAGTTCCAAGAAATACAGTTTGGTGCGTAGTTGTGCACACGCCCATAAAGATTTCTGAATTAGAAAATCCGTTTCACAATGTATGGTGCGCGAGTAGTTTCAACAAATGATAGTATTTCATACAGCCTAGCGGCATTTTGTGTTTTCTTTGTATGCGTGCGTATCTAAAAGCACTTCAATAAACGAAATTACAACACAAACATTTCCTTTCTTTGATTGGAATTGCAACGCATGCCGGGTACAGCTAGTCGACAAATAAAACATATCAATGATTCTATATTTTGGTACTGCAACACCATAATATCTTTTTTTTTTTTTTTTTTTTTACTGCCATGTTACTTAGCTATTTTACGTTGATTGACACACCAGTTAGGCTATGCATTGAACGGCTGAACGCCATAGTCGATCATTAACGGGGTCAAGTGTAAATTGCAGTGGTATCCGCTTGAGAACGCAGGGCCCTGCGGGGCCGGAGTTGGATAAGTCGCTGTATATGCCGATGAATATGTGCCTTCTTTTGCTTTGATGCTGTCGTTTTTTTTTTTTTTTTCTTTCCGAAGCGCAGGAATCCCGGACAACGCCTACTCTCGTTTGGTAGGTATTGTTTTGGCTGGATGGTACCCAATGTTGAAGTGGCTAATATTCGGGGAAGATTAACTGGAATGGCCCTAAAAGATGATGATGATGATAATTGTTTTAAGGGGCTTAACATCTAGGTTATCGGCCCCTGGCCCTAAAAGAAAAGGCCAAAATGTACAACTCGAGGTGGCCCCATAATAAGTCCCTAGATGGATGACATCCCAGTGTATTTTAGATAAAGATCTGCTGAAACGATTCCCCGTTGACAATTTCCCTCGCAACCTGGTAGGTACTGGCTCAGATTTTAAACTGGTGGTGGCATCTTTCGTATTTAACCAATGTCGGGGATCAGTAGCGTAACTAGGGGGGGGGGGGGGTTGATTAGGGGGATTAACCCCCCCGAGCCAAATAATCTTAAAACACTTAATTTGATGACATTTTTATACATGGAAAAATAAAGTCAATTTTCGGATTGTTGACAAACGATTGGATTATGTTCGTTTATAATTTGAGAACATTTATCTATACTTGTGTAAAATGTGTAAAATATTTAGTGTTAGATCTACCAAAACTGTTATTTTCCGAGATTTTGCACATTGAGAGTTGCAAAAAAAAAACTTATCAAATGCTATCGAGATCATTGATTGCTTTCATTGTCTTATTTTGCGCCCCGCACGAATCAGAAAACAAAAACAAACTCGCAAATAAAAAATAAGCAGAAAACACACTAAAAATAAAAATAAAACACAACGCAAAATTCAAAAGCAAAAGCAGAAAACAAGCACAATATACAGTATATATTTAAAAAGGCTAAATTCAAAAGCAGAACACAAAACCAAAAACACACAAGAAATAGTGGAAAAACAAAAAAACAAACAAACAAACAAACAAACACACAAACAATGACTAGGTTTGACTCCGCTCATCCCCCTCCAGAAGCAAATCCTAGTTACGCCACTGCCGGGGATGGTACCTTGTTTCAATTTCCCGGGGAACCTACACCATTCTCTCACCTCTAAAATACGTTACACACGCACTACTAGTCAACATAGATTCACACATACGAATTCAATGCACACCTGATGATGACTAAGATGTTCTCAGTAACAACAGCAATAACAAACAGCTCGAAACGAATGTAAATATTGAACTAACTGCTAACGCGAGCCTAGGATATGACCGTGCATTCATCCCTGATTGAATGTTCAATAAAGAGAATTTGATTGCATTAGCTTGTTCGCTTTATAAAAAACACTTGATTATCATTTGATGTCCAGCGGAAAGCTACCTTTCAGTAACAGGTATGCTAATGTTTCAACAAAAGAGTATAATGTGTTTAAACATTAAATACACAAATTTTCGTTATATAGGCCTGCTAGCTATGCTTCCCCGTCGTTGACGGGTTGATAGAAAAAAGAAATGTGGTTTATGACGAAAACTTCTAGGACATGTCCCAGTCACCGAAGAAAGGAAAGGGAAGTCCTATGACAGAAACATCCATTTTGCAGTTGTTCAAAGTCTCTCTGCCCTTGCTTCTAATGCAGCCTCCACCTTAAGAGGACGGATACACCTGGATTTTTTTCTTTTTTCAATTGTTGTTTTTGATCTCTTTACCTAAATCTGAAGTTTTACAGCGAAAGTTTCGATTTTGATCGAGATATTTAGATTTTAATTCATTTCATGTACTGAACTGTCAGCTGTGTAGGCATGTAAGTGGAAATAGCCTACTATGTTTAGAGCCATTTTCCCAAAAGTTTTATTTTGTCACACCTCTCACCGCTGGGTCCGTGGTTCAAATCCCGGTCACTCCATGTGAGATCTGTGCTGGACAAAACGGAGGCAGACAGGTTTTTCTCCGGGTACTCCGGTTTTCCCTGTCACAATTTCATTCCAGCAACACTTCCCACTATCATTTCATTTTATCTGTCATTCATTTAATCACTGTCCCAGAGGAGTGCGACAGGCTTCGGCAGCCGGCACACTTCATATCCTCGCCGCTAGATGGGGGCTGCATTTATTCCATTCCTGACCCGGTCGGAGACTGGAAGCAGGCAGTGGATTTTCATTCATTGAAATGAAATACCTATAAAAGGGTAACTTATTCTCCCACTAAGTTCATAGAGGTCTATCCTGGGCGATTTCGTGTTGTCTTGAAGGAAATAAATAGTTGATGCCAATCACATTGATAAGTTTTCAAGAAAGTTTGTTTGTTGTAACATTCAAGAAATATTTTTTTAAATTTTTTAATATGCAAATTTTATTACACTTGTGTATATATTGAAATTTAAAACCATATACATCGAATGAAAGCCCAGCATTTGTACTAGTGTACAAAATTTAATTCACATCCTTATGGTTCAATAGATATAGGAGTAATGTCTATCGTCTAATACAAATGTAATATGGTGTGTTTACTTATAGGAAGTATAAGGAAAATAGTCTCCGGAATGAGATATGAAAAAAAAAAAACAATAGAAAGCTAACAGTCCGTAGATCAGCCGTTCTCAAACTTTTTGAGGCTGTGACTGCCGCCTTCATACCATACCAAGTACCGGAGCACCATTAACTCAAGTATAATTATAATAATAAAAGTTCTGGTTGAAAAGTTAGCCAAAGAAAGGAAAATCCTGTGGGAGATCCTTGGACCAATCAGAGAAAATGACGAATACAGGAGAAGGAATAACTACGAACTCCTACCTGCACATAGAGAGGATAAGACGTGGCTTCGGAGGCGTAGTTGGTTGCATGCCCAAGATATCTGGTCAAACCCGGCTGAAGTCGTCGGATTTTATAAGAGCCAACAAGTCCCTCAGTATGCCTTCCTTCAGAGGGGAAGTGAAGCCAGTCATAGATTTATGGCATGTAAAAGAACCTTCCACTAACTACAAATGTGTGAAGCTAAATTTCTAGGTTAGATTTGATTAATGCTCTTTTAAGTTTCAACGTTCGTCATCAGGTGCTGGTTGCGGTGGCATCAAGTAGTAAAGTTCAAAGCTAGCCGTCGTTGACCTGAATTTCATATAACACACACTAATACATTCATCACATTTAACACATTTATCAGACAGATTCTACTACACACACCCAAACTAGGTTACACAGGGCTACATGACCGCGTTGTCGCAGCCCCTAAACTGAGGAACCAACCAGAGGATAAGATACCCTTTTGAAAAAGGAGGATTCAATTTTATGGCCACATAACACGCATCAGTTCGCAGAGACAGGCCAACAAGACCTTTTGCTACTTTAACAAGAAAAACCAAGGGATCCTGGTTTATCGAAGTTGAAAATAGATCTTCAAGAAGTAGGAATCATACTTGAAGACATCGAGGAATGTGCACCTCTCCAGAGAAGACTTCGGGCATACGAGAGCTTCCAAGAAAAAGCCAAAATTGAAAACCGGCAAGAAGTGGACTGATGAAAGAAAGGAGGTTCACAGAACGCGAAAGCGAGAATATTGGGGGTGAGTTAAAGCTCGAGGGTGAAAACTGTTGAAGTAACTTGGTCCAGAGTATGCCGAAACGAAGATAAAAAGAAAGAAAGAAAGAAAGATAGAAATATTATACTGTAATAATAATACAAGCATGCGCGTATCTTTCTTTTTCCTGTCTCTCTCTCTCCCTCAGAAGTGCTGAAATAGCTAGGGATTCACAGCTCACCAGGCATGCTGAAACTGCTTACATGACTCGTGTAGATAAGATTCATTTACGTGTTGACAGTCGAGTTGATAGCTTTCCGTGTTAATAGAACATGGATGTCCAATTATTTATTATTAAGTTCAATTTCGAGTAGTTCCAACTTTGGCTACCAGAGATGCCACTGACACCTAGCGTCGAACGTTAGAACTTGACAGAGCGTTTCTAGCCAATTAACTTACAAATTTATCTACACACTACCAATTGTAGTGGTAGGTTCTTGTACATGCCTTAAATCGTGTGACATGGGCCAGCAAACGTTACTTCCACTCCGAAGGAAGGCATACTGAAGGATTTAACGCTCTTAATATTCCGACGACTTCAGCCGGGTTTGAACCCGCGATCTTGGGCATAGCAGTTAAATTATTTATACTGTAGATAAAAAAATATATTATTTCACAAAATAATAAAATTCTTCACCGTCAAAACTTGTAATGAAACCATTATTATTCAGGTTTGTGCAACAAAATTTGAATTGATGAATGGATCTTATGGGAGTTTGTGCTCGCAGGCACTTTTTGGCTCGTATGAGGAGAGCACCTTGGTGCTCGCGAGCACAAGGTTGAACATGCCTGCCGTATATTAATATGGCGCAAAAGCAAAATATTAAGTTTTTTTTTTTTGCTTTCGTGGACGCCTTTAAACAGGTATCGCCAATGCTGAGCAAATGTGTACCAAATTTTCCTTGGAGTGTGTATCTGTTGTTTTCTAATGGGCACTTAACCTTGAATGTGTTATAACAGCTTTGTTTGTTTCTTTCCAGGTAAGTGGTGTGCTTTCAGTTCTGTGAAGAGGCTGCTGCATGACTGAAGTTGCGTGAGTAGAAGGATCCTCATTAACTGATCTAACAGTAAGTAACTATCAAGAAGAGGCAGGACTATATTGTACCCTTGCCGGTTTAGAAAGGATAACCGCTCTTAAAACCATGACCTGCACTCCTCAATGCTCATGCACTAGGCTATAACAGGGAATTGATTCTGTAACTTGGCTCTGCCAAGAAATTTAAATCTGGTCCCAGGGTTGGAACGGGATACTATCAGCCTCGCGATCCAAAACTGAGAAGAGGTGGGTTTGATTCCTACCACAACCATCCCGGAAGTTATTTTCCGAGGTTTCCCACTTCTATTCCAGGCAAATGCCGGGATGGTACCTAACTTAAGGTCACAGCCGCTTCCTACTCAAATCCTACCTCCTTTACAAATACAGACATCACAGTGACGCAGGTCATCAGACAAATTCAACACACACCCAAGCACACGGGGTTATATGACCACGATGCCGCAAAGCCCCTATATCAATCAACAGAGGAGGGAGAAAACTGAGGAGGGATGACTATGTTTCGCTCGTCAAGCGGGCATCTTTACATCCAAATAGCTCTACAAAACACCACCAAGCGAAATAATATGTCATCCTTCAGTTTTCTCCCTCCTTTATAATCCATAACAAATGAATATAATAATTGTGATGGCTATATTAGTGTGATTATTTGTAGTTCAGATGAGGATTGAAAAGGAGGCGGTCGTGGCCTATACGATATATCTGCCCCAAATGTGCCATTCTTTTCGATATTCAAGTCTCGAAATATCGCGATTTATCGAGAAATAAAACTATTTTGCGAAATGTATCGTTTTCATCCTAAAACGCGAAATACCAACAAAATGCTGGTAATAAGTTAAAGATTTTTTGTTTTTAATTTAATTTGATTTAATTTAATTTGTTCCACTATCTGTCGTTTGATATGAAATATAAATGTTTTATAAGACAGCGGAAGAGGCTTTTTTGCCTACTCAGATTGGCGTACAAATCTGCGTCCTGAAATCTTGGAAACAATGCTCTGCTTATGGGCTACTTTGGGGACAACATTAGTTTTACGAGTTAGCAAGAAAAGGACTAAAAGTCATGGAGAATATTGTTGAAGCGAATGTTAGGCTAGGTCTTAAACTCACACAAAAAAAGTTTGATTTTGTTCCAAATGTTGAAGCCGAAAGACCATTAGCTGGCTCTTTTTGATTCAACGCCCGAGGGCTCCCAACAAGTTCAATTTCAAGTAGTTTTAACATTGGCTACCAGATGGTACTGTCACTAATACCTACCAGTGAACGTTGGAACTTGATAAAGCGTTTGGAAATAGCCAAATATACCCAACAAATTTTGCTACACACTACCAAATGCAGTGGTAGGTTCTTTTACGTGCCCGCCGGCTTTACTTCCCGTCCGAAGGAAGGCATACTGAAAGATTTTAACGCTCTTAAAAAAATCGACGACTTCAGCAGTGTTTGAACCCGTGATCTTGGGCATAGCAGTTCAGCATGCTGCAGACTACGCCACCCAAACCGCTATATCATGTATATTATTTCAGTAATATAGATCCCTCCCCCGCTTGCGGCGACCGATCGTGACAAATGAGCATTCAAATGAAAGAGAATAAACATTACCAGTGACGAATTGCACTCTAATTTCATAAATATCGATAATTTCTTTAAAAAAATGACTTTAAAAATGTACGAAGGGTGTGATTTCAAAATACAGTTGCTGTAGGAAAAGACGCTCCATAATTGCTGTCCACTTCACATTTTGGCCGCTGTGACGCCTGTTTCATGTCGTTTTAACATCATCATTTTGCATGGATTTCAGAAACAGTAAATCAAAGGAATGAGTACTCAAATCGTATAATTTCATAAATAGCGAATAACCGGTGATTTTCAGTGATTGCCTTCTTAAGTTAGGGAACGTAGAACGTTGAATTCTAACTGAAATGTAAATAGTGTTCTATAATCATTTAGTTGGAATAAAAATCTAACATTTCTCCTTATGTCTCTCATTATAAACCTATTGGGGGAAAGTGTGGTTTATGAACATTCGAGATTTCTCGCACGTGTCCGCTAGTGTTTCTATCGTGTTCTTATTTAACCAAATCCGTGCACCGTACACTGTTATTAAGCACTTTCAACTCTCACTATTTTATTTCACTGTTAAGGATATTTCGCCACTTTGGAGCCTTTTGTATTACCATAAATCAGGGTCCCTATTTATGGCTACTTTGGAATTCCTCTGAATTAAGTTGCTTGTTCCAATGCTAGTGACATTTATCACATGTTACTTGCTCAATATAAGATCAAGTTTATATCGCTAGCATGACTGTACGTGAGTAACATATCCATACTCCAGTCACGCAAAGCCCAAAGCCACAATGTACAGTAGTCTTAACATGTATGAATTTGCAAATACATTCAGTATCTTCATAACGTCCCTGGAGCACGCTAGTCCAGCAGGGCAGGCAGAGCAGATGGTCTGTAGACATAACCTGAACAAAGGCATGTGTAGGAAGGCAGATGGAACTGGCCCAACACACAGCTGCTTTGGACAATAATTGC
The DNA here is from genome assembly GCA_946902985.2 of Meconema thalassinum. Classification (NCBI taxonomy): domain Eukaryota; kingdom Metazoa; phylum Arthropoda; class Insecta; order Orthoptera; family Tettigoniidae; genus Meconema; species Meconema thalassinum. The sequence continues at coordinate 76,995,830 of OX336401.1, read as the reverse complement.
TGTATGCCTAGCCTGGCAAAGCAGCTGTGGAGCACGGACTGCCGCCGCCCCCCTACCCTTCGGGCAGGTGTGTGGTGGAACCACAGGTCATTTAATTACTCCACAGCTCGAGAACAAGGTGACGTTTAATGCCATGTTAGCGACTATCGACTCGACTTACCGATACTCACTCCATTGCAGTGTTTTGACGCGAGCTGTAGACTCCCAGATAGTAGCGCTGTGCCACTCAACAGCTGATGTTGGAATACACTACATCAGTGTTTCTGAACCCGTAGAAGTCTGCGGACCACTCAGCCTGAAATTGAATCATGTATGGACCCCTACCCCAAAACATCTTATCAGTTGTAACCCTTCCTCAATAACACTTATTTTAAAGATAATTCAATTCAAAACCTGATAGTCATCACGGCGAATACATTCGGACAATTCTCGCTCAACGCACATCGGTTTCGAAATCCCCATTTATTGGCCACATTTTTAAACGTGCTGGTGGACCCTTTTCTCCCGCGGACCACTCTAGAGGTTAAGAACCAGTGCACTACATCATGGGCGCCCGTAAGGGGAGAGGGCAAGGAGGGGCCGTGCCACCCCCCTGGAATCCCGAGAATTTTTGAATGTTCATTTGTTCATTGTCACACCAGTATATTTCATAAATTGAAATTACTGATAACACTCAGTAATTCTTCTAGGCTTGTGCCGTGTCCTGTGTGGGGGTTTCGCCTAGGACACAAGCTGGCTCATAAGCGAGCTCTTGGTGTCCCCGGCCGGACCCCACAGGAGTAGCGAACTGGCGCACCTGCGCCACTTTACTGCGATAACTAAAAGCTTAAGCAGCCACAACCTCCCTATGAAGGCTTCCAAAAAAAATGGTATATTGGCTTTTGCGGCCAGTGAATTAAAACTCAGCAATTCTTCTAGGTTTGTGCCGTGTCTTGTGTGCTAGGTTTGTGCCGTGTCTTGTGTGAGGTTTGGCCTAGTACACCAAGCTGGCTCATCAGCGGCCTCTTGGTGTCCCCGCCCGGACCCCCTACAGGGGTAGCGAACTGCGTGCTACCTCCCTTTTTATGCAGCGCTACTTTAATGCGAGAACTAAAAGCTCAAGCAGCCACAATCTCCCTATGAAGACTTCCAAAAAGATGGTATATTGGCTTTCACGGCCAGTGAATAAAAACTCAGTAATTCTTTAGGTTTGTGCCGTGTCTTGTGTGGGGTTTCGCCTAGTTACTGATAGTTAATTGATTTAGATGTAGGGATAATTCCACAGTTTTATATAACTTAGTCATTTGGAATTATTTGAAAATATCTCTAGTTATTTAGAAAATTAGTGAACTGGATGAACATTACAATTTTAATGAACTGCTTGATTTTTATTTCTGTCGATGCATGGTGATACAACTACAACCCTCACTCCAGAATTAACATTTCTTGGCAGAGTCGGTAATCGAACCCGAACCTCCGGGGCGACACCCAAGAACGCTAGCCGCTACACCACGAGGTGTGCACAGAAACATAGGATATCATAAAAATGTATCACTCATCCAAGTGTACAGGGCCGATGGCTAAGATGTCCCTAACCCCTGAAATGAAATAAGATTATTCTAGAATCTACGGACTTGGTTCAGCTTTTCATAAGTCTTGAAGGGTGACTCGACATGCATGGCTAAGCTTTATTCGGTGGTTCGAAGTAGACGCCAATGCCTGGAGTCCAAGTAGAAAACAGATCCCTCTCGGCACGCCGGAAGGCGGAGGTAGATTTCAACGGGCAAAGAGAAATATTTCGAAATCACTAAATTTGCCAATTGTTGTATACCTACTATCGTTCCCGTGTTCAGCATACTATAAGCCCCATCTTATAATTCCGAAAACATTTTGTTCATCCCTTGGCGTAAGGGTGGGTCGTATCAAAAAATTCATTCAGACAAAGGATTTACCGGTACATAATTTTTAGAGGACTATTGACTATTTTAAACGGTTTTGATATTGTGCCTATTAGGGTAGTATGATTTTTTTCTCCCAAAAACACATTTTTTCCACCCCCTTTGATCAATGGTTGGTGCTATCGAAAAACCTCACTTGAGATTAGTTTTTGGACCTTATCCTAAGAATTCGATAAATTATCGATTCGATTTTTCACGTATTAAGGAAGTTAAAGCGATATTTCACTTTTTCGGAAAAGAAAGCTCCCCCTCCATTTCCACCCCCTTCGTCCGATTTTGCCCATTAATGAACACTACCGAGATTTTGATTGATTTATATTTTGTTTGACAGTGATTGGTGCAAAATGGCAATATTTATTTATTTATTTATTTATTTATTTATTTATTTATTTATTTATTTATTGAGCAATATGAAGGAACACAGGCACCAGCCCAAATACATTCCTTCTTGACATTATCTGATTAACCAACAACATGTATCAGTGAATAATAGAGAAAACAGATTTCACAAATTACACAAATGAAGAACAGAAGATAAATACTACAAAGGAGATCGTGAAAATATAAACCCAAAATGAAAACAAAACTGGACAAAGTAGAAAAAAAGAATATACAAAAATAAAGGAGAAAAGAGTACCCAGTATTCAAGGAACAGCTGCTTATCGTGTCCACAAGAAAGTGATATAGGGGTCTTTATATTTGCTTGGCTAAGACATTCTTGCTCGCGCGCTCCGCCAGTGACTCCTCAGTTGCCGGCTGCCGCGCGCGCGTATGTACGACAGAATACGGTGTTTAAAATCAGTATCATGCATTTTTACTCACCATGCCTACAGTAGATGCTGAAAATGTTTCCCATCCGCTGCCAAACATAACTGGCATCCCCTAATGAAGTTTCCGGTTCAGTAAGGAAATAACGACCTTGACGTCTATTTTTATCGTTTACTGAACCTGTACGTTTGAATCTCTTAGCCAGTTATTATATTGTGATTGTGTATAGTGCTGTAATGCCTTATGTGAAATATTCGTTACTTGAACGTGTATATCTGCACAATACGTCGGCCTACATAAAGTGCAGGAAATCGTGCGCTAGAACAAGACAACATTCCGAGTGAAATTTCCTGGGAGACCCATTGGGTTCCTATAAATCTGACAATAAAACAACTGGCTAATTTGAGATTCGAACGTACAGGTTCAGTAAACAATAAAAATAGACGTTCAGGTCGTTATTTCCTTACTGAAGCTAAATTAACCGGATTAACCGGAAACTTCACAAGGAGATGCCCGTTATGATTGGCAGCGGAACATTTTCAGCATCTACTGTAAGCATGGTGAGTAAAAATGCATGATACTGATTTTAAGCACCGTATTCTGCCGCAAATACGCGTGCGCGGCGGCCGGCAACTGAGCAGTCACTGGCGGAGTGCGTGAACGAGAATGTCCTAGCCAAGCAAATATAAAGACCCTGTAAATAGGCTACATACCGTACAATAGGCATATATATACAGTATAAATTCTATTATATCAACTTTTAAACTGACGGCGGTTTTGGGGGAAGGGGGGGGGGGGGGCGTGAAACGCGAAGATATAGGCCTATCGAAATGTTATGGAAGTCGCAACATGGTACCTATTGCAATAGGTAGCTTTCTTATGAAATGTACGTAATACATTATAACAGCCTGGAGCAGTTACTCATCCCATGACTTTCATCTCCGCATGGTGTTCCTGTAAATATCAGGTTTGCAGGGAGGATCGACACATGACTACTGCAGGCCTGTGGCATGATGGATGTTAAGTACCATCCGCCATGTTTCTCGATGATTTTGCGTGTTATTAATTGCTCTGAATGATGTTTCTGGAATTGAAATGTTGAGTAATTGCCTACTGATAACGCCCAACTCCAATCGGAATGGTAATATTTCAGATTTTGTGCCGCATCATTTAGTGTCGTAATATAAACGTGGATTTCTGTGACCCTTGCGGCTTGCAAATTATGGTAATCGAGATTTGAGCGATTGATCGATTCTCCTCAACTTATGTAATTTTTAATACAAGTATGTTTTACTACAGTTGTCTGAATTGGGTCGTAATGTATTTTATGTTCGACGATGTCGAAATGCAAACATTATGTGTCGGAAAACTGTATCATAATGATCGTCATTATAACACTGTTTTTTATTACGATATAGTTTCTCCAGCCAATCAGAGCTCATTCATTGACCAACATGCGCTCAAAAACCAACATGTCGGATATAAACACAGCATCTTTCTATATACAGTAAATTACCGACTTGGAATACGCACCGTCCATATGCACGCGTAAATAAACTGGCGAATATGAGACAAGAAATAGCACTGTACCTTAATATTCCCTACTCCAATTTCTACACAGCGCATTGCTTTCAAACGACTTCGGTGACAAGATCAGTGAATGCTATAGAGCTGGACGGCAGGCTGTAAACATATGGCCTTCATGATATATGGCATTGCAAGCACACAGAGCGCATGCGTCGGTCGGTCAGAGAACTTGAAATACCGAGAGATCATACCCAGCGCTTGCACTCCGATCACAACATTCAAGTGGCTGACTCTCAACAGATATTTATGAATATTTATGTTAAATCATATAATAAAGTTATAATTATCGTCGAATATAAACAGTCGTATGCAACTCGGCTATAATGGTAATTAAGACAATCGTATGGAAATTATGAAACTCACTTACGCTCGTTTTATAATCATACTCGTGTCTTAATTATTGCCATTATAGGCTCGTTGCATAAGGTACTATTAGGTAGATTTCCTGAGAAAGCTACCTATTGCAATAGGTACCGTGTTACGACTTCCGGAATATTTCGACATGTCTTCGCGTTTGACATCCCCCAGTCTCCAAAACCACAGTCACTTCAAAAGTTTATGATTATAATTTATCTATCTAAATCACTTTCTTGTGGACACGATAATTACCGCCTTTTTGCACCAATCACCTTCAAATTTATACATAATACCTTAAAAATCTCGCTCTAGTTCGATATTGGGCAAAATCGGACCAAGGGGGTGGAAATAGCGCAGGGGAGGGTTCGAAGAAGTGGAATATCGGCTATAGCTTTCTTAATATGTAAAAAATCGAATCCATTAAAACTATCCTTCGGAAAAGGACCAAACGTATGTCAGTTAAGCTGTTTGATAGCACCAACCATTGACCAAAGGGGTGCTAAGAGTGGGTTTTTGTAGAAAATAAATCATAGGTACAATATCAAAACCGTTTGAAATGGTCAATAGTCCTCCAGAAAGTACCTAAAACCTTTGTCTGAACTAAGTTATATGACCCACCCTTACGCCAATAGCAAAACGGTTTCGGAACTATAAAAACATCGGGCTACTCTATGCTAAGTATGTAGAAAATTTGTAGGTATACAAACATTGGCAAATTTAGTAAAAACATTTCGGCTTTTCCCAAAAAATTGGGGTCGCCGGAGCCAACCAGGCTCATTTTGGTCTTGGCTGGGGATTTAAAGCCGGATGCCCTTCCTGGCACCACGTGATTTTTCAGATAAAAATTCCACTCCGCTGCCACCGGGATTCGAACCCCGGCCGTCCGGGTGAAAGGTGAGCAGCTAAGCGACTGCGCCATCACGCTCCCCAATTCGTAAATTTAGTGAATTCTATATATTTTTCTTTGCGCGGTGAAATCTACCTCCGCCTTCCGGCGTGCCGAGAGAGATTTTTTAAATTACCTTGAAGAATAGCTCCTGCAGCAATTATTTCTGTGAAACGGACTCTCTTCCATATCTTTAAATGAAGGAAGGAAGAACTGCGAAGTGATTTGTTAGACTTTAGCGAAATATCATGATCTTTATAGGCGATGCCAAGAGCAGATTGGTTTAAGAGCCACATTGATAGTTCTAGAACCTACTACTGTGCGTAAAATCGGGAACCAGATAACGGGTGCTGTGTCTATCAACAAATCCGACGAACGTAAACAAAGATAACGCGCAACTGACATGTATTATAGACAGCTGGTATCCAGGTGAAGGTCGCACAGACATACTGTTAAAAGGATTGTCTTGTGGAGAAGGGAGGAGACCTGTCCGACTGGTTGACATGTGACCCATTGAAACGTTGTTGCCAGACTGCTTACATAGAACGGCCTCCCACAAGCGATTGCAGAAACATGGATTTTTGAGAGCTCACCGTACGCGGAACCACGCCGGACATAATTTCTTCTCTATTTTATAATACTGCACAACATAGTGCAAACACTATTAGTCTGCTAGACGTGTTGACCCCTTTTGATGCCAAGCTGTTATAAGTAGTTATGCTAAAAATGCCAAGCCATATTTAGTTAAATTAAAGAGTTTTTGATAAAAAATTATCCTCTACGTATATTTTAAAGATAGAATGTTGATTTGTTTCCATAGCGGGTAAAGGTATGAAATGCTAAATAATATGGGTTGTTTAATTTAAAAAATACTTATTTTTTAAAATTTAAATATGTTGTACGAGTCTTCAGTCTTTTGACTGGTTTGATCAGCGCTCCATGCCTCCCTCCCCTGAGCTAATCGTTTCATCTCTACATAGCTACCACACCCTGCATCCGAGGCTATCTGTTTAACATATTCTAACCTTGGTCTACCCGTACAGTTCTTGTCCTCGACCCTTCCTTCCATAACTGAGCTCGCTATTCATGGGTGACTAAGTATGTGTCCTACCAACCTATCTCTTCTCTTCATTAGCAGTCGCCAGAAACATCTCTCCTCTCCCACTCGTCGTAATACCTCTTCGTTTGTAACCCTATCTACCCATTTGATCATTATTCTCCTGTAACACCACATACCAAACGCTTCATTCTCCTCTTTTCTGCTGCACCAATAGTCAAAGTTTCACTTCCATAGAGCGCCACGCTCCAGACAAAGGCTTTCAAAAATGACATCCTAATACCTAAATTTATATTCGATGTCAACAGATTCCTATTTTGTAGAAATGCTTTCCTTGCCTGTGCCAATCCTCTTTGCTTCGTCCATCACTGGTTATTTTGCTTCCCAAGTAACAGAAGTCTCCTACTTCCTTTAGCATTTCACCTGCCAATTTGATGTCCATAGAGGTTTCTGATTTAGTTCGGTTGCATTCCATTATTTTTGTTTTACATTTATTAATTATCATGTATTCTTTCCTCAAGTCAAGATGAAGTCCATACCATACAAAAACTCATTCAAATCGGTAATTATTGCCTACTGTAATATAATTTTGACAGCCTAAACACTATAAATAATAACGTTTGTTATTTGCATATTAATACTTACGATTTTCGTATTAAAGTCCTAAGTTGAGATTAATTCTATCAAATAGGTGTCCTATAGATCAATTTCTACAAACCAAGAAACACAGCTTCGAAAGATAACACATGCGGGAACTTTTGAACACATTGACATATCCAGAGAGGTGATGATTCCCGCATTATCTTGGTTAAAACAGTGATAGCACCGCAAATTCGTGATGACCGAATGACGAGTTACAACTGACAGTTTGTATAGGCAATACTGAAACAATGGCTTAGATTGACGCAGGAGCTCATGTTTTGTTAGTTAGTTAGTTATTGTTGTTTTGAGGGGCGGAACTACGAGGTCATCTGCCCCTGGAGCTCATGTTACCATGGAGAGGAAAAATAAGACTATGACTAGGGACCCTGATTTATGGTAATATAAAAGGCTTCAAAGCGGTGAAATGAATTGTTCAAAGTGGTGAAATAAAATATCCATAGCGGTGAAATAACAAAAGCGAGGTGTGAGTGTGCTTAATAACCATGTGTACGGTGCACGGATTTGGTTAAATAATGAACACTATAAAAACATTCGGAGAAGTAACAAACAATTTATTCTAGTTTCCTTTCTTTCTTTCTTTCTTTCTTTCTTTTTCTCACCAACTCGTGAAACTTACCTACATGTTGTCCCCGTAATTATGCAGAGCATTGTTTCCATATTTTCAGGACTTCAACCAGTCAAGTCTGAGTAGGGTCTTCGTTATCCCGCATCTTATGAAACGTTTATATAGAAGAATATACACATGGATGAGACCAGGAGATACAGGGCGTTATCAAATCGACTTCATTACGGTCAAGCAGAGTTTTCGAAACCAGATTTTGGATTGTAAAACATATCCTGGTGCTGACATAAACTCTGACCACAATCTGGTTGTAATGAAATGCAGATTAAAGTTGAAGAAACTGAAGAAAACTCAAAAGATAAAAAGGTGGGCAATAGACAGACTGAATGTAAAGGATGTAAACGAAGGATTCAAGAAGAGTATAAAGGAATGACTAATGAATAACCCTAAACAAAATTCAATTGCAGACGAATGGGCACTTTTGAAGAATGAAATAACAAAATCCGCAGAAGAAAACATTGGTAGGAAAGAAAGAATAGGTAGAAAACCGTGGATCACTCAGGATATACTAGAATTTATGGATGAAAGGCGGAAACACAAGAATGTAAGAGATGAAATGGGAAAGCAGATTACAGACGTCTGAGAAATGAGGTCAACAAGAAGTGCAAGGAAGCGAAAGAAGAATGGTTGAAAGAGAAATGTGCAGGTATAGAAAATTGTCTGAAATTAGGAAAAGTAGACACAGCTTATCGAAGGAATAAGAATACATTTGGGGAAAAGAAGATTAAGTGCTGTAATATTAAGGACACAAATGGAAAGCCTCTAACAGATATGGAAGAAAAGGTTGAGAGATGGAAAGCTTACATAGAGAGTTTGTATAAGGGAAAGGAGATTGAGAATCATGTAATGGAAAGGGAGGAGGAAATTGATGAGGATGCGAAAGGAGATTTAATATTGAGATCAGAATTTTATAGAGCTTTGGAAGACTTAAGCAGGAACAAAGCACCAGGCATAGATGATATACCGATTGAGTTGCTACCCTGCATAGGAGATGAAGGTCTGATCAGGTTATTTCACTTGGTGTGTAGGATTTATGAGACAGGTGAGGTACCCCCTGATTTCAAGAAGAATGTAATCATCCCTATACCAAAGAAAGTGGGAGCTGACAGATGTGAAGATTACCGTACGATCAGTTTGATTACTCACGCTTCAAAGATCCTGTCTAGAATAATTTACAACAGGATTGAAAGCCAGATAGAAAGGGATTTGGGTGAAGACCAGTTTGGTTTCAGGAGAAATGTAGGAACAAGGGAAGCTGTACTAAGTCTTAGGCTGATTTTGGAAGGTAGAATAAGGAAAGATAAGAGAACGTTCATGGCATTTGTAGACTTAGAAAAGGCTTTTGATAACGTTGATTGGACTAAATTGTTTGACATTTTGAAATCTATTGGAATCAAGTACAGGGATAGGAGGGTGATCAACAATCTATATAGAAACCAAACAGTAGTCATTCGAGCTGAAGGACATGAGAGAGAAGCTGATATTCAGAAAGGTGTTAGGCAAGGCTGCAACTTATCACCCATACTTTTCAATCTTTACATTGAACAAGCAATGAAGGAAATTGGAGAAAAATTTAAAGTGGGAGTGAAGATTCAAGGAGAAATAATTTCAACTCTGAGATTTGCTGATGACATCGTCATCTTGGCCGACAAGCCTGAGGATTTGAATGAGTTTTTGAATGGTATGGACTCCGTCTTACGGAAAGAATACATCATGAAAATTAATAATTGTAAAACAAAAATACTAGAATGCAGCCGAAATAAATCAGAGACCTCTATGGACATCAAATTGGCAGGTGAAAAGCTGAAGGAAGTAGGAGACTTCTGTTACTTAGGAAGCAAAATAACCAGTGATGGACGAAGGAAAGAGGATATAAAAAGTAGGTTGGCTCGGGCAAGGAAAGCATTTCTACAAAAAAAGAATCTGTTGACATCGAATATAGATTTAGGTATTAGGAAGTCATTTTTGAAAGCCTTTGTCTGGAGCGTGGCGCTCTATGGAAGTGAAACTTGGACTCTTGGTGCAGCAGAAATGAGGAGAATTGAAGCATTTGAAATGTGGTGTTACAGGAGAATGATGATCAGATGGGTAGATAAGGTTACAAACGAAGAGGTCTTAAGACGAGTGGGAGAGGAGAGATGTTTCTGGCGACTGCTAATGAAGAGAAGAGAGAGGTTAGTAGGACACATACTAAGACACCCAGGAATAGCAAGCTTAGTTATGGAAGGAAGGGTCGAGGACAAGAACTGTAGGGGTAGACCAAGGTTAGAATATGTTAAACAGATTGCCTCGGATGTAGGGTGTGGTAGCTATGTAGAGATGAAACGATTAGCTCAGGACAGGGAGGCATGGAGGGCTGCATCAAACCAGTCAAATGACTGAAGACTCAAACAACAACATATTTTTAAGGTTTCTTATTTTCTATGAAGGGACTATTTCAATTAATTTTAAAATAAATATTTTTAAAAATTATCTTATTACCAGCGTTTCGTTGGCATTTATCATAAATAATAAAATTAATTTATTTCGTGATATTTTGCGGCTACAATAATTTAAAAATGCTTATGTAGTGTAAATATATCGTTGTGATAACATATGTCTTTGCTGAAATATTTCGCATTTCGCGGATATCGTTACAACCAAAAATCCGGGGCTCTTAACGATGGTTGATATTGGAGTTGTCTTATCCTACCCACGCGAGACTGTACCTGTCAACCAAGCAGCCTGACAGCGTGAAACAAGTAAACAAATGATAGTTCCCTCCTCGAAAGGCAAATACCTCTCCCATCCTCTAGAGCAGGTGTTCTCAACCTATTTGAGACCGTGAGCACCACCTTCAAACCTTACAAAGTACCAGAGCTCCATTAAATACGAGTAGAATATAATTATAATAATAATAGTAATAGTAATGCAACAACCTGAAGCGTTATATGCATCGAAAACCTTAATCATTGGTGGCGGATCTTTAACCCAAGACATAGAGAAACAAGAAAGGAAAATTTTACGAAACATTTTTTGCCCAGTTTGTATAGATTATAGAAGGAATATCATCATCATCATCATCATCATCATGCTTGCCAAGGTGGGTGAGTGATTAACGTTTTGGATTACTAACCCCAAGCTTTCAGGTTCGCTCCTGGCCGTGGTAAGTGATTTTTTTGAAAGGTGGCAAAAATGACGACTTGCATGTCATACGTTGTTGACATGTTAAAGAACCCATTTGAATTCAGTAGGCAGTGTTCATAATGGCAACATTAATCTCGGGAGTTTCCGCCAACACAAAGTTCCTCATTTCTCTACTAGAAGGCGCTGTAGTGTTCCAGGAGCATAGATATCTAACCTCCTTGACTTTCATAGTGCTTCAAGGAGCAACTAAATTCGACATGCAAGCTACCCTCTGGGTGCCAAATAACAAAACTTGCACCCGGCATCTGAGGTCATAGATATTATTATTATTATTATTATCATCATAATCATCATCATCATCGTCATTTATTGTGCCTAGCCCGTGACAGAAAGCAAAGAAACATAACACAATCAGATATTCAACATTGGATAACACTAACTCAATCACTCAGGAAGGATCATTATCCCAATCACAATCTCAAGTGTTTGTTACAAATGCCGTTCCATTTACTTCTATCCGTTGCATCATCCAGTAAAGCTGTTGGTTCCACCTGCTGCAACGTTCTCATCACCCTATCCTTCCATCTCGTCCACGGCTGGCCTCTTGGGCGTCTGCCAATCAGTTGAGCATTAAACACTCGGTTAGGGATAGATTCCACAACTCCTACGATTTGACCCATCCACTGGAGTCTTCTTCCTCTGATGATCCTACTCACATCAGCGATATGGAATATGGAGGAAGAATCATCCCAGGAAATATATTGTCAATCTGAAAATCTCTCACACTTTTCGGAAAAGAAGAGACATTATTAGAATGAACAGTAACAGGCAAATTAAAATAATTCTCAACCTGGCCCTTACATTAAAAACAAAGAACAGAAATTGAAACAGATCTCCAGGAAATCTACATCTCAGAAGACATTGTACCGGACAGATGTAAATTCAGAACCAAAATCAACAATCACAAATTTGGAGACAACCCCAACACCAGAGCCACTACAACTTGACAGAAGAACGAAGGAACGAAGGAAGAAGCTCAGCGATAGGATAAAGAGATTTTGGTAGAAGAAGCCCAACGCAGTAGCTAAGCAGCAAGTTCAAGCGTGCTCCTGAGTAGGGCATAACGATGTAAAAAAATACGCAACAGCATGTGCTTCTCTTTCCTTTTCCCATCTCTGTCCCCCCGCCCCCCCCCCCCCCCCTGAAGTGCTGAAATAGCTAGGGTTTCACAGCTCTCCAGGCAAGTTGCAACTGCTTGCATGACTCTTGCAGTTAAGATGCATTTACGTGTGGGCTGTCGAGTTGAAACAGCATCTGCCCTGTTACTTAAAAAATAAAATAATAAAAAAAAACAGATGTCCAATTATTTTTACTGCAGATTAAAACATACTATTTCACAAAATAACATTTCTGACTGTTAAAACTTGTAATGGAACACTAATATTTCATTTTATGTGCACCGTGGTCAGTGGCGTAATTACGGGGGGTTATCAGGGGGAATCAATTCCCTCCCCCCCTCCCCCGAGCCAAATAAGTCTAATAACTTAATTTGCTGAAAGGTTAATTTTGAATCAAACCAATCTTCGGATTGATGAGTTTTTGTACACGGATAGGTGCAAATAAAACACATCAAATGATATCAAGATCAAACACGAAGACGAAAACTTTTAGGTTTGCTTACATTGATTGCGTCTCATTTTGCCTTTCCCCGCACAATGAAACAATCATCAAACAAAGAACAATAAAAAAACGAAGTCAAAAACAAATCCAAACCAACACCAAGAACAAAATCTTAAAAAAAAACATAAGCTTATATAAAACCAAAATCAAAATTCAAACAAAACCAAAATCAAAATTCAAACATTTACAAAACCAAAAAAATACAGAAATCCTAAACTTAAAAGAGAAAAAAAAAATCACTCGAAATAATAGTTTTCGCGCTATAAATGGTCTATCAGGCAAGTGCATAGAACTATTAAAACGCTTTTCATTGGTTATTATTTCAGATTTGACTCCGCTCATCCCCCTCCAGAAGCAAATCCTAGTTCTGCCTGATTCTCAACCGCTAAGTCCTCGGTTATCCATTTCTGCCGAAAGCGCACTCTCCATCCTGATCCTGAGCTTTATCTGGGCAATGTAGCTTTGCCTGTTGTTGCTGCGTACCGGTTTCTTGGGCTCCTTTTCCATCAGAATTTGACGTGGGAGCCACACGTGCGGTGTTTGAAAACTGCCTTTGCTAAGAAGCTCAACATGTTGCGGTTTCTTAGCGGCACATCATGGGAAGCGGACCGCGCGGTGCTCCTACGTTTTTATAAGGCACTGATTTTATCTAGATTAGATTATGGCAGTGTAGCATATGGTTCGGCCCGTAAGTCAGTGCTTGTTAAACTGGACAGTGTCCACCACGGCGGTGTGAGGCTGGCGACGGGTGCCTTTCGGACGAGCCCAGTCGTCTGCTTGCTCGCCGAGGCTAGCGTACCTCCTTTACACCTGAGGCGCCAACAAGTACTGCTGACCTATGCTGCAACTATTCGACAGATGCCACTTCATCCAAGCTATCCATGTTTGTTTTCCAATCCGAATCGCCGGCTGTATGATGCGCTCGCTGGAGCCACTCGGCCGGCGGGAATTCGCTTGGATGCCTTATACCGTCAGTTCCGATTTCCTTCTGTCTCCTGTATCGTCCGAGTACCTAGCAAGGCCCCTCCGTGGATGGTCTCTCGCCCTGATATCATCCTGGATCTGCACACCGGCCCCAAATCGGACACGGACTCCTCTGTCCATCGGAGGCTGTTCCAGTCCGTGGTGAGCCGGTATCCGGGATCAGGGCTTCTATTCACGGACGGTTCGAGGGTAAACGAGAAAGTAGGCTGTGCATTTGTGGTTGAGGATCGTCGGTTTTTATTTTCACTTTCCGAGGCCTGTGGCGTGTACACAGCTGAGCTCTATGCCATCTTAGAGGCTCTGCGGTACACGTTATCAGACGATCACCAGCACTTTCTTGTACTGACTCTCTGAGTGCGCTGCAGGCGATCGTTGTGTGTTTCCCGAAGCACCCGTTGGTCCAGCGTGTGCACGACCTGCTCGTCAGTTCGCGTAACGCTGGAACCGGGCTGACCTTTGTGTGGCTTCCTAGCCACATGGGTATTGCGGGAAACGAGCTTGCTGATCAGGCGGCGAGAGAGGCAGGCGCACTGCCCTCGCTACCGTATAAGGTGCCTGCTAGTGATGTGCGCTCTCAGTTGCGGCATTCGATCCTGTCGCATTGGGAGGAAGCATGGCGTGCCACGCCTCCACCCAACAAACTGAGGGCATCAAGGAGACAACGAAGGTGTGGAAATCTTCCTTCCGATCTCTCCGGAAGGAAGCTGTGGTACTCTGTCGACTCCGGATCGGCCATGGGATTGCTACGCACTCCCACTTGCTAAAGAGAGAAGATCCTCCTGTGTGTACTTGCGGCGCCCACCTAACCGTGGCACACCTTCTCTTGGAGTGTGTGGATCTGGCCGATCTGCGAAGGACTCTTAAACTGCCTAATACCCTCTCCCTTATTCTCCGTGATGACGGGCCGTCAGCTGACCTCGTCATCCGGTTCATGAGGAAGAGTGGTTACTTTTTTAAGTTTTAATGGGTAGTTACGACTTTTAATTCAGGTTAAATCTGTTTTATGTTTTTTATTGTGTTCATCTATTTTATTGTTCACTATGCCTTCTTTGTTTTATCCTTTTTTACCATCCGCCTTTTATTCTTTTTATTCAAATAATTTTTGGGGCTCACTGTCTGTTTTATAAACACCATTTTCGTTTCATCCATGGCAGTGAGTTGTTTTTATCTACATCCTTTCATTTCACGCCATTTCATTTCATTAGGGGCCGATAACCTCGATGTTAGGCCCCTTAACCCTTTGGCTTTCAAGGTAACGATCTATCGGTACCCATGGGTCCTGCGAAAACTGACAGGGTAACGATCCGTCGTTACCTGTCCTTTTTATTATTAGTTCATTATTTACACGCCAGATAGCAGCATTTTTGCACGGAATAAGAAGAGTATAGTTGTATCTCACGTTATACTCCGCGGGAACTTCCGGCTATCCGTATTTATCGATAATAGAGTCTGATACATGTGCTCAGTGCTCACTGGAGTTCCGAATCTTGTTTACATCGTGGTCGCGGGCAAACTTCCGTTCATTTCTCTTGTGTTTTCGTACGTTATTATATAGTAAAATTAAGTTGTATCGTAGGCAATATATTTATTTAACGTGTTAGTTCATTATTTAAATAGTTTTCTTAGGTAATTAGGTGCATAGTGATAGTGAAGTGTTAGATATAGTTCAGTTAGATTAGGCCTAGTTATTTGCCGTGTGTGACATGGCGGAAAGTCTTCATTTAGCTGAAGATGATATCACTGAATATCTTGATAATTATTCAAGTGATGATGATGTTACTCTGTCCGAATCGGAAAGTGTAGAGGATAATGATGATCCAGTAATTTCTTCATAGGAGAGTGCTACATATTCTTTATAAGAAATCTGTGTTTTATACAAAAATGGCTGACATTTTTCAGTTTTACATCATTTTAAATATTTTAATTTATCCTTGGATCTAATGCACATAGAAACGTGATATTTACTATGCTAGTAAACAATATTATAGCCTTCCTACTGACATGAATAACAAACTTGGGCTGTAAATACCATTTTCTGGAATTACTTCCAAACTTTCAAAGTCTGAAACTTGTAATTTTGATTTCACATTTCTTATTTTTTTAACATTAACCCCTTTTGGTTTCGAGACATGACTTACTTACATTAATAATAAGTGATATATACTCTATACGTTTACCAACGTTCATGCTGATATCTTCATTGGTGTGCCTTCCATGTAATTTTAAAACAAGTGTGTGCATAGTGTGGTAAATATGGCTGTCAGTTTTGACACATCCATCAGCTGAGAGCTTGAAAGCAAAAGGGTTAAAACAACAATTATCATCATCATCATCATCAACCTAGTTCCGCCACTGACCATGGTACTCGTGAGCACCAGATTGAGAACGCCTGCTGTAGAAATTGCTCTGCCTGTTACGGGGTTTCGCACCATGGCTGTGAGAAGATGAGTGGTACCGTTTATGTCAATGTTGTGTTAATAGATGCCCGATGCGCACTCGAAATGTTAATGATTCCTGGCTTCTCTTTCATGAGGAGTTGTGCAAACAGCAGTATTGACACGGCTATGCTATCGGTGCTGGAATTATGAGGGCACGGCTTGCTCAATCTGTGTGTAGCACAGGTTCACGTTAATTCTACTAAACTCTCCATTATGCGTTCATATGAATAGTGTCCAGTTGAATTAACACATTTTCTGTGCTGTATACACGTGTGTTCAAGTGGTTACTGGTTGTTGGCGGTATTTAAGACTAACTTTTCGTACCCGTCATTCACGGGTTTGTGCTTTTGGCGAGCCCCCCCCCCGATTTTGATTTCTCTTTTTGGATGAGATTTTTCTCCTCGGAATTTTACCTTGGATATAGTGTTTGTTAGCGTCAGCATTTATATTTAACCCCAAAAAGTGGTTTGGGCTAGGTTTCTCACCTTTTGTACACAATCTGCCGGGGTAACAAAGAACACCGCAATTGCAAATACATATTAAAATGTGCGCTTAAATATTCAGTTGTTGCACATTCGCTAAATTTAGTGAAAAGGGAGTAAAATGTACAACAATCTGCTCCTCCGTTTTTTGGCCAAAGTCCAGAAGTGTGCTTAGGGACCTTGGTTGCATGACTGGTCTATAATTAATAAATGAATAAATAAATAAATATCCTCCGGCTACAAATTGAATGTCAGTCATTGACACATCTGTTAATTAAGTGGTATTGTTTATGGAAGCAGAGATGTCTGCGATTCTTTGAAAATGTGTATTCATTGATTCCAAGACAGGCACTTGTATCGTTACTTTTTGGTTCTTGCTGTACCTCCCCACCTCAAGCAAAATTTTATTATACAGTAGTTAGGGACCTTGGATTTTTACTTTGAAGTAGCATTTATGTCGTACGAAGCCGGGGTTTGCCGCCTGTATGTATGCCTCTATTATGATGGGCGAATATGATGGTATTTTTTGTTTTGCTTTACATTTTGGTTGGTTGGTTCCTTAGTTTAGGGGCTGCGACAACGCGGTCATGTAGCCCCGTGTACTTTGGGTGTGTGTAGAATCTGTCTGATAACCGGTGTTAATTGTGATGACTGTATTAGTGTGTGTATCTGTTTTTTAATTCAAGTAGGGACTGCAACTTTGAATTTTCAAATAGTTCCTACTTTTGCCGCCAAACGCCACCGTCAACGACTACTAGGCCTAGTTCAGAACTAGCTACTAGACGCCACCGCAGTCGGCTCTTGGCAACGAACGTAGCAACCTAAGAGCGTTGTTTATATTCTTAACCTATCCAATTTAGTTTCACACAGGTGTAATTAGTGGAAAGATCTTTAACATGCCATAAATCTATGACATGGGACCGCCGGCTTTACTTCCCCTCCGAAGGAAGGCATACTGAGGGATTTTTAACGCTCTTAAAAAATCCGACGGCTTCGGCCGGGTTTGAACCCGCTATCTTGGGCATAGAAGCTCAGCATGCTACCAACTACGCCACCGAAGCCGCCGCTTTACATTTTCATTGTGTTGTGCCTTCATGAGCGCAGTCTTAATTGATGTATCAATTTGATGTGAGGAGTTGGCCTGTCTTGGTGGGTGGGTTTGTGTGCGGTGGAAACAACAATACAATACATGGACTTGTTTCCCCCTTTCAATCAACTCAACAACCATCATTCAAACAATTAAAGTGCCTCTTATCTGAAATTGTTTCTTATGTGGAGTGGCAGTTGGTTGCAGGCTAGGGCTTCTGAAGACTACTTTAGAATTTTTTAAATTATGGTTACCCGAGTTTAGGCCTTAATTACAAACAAACCAACAGACCTATTGAACAATAAGTTATACCAATATTTTCCTTGTTTAATGCTGCGTTAGATTATATAAGTCAATTATTCTCAATATTTTTTATTTGTGGGTTTGTGAAAACTTGTCTGAGATTTTGGCGCTAACTTAAAACTATATAGCCTACATAGAAAACTACTTGTCTGGGGGTAATAAAATGTTCATATGTTATAATTTAATTGGTATTCTGCCCGAAGGCTGGTCCGAGCCCCGAAGAGGCTACCCCCAGCCGGAGTTTACTTGCGGTAGGGTGGCCAGGGCCTTTCCGCTCCTCCTTATGTTGGCCAACAGCGCGCAGTGCCTAGAACCAGCATACCATCCAAGTTCCGACTGCGCCCAATGTTGCCTAACTGCGGAGTTCCCATGGAATCCGGTGTTTCAACACGGCTAGGCCGTTGGCAAAATTAGAGTACCATATCCCCGCGACCTGAATTAGACCCCTTGACAAAGTCAAGGGATCACTAACCAGGCATCCCGAGCCGGAGTTTGCGTGTGGTAGGGTGGCCAGTTCCTTTCCACTCCTCCTGCTCCTGCCATAGCATCCGGCAGGTTCCCATTTTGCATCACGAGGCTGGGAGACCCCGTACCAGACCATACCAAGACTTTTAGATTATTGGCAGAGCCGGGGATCGAACCCGGTACCTGGGTGGTGACGGCCAACAATCCTAGCCACTGCGCCACGAGGTGGTCTTATGTTATAGGCACAATTATTAGTAGTATAAATCTCAAGTTCGAATTTTATTCAACTACCCAATAAAAAGTTATTATACTTTTTCTAAATTAACTTTTTCTCAGCCCAGGATAAACGTACAGCAGAAAACTTGCGTCTCATTTTGAAGCTCTCATTCGTGATTATCAGAAGCTACTGTACAACCAGTAGTAGGTGTGTTCGCCCACCATGTGGCTTCTTTGCAGTATTTCCTTTCAGGAGCTTTTTCTGTACGAGGAACATTATTTTATTGTGAGGCAAAAATATTAACCATATTGGAAATGTTTAATACTACGTATTAACTTCAATAACTATTAAATTCGTTTGAACACCTGTTAATACTAATATGTTTACTTCTTTATAGAAACATGTTTTCGTCCCTTCAGTGGGGGCCTTCTTCAGCTAGACTAATACATACATTAGGTGTATGTGAACACAGTGTTACAATATAAATCAACATACATTTTGAAATGTAAATTAAGAAATATATTCATGTGCTTAATTCCAAAAAGCAAAAATTGAAGTATTGTTCAATACGTAATTTTTGTATCCCAATTTCCTAGTATTCTTAAATGAACTGTGTCATGTAGTGGTCCTGTTAAAGTATGTTGGAATGGTTTATATCGAACGTCTTATATCCGTATTTGATTTGAAACTGTTGATTGTTACTTAATTTATCTTATAGTTCTTGATTCACGAAGTTAAATTTAATACATTACCAAGAGCGACAATACCAATCAATATAAACTGAAGGATTAATTAAAAAAATAACATTTACAAAATATGTATTCCTTTGTTGAAAATGGGCGGTGGTGGGCAGACTGTAGGAACCCACATGTGATGTACAGTGTGTGGAACTGGTATTGCATCTAAGCCGAGTGACTCATTCCTTTCCCGTACATGGTTGGGCAGGTTCTGTGTTTCTTTACAATCATACAATCCTTCATTCTTAGCGCACATTTACTCTCTTTAATAGTTCAAACCTGTCATCGTTGGAAATATTCGATCATTCTTTTTATACCAAATTGCGACGTAGTTAAATGAAACACTTTGCATCCATTTTCGGCCACGGTGTTGGGCCGGTCAGCCCCGGTTTCACAGTCGTCGAGAGGACAGTCTTTGAACCCCACGCATGTGCAATTGACACGTGAGTTGTCAGTTGCGCGGAAATCAACTCAAGTTTCATTTTCACATGCCTGAGATGAGATGTCCTCTGTTCGATTGTGAAACTGGTACTGACGGGTCAAGAACCGTGGCGTGAACTGTAGGTACTATGTTCTTGTGACCTCCTTGTGGTGTAGCGGCTAGCATTCTTGACTACGGTATCGCTCAGGAAATATGGGTTAGATTTCCGGCTCTGTCAGACTTAATTCTTGTCAAAGCACTGACAAGAGGTGGGTTAGATTCCCACCTCAGCCATCCTGGAAGTGGTTTTCCGTGGTCTGCCACTTCCACTCCAGGCAAATGCCGGGATGGCTCCTAACTTAAGGACACGGCCACCTCCTTCCAAACTTTCCCCTGAATTACGAAAACACACTCTAAAACATCCTTCACAATAACACAGGTTATCAGAAAAGTCACACAGAATCAAGCACACGTTGATAAATGCCCACGATGTCCAAGCCCTCAACACAATAGTAATTCTACAAGGTAGAAAGGGAAATATTGTTGTTGATTCCTTTGGGGCCTTAACGACTTCGTGGTCATGTATCTCCGTGTAGTGTCTCATAACGTGTGTCACCGGCGGCTTCGGTGGCGTAGTTGGTAGCATGCTGAGCTTCTATGCCCAAGGTCACGGGTTCAAGCCCGGCCGAAGTCGTCGGATTTTTTAAGACCGTTAAAAATCCGTCAGAATGCCTTCCTTCGGAGGGTAAGTAGAGCCGGCGGTCCCATGTCAGATTTATGGAAATGAAAAAGAACCTTCCACTAACTACATTTGTGTGGAGCTAAACTTTATAGGTTGGAATTGATAACGCTATATTAGTTCCAACGTTCGCCGCCAGGTACTGACTGGGATGGCATCTAGTAGTCCTCAAGCTAGGTGTCATGGACGGTAGCATTTGGTAGCAAAAGTAGGAACTACTTGAAATTTCCGTCTGCAACCCTTACTTGAATTAAAACAGATAACACACACTAATACAGCCATCACAATTAACACCGGTTATCAGACAGATTGTACACACACACACACACACACCGAAAGTACACGGGGCTACATGACCGCTTTGTCGCAGCCCCTAAACTAAGGAACTAACCAACCAACGTGTGTACCGTGATGTCTGTATTACTGTGTGTGTATTTGTAATTGAGGTAGGAAGCGGTCGTAGCCTTACGTTAGGAATCATCCCTGCATTTGCTTGGAGTAAAAGTGGGTGGGGGGGGGGGGGGGTGGGGGGGGGCAGGCACGGATAACCACTTAGAAGATGGCTCAGTTTTGCCTCACGAGGCTAAGTGTACCCCGTTATTGACGTCCGAAACGGGGGAGGAGCTTACGGTCAGCTGTTTGCAATATGGCGGCGATATAGTGACGTGAAGTAATTGGGTGTGCGTTTGTTATGGCTTCAAATTTATGATGGCAAAATACTACATATTTCCTTTCATTGATAGAAATATTTTTATAATCAATTTAAATGCAGTGCCTAATTACTACCAGTTAAAAATATTACCCACATGTAGATAGTTAATTTACTGTCTGCTGTTACATATATGAAGCCTGTACTTGGGAGCCTAGCGGTATCGATTTTTTTTATTAATTTCACAATATATATATATCTCACATAACACAAAGGACGACTCCTTGATAATAAATTGAATCAAGCAACCCTGAATTTGCATGAATGTTTTGGGTTCAAAGAAGCGATACTTGGGATGCTCAAATCATACTTCAATATTGCAAATATTGACCTACATACCTGCTGTACAATGGCAAGAATGTTAATTTATTAATCTCTTGCCACAGGCAAGTTAAAAAGGAGACATCCTCTTAATCAATATATTTAATTAAATATTTAAAATACAGATATTTAACAAAACTGAAGTCTCCATTTGAACTTGTCATAAGCAAACGGAACAGATCAAAAACTACACTTTAAGCCAAACCAAATTCACTCCTCAGCTCGACATAAACCATAATACCAATTAAAACCTATACAAAACATACTCTCCTTACTGTTGTACAACTTTCAAACCAACTATTCGCACTCAAAACTGTAAAACCCTGAAATGGGAACTAATTAAAGTTAGAATAGCCTAGGCCGATCCGGTCTCCTGCTACATTACCGCATATGTATACTTAACATCACTATAACTTCAAAATTACGGCTAAGTGACCTATCTGCCTGAGTAGTATAGGTGTTGCCGGCCTGCCTGGGATGATGGGTCACCAAAACGGTACTTAAAACTAAGATTTTACATTTTAATTAACTAAATTCAACAGTAGGGAGATCATAGCCAAAAACACAATTTAAGCCAAATCATACTTCAACGACCTACATACTTGCTGTTCAAAGGCAAGAATATAAATTCTCTGGCAAATTAAGGCTAGGAACAGCATTTTTCTTAAGTTTTCTACCCATTCGGCTATTGTCAATCGGAAGAACCCCTAAAATAAGTTTACGAAGAGCGGATTACATTCTTTGTACGGCACAGAAGTAATAGGCTATAAGTTTATCAGTATTTTTGATGTAGCTAAATCCATGTGAATACAAGTTAGAGACAATAACTATCAATAATCAACAGTACCGGTGGAAAGAAGTCGTCTTCACATAAATGCAGACTGCACACTGTCATGTAACATGCAACACGTTTTCCAATTGACAGCGCCGAAGCCCATCTTTCTCTCTGAACTTTTTGTACAGGAAAGTAGTGAAGATATTTCGTAGCCGTTTTATACGATTTGCAACCGTATACAGAGCAGTACCTCCTCGAATTTGACAAATTTCTTTCTGTTTCCATCACGACGTCAATGCTTCACCATCTAAATAAATCTCACCAGTCACAATGTTACAGCTTCAACATTCTGCCGCGTGGCTGCGCCAACCAACTTTTCTGACGTCAATAGCCCTCAGACCAGAATTAAATACCTTGGCAGAGCCGGGAATCGAACCCGGACCTCCGGGGCGACAGGTAAGAATGCTAGCCGTTACACCACGAGGTGGTGCTGTATTCTTAAATAACAAGGTTTTGTGGTCTTCTGCTGATTCTCAGCTATCGTATCAGACACATTGCAGTGTTGAAGAACGTTGGTTGATCGTTTGTATAACAAATTACTTCGGTCGTTACGACTTGGAACGAAATAGCTTACAGTCGCGACGAGCATGTTAGGGAGGGAAGTGGGCTTTACCCATGACGGGAGTTGCTGGAATCCTCTTGTGATTCATTCAAATTCGATCAATGTTTACTGTTGGTATGAGTGTTTGGCAAGGAATTCCGATCGAGCTATCGCCTGGGTTAAAAAAAAAAACTAAGTGTAATGGACCCAGGAGGAATATCATCCGCTGTGCGATTGAATAATAACACCTCCGCGATTGTACGAGTATCTTGAGCGCCGTGCATAACCAAGGATTGCCCAGCTCATGGCCTACGGATTATGGGAACGCGTAGCCATCACAGTGGTATCCTCAGCCGCGTTGTCGTTTTAGGCCATGGGATGCTAGTTCCGTATCAGACAGGTGCTCAGTTGACCTCACGACGCCGAGTGCATCCCGTTCCAGCCCTCATGTCGGAACATAATTATCTTAGTTGGGATTCAGACCCCTTCTTCATGAGGTCGGCTATAATGATAATATTATATGCAACAGAACGGATGAGAAGATACTGCCAGAGAATCAAGGCAGATAAGGCAAAACATAATGTAAGGACTGTCAAGGAGGTCCATAGGAGGGGGGTGGGGGGGAGTGCGAGAAATCTAGCATGTTTATAACCCACCCGTCTGGCTTTACTGTTATGCGAGCTTCTTGTTTATTTGTTTAAATGCACTTTTTTTTTAAACAAATTGCTGATATTTAGGAAATTAGAGTGCAATTAGTCACTGCCGCAGGTTACTTGTTAGAGCCCCAATTGTATATACCACCCGCTCGGCTCTACTGTTATGCGGCCTTGACTCGACACAATTCTGGCAGGGGTTGTCGTCTTGTTCATTTTTTATTTATTTATTTATTTATTTATTTATAAACAGATCTCTTCTTTATCGTTTAGGCCTACAGGACCACGGGGCTCGTATTACTATTTTCAAGAAATTTATGATTTTTCCTGTACTATTGAGAAGATTTGGAAGATTTTAGTACAACCCGCACCTTCTAACTCCCTCGGGTTTAAGAGCTTGAGTTTTGTGAAACATACTACCTTAGCGTTTTTATATATAGGCTATGATGATGATGATGATGATGATTGTGAAAAGTTTGGAATCGGTTCCAGCCACAGAAATATCTACGAAGGCCGGAATAGCGTGGACAAAACAACAACGGAAGAAGGCCAGGGAACGCATGGAGGAGTACTGGGCACAGAAAACTCCGCTCGAGGAAAAATTAATAAAAATTGTGGCGTGATCCTTAGTGGTCAATTCGCTTATAATAATAATAAAAATACTTTCCGATAAGGCCTGCCATGGACCTAACGCCAATTTCAATTCTTCGCTCTTTAAAACTCAGCAATTTGTCTTTAAAACTCAGCAATTTGTCTATGTTTATGCCGTGTCTTGTTTGGGGTTTCGCCTAGGAACACCAAGCTGGCTCATCAGATGGCTCTTGGTGTCCGTGCCCGGACCCCCACAGGAGAAGACATGGTATAAACTTAGAAACATTGCTGAGACTTAATTAACTGGCCGTGAAAGCTTCACTTTGTTGTTTCTCTTCCGTTCTTCCCAATAGTTCTTAATTCTTAGACTATGCTGCTTCTTTCTGCCCTCAGACCATTTCGCCCCAGGTTTCCTTTCCACTCTTCCCTGGAATCTTTCCATACGTAACACCTTCTTTCGAAAAATCTCTGTCCACAGTATCTTCTTACTAAATCTTTCTTTACCTCTTAAATCGAGTTAGTCGTTGACCTTTTCTCCCAAAAGGTACTTGAATATTTGAATTATTATTATTATTATTATTATTACTACTACTACTACTACTACTACTACGGTATTTTCAGCGGTAGTGCACTCGCTAGACCGCAAGGCCATGTGACGGAACTATAGACGTAGACGAATGGGTTCAAACCATCCGTCGGTCGTCTTTGAAATGTATTATTATTACTATTACTACAAATGAAGGCTATCAGCTATTCGATCGTGTAGTGCACAAATAGTGCAATCCAATTATAGATGGAAGTTACGGAATTAAATGTCTGACCCCAGCGGGACTCGAATCTAGGAACTCCGGCATTACACCCTCGGTGCTTTGACCACTGAACTATAGAGGGAGACTATAATTCTCACATTGGCAAGTAATACGTCTGAGACGCTGGACTTCGCCAGACTATCAGTTTTTTATTTTATTGTCCAGAAAATACAATATATTATTATTATTATTGGCATATATTATTATTATTATTATTATTTAAGCATATTTTTATATTCGAAAGAAAAAAAGTTACAAAACAACTGAAGTAAAAGTTTATATTTAAATGTTAATAATTGCAGTCTGCTTGCACTATGAAACGAACTGTTGCGACTATCCTATAACTTCTGTTATGAAACATCGTACATTACTTAGACATTTTGTTTTCCAAAACTAGGACATACGTCATAGATACAGCTATAAGGAAAAGAATAGAGCGAAACAACTTATCCACATAGCAGGCTTTCTACTGATAAAGATATATGATGGATTTTAGCTGAAATGTATCTTTCTATTCGAGTACTATTCATGAGCAGACTCTTCTGAAGTCGCAAAATGGAACGCGACGCGCTTAATATCAGTGGAAGACCTAAAACTGCATTTCCCTATTTTAAAATCTAATTCTCGTGTGCGCAATTCAAAAGCTTTCAGTTTGTTCAAAGCTTTTTTTTTTATAGCTTGGTTACACAAGTTTTAGTGCTGGTTAATATTGAACCACCTCCAGTACTTTACTACCGACATGCAGTGCTTATGGTGTTCTTCGTTCTCAGGATATCGCTTTTAAGAGAACCGATAAAGTGGCATGTTTACTTGTGTCGTATTGTTGGAGGGGGATTTTTGTCACTGAATGGATGGGCGTAAGCTTCTAAGTAAAGCCCCCTGTCGTGATATCCCCAGGTGCAATAGTTGTACGGTATTTTACCATTCGTAGGTTGAGCCAGGGAGTATGTTACGCTTCTGTATTGTACAACTGAGAAAGGATATGATCCCGCTTCGAAATGTGCGCTGTTCTGCTGTAAGAAGCAGGTCCAGTTAGTGTATAGGCCAAACCATGTAAAACTCGATGCGTATAATGCTATACTTATTTATTTATTTATTTATTTATTTATCTATCTACAGTACGTACGGATATTGACTCTCATTACTAAAGCCAGTACACAAGAATGTAATCAAAATATAATATTAAAATAAGTAATAGGAAGAAGCCCTGGACAAGGGAGTCCCTGTATATATAGGCTTGTAAATAGACATCGCCGGCTTCGGTGGCGTAGTTGGTAGCATGCTGAGCCCCTATGCCCAAGATCGCAGGTTCATACCCGGCCAAAGACGTCCGATTTTTTAAGAGCGTTAAAAATCCTTCAGTATGCCTTCCTTCGGAGGGGGAGTAAAGCCGGCGGGTCCAAGTCATAGATTTATGGCACTAACGAAAATTGTGTGAAGCTAAATTTGAAGGTTAGATTTGATGTAACGCTGCATTTAGTTCCAACGTTCGTCGCCAGGTGCCGGTTGCGGTGCAAACTAGTTGCCAAGTTCACAGCTAGGTGTCGTTGACGATAAGATTTGGTAGCATCGTCTGTAGTCCTTACCTGAATTACAGATAACACACACCAATACGGCCATCACAATTAACACCGGTTATCAGATAGATTTTACACACACCCTAAGTACACGGGCTACATGACTGCGTTGCCGAAGCTCCTAAACTGAGGACCCAACCAACCAAATAGACATCGTGCGACAGAATGTTTCATGTTTCATATAGCCTAGTTCGTTAATAAGTTAAAAGGAGTACATTAACCCACGACAAAATTAATTCTTCCCCTCCCCCCTCCCCGCAACCGTCGTGAAAAATACTTTCGATCAAAATTTCAAAAATTCCATTATTTTGTCGGATTTAAGACTGTACTAGGCTAAATATAACCTCTTCAATGTTCGAAAGATCCCTAAAACCAATTTTTAAGGCCGGATATATTTTAACCACAGCGTTCTGCCAAGAAAAAGAAACCACATTGTTAAGACTGAGTTGCTGACAGATGCACTCCTGATATCATGTCAGGTAAGCTTGCTATGGTCCAGCGGATGATTGTATTTACTTAGTATTGTGGCTTGTTTAGTGTTGTGGCTTGTTTAGTGTTGTGAGCCGAAGGTTTGCACGTTCTATATTACATTGCTAGTACAGTACCGTACGTCAACTTCATGTTGTCTCTTCCATTTGCGCCTGGCTGCGGTCTGCCGTGAACTGGGACGGCAAAGTTTGTATCTCTTGTCTGTCAACCTGTTTCTCATTACCAGCAGAGGAAATGCAGATGAAACTACAGGCTCTTATTCGGCGGGGATTCCGCTCTTATGGTTCTATCTACACCCACCCATTATATTACACCGGCGGACAAAACAAATTGAGTCAATATAATTATATTTACTATTTGCATTGGAAAATGGAGAGGTGTAAAAAGTTTATCTAATTTGTTGCATGGCTTAGATCACCTTGTGGTGTAGAGGCCAGCGTTCTCGGCTGTCGCTCCGAGTCCGAATCCCGGCTCTGTAAAGAAATTTAATTATGGTGTGAGGGCTGGAACGGGGTACACTTGACCTCGGGAGACCAAACTGGGAAGAGGTGGCTTAGATTCCTAACTGAAGTTCACGGCCTCCTTCCCAATCGTCTGCTGAATTACAAATACAATACTACTAACACGGGTCATCAGACAAATTCCATTATATACACACACACACCCAAGTAGACTACACGGGTGTCACTGCGGAGGCCCGGGTTCGACCAAGAAATTTAATTCTTGTCTAAGGGCTGGACCGGGTGACACAACCTCGTTACGCAAAGCTGAGAAGAGGCGGTTTCGATTCCCACCTCAGCCATCCTGGAAGTGGTTTTCCGTGGTTTCCCACTTTTACTATAGGTGCGATTGCCGGGATGGTTCTTAGTGTCCGTCCACCAGCTTAAGGTCCGTGACAGGGATGCAATGAGTCAGCTGGAGACACCTGGACTCTGAGCGAACGACAATAGTGCCAACCTACTACTGACCCGTACGATTTCACAATTGAAACTAAACGAATGCAGCAGTGAGTAACCTTAGCGTGAATAACATCGGTGCTGAGTTGGTAATACCTGCAGCGGCACGTCTACTCAATCAACGCAGCTGGAATGTCTCTCCTCTTCCCTTCAGCCCCCTAAGACCATGAGCTGGTGGACAGACAGTACATTAAGGCCACGACCGCCTCCTTCCCATCCTAATCTAAATTACAAATACGCACATTAATATAGCCATCACAATACCACAGGTTAGGAGAATTAGAATTAACATCCATTGCGGTCCGTATTGAGGATGATGATGATGATGATGATGAGCAGCGACCACACACGCATTAGATCGCGCCACGCAACCAAGCATAAATCCCTAGTCTATTTGGCAACGGCGGTACCGTCTTTTCATTTTATCGCCGGTCATCAAACACATCATTGTTATTACAACGATACTGTCTTCTACAAGAAGGTGTGGGTTTCTTATCAAGGTCGCAAAGTTTCTCTCCTCACGCTAGACGTGCTTACAATAGGAGAGATATCCATAACGTTCCAGGATTTCTACAGGGATGTTATTTCCACCCAATCATGAATGTAACAAGTTCCTATAATCAACAAGATAGGACATCACACGATCTCAATTGGGACAATCGGCGCAGAGTTGAATGTGTTTTACTGCATGAACAGCAGCCTGTAGTGTACATTTTAATCTGTAGTTGTTTTTATTAATATTTCTTTTTAGGTAACTTTTTAAAGCATGACAGGGTATTTTAATGCGTGTGTAATTGTACAATGTTTCTGAGGTCAAATGAAGTGTTGGTCCAATTGGCCCAGTACACTGAAGGAAACTAGTAATTCTATCAAACATCAATTAATGGAGGAAATTATGCTTGTTTTTAATATAATTATGTGTTATTTAAAATTATGATTACCTGATGACAATGTTCACGTCTGTATTGGAAGGCTGAAGTAGGCTTGATTTAGACCCGAAACATGTCCCTAAATTAATTAAAGTTTTTTGTGTTATCCAAACCCTTTTCGTATTGGTTGGGCGGAAAATTAACAGTACCCTTTGCAAAG
This sequence comes from Meconema thalassinum, assembly GCA_946902985.2. Lineage (NCBI taxonomy): Eukaryota > Metazoa > Arthropoda > Insecta > Orthoptera > Tettigoniidae > Meconema > Meconema thalassinum. Next base: position 76,966,704 of record OX336401.1, on the reverse strand, counting down.
TAACACATGCTATCAGATAAACACACACACACACCCAAGTACACGGTACTAAATGACTACAATGTCCAAGCCCTTCAAATACAACATATTTTCTTAAATAAGCATGTCTATAGGGAACTAGAACAACAATTCTGTAAGCACCGTCAGGCCGTTTATGGACACAATCGGCTACGCTGCGCCCTTATCGCTAAGCGACTGCGTATTAATTTCAGAGAGTGCATTCTATAGAATTTGGTTCACGCCCGTAATGTGTGTGTGTTGGAAATCTGATGAGTTTACTGACTAAAGAGAACTGTCGAAACTTGATTTATATCCTCGGGAGATCCACCAAGACGGTTAGTTAAAGGAGGCCTTTATGACGGTTCTAAATTACGGCGTCGTTAAAAACTGTAGAGTTGTGGTAATGATTTTGTTGTACAAAACCAGTTCTTTGATTTTATAAAGTGAAGTCGGTGGGATATACTGACATACTGCAGTCGTGAATGTACAAATGTGTATAGTCCTCTCACTTTCCTCATTAACGTCCGGCTCGATTTTAAAAGCTAGCTGAGCGGCCATGTTTGCATTCCATGTCTGCATGGAGCAGCCAGGGCTTTTCCAGTTCAAGGCAAAGCGTTGTCAACTGTCCATCGTAGCCACTGAGAGCAAGCAGCAAGACTGGTCAGAACTGCGTTCAACACTGGAGGCCTGACAAGCGAGCCGGCAGCCAGGACTGGACTCTGTGAACTCGATGCGATGATTAGCGTAATATGTGGACGGCCCCCAATGAAATGCATTCTGCTACCAGCCTGAATAAGGCGACATTTTACAGCCGAAATCTCTGTTCGAAACATTACCAGCCAAAAGTTCTATTTTTTTATATGCCCGGAGTCTTAATACCGGCAATGACGTACACTTCGGTTGTTAATTTCCCACCATCTGAAGTAGCGTTGCTTTCCACTAGTTACTGGCCAGAAGAATCATCATGACAAAGTAAGAACGAATTAGGGTGGCCCTTTCCGGATTGATATTTGAATGGGCTGAATGCATTTGCTCCTTGGTTTTTCACACGATTTGGTGTTCTTTTAATCTTAGGAAACTGTTGCAGCTTGTTATATCATCACAACCTGGGACATTTTTTTCCACAGTGTAAGCCTTATACTTACTTCGAATGCTTTTGGCGTGCGGACGTATTAGAATATTCGCAAATTTCACGCGTTGCACTCTCGATTTCGTGATTAAAACTGTTTTACGATGGAAGTTACATGTCGCTGGTATGAAACGATCATTCAGAACTACAGTAGTGTGTGTAGACTACTCCAGTTGGGTAGGATTAGGATTTTCACTGTGAAAGTGGTGCGTCAGTTCAATAATTCTGGGAACTATGTCACCTTGAAGCTGTTAATTTGGTAAATTGCTGACAGGAAATCTCAGAGTATGAGATAAGATCGTGGATGTGTGACTACCCAGTGCACGCACTCACGCACGCAGGTTAGCACACTGGTGCGTACGTTGAGAGAGCATGGCTGCCATGGTGGAGCGTGGTTGGCTCCCAGTCGTATTGATCCAACGGACCGGGCGCGGAGTACATCCAAGTAAAAATAGTTCCGCTCCCCTCCCCCCTCACCGTTCGCCGTTAATCCGAATCAGCTGTTTTTATCGGCTTTGTCTCGGATGCCTGCAAGAGCCCTGATTTCACCTTCACCTCTGTATCCTAGTCGAGGTGATGATACGATTAGGGAAGTAGGTTAGCCAGCCAATTCCATTTATTTCCTGGGATGATGCGACGGAAATAACCTGTGTATTTACTCGGCTTACAACTGGAAATGACCAACTAGCGTAGCCGAGTGCGCGCTCCATACCTGGAGTAGTTCGAATCCCGGAAGATAATGGTAGTCCAGACTGATTTTTCCACACACAATCTAGTTAAAATGGGATTAATAGGATTTATTTAATTTAAAGTTTCGGTCCCTTATAACAATTCAATGACTTGTGGCCTCCTCAGAGGACTGGTGCAAGTCTTGGGAGATGACGTCTGTGAATGTCCTTCCTAGTTCCCGAACAAGAAGAATTGTTGAGGGGCTTTGCAACATCGTGGCCATGTAGCCCCGTGGACTTGGGTGTAATATTTCCAATAACCTGTATCATTGTGATGGCTGTGTGGGTTTGTAATTGGGGTTATAATTTTGGACCTTAATTTAGGTAACATTTTGCCTGAAGTAAAAGTGGGAGAAATCACGGAAAATCACTTCCAGAATGGCTGAGGAGAGATTGGAACCCACCTCTTCTCTGTTGTGATGAGTACTCCGTTCCAGCCCTCAGACCAGAATTACATTTCTTTACAGCCAGAAATCGAACCTGGAACTCCGCGATGATTGTCAAGAATGCTGGTCACTACGACGCACGACGCGGACACCAGAGGAATTAACCGCTCGAAGTTACGAAGTGGAATCTCACGACCCGACCAGAAGTCTGTCGAGCTGACCATTTAGTCACACAGCCTCGCATCCTAAACTATGTCCGCCTCGTTGGCTATCACCGCGGAGGACCGGGTTCTGGCTCTGCCAAGAAATACAATTCTGGTCTGAGGACTGGAACAGGATACACTCAAGCCTCGTGAGGCAAAACTGAGAGGAGGTGGGTTCGATTCCTACCTCAGCCATCCTGGAAGTCGTTTTCCGTAGTTTCCCCACTTCTACTCCAGGCAGGATACTAGGCCTACCTAACTTAAATCCACGGCTGCTTCCTACCCAAATCCTAGCTCAATTACAAATACACACACTGTTATTGGTTTTAGCTTCTTTTTAACTACTGCGACTTTGAGAGACACCGATAGCATTATTATTATTAGGTCTATTATTATTAGTCTATATACTAGAGACGCCGGGGTGCCGGAATTTTTCCGCGAAGAGGATCTTTTGCGTGCCATTAAATCTACTGACACGACTCCCTCGCATTTGTGCACCCTTAAATGCGAACTGACCGCCAGGATTCGATCCTGCAACCTTGGGAACAGCAGGCAAGAACGATACCGCTGAGCCACGCAGCCAGTCACTCTCAGACCTTAACTGTATACAACACATTTTATTAAATCTCACAGAAACCTGAATGAGGACAGCTAACCAAAACGGGCAGTTGTGTGTAAATTGCGCAGTCGATATCATTGCAAATGACAAGCGTTTGTGGGTCATCGTCTCGCCCCAATGACAAAAGCATCGGTCTGTTAAATTGGAGACACGAAGGAATAAGTTTTTAGTACTTAATTTACGAGTACATTTTTTAGTTTTTGATCATAAATTTGTGTCCATCACATGGATATTAACGGTTTGATTTCCGACGAAATGTTCGATATGTGGTGATTGGTCACATGCGCACACATCATTGTTTTCGAAGTTAAACTAATTATGGCCTTGCATTATGTTTGAACCTGGCTGTTGCGTTGCTGTCGGATGAACCAACTTACAATGACCTCAGTCCGAGATCGGAAAAGTTTCTTACGTACACTAATACAGTCACCATAGAAACCCAGGTTATGAGACAAATTCAGCACACACCTAAATACAAGGGGTTGATATCATTATGTTCAAAGTCCCCAAAATGAATCAACAACAAACAACATTTTGAGGACGTGATTGACACAATGGTCAAGCTACTTGTCTCACCAAATCGATTTCCGATTAATGTATGTGAGATTTTCGAAGTGAAAAGTGGTTCGGATTCTACGTATAAAGTAGCTCATGATTTCGAGATTAACGCCTTCCTTCGCTGCATTGTACATGATGATGATGATGATGATGATTGCTGTTTTATGGGGCATAACATCTAGGTGATTGGCTCCTAATGATATGGATGAAAATGAAAACTACTTACCGGTACTACAACTGCTACCTAATGACTTATTTCTAACATTAAAGTAAATGGTGCCAAGAAATTTAATTATGGTTTGAGAGTCGGAATGAGATACACTCTCAGCCTTGTGAGGGGGGGGGGGGGGGGGGGAGGTGGTTTAGACTCCACCATAGTCACTTCCAAGAAGAGATTTTCCGTAGTTTCCCAATTCTACTCCATGCGAATGCCGAGATAGTAGTCTAACTTAAGGTCACGACGACCGCCTCCTTCCCATTCCTTACCTGAATTACACACACATTCTACTACAACCATAACAATTACACAGGTTATAAGAAAAATTCCTTTCACACACACCCATGAAGGCATTTTGAGAGAGTCGGTGGCTAGCTGACCCAATGCCCAGTAAACTAGAGCGATCAAGGGAACTACTCGCGTGTGGCAGAGCTCTTTCCAGTCACGGAGGGAGTCCGTCATTTTGTGTAGGCTAAGGATAGGTCATGCAAGATCCACCCACTCGTACCTAATGAGAAGGGAAGACCCTCCACTTTGTACCTGTAGAGCCGTATTCAGTGTCCCACATTTTAACCGAGTGTGTGGATCTTGCTGACTTACGAAGAAACCTTGTCTTGCAGATGACACTCAGTTAGTTATTGTTGTTTTAAGGGGCGGAACTACGAGGTCATCTGACCCTAGGATGACACTGAAACTTATATTAGTCGATGACGTGGTGACTGCTGATGTCGTCATCCGCTTTATAAGTGAGAGTGCGTTAGGGCCAGCAATCTAAATTTTCCTGTGCACATTGACTCAAAGACTTGCTGTTTTTTTAATTTCTGAATTTTTGTTTTTCCGTAATTTTTGTTTGTTCTTTCTTCTTGTTCCGTATAGGCAAACTACAGACCACGATATTCAACTATTTTGCTTGGAGTGGGTCTTGATGTTTGCCCAGTATTCACGCATCCTCCGACTGTGTTGTTCTTTTCTCTCCTTTGTTCAGAGGGCACCTGTCTTCTTCCTTGTTTTTTCCTGGAACTTGATTTGCTTTAATTTATTTATTTATTATGATAATTATATAATTATTAGTTTTAATTAATTTTTTGTTGTATTAATTCTCGATCTTTTCATTATTTAAATGCCCACCTCTAAATTCGTATTTCCATTCTAAATTCGTATACTTCAATCTGTGTTAAGAGGGACAGATTACCTCGTAGTTCCGTCCCTTAAAATCCCAATACATAAATAACACATTCAAGTACACGGGGCTACGAATTCAAGCCCCTCAAATGAAACTCTTTCAACCACATGAGAATGAGGATTCCCATATTATAAACTTGACAATATTATTGTGAGCACAGTGGGTGGCTATCCTATAGACAAGGTGTCTCTACGAGGAGTGAATGAGCTCGCAGTAATAATGGTTTATATTTAGTGTGCGTGTGCCTCAAACTCACGCCAACTCTTGTATGAATCGCGCAAGCTGTTGGATGTTGTTGCGTGGGTGGGGCTATGTCCTCGGTTCTTGTCACTATGTTCTGCTTTGTACTGTGGCAATGAACCTCGGACGCACATGCATTTGCTCTTGACCCTTAGCCAATCGTGACGTATTCTTAGGGTACTGCCGGAGTCTTCTGCCTAAAGCACTAAAGAGCACGCTATTTTTTTCTATTGGCCGAGATATTGCTACCAATATAGATTTTATTTTTATTTATCAGACATCGACACCTGCCTTACACCTAAGGTGACAATGGATGTCCAGGATTACAAACCAAGGATAACAGAATATACACTGCCGGAAAAAAAGCGTACGGTAACACTTTTGATATTTTTAAACAATGATCACAATTATGTTTACTTGTATAATTTTGATGCTTAAATTACTAAGAAGATAAACAGCAACTTCATTTTAAGGGAAAGATCATTTTTCATGTAAAAGTTCACTTTCAGATGAATATAATTGAAGTTCTTTCATTTTTGGCAAATTTTCATGAACAGACGTCACTACGTTTTTTGTGCTTAAACCAAAAACACTAACTTACAGTAGCGCGCAGTTCGCTACTCGTGTGGGGGTCCGGGCGGGACACCAAGAGTCCGGTGATGAGCCAGTTTGGTGTCCTAGGCGAAACCCCACACAAGACACGGCTCAAACTTAGAAAAATTGCTGAGTTCCAAGACAATTCGTTTGGTGTTGAGTCCATCTAAGACTCGGAGATGGGGAGATAAATGTTGTCGACAAATTCCAAAATTTAGGCAGTATTCTTTCCTCGGACAATACCATACGTCAAGAGATTAACAACAGAAGACTTGGAGATGGGGAGATAAATGTTGTCAACAATTTCCAAAATTTAGGTAGTATTCTTTCCTCGGACAATACCATACATCAAGAGATTAACAACAGAATACAGAAAGCTTCCAATTTCTATCAGGCAGTGCGTCAGCTACTTTTTGGACGAAACATTTCCACAAGCTTCCAAGATTAGCTTGTTCAAGATATACCTAATACCTATAGTAACGTAGACTATGGACTGGAAGCAGCAACCCTCACTGGACCAACAAACAGTCGTCTCCAGGCAACAGAAATGAAGTTCCTACGTTCTTGTCATCGAAAATCGATAAAATAAGGAATGAGGGTGTTCGACAACAACCGGGATTGGAAAGGAGCGTGCTGAGACACTCGAACTCAAGAGATTGACAAGGTATGGCCACATGAAGAAGATGGCTCCCCACAGGATACCCACGAGTGTACTTTGGCCAGTGTCCCTGGGAAGAGACCAAGAGGAAGACCTCGCGATGTGTGGGAGAAGCAAATTTATAAGGACTTTTTTTGGTAGCTTCTTTATTACAGTTATAGTCATTCATAATAACGTTCAGGTTCCACAGTCCATTTCCATCCGCATTATCGGGTTGTCCTGGAGCCCACTTTACGAAACGCTTGGCTAAAGGCTCACCGTAAATGGTGTAGAACAGCCCCTCGGTCACCATATCGGTGAACCCGGCCCAGACTACACGAGCCTTATGAGCTTTCATGATGGCTAGAACAATGCTTAACTCCTCTTCTGAATCTATGGTCACGAGAAGTCCATCGTTATTTTCACATGCCTGCCTAGCAACATGCCATGTTTTACGAGTATCATGATATCGGTAATATCCTCCATTACAACACCTGACATAGCCCTCGAATTCACACTGTGGGAATGTTTGAGGATCACTCGGTCGTGGTGATTTCACCGGGGGAGCTATAGGGTTACTCCATCGTGTTGATGATGCCACCGTGACAATCAGCGAGAGAAGTAGAAAGAAGGCTACACTGCTCTTGAACGTGTATTTCGCTTCAGCTTTTCTATGGTTACTTAACGCAATGAAATTTTCGCTACTCATGTTTATATAAAAAATATAAGTCATATACAAATAGAAAGATACAAAATAAAAGACTAAAATTATATGTAAATCTCCCCTGAAATAAAGGACAATTTTTTAATAATGTGATACTTTGAAGCTAGAGAGAACAACTGGCATCAAATACAGGAACAACAGTTGTGCATGGACAGGACAAATTGGCCTACATGAGTCTGCGAGAGCTAGCATCAGTAGTTACGTTGGCAGCACTACTGTAGGTTGTATATAAAAAAAAACACAGTATAATTTGTACTGACCACAGCCATTCATAACTGATGCTGGAAGTGCTGATGACACTTACGCTCGCTTATTGCAATACACACTGACGATTTAGACAGCCTACAGCCCACACGTGTGGGATTCACCCTGTCAAGGACACCGTGCTGCCAACTAAACTGCTAATGTTAGCTCTCGCAGTCACTGCGGAGAACATTTCCTGGCGCCCTGTATAACCGCACCCGGCTTGCTGGAGTGAAGAAATTATGATTATGATGATGATGATGAACAGGAACTGCTACTTTTATAAAGTAACTTACCCAGCCCTGGTAGGAACATCACCACAGCGCCAGTCTAGTTACGAACCCAAGGGGGTTGGACCAATTCCATTTTCTCCATTGTTGGAAGCTGAATGCACAAACTATGTCTGACCATTCATGTGTGATTTGTGAATTAATTAGCCAATATATTTTACAAAAAACCTCTATGGTAATAACGGGAAATAGCCAGTTAGTCATTAAACGATGGTCGCACTTTGTGATATTACTGCAGCTGTTTCAATCAGCATAATCCAAATACAACTATTAAAGTTGTGTGCTGTAAGCGATTAAAACATGAATTACGTCAGCAGTGTAAACTTTTTAAAACATGTGTGTGTTGGCAAACAAAAACAATTTGTGTGTAGTGGGCATTTTTATTAAAATGAATGAATGTTTTGTTATTGATTTAAATAGTTGCAGGCTAGAGACAGCCTTTGGGGGCTCAGAGATAAAGGGACCTGGATGGCAGCAGACAAAACAAAGGGCCCCTGAGATTAGATAGATTTTGTATGTAATGATTTCTACCTGGTTTGTCTATAACCGACCAGCTGGTCTGAGGACTGGAACGGGGTCAACTCAACCTCGTGAGGCCAAACTGAGAAGAGGAGGGTTCGTCATTTCTACTCCAAGCAAATGCCGGGATGGTTCCTAACGTAGGTCATGACCGCCTCCTTCCCCAATCTTAACCTGAATTACAAATACACTAATTCAGCCATCACAATAACACAGTACCACACACACATATGGGGCTACATGGCCACGATGTCGCAAAGCCCCTAAAATCAATCTATAAATAGCTACATACAGGGTGTTCGCAGCAAGCCCTTCTTTGTGCTGTAAGTCGTTTATTTTTCAAGATATTTTAATTTTGACACTTGCTTTGGAAAGTACATTTCAAGCTTTAAAACTTTTGTTTCGTTGGTTTTTGTGTGAAGTTCGCGTATAACGCGCAAATCAACTTTCTGTGGCACGGTTTTGGCACTTTTTTTTTGCCCAAATCGGTTTTTTGACATCACCTATCGAAAGAGTGACATTGAATTAGTCGAATTAGCCACCAAAATATCAGTTTTTGCCCAAATCAAATTGTGTTCAGATTTTCGTCCGCTTATAGCGGACAGGGCGCAAAGGCCCGCTTGGTTCGACCGGGCCGGGCAGAGGCAGGTCGCATGCTATAAGCGGACGAAAATCTAAATACAAACTCGCATTTTGCGAGTTTGATTTCGGCAAAAACTGATTTTGGTGGCTTATTCGACTAATTCGATGTCGCTCTTTCGATAGGCGATGTCAAAAAAATGATTTGGGTAAAAAAGTGCCAAAACCATGCCACAAAAAGTTGATTTGCGCGTTATGCGCGAGCTTCACACACATACCAACGAAACAAAGTTTTAGAGCTTGAAAAGTACTTTACAAAGCAAGTGTCAAAATTAAAATATCTTAAAAAGCAAACCAGTTACAGCACAAAGTAGGGCTTGCTGTGAACACCCTGTATAACCGACCTTCTTTTCCAATTCATTCTCTTTCGACCTCGACAGGATTCCGATGTACAGTGCAGTGAGATCCTTCTCTATAGAACGGAACCTCGCAGGCGCCGTGTGGCAAGCCACTGTCGCTAATAGCACCGTAAAGCCCAACTAGTTTAACACATTTACACTTTTTAACGTATTTAGTAATCATTGCTTACATGAATTTCTGAGTGGTTACTAGAAAAGCTGTCCTTCATTTTCTAAACACGCATTGCCCCAACGTAGGAAGTTTTGGTACACTTGCTGTAATTCATCCTCACTGATATTTCGTATCGGTGGAGTTATTTCGTTCTCGAGAGCCTCCAGAGTATGCGGATTGTTTCTGTTCCCCCTCAAGGAAAAAATGTACGGCGCTGATATTTACGAACACATTTACTGTAAGTCTTCTTCTTGAGAAGATAAAATTCTATGTTTTCTTCTATACCTAACCATGTTCACGGGATTCGAGATAGGCTACAGTATTTCACAAGTCTTCACTCTCTCAACGTATGCATCTTGCCAGCTCCGTATGTAATAAATGCTATGGTCCACCTCGTTGCGTAGTGGCTAGCAGTCTTGGCTGTCACCAAGGAGCCTCTGGTTAAATTCCCGGCTCTGCCAAGAAATTTAATTCTGTTCAGAGGGCTGGAACAGAGTCCACTCAGCCTCGTGAGGCCATCCTGGAAGGTGTTTTCCGTCGTTTCCCCACTTCTACTCCAGGCAAATATCGGGTTGGATCCTTCCCAATCCTTTCCCCAATTTACAAATACACAACACTAGTACAGCTATCACAACACACTACACACACCCAAATACATGGGGGCTATATGACCACGATGTCGCAGACCCTAAAATAAGCAACAACATTTCACGATCTTGACAGACAGCGGTAGCTACGCCCGCTAAAGTGCAGCGCTGGGCCATGGGGCCAATTTCTCTGCGGACTCAGTAGACGTGGATTCGAGCCCCACCGCCGGTCGTCCTTATTGTTTTCCGTGGTGTCCCATTTTCAACTCTACTTTCAGGCAAATGTTGGGACGGTACCTTCTGACAGGCCACGGCTGCTTCCTTCCACATCCTTGCCTAGTTTTAATCATCTCCATTTATTTCATTTCTCATTAACTCCTCTCATGAGGTTGGCATCAGGAAAGGCATCCGGCCGTAAAAACAATCCGCCACATAGAATTTCATCACATTTCATTCCCGACCCCGTTGGAAACTGGAACAACAAGGGGTCGACATACATACAACATATCAAGATCTTCAAACGCAGTGCTATGCTATGCAGTGACGGCTGGCTCAGAAAATCAGTTGTGCTGTAATCCATCCCCCTCCAAAGAATAAAAATATTTTTATGGGAACACTCACTCACTTGTCAGTAACACTTAAGAGGCTCTTCACTGAGTTTACCATACTGAACAAACTATAGTTCATCGATTTACAAAATGTGGCTATAGGATAGGCAAGTTGGGAGTGTTCAGAGACCTTCTGGCGAGAACAGCTGATGGCTTCCTCTATTTTTCCATCGTTTGCTTTGAGCGATTTCCTCTAAAATTCTAGAAGGAGCCACCTCCTACGTTCTCATTTCGTGTGACCAGTTCTGTCGCTGTGTGCTCGAACGAAGAAATGCCGTGATGTCTTGGCCTGTGACCTTGGCTGTTCCAACAGCACGACGGAAAGGGTGGGCACGCATGCGCAAAAGACAGAGTTCATGTTTTGTGGCAATAAACGTAGAAATTCTCGTTGAGCTGCAATCTACGCAGCCAGTGCCCGACGAGGAATGGAGTGCACGACTACAGTAGATACCTCGTGAGGGGAATTGACATATTTCCAATTATTTTACTGACATCTTTTTAATGCACTGTATTTGATTGTAGATAATATTACTAAAGTAATTAATTTTCAAATAAAGCAATGTGCTGCAGAACCTCAGCACATAAGATGCAGCCGCCCCTGATGCTATGCTATGCTGTGTATAGTAATACTTAACTAATCTAGCTATCAGAATTTGATCGCGTTAAATTTTGCAGCTGTGCGCGGCTCGACGACAAAGAATTGGTACAGCGTGGCGTGTCAGTGGTGAAATGTCAGCTCTTGTTTACCTTGCCACCCGCTGAACACTTTGTTGTAATTACGCTCCATAAATCAGCCGGCACACACACACTCGCTGCGCTGATCGAACGCGGCCTCTCTCACTGGCTGACTGACAAGCTGGCAATATCTACATATTGATTCTGTGTTCCCGGCCATTTCCTGGTTTTATCAAATATCCTTTCACAAGACGCCAGTTCATAGGATCAGGCTATCTCCGGACTCGTGAAGACCAGTGGGGATTTGAAGATTACACCTTGTAATAGCCCACGGCTGCTTCTTTCCAACTCTTTTTCATATCTATACATAGAGCCCTACGCGGATAAACAAAACTTGATCCGTAACCGACCCGCATCCGTACGACTGTTATCCGCATCCGCACGACTGTTATCCACATCCGGCCCGCATCCGCACGTTTGTTATCCGAAGCCGCTACCATTACAATAATATTGCTGCCACAGTGTGTGAGTGGTCAACGTGTCGGTCTACTAACCCCAAGCTTGCAGGTTCGCTCCTGGCCGTGGTAAGTGATTTTTTGAAAGGCGGCAAAAATTACGACACCATGTCATACGATGTTGGCATGTCAAAGAACCCATTTGAATTCGGTAGGCCGTATTCATAATGCAAAATTAATCTCGGGAGTTTCCGCCAACACAAAGTTCCTCATTTCTCTACCAGAAAGCGCTTTAGTGTTCATGGAGCTTGGATATATAACCTCCTTGACTTTCACAGTGCTTCAAGGAACAACGAAATTCGACATTCAAGCTACCCTTTGGGTGTCAAGTAACAAAGCTTGCACCCGGCACCGAGGCCATACGATATTATTATTATTATTATTAGTATTACAATAATATTTTAATTTATTAGCTAAAGCATAAAACATTAAAGCAACACATTTAGACATTTTAGGTGAATGTTTAGAGTGAATGTTATATGGCCATAATTGCAACCCTTTTCAGTTCGGAGTGTTAATTATGCTTAATGACCTAGCCTAATGTGAATGAGATTATCTTAATCATCTTACATTTATCATGGAAGAAATACAGGGTCTTTCACTCCAAGTGCGTCTGGCAGCGCGGCGCGTAGAGGCAGCTCGCTGAGCTTAGGGTCGAGTGTCCGAAGCATCAATCCAACAGCACTTCCTTATCTTAATTATGACATATGCTGTGACAGCAGCGCGCTGCGATATGCTCGTCTGACCTTTATAGCTGCACGTTCTACCTAGAGCGCTGGGCCGGCCGCACTTTGAGTGAAAGACCCTGTATAAAGGAAAATAATGTCATAAACAATCGGGTCTTTGTAAATGATATTCAACAAGTTCAACAACAACGGACTTCAATTGCAGACGAATGGGCACTTTTGAAGAATGAAATAACAAAATCCGCAGAAGAAAACATTGGTAGGAAAGAAAGAATAGGTAGAAAACCGTGGATCACTCAGGATATACTAGAATTGATGGATGAAGGGCGGAAACACAAGAATCTAAGAGATGAAAAGGGAAAGCAGAATACAGACGTCTGAGAAATGAGGTTAACAAGAAGTGCAAGGAAGCGAAAGAAGAATGGTTGAAAGAGAAATGTGCAGGTATAGAAAATTGTCTGAAATTAGGAAAAGTAGACACAGCTTATCGAAGGATTAAGAATACATTTGGGGAAAAGAAGATTAAGTGCTGTAATATTAAGGACACAAATGGAAAGCCTCTAACAGATAGGGAAGAAAAGGTTGAGAGATGGAAAGCTTACATAGAGAGTTTGTATAAGGGAAAGGAGATTGAGAATCATGTAATGGAAAGGGAGGAGGAAATTGATGAGGATGCAAAAGGAGATTTAATATTGAGATCAGAATTTGACAGAGCATTAGAGGACTTAGGCAGGAACAAAGCACCAGGCATAGATGATATACCGATTGAGTTGCTACGCTGCATAGGAGATGAAGGTCTGATCAGGTTATTTCACTTGGTGTGTAGGATTTATGAGACAGGTGAGGTACCCCCTGATTTCAAGAAGAATGTTATCATCCCTGTACCAAAGAAAGTGGGAGCTGACAGATGTGAAGATTACCGTACAATCAGCTTGATTACTCATGCTTCAAAGATCCTGTCTAGAATAATTTACAAGAGGATTGAAAGCCAGATAGAAACGGAGTTGGGTGAAGATCAGTTTGGTTTCAGGAGAAATGTAGGAACAAGGGAAGCTGTACTAAGTCTTAGGCTGATTTTGGAAGGTAGAATAAGGAAAGGTAAGAGAACGTTCATGGCATTTGTAGACTTAGAAAAGGCTTTTGATAACTTTGATTGGACTAAATTGTTTGACATTTTGAAATCTATTGGAATAAAGTACAGGGATATGAGGGTGATACACAATCTATACAGAAACCAGACAGCAGTCATTCGAGCTGAAGGACATGAGATAAAAGCTGGTATTCAGAAAGGTGTAAGGCAAGGCTGCAACTTATCACCCATACTTTTCAATCTTTACATTGAACAAGCAATGAAGGAAATTGGAGAAAAATTTAAAGTGGGAGTGAAGATTCAAGGAGAAATAATTTCAACTCTGAGATTTGCTGATGACATAGTCATCTTGGCAGACACGCCTGAGGATTTGAATCAGTTTTTGAATGGTATGGACTCCGTCTTACAGAATGAATACATGATGAAAATTAATAAATGTAAAACAAAAATACTGGAATGCAGCCGAAATAAATCAGAAACTTCTATGGAGATCAAATTGGCAGGTGAAAAGCTGAAGGAAGTTGGAGACTTCTGTTACTTAGGAAGCAGAATAACCAGTGATGGACGAAGCAAAGAGGATATAAAAAGTAGGTTGGCTCAGGCAAGGAAAGCCTTCCTACAAAAAAGGAATCTGTTGACATCGAATATAGATTTAGGTATTAGGAAGTCATTTTTGAAAGCCTTTGTCTGGAGCGTGGCGCTCTATGGAAGTGAAACTTGGACTATTGGTGCAGCAGAAAAGAGGAGAATTGAAGCATTTGAAATGTGGTGTTACAGGAGAATGATGAAGATCAGATGGGTAGATAGGGTTACAAACGAAGAGGTATTAAGGCGAGTGGGAGAGGAGAGATGTTTCTGGCGACTGCTAATGAAGAGAAGAGATAGGTTGGTAGGACACATACTAAGACACCCAGGAATAGCAAGCTTAGTTATGGAAGGAAGGGTCGAGGACCCGAACTGTAGGGGTAGACCAAGGTTAGAATATGTTAAGCCGATTGCCTCGGATGTAGGGTGTGGTAGCTATGTAGAGATGAAACTATTAGCTCAGGACAGGGAGGCATGGAGAGCTGCATCAAACCAGTCAAAAGACTGAAGACTCAAACAAACAACAGATAGTATTCTATAAACTATCCGCAAATTAACTCCAAACATTATCCGCTATCCGCACAGCCATGCAAACTATATCCGCACGGCGAAAAAAAATTCGGGTATCCGTGGGTTTTTCCGTGGATATCGGCATCCGCGCAGGACTTTATCTATAGGCTATATATAATACCATAAGATGTATGATTCACAAAACTCAAGCTCCTAAACCAGAGGTAGAAGGTGTGGTTCGTACCAAAATCTTCCAAATCGTCTCTATAGTACAGGAAAAATCTTGCATTTCTTGAAAAGTCGACGGAAATGTGTTTGTTTTTATTAAGTGCTTTTAAGCAAACAAACGAGACGATAGTCCCTGACAGAACTGTGTCTCGTACAGCCGCATAGCACTAGAGCCGGTCGGGTAGTCTGTACACGTGGGGCGCACGCAACCCAGTGTGCAACCAGCAGCAGTGATGAATTGCTCTCTGATTTCATAAATATCGACAATTTGTTTAAACAGTGCGTTTAAACAAATAACTGCCTGATGGTGATTTAAAGGCTTTGCGACATCATGTAGTCCCGTGTACTTAGGTGTGTGTAGAATTTGTCTGATAACCTGTGTCAAAATGTTATGTCTGTGTATTAGTAATTGAGGTAGGATTTTGGTAGAAAGTGACCGTGGCTGTAAGTTATGTACCATCCCGGCATTTGCCTGGACCACTTCCACAATGGTTGAGGTAGGAATTGCACCTGCCTCTCCTCAGTTTTGCCTCACGAGGATGACTCTACCCTGTTCCAGGCGACTTCGGTGGCGTAGTTGGTAGCATGCTGAGCTTCTATGCCAAAGATCGCGGGTTCAAACCCGACCGAAGTCGTCGGACTTTTTAAGAACTTTAAAAATCCCTCAGTATGCCTTCCTTCGGAGGGGAAGTAAAGCCGGCGGGCCCATGTCATAGATTCATGGCATGCAAAAGAATCTTCCACGAACTACAATTGTGTGAAGCTAAATTTGTAGGTTAGATTTCATTACGCTCTATAAGTTCCAACGTTCGCAGCCAGGTGCCGGTTGCGGTGGCATCTAGTAGCCAAGTTCACAGCTAGGTGTTGTTGAAGGTAGCATCTGGTTTCAAAAGTACGAACTACTTGAAATTGATAGTTTGCAGTCCTTACCTGAATTACAGATAGCACACTAATACAGTCATCACAATTAACACCGGTTATCAGACAGATTCTACACACATCCAAAGTACACGAGGCTACATGTCCGCGTTGTTGCAGCCCCTAAACTGAGGAACCAAACAACCAACCCTGTTCCTGCCCTCAGTCCAGAATTAAACTTCTTGGTATAGCACAAGTACGACAGTAAAAATGTTAGAATTTCTGGTTGGCTAATTTCTGAAGAAGAAAAAAAATAGTCTGTATCAAATGCGTACAGTTTTTTTTAAAATCGACAAATGAAATTCTTTTTAAGTAAGTTTAATTATACCTATTACTATAACTCCAGAAAGTTTCATATCAATCATGAGCTGCACTGCATGGGGCTTTTTACAAGAAGCAGAGTACTGTAAATATGAAAGTTGAGAGAAAGGCATGTAACGTTTTGAATGTACATAATACACTTCAGAATTGTCGTACTCTGTATGTGACCCCTTCAGACTACTGCTTTTCCAGTGCTATATTCTGCCATTTATGGACTATTGTTTTTTCTCATTTCTTTCTTTCTTTCTTTCTTTCTTTCTTCATCCCTTCGGCTGTTTTGTTTACTCTGGATGCAACGTTGGTTATCCTGCTGCTTGCGAACCATATAAGAGTTAATTGCCCATAGGGCAGCTCATTAAAATGTCCGTACATCCTTTGAAAACGTCGGAGCCTGAAATATGCTGCCGTTTTCGGACAATACAAGGTTTGAAGTGATTTTTGAGCAATAATTCAGAAATTTGATTATTTTAAAGAAAAACGTGAAATTTCCGTCATCGGTCCCCTTAAGTTAAATAAATAATCAATTAATCAAATCAGGTGGGACAAACGCGAAGAATATGAAGACAGTGATAGGCTTTGTACTTAACATCATTGTTTTTTTTAGTGTATGTCTTCTTTGTCGTCCGCAACTGATCGGGAAGTTATTCTAAATAAATTGAAATCAATCGTCAGTCTGTCGTTTACGGTTTTTATAACATCGTACCAGACGAATTGAATAACTGTTTCCGACACTAATGACATTGCAGTTTATTTCCAGGGTTTATCATAGTGTGGTGAGATGGTGGTGTTTTTTTTTTTTTTTTTTTCACCGGGGAAATAACGCGTGAAATGTATTGTATAACTTTGTGGTCAGTTGGCTGGGTTGTTTTCAGTAAACGCAACTGAACGGAATCACAGGAGTTGAGGCTGTGGGATTCGAGTGTGGTTCATGACCGAAGGCCATTATTATGTAAAGCGAAGTAACGAACTGTACGCTGGCTGAGCCAGTGAGAGTGGGCGAGCAAGGTTTACCGGATGCGAAGGAAACAACACAACAGAACACATCTTAAGCTGAGGCGAGGAGACGTTAGATCATTGGCTGCTGCCCAAATAGGTTACAATGTGAAAGCGCAACATAATGACCGCCCTGCTCGTAGGAAGCTGTTTGGAAGCGGGTCTGATCGCTCGAGATGTCAGTTAGAGCTCCCAGTTTAAGTGCTCAATTTTAACCGCAACTAATAGTTTTCCTGGCTATGTACTTCCCACACAATAGGGTAGGTTTTTATTTATATTTATTTTTGTCTTACGTTTCTTGGCGATATTTCTTACTATAGGCTAAGTTGTGCTCTATGGTTCAGTTATTCTCCAGCATCGGAATTAAATGTTTTTTCTGTCGGTCAACACTATTGTACGCAATTGTATTGGGTGTTTCCTAGTCCTGAAAGAAAATTACATGATATTAATATATACACTTGGGCATTTATTTCGAATGGATGAGCGGAGACTTACGAAGAGCGATTTTTAAATACTCTACAGTAGACGTAAAGTGTCTGACAAATGGTTCAGGGAGGTGCGGTAGGATCTTCATCACGTTCGACTCAAGTCGTGACCGCGCTAAGTTTAGGTCAATCTTCGACAAACTCCAAGGATCCACGACAAACCAAAAATGAACGGGGGTTGGACGGAAGAACGAAGACGGGCTGCCAGAGAAAGAATGCGAAGATTTTGGGCGGCGGATAAGGCTTCCAATAATGTTTAATTGTTGCCAAACGTAGTCTTCAAAGGCCGTAAACGAAAATATCTGTATAAATACACTTGGATGACCAGTTTCAATCGTCAAGCGTTCAACATCAGATCCATTACACTTGAGCCGCGTTTATACCGGAGTTGACAACAGTGTTGCCAACAAATGTTGACAACATTTACAAAAATCGTACTAAAATGTTTGTCAACATTGCTATCAACAATGCTTGTTGTTGTCGTCGTGTGGCTCCTGAGAGGCCGAGTGCAGGTCTTTCTAGTCGACGCCCGTAGGCGACCTGCGCGTCGGGATGGGAGATGGAATGGATAAGGATGAATGAAACTGGGCAAGGATGTGGAAGGAAGCGGCCGTGGCCTATCAGAAGGTACCGTCCCAGCATTTGCCTGGTGTTGAAAATGGGAAACCACGGAAAACCATTTCAAGGACGGCCGACGGTGGGGCTCGAACCCACGCGTCTACCGAGTTAGCAGAGAGCTTGGCCCCATGACCTAACGCTGCGCTTTTAGCGAGCGTAGCCACTGTTGTCGGTATCAACAATGCTGTCAACACCGAGAAAGTGTTGGCTACATTACCCACCAGCAGTCGGTAAAGATCAAAGAGTGTTGTTAACATTTGTTGGCAGCAATGTTGACGGGACTTAAAGTAACCCGCAACAATGTTGGCAACAATTCCCCTTCAACTGTCCAGCGCACGTGGTTGGCGCAGGTATTGGTGTCGCGTTTCGCAATGTTAGGTCCAATAGCTGGTTTTCAGTCGCTACTTGTCATCCTCAATAAGTTTTTGACACTGCCGTCACACCTCAACTCTCTTGACAATGGATCGACATCGTCTTGATTGAAATCGGAAAGTAGGCTTACCCAGATTCTCTTCGGCCTTCTCTTTTTTATCTATGATGACGCACGCTGCTGCTATCGCCGCAAGTTCCTCTAGTGTTGACATCTCGGAATGCAGAATGCAACTGGCGAAACGTTCTCACCCTTATAGTAGACTCCGTAGGTGAAAGTGTCCCGTGAGTACTACTGCTGGACAAGGTTGCCCATGGGGCATGCACTCGCGCCCAGCATCATGCAACGTTGGGCGGAGGCAGTCGGTGAATTATTAACAGAACAGTTTCCGGGCCGGTACTAGAGTTCGCCATGGGTATGCGTGTGGTCTCTCTTGATCGTTGTCTGGTTCGTCGTCCTCTTCCTCGGCCTCGTCTGGTGGCTCCGCCTGCTGCTGGACCTCTAAAAAATCCAGCCGGGTATTGATTTGCTGAAGAGCTTCTAGAATCTGTTCATTAGTAGCCGCCATTGGTGTCTCGGTAGATATAGAGACTGTGTCTGTGCTCGTAGAGCCGGATGGACACACTGGAGGCGGTGGTTGCTTCGCAGGCGAAGGTGTCCTGGAATGTGTGGAGTGATGCGTTTTGGTGCTGGTAGTCCCTTTCTTAACTGGTGTATTAATCTTCTTCTCTTTGAAGTGTTGAGTTACGTTGGTTGCTAGTCGCGGAGTCGTGCCAGGCTTGGCCGTAGAGATCTTCTTCTTCTGCGGTGAAGCTTTCGGTGGCATGCTCCGACACGCTCCCGGTAGGCCACTACGGGTGGCGAGAGGATGGACACTATACGCAAGCTGCTGACTACTGCCTCTACCAAACGCGTCAAAATGAGCTAAATTGTTGTCAACAAATCTTATCATTCTCGATATTCGCCAACATTGTTGCCAGCATTTGTTATCAACATGTTGTCAACGAAAGTTGGCAACATTTGGTGTAAACGCGGCTTTAGGCTATTAAATCTATGTCTACCAGATAGTATGGGTGATGGTATTTACAATATGTACGGTACATATTTAGCACTAGCACAACTGGTCAAGATATGTGATTTTTTGTTGTTG
The DNA here is from genome assembly GCA_946902985.2 of Meconema thalassinum. Classification (NCBI taxonomy): domain Eukaryota; kingdom Metazoa; phylum Arthropoda; class Insecta; order Orthoptera; family Tettigoniidae; genus Meconema; species Meconema thalassinum. The sequence continues at coordinate 76,946,946 of OX336401.1, read as the reverse complement.
AGATACTGATAGTGGTTTGTTTCCTTAGTCTGATTATGTTGGTGGGGCGTGGGTGCGCAGCGATCAAGCTGTATGCCTCTCACCGAAGTAGACTGGGTTCGATTTTCCAAGTGAAATGCCATGTCCTGTGGTTCGGATTCCACGTAAAAGAGGTCCCGTGGCTCATGATCGCGATATTAACGGTCACGTAAAACTACAAGCTTCCTTCCTTCAGTGTGATTGCTGCTAAATGGTCAGATTACTGTGGATTGTGAACATAGCGGTCCTGGTGCGAGCAGCTACTGTTTACGCCACGGGTTTTGGCCGGTCAGGCCCGGTTGCGCAGTCGTACAGAGGACCTCAGGCATGTGCAATTGATACGCGAGTTATCAGTTGTGCCGACTGTCGTCTGTACGACTGCGCAACCTGGGCTGACCGGCCAAAAACGGTGGCGTAAACTGTACTCGGTACTGAACTCATGTTTACCACATTTTGCTTTCTATCGCCATCTGGGGCAGCTTGACTTTCAATGATTATTGTTGTTGTTTCAAGGGAGGAACACAGTTAAATACACAAATTATGACCAGAGGTGGACAACTAAATAAGAAATCAAACCAATATTAATTTAAAATACATTAAATTCTCCTTTTTAACGCTGGGTCCGTGGTTCAAATCCCGGTCACTCCATGTGAGATTTGTGCTGGACAAAGCGGAGGCAGACAGGTTTTTCTCCTGGTACTCCGGTTTTCCCAGTCACAATTTCATTCCAGCAACACTATCCACTCTCATTTAATTTCATCTGTCATTAATTTAATCATTCCCCAGAGGAGTGCGACTGGTTTCGGCAGCCGGCACAGTTCATATCCTCGTCGCTAGATGGGGGAGGGGCTTCATTCATTCAATTTCCTGATCCGGTCGGTTGACTGGAAGCAGGCTGTGGATGTTCATTTCTCCTTTTTAAATAAATTAAGCAGGCTCTTAATAAAGAAATGACTGTAGAAACTGTGTCGCTTGTCGTTTCTTGAGTTAACTAGTTGTATAATTGAAAATTCCACTTTCCCGGCGACTCCCTCAAAAGTAATAGACTCGGCGAAAGCAGGCTTGAAGTAATTTTCATTACACAATAAAGGACTTCAGAGATTAGATCTCCTCTCGCCTCGGAGGAAATGAATGTCTTTACTTTCGACATTCAGAACGTTAGCATTGAAAGGTAGTTAGTTGTAAAACTTGCTGCTTGTTCAAACGAACCCTTCATTTGATAGCAAATGTGGGAAGAAGAGTCGCGTGGGTTATCAACAGGGACCGGATTCATAGGTTTTCTATTTTTTTCCCTTAGCCTATTTCTAAATACAAAAATACTTGAATACTTTTCCGAATCACAATCGAGGCATATTCATGAATTATGTAGTGTCAAAAAAAATATATATATATATATATATGCGCGTACCTAAAAATATCCAATTGCAGCTTTGTTCCATGTATTGGAGTATATTTGAATTTTTAGACGATAATTTTTAAAAGTAAACCTGAAGATGGTGTTTATTCCTAGGTCTAGTTGATCTAAAGAATATTCAAACTTTTTCAGCACTTTCCAGCTTTTATCTTATTGATATTTACTGTCAGGAAAGTGGAAATAAATCTATTATTACCAAGAATCCAAATAAGTTAATTAAACGGGCTAGAGTGTGAAAATCACCTCTGATATTCTTGGTTTTATTGAATTTTAATATACTATGTTCCTACCTCCTTTGCAAATTATCTGGTACCAGCTGGGGGACTCAAGCTCAAACAATAGGAGCCACTGCTTTAGCACTCTGTTACTCTGCAGCAGAATATGCATGTCCTGTGTGGTATAGGTCGTGTCATACCAAGCAGGTTGATACTGCATTAAATGAAACATGTAGACTCATCACTGGCTGCCTGAGACCCACGCCAACTGTATTGTTTAGCAGGCATTGCACCCCCAGATATCAGAAGAGAAGTTGCAGCTAAATGTGAGAGATCTAGGGTTGATGTGTCTCAAGCACATCCATTGTATAGCCTTCAACCAGCCCACTCTCGACTGAAGTCCAGAAGAAGCTTTCTTCACACAACTGAGTGCCTGACAAACCTCCGGTTTTGAGGATTACATCTTAGTTGACCAGAAGCCCCCACATTACTCAGTGGATGGCTCCATCTGAAAGGCTCCCAGCAGGACATACAGAGGCTTGGACAACTTGGAAGTCTCTCAACAGATTTCGATCTGGGGTTGGCAGATCCAAGTCCAACATTCATAAATGTTTTTTTTTGCTGCGACTCGGTCTTTTGTGAATGCGGTGAAGAACAGACTATGGGTCATCTGCTTCAGTGCAGTCTGTGTCCTATACTGTGCACCATGGAGGATCTGGTGAAGGCTACACCAAATGGACGTGACATGGCAAAATATTGGTCATGCATTATTTAGAACCTTAAATGTTCAAGTTTTGTCATTTTTGTTGCCCATTTTGTACATAATTTCGTATGTAATATTTTTGTTCCTGACACGAATAAATAAATTTAATTTTAATTTGAGAGCAATTATTGCCTACAAGTGTGAAGTTCCCAGTGATAATCTGATGACGTATCATTATGTAAAATATTTACACTCTGGATGCAATCACATTTTCTACTAACAATTCGGCATAATTTTTAAGCTTTGCGCAGTTTGTCAACTTTTGCTACACTTTAAACATAAAAACCTATTTAAAACCTATTCTACCTATTAAAACCCTAAAAATCCGGTCCTTAGTCATCATATTATCTGCTCTATCTTGGAGAAGGAAAATAATTATTGAGCGCGGGATGGGGATAGATGATGTCCACGGTTTGCACCAGGTTTCGAACCTCTCGGCTCCGACATTGCAAGATATATTAGGATAAGGTCGCTGTGCAAGATAACACAGCATGAGAAATTGAATTAATTTCAACGTTTTGACACCATCGCTTTCTAAGCCTATGCCAACTTGTATTATTGATGTGCTCTTTCTGCGCAATGGGTAGCCTACCTTGTTGTTGTTGTTGTTTTAGGATCTTCAATAATGCGTGAGTCAGTTCATTGTTCAGTATGATTAGAAAAACGAACAAAATAGTTACAAAACGATGATTGCTCTGAACACAGCGGATTATTTCTGCCTTACAAAACCCGAGAGGACTTAACGTACTGTGTGTCTCTTCTTTTAAGGAATGCCCGAAATGAATTCGATTCGGGAGATTTCTTTTTCGGTCTGACCATCTTATAATTATGCCAAATTACAGCTCGAATGCCTACCTCGCTCTCTTGGGCTTCCTGGTGTGAATATTGCCACATATCAGAAAGGAATTCTATTCTGCTGACGGGGAACTATCGTAGAGGTTTCTTTTCAAGTCTGATCATCTTATGTGCCAGGTTGCAGCACGAATGAGCCGTTCGCGTTGCGGGATGTCCTTGTGCCCATTTGTAGTTTTGAAATCATGGTTGTTCTGTTGTCTCTTGAGATTCAGAAATGAATTCGATTGGGGGGATGGGGTACTAACACGGAGGTTATTTTGTGGTCTGGCAATCTTATGTATGACATTGCTGCACGAATGAGTAGTTCGCTTTCAGGGGTTTCCTTGCAGGGTTATTGCCCATATGTATGGTTTTGCAAAACTAGATATATTCGTTCCATAAATATGTAGCTTCGTCACTCATGCATACTACCTGAGCGTTGTTTTATGAAACCTTATACCGAATAATACCCACTTTTCCACAACAACTTTCTCGACAGACAAGATCGATGGTGGACAACCTTGTTCTCGTATGGGTCAGTTCTGCGACAATAGGAAATGCTAAGGTCATGAGTTGGCAGCGATATGCATGTTAACGCATATTCGGTGTGCACATAAACTATCAACTTCAGTGACGGTAATGCTTGCAAAATCCAGCACCAGTACGGAAACCTAATTTAATTATTATCAATAGTAATTAATAATATGAATTGTTAGTTTACCCCTTAATATTCCTGTTTCCAACTGGGTCGGGGATGAGATGCGACGAAAGTATGTGGCGGATGGTTTATATGGTCGGAAATTTTGGCTCTCCGAAGACTGTAAAGCTGTAGCCGATTTCTTTCAAAGAAAGGCGGGGATGTTAGACCCATGAAAATGAAAATCCACAGCCTGCTTCCAGTCACCGACCGGGTCAGGAATGGAATGAATGAAGCCCTTATCTAGCGGCGAGGATTTGAACTGTGCCGGCTGCCGAGGCCTGACGCACTCCTCTGGGGCAATGATTAAATGAATGACAGATGAAATGAAATGATAGTGGAGAGTGTTGCTGGAATGAAATTTTGACAGGGAAAACCGGAGTACCCGGAGAAAAACCTGTCTGCCTCCGTTCTGTCCAGCACAGATCTCACATGGAGTGACCGGGATTTGAACCACGGACCCAGCGGTGAGAGGCCGGCGTGCTGCCGCCTAAGCCACGGAGGCTATGTTAGACCCATATTATTATTATTATTATTATTATTATTATTTACAATTGAGCCTCTATAGACTGCATGTGTCTAGATCTTGTTCGTATACCAGCTTTAACATCCTCCCATTGTTTCTTAGTCAATCGATCAGTGCCTTCTTTCGTTCTTTTGAGTTCAGATTGCACTAAAACCCTTATAGCGTTTAACCATTTCCCGAAATTTAAAATATATCGTGGACTTTCTCTTCTGGAATACCAATTAGCATCAGTTCTTTATCGCAATCTTGGAACCAACTCCATTTGGTTACCGGCTTTGTGAGATACCAGATTTTTTTGGTCAGCCGGTTATTAGTCATAGGAAAAATGTGCCCGCAGAACATTTTTTAAAATTTTTGATGGACGAGGTTATTGGTTCTATTGATTATTATTATTATTATCAGTTACCAAACTGTATCTATACAATTTATTCGAAAGTATCTAAAGGAAGTTAAAACAACATTATTCATCTACTTCTGGAGTAAGAAATTTCGATAGGAAGTAGTAATAGTAGTATCGTTCCTCCCATTGTTGTGCCGCCCATGCTTCATGCTATCAGTGATGGCATGTATGTAAAAGTAAATAATTAATCGCTGAAGATAAGCTGAGACAAGCGGCTGGACACTGGAATAAGCTGGATTTGAACTGGTGACTCCCTCAAGAGTTGGGACGTAATTTCCCAGGGGGGCAGGGCTGAGAGGCAGGGAGCTGGTTGGCGAGTGATAACACGGGCAAGCTGTCCTCTTGGCCGAGTGATTGAGAGATTAATTCCAGTAACATAATCTCTTACGCTACTCATTGTAGTAAATATTCCACCTTCTCTTTGCCGAAAGCTTCCTCGACGGTACTGTGGTTCTATCCCCGGCGGAGGAAGGAAGTCGCGTTATTGAAGAACGGGAAACTTCTACTCAACGGTCGGTTCATAAAACATCTGTCGTATAACATTTTGATGATTGCAAGGCCAAGTAAATTGAATCGAAGGAACTGGTTGCCCTAAGGGTGTCTGGCTTCGATGCTTGGTGGCAGTGCTAGCGGGACGTCGACAGTGGAGTGTAGGTCGCCTACGTGGCTCCTACTCAAGTTCTACACTAGACAGCTGATACATATTATTATTATTATTATTTTATTTTTATTTGTTACGTATACCTTCTGCATCCTCCACTACTTGCGTGGTACTACACGGTCTTACAGAGGTGTGCAAATTATTAGAATCAAATGAATGAAAAACCACAGCCTGCTTCCAGTCGACCGACCGGGTGTGGGAATGGAAGGAATGAAGCCCCCATAGAGTGGCGAGGATATGAACTGTGCCGGCTGCCGAAGCCTGTCGCACTCCCCTGGGGCAATGATTAAATGAATGACAAATGAAATGATAGTGGAGTGTGTTGCTGGAATGAAATTTGTGACAGGGGAAGACCGGAGTTCCCGGAGAAAAATACCTGTCTGTCTCCGCGTTGTCCAGCACAAATCTCACATGGAGTGACCGGGATTTGAACCACGGACCCAGCGGTGAGAGGCCGGCATGCTGCCGCTTAAGCCACGGAGGCTTTTATTAGAATCAAATAAAGAATTTAAATCAATCATAATTTTTGATTCAAAATTATTTTATTGATCAACTTCTGGCATCCTTTATTACCCTTAGTAATGTTTCCACCCCTGTGGACTTACACCTTTTCCCGAATTGCGTCTGGAAAGTTTCAGAATTGGGGATTCCGAGGGATACCTGAGTTGGATCAGTTTTCTATTTTTTTATTGACTTTGGAATGTACCCTAGTCAGGTGCTTTATGTCCATAGTTCATGAATCTTTGAATAGTTCAAGAACGGATCACCAATAAAAAGATTCCAAAACCCTCAGCTCGAAAAACACACGAAAAGTAGAGTGAGGTAATCAAAACAAAACGTGTGGAATGTTTCATTAGCAAAGCTCCTCTGTTGGTGGAAATTCTAAAAAAAACATTACTCTTTGAGTTTCTTAAAAGAAAATGTATTCAAGACTCTTGGTTAAACATTTGTTGTGTGTAAAACATTAAGTTAATTATTTTTGACCGACATTGTTAATGGCTATTGATCTTCACGCTTTTTCAATACTTGAAAGTCTAGAGTGTTCACGCAAATTTTGCAAATGATTTTGAATACTTTCTTATTAGGATTGACTTGTGCATTAGCCAGTTGCCTCCTATAACAACACTGTTTATTTAACATTTCTCTCTCACTTTCCACGTCACTGCACTCTAATATTGGGGCCGATAACCTAGATGTTAGGCCCCTTAAAACAACAATTATCATCATTATTATTACTCTAATATTAAATGATCTATTGTTTGGGGGCGCTTTTGCAGGAACACTCGGGGCTGTGTTTAATCCTAAGCCTGTGAAAATAATAGGCAATGTTTCGATGTCCGGTTACTATTGTTGTCATGTTCGGTGTTAGTTGATTTTTGGTTTTTAGTCTGGTTGGTTGGTTCCTCAGTTTAGGGGCTGCGACAACGCGGTCATGTAGCCCCGTGTACTTTGTGTGTGTGTGTGTGTGTAGAATCTGTGTGATAACCGGTGTTAATTGTGATGGCTGTATTAGTGTGTGTATCAATTTTTAATTTAAGTACAGACTGCAACTTAGAATGTTTCAAATAGTTCCTACTTTTGCCGCCAAACACCACCGTCATAGACTACTAGGCCTAGTTCAGAACTTAGCTACTAGACGCCACCGCAGTCGGCTCTTGGCAACGAAAGTAGGAACCTAAGAGCGTTGTTTTACATTCTTAACCTATACAATTTAGCTTCACTCAGGTGTAATTAGTGAAAGGTTCTTTAACATGCCATAAATCTATGACATGGGACCGCCGGCTTCACTTCCCCTCCGAAGGAAGGCATACTGAGGGATTTTCAACGCTCTTAAATCCGACGGCTTCGGCCGGGTTTGAACCTGCTATCTTGGGCATAAGCTCAGCATGCTACCAACTACGCCACCGAAGCCGCTCGGTTTTTAGTCTACCTACAACTGTTCGAATGAATTCCTTTGTCATGGTGCCTTTTGAAGTTTCTTCCAATTTTATCTGCCATTCCACCTTCACTCATTTACAAGCTCTGTTAACACTACACTACTCAAGAAATACCTCACTACTCAAGAAATACCTAATGTCAATATTCCTGAAGGAATACGAAACACCTCAGTTGTTGAATTCGTAAACCACGAATATGCTTACAATCAAAAATATAAAAATAGTTCATAGTTCATAAGTCGTTAACTTCTCGTTACCGTAAAGTAACGAGTTACCCCCAACCCTGCATCCATATAATAACTTGAAATCACTTTATTTTTCTACTCAAAATAGATGTGTCTTGCGTCCGCTGATAATTTAGCCATTTAATCGAATATCAACTGTCTTCATTAGTTTCCTGACGTTTCATTTTCTAATCCTGCCGCGCATCTAAATTGAAGCGAGATACTGAAATTAGTGTAATTAGAGTTAAGCTAATTAGAGCATCTTCTTTATTGACAGCTTCGTTAAGATGTTTTTAATTGGAACGAAAGGTACAAGTTTTCAATTCCCTCCGGAGCCAACTAGTGATTTTCTGCGATGGATTTGGCTGCTTTCTAAGAATTTATTTTCACACTGGAACTGATGATAAATCCTTTTAAAGACTCGAAGCAAGCGCCTGATGTAAATTTGGATGAGCCAACCGATGATTGGGGGGGGTGTAGTGTAACAAGCAAACCTTCTGATGGGGGGCTAATAGTTAATTTTTTCTTGAAATTGTGTAGTATTCCCGAAACGCTTCAATTCATATGGGAAATTCAGGGCTTCCAGCGACTCACTTTTCTCACTATTATTCACTATTTTCAAAGTAGCCTCACTTTTCTCACTATTTGATAAAAATTACTCACTACTCTCCCTTTTATTTTACAAAACTGGTCACATTCTGCGTTAAAAATAGTCTCGTGCACAATCAGATAGCTAGAAACGACCCAAGTATACCCATGAATGGGTAGTTAATTTTTCTGCCACCGGTGCCTGAGCGCGCTGCCGGCAGCGAGCCAGGTGGCCAGAAAGCATGAAAAGCTTCCATAGTGCAATACCACAGGAGCTGTGCAGCAATCGCCGAAAATTTTAACAAAAGTTTTTTTTTTTAATTTCCGATTTAAATTTCTTGAGTGTTGCATTGATTTTCCTATCCATTATTTCCAAGTGTCCTCTAACTACATGAAAAATCACAAACAGTACTCGGAGATATTAACATAGGCGCAATTTGGTGGACTTTTTGGGGGGCTAATTTGATTTTCAGATACACATTCTTAAAAATTGTGTCTATTTCAATACAGTTTTGTCACATTTTTTTTTGGGGGGGGGGGGGGCATGGTTGGTTTGGGGGAGCTTAGCCACCCAAGACCCCCTAATTGCGCCTACAGATATCAACAAACGTAAAAATTATGAACCAGATATACGGCCATAAATGCGAATAATGCTATGAATGTACTCACTTTTTCATACAAAACTCACCTCTTTTTCACTTTTTTTTTAAGAAAAACACTATTTCACTATTTTTGGTGGAGTGAGTGGATGGAAGCCCTGGAAATTTGATTTCTTCACATTTTAAACCAAACAAAATCACCTCTCCGGCTCTTATTAACTGTACAACATTAACTCGCGATGTAATCGCACTCGCGTTGCAAAAATTTGTTTTTCTTATTATTATCATCATGATTATTGTTGTTGATTCCTTCAGGGTCTTTGCGACAATGTGTATTTGGGTGTGTGTAGAAGTTGTCTGATGACCGGTGTCACTGTAATGTATGTACTAGTGCATGTATTTGTAATCGAGGTAAACATTTTGGGAAGGAAGTGGCCGTGGCCTTGTGATAGCTACCATCCCGGCATTTGCCTGCAGTATAAGTGGGAAACTATGGAAAACCACTACCAGGAGGTAGGATTCAAACTCACCTCTCCTCAGTTTTGCCTCACGAGGCTGAGTGTACCCCGTATCAGTCCTCATACCAGAATTAAATTTCTTGGCAGAGCCGGGAATCAAACCCGGACTTCCGCGGTGACAGCCAAGAATTGTAGCCACTACGCAACGAGGCGGACTATTAATTTTACTTAAGAGTGTATTTACTTAATCCCGAAGACACTTTTTAATAGGAAGCCACGACTGAAGTCTCCTGCATCTCGCTTACAATATCCCGCCCTTCCAACAGTATAATGTTTATAGAAAATGCAGTATTCTTTAGATCGACAGTACTTGTTAGTGCTCAGAATGTATTAACACTTCACAAAAGCTGTTTGATGACTCCGGCTCTCTGAGGACATTTCCTTAAACCGGTATATTCCGCCGTACTGAGTCTTTAAATGAACTGTCTGTAAGAAGCGTGGTCTGATTAAAAATAACCAGTTTAACAAATGGCGTGCTGAAGACTTCTCTCCTTGTGCCAACGTTTTTGCTCGTTCTGTTACGTCACATTAGCCTTCCGCAGTGCTTTCTTTGGTCCATGAAGTTGACCTTCAGCCATTTAATTTGAAGTGGAGTATTGGTGGTACAAAGAGAATAAAAGTGTGATTACTGTTGAATTGAGTTGTCGTCGTGTAAGCCTGCATAGTGCCCGCTGTCTGGCTTGACTTGAGAGTGTGGGCTGTGGTCCAAGTTACTTAACGTGGGCTGAGGTACGTCACAATGATCCCTCAGATAGGAGTTACAGTCAAACCAGACTTGTGCTATCCTGGCAGATCGAAGAGTCAGGCATCGGCTGATCGTAACAATAGCCTAGTAACATGGATAACAAATTCTGTAAGGCTTAGCCCAGATGTTCTCAACCTGGTGCTCTCGTCATACGAGCCAAAAAATGCTCACAAGCAAAATCTCCCCTGAGATCCATTCTTCAATTCAAATTCTAGTGCACGTACCGGAATAATTAATTACAAGTTTTAACTGTTAATAAATTTTATAATTTTGTGAAATAGTATTTTAATCCTCAGTAAAAATCACTGGACATCTTTGTTTTATGAATAGCATGATATATACTGATTCGACGAGACTGTCCACACGTAATAGTACATTATGCAACGAGCCTATAATGGCAGTAATTGAGACAAGAGTATGTTTATAAAACGAGCAAAGCTAGTGTCCATAAGAGTATCTTAATTGCCATTATAGGTGAGTTGCATAAGACTGTTTATGTTGACGATAATTATAATTTTATTATGTTCTAGCATAAATATTCTTAAATATCGGTCGAGATTCTGTCAGTTGACTAAGTGCATGCGCTGGGAATTGTGTGGGCTCAGCATTTGCTTTCTACCCAATAACAAATTCCAAAGCTTATTTTGGTCAAATAACACACAATAGGCTGTAACAAATGTTTTAAAATTAAAATGTATCGTATTATCAACTAGTTATTTTCCAAATTCGATTTTTATAGAATGTCAACGGGAGGCAAATCAATGGAGTTTCACCTTTTTTGATATCAGTTCATGTGTTTAAACACTTTCAAACAGGCTGTCAATTAATGTGTCACTGTACAATGTTCTTTCATTAATAAAGCGAAAACGAATGATTTTGGGACATATGTGTATATTAACTATTTTTTTCTTGTTTTGGTGTAAGGAACCAATCCCCAAAGTTTGTAAAATTAGTTCTGGAACATTCTGTATAAAACGAGCAAGTGCAAGCTGTTGTTGACTAATTTAGGGAATTTGCGACGTCATAGTCCTGTAGCCCCGTGTACTTCTGTGTGTGTGTGTGTGTGTGTGTGTGTGTGTGTGTGTGTGTGTGTGTGTGTGAAATCTGTTGGATAACCTGCATAATTGCGACCACGGGACCTCAGCTGAATCCGGCATTGCTTCCACTTGTGCCGGGCTCCTCTGTCTTCTTTTCTGTCGACCTCTCGTATCTGGTTGGAAGGTGTGTTTCCAGCGCAATGGCAGGAAGGTATCATTATACCTATCCTGAAGTCCGATAAGGATCCTAATTTGACAGGGAGTTAAAGACCTATTTGTCTCACTAACGGTCTGTGCAGGCTCTTTGAGAGGATGGTCAATCGGCGCCTGGTGTGGGTCCTGGAGAAACGGGGACCAGTGTGGTTTCAGGGCGTCTCGGTGTACCAACGACCATCTGGTACGCCTGGAGACCGCCATACAGGACGCTTTTCTCCGGAGACAGCACCTAGTCCCTGTTTTCTGTGACCTCGAGAAGGCCTATGACACCACTTGGCGTTACGGCATCCTCTCTACCCTGCATCAATGGAAATTCCGAGGTAACTTGCCGGTTTTTATTGCGAATTTTCTGTCCCTTGGCCTGTTCCGTGTCCGAATAGGGGCGACATATTCGCAATATCATATACAGGAAAACGGAGTCCCACAGGGATCGGTGCTTAGTGTAACATTATTTGCGATTGCCATAAACGGTATAGTCGCTGCTGCTGGTCCAGCAGTGGTACCGTCGCTATGTGTAGACGACTTCGCTCTACATTATAATGCGCAAAATATGGCGGTCGCTGAACGACAGCTACAACAAGCTATTCGGAGATTGGAACACTGGAGCATGGCTTTCGATTCTCAACCGCTAAGTCCTTGGTTGTCCATTTCTGCGGAAAGCGCACCCTCCATCCAGATCCTGAGCTTTATCTGGGCAATGTAGCTTTGCCTGTTGTTGCTGCGTACCGGTTCCTTGGGCTCCTTTTCGATCAGAAATTGACGTGGGAACCACACGTGCGGTGTTTGAAAACGCCCGTGCTAAGAAACTCAACATGTTGCGGTTTCTTAGTGGCACATCATGGGGGGCGGACCGCGCGGTGCTCCTACGTTTTTATAAGGCACTGATTTTATCTAGATTAGATTATGGCAGTGTAGCATATGGTTCGGCCCGTAAGTCAGTGCTTGTTAAACTGGACAGTGTCCACCACGGCGGTGTGAGGCTGGCGACGGGTGCCTTTCGGACGAGCCCAGTCGTCAGCTTGCTCGCCGAGGCTGGCGTACCTCCTTTACACCTGAGGCGCCAACAAGTACTGCTGACCTATGCTGCAACTATTCGACAGATGCCACTTCATCCAAGCTATCCATGTTTGTTTTCCAATCCGAATCGCCGGCTGTATGATGCGCTCGCTCGAGCCACTCGGCCGGCGGGGATTTGCTTGGATGACTTATACCGTCAGTTCCGATTTCCTTCTGTCTCCTGTATCGTCCGAGTACCTAGCAAGGCCCCTCCGTGGATGGTCTCTCGCCCTGATATCATCCTGGATCTGCACACCGGCCCCAAGTCGGACACGGACACCTCCGTCCATCGGAGGCTGTTCCAGTCCGTAGTGAGCCGGTATCCGGGATCAGGGCTTCTATTCACGGACGGTTCGAGGGTAAACGAGAAAGTAGGCTGTGCATTTGTGGTTGAGGATCGTCGGTTTCTCTTTTCACTTCCCGAGGCCTGTGGCGTGTACACTGCGGAGCTCTATGCCATCTTAGAGGCTCTGCGGTACACGTTATCAGACGATCACCAGCACTTTCTTGTGTGTACTGACTCTCTGAGTGCGCTGCAGGCGATCGATGTGTGTTTCCCGAAGCACCCGTTGGTCCAGCGTGTGCACGACCTGCTCGTCAGTTCGCGTAACGCTGGAACCGGGGTGACCTTTGTGTGGCTTCCTAGCCACATGGGTATTGCGGAAAACGAGCTTGCTGATCAGGCGGCGAGAGAGGCAGTCGCACTGCCCTCGCTACCGTATAAGGTGCCTGCTAGTGATGTGCGCTGTCAGTTGCGGCATTCGATCCTGTCGCATTGGGAGGAAGCATGGCGTGCCACGCCTCCACCCAACAAACTGAGGGCATCAAGGAGACAACGAAGGTGTGGAAATCTTCCTTCCGATCTCTCCGGAAGGAAGCTGTGGTACTCTGTCGACTCCGGATCGGCCATGGGATTGCTACGCACTCCCACTTGCTAAAGAGAGAAGATCCTCCTGTGTGGACTTGCGGCGCCCACCTAACCGTGGCACACCTTCTCTTGGAGTGTGTGGATCTGGCCGATCTGCGAGGGACTCTTAAACTGCCTAATACCCTCTCCCTTATTCTCCGCGATGACGGGCCGTCAGCTGACCTCGTCATCCGGTTCATGAGGGAGAGTGGTTACTTTTTTAAGTTTTAATGTGTAGTTACGACTTTTAATTCAGGCTAAATCTGTTTTATGTTTTTAATGTGTTCATGTATTTTATTGTTCACTATGCCTTATTTGTTTTATCCTTTTTTACCATCTGCCTTTTTGCTTTTTATTCAAATAAGGCATAATTTTTGGGGCTCACTGTCTGTTTTATAAACACCATTTTCGTTTCATCCATGGCAGTGAGTTGTTTTTATCTACATCCTTTCATTTCACGCCATTTCATTTCATTAGGGGCCGATAACCTCGATGTTAGGCCCCTTAAAACAACAATTATCATAATCATCTGTCGACCTCTCTTGGACAACTCTTGTTTTCTTCCGACCCCGACGGTAGTAGGGTATCCGAGGCTTAGGGAGTATCTTCCTTTCCCGCCTTCATTGGCCCTTATTTCATCTTTCCCTCATTTTTCTAGAGGTCAGCCTTCTTTTTCTTTCCATTATAGTTCCTTTTCTCTTTAAGTTTCCGGCCCTATTTTTCTGAATTGGCTCACCGTGTCTCTAAATTACATTTTGCGAGTATTTTGAATCTCAACCACATTTTGTAAGTATTTTCAATCTACATTGCATTTTGTAAGAACAGTATTTTGAATCGCGGGCTTCCACATCTTGAGAGTATTTTGAATCTACCATACATTTTGTGAGCATTTTCAATTTAAATTGTATTTTGTAAGTATTTTGAATTCTAATTGCACTTTGTGAGTATTTTCAATATATGAGCCTGCCTTTTCAATCTAACTTGGATTGCGTATTTTGAACCTCAATTGCATTTTGTAGGTATTTTGAACCTCAATTGCAATTTTTGAGTATTTCGAATCTACATTGTATTTTGTAAGTATTTTGATAAACTACATTTTGTGCGTATTTTTCAATCTAAATTCCTTTTGTGAGTATTTTCCTTCTAAAATTACCTTTTGTAAGTATTTCCGCTCTACATTTTGTGCGTCATTTCAATCTGAGTTACATTTTATAAGTATTTTCCTTCTAAATTACCTTTTGTACGTATTTCCACTCTACATTTTGTGCGTCATTTCAATCTGAGTTACATTTTGTAAGTATTTTCTGTCCAGCTTAATGAAATGGAAACCAGAACGAAAATTGTCGTTTTCGCTATCACCCAGACCATTAGGGGCCGATAACCTAGATGTTAGGCTCCTTAAAACAATTATCATCCTCATCATCATCATCATCATCGACTATATCGGTGTGTATGTCGGGAAGGAAGCGGGCGTGGACTTAGTCAGGAACCGTCCAGCCATTTGCCTACAGTAGAATGGGGAACCCCTTCTAGGACAGCTCTGGATCCGGAGTTTTATTACATATCCCGAGACTACATAAAAGGCGGCACAAGTGGAAGCAATGTCGGGTTCAGCTGAAGCTTTCCGGTCACCAACTTAGGCCATTTTCAAATACACATAATAATAATAATAATAGACTATTAATAATAATATCAAGACTTATAAAGGGCAAATATTGGACTAGTTGCGAAGTGTGGGACAGAACAAGATTCAGAAATAAAGTTGCAAGTGTGAAGGTTCCCCCCCAAAAGAAGACTGGCACTTTCAGTGGAAGAAAGATTGAGGAGGAGTCAAAGATTAAAGAATCTCTGGCAGGAAGCTAAACGGTAAGAAAAAATTGTTGTGTATTTGTAGTCCATAGATGGCTGTAGGGAATTCATAATAATAGCATTTCACAATAACACAGGTTATCTCACCCAAATACACGGGGCTATATCACCATGATGACGCAGCCCCTAAAATATGCAACAACATGTGTTTTGAATTGTTTGGTAGGAGGTGGCCGTGGCATTTTGCTGGAGTAGAAGTGGGGGGGGAAACCACGGAGAAACACTTCTATGATGGATGAGTGTACCCCGTTCCAACCCTCAGATCAGAATCAAATTTCTTTGCAGAGCTGGGAATCGCACCCGGACCTCCACAGTGATAGCCAAGAATGCTAGTTAATTACGACACGAGGTAGATCGACAGAATGTTAAAGTAAAGCAGATCGGATTTACCGGTTTGCTCGTGACCGTAACAAGTCAGGATCCACCTTCTTATGGACATCAATAACATGACTCGTTGGAATTATTTTCTCAGCCTTGCTCTTGTGCAAGCCGAGCGACATGAAACATTGACTCAATCTATTGAATGTTCAATCTGAGTTAAATCTATTAGCGAGCGCACGAGATCGGATAAACTCATTAGGCAATACAATGCACAAACAACACATCCCTAAACACATCTGCAATAATATGGTGATCAGTTCAAATAATTCAATTTATTTTACTAATGTACTGTACTAGGTATTAATAAAATAATATATGCCAAAATTTGAGCATATTCCTACAGATGCTGATTCAAGGGACGGGCCAGGAAGAGGTAAATTGTGTGGGTTGACTTTCTTGATGATTGTAAATAATAATAATAATAGTCAGTCAGCACCCAGCATCAAACGAACAGGGAAATTTAAATATCTTGGAGAGTGGATAGATCCCAACAATTCGGAAAAAGGAGCCTTTACATCACGGATCAGAAAAATGGAAACGGCATATACTAGAAATGTCTACAAGAAGAAATCAATATCCGTTAATGCCAAGATACGACATTAGTGAACAGTAATACGACCGGAGGCTTTATATGGTGCCGAATGCCTTGCTATGAGTAGAAAAGGTATGATCGAGAAGCTAGAAATAAGAGAAAGGCAGATCTTGTGAAAAATCCTAGGTCCAATCAAAGACAATGGTGAGTTCAGAAGACGACACAATCATGAACTCTACTCTCATGTAGAAAAGATCACGGACACCATTCGTAAGAGAAGGATAGTTTTCTATGGCCACATTGCTTGTATGAGTTGTACAAGGTTGAGCAATAGGATCTTCAGTTTTCTTCTTAACATGAAAACCTAGGCAGCGTGGTTCACCGAGAGAGAAAAAGACCTGCTGAAGTGGGAATAACACAGGAGGATATCCAGAAACTTGTTCCACTAAAGTCGAAACTCCAAGAACATCATGGATTCAAAGAAAAGGCAAAACTAAAAACTGGCAAGAAGCGTGGAAGGAACAACATAGGAAACGAATGCGGGAATACTGGGAGGAAACGAATGCGGGAATACTGGGCGAACGTTAAGGCCCAGGCGCAAAGACATGGAAAAGGGCAGTTGAAATAGCGTGGTCCGTAGGTGGCCGAAACTACAGCAAGAAGAAGAAAGAGAAGGAGAAGAACAACAATAACTAGCTGACCCATGCGAGAATTCTTGCATGTGCATAAACCACTCGCTCGGCTCTATTGGTATGTAGGCTCGACGCGACACAGTTCTAGCAGGGGCTATCGTCTATAGTGCGTCTCTATCTTATAAGACAGTACGCGTTAAATGGGGCGCGCTGATGCCAGATCTACTGCATATACAAAGTTCTGCAAGGGCGGGCACATGATGTAATATAACTCGTATACAGGCGTGCTTTTACGCAAAACTCGGGAAATTTCCAAAATATTTGTTTGTTGTATATAACTGTAGCTCATACCTTGCAGCGAACAACGCTACACTATTTAGATATGATACGCCGAACCTCAGAGCGCGAGTTTAATGCACACTTTATAACAATTTATATTTTTCAATTATTCATGAATATGATATTATAATAGGTTATTCCCGGGATGAACAAAGGCAAACCACGGAAACCACTTAGAGGATGGCTGAGGTAGGAATCGAACCCGCCTCTTCTCAGTTTTGTCTCTGATCCGTTACTACGTTATTAACGGACCGATGAGATACGAGTTGTTGTATAGTCTGCCATCTGTAGGTTTATATTTGAAGCGCAACCTGTTCTGAAGTAAATAAAACGCGCCCGATGTGGAGTTTGTGCTCTGGCTCTGTGGAACTCGACTGCAGTTATTGTTATGTCGAGAGAATCGTGTTGACAAAGAGAAGAAGTGAGGGTCGGAGACATAACTTCTACTACCGTTTGGTCTGCTTAAAGATGCTGTTGTCTAATTATGAATATATCTACCGGATTTGGAAACGATCGATGGGACATGACGGGATTATGGCTATTGATACCACAACTTAAATGGACAGGATAATGGAATTGTTATTAAAATGTTATATGCAAAGCTAAGTGTCATATTTTATCTTGAAGCCTATTATCAAAGAGTGAAGTGTAATATGCAGTTAAGCAAATAGTGTCATGTCCTCCCATCCTTTGGTGATAGTATGTCCCTAGTTCCTGCGGTATTTAAGTTAGATTGGAGATTGTACTTGTTTTTGGTTATACTTGCTTGTCTATTTTCCTCCCCTTTGTATACATAGCGTGGAGAGGAAACGCGTTGGTGTTTGGGTTTTTATTTATGTTAGGTTTATTGCCGTTGTTGTTGTTGTTGTTGTTGTTGTTGTTGATTAGTTTGATTGGTGTTATTTTTCTGCCGTATTTTTCTCATTGTTTGTCATGAAACGTGATTGTAGTTTGGGAGGTATTTCTTACTAACGCCTACTCCTTGTAATAGTATGGGATGTTACGAGATTTTTGAGGGGTTAGTATTTTAAGTTAGTTCGTGTATTTTGGGCCTCGACTTGGAGGGTGTGTGTTTGTGCTTCAGATGACTTTCTGTCCTTGTCTGATAGTTGGAACGCTCTTCAATATTTTATTTGTTTATGTATTTAGGGTTATTATGTTTCTTTTGATATGTCGAGTCATTCGTGCAACCTTAAGGATAACCGACTAGGTTTTCTTATTTTCCTTAAGGACTGGGCTGACATATTCATTGGTTTGTGTCGAAAGGCTTTTCATGGTATAATCACGTTTTTAGACATGTGGTTAAGGGTGGGTTAACGTCTTGTTTAAGTGGGACCTTGACCGAAAGTTGAGGGTTATTTATGGGTTTGTGTTCGTTGCTTTCTGTCGGGAAACAACGTGCGTACTCTTTGCGTTTATTAAATGAGGTGTATCGATTATTCTTGCGGTTTGTGATATGTGTGTTTTGTGGCAAGTACCCGGGGACTGTCATTGATGCTCATTTTACTTTCGGCAAGATGATTGAATATCACACTTTCGTCCGAGAAGAAGATTTATTCAGAGAGTTTATGAAGTCAGGTGCTGTTTTGTTTTGAGGGGTTGTAAATTGTTTCTCTTAAGGGTTGTGTATGTTTTTCTTTTTTTATTTATGGTCGTCGTCGTCGTGTTATACTGTAGTAAGTGGATGATGTTTTGACCGATAGTTATCTGTTTACTGTAGTACTTGTTTGTGAGACATATTTTAGTTAATTTAAGGGGTTTTGTTCTTGGTTGGTACGACTTCATTTGCTTTTTGAATATCTCTTCTGGTTACTTTCTGTAATCAGCCTGTGGTGGGACGAACGTATTATTTCTTATTTATTTTAATTAGCTTTCCCATTGAAGTCACAAATGGTAATTTCGCTACGATCTCCAATCTAACTAGGGTTAGGCTTTTCTGCTCTCCCTTTTGATAGTCTTTTCATTGTGTGTGTTTTATTTTTATGTTTACCTCTTGCCAATTCGTATACTTTTATTTACAGCCCCCTCACCCCTCATTTACCATTTCATGCGCTACTCACGTCCCCTTTGTTATGTCTTTTATATGATTAAAATTTTGTCTACAACCTTTACTCGAAGAGTGTAGTAATTTTTTAGTAATCGATTCTCCATCTAGTTCTTAAGGTGTGAGTCAACTCGACTTAGGTCTCTATGGTCTACGTCCTAAACCGCCTTCTCAGTCTCACGAAGTTGAGTACACCCCGTTCCAGCCCTCAGACCAGAATTAAATTTCTTGGTGGAGCCGGGATTCAAACCTGGGCCTCCACGGTAAGTCAGGAATGGTAGCCACTACGGTAAGCAACGAGGCGGACAATTTATAAAGAACACAAAGACCACTTCATTTCACAGTTTAACTTCACACCATCAGTCGGGGAGATACTGACGCCTGAGTAAACAAACTTACGCAGCGTCAGCGCTGGGCGGGAGGAATAAGTGCGATAACGTATGAATGTTATCTGATATCGAGCTCCGGTTTGTTTTAAAAACTTTTTCACATATTAATGAACATTTCTTCTCGCTTAGTCACCAACGTAAAGTCAATAGCAAAAACGTTTGTCGCTACGTAACTTTCCTGTGATACCATCTCAGATTTTTCAAGTAACATTTAAGAAAAAAAATCATAACTTCCTTACTATGAAAATAATTACTGCCCTGAGAAATAGAGTATCTTCTACCAACATCGGGCAATCTAAAAATAAATTCTTGATCTGTTGCGATGATTAGTTCATTATCTATGGCGTGATAAGTTCTATATCTGCAAAAATATAGATTCGCGCTAAAATATCGTAATTGTGAAAATTGGGCCATGTGTTAATTATTTATGGCTTTTATTTTTACATCATAATGAGCGGAAAATAAGACCACGCAAACAGTTTCTTAGATTTGTCACTTTCAATTATTGGGAAATGGCAACATCGCCGGGGTGGAAGAGGACGAAGCTAATTGCAGGACATAGGAGTGCGAGTGAGAGGCAACTACTACATTTAATTCCATACTGTCTTTTAAGGTTGAGACGCTCTATAGTGTATTTACAAACTGTCGATATTTATGAAATCAACCAGTGCAAAATACTTTTAATGGTCGATACATGTTCAATAGACGTGATAAGGAGGGGGGGATATATACCATTAGATTCTAGAACTCATATTTTCCATTAACCCTTCAAAGACCGGAGTCATGGCAGACTACATCGAATCACTAGTTTTTCCTAGGTAGTAGGTGGCACATCAACTAGTGTCTATCCGGGCCAAACATTTACCCCGATAGGAATATTGAACAAGGAACTCCAAAAGACTTACCTGTGGTGAATATTCTGAAGCTTAAAATTAATTCTCCTGGCCAAATACTGTATATTAACTTTCAGGAATGGTTTGAAATCTTGGAAACCTATGTCGGTTGGTTGGTTCTTAAGTTTAGGGGCTGCGACAACGCGGTCATGTAGCCCCGTGTACTTTGGGTGTGTGTAGAATCTGTCTGATAACCGGTGTTAATTGTGATGACTGTATTCGTGTGTGTTATCTGTTTTTTAATTCAAGTAAGGACGGCAGACTTTTGAATATTTCAAATAGTTCCTACTTTTGCTGCCAAACGCCATCGTCAACGACTACTAGTTCAGAACTTAGCTACCAGACGCCACCACAGTCGGCTCTTGGCATCGAACGTAGGAACCTAAGATCGTTGTTTACATTCTAAACCTATACAATTGAGCTTCACATAGGTGTAATTAGTGGAAGGTTCTTTAACATGCCATACATCTATGACATGGGACCGGAACCCTATGTCATTCCAGTTATTCTCTATTTCAAATGGAGCTGGGAAGGACGCGCGGCCAGGATGCATGACGATAGGTGGACCTACGAGATCCAAGGATACGGAAATGAAGTCAGAGATCGCCCAGAACATGGTCTAATAAAGAAGTTCGGGAAGTGACTGGGGCTCAGTAGACAACGCCGGCAATAAACAGAGAGAAGTGGGGAAGAATCATCCTTAGCTTACTGTAATTGGAGTACGATTGATAATACTTGACCGTTAAAGGGGTCCGGTTCAGCTTACTACCTTCAAAAAATAGATTTTTCTATTTATTTTTATTTGATGCTCTTATCCTTAAGGAACATTTTGGATGAAAAACAAATGTCATTCAGTCCACGGAGACTCAATGTTCTGTATGATCTCAAGTGACACTACTGGAACCAACATTTTTTACTTAAGCCCAGTTTTCTCGCAATTTTACAAGTTTATTGCGGAAAACAATTACGAAAAATGTACCCCCGTATCTCCCCCACGTTGAGATTGGGCGAGGTTCGACTCGACCCCCTCCCTCCCTCCCTAAATGCCTCACATAATTAGTGGACGCCCCCTAACGAGTGGAATCGGTTTAACATGCTTTTTGTGTTGATTGTGAATCAGATATGGTGGATCACCCTGTTGTTGCGATTGAAGATAAGGGTTGGTACTGCCGAACAGACACCACTTTCTGCTCGTGACTTTTATCTTCTTTCCCGTCAAAACTTGGAGAAACGTGATTAAAAATGTTGGGCGAGTAGCTGCAAGGAATGTCGTCGATTGGACCTGTCTTCTCTTCCACTGTTTGTTGTGGCAGAGTCTTGTGTGTGGAGCTGTAATTGAAACGTAGTCGAGGTGACAGGCTCGATAACACTATCGATCGTTGTTCTTCAACGATAAGGGTGGACAGAAGCAGTAACTTAAATACAGCTAATGTGTATAGTGGGGAAAATCCACCAGCTAGCGATTTCTCGCATTGTATCCCAGCTGCGTGATTATTGGCCCCTTTCAAAATGAACGTTGTTCCGTGTGTACGATCAAACTGAGATAAAAATGGCAGGCTGAGTGGCTTAGTTCTATGACATTTGCGGATGTTCAATTGCAACGATCGCGTATCAGTAGTTGTCATGGCACGTTACCAATTTTCTTTCAGAGTATAATCTTTGCACTCGGGTGTCTCCAAATCGCAGCAGGCAAAAGAGACGTTGAACTCAAAACAGTTAATCCAAAAAGTAAAATGAAATACGAACGTAACGTTTTGTCTCACTGCAACGATACATTTTCTGCGGTATTCTTTTGGAAGAACAGGAGGGCTCTGGAATTAAGATAACCATATTAAAAGTTTTCTTGCTAAATGCCTTTCGTAACACGTTGAATTCTTGAGAAATATTTAAAGGTAAAAGAAAAAACT
Source organism: Meconema thalassinum (assembly GCA_946902985.2). NCBI lineage: Eukaryota > Metazoa > Arthropoda > Insecta > Orthoptera > Tettigoniidae > Meconema > Meconema thalassinum. Next base: position 76,924,605 of record OX336401.1, on the reverse strand, counting down.
ACAAACGTTCTTTACGAAATCATTTCCTAATTAAACTTTTTCTGAAAACCGTCTGTTCTTAAAGATAATTCTATTTGTATACTAGTTTTCGCATTGTTTCTTTAGCCTTTAATGTTTCCATTTTGCGGCTTCGGTGGCGTAGTTGGTAGCATGCTGAGCTTCTATGACCAAGATAGGGGGTTCTAAACCCGGCCGAAGTCGTCGGATTTTTTAAGAGCGTTAAACATCCCTAGTATGCCTTCCTTCGGAGGGGAAGTAAAGCCGGCGGTCCCGTGTCATAGATTTATGGCATGTTAAAGAATTTTCTACTAATTACACCTGTGTGAAGCTAAATTGTATAGGTTAGGAATGTAAACAACGCTCTTAGGTTCCTACGTTCGTTGCCAAGAGCCGACTGTGGTGGCGTCTAGTAGCTAAGTTCTGAACTAGGCCTAGTAGTCGTTGACGGTGGCGTTTGGTGGCAAAAGTAGGAACTGTTTGAAAAAATCAAAGTTGCAGTCCTTGCTTGAATTAAAAAACAGATACACACACTAATACAGCCATCACAATTAACACCGGTTATCACACAGATTCTACACACACCCAAAGTACACGGGGCTTCATGACCGCGTTGTCGCAGCCTCTAAACTGAGGAACCAACCAACCAACCAACCAACCTGAGTTCCATTTTTGTTTCCTTAAATTAATAAACTCACCGTAATGATATTTCGTGTTTGACGAGTGTTATTGTCGGTAAAAAAAAAAAAAAAAAAAAACAACTTCCCTTTCATCTGCTTTTAAATTGTATACCTGTAATTTTCATACCGGATGGCGGTATTAAATACCCCACTATGCATTTATTCCTCGAACTAGACTTTCGTAACACTTTCCTCAGAATCGGTCAAAACGTAAAATTTAAGTAGAAATGTTAAAGAGGGTCAAAATTAAAATAAAACAAGTAAAAAATAAAACTCTTAAACGAAGAAAAAGTTTATTCTCAAAATGTTTAAATTTAAGAAACGTGTAAACTATTTTTGAAAAAAGTCTTTCTTCGTGAGCCCTATCAGGAATCTATTAAAACCATACCCCGTGGCACTACAGCCCATGATGGGCCTAGGCCTACCAAGCGATCGCTGCCCAGTCATTTGGCCTGCAGATTATGGGATGAGGTGTGGTTAGGTGGTCGGATCCCCCTCGGCCGTTAATCTTGTTCTCAGTTACCGGGGCGCTGCCTCATTGTCAGACAGCTACTCAATTTGTCCTCACGAGGCAGAGTGCACCCCGTTCCAGCCCACACGTCAGTTTCTAAAATCCCTGACAGCGCCGGGAATCGAACCCGGGTGTGAGGCAGGCGAGCTACCCCAACACCACGGGGCTGCCTCGGGAATCTACCACTACTGTCGACCAAAGTATTATGTGCACTCGAGTTTGAAGGTTGTTTGTGAAGTAACCAATAGACCTACATAAAATCCAATGACATCATTTTTGTCGTTCTATTTTACGTTAGTTCATGTAGGTTTGGAATTTTTAATTTAAATTTTAATATTTTTTATCGCTGTTGGAACACAAAAAGTGCACGTTTTTAAGCGTGTTTCAACCATGCGTCACATTTAAGAATTATTATCTCAAAAAATCGTCATCAGATCGAATCCAAATTTTAACACAATGTGCATTGGAATGTTGTATAACTGGTTCATTAATTTCACAATTGTGTGTGTCCAAGAAACAAAGTTATCATATTTGTAAGGTAACTTTTTCTCGGCTCGGGGTGGTTGGAAAATGTAGTTCTTGGTTGCGTTGTAATCGTTATACATCAAAACGTTATGATGTATGACACTGAAATACGTAAATTAATTCAATTATTTTATATCGGTTTGTATTTGTACGAGGAAATAACACATGGTTCACCAGCTACCCGCTCCGGGAAAAGCTGTACAGCGTTGCCGAAATGGTGCCCACACTCATCATGGCGCGTCTCGCTCGGAAGTGATGGGCTCGATCTCAGCAACGCTGTACAGGTTTTCCCGGAGCAGCTAGCTGGTGAACCATGTGTTATTTGCTCGTACAAATACAAACCGATATAAAATTATTGAATTAATTTACGTATTTCACAGTCATACAGCATAACTTTTTGATGTATAACGATTACAACGCAACCAAGAACTAAATTTTCCAACCACCCCGAGCCGAAAAAAAGTTACCTTACAACAATGGTAACTTTGTTTCTTGGACACACACAATTGTGAAATTAATAAACCAGTTACATAACATTCCAATGTATATTGTGTTAAAATTTCGATTCGATCTGATGACGGGCTTTTGAGATAATAATTCTTAAATGTGACGCATGGTTGAAACACGCTTAAAAACGGGAACTTTTTGTGTTTCAACTGCGATAAAAAATATTAAAATATAAATTTAAAAATCCAAACCTACATGAACTAACGTAAAATAGAACGACAAAAATGATGTCATTGTTGATGGTATTGGATTTTATGTAGGTCTATTGGTTACTTCACAATCTTCAAACTCGAGTACACATATTACTTTGGTCGACAGTGGGGACAAAAATGGCACGGGAAAATAAAGAGAACTTCGGATACGTGAATGCACTGAAGAATCTTCCACTAACTACACTTGTGGAAGCTAAAATTTGTAGGTTAGTTTGATAACGCTATATTAGTTCCAACGTTCGCCGCCAGGTGCTGACTGCGATGGCATTTAGTAGCAGCTAGGTAGCAAAAGTAGGAAGTACTTGAAAACATTAATCGTCTGCAGTCCTTCTACCTGAATCGCACTAATACAGCCATCGCAATTAACACCGGTTATCAGACAAAATTCTACACACACCCAAAGTACACGGGGCTACATAACCGCGTTATCGCAGCCCCTGAACAAAGGAACCAACCAATCACAAATAGCTCCATCTCAAAAGATGTACACGTACGATTATTATTAGGTCCACCTCCTGGTGTAGCGGCTAGCATTCTTGGTGTTTGACGTTTTGGTAAACTATGCCTTCACATTGGGTTCATGAACATCTCGCACTGTATTATGGTGTACGGTTTTGGCATTTGTCCAGTAATATTAATGGAGCGTTTTGAATTAGACGTACACTAATCGACGTTTCATGTTCTAAGTGGGACTGGGAGGACGTTAAGTTGGCATTTTAAGAAATACTTGTCGTGTCTTTGGCATCGGCTTGCCTTTCATGTGGATGTAATGTATAAAAATACATGATCTATATTAAAGTCGATTTCTTCAGCGGCACACTTGACCAGCACTCGTCACTGGCGAGCGCTTGCCAAGTTGCGGCTGCGGAAATTATAATTTTCATAAGTTGTCATTAAATCAGAGTTGCCAACACCTGGGGGACGAGATTGCGCTGCGGTGAAGCTGCTTGCTTCTCATCAAAGCGGATTGGGTTAGATTCCCAGTTGAAATGAAAGTCTGTTTTCGAAGTGATATGTCTTGTGGTTCTTCGAATTCCACGTAAAACGGACGATCCGTGGCTTATGATCGCGAGAGGTCCACTCTTGAGTACCTCATGAAACTGGAAGATTCTCCACTTAAGACTACGACTTAAGACTTCAAAACAATCAAACAATATCAGCATATTTCAACGTCCAAGGACTCTTTTTTAATATATTACTTCATTAATTAAGGACAACATAAACAGAAGCCACCAACATACAAATAGACTTCATAAAATAAGGGATTCGATTGACAAAAAAAACTAAGACCTATTTTACGTCCTAAAATATTAGTTGGCACTACATGGAAACGTCAATATGTATACTAACTGAATAATACAAAAATTAGGATAATATATTTAATAGTATTTTCATATTAATTGCCTTTATTAGAGTTCGACATGTTTAATAATAATAATAAAAATAATATCGTATGGCCTCGGTGCCAGGTGCAAGCTTTGTTATTTGACACCCGTAGGGTAGCTTGTATGTCGAATTTCGTTGTTCCTTGAAGCACTATGAAAGTCAAGGAGGTTAGATATCTAAGTTCCTTGAACACTATAGCGCTTTCTAGTTGAGAAATGAGGAACTTTGTGTTGGCGGAAACTCCCGAGATTAATTTTGCCATTATGAACACGGCCTACTGAATTCAAATGGGTTCTTTGGCATGCGTGTCGTAAATTTTTGGCGCCTTTCAAAAAAATCACTTACCACGGCCAGGAGCGAACCTGCAAGCGTGTGGTTAGTAGACAGACACGTTAACCACTCGCCCACTGTGGCAAGCTAACGTGTTTAATGTTAGTACCGGTACTTTAGTAAGAATTAGACTTGCATATTCAAAATTGTATTCTTAAGAGTTAAGTTTTATCTACTATATTGTTTTCGTAAAACATACCCTATTTATTATAGAGTATAGGTATGTTATAGCAATGCTGATGAAGACCCCAATGAAGGGTTGAAAACGTGTTACAATAAACATTATAGTCAGAATCTCAGGTTTGTTGGTTGGTTCCTCAGTTTAGGGGCTGCGACAACGTGGTCATATAGCCCCGTGTACTTTGGGTGTGTGTAAAATCTGTCTGATAACCGGTGTTAATTGTGATGGCTGTATTAGTGTGTGTTATCTGCCATACGAAGACGAAGGGTTAAATTCTTTGGACATGTTTCAAAAATGCCCGACGACAGACTCACTAAGAAGTTTTTTAACCATTTCAACAGGCCCAATAGAAAAGGCAACTCTTATGATAAATGATTTGCCAACACCAAGAAGGATTACAAGAAATGAACATCACTGATCAAGACATCCGCAACAAAACCACTTTCAGAAATAAGACACACACATTTGAGGGGTTCCTAGAGCCAGAAACAGCGACCAAGAAGAATCAACATTAAACAGCTGAAAAGAAAGAAGCTGTGAGCAAGAGAAAGAAGGAATACTGGCGGCAAAGAAAACTGAAATCATAAAGAGTTATTTACGTGGTCCTTAGTTGGCCAAAATCGATTATGAAGATGAAACATTATAGTATTAACAGGTGTCGTCTCTCAGTACTCAGTCAATACGAAAGTTAATACGTCTAATAATCACATTATCCGTCATGGTTAATGTTTTTGCTTCGTAAGATTCCCCAACCCGTCCTCCAATTTGTTGCTCTGGAGCCGTATTCAGCATGGCCCACATTTTAGCAGTGTTCTGACAGACGAAGAAACCTTGGTCTGCACAATACGCTCACCAAGAAAAGAGTTTTACAACCACAATACCTTTAACTACCTTCAAATCACGAGGGTCATCTAATGTCGAGAAAAAGGAAGCCGACGCTGAACCCTAATAACTAATTTATAATTAATTAAAATTCTCCGACAATCAATACAAATTATATTCAAATTAATACATGTTTCGATCAAACAATGAGACTTTCTTCAGCAAAGTTAGAATCAAACCAAAAAAGACTAATCAAAGAAAACTGAACGTGTTGAGAAACTAAATTAACTAAAATATATACAGGATGAAACGAAGAAACTGGAAAACAATACATATTTAAAATCTAAAGGATTTAGTATCTGTGCAAGATGGAACATAATAGAATCAATTTGAAATAAAATAAAATGGATATTCTTGCAAATAATTGGATTAAATAAAGGTTTTAAACTGTTAAATATAATTTTCGAAAACACACTGGAGTGCATTTTCAACCTGGTCAATGGAGCCGTGATGAATGTTTGTGAAATGCCATCTGTAGTCACACCATTACGCTACAAGCAGAGCTGTGAAAATATGACTTATCTTCATTTTAAAATCAATAGGTTGCAACTTTCAATATAATTTGAAAGCTATAGTCAGGTTGTCGATTTTATATAGGGATGTTAAAATTGTGCATCTGGACGTAAGTTAATTTATTGCTCTTTTTTTTTTTGTCCGCCTATGGACCACGGTGCTTGTCTGTTGTTTGCCCCTTCTGGTGTTTTTGGTGGATTGTTTGGTAGTTGCTTTTGTGCTGAAATGTTGAGTCTTTCTATTGGACCAGTAATATTTCATTTTCTTGCTGAACTCTATCTTACGTTCCTCGGACCATTTCCTGGACGCGTTGTGAATTTCTGTGATGCATGTGAGGAATGGCCTGGTTTCAACTGTCAGACGGTAGCGACTCTTTTCATTTATTGTGTCTTGCTGAATATTAAGTTCAGCAAGGTCCTTAGCAATTTGTTTGATCCACAAGGGTTTACCCTTCTTGGCTACCTTGAAGATCTTATAAGACGTCCTGTGGTGGTCCAGTTTGTACAGGTGGCCGTAGGAAGCCAGGCGTCTCCTTCTGATGGCATCGGTGTGGTTTTCTTGGGTGTTCGTAAAGTTCACAATTTGTGGTTTGTACCATCGTCATCCATCTGGTAAGATCCTTGGTCCCTCTTTTTTCCGCAAGAATTTCCTTTCCTGTACCTCGAGGGCCTCTAGGAGAGGTCTTCTTAATTAGAAACAGGCACTCGGCTGCGTAAATTTAAATTTAAGATGGCGTCATTTTACGCAGTTAACGTCTTTCCTCTGCAACAGATATGCACGAGCCGCCACTGAACCTATCACAGTTTCCCTTTATAATGTTTAGTAGTTTTGCTAATTCATTTGACTTCCTGCACTCCCTAATTCTAATCCTTACCGTATGAATCAACTCAAGTAGTGTTTGTTGAGTGAAATGAAAGTGGAAAACTACATGAAACTCGAACTGGCAGTCTCCTGCAATGAAATAACATGAGTGTGTGAGAGCGAGCAACTTGCACAACACACAAACAGTACAGGGAAGGAAACTTCCAGGCGAAGTGTCAACAAGCACTTACATAGCCTGCAGTATGTGTCACTTCCTCAAAGGGTATGTGTGGCGAAGTAACGCATCTAATAAGCTCGTCGCCACTACATAGCCAGCTGGGAATCGGTATTGTAACTGTTAGATGTGCGAGTACACGATTATTCGAAGAATCTGATTTTCACGCAGGGCCGTGGAGAGCGAATAAGGGCTCTCTAGAACTATGATTTGCGGAAGAGAAAAAATAGGGCCTCCGTAATATATATATTTATAAATGTAAATGTTAAATGCCATTTTCATTGTATCTGACCAAAAATTTTAATTTTATCACAAAAGAAAGAAAAAGAAAACTTTTCACAGCAATATCTTGAGAGATCTAGAAATTTTTCTCCCTATAAGGAAGGGCTTGACATCTTCAGAAATTTTACTTTTTTCACTTCAGAAACTCAGGTTGTTGTCTTGATTTTTTTTTTCGTAGTGTATTCACTGGATTCAGTTTCAATGAATATTGACCTACCAGAAAGTTTTATTTGTAAATTAAATTGTGTGAATTGTTTTACTATGGGCTCTTCTACCACCTCTGGCCCCCAGAGCTACGGCACAGTTTGCCCTGCCTTCTCGTCACGACCGTCTTCATAGAAATGAAGGCTTTGAGCTATTAGTTCGTGTAATGCATGAAAAGTGCAAGCCATTTAGAGAATTAAAATGTCTGACGCTAGCGGGAAATTCGAATTCTTGGAATCTTCTGGTAGGCCCAACGGACAAACGGGAAAATCATATTATTGGTATCTACAGGTAGGCCACGGCGGACAACAATCATAGTATAATAATTGCGAGTATGAGAATTAGTGTTCACCTATAGTTCAATGGTCAGAGCATCGGCGTACGAAGCTGGAGGTCGCGGGTTCGTGTTCTCTATTTTCCATGTACTGTACATACGGTATATGTAGGCTTGCCATATTTTTGGTGAGTGAAACCGGGACACAATGATATGGGATGGCCTTACCGGGCAGTCTGGGGGGGGGGGGATGGAATACTCCCCAGCAGAGAATTAGAAGCAAAATGGTGAGTTTTAAGCCCTTTTTTTTAAGCCTCGCAAGTGACGGGAGGGGGGAATCTGGCACCCTAAATTGTTAGTTCTACTAACCTTTTAAAAATAAAAAGGAAATTTTGCTACATAAAAAATATAATTTTTCCTTTTTAATGATATTTTTTTCTGGTCTACCATCTAGAAAGAAGTGTTAATAAAATACAATTTAAAATAATTCATAAAATTGTTTAATTGAACAATTAACTAAGTCTTATTATTTTTTTTAAACTACAACTTTTTGTCTAACTACAAAACAATTACAAAAAAACTTTTTTTGTCAAACTAAAAAAAAACCAATTAATTAATGAGTTAACAATGTTAATCTTTGCTTTCACACCACTCATATTTTTGACTTGAATGTACTTTTTTCAAAATGTCTTTCTTAAGCTTGACCTTTTCATAAAAATCATAGGAAGAAAGGCCAAAGTTGATTTTACATACAATCAATGCTCTTGCAGTGGACTCTCTCATTAATGAAAAGTAACCGATTCATAAAAGATTCTTAAACACATAAATTCATTAGTTTTTACATCTTACAGCCGTTTTCCGGGACATTGATAAAACCGGGTGGGATACTGGGACAAGAGCAATAAACCGGGACGTATGGCAAGCCTAGGTATATATGGCTTTCAGCACTATTTGTGCATTACACGACCTAATTGCTGAAAGCCTTAATTTCTACATATTACTCAGGATATGTTTGCAAATGCATACTTGGAATGGTTCACTGGAATACTTGAGAAAAGCTGTATTTACGGCAAAGTTTCTATGTTATGTCGCTACCACTGAATAGTAGTAGAAACTTGCTTGGATTATTTGAAAAGTAAAGAAAGATGTATTTTTATGTTTAAGACCAGTTGCATATCACGCAGTCAGTAAAAGTACACTTTGAAATTGATGAGGTTTAGAAGTTTCAGGTATTCAAACTAAATCAGTTAAACTCGTGTTTTGACTTAGCTGCAACTTGAACGTTTTTCAGTAAGGGTATTAATATTTCTTTCACAATGGCTATTACCTATTTAAGTCCTTTTTGTCGTTCTAGAATTTAGATTGGGTACTTAATGAAACAGAAAAATGCTACAGTGAAGTTCAAACCACAGACGTTTCGTGGGTACCAGCGGCGTGTGCGAGCTGGCGCGACAGATCGTTGTCATAACCACAGACAGAGTGACAAGTGTACCCTGCGCCCGTATGGTGAATCATGTGGGATATCTTATCTTTTCTTATGAGCGTGTCATGTGGAAAGTGAATGTGTAAATTTCTGGCGTTTAACTGAAGATACTCGACCATACGCTAAGTAGACAAGCCCGTGGTTATATTTTCATTAAGATAAACCGCAATATTAATTATTTACTTATTGTTAAATATCCATTACGAGAGGAACCCTCCTTATTCCACCTAAGTATATTAGGGATGTTGTTTAACAAATTACAGGGTATATTATGTATGAGGCAATTTACAAAGATAATTTAGAGTAAATGTGGTGTGTGAATGTTTCTTCGAAACAAAGGCCAGGTAGCTAATTATGCTGTAATATTTCTATACTTTATAAACATCAAAGTAATCATAAACAATATTATGATTTAGTCAGTTTATACATTTGTCTTGTTTTGATATTGCTTGTTCCACTTTTTAAATTAACAGACTAACTGAAGGGTTCATTCTAAGAATCAGACAACTCCAAAAATTAAATTGTTCAGAAACTTAAGAAAACAAAACAGTATAGCTTTAATTGTGCTGAATGAAATAAAAATTGCTTTTAAACGTACTATTGTCTCACTGACAGCTTTACATTACACATAACAGAAATATATTTTTATGAGGGTAGTTGAGAAAACCCTGGACTAGTCTGGTTTTTGCCGAAGCATTAGTCGAATACAACAATGAAAAATATTTTAATCCTCAAAATACGATTATTTATTATCTAAATCCTAACAAAGTACAAATCATTATTGAATGCCAGACATTCCAGGTAATTAATTATGTTGAAAAAGCTTTGCACTTATCTTATTTTTGTAGAATCCCCCATATTTCACACTCTTATTATAACCCGACCTGTCTGCTTTCTTGTCAGCAATACTATACTTGAAGAGGATGTATTTATCTCAAAAAGTCAATTACTTCTGGTTTTTGGAATGAACCCTTCAATTGTAATGTGGTGAAGATAATACAAAATATCATTTTAATAACGGCAAAAGTAACGCTGCCTTACTTCACAAATGTAACGGCAACTCGGTTAATAGTATATCAAAGTAACTGTAAATGTAACTCAATTACGATTTTTTTCTAGCAACGGTGACTGTGGAAGTTCATTTGTAAAGTTACTGGTTCGGATGTTTCCTTGTTACTATAATTTCGAAAGGCTTGAATCTTTTAGTACACTGTAGTTCCCATCTTCTTCTGGGGATATATTAACCCCTTTATGGTTCAGAGAGTCTGTACTTTCGACGAAGGAATTAGTGTTTCGTTCATGTAAACAGAATGATATAGCCTGTAATCATCCTCGGTGAAAATAATTTAGTTTTTATATGAAAATCATTTTTAATATTAACGATAATTAGTCAATTTAAATTGTGTGCAATTAAACGTAGTTAGTTATTGTTGTTTTAAGGGGCGGAACTACGAGGTCATCTGCCCAACTGAACGTATAGTACAGTACTGGTTGTTCATTTACTTCTTCGTTATGCCCATTCAAAGAGCGCGTTTGAACTTGTTAGTTGGCCTGATGGTTTTCGCCTTATCCTCCCAAAATCTCTTCATGAATGCACTGTGTTGCACCTCGCGTTCTGTGGACCACTTCCTACCTGTTTTCTTTTTAGATTAGGGGTAGATGACCTCGTAGTTCCGCCCCTTAAAACAACAATAACTAACTCCTTTTTAGGTTTCTCCATGAATTTTTGTTTGCGTAGTGTTGTACCAAAGGCTCCACATTTTTATATGACGTCGTTTGTGATACTTATTTTTTGGAGGTCTGCCTTTGTTTGTTCTATCTAGCATAGTTTATTTATTTATTTATTTATTTATTTTCATTTATGTACTTATTTATTTTAATATAAACGGTACAATTCATTATTTGTATTACTTTTTTGTTGTTGTAACTGAACTTATAGTAAGGTACCGATAGAGGTGCGTGAACCTCTTCTCTCGTGATTTCTGGCGAGTCGTACAGTTTGTTGAAATTCAAATTATCCTCTTGCATACATAAATTCAATAATAATGTGATCAAATCCATGCATACATGTGTGCCTCGCTGAAGAGATTATTGGCAAGTTGCCATGTTATTAAAAAGGATAGAGACGCCACACTGGTACAGGAAAGGACAAATAGGGAGATAGACAGATCGTATCGCATATGTATCAGACCGAAAAGGTTAGTGAGAAACAAAACGGAATGGAAATAGGCTATACACGAAACCAAGGTTAATCAAATCAGTTCGCATCCCACTCAACTGTGCACATCAAAGTAGCGAACCTCAAATGTATGGTGGAACCTGTATTGGAAAAGAAAAAAAAATCCTGACAAATCCAAAAATGATTAAAAGAACTGGTATCTCCAGCATTATTCAGTTTACAAGAGTAGATATTATTCTCTGACTGCGGAATAATAATAATGCATTTTTATTACATAGATATGCCAACATGTCGAGCTAGATAGAACTTTTAGCTGATGGAAGAGATTTAGGGACTTAAACCCGGCCGAAGTCGTCGGATATTTTAAGAGCTTTAAAATTCCCTCAGTATGCCTCGGGAAGTAAAGCCGGCGGGCCCATGTAAAAGATTTATTGCGTGTAAAAGAACCTTCCACTAACTATAATTGTGTGAAGCAAAATGTGTAGGTTAGATTTGATTAACGCTCTTTAAGTTTCAACGTTCGTCGTCAGGTGCTGGTTGCGATGACATCTAGTAGCCAAGTTCACAGCTAGGTGTCGTAGACGGCAGCATTTGGTAGCAAAAGTAGGAACTACTTGAAATTGATCGTCTGCACTTCTTACTGAATTGCTGATAACACACACTAATACAGCCATCACAATTAACACCGGTTGACAGACAGATTCTACACACAACCATAGTACCCGCGTTGCAGCAGCCCATAAACTGAGGAACCAACCAACCAGATTTTGGTACAAGAAAAAAAAATCTGGGCACTGAAAATCTTCTTACGTTCTTCAGTCCATAAAAATGGTTGTCGATTTATGTTTTGAACTGGAGGCGATCCTGTATAATCTCCTCGGTGTTGCCAAATTATTATTATTATTATTCACACTACTCTTGCGGCAAAAGTGTTATTGGTTGATTTGTAATACAGGTCTTAAATTTTTTGGCCGGTTCTGTACATGCGCTACTAGAGCCTTCACAATGATACAGGTATCAGACAGGTATCCACACACACCCAAGTAAGTGGGGCTACATGACTATGATGTCGCAAAGCCCCTAAATGAATCAATAACTCGCATGTAGGCCGAACGAAGGAAATTGGCATGGGACTCGTCCTGGAATCCGATGTTGATGATGACTAGGACCCTGATATTGATGACGTAAAAAAGTTTAAAAAATGCATTAAACATTTTCAGAAATGACTAATAAATGACCTAAAAATTAGAAAAATGTACTATAAAATGGAGAAAATGATCTTATAATAATAAACTCACCAATATTTCAAAAACGACATCTTAAGCTCGATCTGAAAAGTCAATCAAAATAGATGCTAGCTCCTGACAAAAGGTTTATGTTCGCTTTAGTCTGAGTTGCACTGCACTACGAATGGCATTCTGATGTCAAATGTAAATGATCTGCGGTTATCATCCACCAAGTTCTTATATCTCGAAAAGCTGCGTTCAATATCAACTGATGTGATCGGAGCGTACTTTTAAATGCACTGACACACACTTTTATTTTAGGTATTTTGAAAGCGTCAATGAATATCTCTCGCCGTGAACTATGCGGAACTGAGACAAGAATATACACCCCTTCCCCTTTCTACCCCGCCACAGCTGACCTAGGACAACAGAATAGGTACCATTCCATTCCGCTAATAACTGGTTTGCGACGAAAACAAGAGCATCTGTATACCTACGATACAGTTTTCCTGCATCCAAGATATCTTTCTACTAATAGCAATACTGAAATATTTCATTTCAATATTTTAAATTATCTTGTATCAGCTACTAGCTTCTTAACTCTGAGAGAGACGTAACTCCTCATATAAAGCTGTGACATGACTAAATTGAAAAACAATGACCTTAAAAGGCTGATTTCTCTAAAATATGCCCAAAGATCTAGTAAACTTTAAAAAATGTTCTTAAAATGGGAAAATAGCTTAAAATGCAAAAATATGCAAAATAAAAATGACATATTTGAAGACGGGGTGGCCCGTCCTGAGTTCCTATGTACCTAGAAGAATTGCTGAGTTTTACTTAGGCATTGTTTTAGCCAGCTCAGTAAAATGATGACATGTCATCAACATCCTGGCCCTTATGAAAATCCATAGCCCGCTTCCAGTCTCCGACCGGGTCAGGAATGGAATGAATGAAGCCCCCATCTAGCGGCGAGGATATGAACTGTGCCGGCTGCCGAGACCTGACGCACTCCTCTGGGGCAATGATTAAATGAATGACATATGAAATGAAGTGATAGTGGAGAGTGTTGCTGGAATGAAATTATGACAGGGAAAACCGGAGTACCCGGAGAAAAACCTGTCTGCCTCCGTTGTGTCCAGCACAGATCTCACATGGAGTGACCGGGATTTGAACCACGGACCCAGCGGTGAGAGGCCGGCGTGCTGCCGCCTAAGCCACGGAGGCTTCATCCTGGCCCTTATGATGACTATAAAAATTACGATTTGATCATATGTGCCCCAAATAGTCATTATAAGTAACTTATAAAAGCAAATGTTCAATAGGGAAAAATCATGACATTGGAAATTGGAAAAATATGTTTATACATCTTTATATACATATACAGTATACTCGTACAGTCAACCTCTGTGTCTCTAACCTCCATTATGCGAACTTTCAATAACTCGAAGTGATTAATATTTCCCGAAGATACTTTCTATAATTTACATATATTTCTTTTATCTCAAGTCCAATTCTTCGATATCTCGAAGCTTAAATTATATCCCTGGCACTTAAACGTGTTCTTTTATCTTGAATATTTACGTATTTATGTAGTGCAGTCACATTCGAAGGTCCTAATTCGAAATTTCCACAGAGTTAGTTACTTAGTTATTGAGGTTTAAAGGGGTGGAACTACGACGTGATCTGCCCCCCCCCCCCCCAAATCCACAGATTACCGGTAGGCTACTGTAGTTGAGTCACTTGAGTCACTTAACCCTACGTTAGGCGCGTGGATGACACCTGTCATCCATTTTGAAACTCACATTGTATGAGTAACTTACTAGATAGAGAAGGTTTAATTCTTATTTATTAACTACAGTAATATTGCACCTACTACTAGAAAGCGTTTATTTTAATACAACGTATTTGATCGTTTAAAAAATATAATATTAAGATAAGGACACAAAATAAGGGATATATTATTTTCCTGACCATCACTGGCTTTTTATTGCTAAATATGTATCATTTTCACATGTAAATAATTTCGTAAACTCAGATGTTCAACTTTTCCTACTCTTGAAAGCAATTGCCACACACGTCCATTAGGTGGTCAGGGCAGGTCCAATTTTGACACTTTGTGCACCACCTTCTTGTTGTCTTGTTCCGATTTCGCCCACATTGATGACAGCGGCCTATATTGCATCGTCGACTCATCGGGGTGACTGATTGGATAAAAGATCGCCAGAGAGGTATACAAAGCCTCGCATGCGTAATTGCTCAGTTTGAACTAACCGTCGTCGAAAGTTGTCTGGATGACACCTGTCATCCACGCGCCTAACGCAGAGTTAATTAGATTTACAACTTAGATACTGTAATAAAGATGTCATCATTGCGAACGTCCATTTTTATTACTTTCATTTCGACAGCTACAGGGTGATTCTTTCGCTCGAGCGGAGCCCGCGGCCTGCTCTCGGCGCGCGCACGCCTTCCGCCAGCCAACCGAACTCGGGACGCAGATTGCGCACAGGTAGAAACCGTAACATATTACATTAATTAATGGCAAATTCACCAGCAAATCATGATTAAACCTTTTCACAGAAGATGTCGAAAATGTTCTTCAGCTGACAGGTGTCGTATCGTGTAAATAAATTAGGGTTTACACGTTGTAATTTCCTTCTGTTGGGAGGGATATTCGGTGCCGTATATTGTTCTCCAGCTCCACTGGAGTATGGGTAATTGATCTGTACACTTTGTATTTTAAATTACCCCACAATTAAACATCAAACGGGCTTAGATCCGTGCTTCGATTAATCACCGTAAACACACAGGGTGGTACAGGAGTAGCTACATAATTTAACGATGTAACTTCCAAAGTTACTGTCTGTCAGCCGAAGGAGAACATTTTCAGCATCTTCTATGAAAAGGTAAGTTCTAACCTTTAATTGGTTTATTTTATTTAGCGTATGGCTTTTAGTTCCGGGAGTGTCCGAGGGCATGTTCGGCTCGCCAGAGGCTGTAGCTGCTTCAAGCGGACACCCATGGAGTGAGCTACAAGTTCCGTTCAATTTCAATTACTTGCAACTTTCGCTACCAGATGTCACTGACACCTAGTGGTGAACGTTGGAACTTTGATAGAGCGTTACAACGAAATCTAACCTAGAAATTTCACTTCACGTAAGCTTAGATAGTGGAAGGATCTTTTACATGCCATAAATCTATGGCATGGGACCGCCGGCTTTACTTCCCCTCCGAAGGAAGGCATACTGAAGGATTTTAACCCTCTTAAGAAATCCGACGACTTTGACCGAGTTTGAACCCGCGATTTTGGGCCTAGCAGTTGAGCATGGTACCAACTACGTCACTGAAGCCGCTCTTTAACTGGTGACGTAAGGTCATCCAGATTCCCAAGAAATAAAATAAAACATTTGTGTTTCTTTAATCAATCTTGCAGGAAGCTGTTGTTTGTTTCCTTCTTATCTGGGTGCTGACACTTCACACCCTCGTTGATGAAAGTTGAGTGCCCCTGGTTAGCTCGCCTCGTTAGGTTGAGGTTAATGTTTCTACCTGCGCGCAATCTGCGGACCGAGTTCGGTTGGCTGGCGGATGGCGAGCGTGAACCTGGTAGCTGGCCGCGGGCCCCTCTCCAGCAAACCAATCAGCCTGTATATGTTGTAAGCTACATGCAGTATTATGCGACTAGTAGGCTATATCAAAAATTTTAATATTTTTCCTGCTGATCTCCATAATCGATTGTTTGATAAGTCGAATTTATTTTGACATCCCCTTTTGTGATATCGAGGTTTTACTGTATGTACATCTTTAACAGATAAGTTACATGATCAATTTTTCCCTCCATCCTAGCACAACATGCAGATACGTGACGTATTAAATCCACTTTGTTTTTGCTTCCTTGTATAAACCAGTCAAAGGTTGATGGGGGGGGGGGATTAAACATGTGCGTGTTGATGTAATGCTTCCTTTATGTACTCCATAATCTTAAAGTTTGCTTGTTACTCGTCGGTGGCACATTCCGTGCTATTTTGGTCTAAGAGAAGTCTCATGAAATCTGCTGGCAGTATATTCCACCGCTCAGGTGTCGTAAAAGAACTTCTGCCAATAACGCTAAGGAAAGATGGCAGACAAGGAATTATGGCTCGTACATAGATGAGGTCTCTTCCGCTAATGTGGAGAGTTACGGCATCGACTGCTATGATAAGATATGTTACACGTCAAGTTTTTATTCGTTTTAATTTTTGCAAGTGTACGAGGCGTGTTCGGGAAGTAAGTACCGGTTGCAAATATTGCCACACTAACGAGAAAGTCGTGACCTTGTTGGTCTTCGCTGACTTACTGCATACGTTAAGTGAAATGCCTAGACATTAACCATTAAGAAATATTATCCGTGTTGACTGATATTTATCTCCAATTATAAAATCCGCCTTTTCAAATACTACGAAGTTTAATAATTAAATTAAAACGTACATGTTTCGGTATACAATGATACCTTCGTCAGCGTAGCTTAAATAAAAAGAATCTTAAAAACTATGGTAACAAATACAAAGAGAAAGTAGATATCCTTACAAAAGCATTAGAATGTAAATAAATGAAAGTTCACAAGAAATTTAGAAAACACCTAAAAGAACAAGATTAAAAGTTAAAATAAATCTACCTTAATGGACTGTCTATCGGACGTCGATTTTGAGCTATGGGTTGTTGCTTCCAGCCAGGTACAATGATACGGAAACAGCGCAGAAAATTTATTTTATGTATGGAAATGGCTCAATTCCATTTTTATTGTTATAATCAAAATAAGTTTTCACTATTGCCAATTAACCGGAGGGAAAATCAAACTGCATTTTCGAATTCAGCGACGTTAATTCAACACACCTATTTTCGTTTTTACCACAGGATTTTGTTTCATTTTTGCAGGCTTAAATTTTTGAACATCAGAGAGATGAATATACTGCACATTATTCATAACATGGAACTCGCTAACAGCTGATCAGGCCAACAATTAGAACACATTTCCAAAACGAAAGTTACTTTCTATTCCATGAAACCATACCAATAGGAGGCAAAGTTTAAATCATACGACCAAGGCTACCACGTGTACCATTTCAACAGCTTTAAAAATATTTTACAAACAACAAATGTGTAGGTCAGATCATTATTGCATTCACCAACAATTCAATTCTTGTAGCCTACGTTAGGTTAAAAGTCTAATCATATGTACGCTCAGATAACGCCAGACAATTTGTACAAAAGACTCGCTCACTCGTTCAGAAGGCTTCTATGGGACACGAAGATCCCGCGCCGATCTTACAAAATGCCTCCACTGACCACTGTTTTGGTCGAGTTCTTGCCAGTTGTCCGCATTCAGATGTCTACAAAGTTTGGACATTTCATTTTTTCCAGGAACTTTGTGGTCTTCCTACTGGCCTTTTCCCTCTTGGTTTTTCTTTAAAATTTGTAAGACCTTACTGGTTTTTACTGTTACTTTATTTGATCTTTTTTTTTCAGCTTTGAGATGCGGAGTTAAAATATGGTCCAAAACTTTTCCTATATACCGTAGGCTACTTTATTTTCGAAAACCTGCAACTGGTGTACAAAGACTACCCGTAAATAATCATAAAAACATGATATATACAGGGTGTAACAAAAATGTGCGGCACAAAATGTATTTTAGAAATGTATTTAGAGTATTAATAATGTTATTAATGCAGCCAATGGCCGGGTCGGGGAAAGGATTTTGGAAGGGAATCGGCCGTGCCCCTACTGAAAGAAACCGTCCAGGCATTTGCCTGTTGGTGAAAATGGGAAACAACGACGGCCAGGGATTTATTTGACCACGCTCTCCCGATGTCTGCGAAGGACGAGCTAGCGCGTTAGCGCTCTCAGATATGGTGGCCGGTTATATAGCGTACACTATTAGAACCTAGTTTATGTACTTCATTGACACTTGATATATTTTATGATTGAGGTGGCTGAAGGCATGGTGCATGCTTGTTTTAATATTATTATATTCGATCGGGCGATTGGATTGGCATGAAGGTAGTGCTCACAGTCTCAAGAAAAGGTTGAGAACACCTGTTCTACACACACCTAACTGCACGGGGCTGATGACAAGATTTCCCAATCCCTTATGAATTAACAAGTCTTAAATATAGAAGTGGTTGCCTGAATAAGAAAATATAATAAAATAAAATTAGCTTAGTAAAAAATAAAAAACTGGAATAAAAATACACTACTTAATCAAACAAAATTAATCATTTCAAATTGTGAAAGAAAATAAAAACTTCTTTTGAGTCGCATTTCATTGGATAATTTAGACCTGTTACCCTAGCCCACTCTCTTCCATAATAGGGGCAGATGACCTCGCAGTTCCGCCCCTTAAACCAACAATAACTAACTCTCTTCCATAAAGATGATGACGCAATCAACAGCCACCGCGTCAGCGGCTAATACGAGATTGATCGTATCGTGCAGACCAAGGGTTCTTCATAGGTTAAACAGGCATTTAAAAAACTCTTAACAACTTGAAGAATGTGAGTACGATTCGATTAAAGACTACATTTCCAATGACCATCAATCTGATTACAAAATGAAAGTTCTCGACAGACTGTGCGATTTTAGCACAAAGAAGTGTGAACAGTTGATTAACTGAGTGTCAGATAGTACATTGAAATAAAAGTTCTAAGCCTATCCCTTCAGAAGTTTCGGTGCTGCATCAAGAGAGAGAATACTGAGAATTACCGCAAATACTCCTCTCGCTTTCCTAACCACTTATCTTCACGAGAGTGCGTTTTCTTTGTACGTTGCTAGCGAACACAATTGTCTTCCATTAAGACAGATATTGAAGATCTTCACAAAAAGAATGTTCAACAAAGCCATACTGAAATTTATTTGCTGTATATGCTGAGTACGGAATTAAAGTGAATTACTTTTTATTTAAATTAAAATCTTTTCTCCACTATTAATGTAAAAAAGAGGACCGTCTAGTACAAAAAAGAATGAAGACTCCGATCCATAATTACTGTTTTGCTCGGCTTTGTTCAGGCTGCATTACCTTTACCTCATGTTAACTCTCGAAGAGCCTTAATCTCTATCAAGTAAACTTTGTCAAAACATTCTCAATTTTCGGCTAAACCTTTGTATCTATCCAGGATGTGGTTTTTTAAACCTGGCATTACTCGCTGGGTCTTTTCGTGCGCCGTTACTCGCTAGTGAGCGCAGCGCTCACCTTTACATTAATAAGCAATAATATGCTCCTATAAAGATAAATGCATTTATTTTACTACGTCGATTTGAGATGGTTATTTAAGAACACAAATACTTCGTGTAAATTGAAACAAGTATGAAATAGGAGTATGCTGGTATGAAATAAAAATGGAAGCCATGTAATCCAATATCGTCATTATTATCTTCAGGCTAAGTCTTGTCGCTGCAGCCACAGCCCACGATCTTCAGCAGTTCTCTTCATCATGACGTAGGAAGCAAAGCCCAGCTCAGTGATTGTGTTTCTAAGGAATGAGAGACGCGGTCTTCCTCTCGATTTCTTCCCTAGGACCTTGCCTTGGAAGTCAATGCGGAGAAAGGTGTCATGCCGTAAGACGTGTCCAAGAAATTTAGTTTCTTCTGCTCTAATGAATAAAATAAGGTCCGTTTCTCCTTAACGTCATCCAGGATTTGTTCATTAGTCTTCTTTCCCCCCCATCTCGTCTCCAGAACCACATTTCAGCAGCGTCTGGTCTTGATTGTGCTTGCTTTCCCAAAGTCCATGTCTCGCATCCGTTAGCTAGCTAGCACACTCCAAACAAATGTAATCAAATATAAAAGTAAATAAACAGTTTACATTTTTGTAGAATGACTGGATTTCGACTTTCAATCACCGAAACTGCCTCTCTCCCTTACAACTTACAGACGATTCTGTTTCTGAACAAAGATCACCTTCGTAAACCTCATCTGTATTATTGCCATCACTCTCGTTGTTGAAGTTCACTTCCTCAGCTGTTTCATCCAAACACGGAAGTATCAGATCATTGGATGTCATTAAATAATAGCCTAATAATAACATCGTATGGCATCGGATGCCGGGTGCAAGCTTTATTTGACACCCAGAACAGAGGGCAGCTTGCATGTCGAATTTTGTTGCTCCTTGAAGCACTATGAAAGTCAAGATATCTAAGCTCCTTGACACTAAAGCGCTTTTCTAGTAGAGAAATGAGGAACTTTGTGTTGGCGGAAAATCTCGAGATTAATAATTTTGCCATTATGAACACGGCCTACTGAATTCAAATGGGTTCTTTAACATGCCAACATCGTATACTTTTCGTGTCATGACTTTCAAAAATCACTTGCTACGGCCTGGAGCGAACCTGCAAGCTTGGGGTTAGTAATCTGACACGATAACCACTCACCCACTGTGGCAAGATATGTCATTAAATTATCCAGCAACAGTTAAATTATATTACTATGTATTAATATTGGACTGAGAGTCTTTGGTTAGAAACTAAACGGAAATGATTGACTCCCCCCGCCCTTCCTAACAGTCTGTTTGAAATATATAGGAAGTTTCAAAAAGATGAGGTCTTAAAACATTAAAACAGCAAGATTAATTCTACCTAGCGAGTAACCGCGGGTTAATAACCAAATATGCGCTCAGTTTAATTCCTGCAAGTCTATTTTTGTTTGTTCTTTGTGTCATGGGTTGGGGGGCTGTCCACATATTACGTAATCAGAAAGAAAGAGAAAGAAAGGAGTTAGACGTGACCGTTAATCTCGAAAATCTCACGTGCATTGACCGGGAATGGAACACTGTCCGCCTTGGTGAGTGTCAAGTAGTTTGAACATTGCACATTCATGCTTTCCCCCATTAGGGGCAGATGACCTGGATGTTTCGCCCTTTAGAGCAACACCACCACAATGCCGAGTCTCGGGATAGTATTTGAAATGGAACAAGACGTGTCGCAATAAAACTAGAGAAGTGATGTTGCTGGGACTGTCATCCATCTGTGCGGCTCATGGTCGAGCTGTCCCGAAGGGAACTGCAGGCTAGGCCGTTGGTGTCAGTCACGGGAACACAGGGGACACTTCTAAGGCTTGTCAGCGTCAAAGCTGGGCGTAGCGCAAATCCCGGCAAAAATATTACCTGGCTCCACTGAGCATCGCGTTCGTAAAGTCTCACATATAAGCTACTCGGCAACAATATTTCAATCTCATCACTGATTGGGTTACAATATCTGTTTCTCTTCTACTGTACTGTCAATCACTGCTTTGCTATACGTCACAATATTTTTACGAGTTATGAACTGTTCAAGAGTCAAAACCTATCGTGCATCGGCAAAACCAAGGCAGATGATTTCAATGTTGTTGTCACTAGTACTAGTCCGTTGTTGATTGTAGAGGCTTTGCGACTTCGTGGTCATGTAGCCTAGCCCCGTGTACTTTGTCTGATAACCTGTGTCAATGTGATGCCTGTACTAGTGTGTGTATTTGTAATTTGGGTAGGAAGCTGTCGTGGCCTTAAGTTAGGTACCATCCCGACATTTGTCTGGGGTAGAAGTGGAGGAAACCACGGAAAACCACTTCCAGGATGATTGAGGTGGGAATTGAACCCACCTCTTTTCAGTTTTCTCTCACGAGGCTGAGTGTACCCCGTTCCAGCCCTTATACCAGAATTAAATTTCTTCTTGGAGCCGGGAATCGAACCCGGGCCTCCGCGGTGTCAGTCAAGAATTCTCGCCACTACACCTCCCGGTGTAGCGGCTAGCGTTCTTGGCTGGGTTAGATTCCCTGCTCTGCCAATAAATTTAATTCTGGTCTGATGGCTAGAACGGGGTGCACTCAGCTTCGTGATGCAAAACTGAGAAGGGGTGGGTTCAATTCCCACCTCAGCCATCCTGGAAGTGGTTTTCTGTGGTTTCCCCACTTCTACTCCAGGCAAATGCCGGGATGGTTTCTAACTTAAGGCCACGGTCGCTTCGTACCTCATACACAGACTAGTACCGACATCAGTGACACAATGTTGTCTGTCAAATTCTGCTGAGAACGATAAAGGGAACTACTCCCGGAGCTCTTTCTGATCATGGATGGAGTCCGTCATTTTGTGTAGGCTAAGGATAGGTCATGCAAGATCCACCCACTCTTACCTAATGAAAGGGGAAAACCCCCACTTTGTGCCTATGTTCCCGTATTCACCGTGGCCCGAATTTTAAGTGTGTGTGTGTGTGTGTGTGTGTGTGTGTGTGTGTGGCTCTTGCTTAACTTACGAAGAAACCGTGCTTTTCAGATGGCACTCAAACTTATATTAACCGATGACGTGGTGGCTGCTGATCTCTTCATCCGCTTTATAAGTGAGAGTGGGATAGGGCCAGCAATCTAAATATACAAGTAAATATTTACTCAAAGAACTTGTTCATTTTTTAATTCTGATTTTATTTTTTCCGTCATTATTGTTTTCATTCATTAATTTCGTATAGGCATCTATGGACCGCGTCATTCCAACTAACTCATACAGGCTTTGATGTTTGCCCAGTACGCCCGCATTCATTCTCGGTGGACTTCCTTCCGTTCCTGGGTCCAAATCTTCCCCGTGTTTAGCTTCGGTTTTTCTTGGAAACCGTTGCAACTTTGAAGTTTTCTTTTGAGTAGGGTGCGCTCCTAGATGTCAGTTGGGTGTAATCCCCACTTCTTTCAGATCTTGATCCAGTTCAGTGAACCAGGCCCATTTTGTTTTCCTCTCCTGAAAGTAAGTTACGCTGCGGTTAGTCAAGTCTCGCTGGGCTCATTTATTTAATTTTTGTTTGTTTGGTTGGTTGTTTGTTGTTTTTAGTTTTATTTTTTTGTTTCCTTTTTCTTTTTAATATTTAGGCTTCCACCTCAAAATTTAAATATAAATTCCAAATTTGTATAATTTAATCTGTGTTTAGAGGGGCAGATTACCTTGTAGTTCTTCCCCATAAAACAAGAACTAACTAGCCAAGTACACTGGGTTATATGAGCACGATGTCGCAAAGCCCCTAAAATAATAAAAATCAACGACAACTAATACTTACCAATCCCCACTGTAGTTGAATTTCTGAGCACCCTGTGTATTGTTTTTCGCACATATCCTTGACAGTGTTTATAGTATTCTTTTCTCTTTGTTTTTAGGTAAGTGGCTGTTTGGTGCTGAATGCCGTGCAGAAAGTGGTACGTACTACTGAATCATCTTTCTTCCAGTGAGTCTTCAGCACCGTAAATAATAGGATAGAAAGTGTTAAATCGCGCCGTGCGTTTCCTGGAACAAATGGCATTAATTTTTTTGTCGTGCCTTACAGTCGCAACGGAACAGGAAATTCGAGATGGCGCTTAACGTGTTACCATATTAGGAGCAATGAGGTAATAGATAACTGGCAGAATTCCTTCTTCCGTTTCGCTGTAACTAGGGTCGAGGCTTTAAGCAGATGTAGGTCTACCCCGGATACTTAGCCTATTCATTTATGAATGAAGTTAACATTAGAATCTTATGCACTAGCTTGTATTACGGGAACATAGAGTAAACGATGACAGTTTATGACAACTACTAGGTCATCGCCCCGTCACCGAGAAAATAAAGAAAAATCCTGTGAAAAAGAAAAATTGGAAAACAGCCTTGACTCTTTAATTGGAATTGCACTAACACGATGTTCCTTGAAGAATTAACTGCTTGTTAACAGTTAATCTCCTGTTGTAGCGGCTAGCGTTCTTGGCTGGCGATGCTCTGTCGGCCGCCTCCATCTCAATCCTCACCTCAATATTACAAATGCACACGCTAATAGACACAACATAATAACAGGTTATCTAACAAGTTCTGCACACGCTCAACTACTCGGGGCTACATGACCATGATGTCGCAAAGCCCCCAAATCTATCCATCAACAGGATTTCTCAAAGTCGATCAAATAGATAGTGTTTAATTTGTGGGATGTAAGAATGCGGAATAGTTTACATCACATGTTAAAGAGGGCCATCAGAATTCAAATACTTTGGAGCAACCCTTTAAACAAGTGCAAAGTGTTTTACAATATATATATATAAAAATAGAGAAAGCTTCCCAAGCAATAATGACTATGCATGAAATAAGATACATCCAGTCCCTTAGTCTGAAGACAGCAGTGACATTATTCTAAGTAAAATGTTACCGAATATTACTTATGGAATAGATATCATTTGGCCTCATCTTACCCTGCCCACTCAGAGTGATAGCAGTAAAGAAGGCGATAGGAGTCGCAAAGACTAGTATACTTTGTATTGTAAATAAAGAGGTTTCGGTACTGTGGGCAACCGGCTGGTGGTGGGAGGGGGGATTTATGGAATATTGAAATATAGAGTTCTAAAAACGATATTTTTACGCCTTTCTGGACACCTTTAAAAATTAATTAGTAGACAAAATAGCAATCTAATTTTGATCCCAATTTTCAATTAAATTGAGACTGCTGTAGCAACATTTTTCTTACCATATCAAATTTTAATGTAGGCCAACAAGGCTACCATTCAAACAATGTATTTCAATTATTTTTAACGTAATTTAAAACATTCAATACATTCGGTTTGAAAATACACACTTGTTCACCAACAATCTTTTATTTCTTGTTTTATAATTTTGTCTTTATCGTTTTCTGGAATAATTATTTATTATAAAAGGTACTGTACTTAAACAGGTTTTACCTCAGAATTTATAAAATTGTCCAAAAGTCTAGAAAAGGTTTCGTTGCATGTGCCACCTCTCTCTCACACCTTGCTGTTAGTATCCAGAGTCTGGGCCGATAACCTAGATGTTAGGCCCCTTAAAACAACAATTATCATCATCATCAGTATCCAGAGCGAAGGGCAGATGACCTCGTAGTTCCGCCCCTTAAAACAACAATAACTAAGTATCCAGAGTGGAGTGCCATCCCCGAAGCAGCCAAGAAGGGTCTAAACGAGTGAGTGGTGGGCCATTCAGCTTCAGGAAAAGTAGTGAGGAGGCAGTTTGTGTTAACAAAGACGCAAAGTGGTTTCGGTACGGCGTACCGGTGCGTGCTGCCACAAATCTAGCCCTATATATATATATATATATATATATATATATATATATATATATATATATATATTAGCCAAAGAGATCTTTCTCATAGACGGCTTGAGGACCCTGCTGACACTACCTAATAGGCGGCCGTGGTGGCGTAGTTGGTAGCATGCTGAGCTTCTATGCCCAAGGTTGCGGGGGGGTCAAACCTGGCAGAAGTAGTCGAATTTTTTAAGAGCGTTAAAAATCCCTCAATATGCCTTCGGATGGTAAGTAAAGCCAGCGGATCCATGTCATAGATTTATGTCATGTAAAAGAACCTTCCACTAACTAAGCTTGTGTGAAGCAAAATTTGTGGGTTAGATTTGTTTAATGCTCTTAAGTTCCAGGCGCTGGTTGTGTTGGCATCTATTAGTAGCCAAATTCACAGTTGGGTGTCTTGGACGGTAGCATTTGGTAGCAAAAGTAGGAACTACTTGAAATTATCGTCTGCAGTCCTTACTTGAATTAAAAGCAGATATTACACACTAATACAGTCATCACAATTAATTCCGGTTATCAGACAAATTCTACACACACACCCAAAGTACACGGGGCTACATGACCGCGTTGTCGCAGCCCCTAAACTAAGGAACCAACCAACCAACACTACCTAATACCAGTGCATCTGAAAACTTACTAACAACACTACATAGGAATAGATATATGCCAAGACTTATATGGCACAGGGGCCATGAATGACCGAACTTGGACAAAGGAAACGTTTGAGATGAGACATGTCTAAACGAGACTGGCTGTTCATGGCTTCCACCACCTTATTTGCGACAATACATCCTTTCATGTCCCAAATGAAAAGTGCAAATGTTAACTGCGATCGCTATCACATAGAATTATGTACCCAGAGAACTCTTTATCAATAAGTGAATATTCCAAGGCTTGAGAGAGATCAGTAATGTAAATTGGTATTGTAGTATTGTTACCCTATTTGGCTGCATTAAATACAAGAGGGCCTCTACCTGATAAGTGGCTTGAAAGCCCAAGTTTTAGCTTAAAATCGACCCTGTCGATTACACCGAGAATAAAGAATTCCGGTATTAACGAGACTTTAAGGTTGATTACAGTACCGCCATTTGATACCGAGCGGAACTAGAGCTAAATTGCCCTGCCCTAGTGATAGGCTCATGTTTGAACATTCGGCTGAAGGCAGGTTGTGTGCCATGCTAGATAACATCTCTGCAGTAACTAAATCATGATCCGCTCGTTGGTGGCTCTTCTCTGCAGGGAACAGGTGAACAGAACTTAAAAGAGTAAGCAGGATATTTTCCCCGATCTTAACCCTCCAGTACTCGCGCGGGGAATTAATTACCCCAACTCTTGAAAAGCTACTGCTGATTTTTTTCTATCATGGACTGTACCCTGGGCTCTGTGTACCTTCCAAGGACACTGTGGGGCGCCACCAGAGCTGTCTGTTATAAACCTTCAAGCGTCCGTCTGTTTCCGGCAAAGAGACAAAGCTGACTGGGGTAATATCTTACCCCACGCGAGCACTGGCGAGGCTACATTGGCAAACTCGTGTTTAGTTAATTTTAATTCTTGCGTGTTTCTATTGTGAGAACGTATTGTTACTCTAGTATAACCGATTAATATGAGTAGTGATATTATAGCCGGGAACATCAGCAAGGACCAGGAATGAATTCGCCATGCAATTGTTGAAGTCTCGGATAGCAGAGTGACAGAAACAAGTTTGCCCCGCAATATCAGAGAGAAATCCTTGTGAATTAGTTCAAAGGATAGAGAAGAAATTCCCCAGGGCTCTCAGACTCAACACTTGAAGAGGAAAACACCAGGATCATCTGGAAGATGTGCTATATGTCCTAAAAATCGGGACAGAAGAAAACAGAAACTCTTGTGTGCTGTGTGAAAAGTACGTCTGCCATGACCATTTCAGTACCGTGTGCGAGGAATGTCTCAACCAGAAATCCTAAACTGAGTAAAACAGACCTAAGCCTTAGAGGTCAGACGATAATGAAGTGTGATTGACTTGAATAGTTCAACCTTTTACGACTGCATAAACTCAAACGTTATTATGGTTGCGTTGTCTCTGCTTTGAACTTATGTATTACAATTAATTTTCTGTATGTAGTATTAACGGCAATAAAATTAGATATTTCTCTTATGTTTTGTTTATAGATAAGGTCCTTATTCAAGAGACATCATGAAAAAAGCATAATTTTATTTTTACGTTACGATAAATTTCACTGAAGAATGGGGGTAAGTTATTACCCCGCGCGAGCACTGGCGTGACAAAACTCCGCGCGAGTACTGGAGGGTTAAGAAGCGAGACAAGTTGATCCAGTTTGGTCCTGAAGGTGAGCCAACTTTATCGACAGAAGCGTGCATTGTGCATGCTTCTTACGAGCAGCTGGCTGTGGGCGACATCATCTCAAACACGTGCGGGCTGTTCACCAGCAGGCGACCGTCATTCCATCGGGGAGAAAAAATAGGGATTAGTTTCGTCTGCTCACCATCTGTTCAGATTTATTTCGCGTGCGGCAAGAAACGTATATACATTATGTGCAAAATTATACAGTAACAAGGAACATTCAAGTATACAACAGGCAATTTCCAATATCTCGCAACTGAACATGTCCAACTTTTCAACTCTTTGTACTGCTTCTGTTGTTGGTATAGAGAAGTCTTTTATGTCGCCTGGATAAGCCTGGAGCTGGCACTCGCTTACAGTGTGGGGAATGGTCTGACTTAGAGCTTTACAGTTACATTTTGGAGATGATACGATGTTCCATTTGTAGAAGGAATTCCTAAGTCTTCCATGACCTGTTCTGATTCTGTTCGGACCGGACGGCAGTTGGGATCCGCCGGCGATTTGCCATCCACTGAAGATGTGCAGTGACAAGTCTGTAGACTTCCTCCAACGGTCCTTCCACTCCACTGCTGTCATCACAGCAGAATTACGAAAGGGGTGTATGTCGCGATTTCAATCTTTAGAGATCGAGCGGGTATGTCTTATGGTCTCATTCAATCAGATTTTCCGCGAATCGTAGGCAAACATAGTACTTAACACAATACGGTATTAGGGGCCTCGAACATATGTCATCAGCCGTCTGTACTGGTGTGGCTATTTATTTAATAGTATGGTGTTCATAACAAGAAATTCATAAGTCCAGGTCCAAGTTTCTCAACCACACTACAGCACTTTCTGAAAGATGAAACAGGTCGCTGGGGCTTCCGGAGTAGGCATGAAGAGGGCAGCGCAGGATGATATGGTCCATGGTCTGCTCCTCTTCACTGCAATCACACATTGGGGAATCCATCCAGCCCCACTTATGGCGCAAGAAATTGCAGCGTCCATGTCCAGTTATCAGTCTGTTGAGGCGACACCATAGTTTTCTTGGGAGGTCCATTCCATTCATTTTCAGAGTTGGATTTAGCTTGAATTTGACCACTCTTCCCGCCAGATCCGGTTTAGGTTAAAATTATCCATCAAGAGTCGGCCGGCCAATACACTTGCGGTCTCCTAGATCGAAGTCGTTATGGCGATGGGTAATAAAATTCCTGATGAACTGGTAATGAGGAAGATGACTGGATCATCTTTGCTTCTCTTAGCAAAGCTTCCTTTCTCCTCAGGTGGGGTGGTGGGATATGACTAAGAACGGGTAACCAGTGGCGAGGTGTAGACTTTCCAGTACCAGGTATGCAGCGCATGGTTTCATTCAGCTTAGTATCCACTTTATGCACATGTGCACTTCATACCGGGGCACAGTATTCAGCTGCAGAGTAGACCCGTAAATTTGTCTCATAGTTTGTGAAGCTGTAAATATTAGGGACAGATATGCGGTAGGTGCCCCAGGACTAGAAGTATCCCGACATTTTCCTGGAGTGAATGTGGAAAAACCCGGGGGGAAACAATATTCCGGATACCTGCTGTTAGCGCCGGGAATCGGACCTCCTATATTCGAACTTGCTGCTGCAGTTCCCAGTCATCGGATCGCTTATTTAGATAGCCGCCTTCTATGATTTCGGAGGTCCAGGTTTGATTCTTGGCTCTGCCAAGAAATTAATTATGGTCCGAGGGCCTTACCGGGGTAGTCTACACTCAGCCTCGTGAGGCAAAACTGAGAAGAGATGGGTTCGATTCCCACCTGAGTCATCTTTGAAGTGGTTTTCCGTGGTTTCTCACTTCTACTCCAGGCAAAATGCAGGGATGGTTCCTAACTTAGGCCCACGGCCGCCTCCTTCCTCATCTGAATTACAAATACACACACTGCAACAGACACCACAGAAACAGAGGTTACCAGACAAATTATATACACACACGCATAAAAATAAGGCTCTGGCAAAAATATGCATTCTGGTCTGTGAATTGGAACGCAGTATAATTTACTCAGCCTCGTGAGGCGAAACTGAGAAAAGGTGGGTTCAATTGCCACCTGAGCAATCTTAAAGGAGGGTTTCTAATTTCTATTCAAAGCATATGACGCGATGTATCGTAACTTAAGGCCACCGCTGCCTCCTTCCCAATCCTATGCCTCACACACATATCAATAACGTAGGTTTGATCATACAGATTCCATACACAGACCCCAAGCTCCAAAATTGAAGGGCCATCCAATTCAAATGAGATATTTTCGGAATATTAGTCTAGTCCGTGCTTGGGTGTCGGGAAACTAGCTTATCTGCTTTAAAATGCTCGACGCTCATATGAAGAGATAGTATTGTAATGATGCAGTGGCGTGTTGTGTTAATTAAAAATCGAGGCCGCTCCTTTACTGGCCGGCAATTAGGAAAAACTCTTGGCGACAGCTGCTTTTCAGCGCCGCATCACGTTAAGAAATAAAATTGAAAAGTTGTTTTTTGGCAGTGAACTACTGTAACTTACATACGTATGAAGGGCAGATACCTCGCTGTTAAATAACAATCGTTATGAAAAATGAAAATCCACAGCCTGCTTCCAGTCGACCGACCCGGTCAGGGAATGGAATTAATGAAGCCCCCAACTAGCGGCGAGGATATGAACTGTGCCGGCTGCCGAAGCCAGTCGCACTCCTCTGGGGGCAATGATTAAATGAATGACAGATGAAATGAGATGATAGTGGAGAGTGTTGCTGGAATGAATTTGTGACAGGGAAAACCGGAGTACCCGGAGATAAACCTGTCTGCCTCCGCTTTGTCCAGCACAAATCTCACATGGAGTGACCGGGATTTGAACCCTGGACCCAGCGGTGAAACGGTCGTTATCATGATCATATAATCAGTGGCTTAACACTTCAAACATCAACAATCTAAATTTTCCAGTGTACATTGACTCAAAGACTTGTTCATTTTTAATAATTTTATTAATGCAGCCAATAGCCATGTACTTTTCTTTTCAGGACGGGTCAGGGAAGGGATATTGGGAGGAAATCGGCCGTGGACCTATTGAAAGGAACCGTCCTGGCATTTGCCTGGTGGTGAAAATGGGGAAACCACGAAAACCATTTTCAGGACGGACGAGGCGGGAATCGAACCCACGCTCTCCCGATGCCAGCGAGGCGCGAGGCACGAGGTAGCGCGTTAGCGCTCTCGGCCACCGCGGCCGGTTGACTTGTTCATTTTTGAATGCTGATTTTTTAAGATCTATGTTGTGCGGATTATTCCTATAAACATTATAAACTCTGTTCAAGCGGGTATTTTGCCTGTTGTATTGTTAACCACTGCGTAACACACGCGTTGCACTGTTGGCTGACTTACAACTAATAATAATAATATCGTATGGCCTCGGCTGCCGGGTGCAAGCTTTGTTATTTCACACCCGGAGGGTAGCTTGCAGGTCGAATTTTTTTGTTCCTTGAAGCACTATGAAAGTCAAGGAGATTAGATATCTAAGCTCCTTGACACTATAGCGCTTTCTAGTAGAGAAATGAGGAACTTTGTGTTGGCGGAAACTCCCGATATTAATTTTGTCATTATGGGCACGGCCTAATGAATTCAAATGGGTTCTTTGACATGCCAACATCGTATGACATGCGTATCGTAATTTTTGCCGCCTTTAAAAATTCACTTACCACGGCAAGGAGTGAACCTGCAAGCTTGGGGGTTAGTAATCCCGACACGATAACCACTCACCCACCGTGGCAAGCCACTTACAACTGACCGACGCCTTCGCGACGTAGACTTGCGCACGCGCGCGTGCGTCTCAGACACGCAACTGGATAGTGCCAGCCCCGGCCTCACCCGTAAGCGATCGCTCTGTACATTACAGTATATACTGTATATAGCTTAGCTAATACCACTTTAATTCTAGTATTTAAATTTGGTAGATTAAGAATGACATACGTGAATATTTATTTGTAATAAGTTGCATTGTGTGTGGTTACGAGTAAGAAAGAGCCAGGAGCCCTAATTTCGCCGCAATAAAGGCATCGATAATGAAAGAGTAATCGTTGACACCCTTGGCATTGTATACTAATACGTTGCAAGGAATAATGAATACAAAAATGTTGCGGATATTAGCAGAGTTGTTTGTTGCATTGGCGCTCCGTCAAACAGGAACTTTTTTTCGTGAGGCCTCCTGAGAGACCGAGTGCAGGTCCTTCTAGTCGACGCCCGTGGGTGATACTGCGCGTCGGGATGAGAGATGGAATGGATGAGGTTGAATGAAACTGGGCAAGGATGTGGAAGGAAGCGGCCGTGGCCGGTCAGAAGGTACCGTCCCAGCATTTGCCTTTTGTTGAAAATGGGGGAAACCACGGAAAACCATTTCAAGGACGGCCGACGGTGGGGCTCGAACCCACGCGTCTACAGAGTCAGCAGAGAGCTTGGCCCCATGGCCTATCGCTTCGCTTTTGCGAGCGTAGCCTCTGCTGCCCGTATCAGTTTTGTTAGTATGCGTCTGTGTACAGTACTCGTAACTTTGGGCAGTATGTATGTTGTTTTACTTACTTCCAATGGATTGAGTTTTGTGTTCGTTATTGTGATGTTTGTATGGTAGGGTGGGTCTACATTGTTTTCGCTCCGCTGTAGAGCCCATGCCTAATTTACATGTTTTCCTTGTTTTGACGCATACTATATCACCTCCTAAAATGGTGGATATTATTTCTAACACTCTATATTTAGGTTGAGACCAATCTATAGAATAAATGTTTGTTGGTTTACGTCGTGCCGGTAAAACGGTGTTTCCGATTCACATGAGATGTGTCCTATTAGTAGGGCTGCAAGTTTCAAGTTCCCGGACACCGTATGCTAGACCTGATAGTTACAATTACTGTACATGCACTATTAATATCTGCTTAAAAAGCAGGTTATCAAATTCAATACTTACCCTAGTAGACGGGGCTGGTGGCCAAGATGTCCCAAGTCTACTAAAACAATTAAGAATTTGCTGAGGATAATGAGAAAGGGATATCGATGGGATGTTACAGAAACTAATTTTACCAGTGAGATGGACTGTGGGATTCAAGCTGTCCATTAGTAATCTAGTCCTGTGGGTTTGTCATTATCCAAGCTATGCTCTCTGTGTTAGTTGCCCAGATAAACACTGGAATCTCTTGCCATCTTGTCATAAACACGCTTACTGTGTTAGCATCCATTCTAATGGGTCGTGAAAGTTGACGCTGTACAATTTCTATTGTGAGAAATGTACAGAAGTAATGATATGGGAAATTCACACGCTTGCTGAAGAAACTTTTGACATAACTAATCATAATGTAGCGCAGGGATCTCCGAACTGGAATAGAGCCGCAGTTGTTTCTGAGGGCAGTCGGAGAGATGATGTTGATTAGGGGTCGAATGCTGGTGAAATGTCATATTTTATCCTCCGCGTAAAAACGATGCCCGAAAACATACTACATTCATTCATCCTATCTTATAACGAGGAAGGATACATATTTACGTTGCATTGTTTTGCATTTGGATTGGTCGTTTCTGGGGCATCGTTTAAACATATGGTGTATATTAAAAGAATTTTAGTACATTGTCTTAGTTAAAGTAGCATTTACAGCCTCTACATATCCTAATAATCTGATACGCCTATTCATTTTATTAGTGAAAATACACAGTCTGTTTCCAGTCTCCGACCGGGTCAGGAATGGAATGAATGAAGCCCCCCATCTAGCGGCGAGGATATGAACTGTGCTGGCTGCCGAGGCCTGACGCATTCCTCTGGGGCAATGATTAAATGATTGACAAATGAAATGATAGTGGAGAGTGTTGCTGAAATGCAATTTTGACAGGAAAAAACTGAGTACCCGGAGAAAAACCTGTCTGCCTCAGTTTTGTCCAGCACAGATCTCACATTGAGTGACCGGGACTTGAACCACGGACCCAGCGGTGAGAGGCCGGCGTGCTGCCGCCTAAGCCACTGAGGCTTTCATTTTATTAGTAAATTACAAAAATGGTTTTGTAAAACAGATCGAGAAATTCATCCAACGAATAGCAGTATTTTAGTGGGAAGTTCTCTTTTGGTATGAACTAAAATTATTAATTACGACGTGTTTTTGTATCAAATTAATTTTCTGTTAATATTTTCTGCCAGTAACATTTTTATTTTATTTTACTGTATATACGTCTAATATAACTTGATTAATGGCTGCAAGACTGGCAGCTTGTGGCTTAATGAAGTGAAACAAGACTTTAATAACGCTGGGATTTTAGACCGTGATATTCTTGACCGTTCCAAATTTTGTGATAGTGCTAACTCTTGGTCCCCACCACACAAAGTGATTAAGACCCGACCACCCCTCACACCGGAGAGGAAGGACAAGGTATTGGCTGGACTCGGGAGATATTTGGAGAACAAAGAAAGCGTCGCAGAAGCACTCCTTAGTGGGCTTAAATCACTAATAATAATACGTCTAATATATTATTGGTTGCGAATAAGTTATTAATTAAAGTTAAACTAATTATTCTTAGTAGACATTCATTATTTTAGGCATATCTGCGTTTCTGAATAGAGCATCTTAAGTTAATGTTTTTTGTTGATGTACTGTATATCCCCTAATAATACACACAGTAGTACAGCCATCATAATAACACAGGTTATCGCACACACACCCCCAAATACTCGGGGCTATAAGTTACGACCACGATGTCGCAGCCCCTAAAATAAGCAACAGTAGGAGCCAGTCGTTTCATCTTATGTTATGGTGAGCATTTTCAATTGGAAATCTCACGAGACAGAAGTTATTTGCCGTTGGGGGTAGATGATCTCGTTGTTCCCCTCCTTAAAACAACTAACGTATTTACCGTTTCCTGGGAATGTCACCCTGTAGCGGTGAGCAGGGCGACAAGTCAACACTGCCATGCCGTGAGGAGTAGGCTACTCGACTAAGATCAGTAAACATTACGAATGGAGTTTTCTTGTGCATACTAAATTTGTTAATTTTGTGTATTATTAAATTGTGCTATTATAAATTGTACACATGTGTATATACACTTTTACTTAGGTAATTCATAAGACCTTTAAGACAAAAAAAAAAACGTATAATGAGATTCAATTGCGAATCTTAAAAGAAAATACACCAAATGATAATTAACTCATAGGGTAAAGTTAAGTAACTCCTTGATACTAAGCTTTTTGTGTTACTATTTCTGAAATTTTAGATTTCAGTTATTTCGATTCATTTCATGTTAAAGAGGAATACTCTACGGAACATTTCTGGCTTATATCTTACAAATATTCATAAGTTATTTCAAGGTATTAACTAACAAACCCGGTAATAGAAGTAGGTAACGCCGTGATATTCAAGTTACTCCGTGACAGCATGGTGTTCACCAGTCAATGTACTTTGTAATCGTGAAAACTAATGTTTATTGTAATAAGTGTTCAAATCGTATTTAGACTATTAGTTTCTATTACCCCATATTGCCCATATTGAAACATTTCACTACACAATTATTATTTTTATAGAAGAAAACATTATATTAAAAATATTCTATTAAACATGTTTTAAGTCGTCTGTCACTATCAGATTCCTCACACCTATCACTCATAAAGTAGACATTATAGGTACCAGACATTACGAACCTGATAATCGATCCATTCGGCTCCATTCTTCCTCTTGGTGGCATCCGCCAGGGGAGCCACCTCATGCACACAATCATCATCGGCATTGTTCTGGGGTCTGGAATTAGGCCAAGACCGATCTATTGTGTCTATCTTGACACACTATCTTCACTTCAAATTCAGGTGACACAACGAGTGGCTTTCCAATTTTTGCAAGGGTTGCACTTCCTGGATCGGCTGAATATTTCGTGCAATAATCCTTTACTGTACTCCAAGGGTTATTAAAACGTCTACTGGCCTTGTATACTGACCATACTTCTTCCTTCATCGACTTCAATGCTTCTTTAAGTGTTTCAGCTGTGTAGGAGCGAGCCTCTTTATTCCGTTTTGGCGCCATTTCAGCGTCTAACCTAAGAAAAACTTACTTAATTGCTGAGCTCAAACACCTCGCATGCGTAACACTACATGCTTGTAAGTTTTGTATGCGAATGGTCTGCATCTTACCTCTGACTGGTGATAAAATGAAGCTTATACAATGAAACAGCTGTTTATAAGAAATTAAAATCTTCACCACAGATTTCACGGGATGTGGATCACTTGTTGAAATGTCAACTCCATGTTAATATATTTTTTAAACCTCATTCAGTTGGTCAAAGATAGAACGCAAGGGCTTCCTGGATTTCTGGTTTCTACTGCCATCTGTTGGTAAAAAACTCTACTTTCGGAATTGAACCTACGTAGTGATTGAGGAAATACGCTTTATCACGGTGTTGCTTGATATCACGGAGTAACTTGACTACCCTACATGTTTTTTAGGAGTGAATTTTCACATTTATACTTTGTACTATGTATCTTCATGGTCGTTAGCCGGTCCGTCTATCGGCAGCATAAACCTTCCCCTCTGATCATGCCACTTGTTCAACAGTCAAGTCGGAACCTAGACAGAGTCGGAAACGCATTTAAATTTACTACTTGTTCGTGCGCTCTCGTGTGTGAAATTTGATTCTCACGCTATTGTGGTTAAGTTTAGATAGAAAACACCTATTGAATATGGAAGTGGAAGATACAGACGTGGGTTATCTTAAAACATAAATGTATTGCTTAAATTGTACGTTTATAGACAGTATTTAAGTAATACGTGTAGGCATTTTTTGTTACTTCAAAATTCGGATATCAATGCTTTTATTTACAGTGTTGGCCTTGTAGAGGTATATTTCTTTTACAGACATAACATAGCAATTTATCGTTTTATTTTCTCTTGTAGATTCTTTGTCGCAAGCACACCCGCTTTATCTCTAGATGAAAATGATAGCGACGAAACTATAAAGGAAGGCGAAGATGACGACAAAGAGGACCAACATTTTAACACTGAATAAAGATATATTGCAATATTTTTCATGTCAAATTTGTATATTTTGTAAATAAGAGTTAAAAACTGTTCTTCATTTGATCACATTGCGAAAGAAAAGAATAACATAATTTCGACCGGTTTTTGCGTGCAAATACTCCTAAGTACAGTACGTTATCATCTGAGGGACACTGACCACTCTGTTGCATGGCCCTGTGGGAGGAATTAAGTGGGCGTGTCGATCATGTCGACCAGAACCATACTTCGTGACTTAGGCTGACACGGAAGGGTTCCTGTTCGGCAAATAATACACATCGTAACATAGGTAGCTAACTAACCTACATTCCAGCTTTCATTTCTTTATTATAATAATTTACACCTTATTAGCAGCATGTAGTTTATAGCATTCGCGATGGATACGAAATTTGTCCAAAACTCGCCTCATAATGTAGGTAGGCCTATTTTGTGTTCATTTCTATTTGTGTTTGATTGGCTATGTGGATGAATGAATCGTTGATGGTTCTTTTTGATTGTACGAGTGACTGAAGTAATCTTATCGTGTTAGAATTCATTTTTCAATGTTGCCTTAGTAATCGTAATGTAATGCTTTTCAGTCGGTCAACTTGTAACCAATTGTAATCGGTGTTCCCTAATTCTAAAAAAAATACATTATATTAATAAATACATCTGGATGACCAGTTGTGATCGTCACGCGATCATCATCAGATCCTTTACACTTAAATTATTAAATTTGTCTACGAGTATGTGGGTGATGTAGCCTAGTTTGGCAGATGGGAGCATACCGACAAACATTACATGCTAGTTAGCAAAGTAACAGATAAACCAAAAGTATGCCCCAATCGTTACAACCACTACTGTCGACCAAAATATTATGTGTACTCGAGT
Source organism: Meconema thalassinum (assembly GCA_946902985.2). Taxonomy (NCBI): domain Eukaryota; kingdom Metazoa; phylum Arthropoda; class Insecta; order Orthoptera; family Tettigoniidae; genus Meconema; species Meconema thalassinum. The sequence continues at coordinate 76,886,937 of OX336401.1, read as the reverse complement.
TTGAAGGATGTTTGTGAAGTAACCAATATACCTACATAAAATCCAATAACGTCATCATTTTTGTCGTTCTTTTTTACGTTAGTTCATGTAGGTTTGGAATTTTTAATTTATATTTTAATATTTTTTATCGCAGTTGGAACACACAAAGTGCCAGTTATTAAGCGTGTTTCAACCATTTAAGAATTATTATCTCACAAACCCGTCATCAGATCGAATCCAAGTTTTAACACAATATACATTGGAATGTTGTATAACTGGTTTATTAATTTTAAAATTTTGTGTTTCCAAGAAACAGTTATCATTTTTGTTAGGTAACTTTTTCTCGGCTCGGGGTGGTTTGAAAATGTAGTTGTTGGTCGCGATGTAATCCTTATGCCCTTATGCATCAAAATGGTATGCTGTATGATTGTGAAATACGTAAATTAATTCACTTATTTTATATCGGTTTGTATTTGTACGGGGAATTAAGACATGGTTCACCAGTTAGCCGCTCCGGTGAAAGCTGTACAGCGCTGCCAAGATGGGCTCCATCACGCGTCATGGCGCGCCTCGCTCGGAAGTGATGGGCTCCCTATCAGCAACGCTGTACAGCATTTCCCGGAGCGGCTAGCTGGTGAACCATGTCTTAATTCCCCGTACAAATACAAACCGATATAAAATAAGTGAATTAATTTACGTATTTCACCGTCATACAGCATAACTTTCTGAGATATAAGGATTACAACGCAACCAAGAACTAAATTTTCCAACGACCCCGAGCCGAGAGAAAGTTACTTTACAAAAATGATAACAACTTTCGTTCTTGAAAACACTAAATTTTAAAATTAATAAACCAGTTATACAACATTCCAATGCATATTATGTTAAAATTTGGATTCGATCTGATGACGGATTTGTGAGATGATAATAATTCTTAAATGTGACGCATGGTTGAAACACGCTTAAAAAAGGGCACTTTCTGTGTTTCAACTGCGATAAAAAAATTATTAAAATATAGATTAAAATTTCCAAACCTACATGAACTAACGTAAAATAGAACGACGAAAATGATGTTTTTGGATTGTTGTATGTAGGTCTATTGGTTACTTCACAAACAACCTTAAAACTCAAGTGCACATAATATTTTGGTCGACAGTAGTGTAGCCGAGTGGGCTTTGTAGGCACGCTCCACTGGATATACAGTATAGCTGCTCGTTTGGAATTTAAAATAGAAGCTTCAAATCGCTGCAACACAGTGACTATCCTACCGGGTAAGTTAGCCGTGGTCGTTACGGGGTGGCTGCAGGCAGTCGCTCACATCCCGGAGGCAATGAGGTTCGAATCTCCCCGCCGGCAACCTTGAAGATGGTCTTCTGTGCTTTCCCATCTTCCTTCCAGGCATATGCTGGGGTCGGTCACTAACTATAGGCCACAGCCGCTACCTTCCAATTCCTCGTCCTTACATTCTCTTTCCTCCCCAGACAACACTCCACACGCGACGGTACAAACTCTTGCGAACCGAACATGTCATCGGACATTCCCGGCTCTAAAAAGACGTACGCTAAAAAAAGGCGTACGGTACGCTAAAAGAAGAAAAATAAATACAGTTTGGGATCCCGCACCCCTTCCAGGCAAATCCTGGGATGGTATTTTATTTCAGAAAAAGGAAAGGAAGACCAAAATCAGAAAACACACAGCCAAATTTCAAAAGCAAAAACAGAAAACAAACACTAAACCAAAAATACAAAGCAAATTTCAAAAACAAAAGCAGAAAACAAACACAAAACAAAAAACACTAACAAAAGAAGCAACATTCAAAATCAAATGCAGAAAACAAAGACAAATTTAAAAACAAAGGAAAAAGTAGGGAAAAGAAACCACACTAAACCAACGCGCATTTAGTTCAGATTTGACTTCGCTCATCACCCTCAAGAAGCAAATCTTAGTTACGCCACTGCTCCTAATCTACCCCAAACCAGTCTTATAATACTGCAGTTAACACCGTGGCCTACGTTATACACAATGCCTGGAAATAGAGCCTAGACTTGGAGCGCCAAACTGGTAGTTCCACTTTACGCCACTAGGATCGCGGTTCGGCGCCCTAGTTGTCTGCTGTTGACTATGCATTGCATGCAACTCAAATACACTTAACACACGTTTTCTTAATTCTTCTTGCCTGTTTTCCACTAGTTTCCCCAAATGATGAATACAGCTCATTCTTGGCTGTATTTCACTTCACTTCACTTTAAGAATCTTTCTGTGAGTGGCATAATCCTTAGATTCAGAAACGTTCCACTACTGCTCTTGTGGTTCACACCACTATTCTTTAAAAGTGGGGACCGATAACCAAGATGTTAGACCCCTTAAAACAACAATTATCATCTTTAAAAGTGGCCTTAATAAATGTTGCAGATTAACTACGGAGAGTGAATTGTCAATACACATTTCACATTTTGTGTACTCTGAAAGCATGCTAGTTAAAATATTAGTGAAACCTTCGCAACTCTTCTGACACTCCTACAAGAAACCCCGCTACTATTGCAATTGAAATGGAAGATAAAGACGTACAGTTTATTTATAATTTAATAGCCAATTTATGTTAGATTCCAAATCCAGCTTTCTCGATATTACCAGTACTAATGCCGAGAAAGAGTCTAAATTCTTGTCATACAATAGTTTGCAGTGATTGTTCTTCAGTTGACTACCTAGCTTTTGCAAGTGACGTGACACCCGCCTTTCCGTTCGTTCTCAAGGTTCGTGAATGAGGAAGTTGTAAAATATTCTTACCTCGCAGTAGATGGTAAGTGGACGGTGATTTATTAGAATATTTTTATCTCGCAGTAGGCGATAAGTGGACGGTGATTTATTAGAGAGCAATATACATATTTTGATTGTTGTTTCATTGATTTTCTACTTTCGTTTCGTGAAAGTTTTAGTTTGTTCAAGTAAGAAATTAGCTTTCAAGTACCCCACGATCCGCTACCACTCTTGAGCTTCGATATTTGGACATCGGATTTGTCCTGACGTCGCAGTGAATATAAGTTTTAATTTAATGAAATTATCTCCCGATTCAATTACTATTTTTGATGACTTCCCATGAGTTGTCTTGCGTGTAGAACATTGCGTTCCTACACTAACACGTGGTTCATCTTAGTTTTCCTCAATTCGTTCATCATAAGTCTTCGGTAAGATTTAAATTACCTGAACATTTTCTTTTATTGTTTATATGGTTGTCTTTATCAATACTTGCTCTTTTGCGTGTATGACTATTTATTTGTACATGTTTACGTTCGGAGCAGTCCTCAAAAACGGTCGGAAACTCGTTCTTTGCAGAATATATACTATAATCAGAATCCTTGAAATGGTTCCTACAAACTATAGAAGATGGATTTGGAGTTCACTAAGACCCTGCCCCCCCTCCCCCCCCCCCTCTCCCGTGAAAAAAATAGAACCCATTGCCTTCGTATGTCATCATTCAATGGAAAATTATGAAACGAAGGTCCATTGCCTTTAACTTGACGGCACGCTACAATACACAATTTCTAACAAACCACAACAATACTAATTACTCATAAGTTACTAGGCTATACAAAAATATTCCGTGAATTATATCTAAGTTGTTTACCCCATATGCATGCCACATTTACTCTAGTTCACTGGAATAAAACTTGATTTTCACTACGTCTTGCTCATAAAGACAACTTAGCACCCATCTCATTATTAGTCAAACAGCAGTTTACTGCTCTTAAGGAAAGTGCATCTATAATACGACACGCATCACCAGTCAATTTTAAGCTTTCAAACTCATTAAGACACCTTATTTACTGCCAAATAGTGAGTTACAAATCACATTGTACGTAATACAAACGATATGAGGAAGGAAGTTTGTAATTTTACGTGACCATGAATCTCGCGATTGTAAGCCGCGGTTCCTCCTTTTTGTTTAACACACAAACCGAACTACCCGACGCGACGTGACATTTGACCTCCAAAATCCCACATGCATTAACAGGGAACCGAACCCTGTCCGCGTTGGTGGAAGGCAAACAGCCGTACCGATGCTCCATCACGCCCTTCGTTTTGTGGATGAATATAGAATTCTGAACATCGTCATTATTACCGGCCTCGTACTTTCTCTGATATAACGGCCCCGTTTAGTCCGGACCGCAGATTCAGTACGGTATAAAATAAGGTATTAAAAAAGTTCAGTCACCCCACCGGTACCCACTTGGAGAGCCTTTCATCTCCAAATTAGTGCCGCTCCGGCCCGTCCAACTAGTTAGAAGGGTTAGGTGTCGGCTTCCTTTCTCTGGACAACAGATGTCTTCAGCGTATCCATGTGGTTTAAAGGGGCTGTAGACACTGTCAAGTCCACAGCTGCCACATTTTACGTCGAATATTTCGAAACATTAGCATTTATTTTAAGGACTGAATATACATGTAATATAGACTGAGCACATCGATTTCCGAAGCATATTTTGCTTCGAGCCACGAAGGTTATACCTGACCTGACCTGACCCATACACGTAGAGTAATGTCTAGATTTTTTATTCGAATAGTTCCGTAGTTAGAGAATAATTAAACGAATTCCATTTTCTCTGCGGGCCATGTGAGAAATGAAGAATTGGGCCCAAGCACAGTCCGAAATAAATACATTTAAAAATAAATAAATAAATAAATAAATAAATAAATAAATAAATGGTATATTGGCAACTTTTTAGCAGGGGCTGAAAAATCAAACACAGACCGCTGCCTTTGCTTGCCGGTGGGTATCAGTAGAGCGTCACAACTATACACTGAGTGTTTCAGGGTTAACGGTAGTTGTAGACAAGACGAGGAAGGAAGGCTGGCAGGCCCTGCCCTCCCGCCTACATTGTCGACACGGACTCCACCCTTGAGACACGAGGTTGTTCCACTTTGTTATACCGGAGCGGAGCACTTTCTCCTGAAGCACTTTCACTTAACTTGCACTAAAAATGAGATTGGTTTCATTACTCGTGATGGTGAGTATGAATAACCCAAGCGCTGTTGCTACATTTGAGTCTATCGATGCATTTTGACGATATAGTGCAGAGTTTTAATTCTAAACTGACGAAATATGACAGTGTACGTCTCATCGAACTGCAAGACAAATTAAGCAGTACCGTAACGTCTTTTCGTTAGTTTTATGCAATGTCTAGAAAAGCTGGATAAATACCACCTCAAAAAGTGATGCCTCTGGCCGTTCTGAATGGCTCCATTTGTATAAAAGATCTTTACCACGGTTGTTGAGCCCATATTATTGTTAGTCTATTATTTTCTTGCACGTTAAAGATCCCCTTGAAGGCTCTCCGGCATCTGGCAACTCTAAAGCCGCAGCTATTTAACTTTGTACTTTTGTGTTTATTTTATCTTTCTGATAACCTGATTTTTGGTGATACTTGTACTAGTGTGTAACGGTAACTATTTGAATCTGGGTTTTCATTCATTCATTCATTCATTCATTCATTTACTTTATTTGCAAATGAGGGTAATTTCCCGGTGGCAAATTGTACACTTACTGAGAATTGCCAACAATAATATCAATGTACACAAGTCGCGATTTGGAAACTGCATCGTAGTATTTACACAAAATGTCAGTCTTTTCTTAAACACTCTTTAGACTGTGGCAGATAAGGAGTTCCAAATATAAATACCACGATTGATGGAAGAATCCACAGCCTGCTTGACCGACCGGGTCAGGGAATGGAATGAATGAAGCCCCCCATCTAGCGGCGAGGATATGAACTGAGCCGGCTGCCGAAGCCTGTCGCCCTCACCTGGGGAAATGATAAAATGAATGGCAGATGAAAGGAAATGATATTGGAGAGTGTTGCTGAAATGAGATGAAATTGTGACGGGGAAAACCGCAAGATAAGTGCCCCGGGACAGGAAATAAGGTACTATCCCAGCAATTACCCGGTGTATGGGAAAGCCTTGGGAAATGCCACAATTAGGATAGCGGGAAAAGACAAGGGCCACGAAAGGCGGGTAAATGAGACACATTAGGCTTTTATACCCAATACCGTCCGGGCCGGAAGTGAATAAGAATTGACCATGGTAGGACGACACGAGAGACGAAAGTAAGGCATAAGTAAGAGGAAGCAATACCGGACTGCGGCACGGTGCGGCGCCCCTTATGTTCCATAACACGTTCCACGAACTGTGAGCCCCTACATTTGATGATCAAACGGCCACGCTTGCTGTTAAATTCTAGGTATCGGGACCGGTGTAGAATACAACAGAATGCGCGTAGGCCGTTCAATTTAGACCTTTAAACGCAGTTTCATTAAACTGGGATTACAGTAAGCGAAGTGATCTCCATACGGTCCATCACTCGTCATCATCAGGCGGTACAGTTTCGATCAAATAGCAAGAGATGCTCACTTTCCTTTACATTCAGTGCAATTATTATTCATGATGTAGTGCCTCCGGAGAGGCCTGATGAGGTCTTTCGAGTTAGGTGCATTGTGGTGAGAATGTGGGCACTACATAAATCTATGAAAATTACAAATGAAAACAAAGACACAGGAATCTGCAGCCCGAGTCCGGTTGGCTGGCGGGAGGCGTGCGCGCGCTTGGTAGGTGGCGACTGACACCGTTCCGCAAAAGAATCGCCCTGTACATTACAAAAATAACACGTACTTTCGGTTTAACGCGCTGAATTACATCGCAAAGTCCTGATTCATCGCAAGATGTACTTTTGTCACCAAAGGTGAGTCTCTTAAATCGCGCTTTTAGGATAGAATCGTGCATTGTCATAATTATACAGTCGAACTTCTATATCTCAGATTTTCGATATCTCTTAAGTAATTTTAATTTCCCGGCGAAGTTCTACACATTGCTTTTTCTATAATTCGAAGTTTTTTTTTTTTTTTCTCGATAACTCGAATAGTATTTTCTTCCCCAGACATAAACTATTTCTCTTCATTCCGAAGTTTGGGTGAAAATGCAGTTGAATTACGTTCTTTAGGTGTGATATGGGAATTACAATATGGATTCAGTTGTGTAGGGCACCTGGACTGTGTATTTGTCAATTTCTGTCGGTAGCGTATTATGCTACTTAAGGCTGGAAGACGGGTTAAGGTCAATGTACACCTCAGACAGTGAGAGTAAGTGGGCATAGTTGCCTCACTTTCCTGGTTAACTAGCAGCGACTCAAACGTAAAGCAGTAGCACGTGCCGACAATAAGCATTCTTCGCTACTGACTAATAGCTGACGGTTGTTGACCAATAGAATGCATCGTCTATCACTCCACGTGGACTCTAAAGTCCCGCCCTGGCGGCTAGCTTGTTTCTACCACAGGTATCAGTTGACAACTCTGTGTCTCGTGCTGGGATAGCCATGGCTCCAGGCGCCATGGAATGTAAACATATCCGCCCAGCTAGATTTCAAAGGCGAGCCGCACGTTAACCAGCTAACCAGCACGTTAGCCAGCTAACAATAGCAATAGTTGCATATTCACGTGTGATATAGTTGCCTCACTTTCCTGGTTAACGTGCGGCTCGCCTTTGAAATCTAGCTGGGCGGATATGTTTACATTCCATGGTACCTGGGCCCAAGGCTTTCCCATCGTGAGGCACAGCGTTGGCAACTTTCCACCGTTGCCACTGAGAGCAAGCAGTGAGACCAGATAGAACGATGTGCAACATTGGATACTGATACCTGTGGGAGATAAAAGCTAGCCACCAGGGCGGGACTTGAGAGTCCACGTGGAGTGATCGAGGACGCATTCTATTATTATTATATTATTATTATTATTTATTTATTTATTTATTTACCATAAATCAAACAGAAGAATGGAAGGCCTAGTGAAAAAGGGTAAGTCCCACATACATATTACATGTTTCACTGGCATAAATTTACATCTACATTTGGTTTCGCAATGTTTACACTTTACAAATATATTTGCATTATTTACATATTAAAAATATTAACATAGTTCACTCACTCCCTCACGCAATCACTTTCATCACCTCAATCACTCCATACATTCATTCATTCATTCGTCGAGACACTCAATCACTCATGCAGAAGGTTTGCCCATCTATCGGCACCCAGTGGCGGCCGGCAATAAGTTTGCAGTGTTGCACAACGACCAGATTAATTAAAAACAAAACAACAACAACAAAAAAAACAATACCGTAATAATATTTTTAGTCAGTCGGTCAACAGCCGTCAGCTATTGGTCAGTAGCGAAGAACGCTTATTGTCGGCGCGTGCTACCGTCTTACGTTTGAGTCGCCGCTAGTTAAACAGGAAAGTAAGGCAACTATAATTGAACCTTTTTTTTAATGTATTTCTATACCTCGAATTTTTGATGGCTCTAAGAAATATCTATCTCTGAAAGCTGTTCGAGATATCATAGTTCGAGTGTATTCCGAAGTGGTACGGTAGGTCGAACGACAAAATTGTAATCGCTACACACCAGAAGTGCGGCGATGCAGCGGATGGGGAATCCGTGGAGAAAAAGAACGGTATAATATGTGAAGCAACAAACTAGTTTCCAGCTAACGTAGCGAAGCTTGAAGGTGTGTTGACTCAACTGGGAGTCGGTCAGTGAGGCCTGCCAAACCACTTCCACCGGGCTCGGCGTGACAACGGTCTAAGCTAGGCGAGGGTGGGGGGAATACGTCAAAACAATGGCAAACAGCTGGCAGGCGTCTTGAGCCAAGCTAGCGTAGGTCAAGCGCCGCGCTCCGCCTCGACTCAATTCGCCCGTTCGATTCCGGTCAAGGACATCTTTCTTCACTTTCAGTGAGCCAACGAATGATACTAACACTCGGCGAAATATACTGAATTGCAACATTGGGTTAACCCCAAACCATGTCCAGAGAACGATGTTTATTTAATGCTAAAAATGATGGAAATCAATGGTATTGTACCCTAATTATTTTGAGCAGGATGAAGAATTCATTGAGTGATCCAATAAACATTCCACTGATTCAGACCTAACTGGTAAATTAAGTGACTCTAAATAACCTGGGCAAAAAGATCACCCATAAATTGAGACCTGGGTTACAGGAGCATCGCTCATTGATTCGGGCCTGCCTCACAAGAGTATCGCTCATTGATTCTGGCTCGGGTTATATAAGGATCACTCGTTGATGGAGATCAATGACAGATAGATCACTTATTCTTCACACAAGGTTGACAGATAACATGGGAAATGGTCATTTGAGTGAATGAAAATCACTACCAGAATGCGTTCTACACGAGACCACATACAGTATTCATAAGTACACTAATTTCCCAGTCTCCCCACCAAGGAAGTGAAAAGTCAAATCCCCCCCCTCTCATTCTTCATTAAATCTAATGGAAGCGGATTCGGTGGCATAGTGGTAGCATGCTGAGCTTCTATGCCCAATGTCGCGGGTTCAGACCCGGCCGAAATCATCAGATTTTTTAAGAGCGTTAAAAATTCCTCAGTATGCCTTCCTTCGGAGGGGAAGTAAAGCCAGCGGTCCCATGTCATGGATTTATGGCATGAAAAAGAACCTTCCTCTAACTACACTTCTGTTAAGCCAAAATGTGTAGGTTAGGTTTGATTAATGCTCTTAAGTTCCATCGTTCGTCACCGGGCGCTGGTTGCGATGGAATCTAGTAGTAGTGAAGTTCACAGCTAGGTGTCTTGGACGGTAGTTGGTAGCAAAAGTAGGAACTGCGGTACTTGAAATTATCGTCTGCAGTCCTTACTTGAATTAAAATCAGATAACACACACTAATACAGTCATCACAATTAACACCGGTTATTAGACTGATTCTACACACACCCAAGTACACGGGGCTACATGACCGCGTTGTCGCAGCCCCTAAACTAAGGGACCAACCAACCTCTCATTCTTCTTTGTGGCACCGCTGCTTAATGCTTCTTAGATGTTTGGCACACTCTTCTGAACTGGAATAACTCGTGAGAAAAAGTCGCTTGGGCCAATGAGTAGGTCAATGACATTGCGGTTAGTTTCATTGAAACTTCGGTCTCCTTCGGTTTGAATAGGCCCGAGAAGGTAGGTTTCTCGGAAGGGGAAGATCATAGATCCATTCATTGCGGAGTCCTTGCTCCCATCACGGCCATCAGGCGATACAAATCCTTCATCTCCAGGGCAAGCAGGCGGGGAGATAGCTACAATTCTCATTGCCTGGGTGGGAGGTGGTGGGGGGTAAACATATTGATTCAGTCTCGTGTTAAATCAGGTATCTACGCAAGTAAACTTGACTCAATCCAGAGCAATAACATGAATAAGGATGCTTAATACCCGTAAATTGATATGCAAGAAAACACATTAAAGCGGACAACATGCTAGTTATCCTACACTGTAATTAAGGCAGAGTTAAAATATCGACCAATCGCAGTACTACCACCTCTCACCGTTGACAGTCTCTTAGTAATAATATTGTTGAAATAATTGTGGTGGTGGTGGTGGTGGTTGTGTTCGGCCGAAGAGTGTAAGAACTCGGCGAACAAAGCCATTGCCACATTGAACTTGTCTCTCCTCATCCCGATCCCTGCCGAGTCGTTGCTGTTGTTTTTTATTCTTTTAAGGGTCATGCAGACCCGTGTGCGTGTGCGTGCGTGTGCGCGTGTGTATGTGTGTGTGATATTTTTGAGACGTATGTATTAGTGTACGTAGTAGCAATTCAGATGAGGATTGGGAAGGAGACGGCCGTGGCCTTAATTTAGGAACCATACCGGCATTCTCCGGGAATCCAGTGGGAAACCACGGAGAACCGCTTCCAGGATGGCTAAGGTAGAACTCGAACCCGCTTCTTCTCAGTCTGCCTCATGAGGCTGAGTGTACCCCGTTGCAGCCCTCAAACCAGAATTAAATGTCTTCGCAAACCCGGGCCTCCGCGGTGGCAGCCAAGAGCGCTAGCAACGAGGCGGTCGGTGCTTTCTATAGCGTACCCCGATAACCTGGTTACAATATTTCGGCTTCCACCCTAAAATTGAAATATGCATTCAAAATTTGTATAATTTAATATGTGCTAAGAGGGCAGATGACCTTGTAGTTCTGCCCCTTAAAACAATAACTAACTTTGTCATTTAGACTTTCACGGCCCGTGTTATTATTCATAATGTTGAATTTTGGGCTTATGCCGTGTTTTATTATATTGCAATTCGACGCGTTTCGAAAGAAACCATGTCTTTCATCGTCAGGAATAATCTGGAATACGACAATGTTGCTAAGAGAAAGCAACGAAGAACATATAGAAGGTGCCCAAAGATGGACGCCATTATAGCCCCATGTTAGGCTGCTTTCCGTTGTCCCTAACATGGGGCTATAATGGCGTCCATCTTTGGGCACCTTCTATATGTTCTTCGTTGCTTTCTCTTAGCAACATTGTCGTATTCCAGATTATTCCTGACGATGAAAGACATGATTTCTTTCGAAACGCGTCGAATTGCAATATAATAAAACACGGCATAAGCCCAAAATTCAACATTATGAATAATTACTAGGTTACAATCGTGTTGGCCGACTGGAAAGCATTTACATTTCAATTTCTAAGGCATCAGTGAAAAAAGACTTCGAACACTATAACATAATAGAACGTTATATAACTTGGCTAGCAGGTATATATGATGTAGGATTTCATGTGTAACTAAGATGAAACCCGAAGGTCCTTGCATAGTGCTAGCGAGCGGGCTTTGTCAACGGACTTGGCATTCTAAAAAGCTAAAGTGGAAGAGGGGACCTTGCCATATCCGGTGTGTGGCCAGGTAGAGGGTCTGGGTTGGGCGGGACTACTCGGTGACCTTGAGCCTGGCCAGACTCATGCCTCCTTATTAGGCACGCGTGGTGTTATCTTCAGCTTGCGTGGTCAAACTCCCACGCCATGTCTTGTCTACACCTTTGTTAAACAACGTTCAATATTTTCGGAATGATGAGCGGAGAAATTGTCCGAATTGTCTGACTGGCAAAACCTGGACCATCATGCTGTAGTGCCTTCTTGGCTGTTGAAAATCCACAGCCTGCTTCGTCTCCGACCGGGTCAGGAATGGAATGAATGAAGCCCCCATCTAGCGGCGAAGATGTGAACTGTGCCGGCTGCCGGGGCCTGACGCACTCCTCTGGGACAATGATTAAATGAATGACAAATGAAATGATACTGGCGAGTGTTGCTGGAATGAAATTTTGACAGGGAAAACCGGAGTACCCGGAGAAAAACCTGTCTGCCTCCGTTTTGTTACTTTAGCAAAAAGGAACCTTGTAGTTTAACGTGATCATGAGCCACGGGACCTCCTCTTTACGTGGAATCCGAACCTCAGGACATGGCATTTCTCTTCGAAATTCTCACATGCATTGACCGGAAATTGAACCCGGTCCGCCTTGGTGAGAGGCCAATGGCTTGACCGCTGGGCCACCGCACCCACAGGCTGTTACTTTCTTCTGCTCCCTTTTCATTTCATTTCCCATTTCCTTTAATAAGGCGAGTTTCACACGGAAGTCGCAGGTTGCATGCGTCATGATGGCAGGAGGTATGCGACTTAAACACGGAACCATGTTATCAAACGAGATCTTACACAACTATCCTGGAAGCAACTGGCATTGCATCTCGAAGACCAGCATTCAGTTTTTTTTTCTTTTTCTTCAGCCTGCATCTTTGTTGTGCGTATCTATCTTATCTAATCTAATCTATCGCCCCCTTGGAGAAATGAAGGAAAAAGGTTTGCGACCGACCTGGTTGGCTGAAAACTGTCCTCAAACTAAAATTATAAAATCTGTCGAGATGCGACCAAAATGATGAGCGGAGAAATTGCCCAAATTATCTGACAAGCAAAGCCCGGACCATCATGCTGTAGTGACTAAGCATTGTTGGCTTCCTTTTCATTCAAACCCCAATATACTGAACGAACTGATTTCAGAATATGAGGAGATAAGATGATGCAAGTGACAGTGCCATTTCGGTGTGAAAGCTCGTGTCATCTGGCCGCAGGACGCGCATGCCTCCATTTATAACAAGTACTTCCGTGAAGAAGTAAATAACCTATTTTCATATATTCTATTAATTGCCTCTATCAACATACGAATTTTCAGTTTGATTGCTGTAATAGATTCGTAGATTTTGAGAACCGTCTAAATATTTTGCATGGTCCCCATGTTGGATTTTTATATATGTAGGCCATAGAGTTATGTACTATTACATGAATATTATTGCGTAAGTGTATTTCAAACTTCAATCGCATGATTAGGACACGAGAAATAAAAACGAGATTTTAAAATTTCGCACCGCCGCCATATTGAGTTTATGTAAACAATTGAACTAAATTAGATATCAGTGCATTACAATGTGTATAAACATTTGCTGTACCTTGTTTCACTGCGCTCGGAGGGTTAAATCGCGAGAAAAGTCTTGCTTAAATGTTTCAACTTCGCTTGGTAGGCATGTTCATTTCGTTTTTGAAGTCACATAGGTGAACTTCTAGTAGGGCCCCCTACCACCGTACAAAATTTAAGGGTGATATCTAATAGTTTCGTGGATATAGAATGCCGGTGAAGTATTCCACACAGCCGCCATGTTGGATTGGTGTGACGTAATTAAATTTGAAGGGCACGGTCGGGATCGGACGAAACAGTACTATGACCTTACCGAGTTTCATTGAAATCGCTCCAGCCGTTTAGATTTTATTACGGACACATACATACATACGGACAAAAGGTGATCTTATAAGTTTTTTTTTTTTTTTTTTCATAAATGAAAATAAGCTAAAAATGACAAAAACTACCAGTTTTCTTTCGTACTCAATGTGAAATGTATTTTGCTCTACATAGGGAAATATAGTTATTTCAGAAATATCAGTAGTCTTTCTTTGCCAGGCACACACAACCTGTAAATTGCATCCTGTGGACTCGGCGACGGCTTCATGAGATCCATATTATTAAAAGTGGAAATGTCAATTTTGTAACAGGACTGAAACTCCATTGGGTGGTCCGGTATTTGTTGAGACACTACAACAGGGCAATGCTAAGATTGTTCTTCAGCATTCCAGTACGGATTTTGCCATAACCGATTTATTCTTTGTTGTCTTGGTCTCCTTCTGACAGCGCCAATCAGAACGATGGTTTCGTCGTCTGAAGAGTCGGATGCGTGTTCCATACTTCAAAGTCGAATGCATTGAGCGAATTGATTTCAGAATGAGGAGATACATGATGGATGTGGCACGTACCATTTCGGCATGAAAGCACAGTCATCAGGGTGCAGGACACACAAGCTAATGAGAGGCACAATCATAAATTTAATACTGAGGGTTTTTTTTAGTCGAGAATTCCAGCCACTTCGCAACGAGGCGGATCAAGAATCTCATGTAAAGGCGTCCATTCACACTGTTAAAATCTCATTATGATTTTCTGTTCAAAGCTCTACTTTATGTAATTTTATTGGCGGCTTCGGTGGCGTAGTTGGTAGCATGCTGAGCTTCTATGCCGAAGATAGCGGGCTCAAACCCGGCCGAAGCAGTCGGATTTTTAAGAGCGTTAAAAATCCCTCAGTATGCCTTCCTTCGGAGGGGAAGTAAAGCCGGCGGTCCCATGTCATTAGATTTATGGCATTTTAAAGAGCCTTCCACTAATTACACCTGCGTGAAGCTAAAATTGTATAGGTTAGGAATGTAAACAACGCTCTTAGGTTTCTACGTTCGTTTGCCAAGAGCCGACAGCGGTGGCGTCTAGTAGCTATGTTCTGAACTAGGCCTAGTAATCGATGACGGTGGCGTTTGGCGGCAAAAGTAGGAACTATTTGAAAAATTCAAAGTTGCAGTCACTTGGATTAAAAGAACAGATACACACACTAATACAGCCATCACAATTTGCACCGGTTATCAGATTCTACACACACCCAAAATACACGGGGCTACATGACCGGGTTGTCGCAGCCCCTAAACTGAGGAACCAACCAACCATACCTTCATTCAAAGGGGAAGTAAAGCCGGCGGTCCCATGTCATAGATTTATGGCGTGATAAAGAACCTTCCAGTAATTACACTTGTCTGGAGCTAAATTATATGTTATGACTAACGCTTTTAGGTTCCAACGTTCGTCGCCAGGAGCCGACTACGGTGGCATTTAGTAACCAAGTTCAGAACTATTTGGTCGTTGACTGTGGCGTTTGGTAGCAAAAATTGGAACTACTGAAAATCTAATGTTTGTAGTCCTTACTTGAATTGAAAACGGATAACACACACGAATACAGCCATCACAAGTAACACCGGTTATCAGACAGATTCTACACACACACCCAAAGTACACGGGGCTACATGACAGCGTTGTCGCAGCCCCTAAACAGAGGAACCAACCGCCATGTAATTTTGCTTTATCCGATGTAGTTTTACGTGGCCGTTAATCCCGCGATCACGACTCACGGGGCCTTCTTGTTACGTGGAATCCAAACCATCGGACGTAACATTTCGCTTAAAAAAAAACTCACTTGCATTAACCGGGAATCCAACCCGATCCGCCACCAGATCTCTCGGGATGTGTCAACATTGGGGACGAGATTATTTATTATCAGTATTGATCACTAATCATACACCACCTCGTGATGCAGTGGCTTTCATGCATGGTTGTCATCCCCAGACGTCCGCGTTCGATTTTTGACTATGCCAAGAAATTTAGTTGGTTGTTTCCTTAGTTTAGGGGCTGCGACAACGCGGTCATGTAGTCCCGTGTATTTTGGGTGTGTGTAGAATCTGTCTGATAACCTGTGTTAATTGTGATGACTGTATTAGTGTGTGTTATCTGTTAGGTAGATTTCATTAGAAAGCTAACTATTGCAATGGGTACCATGTTTCGACTTCCGGAAAATTTCGACATATCTTCACGTTTCACATCCCCTAGACCCCAAAACCACCATCAGTTAAAAAGTTTGTATATCACTTTCTTGTGGACACGATAACTACCGCAATTTTGCACCAATCAATTTGATTTTTTAAAATATAATATGTATCCCTTTAAAATCTCGGTCGATTTCGTTAATGGGCACAATCTGTCGACGGGGGGGTGAAAATGGGGGGTCTTTTATCGAAAAAGTGAAATATCGCTATAACTCTCTTAATATTTGAAATATCGAATCCATTCAAAGTTCATACTATGTGTCGCATAAGGCCCAAAAATGTATGTTTGAAGAGTTTTTTGATAGCACCAACCATTGACCAAAGGGGTGGGAAAAAGTGGGGTTTTCGGGAAACATTAAGTTAATCATATCTCTCTTAATAGGCACAATATCAAAAGCGTACAAAATGGACAATATTCCCCTAATAATTACCTAAAACTTTTGTCTGAAAGAATTTTTGATATGACCCACCATTACGCCAAGGGATGAGCAAAATGATATTTTCAGAATTAGAAGAAAATGCCAAGTGCCACTGCCATCGTAATGTACAGGCCGTAAGGCTCCTACTGTGACGTCACGCCTAGGGTCGTTATAGTCGCAGCAGCAAGTCAGATAGCTCCATTCACACGCAGTCTCTTCAAACCTAATATAAATTACGCTCCCGCTTCAAGACGTAGAAAAATAGCTATGCTATTTAGGGTTGATTGGCACTTCCATCCGCTACACTACATACGCCTAATTATCGCTCCGTTTGTTCGAATCCGGCCGATGTAGCTGGTATTTTGAGAGTGAACAAAATGGTACATTGCCGGTACATTAATAGGACGTTAACACACACAAACAGGGCTAAATTGCAGTATTCTGACGTCGAGAATAAGATCTATTCTTGGCCATTTTCTCCTTGTTCACCGCTTTGAAAAGGTTTATGGTAGATGCCTGAGAAAACCCCACATTAGTCTTGGCAATCCAACAGATCACGTCCTAAACTACTCGTGGATCACAAAGCACAATGTAACCTATCTCTAAATGTAATCAATGCACAGACCACCATCAAGGTGACTTTAACAGGGCCTATCCTAACAGCACTTATTTTCTATGACTCGATCTAACTTGTTTCTTGCATCAGGAATTTACACTGGGTTGTAATTTTGAAATCAGGTATCAATAACCTACAGTACATACACCACGTGCTAACAATCCCATTAATGTAAATACAGTAGCCTACACAAATGCTGCCACGATAACATTACCATATTCACTAGAGCTTGATCGAGAGACCATTCTCACAAATAGTGTAACTTGGACTGACTTCAGTAGATACTGAATACTGGATATCGCTTCTCTGATTTACATACGGTAAGTAACTTAACCTCAGCATTATCATATTAGAAATTTTTCCAGTCCTAGCATAGGCTGAAGTTTGGGAACGGAACTTCTTACAGTAATTGATACCATATTAACTAACAACCTACCATCAAGGCGATTAGCTCTTCTCTCCCGAAGAATGGTATCTTACTTTCAGGGAAATGTTAACACACACTCTTGTACTCCCGGTAATGTACAAAAAATTTCCATGAATGTTGTGTATGCATTGCTTTCTTAAATTGTCTTGGTGGGGAAGGAGAAGCAAGCCACATTATTATTTCTATCATAATACCGGTAGTTGCTATAAACAAACTTTTGACATACCTGCGACCTGGGAAGGAGGTTTTCTGAACTAACAACATTTTATTACCATCCAAAATCCTTCTGTGTGATGACAAACATGCAACGCAAAATTTGCGTAGGTACAATAACCTACCTACAAAATGAACATTTGTTTCAGAAAATAAATAATCCTCATTCTAGATGACGTAAGTAGAAGCGTTCTCAAGTATCACTTTTCACGCGGATACTCATTCATAAGAGATATAAACAACACAGCACAAAGCAAAATGGTCGCCATCTCGACCCCTACCGATCAGCTGATCAATCGTTAAAATTAAATTATCGCCATTCAACAATGGAGTGAAAGGAGCCCAATAGAGCACCAGACTCCTATCATTTTTCTATCGCTATAGCGATTATTGACCGAAAGAGAGTACTACTACTAAGAGTCGCTGCATGATGGCCTGTACATTACGATGGCAGTGCAAGTGCCATCAGGGGTTGCCATGACAACACTACTAAATTGATGAGGGATGAGCCATCAGACGTTGCCATGACAACGCACTTGCACGCGATCACATTCAGTTTTCTATCTGACTAAGTGAGAAGCGGCCTCGGTGACGTAGGCCTAACTGGTAGTATGCTGAACTTCTATGCCCAAGTTCGCGGGTTCAAAGCCGGCCAAAGTCGTCGGATTTACTAAGAGCGCTAAAAATCCCTCTGTATGCTTTCCTTTGGAGGGGAAGATCCAACGTTCGTTGCGAGTTGCTGGTTGCGGTGGCATCTCGTAGCCAAGTTCAGAGATAGGTGTCGTCGACGGTAGTATCTGGTAGCACATTAGGAACTACTGCTTGAAATTGTCCGTCTGCAGTCCTTACCTGAATTACAGACTAATACAGCCATCACAATTCACACTGTTTATCAGATAGATTCTACACACACCCAAAGTACACGGGGTTACGTGACCGCGTTGTCGCAGTCCCTAAACTGAGGAACCAACCAAAATCTCTGCGGGAGATATAATTTTGCGTGAAGAAGTAACAGACCGTTACATAGTTACACATCAGTGTCGAAACCTTGCATAAGGACAGTGTGACCACAAGTATAAAAATGTACCCCAAATGACAAGCAGGTTACCGTCCCCATAAGACAATAAAAGGTTTAAAATATGCATAAAATGACGAAAAACGAAGTTAATTAAGCTCCAATTATAAAATACTTTCTCGCAATAAATGAGGTCTGATCCTTCTACGAAAACGTGCATATTCTGCCTATTTTCGCCTATCCCCAAGTTTGCCCGATGAAATCTACCTCCGCCTTCCGGCGTGCCAAGAGGACTTTTTTAAAATTCAAGTAGACTGCAGAAGTTCCTACTTTCGCTACCAAATGCTACCGCCACGGCACCTAGCTTGCTTGGCATTGCAGTCAGCACCTAGCGGCGAACGTTGGAACTAATAGAGCGTTATCAATTATAACCTGCAAATTTAGCTTCACACTAGTATAGTTAGTAGAAACGTTCTTCTACGTGCCATAAATCTATGACATGGAACCGCCGGCTTGCCTCCCCCTCCGAAGGAAGGCATACTGAGGGATTTTTCACGCTCTTAAAAAATCAGACGACTTCGGTCGGGTTTGAACCCACGATCTTGGCCATAGACGCTCAGCATGCTATCGACTACGCCACCGAAGCCGCAAGAAATTTAGTTCTGGGCTGTAATCCGGAATGAGGTTCACTCGGGAGCTTCGGGAGGCAAAAACTGAAGAGGTAGACTTGATACCCACCTGTCATCGTAGAAGTGATTGTCCCGTAGTTTCCCGCTTTTACTCTAGTCAAATGCCGGGATAGTTCCTCTAATTGTAAGTTACGGTCTCGGCCGCCTTTCTCCAAATCCTAGGCTGTAAACTCACTACAATAATACAGGCACTACAATAACAAGTTATTACTCAAATTCTGATGTCACTCAAGTACTCGGGGCTACATAACTACTGTACGATGTCGCAAAGCCCCTCAATGAAATTACAACGGCAACAACTTATTAATAATTAGGTAAATATACTCGTATATTGTTTTCATTCTCAGGCCTTCTGTTTTAACCCCCTTCTTCATTCCTCCTTCTTCTACTTCCGTTACATCCTCGTATTTTAAAGACCGGATGTCCCGAAGTATTTTTGGTAGGGCATTTCTATCTAGTATATGATTCTCTGTAAGCCTGTAGATTATTTTAGTATGCTGTTGCGTATTTTAGTATGTTTTAAAATCGTGATTCTTTAAAGTGAACTAGGTCACATTAACCCTTGCCAACTGCTTGAGACACGCTGACGTCAGAGTCGACGCTTTTGGCATCTCTCAATGTATCGCATCTTGCATCCGGTACCGATGAATAGGCTCCAGGTTTTTTTTTTTTTTATTGGATCTTATAGCGATATAATATATATATATATATACAGTCGCTTTGCCCGCATTAGTGTCCTTGGTTGGTTCCTTAGTTTAGGGGCTGCGACAACGTGGTCATGTAGCCCTATATACTTGGGGTGTGTGTACAATTTGTCTGATAACCGGTGTTAATTGTGATGGCTGTATTAGTGTGTGTCATCTGTGATTCAGGCAAGGACTGCAGACGATCAATTTTCAAGTATTTGCTACCAACTGCTACCGTCCACGACACTTAATTGCGAACTTGACTACTGGATGACATCGCAGCCAGCACCTGGCGACGAACGTAGGAACTAATATAGCGGCAGCAAATTGAACCTATAAACGTTAGCTTTACACAATTGTAGTAAGTGGAAGGTTCTTTTTAATACCATACATCTATGACATGGGCCCGCCAGCTTCTTCCCCTCTGAAGGAAGGCATACTGAGGGATTTTTAACGCTCTTAAAATAAATCTGCGATGACTTCGGCCGGGTTTGACCCCACAATCTTGGGCATAGTAGCTCAGCATGATTGGTGATGGACATGTTTGAGAAGATGTGTATGCATTTCAATGACTTCTGACTTTCGTGTGCTTAATATCCTTCCCCTTTGCGGAGAGACTGTTAAAACGAATAACATTGTTTAAACTACAAAGGAGCTTCAAGAAGTAGGGGAAGAAGAGCTTGCATGGTGAACCTTTAGACTGGCTGTGTGGCACAACGGTAGCATTCTCGCCTGCTGTGTCCAAGGTTGCAGGATCAAATCCTGGTGCAGTCAGCATTTGAGGGTATGCAAATGTCAGAGAGCGGCCGTATCAGAAGATTTACTGGCACGTTAAAGACCCCCCTTCGGGGCAATATACTGGCACCCCCGGCATCTCTTAAAGCCACAGCAGTTCAAAGTGACCTAAAACCAATAGCCATAAATCTTATGACATGGGACCGCCGGCTTGACTTCCCCTCCGAAGGAAGGCATACTTATCACAGGTTATCGGACACCTACTGTACAACTTACCTTTCTGGTCAGTGCACTATTTCCCTCTATTCGCTCCAATAGCATTATTGTTATTTCCAAGTCCCAGTGAGTATTTTCCACAAAATTCTTCTCTCAACTTCCAACATTTTTTAAAGATCCCCGAATCTTGTCAATTCAAGCTTTTCTGTAGCATTCGCAATTTTGGGTCGGTCCACTGTTTGATAATGACTTACTTTCATATTCCAGGATAAGGCTTTTGCATATGAAACATCCTTTCATTTTGTGCATTTCTGCAAATATCTTTTATTTGTGTTCGTTATCAACATTCCATGTATTAAAGTAATTTGTGGCGGCTTCGGTGGCGTAGTTGGTAGCATGCTGAGCTTCTATGCCCAAGATCGTGCGTTCAAACCCGGCCGAAGTCGTCGGATTTTTCAATAGGTTAAAAATCCCTCAGTAGCTTATGGCTTCCTTCGGAGGGGAAGTAAAGCCGGTGGGCCCATGTCATAGATCTATGGAATGTAAAAGAACATTCCACTAACTACAATTGTGTGAAGCTAATTTTTTTTGTAGGTTGGATTTGATTAACGCTCTGTTATGTTTGCTTAGTCATGTCTACTCTTGGATGGAAGAGAGTACGGTATCTATTTTCAAGCCAATGTTTTAGTTTCTCCCCATGAAGGCATCAACTTTAACGAAGCCTGTTGTTGGAAGGCCTTTACTTCCGCTCTTCCAACCACGGCGACCTTTCCCCAGCGAGGAGAGTCCCCGTACTCCTCTGTAGGCCTATATGCTCGAAATATTGTGTGGCGTAGTTTTTAGCATGCTGAGCTTCTATGCCCAAGACCGTGCGTTCAAACCCGGTTCATTCTTCTGCTTGAACTGATCAGCTGTGTGGCTCAGATGTTTAATGTTTTTTGGTGCATTTGTAATTAATTTTTGGTTGTTTTCTTCTCTTTTCCAAACGTAAAGGACACACTAAAGGTCTCTTACGAGGGGCCGGCATTATGACACGCGGTAAACTGATGATTATTCACCGGAAACTCAACCATATCCGGTCAATTAGATATTCAGTTCGCCTTTCTTGACCACTTAGAGCGCTAGTGTGAGCCAATGCAGAGTTTCACTTAGGCCCTTATAACTACTTCCGATCTGAAGATTTTTCAAAAAAAAACTCCTGACGTTATTGAGCCAAGGAACACATTAAAGAAAGAATTATGTAAGTAAGCTAATTCGGCTAGCAGTTGAATCAAAAAGAAAACTAGTAAATAAAGAAGCGATTCCGGAACTGCATTTAGTGATTTTCGAAATTTGCTTTTTTGTTTTGTTTTTTAGAGCTCTCCGAGACTCACAATTTTAAAACCTTCAACATCTGAGAATATTGCTTAATTTTTGCTCTTGATGCGGTATTCTTGCATTTGTCTGTTGGCACAGGCTAGAGTGAAATGTGGCCTTTAACCGATGTATCAGTCTCATTCATAGCTGTGAAGCTACTGAGATATGAGTGGTGCTGAGTAATGACCTTCAGGACACAACTAGTGTCTGTGGATGCTGTGAAAGGTTCTACTCATAGGGTTGGTACCGCTGTACCAACTCAATCAGGAAAGCAATGGCAAACTATTTCACTCATCTTCCTTAGTACGCCTCATTATAGTGCTCCCTTTGTGTTTTTTTTTTGTTTTTTTTTTTGTTTCAACCCACATAACCGATAGTGGCACTTTTTGAGAATTCAACCAGCCTCAGGGCTGACTACCTAACACAGCTAATATGGGGAGCCCTTCTTTGTCTGCTAAGAAATGTTTTCGGCGTTAAAAAGTCAAAATTCCATCCAAGTACGACATTAGAAACGTTCCGATATCACGATATTAAGATGAGTTGACTCCACGTTGTGCTTGCTATCAGCGATCATAGTGGCTGCCGCGCGCTTGTCCGAGACAGCAGGCGGCTTGCATATTGATCAGTACTGTTAAGAGCTTCTTGGACACTTGCCATTGTCTGAGGTAGGAAACTGCTTCTATGGATCTTCCTGTCTCCGGTTCGATTGGGTTGGTTTAATTAGGATGGAATATTGCAAATGTATTATAGCCAACGTAAGATTGGATTGACCTCAATCCTCGATACTTCGGGGTGCTTCAGCAGAACGATTTTTGGAATACGTCGCGCTGGCGTTGGCTACCACACGTTGCCATTTCCGTTTGTGGACATGATTCTTTCAGCAGATAGAGAACCACATCTGCTGATAGAAATTAGATTATTAAAAAATAATATTATGTTAGAAGTTAATTATTTAAAGCGGCATTTCTCAAATTGAAGCACGCGCAGTCGTCTAGTATGGAAAGTGGTTTGGCAACTGTAGGGCCCCAGTTGAGTCTGGCTTGGCTAGTCCCTTGTATGTTTTGTGTCCGGTCTTATTCTTCTAGTGCGTAAGTTCGTTTTAGTTGTAGAATTCATTTTAGTATCATCAAAACCATTAGGGGCCGATAACCTTGGTGTTAGGCCCCCTGAATAAACTATTGCCATTTCTTGTCTACCTCTCACTATAGCCATGCGAATCGAGTTGCTTACCCTTGCAGCCGTGGGGTGTCCAGAGATCGAAGTTTCGAATCCCAGCGCTGACAAGCAGTCATCCAGAGTGTATTTTTCCCCCGGGAGGATACCGCACTCATTCCTAGCAACTACCGGGATGGTACCTTATTTCGGGTCTAAGTCCAAATAATTAGTTACACATGCACAGAGACATAGGTTTCTCGCTGTCGTGGTGGGATGTGCGATGGTTTCCCGCGGTCGCGGTGGGATGTGCGATGGTTTCCCGCGGTCGCGGTGGGATGTGCGATGGTTTCTCGCGGTCGCGGTGGGATGTGCGATGGTTTCTCGCGGTCGCGGTGGGATGTGCGATGGTTTCTCGCGGTCGCGGTGGGATGTGCGATGGTTTCTCGCGGTCGCGGTGGGATGTGCGATGGTTTCCCGCGGTCGCGGTGGGATGTGCGATGGTTTCCCGCGGTCGCGGTGGGATGTGCGATGGTTTCCCGCGGTCGCGGCGGGATGTGTGATGGTTTCTCGCGGTCGCGGCGGGATGTGTGATGGTTTCTCGCGGTCGCGACGGGATGTGTGATGGTTTGTCGCGGTCGCGACGGGATGTGTGATGGTTTGTCGCGGTCGCGACGGGATGTGCGATGGTTTGTGGTGAGGTTTGCGATGTTTTCTCGCTGTCGTGGTGGGATGTCACGCTGTCGTGGTGTGTTGTGCGATGGTTTCTCGCTGTCGCGATGGGATGTGCGATGGTTTCTCGCTGTCGTGGTGGGATGTGCGATGGTTTCTCGCTGTCGTGGTGTGTTGTGCGATGGTTTCTCGCTGTCGCGATGGGATGTGCGATGGTTTCTTGCTGTCGTGGTGGGATGTACGAGGTCTGTAATGGATCTCTGGTTATATCACGCTGCAGTCCAGTGGAACGCAGCGCTGCATTGCGAATCATGTTTTTCTACTCATCTCCAGTTCCAGGCTGTAATTGTTAGGAATTCCAAACGCTGTATTTATGTGTATCATTTCTGTCATTCCAAACAGTGCACTCTTTATTTAACCCTGTAATTAGTATAAAGTTTTCACATGGAATTTGCACTTGTATACAATTCGCCAAAATACCAGGTATGAACTTGCTCTCTCTAATGTTATGTTCAGCATAAGTAGAACTAGATGGCACGGGGAAGCTTAGTTGACAGGGGCGTGGCCTCCAAGTGATTTGAAGGGAGGGGGGGGGGGGAGAGAGAGATAAACGCTCAAGTTCTGAA
Organism: Meconema thalassinum; assembly: GCA_946902985.2. Taxonomy (NCBI): domain Eukaryota; kingdom Metazoa; phylum Arthropoda; class Insecta; order Orthoptera; family Tettigoniidae; genus Meconema; species Meconema thalassinum. Next base: position 76,862,285 of record OX336401.1, on the reverse strand, counting down.
AGGGCCCGATTGCTGTAGGAGAGCTGCAGCTAGTCCGACGATAGGTGGTTCGAAGCCAGGTGCTGACAGCGGCCGTACTGGGAATGTTTTTCTCCCGTTTTTTTTCCCTCATTCTCTCCGGAAAGTGCCGGGATGGTGTCTTTCCTAAAAGTCTCAGGTTACATAGCGCAATCCCTGATCCTGAAAATAAAAGCTGCACACACTACTAGTTACCACATAAACACAGGTTGTGAGACAACTTTGCTACACATTCAATAACACGGGCCCTATGGTCAAGATAATCCAAGCCTCTGGGGTATATTAAAATGGCATCAACAGCCAAGAAGTAAAGTAAGAACTAGCGGTGAATGTTGAGTTCGCAGCACGTCCACTTTCCTTGACACTGCCGCTACGACTGGATCCGCAACTTGTGTCTCGGGACAGTCGGATGAGGAGCCAGAAAGATGCGCGCGCACCCGGCAGGGAGGAGCATTTGAATAGCCCAAGTTTCAAGAAATAAAATATGGAGGACGGTTGTCGTTTCGGGGTAACATTTACAGTCGATTTGCATTATTAACGCAAAGCGGTCGTGAAACTTGCTTTAAGTACATTTGAAAATATGCATTCCAATCAATATTCAAGATCTAACTGTAATAATTGAATATTTAACCATACGCACTATTAAGGACCATAACAATATGCGATAAAGTCTGTCGGAAATGTGTGCGAGTGGTATCGCGCTCGCTTGTTGTTTTGAAGATCCCGGGTTCAAGGCTACCCAAGGGCGGACATTTTTACTTCTTTTTAATTATTTTATTATTTCCTCCTCACGTCGTACAACAATATTGCAACTTAGTTTTGTCTACATGATCTACGAGGACGATAGTAAACATGTTTTCTCTCATTTAAAATTCTATTTTCCCTAAATACTGTTTAAGACCATGGACGGATACTATTTAAATAGTTCAAAATTTATCCCAGAATAATAATATTAGCCTATGACACGTTCTGTATTTGGTTGGTTGGTTCCTAAGTTTAGGGGCTGTGACAACGCGGTTATGTAGCCCCGTGTACTTTGAGTGTGTGTAGAATCTGTCTGATAACCGGTGATAATTGTGATGGCTGTATTAATGTATCTGTTTTTTTTAACTCAAGTAAGGACTGCAACTTTGAATTTTTCAAATAGTTCCTACTTTTGCCGCCAAACGCCACCGTCAACGACTACTAGGCCTAGTTCAGAACTTAGCTACTAGACGACACCAAAGTCGGCTCTTGGCAACGAACGTAGACACCTAAGAGCGTTGTTTACATTCCTAACCTATACAATTTAGCTTCACACGGGTGTAATTAGTGGAAGGTTCTTTAAGAGGACACTATAGGCTACCCCAAGAAAAAATTTTTGCTCCCAGTGATCCAAACTGCACCAAAATTTATTTCCATACGACCAACATCTTTCATAAAGCAAAAAGTGAAAAATTATTCCTTTCAGTTGATCAGTATGGGCAGAAATTACTAAAAGATAGTCTTTTCCTTAAAAAAAATGATAGGAACTATTTACCACTAACAATTACTGAAACTTTACAATCTTTTTACACTATGTACGCATTGCACAGACTAATAATTCTGAGCATGGGTTTGGAAAAATATGAAATAGTTCCTGAAATAAAAAATAGTTTCACAAAATTAATTTTTATTTCCAAAAATTAAAGTTAAACATTATTTAAAAATAAACGATAACTATTTTAACTAATATGGATGCACAGAATTATGGGAGATAGATATATTCACATGCTACAAAAATATTATTGAGATTGGTTGGTTGGTTCCTTAGTTTAGGGGCTGCGACAACGCGGTCATGTAGCCCCGTGTACTTTGGGTGAGTGTAGAATCTGTCTGATAACCGGTGTTAATTGTGATGACTTAAAGTAAAAAAAAAAAGAATTGATTTACAAAGAATTTTAAAAGAGAGAAAACATGTTTACTATCGTCCTCGTAGATCATGTAGACAAAACTAAGTTGCAATATTGTTATACGACGTGAGGAGGAAATAATAAAATAATTAAAAAGAAGTAAAAATTTCCGCCCTTGGGTAGCCTTGAACCCGGGATCTTCAAAACAACAAGCGAGCGCGATACCACTCGCACACATTTCCGACAGACTTTATCGCATATTGTTATGGTCCTTAATAGTGCGTATGGTTAAATATTCAATTATTACAGTTAGATCTTGAATATTGATTGGAATGCATATTTTCAAATGTTCTTAAAGCAAGTTTCACGACCGCTTTGCGTTAATAATGCAAATCGACTGTAAATGTTACCCCGAAACGACAACCGTCCTCCATATTTTATTTCTTAAAACTTGGGCTATTCAAATGCTCCTCCCTGCCGGGTGCGCGCGCATCTTTCTGGCTCCTCATCCGACTGTCCCGAGACACAAGTGGATCCGCAGGGGCGCTCTTGTTTTCACGAGTCATTTGAGCAGAAAATTGTTTCCTGGTCCTGAGAACGGTGCCTGCCTGCCACTCTTACAACTCGTTTTTCTTTTATTCTATTCTCCAGTCGCTAGAGCCCCCAAGGACGTTCCACAGCAAACCACCTGTTAAAAAAACATTTATCCTTAAAATCTGAGCCGCCTTCTGTGGGCGTAAGACTCCTGTCTCCAACGGTTCTCTGTATGGTGGCGGCGGCGGCTGTGGTGATTGTTATTGTAAGGGATGGAACTTGTAGGTCATCTGCCCCTCATAATACAGTTAAACCAAACCTGACAACTTCTATTAGGAGTTCCCTGAAGATTTAGGAAATTACAATGTGTTTCAGGGATGAGCTAAACTTTCACATGCCGCTCGTAGATAGTGTGTTGCCGGCGAATATTCGAACTAGGCTACATCACTCTGATTTTAGGTAGATGTCATTAGAAAGCTACCTATTGCGATGTGCAGTGGGTACCATGTTGCGACTTCCAGAAAATTTCGACATATCTTTCATATATTTCACTTACCTCAGACTCCAAAACCACCGTCAGTTCAAAAGTTTATAATATAACTAGCTGTTACCCGCGGCTTCGCCCGCAATAACATTTGGAATCCCGTTATAACAGTAGTTAAATGGATAGATAAGCATGGGTCCTAGTGGAAAATAATTCCATCACCTGAAATCAAAATTGCATAGGACGAAAAAAAAAACCATCAAATTATCATGTTGGTTTCGGACCCTGAAAGACGTGAAAAATATAATAAAAGTATTAAAAAGCTATTTTTTGAAATTTTATTCGAATCAATTTTTATATAATTCCTGGGAACTCCCTAAGTATTCTTCGTATGATGAAATAGCAAGAGACAAAAAAGATGTTATGTGTTATTGTCTACAACATAGGCCATGTACAATTTTACTCTCAGACATATTACGTCCCCCCCCCCCCCATAATTTCACCCCTCCCCATGGGCCCCTTAAATTGGATTTATGAAAAAACGGTCAAAAACCTATTTACTTATTTTTATGATGATTTTTTTCCGCTGAGTTCCAAACTCCTGGCCTATGTCGTTTAAGGGATACACGCTCCGATAGGAATCCTTCAACCCTCACTTTTCACCCCCTTTCACCTCATAATATACACCACATCGAAAATCCCTCAGACATGTGTCTTCTTATTTTTAATGAGAGTTTATATGCCGAGTATCACATCCCCCAGTGAAACCAATCGGGAGATATTGCTATTCAATGAAATGCAGGTCTACCCCCTTAACACCCCTTAAGAACCTGAATATCCAAAAATCCTTTCTTAGTGGGCGTTTGCGGCCCTTGAGGAAGCTGCATACCAAATTTCATTCCAATCCGTTTGGTGGTTTCTGAGATTTCGTGATGAATGAGTCAGTCAGTGAGTGAGTGGTATTTGAGCTTTATATAGTAGATTTATGTATAACTTACATCACTTTCTTGTGGATACGATAACTACCGTCATTTTCCACCAATCACTTTCTAGCTTATACATAAAATATGACCAATCAAAATCTCGGTCGAGTTCGTTAGGGAAAAGTCGGACCAAGGCGGGGTGGAAATGGGAGGTCTGTTCAGAAAAATATAAAGTGAAATATCGCTGTAACTTTCTTATTGTGTGAAAAATCGAATCCATAAGTTCATACAATTCTTCAAATAAGGGCCATAAACTTATAGCAGTAAAACTTTTTGGTAGCACGAACCATTGACCGAAGGGGTGAGAATAATGCAGAGTTTAGAGAGAAAAAATACCGCCCTTAATGGACACAGAATTTAAAACCGTCCAAAATGGTCAATAGTCCTCTAAACATTACCTAGTCTGAACGAATTTTTGATATGACCCACCCTTACGCCAAGGGATGAGCAAAATGTTTTCGGAATTATAAGACGATGCGACTTCTCGTATGCCAAACATGGGTTATGTAGGTATACAACAATTGGCAAATTTAGTGAATTGGAAGTATTTTTTTCTTTGCCCGGTAAAATCTACCTCCGCCTTCCGGAGTGCCGAGAGGGATTTCTTACGGTCTTCTATGATATTGCTTATGAATCCTAGTAATTGGATATTGATATCTCTACTTAGTATAAAACAAAGTCCCCGATTCTTGGATGTCACGGGTAATCTCGAGAACCACTGGATTTATTTTGATGCGGTTTTCACCATTCTGTAATCTCGAGGAAGGTTTCTGTACTAAACTATTTATATATGATCAAAGGAAGCCAAGCAGTAACAATTTCAGTGAAAAGGTCGCAAGAAATACCTGGTGTCCGTGTGCTTTTTAAGCTTACGCTAGGAAAACCGTTAAACGTAATCAATATACCATGAGTGTAAGAATTGTTCAGCACGAAAAGTTCTATATAAAAGTCCGCGAGAGCATATCTCTATCTTCAATACATCGCCCACTATAAGAGTGTTTCTAGATGGGACGGAATGGGGATTTGTGTTTCATGCACCTCGCCATTCTTAAATTACTTCTGACAAGAATTCATTGCACATGCATCTCCATGATAATATAATTAATAGTCCAGTGAGTGATTTTAACCAATCATGCCGAGAGTAAAACGGATATAGGTCGTAGTTTATTGACATCGAGAAAAAAATGGCGCGTGTCACGTAATGCATTCATAACTGTTCCCGGGTGAAGCCGGGGCGGGTTGCTAGTTGTTTTATAATCATGGACTTCCATGGTCATCTTAGGTCAAAGACAGGTGCCGATTTCGGAAAAATGAAATATCTCTATATACATGGGTTGGTTTTTTAGTTTTGGCTCCTTAGTTATAACTGGATTAATAACTCACTTAGATGGTTCCAAGTTTCACAGGCCCTCGATGTAGTCCCCACCGTTGCGTACAACGTGTTCCCAGCGATGCGGAAGTCGTTGGATCCCGTTGGCACTGCCCAATATTGATGGTACGAAGAGAGCGCTCGGCAGCCTGCTTAACGTCATCAATGGTACGGAAGCGCTGCCAAACTGTTCCCCGAGTGCAAACCGTTAATGCGGCGTACTGCGGCGTTTCTGCAAGACCATCTCCGAGGAGCTCTGAGAAGGAAACGGCGCCATCACATGGTTCTGCATGACAATGCTAGGGCACACACAGCAGGCGTTGTGTCGGCATTGTTGGATCGCTGGGGCTGGGAGGTCCTCTATCACCCCCTTGGGAGGTCCTCTATCACCCCCTATATTCTCCCGACATCAGTCCCTGCGACTATGATCTCATCCCGAAGATGAAGATGACAATGACAATGACCTCCCGGAGGTCCAGGATAGATTCCCGGCTCTGTCAAATTTGATGCTGGTCTGAGTCCTGGAACGGGTTACACTCGTGAGGCAAAACTGAGAAGAACCGGGTTCGATTCCCACCTCGACCATCCTTGAAGTGGTTTCGCATGGTTTCCTATTTGTGTTGTTTCATTTGAAGGGCTTGGCCATCGTGATCGAAAGTGTGCTCGAGATCAGATCACGACAAAACGAATGCTCAGGTTACGACAAGCGGTGTAATCCATTTGTGACGGATTCGCTAGTCACGATAGTTGAGTAGAACGGACATTAAAGTAGGTCTGCTAGAACTATGATCTGTGTGATGGAATAACGCGTTTCGATACTACATTTAAATTACAGTATTATAAGTATTGCTGTTGCCTTGTTTACAAATCACCAAGCAAATTGTGAACGCAAAGAATTTGCCGTAACTCAAACAAAGAATGAGCGCATTATTGGTACCGTATGGTAATATAATTGAAAAAAAAAAAAAAAATGACAGGAAGGAAGCTCGTAGTTTTTCGTGACCGTTAATCTCTCCTTTTTAAGTGTATTCCGAACCACTGGGCGTGACAATTCACTTTCAAAAATCTCGCATCCATTGGCCAGGAAGCGAACCCGTGCTGCATTGGTGAGAGGCAAGTAACTTGCCCACGGTCTTGACTGAGTGAGTAGTAGTAGTAGTAGTAGTAGTAGTTATTGTTTTAAGGGGCGGAACTACGAGGTCATCTGCCCCTAATAACTGAAGTTCTCATTATGGCGGACAGTGTTTAGGAAGTGGTTTGAACGAAATCGAATAAGTGTTTTCTTTAAAATTAATTTAAATTACAAAGCCACTCCAATATTGAATCTAATAACTTGACGGGGAGAAGGCGACATAATGCATCCACTTGAGCAAAGAAAACATCCCATACTATCATCCCTTTGATCAATACGTGCAATAAAATATTACTTAACAGAATCATGCATATCTCTATATACTGTATAATCCGATTACAGCGTATTAAAGTATGTTATAATATTTCATGGTAATGTGTTTCGACAAACATCTCTAAAGTGAGAACGTACTGATAACTGAAAGGATATCAATATTGTAAATTTCTCAAGGTACGTTCGATAGATTTCAGTTGCTATGAAAATAATTCCGTGTCGTTTTTCAGTGTTCATTACAATGCCAAGGAGAGGACGAGCTGACATAGGTCGTCGAAGTCAGTCATATACGCGGCGAGCTACTTTACGTGCAAACCGCACTGATGACGAATGAGCTACGGGTAATGAGAATAGTCGTATTGGCATATCTGATTTATGTTCGAGAGCGACTGAAAATGAACGACAAGCGAATAGATTCAGAATGCATTGCATTCGTGAACACCAAACACAACGCCAGCGAGCACGGCACAATTTAAATGACCGATTGCGCCGACGCGATTCTCCTGTGAACCTGGAACATCAGTTGACAGTATCAAAGGAGGAGCTCATTCGGCGTGTTTTTCCAAACATAGCGCAGAACTTCAAAAGCCATAATTGGCTGAGCGAACGAGCCATATTGGAAGCGAAAAACAAAGATCAGAATGAGTCCATTCAAAATGTCATTCCGGGTCGTTGAAAGTTTGTGGAATTAACATGGAGTTTCCGTGTTTCGCGCTTGGACAACTGCATGTCACGTGTTTGCGTGTCGGAAAGCAGTCATCTTTGTTTATTTACGCCGGAAAACAAAACTAAAAACGTGGTTTACCAGAAAGCTTTGCATTGAATGTTAATTGCATTTATCTTTCATTTAAATAAAAGGCATTGAATTCATATTAATTACAAACGAGTTTCATTTAATTACCAAACAAAACCCAAACCGTACACGATGCGGATAATATTACCGCTCTCAATTAATTGGAGTTGGAAGGTTGATTTGGATTAATAATCGCTTATGAAGAGTTACAATCAAATCAATTTCAGGTGATGCGAAGTTCACCGGGTCATCTAGTGATATAATAAAGTAAAAACTTTATTTCATTGTCACCACAAAGCAATACTTTCTTCATAACATAAAATACCTAAATACAACCATAAAATTCATCAAAGTTCCCGTTCAGTTGAGGGGAACTCCATTGGATCACGGCTCGCCAAGTTGCCGTATCTTTCACTCAGTGGCATGCGGTGACCCTCGAGACAAGTGAAGCACTGTATTAAAGTAGTGAAGAGTAACTAATTGGATACCCATCATAATAATAATAATAATAAGCGACGAGATAGAATGGCCGCAGCGTTTCGTAGAACACACAACTTCTACAAGGAAAATACACTCAATGTTAGCTAAACTCGAACATTAACTCGAACATTGCAATACGGTGATTAAACCAGAGTGTCTCTATGGAAGTGAATGCATCCGAATTACTGGAAAGGCTGGTTTGAGGGATTCAGAGAAGTTTGAGTGAAAGATCCTTAGGAAGATAATGGGCCCAGAGATCGTGGCTGGTCAATAGAGGTTGCGAGGTAGTACGGAATTGTATGAAAGTAACGAACGACTGTTGGGATCCATAAAGAAGAGAAGACTCAAATTCTATTTAGATTGGACGAAAGGTGGTTGTGGTTGATTGCATGTATTGCGTACCGGTAAATATGAAGTGCTTTTTTACGCTAGCTCGTAATACCATAACTAAAATTGGCGAATTATAATACAAATATTATAACATACAATACACTACTATTCACGGCTTATTTCAGCCTATTTAACTACGGTATTTAATTCCTCTTTAAATCCGGAAACGTGCGTCCTTTATGTGCAGCGCTTATAGCCTCGGCTAATTTTACCTACACTTTCTGTTATTTATGTTTTACATTGTATACCAATCATTATCTATACTATCTGTACTAATATAATAAAGCTGATGAATTTGTGTGTTTATGTGTTTATGTGAAACGCGCTAATCTCTGGAACTACCGGTCGGATTCGAGAAATTCTTTTTGTATATGATAGCCTGATTCAAGAGGAATAGTTTAGGCTATGTAGCATTAGGCTACACCTCTCACGTAACCTTAAAGATTGCTTTTTGTTCAGTAAGTCGGAAGAACAAGCGCTCCAGAACGGCTTCAATAATACCGAAGTCTATTGTTGCCATGTAATGCGGGCTGCATCACGTCGCCCCTACTGTTCTGGTGCAGAATGCTTATAAATTGTAGTCACGGGGAGTAGTGCAAAAAGATTTCTTAGGCCCCTTAAAACAGTTATCATCATGACAATAGTATGCCTCTGTATTAGGGCGATGGTGTTGGTGCAGTATACTGAGGTTATCAGCTGCAATAAGCGTTGGTGCTTTCAATTTTATTTTTAATTATTCCGATCCTTATACTTGAGCGCTCCAGTTCTGTGGAACAAATAAATCCACCGGGCGAAGCCGGGCACTACTGGTAGTGTAAGATATTATGTAACATTTCATGCATTTCACACTCTGATATGAGCATCTTTGTTGTAGTAATATTCCAGCTGTTACGATCCGCCCTTTTGGTTTGAATCTTTTATCAAAGATAGCATGATGCTCATACATTTTATAAAACCACCTTTTCTAAAAGATTTCCCCATTACACTTTCATGTCTTTTATAAAAGATCTTTGAGAAATTTCTTTGATATTGTAATACCGGCCTTAGAGACGAAAGGAACTTGCGAAGAACTTACAGAATACCATACAATGCATTTTTCGTTCATACTGTATTTTAATTTAATTTGTTGCTAAATGTCCAGTTTTTGATCGTCAGTAGTAACTCATATTTCAAGTGTAGTTGAAATGTTTTACTCCGGGCTTGCATGATGTTAAAAATTCTGACGATCGAACCGGTTTGTTTTGGATTGAGGTATGTCTAAACCACCTTCCATTCTTCACAAGGGAAAGAAGCGTAAAGCTCTGTTGCTGAGAGATAAATCTGTTTTGACAATGACCGGGACCTAATTTCAATTCTTGTATTGGAAGCGACGACGTCTAAAGGAGGCTTGGCCTGCGACAGCCTGCGCTTGATACCAGATAATGATTGTATGGGTACATTGAATTGTCAGCTGGGACGGGCTGGGCGGTCTACTAAAGCTGGGCTCAACTCACGATCATCTCCAGCCTTCTCCCTTTGGAGAGAAATTTGTACTGCACAATAGTAGCCGATACTCTGTATTGAGGGCGGCTATTGATGTCGATACATCCCCACACAGAATTGTGCTCAACAGGATTCTTATAGTCTTCTCTATGTATAAAAATGAATGTTCCGTGATGGTTTTTGTGTGTATGTCTCCTATGCGTTCATGTACCATTAGCTTGCCACGGTGGGTGAGTGGTTATCGTATCGGATTACTTACCCCCCAAGCTTGCAGGTTCGCTTCTGGCCGTGGTAAGTGATTTTTGAAAGGCGGTAAAAATCGCGACATGCATGTCATACGATATTGGCATGTTAAAGAACCCATTTGAATTCATTAGGCCGTGTTCATAATGGTTTTTTTTTTGCCAACGCAAAGTTCCTCATTTTTCTACTAGAAAGCGCTATAGTGTCAAGGAGCTTAGATATCTAACCTCCTTGACTAAGTGTCTTTAAGTGTGCATCAAGGAACAACAAAATTCGACATGCAAGCAGCCCTCTGGGTGTCAAATAACAAAGCTTGCACCCGGCACCCGAGGCCATACGATATTATTATGTACCATTCATCCGATTGTGATGAAACTTTGGTGAGTTGTTGTGCACGCTCCCACGAATGTTTCTGAATTAGTAAATCCATTTTACGATAGTTTAGAGGCAGTCAACGGAAAAAGTAAAACAATATTGTGTCTCCAAAAGCACTTTAACAAACAAAATTACAACGCCAACGCTTTCTTTGATTGGCTTTGCAACGCATGAAGGTTTTTTTAATGTATTCTACCCGAGGCAGGTCCGTGCTATCCTGCGCCGGAGTTTACGTGCGGAAGGGTGGCCAGGTCCTTTCCGCTCCTCCTTACCCTCTCCCCGCTAACAGTGTATGGTCTCCCAGAAGCGGCATTCCATCCAAGTCCGACCACGCCCAATGCTACTTAACTGTGGAGTTCTCATGGGATCTGGTGTTTTAACATTGCCATACCGTTGGCATGCATGCCGTGTACAGCTTGTTTATTTATAAGTAGATTAGTCTTGTGAGTTGCCCTGTTGTTTCTTCCTTATTTTTGGTCGTCAGGCCCGTGTACTTGTGTGTGTGTATGGTATTTGTGATGGTGACAAGGCGTGTAACTGTTATTGAGATCATTGATTGCCTGGGGCAAACATGAAAAACAAACTGGGGAAATCAGGGTTGAGGAATAACGCCATTACTAAGAACTTGTAGCCATTACTTTTTGCGACAATTAGGGGGTAACGTCCTTATTAATTAAATTTATTATAACGCCGTTACTTTAAAAGTACAGTAATTAAAATGCTAGTTTCTTTTAGGTAGATTTCATGAGAAAGATACATATTGTAATGGGCTTCATGTTGCGACTTCCGGAAAATTTCGACCGCGTTTCACGTCCTCCAGAACCCAAAATCACCGCCATTTTATAATTTGTGTATACATGGACTTTGTTTTATATGCCGCGGGGGTTTTCGCTCACCCGCGTTGCGAGCCTGTCTCGCGCCACGCACTTTGCCGTTAAGCGACGCGGGGCGGCACTGAGTCATTGAGTATAGGAATTTGTACTTACCTAGTTCACAGCTGGTGCTGAGAATGTTCGTCATTCACTGCTACACATCGCTGGCACCTCTTTGTCAATTTGGCATTTACTTTCTTAAGTTCCTCAGCACCGATCGACTGTATTTCGGCTGTAATATAGTCTTTATGCTCGTTTATAGTGTGAGGGTTTCTCGCATACTCTTATTTTTAAGCGTCCCCCACAAATAAAAGTCACATGGTGAAAAGTCTGGGCTTCGCGGGGGCCACACGTTCCGACTTAAAAACCTCGTACCAAAAATGCGACGCAATTCAGTCGAAATACGGTCTATCTGTGCTGAAGAACCTCAGAAAGTGAATGCCAATTTGATAAAGAGGTGCCAGCGATGCGAAGCAGTGAGTGGCGAACATTTTCAGCACCAGCTGTGAACTAGGTAAGTACAAATTCCTATACTCAATGACTCAGGGCCGCGCGGGTGCCGCATAACGGCAAAGTGCGTGACGGGAGATAGGTTCGCAACGCGGGCGAGCACAAACCCCCGCGGCATATAAAACAAAGTCCCTGTATATCATGTTTTTGTGGACACGATAACTATAGTAATTTTCCATCATTTTCAAACTTATATATAAAATATAACCAATCAAACTCTCGGTCTATTCGTTAATGGGCAAAGGAATGAGGAGCCTTTTTCGACAAAGTGAAATATCGCTATAACATTCTTGATATGTGAAAAATCGAATCCATTCTATGTTCTTCGGATAAGGGCCAAACACTTACACTCCATAAAGTTTTTTGATAGTAACAAACATAGACCAAAGGGGTGGAAAAAATTGGAGTTTTCGGAAGAAATCATTCCAGCCTTAATAGTCTCAATATCAAAACCGTATAAAAAATAGTACCTTACTCGAAAAATTACTTATATCTTTTGTCCGAAAGAATTACGCCGAGGGATGAGAAAAAAAATCGGAATTTTAAGAATGCTCGTTTGTTGAACAGGGAACGTTTGTAGGTTCACAACAATTGGCTAATTTAGTGAAATGAAAATATTTTTCTTTGCCCGGTGAAATCTACCTCCGCTTTCCGGCGTGCCGAGATATTTTTTTCAAAAACGAAAGGAAGCTTGTAGTTTAACGTGACCATTAATGTCGCTATTATAAGCCATGGGACCTCCATTTTATATGGTTGTGGAGACCTGGGTTCGATTCCTGGCTGTGCTAAGTAATTTATTCTGGTTTGGGGGTTGGAACGGTGTTCTCTCAGCCTCGTGAGGCAGAACTGAGGATGCTACCGCAGGCACGGCAATTGTCAATGAATATCCTCGCCATGAGTGTCTCCTGATGCTGTCATTATTGGCATGGAGCATCAAAGCCGTACCGCTTGAAGCACAAAAATATCGTACCATTCTTTTGCATGGCACTGGTGGGTGGCCTCTCGTGAAGATTGACCTGGTTCTTATTAAACCAGTTGCTTCGATTCGATTTAGCGTTCTGGTTAAGTGAGCATGCTGCCAGGTGTAACCTATGTACCGCAATGCGGCAGCCCACTGCATTCAACCATCACTTCAGACGAATTAAAATAACGACTTTTCAAGTGTGATTGTTTTGATAGTAAGTGGTTATATGTATTAGCACCCTATTTGCTAGTCCATAAGTTCATGAGAGACAGCCGCAAGAGTCATACATTGTGTACACTAAACCTCCTTCTTGCAGTACTAAATATAGTCTAATCCCGGAAGCTCAACATCTTTTCAATAAAAAATAAGTAATATTAGTCTGTACTTCCACCGGTTGAGCGGTGTGAATAAGGCCAGTCATTTTAGGAACAATCAGAATATAACAACGTTCCTGGTAACAAGGGATTTGTATGGCCCATGACGGGCAAGGCAGACCAAGCGACACCCCGGGCAACTTTTGAGGTTGGAACAGTTGGTGTCTATTACTCGTTGAATTCCTTGTTGTCGGTCATAATACGCGATGGCCGCTTCCTCCAAGAAACATTGTAAAGGTGATTATTATTAAGAAATTGTATCTGCAATTTATGGACGGCAGATGGATAAAGGGCAAGCCCTGAATTACACGGCAAATCTAAACACATGTTCATAATTATGTTACATATCGCCCATTTATGCAACAGTGGCATAACTAGAAATCTGTACTTTTTCAGTGTTTGCGTCAGTATAGAGCTGGAAAATATTATTTATCGATTGTTCAAATCGACACTCCACTATCGTTTTTCTTCGCAATGTGAGACTACATAATTCGTTGTGCCAGTTCCCGAAAATATTGCAATCAATAAGAATATTGATAGTTCTTATTGCGTTGGTGTCTGTTACACTCATCCGAAGCTAGGTAATAAATCCCCATTACAGTATCGGGTCATAGTTTTGTGATTATGATCTTGATATAACTCTTCGAAGAGTAAACTCCATATTTTCCAGTCCCCACGAGGTCTGGTTTCCCGGACTGTCCTGTATAAAAAAACAACCCCTGGCACTATCCAGCCCATGACGGGCTAAGGCCGACCAAGCGACCGCTGCCCAGCCATTTGGCCTGCAGATTTTGGGGTGACGCGTGATCAGCGCGTCGGGTCCCCTCGGCCGTTAATCTTGGTATTCGTGATCGGGGCGCTGTCTCACTGTCAGACGGCTACTCAATTGTCCTCACGAGGCTGAGTGCACCCCGTTCCAACCATCACGTCAGTTTTAAAATCCCTGACGGAGCTGGGGATCGAACCCGGGGCCTCCGGGTGAGAGGCAGGCTTGCTACCCCAACACCACGGGGCCGGCAACGGACTGTCCTGTATGTCCTCAGATACCCTAGATAAGATATTTTAGTGTTAGCCATTTAGATTTTCTGTTCTCCAATTTTGACCTTCCGCTTGCACTGCCGTCTAGCTGCTAAACTGGAAATCTGTTGGGTAGCTTATGCCATGAGTTTTAACTAATTTTGCCTTGTATTCCCCTACTGTAATACGAGAGGTAGTTTACGACCCAACATCGTACTATGCGAGATTTGTCCAGCCCCATCCTCTGCCGAGAATCAAACCCGTGATCTTGGAATCATTCTAACACTGTTCCACTGAATGTACCATAAATGTGAACATCATCATACGGCTAATGATTCAGATCTAGCGTTCATACATACCTACCTACCTTACTAACCCACCCCCGTGCCAGGGGATGTGATAGAGCATTGGTCAAGGTGGATTCACGGTTAATGCATGTGAGAATTTCGAAGTGAAATGGCTACGTCCTGTGGTTTTGGACCACGTAAAGAGGAGTTCCGGCGGCTCATGATCGCGAGATTAACGGTCACGTAAAACTTAAAGCTCCCTTCCCTCCTTTCTCAGACGCAGTTGCCCCGGCTAAGTCCCTCTCACGACGTTACTGATGGATACCATAAGTATTTTTGTCGTGTGGCCTCCTGAGAGGCCGAGTGCAGGTCTTTCTAGTCGACGCCCGTGGGCGATCTGCGCGTCAGGATGAGAGATGGAATGAATGAATGAATGAATGAATGAATGAATGAAACTAGGCAAGGATGTGGAAGGAAGCGGCCGTTGCCTGTCAGAAGGTACCGTCCCAGCATTTGCCTGGTGTTGAAAGTGGGGAAACCGCGGAAAACCATTTCAAGGACGGATGACGGTGGGGCTCGAACCCACGCGTCTACAGAGTCAGCAGAGAGCTTGGTCCCATGACCTAACGCTGCTCTTTAGCGAGCGTATCCACTGCTGTCGACGACATTCTAATAATAATAATCAGATTATAGATTATATTTTATTTCATAGGCATACTCCGACTAACAAAGCTGCTAAAAACAAAGCATAACAAATATAATGAAATAAGTTCAAGAAATGAAAATGTGTAACAAATTTTATAATACATCTTAGAAATACAAATGCAATAAAAATATGTATAAAAGAGTAATACAAGTCAAAAAAAAAGTCAACCCCTGGCCCATGACGGGCTAAGGCCGACCAAGCGACCGCTGCCCAGCCATACGGCCTGCAGATATTGGGGTGACGCGTAATCAGCGCGTCGGGTCCACTCGGCCGTTAATCTTGGTTTTCGTGATCGGGGCGCTGTCTCACTGTCAGACAGCTACTCAATTGTCCTCACGAGGCTGAGTGCACCCCGTTCCAACCCTCACGTCAGTTTTAAAATCCCTGACGGAGCCGGGGATCGAACCCGGGGCCTCCGGGTGAGAGGCAGGCGCGCTACCCCAACACCACGGGGCCGGCATAAAAGAGTAATGTTATACCATATCAAATAACACGTAAAAATAATAAGATTTTCGAAGTGAAATGTCACCTTCTGTGGTTCGGAAACTGTGTTTAAAAGATGTGTTATATCAGCAATGAAGGAGGCTATCCCCTATTTGTTTCTGTTCAGGGCGAGTCGTTTCATGTCGTGGTACCTCTTGCAGTCAAAATCATTCTGAATCTGTTGGGTAAGGTGCATCTTGGTCTCCCCCTGCTATGCATGTCTCCATGTCCACAAATCAACTTGAGGATTGTTATGTATGAATCTTTCATCTGAGCTGTGATCAAACTGCACTCTTTCAGGTTTTCTCAGCCGTCCAATGATGCGTACTCATATAGTGAGAGGTATTAAGTAAGATGATTGTTTGCAGCTCTGGCACTGTACATTCTCTGCTGGCAGTTGTTCCCCTTGCTAAAAGGGTTGTAGACCCAAAGGGTCGAGTTCTTTACGTGCTTCCAGCAGCACCCTCACTAGCCTACAGGTAGCACTGACTACCAGACATGGTGTCAGCGCAAGTACTGTAATATCTACTGGGCTTAATCAGTGTTAAATCATGTATATACAATGTCAAATATATTTCATTATACAGTCCACCACATCGTATTCTATGTATTCGACAATAATAATACAAACTAAACCAATATAATGAAATTAAGAACTTCTTTCTTATTTGAAATTGCAATTATTGTTAAATGTTTGAATTGTGTATTTTTTAAAATTCTGGTTAGTGTAATTAATATTCCTTTATGAATATTAAGGGGATTCGGAATGTTTTATGCTGTTCATGTAAATTTTCAACTTTTTATTTACCATTTTTGCAGGAATATTAACTAATGGCATTTTTTCAGGGATGTTCCTTGATGCTATCGCCTTACTACACACGTGTTTTGAAAATAAGTTTTTTTTATTATTTTTAAACGTGGCGTAATGTTAACAGCATTGACATTTCCATCAGGCAAAATTAAATTAAAGTAAATTTTGAAACATGGATCTGATAAAATATATAACATACTGTATATAAGGAGAAATTACTTCTAAAACTTTCAGATTTGCATGTTGAAAAGTTGCGAGGAAAAGAGGCTATTAATATTTTAAAAAAATCAACAAGAAACTGGAACCAAAGGTTTTTCCGCTAGCTGAGGACAATGCGACAGCTTTGGTTTTAGGACGAGATATGCTCAGACACCGCAACACCCGTTTTGCTTTCTTAAAGACGTTTTTCATGTCTATAGCCTAATAGAGAGTTAACTAAGAATCTAGAGAAAGCTGGTGAAAAAAGGAAAGATAAATAAAAGATGTGGGTTTAGTAATAGAATAAGGAAAGTGTTCTTGAATCTGAGCCATGAAGAAAATTATGTAAAACATGAAATTATGAAAATGTTGATGATTTTCATTAAATTGAAAAATTTTTAAAAATGTAATATTTGTTTATCTTGTTACAAGGGGTAGATGACCTGTTTAATCCCCTTAAAACAACACTCATTAATTTTTTAGAATGTCGGCGGTATTTTGTTCCGTTTGTTTCCTTGTAAAAACTAAGTTGCCCTGCTCGTTCTTTTAAACGCATCTATTATTCTGGTGTCTTACGTCAGCGTGCTACTGTTTTCTTTATACTTACCGGATATTATGTTGACAACTTATGTATATTTGTGAACACTTAACAAGTCCATCACTGTACCGCCTATTAATAGCGACGCTATAGCGATAGCCGATGCCTCAGTTGTATATGACTTATAAAACTATAAAACTAAAACTCAAAGGATATTGTTTGAAGTCTTCTCACTCCCTGATGGAAGTTACGTGTTCAATGAATTTATGAATATACCAACTGTTCATTGCCAAAGAGAATTTGGCTGCTTTCAAGCATGTATATTCTTCTCTTAAAAGCTCAGAACACGTTCTTGTATCACTTCCAGAAATAACAAGATTTATTAATATCATATGACGTTGCTTTTGGTACAGATCTGTTAAATATAGCTCGGCTGAGAAGCACCGAGATATGCTCTCAAACCTGCAGGAGAGCGTGGAAAATCCCATGGCATTGCCCTGCAAGCTCACGAATATGTAAACATGGTAAAGCATGTCTGTCAGATGGTACTGCGCGTTCTTTCACGTCAAGCAATCTGTCTGAAAAATACTAGAAGGCGTAACGAGTGTTCATGGAACACGCTACTGTTGTATGACGTATATCACAGACCTTGACAGTTCATGAGACATGGCCTACCTCACAAGTATACTGCCTGTGTCGTGCATGTGTTTTATGCTGCAATATCCAGCCCGGGTCCAGTACACGGCCTACCTCTATGGGATATTACATTGATGTTAAAAAAGTCAAATATCAGTACAACTTGACCTCGCATGCACTTCCATAAATATATTTGTTAAGGAGACAGTCTTATTTATTACAGTCTTTTCCGGTGTTTTTAACTCAAGCCGTCCTTTTCTTTTTCCATGTCTATCGGCTGGTTGGTTTGTTGATTCCTTAGTTTCGGGGCTGCGTCATCGCGGTCATGTAACCTCGTGTACTTTGGGTGTGTATAGAATCTGCCTGATAACCGGTGTTAAATGTGACGACTGTATTAGTGTGTGTTAACTGTTTTTAATTCAAGTAAGGACTGCAGAAGATAATTTCAAGAAGTTCCTACTTTCGCAACCAAATGCTACCGTCCACGACATCTAGCTGTGAATTTCGCTACTACTTGAAGCCATCGCAACCAGCGCCTGGTGACGAACGTTGGAACTTCAGAGCATTAATCAAACCTAGCCTACACATTTTGCTTCACACAAGTTTAGTTGGTGGAAGGTTCTTTTACATGCCATACATCTATGACATGGGCCCGCTGGCTTTACTTCCCCTCCGAAGGAAGACATACTGAGGGATTTTTAACGCTCTTCGGCGGGTTTGAACCTGCGACCTTGGGTATAGAAGCTCAGCATGTTACCTACTACGCTACCGAAGCCGCCCGTCTATCCGCTGTATATTGATTATATCTGTTGATCAAACTACTCTTTATTGCTGTTGGTTTTAAGTCCCTTTTTACTACCGCAGCTTTTATAGACGCCAGGGTGCCGGAATCTTGCTCCGAAGGGGATCTTAAACGTGCCAGTAAATCTACTGACACGCATACCTGCCAACTTTTACGGTTTATCCGTAAAATTTACGGAAATTGCAGCATTTTACGGTTTTACGGATGAACGGTGTCATTTTACGATTTTGCGGACAAAAATTTGAAACGATAATTTACATTCGATAATACCGCCCACTTCCGTACAATCGATTGTTTGCGTGGGTCGAAGGTAAGTCCACGATAGTCGATAGCTCGTTCTTTGATATGATTCGTACTTTTAACCGTGTGATGGTTGTGTCGTCATTTGTAATTGAATTTGAAGCCGGGATAACCGTTCTTCCATGTGTCGACAGGCTCTGCTTCGCATATTCTTTGTTCCGCTCCGTTCGCTCGTTGCGATTTAAACCATATTCTTTGACCACGTTAGTTGTTCTTTGTTCGCGAAGTTGGCGTTCCTTGAATGTTTTCGTCTTTAAAGATTATGGCATATTTTAATGAAGCGTTCGAGTTTTTGTGCTATAACTTCGTGGTTCGCAGTTTCCTGTATTCCTTGGACTAATTACATTCGTTCCACGGGTGTGTGTGTTTTTTCTACCATGTGCATATTCTTTCTTGACGAGGTTGGCGTCGTTTTCATTTAATTGCTTTGTGTGTCTTGACATGTTTTAATGAAGTGTTGGCTGTCTTAAGTGTTTTATGTTATAATTTTATGTGACGTTCAGTGATCCAGGTTCCTTTCGATGTTTTAGTAGATATCGAGAATGAACAAATCCAACAAGAAACAGTACTTCCAGACATTTAAAGAATCATACTCGGTTGATTTTCCGTGCATACTAAAATCAAGAAAGGGAGAAAAATTTGCTTTTTGCACGGTATGTGGGTGTGATATTAATATTGCACATGGTGGAAAAAACGATTTAAGTAATCATGTGAAGTGCGGTAAACACATTAGTTATGTTAAATCGAAGGAAGATAAGCAAGAAAATCAACACCTTTTTTGCTAAGTCTGGAAACGTTGACAGTGACGTAATTAGGGCCGAGTGTCTGTTTACTTCCTTTTTGGTGGAACACAATGTGCCCTTAAGTGCGGCTGATTATGCTGCTGCTTTATTTAAGAAGATGTTTCCCACATCAGAAGTTGCAAAGAAATATAGTTGTGGTCGCACGAAAACGACATGTATTGTAAATAAAATGGCAAAAAATGCATCATCTGAAGTTGTTAAGGCCTTCAGAACGGACCGGATACAGATAAATCCCTTTTCTTTTCATCAGTGAGAAACTACTTTTATACTGCCTGTGACTACATCATCAACAAGTTTCCACTCAAGGATGACGTGTTAAAGAATGCTCAAGTTGCTAGGTTAGACAAAATTGAAGATGCACTGTTATCTTCCATTCGTTTTTTCTTGGAAAAGTTTCCTATCATGTTATGCAAGGAAGAGAATGAAACTACAGATGAGGTGGTGAATGAGCTTCTGAGGCAGTTCACAGCTCTTCAGGTAGATGACACTTTGGCTGCACATCAAGATGCTGCAAGTGATTCCAGTTGGGCACAAATATCAAGAATTCGTGGAGCCGATGGACTTCTTAAGTATAACCGAATTTCTAGAGTATTGCTCTCTATTCTCACCATACCCCATAGCAATGCAGAATGTGAACGTTTTTTTTAGCCTTGTGAAGAAAAATAGAACACAGTTCAGGTCATCCATGTCCAATGAATCTCTGGAGTCTATTTCTATTTTGAAGACCAGGAGTTCTGGTCCCTGTTATGACAAAACATTTTCTCAAAACTGTTTGCAGGAAGCTAAAAAGGCCACAACCATGACTTAAAAGTCGAACTAGCATGTGATTTGCAGTGTGTATTATATTATTTCTTGCCTGTGTTACGTTAAACAAGTTTTATTGTTTAAAGCCTTTTTCAATTATCGTATATCAGCTTAATCTATCAAGGAAGTCCTGTTAGGTCTGCTCCAAACCAATATTCACCACGCCTGCTGCTGATTAACATGGATTTCTTCTTGATTGTTATGTTCATCTACAAATCATGTAAGTAGATATGATTTCATTGAAGTATCCTGTTTAAAGCATGAATTATTGTATTTTGTAGCCCAGAAGTATTATTATTTTCGTCAAGCCGGGGTATGTCGAAAATCGTTAATTTTTTTGTCGCGCGTGAGTTTTACTGATAGCCCTTTTCAAAAGTTGGCAGGTATGGACACGGCTCCCTCGCATTTGCGCACCCTCAAATTCCAGCTGACTGCGCCGGGATTAGATCCTACAACCTTGGGCACAGCAAGCGAGAACGTTACCGTTGAGCCCCGCAGCCAGTCGACCACAACTCTATTCTGTATCCGAATGTCAGTCGACATTCGTCAATAGCTTCGGCTTTTTCATTGATTTAATTGTATACATGCTTCTCTGAACATTTTGCAGTGAATGTGTTAAATAGTGATGATGCCAGCTTCATTTTTGTGTTGATGTCCCACTGACATGATGTTTTTGTTCTTCCACAGGTGAGCGAGTACCTGCACAACAGTGTGGACGATATTCTATTTGTGAGTACAGACTTAATATACTCTTGAGAATTCAGTTTGAATGGTTTCAGTTTACAAAACAAAAGTTTGGTGCTTTTCAGTCGGTCAACACGAATGTACCCAGAAAGAGCTGGGTTATGTCCTAATCCTGAAATAAATTACATGTATTTATTAATCTCATGTAATTTATTTCAGGATTAGGACATAACCCAGCTCTTTTTGGGTACATTCGTGTTGACCGACTGAAAAGCACCAAACTTTTGTTTACTTAGGCAACACTGAAAAATGGCTTCAAACCTCACAATGGTTTCAGTTTAGTTATACAGCGCTGCGTGTCCAACATATAGGGTCAAAATTATACTGTTGGGAGAACACTCTAAATCAAGTACAGTGTGATCAGGATAATTCAAAGCTGAAGGGACAAAAAAAAAAACAACGAATTATCCATACATTTTACCCCGTCCATGTAGCCTACCTAATACAGATACACACACTACTAGCCACCACATAAATACAGGTTATCACACATACTAATCACAGACAACTGCACGGGGATGATGACCAAGATGTCCCAAGCCTCTAAATAGGATTAAAAAGTTTTCTTGACTTCCGTAGGATACATACTGATGCCTGTTTGTTGTTGAGTCTTGTGACTGGTGTAATGCAGTACTCAATGTCTCCCTGTCCTGAGCTAATCGTTTCATCTCTGCATAGCTACCTCACGTTACCTCCGAGGCAATCTGTTTAAACATATTTTAACCTTCGTCTACTTTTACAGTTCGTGTCCTCAACCCTTCTTTCTATAACCAAGTTTGCTATTTCTGGGTGTCTTAGTATTGTGTCCTACCAATGTAACTCTTCTCTTCATTAGCAGTCGCCAGAAAAATCTCTCCTCTCCCACTCGTCTTATGACCTCTTATTAACCATCTGATCTTTATCTTTCTCCTATAACACCACATTTCAAATGCCTATATTCTCCTTTTTTTCTGCAGCGCCAACAGTCCAAGTTTCACTTCTATAGAGAGCCACGCTCCAGACAAAGACTCAAAAATGACTTCTGAATATATAAATCTATATTTGAGTGTCAATTTTGTTTCTGTAGAAATGTTTTTCCAGCCTAAGCCATCCTACTTTTTATATATTTTTTTGTTTCGTCTATCACTGATTATTTTGTTTCCTAAGTAGCATAGGTCTCCTACTTCCTTTCGATTTCCACCTGCCAATTTAATGCCTGTTTATCTTGTAATATTGAATTGTGCAAGCAGTCTAATATTTACCAGTGTTACGCGACTTAAAGAACTTGTTCTTTCTTGATTTCAAATTGTAAAGTTTAAAATGAAGGCCGCGGTGAATACGGTTCCACAGGTACAAATAAAATTTCGGTATTTATTGAAACATCCTTTATTGAGAGGCAGGTTTGTGTGGGGGCGATACCCCATAGCTTACAGTGACCACGGCAACACTGGACTGATGATTATATGAATGGCATTCCCTTTCTTTTAAGTACGTTGCGAAGCGATTCTACGGGAAAGGAAACCCACTTTTTCTCTTCATTAAAGACGGAAGCGTTAGTGTGTCTGATTCTTGTTTGTTCCGCTGTCGACTTGATTAACAAGAGTTTCGCATTCTATTTCAATCTCGCTGGTGATGGGATGGAGAGTGTCTGGAATAAAATATAGGGGAAATAAGACTCGATACTTGGTGAGAACAATGGCGAGATGGCGTGTGTTTAATAATTCACTGGTGCTCTCAGATCCAATGCAAGTGATTGGATGGATTTGTTTCCAATAACTTGCGATGAGTTTTTGATGGTTTTGTTTAATCCTAGCACTCTATTTGAGGCTTTCCTTGACCCCATGTAATTTAAAATATGTTCTTGTAATTAATATCGACAGTGCTAACCTCCTAGATATCGTCGCTGAACTTGCAGTACAGATTATTAGGCAATGCTGCTTCTTTTCGTATGTGGATGTGTCGTACATCAGAACAATTCACGTTAGGTTCACTTCCCTGTATAGAGGCATAAAGAAAGAAAAAAATATACGAGCCTTACTGTAGTCGCATATGATGTGTAACATGTGACATGTTATCCTACTATGTGTGTCCCGGGAGCGCAAATCCCTTGTTGACAGTGAACTCTGTTGGTCATTGAAATAACTACTTGTATGACTCCAGTGCCAAATCCTGACCGTAATGAATCATAATAGTTATTTGCCGTGGCGGAAGCAATCCACTGCCTACTTGATGCGAGCTGCGCTCTATACCGGCCAGTTAGTGAACCCATGCCAGCGATGTTATTGAAAATGGCCTCGTTCAGCCGATAGAGTGCACTGCCAAGTATAGGCCCGATTAAATATTAGGTTTGCGGAAAGTATATTAAATGTGTTTCTCCCCAGTGATATGTTTAGACCAACGAATTTTCAATTATTGTTAGTAGTCTGCGTTAATATACTGAATTCCTACGTTGTTTGGAGTGTTTGTTGATGCGATATACATTCCACATAGCCACATGGCCGACAGTACATCGGTGCTTACATTAAATAAGAATACAGCAAAAGTATGAAGATTTAATAAATCGTAATTGTTTTCAGCAAATATGATAAAATGAATATTTTTACACCAAAGATCGACAACTTGCAAGATGATTTATTGTGGGAATATCTTAAATGGGGTTTCCAAACCTTGAACTAAACTGTATGCGATATACATTCCCCATAGCCACACGACCTACAGTACGTCGTTGTATCGATCTCCGCCACCACGCGCGCTTATTGTTTCCGTCCCATACACTTCCGTCCCATCCATTTCCGTCCCTTTTCCAAAATCGCTCCCACAAACATGTCCAGCTACCGAGTGCCACAAAAATATCCCGATACCGAGTGGAAAGATGTTACACATCAATAAGCTTTAATTTTATTGCTGGCAAGGAAGCTGTTGTGATCGCTGCTACAAAATCCTTTATAATTCTGTTCATCCTCGTTAGTACACCCACCTGTTTTTATGACCAAAGTATATCACACGCTAGCATATCGTGCGCCAAGTTGTAAGAAATAAAACATGGAGGACGGTTGTTGTTTGGGGGATAATATTTGCAGTTGATTCGCATTATTAACGTAAAGCGGTCGTGAAACTTGCTTTAAGTAAATTTGAAAACATACCAAGTACTAAATGAATGCAATTCAATCTATAATTGGATATTTAAACATACGCGTTAATAAGTTATGAAACAATGAGCTCCGAGGTAGCCTACGTTAGGAAAGTGTACGAGTGGTATCCCGGGTTTAAGGCTATCCAACAGCGGGAAATGTTACTTCTTTTTAATTATTTTATTATTATTATTATTATTATTTATTTATTTATTTATTTATTTATTTATTTATTTATCGTATGGCTTTTAGTGCCGGGAGTGTCCGAGGACATGTTCGGCTCGCCTGAGTCTGTAGCTGCTTCCAGCGGACACCCTTAGGGTGAGCTACAAGTTCCGTTCAATTTCAAGCAGTTCCAACTTTCGGCGCCAGATATAAATGATACCTAGTGGTGAACGTTGGAACTTTGATAGAGCATTCTGACGAAATCTAACCTAACAATTTAGCTTCACACAAGTTTAGTCTGTGGAAGGATCTTTTACATGCCACCGCTGGCTTTACTTCCCCTCCGAAGGAAGGCATACTGAACGTTTTTAACGCTCTTAAAAAATCCGACGACTTTGGCTTGGTTTGAACCCGCTATCTTGGGGACAGCAGTTCAGCATGCTACCAACTACACCACCGAAGTCGCTTATTATTATTATTAATTATGTTATTATATTCTCCCTACCTCGTACAGCAAGTTTTCTACTTGGTTTTATTCACATGGTCTAAGTGGACGATGTAAATGATAAAACATTGGTAGGGAAAATTTTCTCTCATTTAAATTTATATTTTCCATACGTCTTGTTTAAAACCATGGATGGATACTATTCGCGATAACTATTAGAATTTTAATAGCTCAGTTTTTACTCCAGAATAATAATAGGGTCTACTATGACACGAAGAATAATAATGACACATTTTGTGTTTACTGTATGTGTGTAGGTTCTTGTACTAAATCTTCCATGCAAACTGCCGGGGAAAATGGCACCTGTTCAATTTCGTGAGTTGTATGGAAGCTATCTTGGGAGGCAGACCCTAGCATAGAAGGTACAAATCACACGGTGCCAGACTCGTCTATATCAGCGTGTATACCCGTACTGGTAGAAGCTTCCATGTCAACGAGTGTCGTGTGATACGGGCCTTAGTTAGGTGTATAAAATTAATAATAATAATAATAATAATAATTACTAAAGACTAACTCAAGTACTTACCTCAATAGTCGCAGTGGAAGGTCGACTGAGTGGGGGGTTCTCCTCTTTAAGAGGAGAAACTCAGATGGATCTAAGTTTCATTGGGCTTACAGCTGGGCCCTTGTTTGAAAGTCAAAGATCTCTTAGATGGTAAAGTTGCAAAAGGCAAATCTGTAGAGATATCCCAAGGAGTGTAGGTCGTAACTCCGTAGCAGTTACAAAGCTAAGACCGACGAAATAAAGAGAAATAATCCTGTTTGAGTAAGTGGATGAAGGATGCTTAATGTTAAAATGAGAATAACAATGAGACAAAAATAACTCAAAAGACTTGTATTAACTGAACATAACAAGAGTCGCGCAATAGTACTGGTCACAAAAGTATTTAGAGAGAACTAAAATCACACAATAAAATTTTAACTCTAATAAAAGATAATCAATTAATTATAAGTAAAACTCAACAATGAAACAAAATAAAATTTACTGCAATATAAAACACGTCTGTCTTCAAAGCAGACTAGACAAGAAGTTGATTGTTGAATAAAATTGCGTGCTTACATGAGTGTTGAAACGTACATGGGCGAGTTGTATGGAAGGGAATGCAAAGAGATAAAAGAAAGTCAAATAGAAGTAAAATGAAATCCAACATGAATACTATAAAAATGAGTATACTCAATAGGCTAAGCAAGAAATGGTGTCTTCTTACAGGATACACAAAAGACACTGAGCAATATAGATCAAGGGACTATTAAATAAATCAGTAACCTTCTTATGACATATACTCCTAAAGATATGGAACAAAACACGGACAGGAAAGCAAACACCAGTTCGGTAATCCCTTGGAGATGTTCACCAAAATGCAAAAAACTCAGCTGTGGCCAATCTAGACAGTAGGAAACTATATTTCCGTGTACCTCTGCACTCCTACAGTACAGTATATTTAAGGTTGATTTTCCTTTAGAAATTCTCACAGGAAAATGATCCTAGCGTCCTGTTGGACGGCTCATCCACATACGGCTGGGAGGCGTGACCAATCATAATGGAAAATACAGTATTGCAAAAGAAGAGAATTCTCAGATACGCGGTTTTGCAAGTTCAGCAAAGATGCGCTCCTCTGAAACAGTTTGTAACAACAAAGCATTATATATCTCGCTTGCTTTCCCTTCGGGGTTCAGAATCGACCCTTTAAAAATTACGTGGTTCGCATTACAGACATGATGACTAAGTGTTAATACATTAAATATTCCATCAATTTCCACGCTAATGAAATGGTCCAACACAATTGGACGGGCGGGGAATAACTCTTACCTAATCACATCTATTGACCTGAAAATACATAACACAACCAACTCGTTTATCCGGATTGAGTGGAACCGAAGGTAAACCAGATAATTGAAATCCGGATAATCCGGAAATAAACTAATAAATGAATGTAATCTAATCTATACAAACCTTTATTTTGAAATAAACACAAATTAATAAAGTAACTTTTTGCACATCATTTTATTAGAGGACGTGTTTTATTCAATTCTATTTACTGAAATTGTGTGAAAATTTCTTTTGTTTCGGATTTGTTACTTGAAATAATAATAAAAATACAGTAAAAAAGACGGATGAACCGGGAATCTGGATTAATGAGGGCCGAATAAACGAGTTTTTTGTATTACACGAATTATAGATTCTTATACACTTCGCGAAAATGGGGATGAAAGGTGTGTAATTAATTCATGTAAAGAACTCATGTTAGTAGATGTCATTAGGTAAGTTTTATTGCCTGCTCAATTCAATCGAGTATATTCTTGTTAACATTAGTCCTCATTAGTCAAATATAATAAATAGCGGTTGAAGCGACGAAAAATACTATGAGAAAAAAACTTGTAACTATAAAAATTTCACCTGTAAAAAACAACTAGGCATAGACATAGCTGTTAAAAACATAACATATTCAATTCTGCTGACCACTTCCTAGTGTAGAGGCTAGCAGGTTTCGTTATCGCCCCGGAGATCCGGGTTTGATTCCCGAAATTTTAATTCTGGTCTGAGTGCTGGAACGGGGCACACTCAGCCTCCTGAAAATAAATAAAATAAGGGTTCGATTCCCATCTCAGCCATCTTGGAAGCGGTTTCCCCACTTCTACTCCAGATAAATGCTGGGATGGTTCCTAACTAACGGGCACGGCCGTCTCCTTCCCAATCCTTATCTGAATTACAAATGCACATAGCAGTGTCCGAAAGCGTTCCACTAGATGGCTTTTCAACTGTCAGTTGCACATGTGCTTCACCGTCTGCTCTTCGCCCCAGTCACACTCCAAATCCCCGAACATGTGGTCCCACCACCTGCGGGTTAGTCTTGATCTGCCAACCCCTGTTCGTAGCCGGTTGAGTGATCTCTGCACACACCCTAGGCCTCATAGTGGCTAGCTGGAGGAAGTTCGTGCGTTTTATCCAGTTCAAATAAGATTTCTCGGCTTCGACGGCTCGGGTCTTGATTTGTCTAGTTTATTTACTGTAGTTTCGGACATTCATAAGGACTACCGGTACGTTTTTAATTGAAGGGTCTTGGGCAGGGGTTCTTAAAAGTTTTGGTTCGCGTCTTACTGTTTCCCCGTGTGGAGTATCATGGCGTACGGCCAGGGTTTGTGATTTTTAGCATTTTGAAATCAGAAATATATCACTTTGATTTGAACAATTAGTATTTTGTAGCATTTTTTGAAAAAGAGAAAACCTAATTTAGGCTACTTCCGAAAAATGAGTAACGTCTTTTGAAATGGCATGAATGTGAAATAAAAATCACATTTGTATAAGTTTAATAGTGAAATAAAATGCTTGAATGTATTTGTTTTACATTAATTAGGTTAAAAATTGTTACAGGCTACAGCAATACACAGTAAAAATATTTATACTGATACAATCTCTATTTAGTATGAAACAAAATCCCCGATTCTTGGATATCACGTGTAATCTCGAGAACCACTGGATGGATTTTGATGCGGTTTTCACCATTCTTTAAAGGATTTCTCGAGAAAGGATTCTGTAGAAAAATACATTGATTTCTTACCAAAGGAAGCCGAGCAGTAACGATTTCAGTGAATCGAATCGAAGAAAGCCTGCCGTCCATGTGCCGTTTAAGCATACGCTGGGCAAACCGTTAAAGATGCCGGGCGAAGCTAGTTAGAATTAAAATAAAGTTTCCCAATTCATTAACTATTTGAAACCCTAATTAATAATGTAACCTCTGTTTTAATAAATGCGATTTTAATTACTGATAAGTAGAACATTTCTATATGTCATAGAATTTAAAGCATTATCCCCTAGGCTGTCGACACTAACTCTAAAAGCTGCAAATAGAACATATACCATTCTAAATGCCCATGCCCCAACTAATGATAAAAATAATAAGAAAGAACACAAAGATAATGTGGAGGGATTTTGGGAGCTTTTAGATCAGACAGCAACAAACATAAATAAAAGTCACACCAAAATTTTAATTGGAGACTTTAATGCCCAGTTAGGAAAGGAAAAAAGATATAGAGACATAATAGGAAAATGGCCAGCACAGATAAGAACAAACAGGAATGGCATAAGACTGGTGGAATTTTGCAGGAACCATGATATGATCTCCAAATCAACTTACTTCAAGAGAAGACCAAATAAACTCAAAACTTGGAAACATCCAGATTGGAAAAAAGGTGAATGGCAACTAGATCATGTTTGTATGGATAAGAACTATCACAGGGAGATCTACAATGTGAAAGTTTTGAGAGGAACAGATACTGGATCGGATCATTACATGATAGAGATTAAAATTAAATTTACCCCGTTTACAAAGAAAAAAAAACTCACCTAAAAAAGAAGAGAACATACGACCCTCATAAACTAATAAATAACAAGGGATACAAAGAACGAACTAGATATATTAAAATAACAGATGATCTAGAGGAAATAGTTCCCGAATTGAAATAAATAGCTGAACAAATAGCCCCAATAAATCCAAGGAAGAAACACCAATGGTGGAACGATGAGTGTGATAATACAGTGGAAGATAGACATCAAGCCTGGTTACGGTATCAGAGTCAAAAAACAGATGAATCACACTTGGATCTCATAAAACAAAGGAAGATAACTCAAAAATAATACGAGGGGTTAAACGACTATACCAAAAGGATATACTTCTGATGATCGAAACAAATAGCGCGAAAACAAACTCAAGAGATTACTACAAAATTTTTAGCAAACAACTACAAAGATATGAACCTCCAACATTAATGTTAAAAGACAAAAATGGCGAGTTAGCTCATAGTAATAAAAGAAATACAGAAACAGAAATTTTAGCAGAAACATTCAACAAGTTGCTAAATTGCGAAGATCCGCCAGAACTGCTTCAAATAAATACAGACACCACTATTAAAACTCCATCAGAAAACATAAATCCACCCACAATCCAAGAAGTCTACAAGGCGCTGAGAGAGCTCAAAAACTACAAAGCGAGTGGAGAAGATCAAACATTTGCAGAATTGTGGAAATATGCAGCAGAACCAGTAAAGATTTCATTACACCAATGCATAGTGAACATTTGGATCAAAGAATAACTGCCAGACCATTGGACTACTGCTATAATACATCCATTACACAAGAAAGGAGAAAAATCAAATCCTGACAACTATAGAGGAATTTCCCTTTTGGATATCACATATAAAATCATGTCACGAATTCTATATAATCGTTGTAAAGATCAATTAGAACTGGAAATAGGAGAATATCAAGGTGGATTTCGGCCATGGCGAAGCTGCCCTGAACAGATAATCACCTTAAAATTAGTAATGGACTACTACAAACGTAGACAAAAACAGCAAGTCATAACCTTCGTAGACTTCAAAAAAGCTTATGATTGTATACATAGATCTTCATTGCTGAAAATACTACGGAATTTCGGACTTCATCCCAAATTAATAAAAATTATAAAACTAACTCTAACAAACACCAAATCTAAAGTAAAATTCAGAGGAGAAATATCTGAACCGTTTACGATTAAAACAGGATTAAGACAAGGAGATGGTTTATCGCCTCTACTTTTCAATTGTGCTTTGGAATATGTAATGAGGGAATGGTACAGGGAAAATCCTAGGAACATAAGAATTGGAACCAAGAAAGATCAAATAGACTTAAATTGCTTGGGATTCGCAGATGACTTAGTGTTACTGGCTAATAATATTCAAGAAGCCAGAAATCAAATAATAAGCCTACAAAATATAGCACAAAAAATTGGACTTCAGATATCATTTGAAAAGACAGAGATAATGGTAGCAAATCCACTTGTAATCAATCACATAACAGTAAATAACAAGAAAGTTAAAATAGTGAAGCAATTTAAATACTTAGGAGAAATTATAACTTACAACTTAGATGAGAAACCTGCATGGCAAGAAAGAACTAATAAAATGATAAAAGCCCAAAAATTAACATGGTCTACATATTAAAGAAAATGTCTATCAATCGCAACAAAATTAAAACATTACAAGACGGTGGTTCAACCAGAGGTGACCTATGGAAGTGAAACTCTTTTTAAAGTTACTCAGGAAAACAGAATCGACAAAATTTTAAAAGTAGAAAGAAGAATAGCTAGGACATGCATAAATAAAAAAATATCAGAAAGATGGACAGTGGCGGATAGTACCAAATGAAGTGGTATACAGAGAACTGGAGCCCATCACTGATACTATTCGGAAGAAACGGCTTTCTTTCTTTGGTCACATCATGAGGACACCAGAAACCAGGTTATCTAGAAAAATTGTAGTGAAAGTTTGGAATATGAAACAACAAGTAGGATGGTTTAAGGAAATTAGAGAAGATATGGAAGAATTGGAAATAACCTTGGATGACTTGCAAAACAAAACAACAAAATTAAAAAAACTGAGAGATATAAAAATAAGATTTCAGGCTAAAATAGACAAACGTAGTACAGTAAAAAGGGTATTTACAGATGAGGAACGCCTGAGAAGATCAGAGCGAATGAAGAGCTACTGGGCGACTAGGAAAGGAAACTTACTGAAGAAGAGGACCAAGAAATGATTGACTGAAGTGGTCCAATGAGGCCGTAGAAGAAGAAGAAGAAGCCTATTTAATATTTCACGCAATTATTTTGAACAAAAATAATTATTTCTGCCCCATTGTTTTATGAAAAATTATCATACTTGTTCCTCCAAAATCAACAAATATTTTAAATTATGAAAACCCTCAAATAAGTCACTGGCCATAAAGAAGCAAAAGGTATAAGATATTTCAATCACTAAGCAACGCCGAATCTAGTAGCATCATCAATAATTTTGAGCGATTCAGTGACGAGACCACCTCACTCTACCTATTATACGGTAATTGTTTTGATTTATTTCCAGCATTTGTAGTTTAACTAAACCAAAACTAAAAAACTGTGGTATGGAAATGAATCGTTGCCTGACTGCTACAGAATTAACTTCTCTAAATGGTAAACTAGTTGCGAGGTCATGGGTGTGACATGGCAAGTGATAGGTGTGTTTGCTTCCACTCGGGGAGTCGAAAGATTAGGTCACACCCACTGCTCGTCTAGCTGAAGGTACAAGAACCCGGTGTTACGTCTGTGGGAGGACAATAATAATAACTACGGGACCTGACCGAGAAATCTCGTATGCCCATTAACCACCCGCCCGGCTTTACAGTTATGCGGGCTGGACGCGACACAGTTCTGTCAGGGTCTAATCATCTTTTTTATTTTTTAAACAAATAAATATATTTCCGTTGACTTTTCATGAAATGCAGGATTTTTCCTGTACTATTGAGACGATTTGGAAGATTTTGGCGCAAAGCTCACCTTCTAACTCCTTCTGGTTCAGGAGCTTGAGTTCTTTTGTCGGATGATCTTAGCGTATTATAATAGACTAGCTGACCCGGGCGAGAAATCTCGCATGTTCATAAACCACACTTTCCCCAATAGGTGTATAATGTGAGACTTGAGGGGAAAGGTTGTTATGTTTTTATTTCAACCAAATGATTATAGAACACTACTTACATTTCCGTTAGAATTCCAAGTTCCCTAACTTAAGAAGGCAATCACTAATTTTTTAAGAGCGTTAAAATCTCTGTATGCCTTCCTTCTGAGGGGAAGTAAAAGCCGGCGGTCCCATGTCATATATTTATGGCACGAAAGAGAACCTTTCACTAACTACACTTGAGGAAGCTAAAATGTGTAGGTTAGTTTGATAATGCTCCAA
The DNA here is from genome assembly GCA_946902985.2 of Meconema thalassinum. NCBI lineage: Eukaryota > Metazoa > Arthropoda > Insecta > Orthoptera > Tettigoniidae > Meconema > Meconema thalassinum. The sequence continues at coordinate 76,829,483 of OX336401.1, read as the reverse complement.
CGTTCGCCGCCAGGTGCTGACTGCAATGCCATTTAGTAGCCACGTCCGCAGCTAGGTGTCGTGGACGGTAGCATTTGGTAGCAAAAGTAGGAACTCCTTGAAAATAAATAATCGTCTGCAGTCCTTCTACCTGAATCACAGAAAACACACACTAATACAGTTGTCACAATTAACACCGGTTATCACATATATTCTACACACTCCCTAAGTACACGGGGCTACATGACCGCGTTGTCGCAGCCCCTTAAGTATAATTACTGATTAGTAAGATCGTGATTGTCACGTTCTTTCCTTAGATCCTTCGATTAAAGGGACATTAAAGGAAGAAAAAGAGAGATGCAGCTTGTCCCTGGGTGTTGGTGGCTGTGTTCGACCTGCTTGTGGTTTAGAGTATAACTTGAGATGTCTCGTATTATCAAGGTGTTCCTGTGGTCGAAAGTAAGAACAAGGTTACCGTAATTCTTGTAAATAAGTGTGAACTACCCTCCGGCGTAGCTGTCAAGACTGTCAGCGTTAGGTGTCCTTCAAAACCTAAGATTGCGGGTTCGATTCGACAGCCTCGTAACCAGATAATGAAACATTTCGAAACGGCAACCGTCCTAAGTTTTCTTCATGTATATAAACTATGATCATGCAAAATCAGTTGAGGTATGGAAGAGTATCAGACAGACAGCGCTCTTCTTTTGGGTAGATTTCATGAGAAAGCTACCTATTGCAATGGATACCATGTTGCCACTTCCGGAAAATATTGACATCTTCACGCTTTTCACATCCCCCAGACCCCGAAACCACCGTCAGTTCAAAAGTTTATATATAATTTATACATTTATATATTTATAATAAACTATTTATTACCTTATGTCAATATTTAGTACACTGAAAAAGAAAAATAAAACTTTTGTTAATAAAGCATGAACAAGTCTTGATACAATATCTCTCTATCTGGCAAATACACATCAACCATAATTTATAACTTAACTTATTCAGCATATAGTCTACATGTATATATTCACATACACATCTCTTCAATTCAACGCTGTTTTATAAAGACTTTTTTATGCTTTATTAACAAATTGTTTGTAACAGATAAGGTTTTTGAAATTTTACTCTGTGAGTTTTTGAACAAAAATTAAGTTGTATGTTACTGCACAGTTACTTGTCCTATACCAACCGATACGGTTTCAATTTACTAAATATTGACTTAAGGTAATAAATAGTTTATTATAATTAATACGTCAATAAGGAATCGTTCTATCAGGGTCATTTTATAATAACATTTATATACAGAGTGATACTTATTAACGTTTAAAACTCTCTATAGCGACGTAGATGGCATTGATACAAGTAATTTGATATAGGACACTTAGGGTCGCAAGTTTCCTGAAATACCTTAAAAGTGAACCACAACTATTTATCATATGACGTAATCAGGTGACGGCTCAGCTCAGGCGTTCAGGCTCGTGCTCCCTCACGCACGCCAAAGCAAACGTTCAATATCACATAACTCTGGTTCCGTGTCTTAATGTCAACAAACAATCTGCCTCCACTTGAAAGGAGGAGAGAGAGAATAAAGAAAGCTGATGGATAGGCCCCGAATTTGAACCTCAAACCCCCACGCGCCCGAGTCGCACACGCAGACTCGGAGCCAGAGTGATATGACATTCAACGTATGCTTGGGATGCTTTGGTGTGCGTAAGAGAGCAGGGGCCTGACCACTCGAGCGTAGCCGTCACCTGATGACGTCATATCTTTAACAGTTGTGGTTCACTTTTAAGGTATTTCCGGACACTTGCGACCCTGAGTGTCCTATATCAAATTACTTGTCTCAATGTCATCTACGTCGCTACAGAGAGTTTTAAACGTTAATAAGAATCACCCTGTATATATCACTTTCTTGTGGACACGATAACTACCGTCATATTGCACCAATAACTTTCAAATTCATACATACAATATAAACATTCAAAATCTCGTTAGAGTTCGTTAATGGGCACGATTGTACTAAGGGGGTGGAAATGTGTGGAGGGGGGGGGGGGGGGGGGGCTTTATTGAAAAAGTGAGGTATCACTATAAATTTCTTGTTGTGTGAAAAATCGAATCCTTTCTAAGTTCATATTATTCTTATCTTTGTAAAGTTTTTGATAGCACCAAGCATAGACCAAAGGGGTGGGAAATTGGAGTTTTTAGAGAGAAGAAAAACCTTCATAGGCACAGAATCAAAGCCCTCTAAAATGGTCAATGGTCCTTCAAAAATTACCTAAAGCTTTTGATATGACCCACCCATACGCCAAGGGATGTTTTCGGAATCGATGGGCTTCTCGTATGCTGAACATGGAAACGTTTATAGGTATAGGTCTACAACAATTTGGCTAATTTGAATTCGAAACATTTTTCTTTGCCCGGTGAAATCTACCTCCAACTTCTGGCGTGCCGAGGGGATTTTATATATTAGTATATATATCGGCGAATTTCTAAGTCCTAGCCTCAAAAGCACAGTAAATTAAAATCATTAAATTGACTTTCACGGCCAAGTAATTAAATCTCAGCATTTCTTCTAGGTTTTTGCCGTGTCTTTTGCGGGGTTTCGCCTAGGTACACAGTCAGGCTCTATAGGGAAGAGATAATGTTGTGGGAGCTCTCAGTTCCCGCAGCAAGTAGGTGCGATGTGCTTCATAATCATAATCACAAACGGTATATAAACGCTAAGGTGTACGTTTCACAATACTCAAGCTCTTAAACCAGAGGGAGTTAAGAAGGTGCGGTTTGTTCCAATCCAAATCGTTTCAATAGTACAGGAAAAATCTTTTATTGAAAAATAAACGTAAATCTAGTTTATAAAAATGCTATTAAATAAATAAACGAGATGTATAGTGTGGAATGATAATGGCAATATTGGCACAGCAAATGTCAAACATAAAACAATTTATAATATGAAACAACAAAATCATCTTGTTCACCCTAAAATTGTAGTAAGGAGCCGCCCCTGTATTATGATTCTTCTTCTTTCTTCGATTCGGCCAACTAGGGACCACGTCAGTTGAACTGTCTCTTCTTCCGAGCTTTAACTACCGCCCAGTGTTCCCGCATTCGTCTCCGGTGTTGGTCTTTTCTCTCTTGGGACCACACCTTCCCTGTCTTCAGCTTCGGCTTTTCCTGGAAACCTCTGTGCGTACGTAGTTTTTCCTGAAGTGGAACACGCTCCTGTATATCTTTAGGGGAAATTTCCATTTCACGTAGATCTTTCTCAACTTCCGTGAACCATGCCCCTTTGGTTTTCTTATCCTGAAAGTACGTCTATATCAGTTTTGATATCCTGCCTGGGATCATTCGTGTCACGTGGCTATAAAAGGCAATCCTTCTTTTTCGAATCGTGTCACTGATCATCTCCACGTGCTTGTATAATTCGTGGTTGTGACGCCTTCTGTACTCGCTGTTTTCTTTGATAGGACCCAGGATTTTCCTCAATCTTCCTTTCTTTCGCCTCTAGTTTTTTCATTAGTTCTTTCTTGTTCATTGTTAAGAGTCTCTGCCGCATACAGAGCCTCTGGTCGAATAACAGTGCAGTAATGTCTAATTTTGGCGTTTAAGGTTATTGATCTCTTATTGTAGATGTCTTTAGTCAGGTTGTACATATGCCATTTCCATTTTATTAATGCGTGACACGAAGGCTTCTTTCTCTGATAGGTTAGGCTCTATCCATTCACAGAGGTATTTAAACTTTTCTGCCTTCTGAACTTTTCCTAGTCCGACCTCCAGTTCCCTGGGCGCTGATATTATGTTTGCCATGAATTGTCTTCTCAAAGGAGATTTGAAGCCCAGCCTTCAGTGCTTGATGTTTCAGTTGGTTAAGTTGTTCTTCTGCCGTATCAATGGATGAAAACATCACTAGATCATCTGCAAAGGCTAGACAGTCGATTGTAAGATTCATGTACTTGTACCCTAGCCTTACGCCATTTTCTACCCTTGAATTTTTCATTTCCTTCCTCCATTCTCGGATGACCTTTTCTAAAACACAGTTGAAGAGTAGAGGTGAAAGTCCGCCTCCTTGCCTCACTCCTGTCCTGATTTCAAAGGCATCAGACATCTCTCCTCTGAACTTCACTTTGGAGGTGGTGTTGGTCAGGGTTTGCTGGATAATTGATTGTGTCTTGTTATCTAAGCCAAACTCTTCAAGGATTTGCAATAGGGTGGTTCGATCAATTGAGTCGTACGCTTTTCTAAAATCAACAAAGGTCACCACGAATTCTGAGTTTCAGATATGAAAGGATGGACTTCAGATTCATAATCTGCTCAGCACATGACCGTCCCTTTCTGAAACCCCCTTGGTATTCCCCCAGTTGTGGATCGATTTGTTGTTCCGCCCTATTCTGTAGAGCTTTTGAGAGGATCTTGTAAGTTATTGACAGAAGAGAGATGCCACGGTAATTGTTCACATCGGTTTTCTCCCCTTTCTTATTTAGTGGATGAATTACGGCAGAGGTCCATCCACTTCGGAGTTTTTCGCTCTCCCAGATCTCTTGAATAATTGCAACAAGCTTGTCGATTGCCTTTTCCCCTGCATGTTTCCACAGTTCAGCAATTATCAAATCTTCATCCGGTGTCTTGTTGTCCTTCAGCTCTTAGATTGTCTTCGTGATTTCAGCCTTTGTAGGTGGGGACAAATCGGGGTGGATGTTAGGATTTATTTCATAAACGAAAGGGGTCACTGGAGCCTCACATTTGAGGAGGTTTTCAAAATAACTTGCTAGAATCCTGACAATTATCTTTATCATTGTGAGCCAATTTCCCGTTGGAATCTTTAAACTGTAGACTTGGGGGGTTGTATTTGTTCAGACTGTGCTTGAAGGTTTTATAGAAGTTACGTGTGTTATTTTTCTGGAAGTCTTGCTCAATCTGTACCAACCGTTCCCTATTAAAGGTACGTTTCACGCCACGGATGGTTTTGATGCAGATTTTCTCGCGTTTAGGAAGTTGACCCTATTCTCTTCATTTTTGTGGCAATTCCATTTCTGCCACGCAACCTGTCTTAGCTGAACTGCTGTATCACATTCATGATCCCACCAAGGATGCTTTCTTGATTTTGTGAGTGGGACAGTCTCCTTTGCAGTTCTGACTATAGCCTCTTGTAATTGTTCCCAATTCTCTGGATTTAAAGTTTCCAACTTGTGGGTGAATTCTTGGTTGCTCCTTAGCTTGTCTCTGTCAAACTTGTCAGTTTTTCTTGGAGTAATCTTCTTGTTATTTCTTGGAATTAGTCTAACTTTGATTTGCGAAAGGTAGTGGTCCTAGTCTAAGTTGCCACTTCTCAGGACATCACGTTCTGGATCTCTCGTTGCGCTTTCCGTGCAATGGCGACATGATCAATTTGGAATTCACCAAGGTTGGAGTTTGGAGAAATCCAGGTCTTCTGTTTTCTGGGTAGGTGTTTGAACGCCGTTGACTTTAGGACCAGATTGAATGCTCTGCATAACTCCACAAGCCTCTCTCCATTACGATTAGTTCTCCTGTGAGCTGGGTAGTTTCCAATAATCTTCTGATATTTTCGTTCTTTGCCAAGCTGGGCATTGAAATCCCCTAGGAGAATGATGGTATGTTTGTCAGGTACCTTTGAGAGGATATATTCTAGCTCCTCCCAGAATGAGTCTGTTCCTTCCGGGTCCTTCTTATTCGCCTGGTTGATTGGCGCATGTACGTTCACCATTGTATAAACTCTATTTGTACACCGAAAAGAAAGAGTAGAGACTCGGCTGTTAGGGGATGTGAAGTCCACAATCGAACCCAAAATCTTCCTGTTGACAATAAATCCTGTGCCTAAGTGTGGGATGGTTTTTACTACACGTTTACCGGTCTTGCCTTTGAATATTCTATAACCTTGTTACTCGAAGCACTGTTCATCCGTGAACCTTGTTTCCTGAATTGCAGCGATCAATATCTGATATCGGGACAAGACATCAGTAACCTGTTTGAGTTTGCCGGTCTTAAGAAGTGAGTTTGCGTTGAAAGTAGCAAAGAAATTCCGGCGTTTGTGACTGATCTTTCCCGGAGTCTCCGATACCTCCACGCATGTCTGCGCAGGCTCCCCAGAATCCGAAGGCCTGCATGCTTCACTCAAGGTGAAGGTGGATTGGTTTACCACCTGGGATAGTAGCTTCTGCTGAATTTTTCTCCATGCTTTGAACAGTTGAAAAACTGTAGATTGGGGTCAGTGATATTTCACACTTACCAAAATACTACCAAGGTTGTGAGCCTTGAAGGGCCTCATGATTTCTTCCGGCTGAGAGCAGGCATTTCCTCCTACTCTAAAAAGGTATGGTTTTCCCGCCAATACTCGGGTGGCTGATTGCAGTGGTCACCCACTGGGCGATGGGGTCGCCACATCCCTACGCCAATTATTATTATTATTATTATTATTATTATTATTATTATTATTTATTTTGCGCATGCGCTTACACATTCTCAGCATATTTGCTGGAAAGAAAACATTTACAATCCCAGATACCGTATATATCATAAGGAGCAATATCTTGGCGACTGCATTCAGTACGCTAGATGCTTTACGCTTTTCGCACACTCCTTCAGGCCTGATTGCCCAAGAACAGCCTTACTACGCGACACGTAGAAAGTATGACAGTTTTCTGCATCAGTTTGAAAAGGCCAGGGTCTAATTTCAACTCAGTGAGCGATTTCTTTAAGTTGTTGGGAATCACGCCAGTGCTGGAGATAATAATAGGAACTGTCCTGACTTGTCATGTGCCATTGCTTCCTTATCAGTTCTGAAAGCTCTGTGTATTTTGACAGCTTTTCAACATGCCTTGTTAGTATGTTGCCACTGTTTGGGATCGCCACATCTATGAAGGTGGTGTGCTTCATGCATTTGTCAACAAGAACTAAATCAGGTCGGTTGTGCATAGCTGATTGGTCTGTAAATACAGTACGATCCCAGTACAACGTAAAGCTGTCATTTTCCAGTACACTTTCAGGAGCATATTTGTAGTACGGCACCTTTTCTTGGCTCAGCAGTTGAAGTTGTACAGCCAATTCTTGATGTATTATCTTGGCAACAAAGTCATTATTATTATTATTATTATTATTATTATTATTATTATTATTACTATTATTATTGCACAGTCACAAAAGCGAGCTACTCGAAATTAGTCTCATTGTCATTACCTACGAAGGAAGAGAACCTTATATGAACCTAAGCGAAAATTGTGTTGCGTTATTGCTGTTGATTCATTTAGGGGCTTTGCGACATCATGTACTTTTGTTGGCGACACATCTGTGTTCTCTGCGTCACAACCACACCAGTTGGCTGACTCTGCACTTTGTGCTCGTGTCTGAATTCTATCCGCCAGTGTTTTGGTGACGCTGTATCTTCGTGCTGCTCGTCGTCAAACGTCATGTTTTCTCTGTCCCATTCTTTGCGAGTAGAACGTGAAAGTGGACAGTAATTGGAGCTGCTTGTCACAATATCGATTGTACTGCTAAGAGCCAACTGACCACGGCAATAAAATATTCACTAATGAAAGAGCTGAGTTGATGCGACAAGCCGTTCAATATCGTCCTCGACTGTTAGCAGATACTTATCATTAAAGCTTGCCCTAGATGGTAGGTATATATTATTTGAGTTTGCTCTGGATGATAGACAGTCCTCATTTTCATGGGGTTTAAAGCCACTCTCCTTAAATCTTGAGATAGCCGGTAGGTAAAGAGTCTGTCAAATGGAAGTTCACTAGGACGACTCGTGGCAATTAGTTTCACTTTCGTTCCCAATATTTCTTTTGGCCTGCTGACAATTTTCCTTTCTCTCTTGTGAGATTTGTTTTTGGGGCTTAACTACCTTTGGGTTGAGGGGACCAAGAATTAACTTCAGTTTATCCCAACATTGTATGCTGTCTAGGACAACAAGGTCAGACATTCTAATAGAATACAGGTCTTCTAGATTACTCTGCCGAGGCATGCAAGGCTAAACCTAAAAATTCAAATAGAAAACGTGGAAGGTCAAAGAATTTTGTTCCATTATGTTACAATATAGCAAAAACTAGGCAAAGCAAGGTTATTTTGTATGTTGGCATCTCCGCGATTGAAAATGATTTTGCACCTTTTATTAACTTCTTATCCTACTTGCTCTTGCATGACGTTCGGAAGAGAAATTGCTTCTCATATGTAAATGTCCATGTATCCTTTTAAACATGCAATCATACGATAGCCTTTGAATCGACTGGCGCATAGTGGAATTAATTTTCTCTATGCGAGTGATGTGCGGTGGGGAGTTTCATATGTGTACAGTTATTGCTGCCATCTTGCTACTCTTTATTTATGAGTTTGGTGGTCACTACTGTTGACAAATCTTCATTAACTCGCTTGATTTATGTTGTGATCTGACGGACGCACCACTAAGTGGTTCTTTCCATTCAGATGGACTCGAGCAATCATGCCGTTGAATTTGCAATGCCATGGATTTACGTTGTTAATTCATTTTAGGGGCTTGGAACATGTTGGTCTTCAACCCCGTGTATTTGGCTGTGTGCTCAATTCTGTGTTATGGTTTACTCGTCCGATTTATGCCGGTGTCCGTGGAAGCCAAGGAGTAATAAGGAGACGCCCTAACGGCAAGAGAGTGAAGCCAGCGGACACGCTCAGTGAGATATTCAAACCATTGCTAGCAAGTGTTAGGAATAGGACTGTTATTCGACCAAAACATAAGTCACCACGACTCTGGAAGGTTGAGCGGCTATTATGAGGAATCTCTTATACATTGTGTCCGCAAAGTCTCTCTGCAGCGCGTCTCTCCTTGCGGGACATGTTAGGTTGGCCACATATTCATTTCGCTGTGTACGCCAAGTCCCACCGCAGCGGTTGGCATAATCATGCTCTTGTTCCGTGTCGACCTTCAACTGAGTGATAAGGTGGGGAATACCGGTTCATTATTGCCGACAGTGAGTGCCTTGTGCGTGACAGTGTTGACGCTGTAAGTTGTGTTCTCGTCAAGTTCCTATGTAAGTCGAGTCTAGTGGGAATGCTTACTGCTGAAGAGCGTGTGATTGTAGTGGAAGATGTTTTCCGTGCTGGTGGAACCTTTCCGGAGAACAGTGTGATAGTGGTCTGTACTGTGTATATACAGTAATGACGTTACTTAATTTAATGTAATTGTTTTCCTTGTAACAGCATAATATGAATATACTGCAGAGTAGCTTGCCGCTGCGGAGCGACTTTGCGGACGCTTGTGCTTTCACTGTGTGTAATGCATCTGTATATTTTAATACTTGGCTTAATGTACTTTGCCATTTGACACCCTCTGATTCGAGGAAGGTAAATAAAGATCCCCCCCACTCCCAACCGCTTCCTGAACACTGTTCGCCTATTCGATGTTACTTTTATTAAAAAGATCAACATTTATATGGGAGTTCGAAAACCAATGTGGGTTATTTTAGAACGCAGATCCGTAATATTCGTGTAATATTGTTCAGCAATAAATTGGCCTATTGAGGTGTTGATAAATTAGTAATTGGACGCCGGCTCCTTGTGTGTGTATGTGTGTGAAGTTTGGAAGTCATTTAGCAAAGAGCGCATTTCAATTGAGCCCCTATTGGCGCCAGTAGGACGGACGCCCACCCGCTTGCTCGCTCCGGGGGAACTGCCAAATTAACTTTCCGCCGAGCAATCCAAATAGTCTAATCAAACACCATAAGTCATGGCGGGTGACGTGCTCTTGACCACTATTCGACACTCTTCAACAGATGGAATGTTCAGTAGTCCTCTCTAAAAGTGTTACACCCCGCGGCGTGGCCGTGCGTGCTATATCGTGGCTTAAAACTGCCAGTGGGGAAATGCAGCAAATTCGGAGATCCATGTTCGAATCCCGGAGCTGCGCAGTCATAATATGTATAGTTACTTATTAACACGTTTTTTTTTTTGTATGGGGATATCTGGAATTAGTGCGGACACATTTCCGACACCTAGTTACCATTGGCAACAATGTGCAAGCACATTTAGTTCTTTAGTCGTTTCGGCCACCTATGGACCACGGTGCTTGTGCTTAAGCTGTTGTCTGCCACTTTTGGTGGATTGTTTGGCGGCTGCTTTTGTACTGAAATTTTGAGCCTTTCTATTGGATCAGTAATTTTCCATTTTCTTGCTAAACTCTATCTTACGTTCCTCGGATCATTTTCTGGACGCGTTGTGGTGAACTACTGTGATGCATGTGAGTGAAGGTCTGTATTCAACTGTCAGATGGTAGCGACTCCTGTCATTTATTGTGTCTTGCTGAATATTAAGTTCAATAAGATCCTTCTCAATTTGTTTGATCCACAGGGCTTTACCCTTTTTGGCTACCTTGAAGATCTTATAAGACTGCCTGTGGTGGTCCATTCTGTACAGGTGGCCGTAGAAAGCCAGGGGTCTCCTGATGGCATCACTGAGGTTTCCCTGGTGTTTGTAGAGTTCACAATTTGGTTTGTACCATCGTCTTCCATCTGGTAAGATCCTTGGTCCCATTTTAGAATTTCCTTTCCTGCATGTACCTCGAGGGCTCTTCTTAGAAACAGGCACTCAGCTGCGTAGAGGATTGATGGTCTGACTGAAAATCCGCAGCCTGCTTCCAGTCGACCGACCGCGTCAGGAATGGAATGAATGAAGCCCCCATCTAGCGGCGAGGATATGAACTGTGTCGGCTGCCGAAGCCTATCGCACTCCCCTGAGGCAATGCTTAAATGAATGACAGATGAAATAAAATGATAGTGGCGAATGTTGCTGGAATATAATTTTTGACAGGGAAAACCGGAGTACCCGGAGAAAAACCTGTCTGCCTCCGTTTTGTCCAGCACAGATCTCACATGGAGTGACCGGAATTTGAACCACGGACGGAATTTGAACCACGGACCCAGCGGTGAGAGACCGGCGTGCTGCCGCCTAAGCCACGGAGTCAGACTACTGCATAATAATGTCTTAGTTTGACATTCATTGACAGATCTCTCGAGGCGTACAATTTTCTGCAAGCATAGTATGCCCTGTTTAGTTTGATCCTCCTTTGTTCGAGAGCCATTATTTCACTGAGATCTTCTGAGATCCATTCTCCAAGGTATTTTACTGCTTTCACTCTAGTTAGTTATTGTTGTTTTAAGGGGCGGAACTACGAGGTCATCTGCCCCTTGCTTTCACTCTTTTGATATGGTTAGTACATGACTGCGTTGTCGGCAGCCCCTAAACTGAGGAACCAACCAACACTAAAGAGAGAATCCTTTGCTAGTAGTTCATGAATGCTAGATCGTCAAACACAGGGAGGGGTCAAAGTGATTCTGCTACAGATAGAACACATCTGCTGAGAGATAGTATCTGTTAAACCTGCTTCTGTCACGCTTTGTTCTCATCACAAGCTGTTCCGCTCATCTCCCACAAAGTTAATCGAAAGCGGTGAGCAACCTTACTCACTTTAAACTGCTCTTATTCACGCACAAATTAGCACCAACTGCTCAGAGAGTTATCGTTTTTATTGTTTACATTAGCTACCACATTTTGTGTGTGATACTAGATCTCACCTCATAGGAACAAGGATAATAAGCGGTGTGTATTTGGGTCTTCAGTATTTTGACTGTTTTGGTGCAGCCATCCATGTCTCTATCCTGAGCTAATCGTTTTATTTCTAGCTACCACATCTTAAATCCGAGGCAATCTGTTTAACATATTCTAACCTTGGTCTACCCCTACAGTTCTTGTCCTCAACCCTTTCTTCCATAACTAAGTTTGATATTCCTGGATGTCTTGGTATGTGTCCTACCAACCTGTTATTTGTAACTCTTCAGTCGGTCATCGCGAGTTTGTCCAACGAATGGGCGGGGTATCTCTATCTCTATAAGAATGAAAGTTTGTCTGTTTTTTCTGAATTTCTACGGAAATTTGCGTTATTTACGCGTTTCAGACTGTTTTATGACGGATGCGCGCGAAAATAATTTTTCTGTTTGTTTGTCTGTCTGTCTGTCTGTCTGTCTGTCTGTCTGTCTCTGGACAAAGTGGTTGTTCCCTTATAACTCGAGAACGCCTGGGTGGATCAACGTAAAATTTGGTACAGATATCCTTCAGAGGCACGACACTAATCATTGATGTAACTCTTCTCTGTATCTCTCATAAAAGGGGACGTACCCCCTTAAAATACTTGCTGAAATAGGCGTAGACGGGCGAGATAAAGCTCATTTTCAGCCCCTCAATGTGAGAAACGAAACTCAAAACCACATTTTAAGGCCCTAAAACCAACAGTTTTTGAGATATTTCCAGAAAACTAATTTCATTTAATACAATAACGAAAGAATGCAAGCCGGTTACCATGGCAACGGAATCTCACAGGTCCATCTACTGCTGTAAGACGCAATAAAATTCCATTTATTACATTACTGAGATAAAGCCTCCGTGGCTTAGGCGGCAGCACGCCGGCCTCTCACCACTGGGTCCGTGGTTCAAATCCCGGTCACTCCATGTGAGATCTGTGCTGGACAAAACGGAGGCAGACAGGTTTTTCTCCGGGTACTCCGGTTTTCCCTGTCAACATTTTATTCCAGCAACACTCTCCACTATCATTTCTTTTCATCTGTCATTCATTTAATCATTGCCCCAGAGGAGTGCGTCAGGTCTCGGCAGCCGGCACAGTTCATATCCTCGCCGCTAGATGGGGGCTTCATTCATTCCATTCCTGACCCGGTCGGAGACTGGAAGCAGGCTGTGGATTTTCATTTTCACATTACTGAGATAGTTTGCAAACGGCTATAAGGTTATAACGGAACCAAATTAAGCTGTAAAATTCATCAATGTCATATAATGCGCTTAAGGGGGTCAAGGTGTACTCTAGATTTTTTCACGCGATTTACACGTGTGGGTGTGGTACGGAAGGTCTATTATATCCCTATCCCTATATTTTCATATTATTATTATAGTTATTATTATTATTATACTATGGCCTACAACGACGAGACAAAGCTTATTTTCAGCCCCTTGGTGTCAGAAACAAAACTCGGTGCCCCTAAATAGCAGTAAAGGGTCCCCGAAAAGTACATTTTAAGGCTCTAAAACAAACAGTTTCTGAGATATTCCCAGAAAACTAATTTCATTTAATTAACTAATGAAGGAATGCAAGCCAGTAACCATGACAACAATATCTGAAAAGGTGACCTCCAACTTTCCATCTATTTCTGCAAGAAGTAAAGCCACTCCATTTATTAAATTTCAGTGAATGTTTGCAAATGGCTATAAGGTTATTACGGAATCAACTAAAACTGTAAAATTCATCACTGCGCTTAAGTGGTACCCTAGATTCTTTTCACTCGACTTAAATGTGCGTTATGTCGTACAGGTCTATTATATCTCCAAACAGAAACATTATTTTCAAAAATTCCTGAATTGAAATACGGTAGTTTTTTTCTTATTTTCTTTTAGGAATTTGGGCCATTGGAGTCTAAAAAAACCTGAATTTTCATGCACCACAAGCCTTTATAAATTATTAAAGGGGTCTTCCTCTGGATGGGGACTTGACACAACAGTGAAGGTCAGTTTTATTTGATGTGTATTGCGTTTCGTCTACGAGGTTTTCATTTTTTTTCACGTCAGGAAGTACACGTTAAGTAAATTTAGTTTCAGAGCATATTTTAACTAATCATTTTTCTTTGTCGAGAAACAGGTTCCAAGTCTCTAACCATTGCAACAGTAGCTCAATTGATTACGTCTGGTTATTAATACCGAAGACCGTTCGAAGAATGGGTACTTCTGCTAGTAATGTATATAATTGTAAATGACACTCCTGGAAAAAATTACATTAGTTTATGATCACTTCTATTCTGAGGCATAAACTAATACATGTATTATATTATATACAGGTTGGTTCCTCAGTTTAGGGGCTGCGACAACGCGGTCATGTAGCCCCGTGTACTTTGGTTGTATGTAGAATCTGTCTGATAACCGGTGTTAATTGTGATGGCTGTATTAGTGTGTGTATCTTTTTTTAAAATTCCAGTAAGGACTGCAACTTTGAATTTTTCAAATAGTTCCTACTTTTGCCGCCAAACGCCACCGTCAACGACTACTAGTCCTAGTTAAGAACTTAGCTACTAGACGCCACCGCAGTTGGCTCTTGGCAACGAACGTAGAAACCTAAGAGCGTTGTTTACATCCCTAACCTATACAACTTTGCTTCACACGGGTGTAATTAGTGAAAGGTTCTTTAACATGCCATTATCTATGGCATGGGACCGCCAGCTTTACTTCCCCTCCGAAGGAAGGCATACTGAGGGATTCTTAACGCTCTTAAAAATCCGACGGCTTCGGCCGGGTATTATATACTGTACATATTATATACATTGTACCCCGCCCAGTCATTTGGCAAATTCTTGTTGACTGACTGAAGAGTTAAAAATAACAGTTTGTATAGGCAAAGAATTGCTTCAAAACTTTACATTCCTACTGTCGAATTACGCTACCCGCGTATCTGTTCGATTACTAGGTACAGGACATAATCCATTTTGTTGTGTGACATACATTTATTACATAAGCATTGCAATTCTACTACACATATTTTTCCATTACAAATCAGAGACAATCGCCGCCATAGCGGCCACACAGATTGTCGTGGTGACGTAGGTTGATCGTTGCCAACCCCGCGCAACCTTGGTTCCCACTCCAGGAACTACCATTCCCAGATTCGCGACACCTACCAACCTATCTCTTCCCTTCATTAGCAATCGCCAGAAACATATCTCCTCTCCCACTCGTCTTAATACCTCGTCATTTCTCTACCTACCGATCTGATCATTATCATTCTCCTGTAGACACCACATTTCAAATGCTTCTATTCTCCTCTTTTCTGGGGCACAACCGTCCAATTTTCACTTCTATAGAGTGCCACGCTGCAGACAAAAGCTTTCAAAAATCACTTTCTAATACCTTATTAGCAGGGGCGAGGCGCCCATTAGGGCGCTGAGGCTCAGCCTATCCGTAAAAAAAGTTAAATTAGTTTTCTTCGGCTGTTATTGGTGTTTTTCGATTGATATTTCGAATATTATATATTTGAACTCGCGCTGCCTAGCGTCGTGTCTGCTCACAACCAAATCAACCAATAGCTATTCACCTCAACTCAGCCTCACGCGCGCAGACGCAGTAGCAACTACTTGGTGGGCGGGTCGAAGAGGGGGTGTATCTTGTAAACTTGTGCGTTAAGGCTTGCCCAAGGACTCCTGGAGATAGAAACGCCACAACGATAACTGCTGCAATCTAGGGGTGTTTGGCAGAACTAAGACAGCACAGCACTGGTTACAGGGTTGTCAACTATATTAAATGCAAGATAGCATAATTTTCTGACATGAAAAATTATTGAACATGGACATAAATCTGAACAGGACCCAGACATACGCAAAAAAATGAATTTAAGATAAATCTCATTATGTGTTACTTTAAAATACATAACTTAACTTGCAGAATGTTTTTTTAATGTGCTCTTTTGACATGTTGGCAGTCCTGGCTACACGGTGAATGATACCAATCTGTGCAGCCTATTGCCAGTGTGGAATGTTAAGTGCAGTGAAGTGTGTTTCTATTAATATATTTGTATCTTACTGGGTGGGGTGTTTGTGTTACAGTGTAGTTGAAAACAAATAGTAGGCATAAGTACGCTAATCTACACGACACATGCGTTTCAACGGATGCGTTCAATACATCTCATGATCCATTGAATTTTCTTATTGAAAATCCAACATTTTTTTCTCAACTCTCTTTGGAGGAAAAATTCCAGGTGAAAGAACGGAAGCCCACGCCAAGCTTGTCACTTCAGAAAACCGATGGAAAGTTTGTAAGACGGTTTCAGAGACAATGGTACGAGTCGAAACCATGGTTGAGTGGTAGTGCTACCCGAAATAGATTATTTTGTTTTTATTGTGTGCTTTTTGCTAAAGACAATTTAGAATGTGGCAAAAGAGGGGTTGGTGAGGAAAGTCTTAAAAATTTTCTTTCTAAGGCAAAAAAAAATGAATGTTCAATTTCACACATCACAGCAGTTGTTAAATATAATCATTTAGGTACCGCTAGAATTGATCATGCACTTTCTGAGGCGATGCGTCTTGCAGCTTTGAAACACAATGAAAAAGTCGAGCGAAATAGGAATATAATGAAAAGACTGATTTCAACTCTCTGTTTCCTGGCGCGGCAAGAGGTCACGATGAATCTGAGACGTCTTTAAACAAAGGCAATTATTTAGAATTATTGGATTTCTTGGCAGAGGAAGAACCGTATATGAAAGATCATTTATCATCCGATGGGGTATATAAAGGCACTTCCTCTGACACACAAAATGAACTACTCGAATGTATTACGGAAGTAGTTAAAGAACAGATTTTTAGTGAATTTGAAAATAGTCCGTTTATTTCCATACAGGCTGATGAAACCACGGATGTCTCAACTACAAGTCCAATGAACGTTATTTTCCGTTATGCCAATAACGAATCGGGAGAAATTGAAGAGAGATTCGTCGGATTTTATGACGTTTCATAAGACCGAAGTGCTCAAGGTATAGCCGCTGTTTTGCTTGACGTCCTCAAAACCTGGAAGATCTCGAAAGGGAAATTAATATCCCAAACGTACGATGGATGCAGTGCAATGGCAGGTAAAAATGCTGGTGTTCACTGTATTGTAAAACAAGAATATCCTCATGCCCTTTTCATCCATTGCTACGCGCATCAATTAAATTTGGTTCTGCTTTATGCTTGTAAAACAATTACGCAAGTTAAGATTTTTGTAGCAAACCTCGCAGGATTCCATACTTTCTTGAGCCGTTCTAGTAAAATAAGCGATCTTCTTAGAGAAAGGGGTTTCAAATTGCCAAGCTCATGTGAAACAAGTTGGAACTTTCATTCGCGCGCTGTTGCAACAATTATCATTCACTATGCGGAACTAAAAGCCGCATTTCATGATATTATAGACAATGATGGATGGGATGATAATTCCTTACATCAGGCAATTGGACTCGGCAATATATTGAATGATCTGACGTTTCCTTTTTTGCTGCAGCTTTATCATTTGATTTTTCAGCATACGGGTGTATTGTTTGTCATCCTGCAAAGCAAAACCGTAGATATAAGACGTTGCAAGTACGAAATTGAAAATTGCACCAAGGCGGTTGATAAACTAAGATGTGAAGAAGTATTTCTTGCCTGCATTGAGAAAGCTAACTCTCTCCTAAATTCAACAGGTGAACTTTAAACTACTCTAAATGAAGCAGGATCACAGAAATTGAAGAGACTTGCGTTTGAAATAGTTGACACTATAGTAGTGAATATGGAAACCAGATTCCAGGACTTTCAGAAGGTAGATTTTACGGAATTGGTAGATCAGGAAGAATTTTTGTATTACAGTAGGCCAAATAAATTCCCGACATTTATTCTCGAAAAATTGTTTAAAGTGTATCCATTCTTCGATCATGAAAAACTGACAGGAGAACTTATGTTCGTTTATAGTAGTGAGGATAAACACCTATCGCCTAGGGATTTGTTCAAATACATTATACACAATGGATTAAAAAATGTGCTCCCCGAGTGCGTGAAGCTACTTTCCTTGGTACTTTCAGTTCCGGCGACCACTGCTCCATGCGAAAGAAGCATGAGTACATTGAAACGTGTTAAAACGTACCTCCGCAACACAATGACGAACGATAGACTATCGAATTTGGCAATTTTGGCTACAGAAAAGAGAACTGTTAAATCTTCTTCCAAACGTCAAAAATTCATTTCCCGAGTTATCGAGGTCTACGCCCAGAAAAAGGACAGAAGGATCGAACTTATCTACAAAAAAATTAATGGTGAGTGATAATGTATTAATTTGCTGATGCTCCTTGTCGAATTAGATTTAATTATTTGAAATAACACATCTGCTTTATTATGACTGTGAAAGTGAAGAATACAATTTAGTTGAGATAATTGTTCTATTTTTTTTCATACATGGTATGAGTAACTGTGTGTGCCCCATTAAAGTAAAAAAGGCCTGACCTCTGATGAGTTATGGGACACTGGGGGTGAGGACACAGCCTTTCCAGTAGACTAAAGCTGTGAATTTTGAGGAGTTGAGCACGTTTGTTACTTTCGGAATTCATTCAACTTCAGCCTACCCTACAAAAAATATCACGCTTCGCCACTGCTTATTAGTTAGTTATTGTTGTTTTAAGGGGCGGAACTACGAGGTCATCTGCCCCTTTTCTAATACCTAAATCTATATTTTCTGTAGGAATGCTTTAAGCGGTTTCGGTGCGTAGTTGGTAGCATGCTGAGCTTCTATGTGCAAGATGTCGGGTTCAAACCCGGCCGAAGCCGTCGGATTTTTTAAGAGCGTTAAAAATCCCTCGGTATGCCTTCCTTCGGCGGGGAAGTAAAGCCGGCGGGTCCATGTCATAGATTTATGGCACGTAAAACAACCTTCCACTAACTAAAACTATGTGAAGCAAAATTTGTAGGTTAGATTTGATTAACGCTTTATTAGTTCCTACGTTTGACGTTAGGTGCCGGGCTCGGTGGCATCTAGTAGCAGAGTTCGCGGCTAGGTGTCGTTGACGGTAGTATTTGGAGCAAAAGTAGGAACTATTTGAAATTGATCGTCTGCTGTCCTTACCGGAGTTACAGATACACACTAATACAGCCATCACAATTAACACCGGTTATCAGACAGATTCTACACACACCCTAAGTACACGGGGCTACATGACTGCGTTGTCGCAGGCCCTGAACTGAGAAACCAACCAACCTACCTAGGAATGCGTTCCTTGCCTGAGCCAACATACTTTTTATATCCGCTTTGCTTCGTCCAGTCAGGTTCCGACCAGGTATGGAGAGTAAAGTGGTACTTGTAAGAGTTACTTTTCCGCTAACGAAGGGAGACCCACGTTACTAATTAAAATCTGTAACTGGAACGCCGCTACCTATAACAGCAATGAAGTAACAAAAAGAAACTTTTTTTTCATGTTGGAGTAATCAATGTCACTGATGTTTCTTAATTTATTTTGAAATGTTAAAGGAAGTAGGAGACTTCTTCTACTTACTATCTTATTAAAACCGCCTAGTCGAACACTTAATAATTACCATTGTCATAATGGTCAATGTTTACGCATTCTGCTACTTGGGAAACAAAATAACCTGTGATGGACGAAGCAAAGAGGTTATAAAAAAGTAGGTTGGACTTAGGCAAGGGAAGCATTTCTTCAGAAAAGAACTCTGTTGCAGATATAGATTTAGGTATTCGAGCGTAATTTTTAAGCCTTGGTCTGGAGCTCTATGGAAGTGAAACTTGGACTGTGGGTGTGGCAGAAAAGAGGAGAATAGAGGCATTTGAAATGTGGTGCTAAAGGTGAATTATGAAAATCGGATGGGGGAAGTTCAGAAACAAATGAAGTGGTTTTAAGACGAGTGGGAGAGGAGAGATGTTTCTGGCGACTGCTAATGAAGAGATGAGGAAACATACTAAGACAACCAGGAATAGGAAACTTAGTTATGGAAGGAGGGGTCGAGGACAAGAACTGTAGGGGTAGATCAGGGTTAGAATATGTTGAACAGATTGTCTCGGATGTAAGGTGTGGTAGCTATGTGGGAATGAAACGATTAGCTCAGGGACAGGGAGGTATGAAGAGCTGCATCAAACTAATCTAAAGACTGATGACTCAAGTACACTCATGCATTATAAGGAACCCTAACCGACAATAACGGAGCCTTCCGGCATTTATACACACATCAAAAAAAGTTTTGCATCACCTCGGTTCCCAGATCTCCGGCATATAGACGTTGACTGTGTATATTGTATCCAAGATACAGTCCCTTTGACTGTTCATAGATGTCATTAAAACTGCTCAAAGATGTAAACAACCATGCATGAGCAGGGCCTATTAGACGGAGGGGGTACGACAGCCGATCAGTTCCAGTCATTCCACCAGGACGAAGGTACGCTGCTCATGTTGTCTGTAGTTCTACCATGCCTAGAAGGTCAATACCGCAGTTCGATCGCGTCCGCATTGTTACTTTGTGTCAAGAAGGGCTCTCAACAAGGGAAGTTTCCAGGCGTCTCAGAGTGAACCAAAGCGATGTTGTTCGGACATGGAGGAGGTACAGAGATACAGGAACTGTCGATGACAGGCCGCCCAAGGGCTACTACTGTAGTGGATGACCGCTACTTACGGATTGCCGCTCGGAGGAACCCTGACAGCAATGCCACCATGTTGAATAATGCGTTTCGTTCAGCCACAGGACGTCGTGTTTCAACTCAAACTGTAGCTTGCCACGGTGGGTGAGTGGATAGCGTGTCGGTCTACTAACCCCAAGATTGCAGGTTCGCCCCTGACCGTGGTAAGTGATTTTTGAAAGGCGGCAAAAATACGATACGCATGTCATACGATGTTGGCATGTCAAAGAACCCATTTGAATTCAGTAGGCCGAGTTCATAATGGCAAAATTAATCTCGGGAGTTTCCGCCAGCCCAAAGTTCCTCATTTCTCTACTAGAAAGCGCTATTGTGTTCAAGGAGATTAGATATCTAACATCTAACCTCCTTGACTTTCATAGTCAAGGAACTACGAAATTCGACATGCAAGCTACCCTCTGGGTGTCAAATAGCAAAGCTTGCACCAGGCACCCGAGGCCATACGATATTATTATTATTAACTCAAACTGTGCGCAATAGGCTGCATGATGCGCAACTTCACTCCCGACGTCCATGGCGAGGTCCAGCTTTGCAACCCCGACACCATGCAGCGCGGTACAGATGGGCCCAACAACATGCTGAATGGACCCCACGGAATTGGCATCACGTTCTCTTCACCGATGAGTGTCGCATATGCCTTCAACCAGACAATCGTCGGAGACGTGTTTGGAGGCACCCTGGTCAGGCTGAACGTCTTAGACACACTGTCCAGCGAGTGCAGCAAGGTGGTGGTTCCCTGATGTTTTGGGGTGGCATTATGTGGGGCCGACGTACGCCACTGGTGGTCATGGAAGGCTCCGAAACGGCTTTACGGTACCTGAATGACATCCTCCGACCCATAGTGCAACCATATCGGCAGAATATTGGAGAGGCATTTGTCTTCATGGACGACAATTCTCGACCTCATCGTGCACATCTTGTGAATGCGTTCCTTCAAGATAACGACATCGCTCGACTACAGTGGCCAGCATGTTCGCCAGACATGAACCCTATCGAACATGCCTGGGATATGTTGAAAAGGGCTGTTTATGGACGTCTTGACCCACCAACCACTCTGAGAGATTTACGCCGAATTGTCGTTGAGGAGTGGGACA
This sequence comes from Meconema thalassinum, assembly GCA_946902985.2. Taxonomy (NCBI): domain Eukaryota; kingdom Metazoa; phylum Arthropoda; class Insecta; order Orthoptera; family Tettigoniidae; genus Meconema; species Meconema thalassinum. The sequence goes on along the minus strand of OX336401.1, from coordinate 76,808,187 downwards.
ATTTGGACCAACAGTGTCTTGATGAACTTGTGGATAGTATGCCACGGCGAATACAGGCATGCATCAATGCAAGAGGACGTGCTACTGGGTATTAGAGGTAGTGGTGTGTACTGCAATCTGGACCACAAATGCTGAAAGTCTAGCTGTATGATGGTACAACATGCAATGTGTGGGTCTCATGAGCAATAAAACGAGCTGAAATGTTGTTTGTGTTGATCTCTATTCCCTTTGTATTTAACGGTTCCGGAACTCTTGGAACCGAGGTGATGCAAAACTTTTTTTGATGTGTGTAATAATGTTAACGTCCCTTTTAACTACTGCGGCTTTTAGTGACGCCAGAGTGCTGGAATTTTGCCCCGAAGGGGATTTTTAACATGCCAGTAAATCTACCCTCGCATTTGCGCACCCTCAAATGCCAGCTAACTGCGCCGGGATCTGACCCCGCTATCTTTTTCTCAGCAGGCGAGAACGTTACCGCTGAGCCACTTAGCCAGCGTGACCTAAAAACCATAGCAGATAAAAGAAACGTTCAATTACAAATCGTCAGATTATAAATTACTATTGGTATTATGAGATGAATGTGCTTGCTATATGGGAAACTAAATAAACCGAACGTGTGTTGGTTTTGATTCTCACAACAGTTCATTACACTACAGCCCATTCCGCTCAACTTGGCCCATTGTGTCGGGAAAGGCACAGCTGTAGTACAGGGTAATGCGCATGGCCACGAGTTGATAAATTAATTTATATGTTGCTGGGACAAAGGCTTTCTTGCTCCTTTCGGGGCGTTTTAGAAGCTTTTCTTTTATGTAAAGGGTGGTCCAGCTAGCATGGATACCACCAATATTTCTCGACAGTTGATCATATCGAAAAGAGTTTTTTTTATTCTTAAGGTAAGAGTAATTGGCCGTATAGTTACTAGTTTTTATTGATTTTGGGTAAATGACTGTTCCCCCCCCATTATGCAGGGCGCTCGTAAAGTCACCGGACTCTTAACTTGGAATAATCGCAGCTCATGTGCCTGACGAAATAAGTTGTCAAGCTTGGCTGTGAAGATGTTGTCAGATATGGTAGAACTGGTTGTAGTGGTGTCAGAACTATGCAGCTGTTGCAGAGTGAGTTAGTTATTGTTTTAAGGGATGGAACTAAGAGGTCTTCCGCGCACAGTGAGTCGCACACAAGGTCAAGAGGACGACAATGCATTTTACGCTTGTACAACGGGTAGCTCTATTGGAGTCTTATTTTCTCGCGATTTAACCATCCGAGCGGAGTGAAGGCACAGTAAATGTTTATATACATTGTAATGCACTGACATCTAATTTAGTTCAATTGTTTACATAACCTCAAGATGGCGGCTGCGCGGATTTTTTAAATTAATGTTTTATTTCTGGTGTCCTAATCATACAATCGAAGTGAACGTTTGCGATGTAAGTGAACGTTAAAATAATGAACCTACGCAATAATCTTCATCTAATGGTACACAACTTTATGGCCTACACATAACAATCCAACATGGCGACCATTCTAAATATTTAGACGGTTCTCAATATCTACGAATCTATTAAGGCATTCAAACTGAAATTTTGTGTTTTGCTAGAGACTATTAACATATGTACATCTATTGATCATTCACTAACCTGGCGAGCACAAAACTAACATGGCGGTGATGCGAAATTCAAATATTTAAATGGATTTTTCTCGCGACTTTTCATCAGAGTGCTGTGAAACTTGGGACGGTATACCTCCATACAAGCCATAATATGCTGACTTCTAATTTAATGGAATTTTATGAGAACTTAAAAATAGCGGCTGTGTAATTCTTCAAAATGTAGTTTTCATTTCTCGTGTCCTAAGTAAGGCCAGTAGGATACATGAAAATAGGCTATTTAGTTCTTCACGGTACTACTTGTTTCAATATATTTTCGCGTTAATTCAGCATTTGTTTTTATCTCCTGTTTCTTATTCACTTGAATGATCCTCAAATTTATGTACATACCAACATAAGTTAAATATAGAAAAACGTAACTTTCTGTATTTCTCACCAAAATTATATAACATTCTCCGAATTAAATTAAAATAATTGGAAGGAAATCATGCTAATCTGAAGATGCATATTCAACATTTTCTCAGGGAAAACAAAATGAAAATTGATATAGACTAATATAATTACACGCAATTTTTTCTTTCTTTCTTATTCATTATTTTTAGTTTATAAAACATGCAAATAGAACGTTTTGTTCGACTAAGTCATTGAAAATGAAAATCCACAGCCCGCTTCCAGTCGACCGACCGGGTCAGGGAATGGAATGAATGAAGCCCCCATCTAGTGGCGAGTATATGAAATGTGCTGGCTGCCGAAGCATGTCGCACTCCCCTGGGACAATGATTAAATGCATGACAGATGAAATGAAATGATAGTGGAGAGTTCTGCTGGAATGAAATTGTGACGGGGAAAACCGGAGTATCCGGAGAAAAACCTGTCTGCCCCCGCTTTGTCCAGCACAAATCTCACATGGAGTGACCGGGATTTGAACCACGGACCCAGCGGTGAGAGGCCAGCGTGCTGCCGCCAAATCCACGGAGATCATATATATTATTTCAGTAGTATAGATCCCTCCTGCGGCGCTCGCAAGCGACCGATCGTGACAAATGAGCATTCAAATGAAAGAATGGACATTAGCAGTGACGAATTGCACTCTAAATTCATAACTATCTATAATTTCTTTATAAAATCGCTTAAAAATGTTCGAAGTGTGCAGATACTGTTGCTGTAGAAAAATACGCTCCATAAATGCTGTCCGCTTCAAGTTTTGGCCGCTGTAACGCCGGTTTCGTGACATTTTTAACATTCTGTGGTCTTTCCTTTATCATTGTGCATGGATTTCAGAAACAGTAAATCAAAGGAATGAGTAACCACTAAAATCGTATAGAGTAATTTCATAAATATCGAATAACCTGTGAGTGTTATGATGATCTAATTTTCAGCGATTGTCTTCTTAAGTTAGGGAACTTAGAATTTGGAATTCTAACTGAAATGTAATTAGTGTTCTATAATCATTTGGTTGAAATACAAACATAACGACCTTTCTCCAAGTCTCTCATTATAAACCTATTGGGGAAAGTGTGGTTTATGAACATGCGGGATTTCTCGCACGGGTCTGCTAGTAGAATTTTAAAGGAATCGTAAACAATGATATGCATGCCACACACAAGGTTGTACCTTTTAGTGGCATATGTGATTGCTCTTCCTGCTCTGTATGAATTTGATATATCCTATTTCCAAATGTCTTCATAATGCATACCTGCCAACCTTACAAAACTAAATATCGGGAGATTTTGGTATGAACATCAGGAAAATTCCGGAGATGTAAATAAATAGTGCATGTCAGCTCAATTAATTCACAAACTATGCTTCAATACGAATGATGTAAATAAGCATTAGATTGACAAACCGTACAAAATGCATAATAATTGACCTTTTCTGGATTCAATCATGCCCGCAAAATGTTCCGAAAACTGTTTAAAAAGAAACAGATTTTGTTTTGTTTTTGTTTTGTTTTGTGTCATGGTGAAAGAGTCAAACACCGAGCAAAAATACTAGAATGTGACGAAAATGTTGCAGCAAAGTCAATAAACAACCGCTTAAACTGAAACAAACCATTTGTGAATTTAGGTACCCAAATAACATTCATTACCTGCCCACTATAAACACTTCCAAAAATACTGGAAAATGTTTGAAGTTCGCCAATTCAAAAATCGCGAGGCGGGAAAAACTATGGAAAATAGGAAGTCTCCCGCCTGAATCGGGAAAGTTGGCAGGTATGATATTGTAATAATATAATTCAATATTGTAAATTTACAGGTTCTACAAATGAGTAGGAATTGAAAGGAAATTCATAAAATGTGTAGGCTACAGCGATTCTGAATTGTGTAAACATTGTATATTGTAACTATATTTTTAGTAATAATAATAAATAATAATGATAATATGGTTAACATTTTTGCTTGTTTCATTTTGAATGTTGTACGTACTTAAGTTCTTCGGTTATCGTTACATTTGCGTCGACTTACAGTTTGATGTGTCTCCGACAATTGCGCTGGATTGTTGTGTTCACGAAGGACGAGGGTGTGAGTGGTCAAGTGCGAGTGAGCGGTTTGGACTTGATTAACCAATCTGGCTGTGAAAGTTGAGATAGTTTGGGATCCTGTGTGTAACATCACATCACAACTCTCTCGCTGTGGTCTGGAATCGATTTGTTGAGGCCCCAGCTGGTCCATGATGATAATCTAACTGCAAGCCTCGCTGGCTGCCTGCCTGCCTGCCTGCTTTTCCTTATTATATCTCCGGTTTTAGTCTTCCGTAGCGAAACGATGGGGTGGAATTCAAATAAAATAAGATTATTGAATTTAATTTCGTTTGCTGTTGGCTAGGATGTATGCAATGTCTTTTGTCTCGAGGAGAAATTGTACAGGAAGCTAAAGTAGCAATATAAGTCAGAATGTACAGTACAGCAGAACGACGGAAGTTGATGGAATATTATCAGAGCATCCTCTTGTTATTAGAAACGAGCAGTTGTGCCCGAAGTTGCCCAAGAGAATTATAATCACAGACCTCCTCCAGACTTACTTCAGGCTCCCATACTCTTGTGAAGGATAGTATACAGGGGTGTGTTCGCAGACTTTGAGTTAGAGGTTGTCCCCCTGCCATATGCATCTGCTGATTTCCATTATTTGAATTAATTGGTAAAGTGCAGCGTTAGGTCTTGGGGCCAAGCTCTCTGCTGACGAGGGGCAGATGACCTCGTAGTTCCGACCCTTGAAACAACAATAACTAACTAGGCCTAATAACTCTCTGCTGATTCGGTAGACGCGTGGGTTCGAGCTGTCTTTGAAATGGTTTTCCGTGGTTTCCCCATTTTCAACACCAGGAAAATGCTGGGATGGTACCTTCTGACAGGCCACGGCCGCTTCCTTCCACATCTTTGCCCAGTTTCATCTTCATCCATTCCATTTCTCATCTCGGCGCGCAGGTCACCCACACTCCACGACAAAAGATGATAATTTTTAGTAGGTCAACACGAATTTATGCACAATTCGTTGTAGAAATGCTTTACTTGCTTGATCCAACCTACTTTTTATATCCTCTTTGCTTCGTCCATCGCTGGTTGTTTTGCCTCTGGGTAAGGAGATATCACTAAATCTACTGTATGTGTGAAGTTTTAATTCATAGGGATTAATGATAGACCATACGAGAAAGGTGACTTCAAAGAATCTCATATTCTTGTGCTCAGTTCCAATGTGAACTCTCTTATGTGTCCTTAAACGATTAGCTCCCGTAGTAGAACTATTTATTTTAATGTACGCAAGCTAATAGAATTGCACAACCAAACACTCTGTTTAAAACAAAGATACAAGAAAACCACAATGCCACCCATAAATAATATCCCACCGCCAACTAACTGCTGTGCTATCCTTCCGCGATAATGCCCCTAGACTAGAACTATAGTACAAAGCAGCATTTGTCTAACTAATGGATGCCACTGCTGTGCTATCCTTCCGCGATAATGCCCCTAAACTAGAACTGTAGTACAAAGCAGCATTTGTCTACGGTTACTTTGTTAAAATAATTTTCATGTACTGCAATTTTGTTTTGTTTGGGATTGTTATTTGTAGGTATAAAGTATCTTCATTCTGCCGTATGAAATAATAATATAATAATAATAAAGGCTTAAATTTTAAATACCTTGGTGAAACCATACAGTCCTCGGGACTAAACCGAATTGTCAATGAACAAAGAATCACCAAGCTACAGAAGCTAACGTTGGCTCACTACAACAAGAAGTGCATTTCGATAGTCGCAAAATTAAGGCACTATGAATCAGTGATGCTTCCAGAAGCAACCTACGCAGCCGAAACAATGGTGATCGACGGTCATCCAAAATTAAGAACATAGAAAAGCATAGAAGAAAAGAACGGCAGGAACGAATTATGCTCAGGAAGATTTACGGGGCAGTTCACGGTACTTGGATGAAGAAACCTCAGAACGAAATCTATCAAAAGGCCAACACCATAACGGAAGAAATCAGAAAACGCCGAGCAACGTTTTACACAACATCTACATGTTGGAAAACTCTAGAACGGCAAAGAAACTACTCAACATCATAACAAAGAGTAAATGCGGCACAGAATGGCTGACACGAGGTCTAGAGGGACCTACAACAGATCAACATAGAAAATCTCGAGGACCGCACAGAGTGACGGAATGAAATCACAAATGGTAAGTTTAAGCCAAGAACATCACGACAATCTAAATATATATATATATATATGGACAGCTGAGCAGAAGGAGTATTCCGAGAGGATGCATAGATTTTGGGAAGAAAAGTGGGAAAACGTCCGAAGATGAAATCGTGAATTCAACTTTAATCGCTCTCCTAAAAGGGAACAATCGATAAAATAATAAAAATAAATGAAGACTTACTAAAGGATATTTAATCATATAACTGGATAATCGAAATTGTAAATGACTTTCAACAAATCAACGTAGCACGATTTTTTGGGGGGACAGGCCTAGCTTTAGATCGTTGAGAACAAACATCTTTTTGCTGCAAACCCCGGATGAGAGCGACCACTGCATGGACAGAAGATGAAGATGAATATGCTGCTCTCAGAGAAACTGAAGGGTTTCTTTTCGTGGTTCAGGACAAAGTTGTGTGCACTAAGAATTATGAGCGCTACATTCTTGGGAAGGATGCATCGGACAAATGCCGTCGGTATATATATTTCGTATGACATGCAGAGGATATAGTAATACTACAGTATATAAAATATATACAAGTAATAAATATCTAGTAACATCCGCAAATGAAACTAAAAGTCACAGTTGGATGTCCAGAGCAGTAATCCACTCCACTGCATCATCAGTTGCGTTCTGCAGGTCGTCATATCCTCCCTTGAAGGACCGCGAAGGGCATTCCGACACAGTATGATGGCTTGTCTGTACTGAATCGCCACAATCGCAATGCCGTCTGTGCAATAGATTTACTGAATCGATCCAGCATATCATAGGGGGATGCCAAATGCTTGCTCCAAAAGAATACTTGGAGCGGCATAACGTATCGAAAGAAGTACATCCAAGTTTTTGCGTGGCGATACGGTTTTACTGAGAGGGAAGTCCCATATTATAAATGCAGACCTGATCAAATTCTGAACAATGGTAACGCCATGCGATTCCACTATAATAACTGATCGTTCTGTAGAAGCTAACAGGCCAGACCTTGTGATATTCGATAAGGAATCACACAAGGCTACAATCGTCGATGTTGCTGTTCCACTTGATGAAAACGTACAGAATTCGGTGGCTGAGAAAAGGCGCAAATATCAGCCACATGCCGCTGAGTCACATATACGGCCTAAAGGAAGTTTTCGTTATCCCAGTTAACTCCGGGAATGGTTTAGCCACAAAGGACTGGGATAATGCAAAGAGGAACCATATCCATTTAATGCAAAAAGCTGCCCTTCTTGATACTGCAAGCATAGTACGAAAGGTTTTATATCTTCAGTAACTCTGAACATCTTGAGATCCAGTATCGGTACTACCATCGCATCAGTGTCTTTGGCGCGAAAGGAGTCCGACTGTGATGATTTTGTATTTTCAAGTAAATATCATATTGTATGTAATAATAATATAAAAAAAATCCGTATACTGCTGCATTTAGTGAAGGTCCTTGTGTATGAAATTATTTTCTCTTGAAGTGTTATTCCCAACATATAATATTTCCTGTGTATTCTGTGATATTGCAAGCCACACATAAACAAGCAGTATATTTCAGGGTCCTTCCCAGCTTGATGTGCATACAGCATGGCTTGTTCAAAAGCATTGTGGGCCTCTTTTACAAGGATATACTGTGCCGAGGTAACCGCTCTAGATCACGTTTCCCAAACACTGCCTCCAGAGAACACTTCAAACACAATGAAAGAGTGGGCCACTTGAAACCTGAGAGAAAATCGATGCTCTGATATGATACGAGGTAGAATTAGAAAGTTCGGGACTTGCCGTGGTATAACCTTTCTACCGTGATAATTACGGCTGTGCACCCTTGCCGTGAAATTACACCGATATCTGGTTACATATTTTTATGAACCATGATAACTGAGTACTTGGAAACTATGTTGTGTTACGGCATGCAAAATTATTCTCGTCACTCCAAATCTCCCAGATCCCCAGACAATTTATGGGCATGAATTAAAAACTATTTTGTGTCCCGACTGCGCATTGAATTATCGGAACTAAATGTCAAGAACATCGGTGTAAATTTAGCGCTTAAATAATATTGTCGTGGATACCGTGCATGTCCCCCCCACAACCTTAAAAGAGGAGAAAAGTTTAAAGTTACGGTATCGAAAACTTTTTGATGTTTTTCAAACTACATCATTAGTATGTGTTCAAAATGAGTTGTTAATTCATTTTAGGGACTTCTTGGTCATCAGGCCCGTGTGGTTGGGTGTGTGTTGAACCTTTTTTTAAATTAATGTATTTAGAATAAAAATATTACAATCCAGCAATACAAGAAAATAAATACATAGCTTTTAAAGTATTAGAACATACCCGTACGTTGATCAAGAAATCGCGTTTGCTATATAGACATTGTTCTGGTCTCTAAAACACTGTATAATTTAGTTTTCCTGATCACTGGAGTCCCGTTATATTACATATGGACAATATTTATATAATGGCTGTAGTAGTGTGAATTGAAGTGATGGAAGCCATTTTTCAGTGTTGCCTAGTTCTATAGAAGAATGCTTTTCAGTCGGTCAACACAAATTGCGCCCAATTACATTAGGCGGGAAAACAAGTATTTACATGCCCAAACTTGAAAGAATTAAGATATTTATTGCAAAATAACGAGCCGTTTTGCACATTTGCTGTTTAGTAATGAACTACAACCCGCCCGGCTTCGCCCGGGAACAGTTATGAATGATAGCTCGTAAACTGTCGCATTAGTAATTGAATGGAGATTGTTGGAAGAAATGAAAACGTAAAATCACTTATAGTGGACGATGTTTTGAAGATAGAGATATGCTCTCGTGGACTTTTTTTTTGTAGAACCTTTCATGCTGAACAATTCTTACTCATAGTATATTGCTATTTTTAACGGTTTGCCCAGCGTAATCTTAAAAAGCGCACGGACGCCAGGTTTCTTTCCGACTTTTTCACTGAAATCGTTACTGCTTTGATCATAAATTAATAAATAACTCATAAATACATTATTTTCTACAGACACCTTCCTCGAGATATCCTGTACAGAATGGTGAAATCCGCATCAAAATCCATCCAGTGGTTCTCGAGATTACCCGTGACATCCAAGAGTCAGGACTTAGTTTTATACTAAGTAGGGATCTTATTTATTTCAGGTTAGGGCATGGAAATACAGTAGATACTAGTTTTCCCGCCTGACGTAATTCGGCACAATTTGTGTTGACCGATTGGAAAGCTTTTTTCAATACAATGTAGTAGTGTGTGTAACTGTATTAGGGACAGTGGTGAGGTAGGTGCTCCGAAACTTCAAGTAAGGTACTATCCCGGCATTTGCCTGGAGGGAATGTGGAAACCTCGGGGAAAATCACATTTTCAAAAAAAAAATGCAAAGAAAGAAAGGCACTGTTATTTGAGTTGCTTTAATAAGAAAATAGTAGCCTAATAATATAATGCTATGCATATAGTTTCCAAATTGTTTTCCCTCTTCACAAATCATTTCCCGTCTATAGCGCTGTCCCGCTTATTATACTTTTAAAGCACAGTCCCTTGGAGATTGTAATAACGGGTCGTACTTCTAAAATCTACTTTCGGGGGCAATAGATCAAGAAGATTAATGATGTGCTGTGTTCTGGTCTAGTTATCAATCGCACATGCTAAAAACTTCGAACTCGAGAACGTAGATGACACGTATTTTTTATGTCCATTGGATCCTCCGCCCTCTTCAAACGTTCACATTTCCCGTCCCCAAAACTCTCCGACGTGGTATTTTAAACATGAAATGTGATAAATCCGCTCTTTAGAGATGTTTACTAACCTTAATGCCGACTTTTATCACATGGATAGACGCGTGAGGTTTGTACGACTATCGTGCTTATTCTCTGGTTTAGCCTGTGCTCTACTTCATACTGTACTACATTCACTGCATCATTAGGGACTACTTATTCCCTGGCGTGATGTTAAAATTAAAATCGTTAGTTCGCGGTACAATACAAATGTTACATGGCTCTTGTTTCATTTCCTAGCTCCACGCTTCTAGTAGTCCCCTGTGCTTAAACCAACACTCTCAAGCGGCTTCGATGGCGTAGTGGCTGAGTTTCTATGCCCAAGATCGCGGGTTCAAACCCGGCCGATGTCGTCGGGATTTTTTAAGAGCGTTAAAAAGCCGGCGGGTCCATGTCATAGATTTATGGCATGTAAAATAACCTTGCACTAATTACACTTGTGAGGAGCTAAATTATAGGTTAGAATTGACTAACGCTCTTAGGTTCCAACGTTCGTCGCCATGAGGTGACTGCGGTGGTATCTACTAACCATGTTCAGAACTAGTCGTTGACGGTGGCGTTTAGGTACCACAAGTAGGAACTACTTGACAATTGAAAGTCTGCAGTCCTTACTGGAATTAAAAACATATAACGCACACTAATACATCCATCACCTAACACCGGTTATCAGAGAGATTCTACACACAGCCGAAGTACACGGGGCTACATGACCGCGTTGTCGCAGCCCCTGAACTGAGAACCAACCAACCAACACTCTTAGTGTGATTTTACGAGGCGCATCCAGTAAGTAATTTTCTCTATTACCTTTCTTGTAAAGTAAACGTATCTGGGCGGAATATTTGCGTATGCGTAACAGATCTATGACGTAGAAAGCATATGCCAGCCGGACAGGTCCCGCCAGGCGCCAGTAGCGCTGCAGCAGTGGCCCGAAATGGTGGCTCGTATTCATTTTCCCGCCGCGTGTGAAACACTGCGGAAATTTATTGCGACGTGCCATTCAAAACAAGAGTCGTGGAATGCCTACTGCCGGCGTTGTGCTGTTCCATGACAATGCCCGGCACACAACAAATGTTCTGCAGGAGTCGGCTGGGAGGTGTTTGATAACCCACCATACAGTCCTTATCTTGCTCCCAGTGATTTCCATCTGTTCCTGCACATCCGGGGAGCGTTTTCACAACGACGAAGAGCTGAAGACGACTGTCAAACGCTGGTTCCATTCGCAGGCGGCAGACTTCTATGCCACAGGACGATACCACACTATGACAAGTGTCTCGATTAGTTTGGTGCCTATGTCGTAAAATAGCTGACACATTGCTGGACCTGTTGCCAATAAAGTTTTACATATAACTACAGTATGATCTCTCTCCTTTTTTAATTTTATTTTCAATAGGGAAGCTTACTTTCTGGGTGCGCATCGTATTTTCTTACATTCGAACTAAATGTTGTTCCGCCTCGAGAAGTAGCTATTACTCAAGATATTTATCTCTCTCTCTCTCTCTCTATCTCTCTCCGCCAGTCAGCGTAGCTCTCTGAGAAAGTGTACAGTAAACATTTCGTGAAGTGTGAGAGGTCCCAAACGTTCCTATATAGCAAGAACTCGATAATTGACAAGATGTATGGGAATACTCCCCAGCTGCTACCATCTACTTCTGTAAACACCATCTAATTGTGATGGCACTCTCGTTGGATACCCAACTGTATATATTTCACCATTTCTTAGAGTAGGTAGCCCACTGAGCAATGAGGAAACAATGGTTGAACTTCTGTGTGCTTAATTTATCGTGAGCGTAGCCGCGCGCACCAGGTCTGCAAGGGAGAACATGTGAAGTTCAAATCTCTGTGCTGACATTGCTTTTACTTACTTGTGCGGGCTCCTCTCCGTCTTCTTTCCTGTCGACCCCTCTTGGTGAACTCTTGTTGCTCTTCCGACCCCGACGGTATTAGGGTATCCGAGGCCTAGGGAGTCTCTTCCTTTCCCGCCTTAATTGGCCCTTCTCTCATCTTTCCTGATCCCTCATTCTTCGAGGAATCGGCCTTCCTTTTCTTTTCATTATATTTCCTTTTCTCTTTAAGATTCCCGCACTGTATTGTCAATTGGCTCCCCGTGTATCTAAATTACATTTTGTGAGTATTTTGAATCTCAACTACAGTTTGTAAATATTTTCAATCAAAATTGCATTTTGTGAGCACTTTGTATTTGTTTCATTGTGTGCGTATTTTCAATCTAAATTACGTTTTGTTATCTAAATTGCATTTTGTAGGTATTGTCGATCTAAATTGCATTTTATAAGTATTTTGAATCGCGGGCCGACCGACATATTGTAAGTATTTTGAATCTACGTTGAATTTTGTGAGTATTTTGAATCTACGTTGAATTTTGTGAGTATTTTGAATCTACGTTGCATTTTGTGAGTATTTTAAATCTACATTGCATTTTGTGAGTATTTCGAATCTACATTGCATTTTGTGAGTATTTTGAATCTACATTGCATTTTGTGAGTATTTTGAATCTACATTGCATTTTGTGAGTATTTTGAATCTACATTGCATTTTGTGAGTATTTCGAATCTACATTGCATTTTGTGAGTATTTCGAATCTACATTGCATTTTGTGAGTATTTCGAATCTACATTGCATTTTGTGAGTATTTCGAATCTACATTGCATTTTGTGAGTATTTCGAATCTACATTGCATTTTGTGAGTATTTCGAATCTACATTGCATTTTGTGAGTATTTTCAATCTACATTGCATTTTGTGAGTATTTTCAATCTACATTGCATTTTGTGAGTATTTCGAATCTACATTGCATTTTGTAAGTATTTTGAACCTAAACTACCTTTTGTGCATATTTTTTCAATCTAAATTACCTTTGTCATTTTCACTATCACCCAAACCATTAGGGGCCGGCAACCTAGATGTTAGGCCACTTAAAACAAAAATTATCATAAATATGATCTTCAGTCGGTCAACACGAATTTGCTCAATGACTTGGTGGCGTACAATGTATATAATATGTAAATAACTCTCCGGGGAAAATTAACGAATTTACTTATCACTAACTTATTATAATGGGGCAATTTTAGGATTATGCGTTTCGACCTACAAGCGGTCATCCTCACATCCTGATCACTGGGTTTGAGGTTTAGATTTATATACAAACTTCTCCCGGTATCTTTAGCGGTTTACCCAGCTTAAGCTAAGGCACACGGACGGCAGGTCCCAGACGCAATTCAGAAAAGCCGAGGTGAACAGCGAAACTCCTAACACATACAGTATAGCCTACTCTTCTCTGAAGTTGTAACTCGACACGACTCGACGGTTTGATGGTGGCCGGATTTGGGGGTGATAGGCTCACTCGCTCCGAAGCTAGTAATTTAAATTTCCACTGAATGGAGATTGTTGGAAGAAATGAAAACATAAAACCACTCATAGTGGCCGATGTATTAAAGATTGATATGCACTCGTGGACTTTCTTGAAGAACTTTTCTTTCTGAACAATTCTTACACTCCTATAGATGTTTTTAACGGGTTACCTAGCGTAAGCTTAAAAGAAGCACAGACGGCAGGTTTTTCTTAGACTCGATTCACTGAAATCGTTAGGTTACTGCTTGGCTTACTTTGGTTTTCTACAGAAGCCTTCCTCGATAAATCGTTTACAGAATGGTGAAAACCGCATCAAAATCCATGCAGTGGTTCTCGAAATTACCCCTTACATCCAAGAATCGGGGACTTTCTATACTATGTCGTGAATCGCAGTTTGAATCTCGTTAAAGGTTAGTGTGTTTAATAAGGGTTTGTGAATTTACGTATGTGTGTTATGCACTATTGTATATAAATTAGAACAACACAATTTAATAAATAAAATAAAGTTAGTTGAATTCTATTATGTTTATGGTTGCTTATCTCGAAAATTTCCCCATTGTAATAGTGATCATAACTAAGACGTTTTTTTTTTTTCTCTCTCCAGGAGTCTCATTTATTATTATTATTATTATTACATCATTTTTGCCCTTATGGACAGTGTTTGAACTTAAATATCTCATGATGTCACAATTTTCACTTCTTTCCCTTCTTCTCTTCCCAAAATCTCTTCATCCTTTGACTGTGCTCCTGTTTCCTTTGTTCCGTCCACAATGTTCCTGTCTTCTTCCTTTCACTTACTAAAAATTTGGCGTTCTTAATTTTGTTTCTGAAACTTTCTCTGTCTTCTATCATTTGCTTATTGATCCCTAATTGCTTTAAGTCGTCTTCTATTTCATGATACCAATTTGTTTTCCTTTTTGAACTGTTTACTACATCAATGATTTTCTTTGTAAGTCGTTTATTGTTCATTCTCTGTATGTGCCCGTAGAAAGTTAGTCTGCGTTTTCTAATGATATCTGTGAGTCTGTCTGTGTGTTCATATAGCTCCTTGGTAGGTCTTTTCATCCATATCCCATCTCGGTGTACTGCTCCAAATATTTTTCTCAGAATCTTACGTTCAATTTTGTCTGTTTCTATGATGCCAGATGCTCCAATTGTGGTCGTTTCTGACGCATCCAATGCTTCAGGTAATACAACTGTTTTGTAGTGTCTAAGTTTGGCCTGTCTTGATATGCTTTTCTTATTATAATGTGACCATGTAAGTTTGTATGCTTTCTGGGAGTTTTTCCGTTCGTCTCATTTACTTATTATGTATATAATATTATATACATTGTACTCCGTTCGGTCATTGGGCTAATTCGTGTTGACCGACTGAAGAGTTACAATTAACAGTACTTTGTTTATTGCAGTCCGTAATGGTTTTTTCTTGCCCTCCCCCCTCCAGGGGCTCACATCTAGTGCGACGTGGGTTGGCGACCACAGGACCCCAGCTGAGTCCGGCATTGCTTCCACTTACTTGTGCCGGGCTCCTCTCCGTCTTCATTCCTGTCGATCTCCCTTGGTCAACTCTTGTTCTTTTCCGTCCCCGACGGTATTAGGGAATCAGAGGCCTAGGTAGTCTTTCACTTTCCCCCTTAATTGGCCCTTTTCTCATCTTTCCTGATACCCTCATTCTTCGAGGGGTCAGCCTTCTTTTTCGTTTCATGTTTTCTCCTGCCTTCTGCAGGATGTATGTATCCCCACCACTACTGGTGCACCCTGGATAGTGATACACCCTCAAGGGCTCACGGCTGGTGAGTTTGGGAGTTGGCGTCCCCGAGGGATTCCTGAGCTGGGTCCGTTTTGCCCCCTTTTTCCTCTGACCTTAGGGAGGGCTCTTTCCCTTTCCTATCTGACTTTCATGGCTCTCTTTCCTTCCCTGCCCCTCAATCCTCATTCTTCGAGGGTTGAGGGAATTTTTCTTCCTGTCCTTTATTCGCCTTATCCTTTATTTGTTTACCATTTCTTCTTCTAGTATGTAAGTTTGTACTGTAATTAGTATTAGTTATAGGTTCATTCTCATCTCATCTTTCACCATCACCCAAACCATTAGGGGCCGATAACCTAGATGTTAGGCCCCTTAAAACAATTATCATCTCATTTTTTGTTGTCAAAGGATGTGCTATTAATAACATTGATTTCTTGCTTTAGATTCCAATGTTAGTAAGTACTCACGTCTTCAAGGATCATCGGGTCAATGTAATCGACTCCACTGTTAGCTATTTAGAGGATTTCTGTCATATGACTTTCATTCCTTTTCTTCGATGACGGGGATATGACCTAGTAGTTATCATAATCAAAACATGTACTAAACCTTTTTCGCTACACCTCTGACCTTCTACTGTACTGTTTATATTTCTCGTAGATGTTAGGCCCCATTAAACAAGAATTATCATCATCCTCATTCATCATCATCATCATCATCGTCGTAGTCTTCCTGCGCTTCCTGACCTTAGGAATCATATTTTCCCGGCTGCCTGGTTATACCCCACCCATCCTGTAGGCTCTATAGGCCGCATCCACGTGCTACATCTCAGCATATTTTGTGTAAGGATTAATGGTGGTCAGAGAATATCTATGAGAAGTGGTGGCTTTAAATTACTTTGATATATTCTATCTGCAGCACGGGGAATGAATATTTCTCGATGAGGCATAATTACATTGGTTCGGTATTCATGAATTCCCAACAATACGGAACAGAAACTGATTGCTCTACGGAAGTCAAGTGTGGGTGATTACAGGCCAAGGATCGATTATACTTCATGTAAAATTTATTATACTATGGCGATCATTTAGAATATTCTTCAGATTGGCTGCTGCGACTTTTCCTCGCAGAATGAATTTGTAAGTTTTATTCCTTGATTTCCTTAGAATATAATTTTCGCCTTCTTTTTGTCATGTTTATTTATTTATTTATTTATTTATTTATTTATTTATTTATCGTATGGCTTTTAGTGCCGGGAGTGTCCGAGGACATGTTCGGCTCGCCTGAGTCTGTAGCTGCTTCCAGCGGATACCCTAAAGGGTAGGCTACAAGTTCCGTTCAATTTCAAGTAGTTCCAACTTTCGCCACCAGATATCAGTGATACCTAGTGGTGAACGTTGGAACTTTGATAGAGCGTTCTGACTAAATCTAACCTAACAAATTTTGCTTTACACAAGTTTAGTCTGTGAAAGGATCTTTTACATGCCATAAATCTATGACATGGGACCGCCGGCTTTACTTCCCCTCCGAAGGAAGGATTTTTAACGCTCTTAAAAAATCCGACGACTTCGGCCGGGTTTGAACCCGCTATCTTGGGCATAGCAGTTCAGCATGCTACCGACTACGCCACCGAAGCCGCTTTTGTCATGTTGTTTATACTGAAGTCATAAGCCCAGATCCAGATGAAGCATGTAACTCGAGACATGAAGTGTGGCATTTGATATACAATTACCGGCTAAGATTGGTACGTTTCTGATTACATTTTATTTTTACACGTCATATTTAGGTCATATTTCATAATTTTGGTCGTGGATGTATTTCTGATTTAAGGTCATATTTCCATTATATTTAAGGACATAATCAAATATTCAGATTCATTATATGGCTTTATTCTGAGAATTACTGGAGTTCGTGATAGTATTGATCAATATTAATGTGGTCTGGTAGAAAATATAGGTATCTATGACGTATAACTTCATTCCATTGTTTATCTACAGTGATATGATGATGATGGTTGTTGTTTAAGGGGTGGAAGTGCGAGGTCATTAATATGGTTATTGTCTTCGCAGGAACTAGAAATATAAACACACAATATTGTTCACATGAATTAGAGCATCACTCAAAAAGAGCTGAACTTGTGATTTAATGTTAAAATATCATGTTCATTTATTTAATGTAGACATTTTGTGACATCAAATATGTATGTATTTGTGCGGTTGTATGTTGCTATTTTTGAGGTCACATTTGCTTGCCTATTTGTCACTTTTTCGGGCCCTAGACATTCTAACCATAGTCATGCGTTACTTAAATCCTGGACGGCTACCTTAGAAGCGAGATGCGATAGCAAATTTAATATGCCCGATCCGGCACGTGACAAGGCAGTTCCTTAACGCACTACTGATTAACCCAAACAGTCTTTTTTGGCAGTCTTTTCGTAGGGGTACAAACTCCCCCCTCTCCACTGCATTGCAAAAGAACGAGTGTACAAACGCAGATCCCCAATGACATTTATTTATATAGACGTTTAAATAAACTATTATGACGTAGGCTAGTGGAGGCATGGAAGGAGGTATTTCACTTTCTATTATAATGTTGTAATTCCAGCAACGTCCATAAAAACGAGCCAAGAGATTGGAGTTGCTGCAGGCGACAGTTTGCTACAAGGAAATGAGATATGCAAATTTGTGGAACACTGGGGAGAACGAAAGAAGGAATGTTCGTGCTAGAAGAGACATTCTTAGCAGTCAGTCGACCCCACCTGGGCCATCTTTAGTGTGGTTCAGATGAAACAAACTTCTGGCCACATGTAATATAGCGCAGTCAATTATTCTCATGTTGCGCTTGTTGAAGAAACACAAGATCTCGAAAGTTGAAAAACTGCAGACTCCCGTAAAAGCCTCAGGCATACAGATCGCGATCTATCTCGGCGGTCGGAGATATGGCCCCGACTAGTGTCCCAACGAACGTGCTCGAAGTTGTGTACACTGGAAAACTTGTCGGCTGACGATGTTGACTTTTCAGATTTTATGGTTTCCCCCGCCCCTCTAATGAAGATAAATACGAGTAAATTTAGTCCCATGAGAATAGGTAGAGAGCTGAGGCATGATTTTCAATATAATATCGGCTCGGAAATACAGTACTTGTAGAAGACTTGTGCATCCATGTGAGGAATGATGTGAAATGGAATACCCATATGGGTTGTGTGGTCTCCAAAGCGTACCAATCATTTCATTTTGTAATGAGGGTATTAAAAGGCAGTAGTTCCTCCGCAAAATAATTAGGATATTATTGATCCTGGTGAGGCCAATCTTGGAATACGGCTCAGTGGTTTGGGACCCATATCAAGTAGGGCTCATTAATGAGCTGGAGATGGCACAAAGGGAGGCTGCTAGGTTTCTTCTCAACGATTTTAATCCCGGAAGTAGTGTTACTCGAATGATAGAAAAACTAGGGTGGGAATTTCTGGAAGATAGAATGACGAAATACGTTATGTTTAACACTTACACTAATCGGCTAGCATTGAGAAAACTAAGCAAATGTCTGGGAAATCTTACCTACCTGAGCAGGGCAGATCATGCACAAAGTTAAAGACCGACCGCAGCGTACAAATAATGTGACATTCTTTCGTTAATCATGGTATTGATAATTGGAACTCATTACCAGTCAGTCTTAAAGCCTTTCCCCAAACATATTGATGTGTTAAAAGAAGACTGGAATTTTGTGTAAATAGTACGATGTAATTACTAGTCCTCAAATGGCGACTTGTGTATATTAAGTGTGTTTGTTTGATATTATTGTTGGTAATTTTCTGTCAATGTACAATTCGCCACCGAGGAATTACCCAAATTTTCAAATAAAGCAAATGAATAAATGAATGTTTAAAATGGTCAATAATCCTCTAAAAATTACCTTAAACATTTGTCTGAAAGACTTTTTGATATGACATACCCTTACGCCAAAGGATGCGCAAAATGTTTTTGGAATTATCAAGAAGATATGCTGAACATGTGGAAGTTTTGTTGGTAGACTATACAACAATTGACAAATTTATTGAATTATTGAATATTTTTTTTACCTCCTCCTTCCGGCGTGCCAGGGATTTTTTCCCTCTAATGGGGTGAAACACACGATTGTGTATTCGGTTCGTCTTAAATTGTATTCGTATAAACTGTTTAGGCTAATGTTTGTCTTCTCCGGTCAGAGCGTGTCTGAAACATGTATGTAATAACCCCAAGATTGCGAGCGAACGAAAGAAACCCTTTGTGGATTTTTTAGTGACTCGCTTTGTAGGAGGAGGAGGAGGAGGCATTACCAGAACGATAAGTTTACCTCCCTAAAGCAACAGGTTCGCGATTACAACTCCCCGTGAGGATTACACGAGAAATAGACGGTTGTAAATAACACCGGAACAAAGGAAGAGATAACGCTACAACTTCCAGATTATGGATCGAATTTGTGTTGTGTAAACTTGAACTAACTCTCCTGTCGAAGCCATTGCATTTCTTACACTCCGCGGCGTAGACCATGCTAGTTAAATCATGCACCACCACCGCGAGGGCAGCTGCAGAAAGTCCGGAGATCAAAGAGCTTGACAGCGGCTATCCTGAATGTGGTTTTCCCAAGCAAATGCCTGGATAGTGCCTTGCATCAAATACCGGGGCATCTACCCTATCCCTGTCTTTAATACTTACTACAGGTACACATACATATTTACAGTCATCACAGGAATACAGGTTATCAGAAAAGTTCAATACACACCCATCTGCATTGGGTGAGTGGTTAACGTGTCGGACTACTAACCCCAAGCTTGCAGGTTCGGTCCTGGCCGTGGTAAGTGACTTTTGAAAGGCGACAAAAATCACGACATGGATGTCATACGTTGTTGGCATGTTAAAGAACCCATTTGAATACAGTAGGCCGTGTTCATAATGGCAAAATTAATCTCGGAATTTTCCGCCAACACAAAGTTTCTCCATTCTTTACTAGAAAGCCCTATAGTGTCAATGAGCTTAGATATCTAACCTCCTTGACTTTCATAGCGTTGCAAGGAACGACGAAATTCGACATGCAAGCTGCCCTCTGTTTTTTTATGGCTTTTAGTGCCGGGAGTGTCCGAGGACATGTTCGGCTCGCCAGTTTTGTAGCTGCTTCGAGACGGACACCCAATGGGTGAGCTACAAGTACCGTTGGGGGAGGGAAGTTGGAATGTAAGGACGAGGAGTTGGAAGGTAGCGGCTGTGGCCTATAGTTAGGGACCAACCCCGGCATTTGCCTGGAAGGAAGATGGGAAACCACAGAAGACCATCTTCAAGGTTGCCGGCGGGGGGATTCGAACCTCCTCGCCTCCTGGATGTGAGCGACTGCCAGCAGTCATGCCGTAACGACCACGGCTAACTCACCCGGTTGCCCTCTGGATGTCAAATAACAAAGCTTGCACCCGGCCCCCGAGGCCATACGATATTATTATTACATGGTGCTGATGACCAAGATATCCCAAGCCCCTCAAATGAATTGACAACATTATAACAAACAGAATAAGCAGATCTTATAATAAATACCCTGCAAAAAATAAAAAAGTCAAACACTTTGAAAGTGTGGCAATTATTACTGGTAAAATACTCAACCATTCGAAAACAAAACTATTTTCGTATATAACGGTATTTTTAGTGGGTGTTATTGTAGGTTTGGTAGTATTGTGTAGATCTGTTTTGTCTTGTAGATTTGGATCTGATGATAGTTGCTTGACGAGCGAGACGAATGGAACATGTCATCCCTCGGTTTTCTCCATCTTCTGTAGTCCAAGACAAATATATTATTACTATCTTACATTCCCTTTTAAGAGAGCGTGTGAACTTGAACAATTTTCATGACAACCCAGTCTTGCGGCGACGTTCTTCCCAAATCCTCATCATTCGTGCACTATGTTGGTTCTTTCGTTCGTCCGTCCACTTGTATCCTGGCATCTTTGGTAGCAGTTCTTAATCAAATTTATGTTTCATTACGTTTTTTCTAAATGTAACTCGATCATTCATGTCGTGCATCGTGATGTTGAGCTTTTTGGACTTGTTTTTACTGTTGTGGGTGATGTTCAATATTTGTTTTGTAATTCTGTGCTGGTCCATTTTGTATATTATGTGACCAAAAAACATTATGGGGAATGAAGCCATTTTTCAGTGTTGCCTTTGTAAACAAAGGTTTTGTGCTTCTCAGTCGGTCAACATGAATGTACCCAAAAGAGTTGGGTTATACCCTAATCCTAAAAAATACATGAGATACCCAACTCTTTTGGGTACATTCGTGTTGACCGTCTAAAATGCACCAAACTTTTTTTTTATTTTTTATTTTTTAGCAAAAAATTAGCTCGCTCTTTCTGAAAGAGTCGGTGATATTTCCTATGTTTTTTTCTTCTGATGATTGTCTCTTAATCCATACTCCCTGTTTATTCACTGGTCCAAAACTTTTTCGGAGGATTTTACGTTCTTGTTTTTCTATTTCTTTAATTTTTGAGTGACCATGAATTATTGTTTCTGCTTCAGGGAGAACTACTGTTTTGTCTTAGTTTTACATTAACTGAGATCGATTTTTTGTTGTATTGATTCCAGGTAAGTCTGTACGCTCTCTGTAATTTTCTCACTCGTTCTTGATTTGCTATTATGTTTAGGCCTGAAGGTTAGATAATTTCTCCTAAGTATGGGAAACTCTTGATATAGAACCATATTAATCAGAATCACAGGTGTTTTGTTTTTGTTTTTCTTCCTTCAGGTTATTAATTTTGCATGTTCCAGTAATTGGGATTATATTGTGTTGGCGGCCTGAAAGGTTGCAATAGTAATTACCAATAAGGCAACATTGAAAAACGTCTTCAAAGCTCTCTTTATGAGATTGGGGACTTGCGAACTTGAGGCCTCAACCTCCCCCTTCTTTTGGAACAAACACCATTATGCAAGAAATGTAGTGAAATAATGATTCACCACTTAATATATTCCCCCCGAGTTGGATGAGTCAGGGTGGACCGTGTTCGTTGCATGTCTGGCGATAATTTACTACCATCAGATATTTTAATTTAAATGCTGGTGAACTATAAAGTATTGTTCGCTAGTTGTAAACAAGTACATTTATTGCTGCTTGTATCGTAACATTCATCAGCATATTTTAGTGGCCACAGTATGCGTTCTTGTTAACCCACTGGATTGTATCTGTTAGAACTCTGGTTTTGTGGCGAATTCCAGATTTTCCTGATAACGAATTCCCAGCACGGCCGATGTTGAGTTTCTCGCCTTCCTAATCTAGTAAAATAAATTGGTTTTCAATCGGTCAACACGCCTTGTTAAAACAAAATTCACTGTTCCCCCCTTGATGAGCTCTTGTCCCTTGTCCTAAAGGCTGGGGTAAAGTGTATGTACGTTTTCTTTAAGGGACACCGGAATACTCAACATTTTCAACATTTTGTTTTTGCGCCGTATTAATCCTTTTGATTTCCTTCGGAGGGGAAGTAAAGCCGACGGGCCCATGTCAATTTAATTTATGGCATGTCAAAGACCCTTCCACTAACTACAACTGTGTGCAGCTAAAATTTGTAGGTTAGTTGTGGTGTTTGAAGCCATATTTTCAGTGTTGCCTTAGTAAACAAGAGTTTAGTGCTTTTCAGTCGGTCAACACGAATGTGCCCAAAAGAGATGGGTTATGCCCTAATCCTGAAATAAATTAAATAAATTTTATTAATCTCATGTAATTTATTTCAGGATTAGGGCATAACCCATCTCTTTTGGGCACATTCGTGTTGACCGACTGAAAAGCACTAAACTCTTGTTTGTAGGTTAGTTTAGATTAATGCTCTAAGTTCCAACGTTCGTCGCCAGGCGCTGGTTACGGTGGCATCTAGTAGCCAAGTTCACAGCTAGGTGTCGTTGACGGTAGCATTTGATAGCAAAAGTAGGAATTACGGTACTTGAAATTGATCGTCTGCAGTCCTTACCTGAATTACAGATAACACACACTAATACAACCATCACAATTAACACCGGTTATGAGACAGATTCTACACACACCCTAAGTACACGCGGCTACATGACCGCGTAGTCGCAGCCCTTAACTGAGGAACCAACCAACCAATCCTTTTGATGCCAAGCTGCTATGAGTGGTTGTGTTAAAAATGACAAGTTAAGTTTATTGAAATAATAGTTTTTTTTAAAATTATTTCTTACCTATATTTTTTATAGACTGAAAGTTGATTTTCCCCGTAGCAGGTAAATATATTTTAAACATATTAGTTGCTATACCTTGTATTATTTTAAAAAAAAACATTGTACATTTTTTAAAAGTCATCAGTCGGAAATTCGCTCTTGCATACGTTATTTATTGTTTTAAGAGGTGGAACTACGAGGTCACCTACCCCTAAACTCTCACACACTTTACTCAGCGTTAAAGAATATTATTGTATTTCCTGTTTGTTCAAAGAGCTAGCAATATCGTATCTTAATTAGCTCCAAGCTAGAACGTAAACACATCGTATTTCAAAAGATAACACACGTGGGCAGTTGCTGACTGTAGCGTTTGTGTGTGTTTGAGTCTTCAGTCTTTTGACTGGTTTGATGCAGCTCTCCAGGCCTCCCTGTCCTGAGCTAATCGTTTCATCTCTACATAGCTACCACACCCTACATCCGAGGCAATCTGTTTAACATATTCTAACCTTGGTCTACCCCTACAGTTCTTGCCCTCAACCCTTCCTTCCATAACTAAACTTGCTATTCCTGGGTGTCTTAGTATGTGTCCTACTAACCATCTCTTCTCTTCATTAGCTGTCGCCGGAAACATCTCTCCTCTCCCACTCGTCTTAATACCTCTTGGTTCGTAACCCTATCTACCCATCTGACATTCTCCTGTAACACCACATTTCAATTGTTTCAATTCTCCTCTTTTCTGCTGCACCAATAGTCCAAGTTTCACTTTCACAGAACGCCATGCACCAGACGAAGGCATTCAAAAATGACTTCCTAATACCTAAATCTATATGCGATGTCAACAGATTCCTTTTTTGTAGAAATGCTTCCTTGCCTGAGCGAACCTACTTTTTATGTCCTCTTTGCTTCGTCCATCACTGGTTATTTTGCTTCCTAAGTAACAGAAGTCCCCTACTTCTTTTCACTAGTACCAACTGCCAATTTGAATAAATACAGTAATCACAATTAACACCGGTTATCATACCCCGTCATTCCTCCTTATATGTTTTCTTCAAGAGTCGCTTCTTACTTTGACATAGGTGTTTTGAAAATATATTTTTCCGTGGATTCAGAACCACAAGGCGTGATATTTCACTTCAAGGGGCAAGCAGCGTGACCACTGTGCCATCACGCCCCTTAATTTCTGAATGATCGTCGTATTTTGTGAACTGAAAAGGTAACTGTTCGTTACTTCACGACCACTGTTACTGGAACTGTTAGTAACTGAAAGTAACGACTCGTTTATTTAGCACTGGGTATTGCATGTTATATTCATTTTGTTAGCCTAAATTATTTTTTTAGAGCCTAGCAGTGACCATCGAGTATGCGGATCGAACAGCAGTTGGTTTGAACATCACTTTTTGTCCTTATGGGCATTCTTTTGTCAGATAGCACTCAAATAATGCTAGCCTATGTCGTCAATAGATCTGTTCCGGAAATGTTGGTAGATCATTGGATTAAACTGTCGCTAGCAACATACTGAAAGCCACTGGTCACATTTTTTTTTTTTGCTTTGAAAATAATAAATTTATACAGGGACAGGTGAATTTTGTATGAGGTTACAATTCAGTCAGGAGAGAGAGAGAGAGAGAGAGGCTTTAAAAAACGGTAATGTGGCCGAACGTAAAATCGAATTAAAATCCAAGCTGGCCACGATATTAAATCCTCGAGGCTTGGAACGGACGAGAGCTTCTTTAGGTAGGCATGGGCATCTCTACTCGCCAACAATTGATCCGATAAAACACAAACAAAGTCAAAAGCCGATGAATTCATCATCCCTGAGCTCAAAGTTAGCGGCTGCATGCAAATGACGAGCAGGCACACACAATCTCCAAACACACACACACACACAGACACTCTCTCTCCACTGTTTAACTTTTTGTACTGCCATTTTTCGGTTAGGTTTCGTGTGGCTGGCTACTCTACTTCTTTTTTTTTTTCAAAGCTCTGTGAATGATAATTCACTACAGTTGGTACTAGAATTTAATATCGCCTACCTCTGTAGCCGAGCATACTAAGAAGGGATCCTCGCGAACTCTAATCTCCGATTTTGAGGATATAACTCATTCCCAATCCTAGAGACTCGGATTTGTCTCAATTTTTCTTTCCGGGAGGTAGTAAAATGAAAAATGTAGTACTTGTTAAATTTCTCGCTATTCAATTATTAATTTATGTGTTAATTTGCCATTTAAATAAACAATCACGGTTGACATGTTCTTATTATTCAAATGCCCCGTCCTTCAAGAACATTGGTGATCAGTAGAATGATCTGCCTTTTTCCCATAGCTTTTCTAAATAGCGACACTGCATTCAGTCCAAACCACTAGCCTAAGTTCTTTAGCCACGATAATCAGGACCCTCTAATCTCATCAATCTTCCTTGAATTATTGATGGCAACAGGTTGTATTTATTGTGGAACGTTAAATGGCCAAATGTATTCTATTTTTCTTCTTTTTATGATATTGAGAAGTTCTAAACCTTGGTTCATACGCCGCAGTACTTCCACATTTGTGAGTTTAGGTGTCAATTCTTCGATACGTCCACATTTCAAACGCCATCAATTTATTTCCTAATAATTCTGTGCGGAGTGCGATACAGTTTAGCCTCGATTAACCGAGATAATGTGGACGGCAGCAACCTGTGGTATGCAAATTGTCGGTTAATACGGATACACAGTAATAGCAAATACGATCAAATTACGAAAGCAGCAGTATCACTGCATTGATATATTAAATACTACAGAACTACAATATTTAAAACAGAAAATAAATCCTTACGCTAGACTGAGGAACATTGAATCATGGTTATGTTTTCAGATCCAGATGATGAATACCTGTTAACCTTCACTACAGTTACAGTTACAGTTACAGGCGAGCGCGTTTTTGCACCACTCGCAATTTGCACGAGGATAGGTTTGTAGACCAGTTTCTCAATAACGTCTTTGACACACAAAGTTAGCTATTTTTGCATTGATGTTGCGGGGACAAGTACAAATCCAGAACAAGAAAAGAACGGCTAGAGCACGATACTGAGTAAAGGACGATGATGAGAGAAGTATGAAATGTACTATCGAGTCGAGTGATTAAGAAATCCGCTAAACACGGCGTCGACGCTTGTATTGTTTCTTGTCGTCGAAATGGCTGGAACGTTTTGCCGGGAGTACGGTACTTTTCAGATCGATATTTAGATCACCTCTGGGATGGAAATTGTGTCGTACGCCTTCTTTAGCTCGCCTGACAAAGGCAGGATTGAGATGCGGGTAGTATCTGCGCGCGCTCGCGCGGTACACCGTCACACTTTCAGTGTATCACACAAATTTTGGCTTGACCCCCCAGCACAAAATGATGTCAATTTTAAAATAAATATGAATGGATGATAGGTAAAAGGGACCTAAGTCACTTATGGACAGTTATGTGAAAAACACAATAAACTGTCATGTCCTCTGATTTTGCACAAAAAAGTAGAGTTTTTTTGAGGATATATTTAGCCCATTAAAATTGGGTACAATCGTGTTGACCTACTGAAAAACATTAAATTTCGATACTTGATTCTATTAGCGATTTATTTATTTATTTATTTATCGTATGGCTTTTAGTGCCGGGAGTGTCCGAGGACATGTTCGGCTCGCCTGAGTCTGTAGCTGCTTTCAGAGGACACCCTAAAGGGTGAGCTAAAAGTTCCGTTCAATTTCAAGTAGTTCCAACTTTGATAGAGTGTTCTGACGAAATCTAAACTAACAATTTTGCTTTACACAAGTTTAGTCTGTGAAAGGATCTTTTACATGCCATAAATCTATGACATGGGACCGCCGGCTTTACTTCCCCTCCGATGGAAGGCATACTGAAGGATTTTTAACGCTCTTAAGCAATCCGACGACTTCGGCCGGGTTTGAACCCGCTATCTTGGACACAGCAGTCCAGCATGCTACAGACTATGCCACCGAAGCGATTTCTTCGCGCTTCACATCCATGTTTTCTAGATCCTTCCTGACCTCTCTGAACCACTTATCAGAGGTTTATTCATACGAAGTTTTGTATTTCCGTAATTTTTGTTCATTATTATAATATTTTTGTTATTTTGTTTTGTCTTAATAATTTTCGGTCTTTTCATATTTAGGTGTCCACCTTTACATTAAATGTACCTCGATTCAAACTTCGTATAATTTAATCTATGCTGAGAGGGGCAGTTGGCCTAGCTGTTCTAGCCCCTTTAACTCCAATAACTAACAAGGAAATATCAATTTTTTCCGTCTTTTTTAATGGTTTGTTTTTGGTTTAGCCGAAAGAAATTACTGTTCCCATGTTTCATTTCTTTCTTGCATTTTTTAAAACTTTATATTCAAGCTTCGTCGACTTAAACCCAGCGTGCAGTCATTGTGGACTTCATAAAACTTCCTTTCTGTGTGTCAGGCGCTGGAAAGTTGCAGTAGGACCAGAAATTCAATGTTACTGTAAAACTAACTCATGGAAGTTTCATAACGTTTGTTTTAATTTGTTTTGTTTCAGTGGGACCAGAAGTTGAAAGAGAAGGAAGGCTCTACGTGCGTCGTCAAACCCATATAGGTATGTGGGTTGAAATTCTATCTGTAACCTTTAATATAGTCCAAGAAGCATAGTGTGTAAATTTACTTTTCCTGACATTTGCTGTGCACATCATTAATTGTTCGTGAATTGTTATGTACAATTATTTACTTGTTATGTTTATCTAATTTACCACCGGGGGGCACACCCCCAATTGCAAATAAACGAATGAATGAAATGAGTTTGTACGATCAATGGCTAGCTGACCCAATGCCTAGTAAAATGAGTGATGAACTACCCCGGAAGGAATCCGTCATTTTGTGTAGAGAAACCCACCCACTCATACTTACTGAAAAGGGAAGACACCCCACTTTGTACCTGTGGAACCGTATTCACCGTGGCCAACATTTTTAAAAGAGAGTGTGCGGATCTTGCTGATCTACGAAGGAACCTTGGTTTGTAGATGCCACTCGATCTTATATTAGTCGATGACGTGGTGGCTGCTGATCTCGTCATCCGCTTTATTAGTGAGAGTGGGTTAGGGCCAGCAATCTAAATTTTCAATTGAATATTTACTAAAATAACTTGTTCTTATTTTTTACTTTTTATTTTAAGTTCTGATCGTTGTTTTTCCGTAATTTAGTTTATTATAATTATTAATTTAATTTTTTGTTTTATTATAGTATTTTGAAATTTTAATTCAATTCCAAATTTGTATACTTTAAAAGAGGGGAGGTGACCTCGTTGATCCACCCCTTAAAACAATAACGTAACTACTACCGTATTTACATCCTTCAACAACAGCAATGCAGTGGATTATAGACTGGCGGTATAATTTACCATTTCACAAACCCCTTTGTAGTACTATTTGCTACAGTTTTTTAATCCTATTAATGACAACTAGCTTCGCCCGGTATTTGAACGGCTTTCCCAGCGTAAGCTTAAAAGGCGCATGGAAGGCAGGTCCCAGGCGCAATGCAGAAAAGCCGAAGTGAACAGCGAAATTCCAAACACAATAGACTACTCTTCTCTAAAGTCCTAACTCGACACGACTCGACAGTTTGATTCTGGCCGAAGCTGGGGTGTTAGGCTCGCTCACTCCGAAGCTAGTTTTATAATTTTCATACGAGTGTCTTGATTACCATTATAGGCGAGTTGCATACGACTGTTTATGTTCGACGATAATTATAACTGTTTTATGTTCGAACATAAATATTCATAAATATCTGTCGAGATTTCTCCAGTTTTAACGACTGAACAGAGCGCATAGGACGCAGAGAATACCTTGTATTTGACCATGGCCTCCTCAAATACCCCACTATGACACTAGCCACGCAGTGAAATTTAAAATGGGAGACCGTGGAAGTCAGCGCAGATGCGATGCTATCCTTACCTAATTGGTCACACAACTGTTTCTTGAGCTCTGATAGGTGGGAGAAACTGTTTCATAATGAAAAATAGTGTTATAATAACCCTCATTATGATACAGTTTCCTGACATATAATATTTACATTTCGACATCGTCGAACATAAATATATGTTTAACGGTTTACTAGCGTAAGCTTAAAAAGCGCACGGACAGCAGGTTTTTCTTCGACTCGGTTCACTGAAATCGTTACCGCTCGGCTTCCTATGGTCATAAATGAATGTTTTTCTACAGAAACCTTCCTCGAGAAATCGTTTACAGAATGGTGAAAACCGCATCAAAATCCATCCAGTGGTTCTCGAGATTACCCGTTACTTCCAAGAATCGGGGATTTTGTTTTATACTATGTAGAGGTTACAAAAATATTCGTTACATTACATGCGCTAATTGTAATGAGAAGAAATGGTAAAATTGACCTTGTTTTTAATGTCGTGTTAGGTTCGCTAGCGCTGCTCGATGCCTGCTCACTAACTTATTCATGTAGGGCACAGGCAGGCAGGCAGGCACAGGCACGATCTGAGATGTGTGCGTGCCGCCGAGTTATGCAGAGATGTGCTCGAATTAAAGAGCGACAACATGCAAGGGATTACGGTTTCAGATTGCTTGTTTTATTCTGCGGTAACGCTGCACTGGACCTTCATTTGCATGTTCGTGTGCGGCAAAAACTAACTCCACACTGTCGTAATATATATGAAATATTAACCGAAATGGATTTTAATTACCGGTCTGTGCTTTACTCTCTTATCTTATCCCATCCCCTTCTGGTTTCAGGGGGCGTGGTGGCGCAGCGGTCAAGCTGTTGGCCTCTCACCATGGCGGACCGGGTTCGATTCCCGGACAATGCATGTGAGATTTTCTAAGTGAAATGCCATGTCCTGTGGTTCGGATTCCATGTAAAAAGGTGGTCCCGTGGCTCATTATCGCGAGATTAACGGTCACGTAAAACTACAATCTTCCTTTTTCTTTTGGTTTATTATCAACATGTGTTTGCACACGTTGAGGTAGACCAATCCTGTAAATTGGCATGAGAGTGCTAGCGAAACACGTCCGCCTCGTTGCGTAGTGGCTGTCCCCGTGGAGGCCCGCGTTCGATTCCAGGCTCTGCCAAGAAATTTACTTCTGGTCGTGAAGCAAAGCTAAAAAGAGATGGTTTCGATTCCCACCTCAGAATCCTGGAAATGGTATTCCGTGGTTTGCTCCACTTCTACTCCAGGTTGACGGGATGGTACCGTCCCTAACTTAAGGCCACGACCGCCTCCTCCCCAATCCTCATCTAAATTACAAATACAGCCAGCACAATAACACAGGTTATCACACAAATTATGCAAACACGCCCAAGTACACGGGGCTACATAACTACGATCTCGCAAAGCTCCTAAATGAACAACAACAAACATTTCCCTATCTTTAATTTTCCATTCATTTTTTTTATTATTATTTCCCTGGTGTGTTAGTAAATTATTTGTGCGTCTGTAGTTTGTTTTAGATCTGGTTTTTCATTTAATTTCCTTCACTTCCAGCTAAACCAATAGGATCCGATAGCCTTTAGACCCCTTAAAACGGTCACGTAAATATACAATCTTCCTTCCTTAAAACAATCAACATGTTGTCTTCCAAAGAGTGTATCTATCACTCGTTATTGATCAGCTAACTGCAGAAGTGTGTACTTAAGCCCTGCATTGTCCACAAGTAAGCTCCGCATCCAAACGTGCCTGGTTTAACCGCACTCGCATGCAAATGTCGAAAAGTAATTTGGTGTCCTTTTTCTCTGCGGAGGCGAATGTAAACTGAAGATAAGTTATCTTGGTACACAGTGTGGTGTAATGTTTAGTTTACCTGGCCGCCATAGGTGAGTGTTTGTGTGTGTGCTTTGTTATAGCCATAAAGCGATACGCTCAAATTTATTATTGGGTATAAAGTTAGGAGCTCTTTGAGATCTGTGATTTTTTCCCCCCCTCTTGTTTATAACTGCTGTAATAGAATTGAATGTTGTTCCACAGCACGCATGTGTATTATCATCATGGTATTGTGAACTCCAGGATACACGTTAGAGCCGAATGTAAGGCCCGGGTAGTTATGTGTTTATATATTTCTTATTTGACCTAATATTTTCCATTTATTTACATATTTCTGCAGTTTTTATAAATAAATACATATTCTGGTGAATTTATTCGTAAGTACATATTTCCTATATTTTGCGGTATGTTGTACTCCTTAAATCAGTGGAAACTGCTGATTTTTGAAAATGTGTTGGACGTAATATGATATGCTTAACCTAATTATTATAGCTGGGCTAAACTGAGATATTAGACTCAGTCTAATAATAATTATTCAGTCGCTCAGCACTATTACGAACACATTACACTATATAATACAATCGAATACCACTCCAAAGATGTGTACACGCTGAAAACAGACTATCCATTTTGACCGCGCGAAATCGTAACCAATAAGCCCGTAGTGTTGGTTTAAATTCAACCATTAGCGAGACTTGAGGATCTCAGTCAACGTCCTCAGAGCGCCATCAAACAGAACAAATCTGCCCCTTCCCCCTCAAGGGCTCCCATACATTTCTAAACCTATAAACACGTGCTTTGAGGACGCAAGGCTTCCTTCCTCAGCTTTCTACTCCGGGCGGTGATGGTCACACTTCACCCATCTAGAGGTGAAATGTAGAACTAGTTACAAGCACTGACTGTGACAGTGAGACAGAGCTTATCAAGAGGGCGCGCAAGGCAACCCCAGTGACTATTTTGCAAAACAATCCATTTATATTGTTTGAAACATTTACAGCTGAGAGCTAACTGTGAGATGATCCTCACGTCCTACATGGAGGAATCGCCACTGCCTTAGATGACTGCTGCCTACATTTTCGATCCTTGGCAATTCCAGTAATTTGCTTCTCTCTTTCCTGAATGCACCCTTGTCTCTATATTGTACTGTAGTAGTATTTCAAGACAGCAATTCCCCGGTCAATAAGTATAGCGGGGACGGGGGTCAACAGAAACCACCAATGGTCCTTAACAGGAAATTTACTCAAAATTACAGTGGTCTGCGAAACTTGTGGGTATTGACCGAGTGCTGTGAAAGCTTTTGAAGTGACCTTCTCTTTTTGCTCTTCTGTGTTAAAATTCGGATTTGATCAGATGACGAGTTTTTGAGATAATTCTTAAATTTGACGCATGGTTGAAACAAGCTTAAAAATTGGCACTTTTTGTGTTCCAACTGCGATAAAAAATATTAAAATATACAATATAAATTCCAAACCTACAAGAACTAACGTACAATAGAGCGACGAAAATGATGTTATTGGATTTTATGTAGGCCTATTGGTTACTTCACAAACAACCTTCAAACTCGAGTGCACATATTATTTTGGTTGACAGTAGATGGATATTTAACGTTGCAGTTGGCAACTACACTAACAGGGCTGTGTAAACTCGTGAATTGCACGGCAGAGCAGCGAAGAACTGTGCACATTGGCGAGGTCACGGTGTCTCTCGAGGTGTCCTTCGCCCAGGTTATTCTCCTCTCCTGTTCGTCCCACTGCCTTACAGCAACATAGTTCGTCCTTGGCGTGCTGCTCCATTCTTTCTGTGCGGAAATGTTGGCCCCACATACAACGGTTATTTTTCTGTACGTTCTGGTATTGCAGTAGCGACAGATCCTGGATTCAAATTATGTGTTTTAGCACTTTAATTTTTTAGATTCTGAATAAGAAAAATAATGCGAAATTGACTGAACATGCGAATTTATGATAATTTAGTTTTCTGCCATTTCTTAACTTTGCCCAAAAGTGAAATTTCGAAATTTTTAACTTAGAGAGCGATGGTTGTTAAATTCATGTCATATGCATTATTAATAGATCAAACCAAACCCCGTGGCACTACAGCCCATGAAGGGCCTAGGCCAGCCAAGCGACCGCTGCCCAGGCATTTGGCCTGGAGATTATGGGGTGGCGCGTGGTTAGCGCGTTGGGTCTCCTCGGCCGTTAATCTTGGTCTCCGTGACCGATATTTCACTGCTATAACTTTCGTTGGCTGTATGCTACGCCTATAATAAATGTCTTTCTTTTCTTACATCGTCGTTAAGTCCTTTCATTAAAATTTTAATTTTTGGGGTGTCATGCTTTGTCAGTATGGTTTTTATTTTCACGCGCACATATTATGAAATTGTCTTCAGTTTTAATGTGGCCATGCTACTTACCGTCTGTAGTCTTCTTCTTTTTTGTTTCAAAATTAGCTGAGAAACGTTTTACGTAGGATTTTTATGGCCTAAACCTTCTTAAATGTAACAAATAATACATTGATGACTTTTAAAGTAAAACGACTTATACCCTAGCCTAGTAATCAGGATAAAATGAAAGAAAATTGTTAACTATAGGAATTGTTTTACCACGCATTAATGCATGCGTCTCTTGGCCGGAAAGTGAGGCTCTTGTCCGGGATGAGTCTCGTACTGTTACCAGCAGTTAGCTCTATCCTAATCCCCCCGTATACTACTGTAGCGTAAAACATTTGCCTTGCTGAGCAAGTCTGTGTCTGATTGTGAGAAGTTAGAAAGTGTTGTT
The DNA here is from genome assembly GCA_946902985.2 of Meconema thalassinum. Taxonomy (NCBI): domain Eukaryota; kingdom Metazoa; phylum Arthropoda; class Insecta; order Orthoptera; family Tettigoniidae; genus Meconema; species Meconema thalassinum. The sequence goes on along the minus strand of OX336401.1, from coordinate 76,774,302 downwards.
ATTTTTTTGAAGATTTGTTGATTTAAAATTCAAAAGGTGGTGTTTTGTGTTTTTATTATTTTTTCGGGGGATGACATGTTAAAATTTGGAAAGCGATAAGGTTTGTACAATAAGTGCATTTAAAAATATAAACAATTAATAAAACAAAGTAAAAAACAAAACAGCAGGGTAAAACGTTAAACATGGCTATGGAAGAATGAGATAATACTTATATGGAAGTCACATTTTTATTTTACATTCACCATCTCGAAACACATTTCAGTGAATACCTTTTTCAGTTTTATCCAAATACTGCGGTGAAATCACTGGAAGTAGATCATGGTTAAAGTCTCAGCATTTGCAGCTGTCAATTTTCGCCTCCTATCACTTACTATGAGACTGTATTTCGAAAATGACCTTTCAGAATCCACATTTGAACAAGGATACCACACACACTTTAATGCAGCTGTTGCATAGTCTCGGTGAGCAGGCCTTAATCCCATGAGGATCTCTGGAACATTCACATTATCTTCATGACGCAGTTGGTTCTTGATTGCAGTCCGGTAAATGCTGTGAGCCTCTAAAAACTGTTGAGACCCCATCTTCGTAACAAATGGGGCATTCTTCTTAAACTGGAGCAGTTCTGTGGGAGATACGTTCTTAGATGCATACCGAGGATCAAACAATGACCCGATGGCTTCTACAGTCTTCCTGGCTGGATCCGTGGTCCTTCAAGTCCTGACTTTCACTAGAGCTGACTGGGCAACACACGTAAGCTTGGACTTAACCTTTATCTGCATCTTTTGAGGAAGCTGTTCCAAGTTCTGGAGGATCGTATGATTGAACATTCCACCATCGCCTAATAGCTTGAGCTTTACCTCAAGGTCATCTAGCTTCCCAGCCAGTAGGTGAATTGTTGGGTACTTAGATCCCTCCAAGAAATTAAGCAAGTCCATAAGAGAGGCACCAACAACAGAAACATACAATGCTTGTAATTGTATAAATTGTATTGTTGAAGTCGATGCTTGTTGGAAAAATTTGACCCCAGAATTTGAATCTTCCAATGTTTTGAAAAAATCTACCAGATCTTCCACATGCGTGGCCATATACATTGCAGCCTTAAACCATGAATTCCATCTTGTACATACAGGCAACGGGAAAGCGAGAATTTCATTCTCTTTTTCTGTGTTTTCATATTTCTCCCTTAGAAATGCAACGTAATTGCTTTTTCTTTTTCGCGTATTTAAAAAGGCATTCTTTGTCTTTACTATAGACATGTTCAATTCGTCCAGCTCGTTTTCAAATACGCAGCCGATAAGATTGACTTTATGAGCCCAGCATTGGACATGACTTAATTCTTCAATCAATAATCAATCCTTGAAGAGTAGTTACACATTTTGTCATGTAGCGTGCTGAGTCCGTAACTACTGCCACTACACGCTCCCGTTCAATTTCATAGGAATTCGTGTCTAATATCGCATTGGAGCAATTTACGCTATTGGCAGAATCTAGAACAACAGAGGCAGCCAGATGGGTGTTCATTTCAGTTGATGGTACTGATGGACGAAAAAGAATGTTGAAAACACACCTACCATTCTTGTCAGTTGTTTCGTCACATAGCAGAAACACGTCTTTGTTTTTTATATCTTACCTAATTTCTTCCCTCCTTCTTTCGCCAATCATGGGGATGTATTTCTGACGAATCTGATTTGCTGATAGTAAATCTCCACTTCCGCGAACATACTTATTAAACCAAGTACGGATAGCAGGATTGTCTAGTTTCTTTACTGGTATATTGGCTTTCACAAACGCAGTAGTAGTGTCCAAAATAAACTCTTCTTTCATATCCTTCACACGACTAGCATTTGATAATGTTTCTTTCAAGGTGGCCACTCTAGGAACACTAACTTCAAGACGCGAATTTTCTCGGCGTTTTGAATGCTTCTCCGATTTGCAATGTTTGTCTAATGCATCTTTCCTGCGATAATCTAACCGACAATCACAATATTTGCACATAAGAATGCCACAAGAAATTATAAATCCTTCATTCTTATATTGGAGTAGTGGAGTACTAGGAGTTCTGCCCCACTTCAAAACCCCCCTTGCTCTACTACTAAGCCTCAGCCATGTTAAATATCTCTTGAACGCATGGTCCGATTTTGACAAATGAGGTATTGTTGGACTCGGGCTGACGTCCTCTTTGCTATGGACCACTCATTATATTTTTCAAAATTTTTTTGAAAATTTTTGTTTTCGAAAATAGGCGATAGTTTGAAAACCAAACAGGATAGAACGTTGTGCCATGGCTCAAACGAACAGTCTTTATGACCTTTATTTTTTGTAATAAAAAATTTTTATTTTGTATATTTTTTTGAAAACACTCGAATTTTGAAAATCCTATATTTTGGAAACTAGGAACTCTACAAAAAAAATTGTTTAACGTAAATCAATGGTCCCTACCCCCTCTACCCCCAAAATAAATTTCAAGTCTCTAGAATGAAAACCTGCAGTAGTGTGGTAAGGACAGAGCTGCTTATAAAAGCAAGTGGTGAGCCCCTGCGACCTTGGAATGGAAGGAGCCATGCTAGGAGGGCGTGCTTGGATTCGTTTTTTTCGTCTCGTCGTGCTCTTTACGGGAATGTCGGTGTCGAAAAGGTGAAAATCTGGAAACACAGTCTTTTTGGGGTAAAAACGTGATTTTAGACTTTTTGCTATATCTCGCGAACCAATCATGCTAGAGGCATGTTCGACAGGTCCAAGGACTCGGGGTGACGTCCTCTCTGCTATGGACCGCTCGTTATAATTTTTAATAAAATTGGAAACTCGATTTTGGGGTAAACACGTGTTTTTGTGATTTTGCCGATATCTCGTGAACCAATAACGTTAGAGGCATGTACGATGGGTCCAAGGATTCGGGCAGACGTCCTCTTTGCTATGGACCACTCGTTGTAATTTAAAAAAATGGGAAATGCGATTTTGGGGTAAACACGTGTTTTTTGTGATTTTTGCCGATATGTCACGAACCAATAACGCTAGAGACGTGTACGAGGTGTCCTAGGACTCGGGCTAACGCCCCCTTTCAAATGTGGTAGATATTTTTTTTCAAAAAAGATAATTCACAAAGGGCCTAACGCCATACATGTTGAAAAAACGTTTTCTTTTTCTTTACCTGTTTATAATGTTTATAAAGCGTGGTGGTTGAGAGAGAGAGACCATACGGCTGGGTGTGTGTGTTTCAACGAACCTGTCGCTAACCACAAGGACCATGCTTAATAGATCAATTGATATTTCGACGGGTCGGTGTATGACAGAGCGAGCGTGCGTTTTTCTGATATTTTACCTTTAACGTGTAAACGGTGATGAGAACTTGATTCTATGTTGGTCGAAGCGAGTAGAGAAAACAAACGAGCAGGAGGTGAAGGTCATTTGAGCTTATTGGAAGGCTCCGATCTGACTTGACAACAGGTGCAATGGAAAAAATGACCAAGACGCTTGAAGGTGAAATAATCTGACCATTGTGGTGGCAGGGAAGTGCGAAAGGCGTGCACACATGTGAAACCACAGGCACGCTAAACCAGTGACATTCTGTCTTGCTTCGTACGTGACAAAATGCAAGTCCATGTGACATTTGATCTACCGCAGGTGTTCACTTTGGACGTTATCTGTCCACGTGCATGATAACTGTTAACAAGTCACATCCTGTTTTGCTTCGTACGTGACAAAATGCAAGTTCATGTGAAATTTGATTCGCCACAGGTGTTCACTTTGGGCGTTAGCTGTCCACGTGACCGATAACAGAATGGTCAAAGCGTGGGAAAAAATGATTATACATGCAACGTAGTATATATAAAGACATGTCGTTATCATTTCCACTCTCACTTGGGTGGACTACCTTTGAACACACTGCGTTGCATGAAACCCCTGGTCTTGTTTAACAGTTTTGGTGTTGGTGGAAAATACTTAACCGTGTTGTGGGGTAGGTATTTATTTATATACTTATTCATTTATACATTTATTGATTAATATATATGTATATTTACAAGCAATTATTTATTGATTAAGTAATTAATGATTTTATTTATTTGTTTGCAGATAACCGGCATACCTTACATGTCTGAGGGAGAAGAAACCATTGCACTTTTGAGCCCACTAGAAGGGAAGAGTAACAAGTCACTGCAAGTAAAGGTGAGATGATTTTTTTAAACTAACTTGTTTCATTTTTTTTGTTTTATGTTTTATTTTATGAAATGTATGTATTAACCTGAATTTAGGTATTTATAGCGGTTTATTTTATTTATTTTTAGAAACTTGGAAAGAATAGCCTTACCGCCGTAGCAGTCGCTGAAAAAAAACAGAAACGCACTAAAGCGAAACCACTGCCAAAGAGTGAACTGTTTAAAACTCAGGTAAGTCCAACTTAAAAATGCTATTCCATTTTACCACTACTGAAAACTCGTAGACAAAAAAAAATTCATTACCTGTACATGACTGGGACAATGATTGCTTTCTTGATGAATGGCTATGTTGTTGTTGTTGACTGGGAAAAGTACAAGGCCATGTTGGATTTTCTAAAAATAAAAATAATAAATTTAATTTATGGGTGGTTCCCTATGGACTCAACGAATATCCACAGGTTTGAACATGATAATGTGAACAAAATGACATGACATTCATTTTTGTTTATATATTGGTTAAAGGGAGGGTGGGGGAATGTAAATGACTGTAGCTTTATAAAAAAGAAAATAAGTACATGGGTTACTGTTAGTGCCAACATACAGTTTATTTTTAATGGTGTTTTGATATATTAATGCCAATTAACGTTAACGTTTTATTTACAAGTATTGATTGATTGATTGATTGAGTGATGGGTTATTTTGTTTGCTTTTAGGTGTCGTCATGTGCCATTAACGTAATGAACAGACAGTGAACAAGCATGCATTATGCTTTAAAGTACTCTGTGCAATGTTAATAACTTACAATAAGAAAACGTTTTATTATAACACATGGCGTTAGTACCAAATACAACAAGTGAGCAAGTTGGTTTACCACGTGGGTTAAATTTAAAATCAGAACATGATCGATGGTTAACATTTGAATCCTGGCCTGTAGGCTTTTTGTCGACGCATGAACTTGCAAAAGCAGGTTTTTTTTACTTGAACCGAGAAGATGTGGTGCGCTGTGTGTTTTGTCGTATTGAACTTTCACACTGGGAAGAAGGGGATGATCCCTTTAGAGACCATTTGCGATGGTCTCCTCACTGTCCTTACATGCTTGGAAAGCAAGTGGGTAACCTACCCGTGCATTCATTTTACCGAACCACAAGGCCTTTGGCCGCTACTTACGTTGCTGAATCACAAATAAATAAATAATAATAATGATGTATTACCAGCCAACGGTAGTGTCGATATATGTGGTCCATATGCCATAGACAGTGTTGAATTGGCGTGTGCTTTTGAAAAATTGGGAGTTTGCAAGACTAAAGCACTAGCACACCCAGAGTACAGCTCTGTTGAAAAACGTTTCGAATCTTATAAAAATGTTTGGCCATTAATATTAAAACACCTTACCAAACAGCTAAGTGAAACTGGATTTTTTTATACTGATGAAGGGGATAAAACAATATATTTTTATTGTGGATTTGCTTTAAAGGATTGGCAAATGACTGATGACCCTTTTGTGCAACACGCTCGTTGGTTACCAAACTGTAAATACATGGTGTTGCTTAAAGGTCAGGAATTTGTGAACACTATTCGTAAAGAAAAAGTGATTGCAGCACAAGACATAAAAGTGCCTTTAGAGTTAGAGCACGCGGAGCAAATACATAAGGCTGAAAGAAAAGACTTGTCTCACGAACAGATACAAAAGTGTGACCAACAATTATGTAAAATTTGTTATCAAGATGAACTAGGTGTTGTATTTTTACCCTGTGGACACATGATAGCCTGTGTCAAGTGTGCATTAGAACTTAACACTTGTGCTATATGCAGAAAAGTAGTATCTGCTACAGTTAGGGCATTTCTTGCATAACTAGTATAATTTATTCGCCATGCATAGTGCAAAATCCCTAATTGCACAATATTATTAAAGCTGTTTTAGAGTGTAATAGATATGCTTTTGTTTTGTTTATAGACTACTACAATGAATGTTTTGAATGCTGTGGGACAATCATGTGGCTTAGAGACAAAGAAGCTCAGCGAATTGCCAACGCATATTCCATTCCGCATTATCAAGATTCGGAAATTGAAAACAGCATATGGTGATCGTGTACTTTGTGTATGTGAAAACTTTGAGACATTTCTGCCTATACGGTTTAATGATATGTCGGAGAGTGTTTTTGATGAAGTCAATAATGCTGTACAACCTGTACACATAATTTATGAAGGTTTTAAAAACAATAGGTGCATGGTTCGTTTTAATTAAATAAATAAATAATGTGAAATAATAATGGAAAATATAAGTAATGACAATATACTGAAAAAGAAAGAAAATATGTGTATAGAATAATAATGTTTTAGTGTTTAGTGTTGTCTTTAAAAATATTATGATGAAACCAAAAAAAAATGTATATAAAGTTTGTAAATAAATGCAAAATGATGTTACAATGCTGTTTTATTTTATACAAAGTTAGTATATTTAACATTGCAGAGTATACATGATTATGACAATAAATGCACACTGAATACAAGCCTTTCTCACTTTACAATAGTCTGTTATAGTTTTAAACACAAGGCTTGTTGTAGATCATTTTCTAGCAATGTCCATTCAATGTTGTTTTCGAAAAGTGGGGAAGCCACAATGGTTGTATTGACATAAAAACCTTATGGTTATTACTATTTAGTCACTTTCACCCCCTTGCATATCAAGAGCAGATGACCTAGTTGTTCCACTCTTTAAAACGACAACAACAACACTACCTCTTGCATAGTTTGTGATGTTGATGGCTCTTGCGACGTGGAAGATGGATTAAAAATAACTTTGAGAACAGGGGTTAAACGTTGATCATTAAACAATGCACTATTTTGAGTAGCAATATGGTTTTCTTGATTTTTTGTCGACGGCAACTGTGTTTCATGCGGTACACTACATTGATGATCACTGACACTTAAAACCTCACTATTTTTACTTTTTAGGTCACTACGACAATGTTTGGAACGTTGCTTTGAACAACGCCAAATAACAGTTCCATTTTTATTGGTTCGTTTCACAATATATGAATATCCTTTATAGTATGCGTAAGGCTTACCATACCTAGTCACTGATACTTCCATATCAACTGTCGAGTATAGACTAAGCTCTAGTAAAGTCAACTTGGTAATAAGAATACTAGTTTAATGTGAGAGCAAATATGGATCCAAAGAGTTCAGGTAAAAGTGAAAGCAAATAAGCAAATATTAGAAACAAGTGTTGGGGTGAAAGTGGTCGCAAAGTGGTAGACCCATTACACAATAATTTCAGCACGACGAAGCTCTTGTTCAATTTCTTTGATTTCCCAATCGTGACCAGTATGGCCAGATTGACGTGAGGCATGCAACAACTGTAGCCGCTGGACGAGCTTATTGGGATTGTGCCAGTATACAAATTTAACAAATGGATTTTTAGGTGTAAACAAAGCATTACCATTATCATGATCATTATCATCATCATCATTATCATCATCATGATCACCATTATCATCATGACCATCATCACTGTTACTATATAGTCCTTTTTGATCCTCTTGCAATACCACTTTATTTATAGTCTGAGTTGATTTTGATAGTGTTGAAGGTTTCTTGGACGTTGACAACTGTCCTAACATAACGTTTTGAGGACATGATAAGTCATTTTGAACAAACACTGCACTATCTTTAGCCGCAATATCGTTTTCTTGAACTTGCTTTTTAGCATTTTGATAATTGTTTGTAAACAGTAAGCGTGGTTCGTTTCGAGCACTACATTGATGAACACTCACACTTAAAACCTTTCCATTTTTACTTTTCAGATTGCCTCGACATTTTGTTGACCTCTCTTTTGAGCATTGCCAGAATATTATTCCATTCACATTCTGGCGATTATAGTTATAGGAGTAGCCTTGATAGAGTGCACGTAGCCTACCTTTGTTGGTTGTAATAAGTTCCATTGTAGTAACTGACCTGTCAGTACGATGTTCACACTACAAAGGTTACAACTGTTTTGCTGATGGAGTGACCTACTATAAGCTTATATATTGGCTTATGTGTTGGCTTTTTGTGTTGGCTTTTCGTGTTGGCTTTTCGTGTTGGCTTTTTGTGTTGGCTTTTTGTGTTGGCTTTTCATGTTGGCTTTTCATGTTGGCTTATGTGTTGGCTTTTTGTGTTGGCTTTTTGTGTTGGCTTATGTGTTGGCTTTTTGTGTTGGCTTATGTGTTGGCTTTTTGTGTTGGCTTTTTGTGTTGGCTTTTCATGTTGGCTTTTCGTGTTGGCTTTTCGTGTTGGCTTTTCGTGTTGGCTTTTCGTGTTGGCTTTTGTGTTGGCTTTTCGTGTTGGCTTTTTGTGTTGGCTTTTCGTGTTGGCATTTCGTGTTGGCTTTTCGTGTTGGCTTTTTTTGTATTGGCCTTTCGTGTTGGCTTTTTGTATTGGCTTTTTGTATTGGCTTTTCGTGTTGGCTTTTTGTGTTGGCTTTAGTATTGGCTTTTGTATTGGCTTATTTGACAAGTTATTTGTGTCAATGTATTTAGTGGATTTTTTCTTGGTGTTGGAAAGTAGTTGAAAGAGAGGGAATATTTAAAGACTTAACCTCAGCTCACTAACCTAACCTAACCTAACCTAACCTTTCAACTCTCAGATGTTAATTAAATTCTGTGCATAGTCGAGTTGGAGCCCAAGACCTCAGGGGTAAAAAAACAATTATTTTTGACGACTTATTTTGGTAACTTATTTTAATGGCTAACCTAACTTTACCTAACCTAACCTAACCTAACCTAACCTCAGCTCACTTTGGATATTACTAGTAAGTGTTCATATCCTCTGCTAGGTAGCATGCTAGTAGTACAGGTAGTGCTCATATTTACCGCTAGATAGCGGAAACATATTTTGCATGTTGCATGTGACACTTGTGAAGTTTAACCACATGCAAGACGTGCTTGTATAAGTTCTCTATTTAAACTCAATATACAATTAACCACTAAATGTTCAGAACTAACATGTATAGCCATGTTTAGGGTATATAGGAGACCCTTAGCAAGAAAGGCTGTCTAACCCACGAGTGTACAGCCTTGTCATACGCAGTAAGCCCCTGTTGGCTTTCTCAAATTGTTGTTGTTGTTGTTTTCTGCCAACAGGGGCTTACTGCGTATGACAAGGCTGTACACTCGTGGGTTAGACAGCCTTTCTTGCTAAGGGTCTCCTATATACCCTAAACATGGCTATACATGTTAGTTCTGAACATTTAGTGGTTAATTGTATATTGAGTTTAAATAGAGAACTTATACAAGCACGTCTTGCATGTGGTTAAACTTCACAAGTGTCACATGCAACATGCAAAATATGTTTCCGCTATCTAGCGGTAAATATGAGCACTACCTGTACTACTAGCATGCTACCTAGCAAAGGATATGAACACTTACTAGTAATATCCAAAGTGAGCTGAGGTTAGGTTAGGTTAGGTTAGGTTAGGTAAAGTTAGGTTAGCCATTAAAATAAGTTACCAAAATAAGTCGTCAAAAATAATTGTTTTTTTACCCCTGAGGTCTTGGGCTCCAACTCGACTATGCACAGAATTTAATTAACATCTGAGAGTTGAAAGGTTAGGTTAGGTTAGGTTAGGTTAGTGAGCTGAGGTTAAGTCTTTAAATATTCCCTCTCTTTCAACTACTTTCCAACACCAAGAAAAAATCCACTAAATACATTGACACAAATAACTTGTCAAATAAGCCAATACAAAAGCCAATACTAAAGCCAACACAAAAAGCCAACACGAAAAGCCAATACAAAAAGCCAACACGAAAGGCCAATACAAAAAAAGCCAACACGAAAAGCCAACACGAAATGCCAACACGAAAAGCCAACACAAAAAGCCAACACGAAAAGCCAACACAAAAGCCAACACGAAAAGCCAACACGAAAAGCCAACACGAAAAGCCAACACGAAAAGCCAACATGAAAAGCCAACACAAAAAGCCAACACAAAAAGCCAACACATAAGCCAACACAAAAAGCCAACACATAAGCCAACACAAAAAGCCAACACAAAAAGCCAACACATAAGCCAACACGAAAAGCCAACATGAAAAGCCAACATGAAAAGCCAACACAAAAAGCCAACACGAAAAGCCAACACGAAAAGCCAACACAAAAAGCCAACACATAAGCCAATATATAAGCTTATAGTAGGTCACTCCATCAACAAAACAGTTGTAACCTTTGTAGTGTGAACATCGTACTGACAGGTCAGTTACTACAATGGAACTTATTACAACCAACAAAGGTAGGCTACGTGCACTCTATCAAGGCTACTCCTATAACTATAATCGCCAGAATGTGAATGGAATAATATTCTGGCGATGCTCAAAAGAGAGGTCAACAAAATGTCGAGGCAATCTGAAAAGTAAAAATGGAAAGGTTTTAAGTGTGAGTGTTCATCAATGTAGTGCTCGAAACGAACCACGCTTACTGTTTACAAACAATTATCAAAATGCTAAAAAGCAAGTTCAAGAAAACGATATTGCGGCTAAAGATAGTGCAGTGTTTGTTCAAAATGACTTATCATGTCCTCAAAACGTTATGTTAGGACAGTTGTCAACGTCCAAGAAACCTTCAACACTATCAAAATCAACTCAGACTATAAATAAAGTGGTATTGCAAGAGGATCAAAAAGGACTATATAGTAACAGTGATGATGGTCATGATGATAATGGTGATCATGATGATGATAATGATGATGATGATAATGATCATGATAATGGTAATGCTTTGTTTACACCTAAAAATCCATTTGTTAAATTTGTATACTGGCACAATCCCAATAAGCTCGTCCAGCGGCTACAGTTGTTGCATGCCTCACGTCAATCTGGCCATACTGGTCACGATTGGGAAATCAAAGAAATTGAACAAGAGCTTCGTCGTGCTGAAATTATTGTGTAATGGGTCTACCACTTTGCGACCACTTTCACCCCAACACTTGTTTCTAATATTTGCTTATTTGCTTTCACTTTTACCTGAACTCTTTGGATCCATATTTGCTCTCACATTAAACTAGTATTCTTATTACCAAGTTGACTTTACTAGAGCTTAGTCTATACTCGACAGTTGATATGGAAGTATCAGTGACTAGGTATGGTAAGCCTTACGCATACTATAAAGGATATTCATATATTGTGAAACGAACCAATAAAAATGGAACTGTTATTTGGCGTTGTTCAAAGCAACGTTCCAAACATTGTCGTAGTGACCTAAAAAGTAAAAATAGTGAGGTTTTAAGTGTCAGTGATCATCAATGTAGTGTACCGCATGAAACACAGTTGCCGTCGACAAAAAATCAAGAAAACCATATTGCTACTCAAAATAGTGCATTGTTTAATGATCAACGTTTAACCCCTGTTCTCAAAGTTATTTTTAATCCATCTTCCACGTCGCAAGAGCCATCAACATCACAAACTATGCAAGAGGTAGTGTTGTTGTTGTCGTTTTAAAGAGTGGAACAACTAGGTCATCTGCTCTTGATATGCAAGGGGGTGAAAGTGACTAAATAGTAATAACCATAAGGTTTTTATGTCAATACAACCATTGTGGCTTCCCCACTTTTCGAAAACAACATTGAATGGACATTGCTAGAAAATGATCTACAACAAGCCTTGTGTTTAAAACTATAACAGACTATTGTAAAGTGAGAAAGGCTTGTATTCAGTGTGCATTTATTGTCATAATCATGTATACTCTGCAATGTTAAATATACTAACTTTGTATAAAATAAAACAGCATTGTAACATCATTTTGCATTTATTTACAAACTTTATATACATTTTTTTTTGGTTTCATCATAATATTTTTAAAGACAACACTAAACACTAAAACATTATTATTCTATACACATATTTTCTTTCTTTTTCAGTATATTGTCATTACTTATATTTTCCATTATTATTTCACATTATTTATTTATTTAATTAAAACGAACCATGCACCTATTGTTTTTAAAACCTTCATAAATTATGTGTACAGGTTGTACAGCATTATTGACTTCATCAAAAACACTCTCCGACATATCATTAAACCGTATAGGCAGAAATGTCTCAAAGTTTTCACATACACAAAGTACACGATCACCATATGCTGTTTTCAATTTCCGAATCTTGATAATGCGGAATGGAATATGCGTTGGCAATTCGCTGAGCTTCTTTGTCTCTAAGCCACATGATTGTCCCACAGCATTCAAAACATTCATTGTAGTAGTCTATAAACAAAACAAAAGCATATCTATTACACTCTAAAACAGCTTTAATAATATTGTGCAATTAGGGATTTTGCACTATGCATGGCGAATAAATTATACTAGTTATGCAAGAAATGCCCTAACTGTAGCAGATACTACTTTTCTGCATATAGCACAAGTGTTAAGTTCTAATGCACACTTGACACAGGCTATCATGTGTCCACAGGGTAAAAATACAACACCTAGTTCATCTTGATAACAAATTTTACATAATTGTTGGTCACACTTTTGTATCTGTTCGTGAGACAAGTCTTTTCTTTCAGCCTTATGTATTTGCTCCGCGTGCTCTAACTCTAAAGGCACTTTTATGTCTTGTGCTGCAATCACTTTTTCTTTACGAATAGTGTTCACAAATTCCTGACCTTTAAGCAACACCATGTATTTACAGTTTGGTAACCAACGAGCGTGTTGCACAAAAGGGTCATCAGTCATTTGCCAATCCTTTAAAGCAAATCCACAATAAAAATATATTGTTTTATCCCCTTCATCAGTATAAAAAAATCCAGTTTCACTTAGCTGTTTGGTAAGGTGTTTTAATATTAATGGCCAAACATTTTTATAAGATTCGAAACGTTTTTCAACAGAGCTGTACTCTGGGTGTGCTAGTGCTTTAGTCTTGCAAACTCCCAATTTTTCAAAAGCACACGCCAATTCAACACTGTCTATGGCATATGGACCACATATATCGACACTACCGTTGGCTGGTAATACATCATTATTATTATTTATTTATTTGTGATTCAGCAACGTAAGTAGCGGCCAAAGGCCTTGTGGTTCGGTAAAATGAATGCACGGGTAGGTTACCCACTTGCTTTCCAAGCATGTAAGGACAGTGAGGAGACCATCGCAAATGGTCTCTAAAGGGATCATCCCCTTCTTCCCAGTGTGAAAGTTCAATACGACAAAACACACAGCGCACCACATCTTCTCGGTTCAAGTAAAAAAAACCTGCTTTTGCAAGTTCATGCGTCGACAAAAAGCCTACAGGCCAGGATTCAAATGTTAACCATCGATCATGTTCTGATTTTAAATTTAACCCACGTGGTAAACCAACTTGCTCACTTGTTGTATTTGGTACTAACGCCATGTGTTATAATAAAACGTTTTCTTATTGTAAGTTATTAACATTGCACAGAGTACTTTAAAGCATAATGCATGCTTGTTCACTGTCTGTTCATTACGTTAATGGCACATGACGACACCTAAAAGCAAACAAAATAACCCATCACTCAATCAATCAATCAATCAATACTTGTAAATAAAACGTTAACGTTAATTGGCATTAATATATCAAAACACCATTAAAAATAAACTGTATGTTGGCACTAACAGTAACCCATGTACTTATTTTCTTTTTTATAAAGCTACAGTCATTTACATTCCCCCACCCTCCCTTTAACCAATATATAAACAAAAATGAATGTCATGTCATTTTGTTCACATTATCATGTTCAAACCTGTGGATATTCGTTGAGTCCATAGGGAACCACCCATAAATTAAATTTATTATTTTTATTTTTAGAAAATCCAACATGGCCTTGTACTTTTCCCAGTCAACAACAACAACATAGCCATTCATCAAGAAAGCAATCATTGTCCCAGTCATGTACAGGTAATGAATTTTTTTTTGTCTACGAGTTTTCAGTAGTGGTAAAATGGAATAGCATTTTTAAGTTGGACTTACCTGAGTTTTAAACAGTTCACTCTTTGGCAGTGGTTTCGCTTTAGTGCGTTTCTGTTTTTTTTCAGCGACTGCTACGGCGGTAAGGCTATTCTTTCCAAGTTTCTAAAAATAAATAAAATAAACCGCTATAAATACCTAAATTCAGGTTAATACATACATTTCATAAAATAAAACATAAAACAAAAAAAATGAAACAAGTTAGTTTAAAAAAATCATCTCACCTTTACTTGCAGTGACTTGTTACTCTTCCCTTCTAGTGGGCTCAAAAGTGCAATGGTTTCTTCTCCCTCAGACATGTAAGGTATGCCGGTTATCTGCAAACAAATAAATAAAATCATTAATTACTTAATCAATAAATAATTGCTTGTAAATATACATATATATTAATCAATAAATGTATAAATGAATAAGTATATAAATAAATACCTACCCCACAACACGGTTAAGTATTTTCCACCAACACCAAAACTGTTAAACAAGACCAGGGGTTTCATGCAACGCAGTGTGTTCAAAGGTAGTCCACCCAAGTGAGAGTGGAAATGATAACGACATGTCTTTATATATACTACGTTGCATGTATAATCATTTTTTCCCACGCTTTGACCATTCTGTTATCGGTCACGTGGACAGCTAACGCCCAAAGTGAACACCTGTGGCGAATCAAATTTCACATGAACTTGCATTTTGTCACGTACGAAGCAAAACAGGATGTGACTTGTTAACAGTTATCATGCACGTGGACAGATAACGTCCAAAGTGAACACCTGCGGTAGATCAAATGTCACATGGACTTGCATTTTGTCACGTACGAAGCAAGACAGAATGTCACTGGTTTAGCGTGCCTGTGGTTTCACATGTGTGCACGCCTTTCGCACTTCCCTGCCACCACAATGGTCAGATTATTTCACCTTCAAGCGTCTTGGTCATTTTTTCCATTGCACCTGTTGTCAAGTCAGATCGGAGCCTTCCAATAAGCTCAAATGACCTTCACCTCCTGCTCGTTTGTTTTCTCTACTCGCTTCGACCAACATAGAATCAAGTTCTCATCACCGTTTACACGTTAAAGGTAAAATATCAGAAAAACGCACGCTCGCTCTGTCATACACCGACCCGTCGAAATATCAATTGATCTATTAAGCATGGTCCTTGTGGTTAGCGACAGGTTCGTTGAAACACACACACCCAGCCGTATGGTCTCTCTCTCTCAACCACCACGCTTTATAAACATTATAAACAGGTAAAGAAAAAGAAAACGTTTTTTCAACATGTATGGCGTTAGGCCCTTTGTGAATTATCTTTTTTGAAAAAAAATATCTACCACATTTGAAAGGGGGCGTTAGCCCGAGTCCTAGGACACCTCGTACACGTCTCTAGCGTTATTGGTTCGTGACATATCGGCAAAAATCACAAAAAACACGTGTTTACCCCAAAATCGCATTTCCCATTTTTTTAAATTACAACGAGTGGTCCATAGCAAAGAGGACGTCTGCCCGAATCCTTGGACCCATCGTACATGCCTCTAACGTTATTGGTTCACGAGATATCGGCAAAATCACAAAAACACGTGTTTACCCCAAAATCGAGTTTCCAATTTTATTAAAAATTATAACGAGCGGTCCATAGCAGAGAGGACGTCACCCCGAGTCCTTGGACCTGTCGAACATGCCTCTAGCATGATTGGTTCGCGAGATATAGCAAAAAGTCTAAAATCACGTTTTTACCCCAAAAAGACTGTGTTTCCAGATTTTCACCTTTTCGACACCGACATTCCCGTAAAGAGCACGACGAGACGAAAAAAACGAATCCAAGCACGCCCTCCTAGCATGGCTCCTTCCATTCCAAGGTCGCAGGGGCTCACCACTTGCTTTTATAAGCAGCTCTGTCCTTACCACACTACTGCAGGTTTTCATTCTAGAGACTTGAAATTTATTTTGGGGGTAGAGGGGGTAGGGACCATTGATTTACGTTAAACAATTTTTTTTGTAGAGTTCCTAGTTTCCAAAATATAGGATTTTCAAAATTCGAGTGTTTTCAAAAAAATATACAAAATAAAAATTTTTTATTACAAAAAATAAAGGTCATAAAGACTGTTCGTTTGAGCCATGGCACAACGTTCTATCCTGTTTGGTTTTCAAACTATCGCCTATTTTCGAAAACAAAAATTTTCAAAAAAATTTTGAAAAATATAATGAGTGGTCCATAGCAAAGAGGACGTCAGCCCGAGTCCAACAATACCTCATTTGTCAAAATCGGACCATGCGTTCAAGAGATATTTAACATGGCTGAGGCTTAGTAGTAGAGCAAGGGGGGTTTTGAAGTGGGGCAGAACTCCTAGTACTCCACTACTTCTGTCTGTGGCAGAAACAGCTACCTTCGGCATTTTTAAACTCAACTGAGCGATGCCCAGTAACAAACACTGTTATCACACGGTTGACTGTAGTCACACGGTTGACTGTAGTCACACGCCAGTATAAATTCGTAACCACACGCAAAATTTATTTCTGAATTCGTGTCATAATATTTAAATTACGTCGCGTCTCATCTTCCTGTACTGCTAAGTTCGGAACTAATACGACGAACACGTGGTCGTCAACTGATTCACGCAAATAACACACTAGCTTCGATGATAACGCACAATTTGCGCACTTTTTTTTATTAAATTATATAGAATTCTCTACTATAATTTACACTCGCTACCGATGTAACAGGAGGCAAACGTAGTTTACATTATGAACAACTATCACATAACCTTTTGGAGGTAGTCGGCCAAACTATTCACGCCGCGATATAACAGCTGTTTACCACAGCGCTAAAATCCAACGAGTAACGAGAATATCGACAGTATATCGTAATATGACGTATATCGTAGTATTACCCCTCGCGAAACTATACAATCGATCATTCTCTCGAATTGAACACCAACCAAATTCGATTATCGGCTTGTGGACAAAAATGTTCGGATTGGTGTGGGGGAAAAATATGAAAATTTGTTTTTATTTCGCAGATTGCGGTATTTGTGGTGTTATTCACAAAATTCGCGTTATTTCGCGATTTAATTTCACTCCTGGGCGGCACGAAACATGTAAATACGTGAAAATAAAACATCCTAACCTCTAAATATGACTTTTCGTTTTATCGCGAATTAACAAAACTAACACCTCTACCTATAGTACAGTACAGCTGGAATGGTTTTGTTCCAAAAACTGTGCTATGGTTGGCTTTTTGTAAATCGTTAGAAAAGCAAAAAAAAAAGCTTAACTCTAAACTTTACAATAATTTGCACGATCATTTTGTCGGAAAACTAAAAAAAAAAACATTGAAAAGCGTTTTTCTCTGAATCGACGTATTTTAAAGAAAAGTTTTTTAAACAAAAAATATAGAGGACATTGTCACCTACAATTCCTCTCATTGAGGTCATATAGCGCAGCAAATGCAACGCTGCGTAGTCGAGGCTACTATTGTTACTGCGGAGAGAGCGGTGGGCATAATTTAGACAGGGACCGGTGTCTGCCAGCTGCCTAAGGCTCGGTCAAACAGGACGCGGGCTGTGTTTGTTAATTAGCTCAAACAATCATATCTATTTCAATCGTAACGTATCAATCATAACTATACACATATTGACCTTTGTGCCATCTGAATAGTGCAATTTTCACACTTCGGCAGACTATAACTTTGGAACGGTAAGGCGGAAGAAAAAAATGTTTCAATAAATGTTGTAGACAATTTTGATAGGAGCAAATTTCTGATTCGCTCTTTTGTGAACAAAACATTTTTTCTAGGACAAAAAGTGAAAAAACACTTTTTGGGAAACTTTGGCGCCACCTAGCTTCTGAATTTCAAAACGTATGACATGACCTCAATGAGACGAATTTGTGGGTGACAATGTCCTCTACATTTTTTGTTTAAAAAAACTTTTCTTTAAAATACGTCGATTCAGAGAAAAACGCTTTTCAATGTGTTTTTTTTTTTAGTTTCCCGACAAAATGATCGTGCAAATTATTCTAAAATTCAGAGTTAAGCTTTTTTGTGCTTTTCTAACGATTTACAAAAAGCCAC
The DNA here is from genome assembly GCA_946902985.2 of Meconema thalassinum. Lineage (NCBI taxonomy): Eukaryota > Metazoa > Arthropoda > Insecta > Orthoptera > Tettigoniidae > Meconema > Meconema thalassinum. The sequence continues at coordinate 76,756,136 of OX336401.1, read as the reverse complement.
CGTGGCACAGTTTTTGGAACAAAAGGTGTTTTTTTCGTGCAGCTGTCCTGGACTACTACTGCCATGCGTGTCAATGTTCTCAGATAAGGAAGTATCCGTTAAACGGGTAATATGTTTCATCCAAACCCGAGAAAATTTGCAATTTCTGCAGCAATATGTATAGGCTGGAGATAATAAGGTCGAACACATCATACCTCTGCAGTGCCGTAGTCGAGTCAATAACACTCGCAGAGGAGAGTGTACCAGCTTGGATCTGAAAGTGGATAACGCGTTGGCGGGAGACTGCTAAGGTGGAGGGAGAGTGGCCCGCGCCGTGCGTTCGAGGTCAGAACTGGTCAGTTACATGGCGTGGAAAATGAGAGCAAGGCCACTGCATTAACGGCTGCTTGGTTAAGGTAACGTTCACATTTCAGCACAAAACAAATTACCAATCGTTCGGATGGCCAACGAGAACGTAAACATTCTGATAGGGGAAAATCCTGTTTTAATTAATACATTATATATAGGGTGTCCGGGGAAAATGGTTCCAATATGTACAGGGGAGGTAGTATGCAACATGGTGGCCACTACTCCTGGAAAACCTGTAAATCCTGGAAAACTCCTGGATTTTATTAGGTCTGGAAAACTCCTGGAAAAAGATGAATAATTCGAAAACTTCTGGAAAATTGCCACTGTAAATTAATTATAAAAATCTTTCCATCTTAAATCATACTCCCGCTGCGGTTTTGGGTGAGCACTCTATCGTTAACGAAAGAAATTTCTTCAGGCTACCTGTTTCTGTGTGGGAGAACACGCGATAGTATTTTTGTAAAACACATTGAGTAAAGACAACTTCACCGCAATAAAATTGCAAGCTGATATTTGAGACACAAAGGATTTTATAAAACAACAAATCATTTGTGTGTAGGCTTGCGTATCAATAACTCAATCACCACTAATTTTTGTCAACATCTGTATAAGTAAACCAAACACAACTGCTTTATTTTGGTCTTGAAGTAGGCAACCGATAAAGCCCCCCCCTCCGAACTCGTGCTTATTTTTAAGTCAGGAAAAATGAGAATCACTCCTGGAAAATTCCTGGAAAATCGTTGACCGATTTGAGTGGCCACCATGATGCAAAAAATGGAGAACAAAAATGTTAATAGACATTTAGACATTGGTCGTCAACTTAATATAGTCTGTCTGTCAGGTTGTCAGCCCGAAGACTGGTTGGATGCTCAAAAAGCACCGCCGTTAGGTTATGTGGGTAGTTAACGAAAAAAAAAGCGCTATATTGAGGCGTACTAGGCAAGATGAGGAGTGAGGTAGTTTGCCATTGCTTTCCTCACTGAGTCAGAACAGCAGGAAGTTACTAACCCTATGAGTATAAGCTTTCACAGCATCCTCAGACACTGACTGTGCCCTGAATGTCATTACTAAGCACCACTCATACTTCAGTAGCTTCCATATAATCACAGCCATGAGACTGAGACATCGGTTAAAAGCCACATTTTACTCCAGCCTGTGCCAACAGACAAATGTAAATTGTCTGCATTCATCAAGAGATGGCAAACAGGCCTAATATATTCTGAGTTATGTTATTACTGTATTTTGTACGAGGGGCATGTCTTGCATCCCGAGCACTTTGGCACGAAACAAAGGAGAGAACATTCGTGCCAAAGTGGTCGGAGTGCAAGATATGCTCCTCGTACCTTTCAGACTATCAAAGAGTTTCATTTAAGAAGTTTCACCTCTGATCAAGTGGTTCTTGATGCTGTGGGATAGTGGTTTCACCAGGAATCAGGTTACCTAACTTCCTTACGGAGAGTTGGTTGGTTCCTTAGTTTAGGGGCTACGACAACGTGGTCATGTAGCCCCGTGTACTTTGGGGTGTGTGTAGAATCTGTCTGATAACCGGCGTTAATTGTGATGGCTGTATTAGTGTGTGGTTATCTGTTTTAATTCAAGTAAGGACTGCAGACAATAATTTGAAGTAGTTCCTACTTTTGCTACCAAATGCTACCGTCCACTACACCTAGCTTACGGACTTGTCTACTAGATGGCATCGCAGTCAGCACCTGGCGGCGAACGTTGGAACTAATAGAGCGTTATCAATTCTAACCTACAAATTTTGGCTTCACACTAGTTAGTGGAAGTTCTTTTTCATGCCATAAATCTATGACATGGACCGCCGGCTTTACTTCCCGTCCGCCCTCCGAAGGAAGGCATACTGAGGGATTTTTTAACTCTCTTATGGAGGGTCTAGTGAAACTTATTCAGCGTTGGGATTGGTGTCTGAACAGTGGATGAGAATATCTGTTGATTCCCTTAAACTGTCGTCTGCAAGCTGTCGTTGTGATATACATTGTTTCCTTCTACAGTAAGAGTCAGTTTCGCACGAACAGCTCTTGCAAGTACTTAATGGTGATTTTTTGAAGACCCTGGCATAAATCTTTGCAGTTTACCTGAAAGATATCACATCCAATCAAAACGTCGCTCTTTCGATTGTAATCATTTTGATCGTACGTTATTTAATCGGGGCTCAATTTTTTTTAACCCTCCAGGTTGGTGGAACCCACGGAGGGAACTCACCACTACCGCCTCTACGGGCAGTGTCCCAGAGCTGGGAACATCGAATCGGAAGGGATACAACTGGTGAGGTGGGATTGGCACCTCGCCCAGGCGGCCGCACCTGCAAAGCGAACAGGGGCCTCATGAGGGAGGGTAAGGGATGGTTAGGATGGAGAGGCAAGGAAGAGGGAAGGAGGCGGCCGTGGCCTTGAAGAAGGTACCATCCCGGCATTTGCCCGAAGACGAAGTGGGAACCCACGGAAAACCACTTCCAGGGTGGCTGAGGGGGAATCGAACCCCCTCGACTCATTTGGGCCACCCGAGGCTGAGTAGACCCCGTTCCAGTCCTCGTACCACTTTTCAAATTTCGTGGCAGAGCCGGGAATCGAACCCAGGACCTCCGGGGCGGCAGCTAACCTTGCTGACCGCTACGCTACGGAGGCGACGCTCAGTTTTTAATTTAATATATGGTGGTATGGTCGGAGGTATTGAAATACAGTTTTGTCCATATTGCGTGGATTTGAGCAAATGTTTATATGCAGTTTTTACGCAAAAGTGCAAGAGTTCCTGATCCTTAAATCGTACGATTGTAAAGAAAGTACAAGACAACCGGGTTATTTTTCAACAAGAGTCCGCAAGTAAAATGTCGACTTCTTATACAGGAGTTGGTGGATGAAACCCGTGCTAGTTTTGAACGTTTTCCTCGGGAAACAATCAAGCATATTGCTCAGCAGACTATAGTAAGTCCATCGTCTGTTTGAACCGCCAAATTTGTTACACGAATCTATGACAGTTTTGTCTCGAGTTTTTGAAGACGGGATCATTACCAATAACGTAATGACTGTGTCGAGTGGTTTCAGTAATGCTTGCTAGCTGATGAACAGCACTTCCAACATTAACTATGCGCTTTCGTTTCCTTTTTTCGTTGCCGCTGACAGCCGGCGGTGGCACATAGCTCGGGCGTTGGAGCGTTCAAGTCCCGGAAGCGGGCTGCGTAAAATCCGTCGACCATGTCAAATATCACCCTGCAGTTGTATATCTGTTACTCAGAAATGACTGGTTTTTTTTTCTTCTTCTGTGAGTTTTGCATTTGAGATGCGATCTACTCTTGACATAAGTGAGATTGATATCGATGATAAGCCACATTTTGTACTAGCCCGTGCCAAGATAAAATGCAAGATACCTAATTCTGAATTAATCAAGAGACGGCAGCTGGCACATATCTAATGTGAGAAATGCGGCCCTCCAAGATCGAGTTATTCCATTTTGTTAATTTCTCTTATTGTTAATTTCTCTTATTGTTGATTTCTTCGTGTGTGACGGACCACATTCTCCTCTGTTGTTTGACCAAAGACTTGTCTCCAATGAGAGTCATTGTCCGACCTTCACTTTAGCAGCTACGTTAACTACTCGTGGCTGGCTGGCTCGCTTGTGTGTGCGCGTATCTGCTAGCGTGGCGCTCGTAAAAATAACCCCGTCTAGGAATAGACGGGCTGTGCCTTGCATCGGCTACTCCTGCCTTGGCGTGTAACTTCTGGGCTGATGAAGTGTGCACCACACCGCACCTTTCATTGTGTAAGACACGGCCAATTGTCCTCCCACACTCAATTATACACCACCTTCCTTTGATTGTTTCTGTTAGTTCCGTGCGCTGATAAATAAAGATAGAGATATTTAGCAATGTACACGCTGAAGCCTTCTGAAGGACCGCAGACTTTTTTAATGCAGCTCTCCATAGTCCATATTTTGTGCTAATGTTTTCATCTCTTCGTATCAGGACCGGCTGGCGTAGCGTAGTGGTAAGGTTCTTGCCTGTTGTGTCGTAGGTTGCAGGATCAAATCCCGGCGCAGCTAGTTTGTATTTGAGGGTGCTTAAAATGTGATATAGGCTACTTGAGTCAGTTAATTTTCTGGTAGAAATTTGGCACCACGACGTATCTAAAACCGCAGCAGATAAACTGGGACATAAAATCCATAAGAACGCATGCAATTCGTAAATAGCGTTTCCGTATCAGTCCGATGGTCCCCTCATCGGTTTCTTTCGTCAAGACCATCGGTGATCGTGACCCTCACGTGATTAAAAGCCTCCCCCTCTTAGCAACTTTTCTCCAGAGTGGGTTTTGCTGCCTCTGCCTTTTCAGTATAGACTAAAATACTGCTCGTCGATGATCAATGGTCCGTAATGGAACACACTGCCTTCTATTTCTTTCTAATGAGCTTAAGTTATTGTTTGACTAGTATGAAAGGTTCATCATGAGGAGGCTTAAACAGGCGACTATTGCTCGCCAAATATGAAAGGCTGGTAATTGAACACACTGCCGTCTATTTTTTATTCCAGGCTATTGGTTATGATAAACGGTTCATAATGGAATCTGCCTTCTAAGCGTAATTTATAGCTTCTATTTGCCGAATGTATAAGGTTCGTATTGAAATAGTCACTGCCCTCTATTGTTAACTTGACTGAGCATAGGTTGTTATTTGACTAGGGACGAAAGGTTGGTAGTGAAGCAGTTTCTTACTGGCTGGAGCGTACCAGCTCACTATTAGCACGCAGTTTATGTGCCTTTCGCCGATAGCCAAAGAGAGCTCTGGCGAGTGGAGGACTAGACGGCGTTAGTGTAGTGGCGATTGAAGTTCGCATCTCACTGCCAATCACAACGCTGCGCGTTTCATTGATAAATTAATCATGTACGGTTGCATTATTTGTACTTCAATTTGAGACCATTCAGATCACTCTAGTTCAACAGTTCCTTCAGATGGACTTCTAACGCTACTCAGTAATAATACAGTGCGTTCGCTTACCCCTGCGGCCGGGCGATTCCCATACAAATATTAGAGAATCAGATGGAGGTATTCTGTGCACCAGTATCTATTGCTTTGTGAAGCGACGGCACCATTTAAATGAAACAACGCCTCATCAGAGAAAATTATTAACTGCGGATCGACAATTCCGTCAACTATGTTGTGTGAAATCTAATGACAGAAAGTGATGCGTTTTTCGTTGTCAAGGGGTCGTAATTGGACTACAGTTAAGTCTCTATGGTTTCAATTTTTACATACGTGTCATAGCCTACATGAACACTCTTTGTTCAAACTCAGCAATTCTTCTAGGTTTGTGCCGTGTCATGTGTGAGGTTTCGCCTAGGACATCAAGCTGGCTCATCGGCGGGCTCTTGGTGTCCCCGCCCGGACCCCCACTGGAAGCCATATAGGGAGGTTGAGGCTGCATGAACTTTTAGTTCTCGCAGTCAAGTGGTGCAATTGCACCTTATATAAAGGGAGGTGGCGCGCTATTCGCTACTCTAGTGGGGGTCCGGGCGGAGACACCAAGAGCCCGCCGATGAGCCAGCTTGGTGTCCTAGGTGAAACCCCACACAAGACACGGCACAAACCTAGAAGAATTGCTGAGTTTTAATTCACTGGCCGTGAAAGCCAATATACCAACTCTTTGTTCAAGCGGGAATTTCAGGTAATTTACCATATAGACTAAATAAATTTTACAATAGGCCTGACACGTTTTCTACACTGCACTATGTTTTATACACTATAGAGTTAAACGAAACGTCTTCTACACTGCACAGGCTGTTTTACAGACACTGACTGTTTTACGGAAACCACCATTGTTGCATTAATGTTGCTCGCTCTGCCGTAGGAAGTGAACGAATCGCCCGGCCGCAGGGTGAAGCTAACGCACTGTATATACAGTAGATGAAATGAAATGAAAATCCACAGCCTGCTTCCAGTCTCCGACCGGGTCAGGAATGGAATGAATGAAGCCCCCATCTAGCGGCGAGGATATGAACTGTGCCGGCTGCCGAGGCCTGACGCACTCCTCTGGGGCAGTGAGTAAATGAATGACAGATGAAATGAAATGATAGTGGAGAGTGTTGCTGGAATGATATTTTGACAGGGAAAACCGGAGTACCCGGAGAAAACCTGTCTGCCTCCGTTTTGTCCAGCACAGATCTCACATGGAGTGACTGGGATTTGAACCACGGACCCAGCGGTGAGAGGCCGGCGTGCTGCCGCCTAAGCCACGGAGGCTTCTCATATATAGTAGATGATTAATCATTTTATTTTATTCCATAATTAATAATATTACGCACATGTATTTAATTTAGATAATGTATACACGCCAAAAGATGTCAATATTCCTCCTCCCTCTTCATCAAGTTCATTTTGCCCAATGGTTCGTACTATGCTCCAGCGAAGAGTGGAGACAAGTAGCGGTTTAATCCAGTATTTGTTCTTGATCCGTGAAGTGGTTCGCGAGTCGATTTTTCGTGACTGATCCAGCCAGGCTCTTGTTTTTATTTCTCCCGAGTGCTCCGAGAATTGTGCTCGACACGAGTAGGTAGCGGATTCCTGTCTTTTGTGGGAGCGGAGATAAAAAGACAACATTTCTCTTTTCCTCAGGGCAATTATACTTGCGCGATGCATCAAGACAACGGAAGTTCTGTAGAAGTTGTGTTTTAGAGTGGCGGAATATATCGTGTGACGTAACAAGGCCGAGAATATTCATGCCGCCATGCCAGGAAGAGCAGTTGTTACCATCAATTCTCACCTCGTGGTGAGGTCAGGGCGTGCCTGTCATGGCTACTGCTTCCATAATACACTGCTACAGAGAATATCCCGTAACCCAGAGGTGGTTGGTTGGTTGGTTGGTTCCTCAGTTTAGGGGTTGCGACTACGTGGTCAGGTAGCCCCGTGTACTTTGGGTGTGTGTAGAATCTGTCTGATAATCGGTGTTAATTGTGATGGCTGTATTAGTGTGTGTTATCTGTTTTTAATTCAAGTAAGGACTGCAGACATTCGATTTTCAAGTACGTAGTTCCACATTTTGCTACCAAACGCCACCGTCAACGACCAACTAGTTCTGAACATTATTACTAGATGCCACCGCAGTCGGCTTCTGGCGACGAACGTTGGCACCTAAGAGCGTTAGTCAAATGTAACCTATAATTTATCTTCACACAAGTGTAATTAGTGGAAGGTTCTTAATCATGCCATAAATCTAGGACATGGGACTGCCGGCTTTACTTCCCCGCCAAAGGAAGGCATACTGAGGGGTTTTTAATGCTCTTAAAAAATCCGACGTCTTCAACCCAGAGGTGATGTTGTCTAGTGATTGATATTGTAACTTTCAGTCGGTCAACATGATTTCAATTACTGGAATCTCATAAAAATTAATGTTGCGAGATTCACCGCACTCGGGAAACTGAAGCTGGTTCATGATGATGATGATGATGATGATGATGATGAATGTTGCGTGATTGTCCCGTATACGTTCATGATACTATTCATCCGATTGTCATGAAACTTGGGTGAGTTGTTGTACACACTCCCGCGAATGTTTAAGATTTAGTAAGTCCATTGTACAATAGTTCGCGCACGATTCGTTTCATCAATTGAATTTTGGTTAGTTGTCTTGTGCACGTCTGAGAAAGTTTCTAGTATTTTATCTATTTCACAATAGGTGGCACGCGAGTCGTATCAACAAGTGTACTTTGGTGGGCAGTTGTGCGCACGCCCTCGATGGTGTCTTGAACTAGAATATACATTTTGCTATAACCACGTGAGTCGTTTCAAAAAATGAACTTAGGTCAGTTGTTGTGCCAACTCGCGAAGGTTTCCAAATTAGTAAATCCATTTTGCGATAGGTGGCGCGTAAGTCGTTACAAAGAATGACTGTGTTTCATACCGTCTAGTGGCAGTTTGTGTGTTTCCAAACGTTGGCTGTTTCCGGTGGGACTCACATTTATGATGACCATCAACAAAGCACAGGGACAATCCCTACAAGTGTGTGGACTAAATTTGGAAAGCCCATGCTTCTCACATGGACAGCTGTTTGTGGCTGGTTCACGCGTCGGAAAGCCTTCTGATTTATTCATGTGCTCACCAGACGGAAAAGCAAAACAAAAACAGAAATTGAGTATCCACAAACACTTCAATAAATAAAATGATAACGCAAACACCTTATTCCTTTGGCATTGCAACGCGTGCAGGGTACAGCTAATATAGGCCTACTGCTTGGCAAAAATAACCTGAAATAAATCACATGTGTTGAAGATACATATTGTTATGGACTATTGGAAAAGGAGAAAACTAAGGGATGACATGTTTCGCTCGTCAAGCGAGCATCGATCCAAATTAACAAGACAAATAACTCTACAGAACACTACCAAACCTACAGTGACACCCACAGATAGTCTGTCCTCCAAAAACAAAATACAAGAAAACCCGTCAGAAAACTAGCCCTCTAAGCTTTGTGACTTGCGATGTGGGCCGGGAAAATACCCAGTGGGAAGGTAAATATAAATTGGGTATTTACCCGGGTATATACCCAGTGGTCACTTTAATACCCACAATGAGGGTATTTTCAGGTTTTTGAGCTTTGTACAACACTTTTTGATGTGTTGATGAAGTGTTGGACAAACAAGGACTGAAACGCAGGTATTTGATGCCTTAAATTGAAATTGATCCTTAAAAATAAAGCAAACCGAACGTCCGGGTATTTTTGGGTATTTATATGTTTTGGCACTGTAACCTTGTCTTTAAGTGTGTTCTTTCCTTAAACTTAAGTGCAATATTGGATATATATAACCTTTTTTTTTTTTTTTGTGTTAAATTTTTAATAAATACCAAGATATTGAGAAGGTCGAGTTTTATTACGGTACTGGAAATGAGCAACAAAGATGTGGGAAGGAAGAGCTACTTTTGTAGTAATAAGAGTAGGCTATATGCATATTAATTGAAATGTGTGTATGCCAATCAAAAGGTAATAAAACATATTCAATAGAAAGGACATTTGAGGGGGAAAATGCTTAGTAAAAGTCCTTCAAGTTATTTTTCATTCAATTTTAAATATAAAAATAATAATTTCTAAAAAGTTAATGTAGAATAGTTTGCATACCAGTACCCGTTTTTAAGGTCAACTTACCACGACACAGGATTTGTAATGAAACATCTAAAATACCCGGGTATTTACCCATATTGGGTATTTACGAGAGTATATACCCTGGGTATTTACCCCAATTTATAAATATGGGTATTTTACATCACTAGTTGTGACCTGAGGTATTTGAAAAAATTCCATACTGCTGGGTCTCAAAAACGTCTTCCTCCCCCGAACTAATCTATGAGGAAGATTTAAGATAAATTCGTTGAGTAGTTTTTGCGTGAGAGAGGAACAGACACCACTCGACTTTCAAGTAGATTAATTCAATGCTGTGGTGTGTTCAGTATTTATATTTAATTTTTATACAGCCCCTCATAAACGAGGAATCATCGTACTCTTCGTAACTACGTGCATGTATATTACTTAATTAACGGAGAAGTAGAATTCATTACATTCCATAATTTCATTAGCTAGAATAATCTAATAACGTTAGCCATACAACCGAACCGTTTTAATGATCGTGTAAACCACACTCCATGGACTCCCGCTAGCGTTGATGTTTCAACGGCTTATCCCAACTAATTGGGGTCGCCGAAGCCAACAGGGATTTAAGGCCGGACGCAACGTGATTTTGTCAGGTGAAAATTCCACCCCGCTCTCATCGGGATTCGGACTCTTGACCGTCAGGTGAAAGACGAACAGCTAAACCAGACGAACAGCTAAACCACACACACGCGCGCGCGCTGATGTGCCTATAGAGCCCTGCGCGGATCAACAAAACGTTATATGCATCCGCACGACTGTTATCCGCCCCGCAACCGCATTCCCATGTTTGTTATCCGAATCTACTGGCATTATAATAATATTTTAAATTAGATAATGCATTAATTACTAAAGCAACATATTTTGACATTAATTTGGGGGAAAAGTCGTTCCCTCGGGCTTTGTATGCCATGTGCTTTGTTTAAAATGGTTGTTATACATACAGCCAGAATTGCAAACCTTTTCTGTTCGGAGTGTCAAGACACAATTTTAATGAGATTAACTTAAATCATCCTCTTATATTTCTCATGACGAAAACATAACGGAAAAATATGATACCGGTATGTCATAAACATCCGGGTCCTAAAAATGATATTAAACAAGTTCAGATTGTATTCTAAAAACTATCCGCAGATTTTCTCCAAACTTTATCCGCTATTTGCACAGCCATAGAAACTACATCCGCATGCCAAAAAGAAAATCGGATATCCGCATCTGCGCAGGGCTTTACCTACAGTATATACTGTTGTTGATGGGCTTGGGACATCTTGGTTATCGACCCCGTGTAGTTGGGTGTGTGTTGGATGTGTGTTTATGTGATGACTGTATTAGTGTCTTCAAATGTATTAGGGACAGGGCTGAGGTAGGCGCCCCGGGATTTGAAGTAAGTTACAATACTGGCATTTGCCTGGGGGGAGAGTGCGGAAAAAGCCGGAGGAACACCACTTTCAGGATAGTTATTATAGTTAGTTTGTTATTGTTGTTTTAAGGGGCGGAACTACGAGGTCATCTGCCCCTACGCTCAGGATAGTTATTATAGTTAGTTATTGTTGTTTTAAGGGGCGGAACTACGAGGTCATCTGCCCCTACGCTGTCAACGCCGGGATTCTAACCTCCTATCTCCGCAGTGGCAGCGCCCCATTGCGGTCGTGGTGAACAATTTAGCTTCCCTAGTCAATTGCGATATTTAAACGGCTCCGGTGGCTTAGTTGGTAGCTTGCTGAACCGCTATGCCCATGACCGCGGGTTCAAACCTGGCCGAAGTCGTCGGATATTTAAGAGCGTTAAAATCCTTCTGTATGCCTTCCTTCGGAGGGGAAGTAAAGCTGGCGGGCCCATGTCATAGATTTATGGCATGAAAAGGAACCTAGGTAGTGTGTAGCTAAATTTGTAGGTTGTTTGGTTTAGAAACGTTCTATCAATTTCCAACGTTCGGCGCTGGGTGACAGTGGCGTCTGGTAGCCGAAATTGGAACTACCGTACTTGAAATTGAATTTTCATTAATCTTCATTCATTTCATCTCTCATTAACTCCTATCGTGAGGTTGGCGTCAGGAAGGGCATCTTGTCGTAGAAACCGTCAGCCACGCGGAATTTCATCGCATCCCATCCTCTACCCCGTTGCAAACGGGATTAATAAGGGGTAGACATATATAGTCCATACCTGCCAACCCTTCCGATTTATTCGGAAACTTTCCGAATTTTCACCTCGTCTTCCGATCTTCTTGATTACTATTATTTCTTCCGAATTTCGGGCTCCAGTGATATATTGTAAAAGAAAAAGGAACTGCAAATAATTTCCATTCTCAACAGGGTGTCGACCGGTAACGAAAGTAACGAATTTTACAAATGGGTAACGAACGTAACGAAAAAGTAATGAATTTTACATACGGGTAACGAAAATTTTTTGAAGGCTGATTGAATCGTTTAAACTCGCGCCTCTAGGCTCAGAGATTGCGATGGAGCGAGTTTCACGCAAGCGGCGCCGTTTGCATAAGCTATATTTCCCCGTGCCTGAGCTCAAGGAAATGCATACTGAGGATACCTTGAGTGGTATACATCGTTCAGCGTATATTTTCGGCATCAAGAAGACGTTTTAGTTTTGTGTGAAATATTTATCTGTGTTATTAGGAAATCTGACTTTTCGCGAGACGTTTATTCGCGAAAACGTCTGAAACTAATCAGAAACCTCGCATTTCTCGCATTTATTTGGAGACTATGTCAAATTGAAGTCCAGAAATAACGAAAAATAATTTAATGTCGCAATCTTGCGAAATGTTACAGTTTCGAAAAAGAATTATGAAAAAGCTTCGAAATACGTGGGCTATAACTTATTTTAAAAATATGTCTCGTAAATTTGCGACATCCAGTATGGTTAATTCGAAATTCCGTTATATGGCGATTTTTCCTTCGAACTATGGTTCCATCGGATATATTATAATCTAACCGGTTATTTCGAAAACGTGTATAATTCGTGATTGGCATTCGAAAGAAAACGTGTCCTCTAGTCGTATTATTCGTGCAATCCTCTCAGAATAATTCTTAATATTTGATATCTACTTAGAACATTCATACTCAAGACGGCCGGCTGACCGCACGACTTGTCTGCGGGAATCTCGTCAAATGGACCGAAATCCACGTCAGGAATCATAAAACCCGTACCCTAGCGTGAACTTGTGACCACGAGGACTGCGGGAATCCCGTCAAAAGTGATCGGGCACCAATCACGAAACATTCCGAAACCTACTCACTACTTTTCCCATGTCCGTATACTCAAAAGCGTACGGGGAGCTAGAAGTGCATTAACCCACTTAGATATGACAGCCTACGTAGCGTCGCGATACTAATTTCTCCTCGTGATCCACCCTGAACCGATGAACTCCCAACCACAGCATAGGGACAACGGGAATCACGGCGCCGGCCATACAACTTGTCCATAACTACTCGCGAATTTTTACCATCTCCAACCTTGAGCTTGCCTCCACCATTCTGTCAGGACGAATAGACAATCGTTCAACGGCTGGGTGCGGCGCGGTATGCACAATATCGCGAGGACAACGTGAATCTCGTAAACTGGCCGAGAGCGGCAGCGTTTGCGGTACATCGCGATATTTATCCGCATTCAATGACGAGGACAACTGGATTATTGTCAAACGGACAGCAAGCGGCGCCGATTGCGTAATAATGCTATATTTTCTCGTGCCCGACCTCAAGGACAATGGAATTCTCGTCGAACGACTAAAAGTGACTCCGATTATCTAAATCGCGATATTTATCAGTGTTCTATCGCGAAAACTACGGGAATCTCGACAAACGGGTGAGACCAGCGCCGATCGTGTAACATCTCGAAATTTCTCCGTACCTGACTGCGAAGACAGAATTAGGTTACAATCACGTAACGTCCCATAAATTTCTTCGTGATCTACCGCGGTGACAAAGGAAATCTCGCCAAATGGTCAAGAGCAGAGCAACCTCTTGGCAATTATAAAAACGCCTTGTGCACAAGACGACATATTATCTGAAACAACTCATTTGATAATAAATATCTAGTATTTATTTATTATTTTTATTTTTTTTATAACTCCCTGAGTGAATTGTATTTATCGCTTTAAACACAGTTCATTGTTGTTTTTCTTCACCGCGTGATGAGCCCCTTTACTTGCAGACCGCAGACGTATCTTGAATTCAAAGGTAACTAAAATTAACTAAAGGGTAACTAAAAGGTAGCTAAAAAGTAACTAATTTTTACTTCATCCTTACAGTAGACACCCTGCTCAAGGAGATTCTCTCGTAAGTCGTAATTTATGTTGTGATTTGCGTAACCTTGGTTTTTTGTGCAAGTTTGTGTAAGTTCCTCGCTTGGCTGTGAGCTCCATAGCTGCGATTTCGGAATGGTGAGTCAGCTGATCGCCGTACCGCATACTGATTGGTGGTATATTACAAACAGTTGTCAAGCCTACGTGAATATGTGGTAATAAACCAATATAGTACAATATATTTCCGTTTGGTATTGATTGACGGAAATATATTGTACTATATTGGTCTATAATCTCTTGTCAATACGGACCATGGTGGAATCTAAAGTAGAATGAATATGTGGAAGCGAATTCGACGTGTATTCCATACGAAAGATTGTAGGAATTTTCTATAAAAAACAATATTATGTACTCTTACGTTTAAATATTGGCCAAACATACTACTCGATGATTGAATATTGTTTACATTTTTGTGAATTTTATGCTGAATTATACTTTGCCAATAAAGACACGCAGGTCTTTCGTGTACCCTCATTCGCCCTCGCCACGGTATACTGCGCATGATGAAATCTATAATTTAAAAAATCTTCCTATTTTGACTTCCGAAGGTTGGCAGGTATGATAGTCAATTGCGATATTCAGATTACGGATATTTATTGACGGCTATGTAGCAAGTAGTATAATTATTTGAATCCCCAGGATAAAGAACCAGAGGAACCATGCACAGGATGGCGAATGGCAGCTCTTGGATTCGAACCTCTGATCTCCGAACGAGCAGTAGCCTATTCCAGTCGTGCAGCGTGACTTGACGTGCTCGGATATGCTCGTGGGTAGAGGAACTTTGGAAGGTTTTATTACGAGGGAAAGTCGTGATTTCTTGGTTCGTGTGTACGAACGTGAGAAGTGGCTCTGAATGTAATTAACTAGAGCCATGAATGATGTCATCTCTGGAGTGTGCTCCTAGCACTGCTGCTGCTGGCAGTACATTGCAGCTCTCGTTTCTAAATTAGCTGCATTTCATTGGAGATAACGGAATTGTAACTTAATTACTGTATTCATATAAAGCAGGGCTGGAAAACCTTCATCGGGACGAGCCAAAAGTGAGGCACTCAATGCTAAAAACTAATACATTTATCAAGAGATTTTTAAAAAGATCCACACACGGAATTCTCGAAAAGCAATAACATTTACCATTCTAGGAAAATGTATGATATTTTCCGTATTGATAGCCTATATAAGGGGTGTTCAAATGAAAAGGTACAAATCGATACTGTGGGTACAATTTCTTCGTTATTCA
Organism: Meconema thalassinum; assembly: GCA_946902985.2. Lineage (NCBI taxonomy): Eukaryota > Metazoa > Arthropoda > Insecta > Orthoptera > Tettigoniidae > Meconema > Meconema thalassinum. The sequence goes on along the minus strand of OX336401.1, from coordinate 76,741,094 downwards.
AAAGTAATCGGTATCACCACAGGCCTGTGCACATGTGTCCCATTGCTTCACTAGCCGCAGGATTCCCAGTTCCCAGAAGTCTGTGGTTGTGACAGGAGCCAATCATGTACGTTGTCCTTTAGTTCGTCGTCCGATTGGAAACGGTTTCCCTTAGAACAGTGGTTCTTAACCGGTGGTCCGCGAGTGCTTCGGGAGTGGTCCGCGGGAGAAAAGGGTCCACCAGCACGTATATAAAAGTGGCCAATAAATGGGGCTTTTGAAAAGATGTGCGTTGAACGACAATCGTTCGAATGTATTCGCGGCGATGACTATCAGGTTTGGAATTGAAATATCTTTAAAATAAGTGTTAATGAGGAAGGGTTTCAACTGATAAGGTGTAATGGGGGGAGGGGTGGTCCGAGATGATTCAGTTTCAGGCTGGGTTGTCCGCAGACTTCTACGGGTTCAGAACTATTGCCTTAGAAGGATCATTAACAGCGACTTGAATTGTGCGACACTTCGTAGCCTACGCAAGTCCTTCATGAACAAACGGCCTGGACTGCTCACAAAGAGAGTGATTCTGCTCCATGATAACGCTCGCTCACACATCTCTAACGTCACACAAGGTGTATTGGCCACGTTCAAATGGCAGCAACGAGCATCCACCCTACAGACCGGACTTGTCACCCTGCGACTTCCATCTGTTTGGTTCGTTGTTTAAAAAAATCTCTAGGGAAGACGTTTCCAATCGGACGACGAATTTAAGGACACCGTACAGGATTGGATCCTGTTACAACCACAAGACTTCTGGGAACAGGGAATCCTGTGGCTAGTGAAGCAATGGGACACCTGTGCATAGGCCTGTGGTGATAACTTTTGATTAAAGAATAAATTGTACCCACAGTATAGTTTCGTACCTTTTCATTTGAACACCTATCGTAGATAACTCTTAAAACTATTACGCCTATCAATACAAACAGGAAATTGACCCAACTTTTACAGTGCCTCTGCGATGACTGAAGGAAATCGAATGGAGAATCAGGTCCAAAGATGTCATAACGGGACTGACTATCCACCTATCATATTCTAAACATATTTAGCCAGATGATGCTTTATTGAAGGGGTAATGATAGAAGTAATTTTTCAGTGTTGCCTTCTTTAATATTGAAGGGCGGTTTCCGAGAATGGAAATAAATAAATGACATCACTTTAGAACTTAATTCACGTCAGCCTTGACAGATTTGAGGTCGTTGTATTGTGTAAGTTCGATATGAAAAAATCCACAGCCTGCTTCCAGTCATCTGACCGGGTAAGGGAATGGAATGAATGAAGCCCCCACCTAGCGCCGAGCATATGAATTGTGCCGGCTGCCGAAGCCTGTCGCACTCCCCTGGGGCAATGATTAAATGAATGACAGGTGAAATGAAATGACAGTGGAGAGTGTTGCAGGGATGACATATGTGACGGGGAAAACCGGAGTACCCGGAGAAAAAACTGTCGGCCTCCGCTTTGTCCAGCACAAATTTCACATGGAGTGACCGGGATTTGAACCACGGACCCAGCTGTGAGAGACCGGCGTGCTGCCGCCTAAGCCACTGGGGCTTATGTAAGTTCGATATACGAGGTACAACATTCGGTAGACTAATCTGAACTGATTTATTTGAACATGGCCACCATTACAGTGTACCTTTCTATGATCTTCTTGTCGAGTGAAGAAAGATCTGCGGAAGTAGATATAAATTATTTGTCTCTGAAATCAGACTGCACTCTTGTACTGGCCATGGCAATAAGGTCTCGCTGAAAGCCCGCGCGTATTCCCATCACGTGCTCCACCTACAGAGACCAACGAGCGCCGTGCTCAGTTTGTGTAGGCAGCCCTTGTGGCAGGTTAGCACGGCGGGTTGCGTCTGGGTGGGGATCGTGAGCATAATACAGTATTATCTGGATTTGGAGACAAACTTCTTGTTTATTTGTGTGTGTGTAATATATTGAATAGTCCGCCTGTGTGTGTGCTTTTTGTTGGTTAATGGAAAAGATACCAATTGTGAATGGAAATGTACTGCCAAGTGTTTGACACATTGAATGCGAGATGAATTGTCTTAATTTTTTATTAGCTTATTTCACTCCTTGATCTATAGCAGACAATGATGATTATTATTAACATTTTTGTTGTTTTGTGGCCTCCTGAGAGGCCGAGTGCAGGTCTTCCTAGTCGACGCCCGTGGGCGACCTGCGCGTTGGTATGAGATGGAATGGATGAAGATGAATGAAATTGCATGGTGGGCAAGGTTGTGGATGGAAGCGGCCGTGGCCTGTCAGAAGGTACCGTCCCAGCATTTGCCTGGTGTTGAAAATGGGGAAACCACGGAAAACCATTTCAAGGACGGCCGACGGTGGGGTTCGAACCCACGCGTCTATAGAGTCAGCAGAAAGCTTGGCCACATGATCTTACGCTGCGCTTTAGCGAGCGTAGCCACCGGTGTCGGCATTATTATTGTTAACTAAAAGAAATGATACGAAATATACGGAATACAAAAGTTGTGTCCTTGCTGGTGTAGCGGCTAGCATTCTTGGCTGTCGCCCTGCAGGTCCAGGTTTGATTCCCGTCTCTGCCAAGAAATTTAATTCTGGTCTGAGGAATAATGACCAACGTTGTCGCAAAGCTCCTAAAATGAAACAACAAATCAAAAATTAGAATTTCCCTAGTGGATTACACCAGGAAGGAAGCAAGTCTGTATTTTTACGTGGAATCTGAACTACCGGAAGTTAAATTTTACCTTGAAAATCTCACTTTGCATTATCCGGAAATCAAACTGGTCCGTTTTGGTGGGAAGCAAGCAGCTTGATTGCTAACAACCCACGGCCATGATTTATTATTATTATTATTATTATTCTGTTCGATCTGGGCCAGGGGACCACGCAGTAAAAACTACGGTATATTGGGTCATCTTTTCCTTCCATTGACTTTGATCTTCCGCCAATACAGCTTCATTCGTTGGCTCATCTACTTCCTTCTTTCCTCTGAGAAGACCACATTTGAAGATTTCTTTTCTACTACTTCTCCTCGGAAACCTCTGAAGTCGGAAACTAATATTGTCGAAAGTGGTTCCAATCTTAGCATCTTTCTGACCGATGCCCATTCTCTCCATATCAATATGTATCGCCAGAAACTGGGATGGATTGGGATTAGTTTCAACAATATATTTGGCGCGTATGATTGAGGACTATTTCCCTGATACGTAGTTCTTTTTAAGGGCTTCTAACATTTTGAGTTTGTTTGATAGTTTTGTGGTGACTGAGCAGTGTTTGTAGATCTGTATCTGTTAGGGTCTAGAATTGGGGTAGGTGAACTGCGACAGTTGATTCCCCGGACCTCCGCGGTGACAGCCAATAATGCTAGCCACTACTCCGTTGAGAATTCACATTGCTGCTTTACGTATAATGATAGGATGCGTTTCATTTGATGTTGTATACAATGCCGTTAGGTTCGCTGTTAAGCTCAGTAGTTAGTTAGGCTTGTGTTGTGGTTGAGTTGTTTGGTCAGCCTGATTAAAACTCTTAGCAGCAGATCAATACGGTTGTGGCGGTGGTGGTATGCTTGCCAAGTCTGCGCTGCTGTGCTCGACATTCTTCTCTTTGCTTTACTCTTCTGCTACTGACAGAGCACGTATAGCTACTTTAGCATAAAGCAAACACAGCAATACAACTGCAATGTGGAGCTGCATGTACGAAGATTGAAGGTTCGAATCCCAGCAGCCTTTCTGAATGTTGATTTTGCCACACTCCATCCAGGCAAATGTCAAAATAGTCCCAAATTTCAGGTGGCTTCGGTGGCATAGTTGGTAGCATGCTGAGCATCTATGCCCAAGATCGCGGGGTCAAACTCGGCCGAAGTCGTCGGATTTTTTAAGAGCGTTTAAATTCCCTCAGTATGCCTTCCTTCAGAGGGGAAGTAAAGCCGGCGGTCCCATGTCATAGATTTATGGCATGTAAAATAACCTTCCACTAACTACACTTGTGTGAAGCTAAAATGTGTAGGTTATATTTGATTAACGCTATACTGTATAAGTTCCAACGTTCGTTGCCAGGTGCTGGTTGCGATGGCATCTAGTAGCTGAAGTTCGCAGCTAGGTGTCGTGGATGGTAGCATTTGGTAGCAAAAGTAGGAACTACTTAAAATCGATCGTCTGCAGTCCTTACCTGAATCACAGATAACACACACTAATACAGTCATCACATTTAGCACCGGTTATCAGACAGATTCTATACACACCCAAAGTACACGGGACTACATCACCGCGTTGTCGCAGCCCCTAAACTAAGGAGCCAACCAGTCCTAATTTCAATTCCCCGGGAACCTAATCCAATCCTGGATCCTATTATGATGTTGTTTCTTGTAAGGGCTTAGCGACGACATGTGGCCCCGTGTACTTGGGTGGGTGTAAAATTTGTTTGATAACCAGTACTAGTGTGTGTAGGTAAGATTTGGGCAGGAAGCGGCCTTGGTTTTACGTTGGGTACTATCCCAACATTTGCGTGGGAAAGAAAAACAACAGAAACCAATCAGTATGGTCACTGTGATCGCTTTGATCCTAACCATATGTCTTAGGACTTTCTATTTAATTAATGGGGACTGACTACGTGGCGGGCTGTGCCCAAGGTTGTAGGATCGAATCCTGGAGCAGGCAGTTGGCGTTTGAGGGTGTGCAAATGCGAGGGAGCCGTGCCATTAGATTTACTGGCACGTTAAATACCCTTCGGGGCAAAATTCCGGGACCCCGGCGTCTCTATAGGCGCAGTAGTTAAAAGGGTCATAAAACCAATATTGTTATTAATAATTAATTAATAGGACGAAATATATGTTAGGTACTTGGTAAAGAGAGAGGTGGAGGTTGCGATCGCTGACTTAGCAAATTCAATCGCTTTCTGTCACTACTCACTATGTAAGTGGAAGTGTCGTCTGCTTCACCCGGAGTTGAGTGCTGTTGAAACATTAAGATTAGCCAGTAATTTCGTTAAAGGATGTCTCTTTGCTTTATAGCTGTATAATTAACGGTAATGTGCAGTGATGAAAGTCCAAGTCAAGAAGCGAAAAGCGGTGTAAAAAATATAAAAAATCTTCCGTTATGAGCTCTTTGATAACGCTAACCTAGATGTCTAAGCCTAACCATTTATTCAAAATAGCGAAGTCAAGTAGTCGACTGCATCGATAGAATCTCTTTTCAGTCTGTCAACATGAGTGTACCCTATTATATTGGGTGAAGTTAACAGTTAATTTCCTTGTACTTGAAATAAGTAGCCTACTTATTTATACACTCGGTAAAACACTTCTTATACAAATGGGGCGGGGGGGGGGGGAGGGGGGGGGGGGCGACGACTACTGTAGTTTCGTTCATCAAGCGAACATTATCAGATATTATCTTGCTCACTTCGGCTTAATTTAGGTCTGGTGGGTACGTACATAACACTTACGTACAACATTGTGTATAAATTAAGTTACAGACGTTTTTTAGTTAAACTTTTCATGAGGCAGATTTTTCCAGGCAATTATTTTGTATTCCTTTGGTCATCAGTACGTACTGATTTTGTGAAAAGGAACTTATAGATCGCGATACATTACACTAAACAATTCTCCTAGACGCAAAATGGCAGCATCCATGCTTGTAGTACAAGCAGTAATTTTCTTCCAGATTGTCGTCTAATTAGTAGCGGTCAATGGTTTCGTCCAGACAGTCGTCTAACGTAGTAGCGAGCAATGGTTTCGTCCAGACAGTCGTCTAACGTAGTAGCGAGCAATGGTTTCGTCCAGACAGTCGTCTAACCTAGTAGCGACCGATGGTTTCGTCCAGACAGTCTTCCAACCTAGTAGCGACCAATGGTTCCAGACAGTCGTTTTACTGATTTTTTCCAATGTTGGATGACATTTTATCGAGGATAATTAGCAATCTTATTTATGTGATTTTTTTTAATTTTTAATTTATACTTAGGCAGAAATATGGCCACTTTTTTTAATCTCTCAAAATGCTAACTTTTAATCGATGCAACAAATTTTCGTAATATTAATCTCTATTATCATTGTCATTTAATTGATGGAGAATAAGTAATTTTGTGTTGGTGTTTCATTTGAGGGCCTTTGACATCGTGGTCATTCAGCCCCGTGCACTTAGGTGTGAGAATTTATGTCTGGTAGTCGGTGTTGTTGTGATGGCTGTAGGAGTGTGTGTATTTGTTGTTCAGTTGAGGATTAGGAAGAAGGCGGCCATGGAACTATCCCGACATTAGAAAACCATTTACAAGATGTGGGAATCTAACCCTCTTCTTCTAAGTTTTGCCACACGAGAGTGAGTTTACCCCGTTCCAGCACTCTAAGCAGAATTAAATTTCTTGACAGAGCCGGGAATCGAACCTGGACATCTGGGGGCGACAGCCAAGTGTGCTGGTCAAGGAATTGTGTGGAATAGTCCATAGTTAGTAATGATTTTATTTATTTTACGAGACGCTGGATTGCCGGAATTCTTCATCTTGTCAATCTACTGACAGGCCATCGGCCCGGCCATGTTGAAACTCCGGATCCCATGAGAACTCTGCAGTTAAGCAGCATTGGGCGTGGTCGGAACTTAGATGGTATGCCGGTTCTATGTACTGCGCGCTGTTGGCCAACATAACGAGCGGAAAGTACCTGGCCACCCTACCGCACATAACTCCGGCTGAGGATAGCCTCTTCGGAGTCTCGGACCTGCCTTCGGGCAGAATACCAATTCATTTTTAATTAATCGACTGACACGGCTGGCTCTCTCTCTCTCGCATTTGCGCCCCCTTAAATGTCAACTGACTGTGCCTGGATTCTATCCTGCAATTTTGGGCTCAGCTGTCGAGAACGACGGTCAGCTTAGTAGTTCTAAGTGGGGGGTGGGGGAAGAAATTTACAATCACCGACCTAGATGTTAATTTCTATTAAATTTAGGAAATTCAATCGCTATGTAAGTGGAAGTGTCTTCTACCCCCTCTCCCGGAGTTTGCAGTTTAGTGCTGTTAAAACGTTAAGATTAGCCAGTAATTTCGTTAAAAGATGGCTGTATAATTAACTGTAATATGCCGTTATGAAAGCACAAGTTTAGACGCGAAAGGAGGTGTAAAAATAAAAATCTCTTCTTTTAATGAGCTCTTTTTCAAACAAGCCATTCTCGTTTGCTCGCTGGCAAGTTGGTGGCTATTTTTGTGGTGCTATTTGAACATTGAGAGAGGCCTTTCAATAATTAACTGATTTTATCGGTGCGCACCTAGGCTTTTAATTAAGATTCTGGAGCTAAGATAACCACCTTGTCGCACAGAGCAAGGAAAAAAACTTCGCTTAAGTTGTAGCTCCTGTGCGAATAAGTAAATTTGATATAAAGGAGGGAAATATTTCTTCAGTAGAGGCCCTTGGCGCTTAATGGACGCTGGTTACCCCTTGGCTACTTAGGTGGAAGATATCTGTTGCACAAAACTATATATCTATGTGCTTGTCTGCTTCGGTGGAGCACTGTTGTGTGGGAAGGAAAAGTTAGAATACCCATTAGGTAAAATAGATTAATCCACTGAAGTCAATACTATATTGAAACTAAATATCAAACACGGTAGTGTATTTCTAAATTCCCATTGCAGATCTTGATGGCTTGTGGTGAGGACCAAGACGGTCAAATTTAGCATAGGAACTTGTGTCCGAAAACGTACAGTCTCCCCGCTACCTGAAAAATATCACTACAGCACACGTTCAAATAAGAAGTCAGTGTAGTACAATAAATTCCATAAAATGACCAAATTATGACGTATACTTTAAGAAAATACCTAAAAATATAAAAAATTAACTGACGTAATAAATTAGTTTTTTTTAAACAAAATGGGAACTATGGTCATGATTTGTCTTAATTAGCATTGTCTGTGGTGAAGCATTTCAAACATGACATGTCATCAAAATTCGGGTCCTGGCGATATGACTTCTAAATTGTTTGATCGGACGTGCAGAAGAGGCGGAAAGCTCAGCCAGCCTGTATGCTGTAATGGGAGCCCCTAAAAGCCCACGCGCGTTTTCTCTTGAATGTTTTAAACACGTTGAGCCCTCGCGTTCCCAGAACACCACGCCATGCCGCGCTTTGATGAAAATTGTAGTGGTTTACCAGGAAGTTGCATTGTATCGGACAGCAAGCAAGCTCTGTTTACATATACATTACACAAGACAGTGATGAATCGCCTCGTGAAGATCAAAAGGAACTACCCATTGCTGAGCGGGGTAATGATGTGTTGAAGACCGTACGTATAAATTCGTAATTCATAAAGTTTTTTCAACAATGGGAAATGCGAGGTCATTTCGACTGGGGTGCATCATTGGCTCGCGTGCAGAATTCTTTCAAGAACCCAGCAACGTATCTGTGCACGTTAATGTCGGCATCACTACTACAATGAGTAGCTGCGATGCACAAATATCTGACACCGCTGACAATTCAAGTACCGGGTCACCTAGCCGTTTTGTAGACCTCAACAAAAAGATACAATTACACACAGTTACACAATAATCGAATGCAGCCGAAATAAATCAGAAGCCTCTATTGACGTCAAATTGGCAGGTGAAAAGATAAAGGAAGTGGGAGACTGCTTCTACTTAGGAAGCAGTGATGGACGAAGCAATGCAGATATTCCTGGAGGGAATGTAGAAAACTCACACTGGGATAGCTCCTGTCAGCGCCGGGATTCGAATTAACAATCTCCCGACTTGCTGCAACTGCCTTCGCGAGACCTCCAGAAATGAAACGGGGACACATTTATTTTCCGGTTCTCTCACGTAAATGGCAATGAATAAAGCCTTTGTACACCCTGTGCCATATTAGACTCCAGACTCCATGGTTGCTGTCCTCGTACTCAGTGTTTGAGATTCCGGTGCAGACTCCATGGTTGCTGTCCTCGTACTCAGTGTTTGAGATTCCGGTGCAGACTCCATGGTTGCTGTCCTCGTACTCAGTGTTTGAGATTCCGGTGTAGGATAGAAATCCGGGACACTGACCAGATATCCGAATGCTAAGAGTGTAGCCAACACACGTTAGAACTGACACTTGCTTCGTTTTATCTTATCTGCTTCGTGAGAGAATGTGACACAGTGCGTTCGGCCAGTCTTTAAAACCCTGCCAATGCTGAGACTAGCGCGAGAATTATATAATAATAATAATAATATCGTATGGCCTCGGGTGCAAGGTGCAAGCTTCGTAATATGACACCCAGAGGGTAGCTTGCATGTCGAATTTCGTTGTTCCTTGAAGCACTATGAAAGTCAAGGAGGTTAGATATTTAAGCTCCTTGAACACTATACCGCTTTCTAGTAGAGAAATGAGGAACTTTGTGTTGGTGGAAACTCCCAAGATTAATTTTGCCATTATGAACACGGCCTACTGAATTCAAATGGGTTATTTGACATGCCAACATCGTATAACATGCGTGTCGTATTTGTGCCGCCTTTCAAAAATCTCTTACCACGGCCAGGAGCGAACCTGCAAGCTTGGGGTTGGTAGACCGACACTCTAACCACTCACCCACCCTGGCAAGCTGAGAATTAGATAGCCTACAGTTGCTGGATCCCTCCCCCAAGGCAAAAATGGCGAGCCTAATCTGTGTTAAGAGGTGCAGATATCCAAAGTTCCACCCCTCTAAACAACAATAGCGAACTGTCTAGTTTACCTCATAATGATTGATTTGTTGCCTGATTTGAACCTTTTGGCTTTAGGATCTAATGATGCTCGCTTGACAAGCGAAACATGCCATCCTGTATTTTCTCCCCCTTCCTGTAATACCATGTACATTTTTTTTTCCGGGTTGTTTCAAATTTCCCAATAATTGCGATTTTAATTGTTGACCAATTGAATAGTTCCCTTCAGTGATCTCGTGTGCGTTAGGTAGTTAGAATTCCTCGTGAACATGAGGTCCTCTTGTCAACGGAAGATTTACTGTCTCTTTCTTTCTTTCTTTCTTTCTTTCTTTCTCCCTTGCATTCACTTTCTTTATTTACTTCTTTCTCCCTTGCTTTCATTTTCTTTCTTTCTTTCTTTCTTTCTTTCTTTCATTTTCTTTCTTTCTTACTTTCTTTCTTTCTTACTCTCTTTCTTTCTTTCTTACTTTTGCTTTCTCCCTTGCTTTCATTTTTTCTTTCTTTCTTTTTCTCTCTTTCTTTCTCTCTCTCTCTCTCTCTCTCTCTCTTTTTCTTTTCCAATTTAAGAGTAGCTTATCGTCAACACCTAGGTTATAAAGGTTAATAATTAAAGTCAAATTTGAGACTGAATCGTATTCTGGATTTGAAGAGGCCTAATGTAATATCTTTATTAATGGCTAGGTAATCAGCATCTATTCTTGAGCTTATAATAGCAGTAGGTATTAATCACAAATTCAATATTTACTGTATTGTGTCGTAGTGGCTAGCATTCCTGGCTGTCACTGCAGAAGTCCGGGTACGATTCTCGACTCTGCAAATCATTTAATTCTTATCTGAGGGTTGGAGTGAGGCTTACTCAGCCTCGTGAGGAAGAACTGAGAAGAATTTAGTTTGATTCGTACCTAAGCCATCCAATGTGATTTTCTGCGGTTTCTCACTTCTTCTCCAGGCGAATGCCGGGTTGGAATGTCAATTAGGGCCACGGCCGACTCCTAACCAAATCCTGGCCCCAATTAATAATACAGCAATCACAGCGGCACAGGTTATCAGACAGGTTTCTCTCACACCCAAGTACTCAGGGCTACGTAACCACGATGCCGCAATGTCCCGTGATTGATTGAATTACGATGGAATTACGGCTGTCCCATCTTCACCCAACAACCCCATTATATAGGTGTCCGCTGAAATATGGTAATTCCCGTCAGATTTAGGCTATGTTGAAACATGTGTTTTAGACTAATTCGCTCAGAATTTACCCCAGCTTTAATGAATTAGTTGGTATTTGCGAGCGGACCACAACACAGGAAGAGTGAGGTTAGGTCAAACCACACAGGGACCAACTAAATAACAAACATGACTGTATCAAGTTTGACGCATGAACAAATGTGCTCCATTGAGTGGTAAGATCGATATGACCGCCATCTTTGGGAAATAAAAATTAGCTGGCCCGTTATTCGCAATTTGAATTCCAAGCTAGTAAAAGTGTTTGTAGCGGTATGTCATCACGTGAGGAATTTCAATCATGGCCATGTTGCGAGTCGAGGATCGATAGCTCCATATCGGTCACGGCTCGGATACTTAACCTGTGCTGGTATGGTATGTGGGTGACAGGTATTCCACAGGGCATCTCTAATACATTGTTATGGTGTACGGCTAGTTCACATTGACATTTCTGGTGTAGGGAAATATGTTGCGCATTAGTACCTAGCCTATCTATGCAGGTTATAACAATTATTGAAGTCCACCAGTTAGTTATTCTTCGAAATGTAATGTTTTTCAGTCGGTCAACACGATAGTATCCAATGTAATGGGTGGTTCCCTAATCCTGAAGAAAAAAAAGGGAAGAAGTTTAATGAGATTACTAAATACCCTTGGATGGCCAGTTTCGATCGACAAGAGATCATCATATCCATTACTCTCGGGCTATTAAATGTATGTCTAAATGTAATGGATCTGATGATCGCTTGACGATCGAAACTGGTCATCAAGTGTATTTAATAATCTCATGTAAACTTTTTTTTTTTTTTGGTTTAGGGTACCACCCATTACAATTGGATATAATGGTTTTTGCCCGACTGAAAAAACATTCAATTTTGATTACTAAGGCAACACTGAGAAATGTCTTCAAGGTCCTTGGATGTCACGGGTAATCTCGAGAACCACTGGATGGATTTTGATGCTTTTTTTTACCAATCTGTAAAGGATACCTCGAGGAAGGTTTCTGTAGAAAATAATTTGTTTATGATCAAAAGAAGCCAAGCAGTAACGATTTCTGTGAAAAAGTCGAAAAAAAGCCTGGCGTCCGTGCGCTTTTTAAGCTTACTCTGGGCAAACCGATAAAAATATGAATATACTATGAGTGTAAGAATTGTTCAGCATGAAAAGTTCTACAAAAAAGTCCGGGATAGCATATTTCTATCTTCAATACATCGCCCACTATAAGTGATTTTACGTTTGCATTTCTTCCAATAATCTCCATTCAATTACTGAGGCGACAATTTACGATCTAGCACGTAATGCATTCATAACTGTTCCCGGGCGAAGCAGGGGCGGGTTGCTAGTTAATCATAAAACTAAATTATTAAATAAACATTCTCTTTGCATTAAAACTATTTTATTGTTTTTCATCACAAGAAAAAGAAACACAAATTGCAAACACTTCAGAAAATATGCAAAGTTAATTACATAAATATGGAAAACAAAAACTAAATATTAAAGCTCAAATTATGTTGATATTGTGAGAAAAGTAAAGTTTTGCTCTCCATGTTCTTACTGCCATTACTATTGACTCCCTAAATCTATCTTGATGGTTTTATCTGCATTAGTGATAGGAATAAATTGGAGAACCTCATATTCCGATTTATCTTTAACGATGAAACGGACGCACGGTGCCACACTGATATGTATATTTAAAGCTGCCCGAAGCGACGTGAGGAACGTTACCAATCGCACACATTAACAGTAAAACTGTTCCATGGCGAGCGCCAACGCTGGAGTAGAATGAACGGCATTTACCAAGTAAAGAACTTGTTCACATTTAAAATATAAAACAGTGTAAAGCAGGTGATAGATGGCACAATATACGGATTCAAGTAAACAAATGTGTTTGGGGAGGATTAAACCCTAACCACCTCACCGGTACGCTATTGCCTTCCACTAATTTTGATGGGATTTTGCTTTTCATGCTAATATTCATCTCTTTATAGTATAAAACAGTCTCCGATTCTCGGATGTAACGGGTAATCTCGAGAACCACTGTATGGAATTTGATGCGGTTCTCACAACTCTGTAAATAATTTCTCGAGGAAGGTTTCTGTAGAAACATTGACATTTTCAGTGAATCGAGTCGAAGAAAAACTGGCGTCCGTGCGCCTTTTAAGCTTACGCTGGGCAAGCCGTTAAAAATATCTATATAGGTCTACTATGAGTTTAAGATTTGTTCAGCTTGAAAATACATAGCCCTAGTGTATTTACGTTTTCATTTCTTCCCACAATCTCCATTAAGTGGAAATTTAAATTAATAGCTTCGGAGCGAGTTTATGAGCTAGCTAGCGAGCGAGCCTATCACCCCAGCCTCGGCCAAGCATCAAACTGTCGAGTCTTGTCGAGTTAAAGACTTCAGAGAAGAGTGTGTTTGGAGTTTCGCTGTTCACCTCGGCTTTTCTGAATTCCGTCTGGGACCTGCCGTCCGTGCGTCTTTTAAGCTTACGCTGGGTAAACCGTTAAATCTACCGGGCGAAGCTAGTGTATAATACAATAACTTAAACTATATTGCTATGTTTGTTGGTTCCATGTTGACTAATGTTTATAAAGAAAGTAAGCAATTTGTGTGAACATTTTCAATTTTGGGCTACAACTTCGTATTTTTTCCCAGATCATGTTAATAATGTTATAAGGGTACGAGAGATGGTAACCTAAACTATAAAACTTAGTTAAAGTCTAGGATAGCCTCTCTATGCTGCGCTGCACGCCGCGCCGGCAGGCTGGCTACTGCCTCTCTTGGTTGGGCTGCCTGCCCTGACTGCCAGCGACAGCTCTAGACGTGTCTGACAGTCTAGTTGGGATCGCTAGCGCACCGAATGTAATCTAAAGAAATTGTTCGTCCAATGCGTTGGTTGTCCGATACATCGTGCGTGTTTCACCGTGTAACGGTACTTAAAGATTACGTGCTTAGCATTAAAACAGTCATTGCAATTTCTGAACATTATTGGGGTTTTCTTCCCTTGTTTTCGTTTTGTTTCAATTCGTTTTCATATTTACAATATACTGAATACCGTTTGACGTTCGACCGATCAACCACAATACAGCGAAGGCAGTACGGGAAGGAGTGAGATGGGAAAGCGAGAGAGACATGCATACAGTCTTTCACCACCATCGCTGCAAGGACTTCCATGTCACAAGCATGCCTGCGGTAATCGTGTCTAGTGTACGGTAAAGTAAATACGGCTTCTTCGAGAAGGTCACGCAGTTACTCTCATCAATTCCGGCAACCATCAATAACGGGATTGCACGTGCATTTTCATAGAGTTCGAATTAAGATGTTCGTGCCAGTCGACCGACCGGGTCACGGAATGGAATGAATGAAGCCCCCATCTAGGGGCGAGGATATGAACTGTGGCGGCTGCCGAAGCCTGTCGCACTCCCCTGGGGAAATTATTAAATGAATGACAGTGGAGAGTGTTGCGGGAATTAAATTTGTGACAGGGAAAACCGGAGTACCCGGAGAAAATCCTGTCTGCCCTCGCTTTGTCCAGCACAAATCTCACATGGACGCTGGGATTTGAACCACATTGTTGATATTTTATAGCGTGATCAAGAAGTTTCCGTTTGAGGACGTTGGATGCCGAACAAAAAGCACACCTGATGGACGTTTGCCTGCAGCACCTGATGCGTTTCAATGTTGAAGGCAACACGTTCCTGGAGCGTATTGTTGCAGGCGACGAAAGCTGATGCCACCACAAGGAACAGGAATCGAAAACATCGACGTTGCAGTGGTGTCATCCATCGTCCTCTCGTCCTAAGAAGCTGGAAAGGTGGTTGGTTGGTTCCTCAGTTTAGGGGCTGCGACAACGCGGTAATGTAGCCCCTTGTACTTCGGGTGTGTGTAGAATCTGTCTGATAACCGGTGTTAATTGTGATGACTGTATTAGTGTGTGTTATCTGTTTTGTTTTTTTAAATTCAAGTAAGGACTGCAGACGATCAATTTTCAAGTAGTTCCTACTTTTGCCGCCAAACTCCACCGTCAACGACTACTAGTTCAGAACTTAGCTTCTAGACGCCACCGCAGTCTGTTCTTGGCAACGAACGTAGGAACCTAAGAGCGTTGTTTACATTCTTAACGAATACAATTTAGCTTCACACAGGTGTAATTCGTGGAAGGTTCTTTATCATGCCTTAAATCTATGACATGGTACCGCCGGCTTTACTTCCCCTCCGGAGGAATGCATACTCAGGATTTTTTTACGCTCTTAAAAAATCCGAAGACTTTGGCCGATTTGAACCCGGTATCTTGGGCATAGAAGCTCGGCATGCTACCAACTACCCCACCGAAGCCGGTTGGAAAGGTGATGCACACTCCGTCCTTTGAATATCGGGACCCATTGCTTATTGATTTCAAGGAACCTGGTGTCTCCATCACTGGGGAACGGTAATGCGCAACACTGGAGAAATTTGCGTGCAGTTAAAAGTGAAACGTCCGGGAAAACTGTGACAAGAGGTGCTGCTGCTTCATAATAAGGCACTTCCCCACAAAGATCGTAACGAAGAAGGTACGCAAACTCAAGTGGAAGACACTCGAGGCACCGCCTTATAGTCCTGATCTCTACCCATGTGATTAATCACGCCTTCGGTCCCTTAAAAACAGTCTCAAAGGGTCGACGATTCCTGTCGGACGAGGGATGTGCAACAGGCGGTAACAGACTTTTTTCACGCAGCATGACACGGTGGTTTACCACACGGGAATCTTAAACCTGGTGCGTCGCGTCGGTTGGATGACTGCCTCAATGCTCACGGCGATTTTGCCTGATCATCATACCGATTCTGGACTGTACAGCCGTCAAACGGAAACTTTTTGATCACGCCTTTTACTTGTTTTTGTCGGTATGCCACGCATCCCTGCCCTTGGGAGTTGATAAATAATTTTCCACTCTGTATATGAAGAAAACACAAGCACGCCGTGATCGCGTCTGATTGCTAGTGCTTGCTCACGAATAAGTAATCTCGAATAATTCAATGGCTGACCCAGTCCTTCTGTCTCCACTGTAGTTTCCAGGTCAATTGATTTTTTTTTAATCCTTTATTTGGATGACTGCTCTTGAAAGAAGATTATACGGCATGATTGGCTCTTCTTTTTGCGTGGCTCTTTAAAAACTTGAAGTGTGTCTCATATCCTGCTGTAATTCGGTCGGTTGAGTGTCGTGGTTTCCCATTGGGGAGACATTAATACATGCCAATTTACATCTTTTGTTGTTACTTCATTTGAGGGGCAGAACATCGTGGTCATATAACCCCGTGAACTTCGGTGTGTTTGATAACCAGTGCATACCGGCCAACTTTCCCGATGTAGGTGGGAGACTCCCGATTTTCAATTGTTTTTTCCCGCCTCACGATTACTCAAGTTATCCTTCCGATTCTTGTAAATTATTGGCGAACTTCAAATATTTTCCAGTGTGTTTTGGAAGTGTTTATAGTGGGCAGGTAATGAATGTTATTAGCGTACCTGAATTCATAAATGGGTTTTGTTCCAGTGTAAGCGAATGTTAACTGACTTTGCTTTAACATTTTCGTTACATTCTAGTGTTTTCCTCTGTGTTGACTCTTCACTATGGCCAAAAAAATACAATTGTTTTTTTAACAGTTTTCGGGGCAATTTCCGTACATAGTTTAATCCAGCAAATGTCAATATTATTTTCCATTCTGTACTGTTTGCCAATGTAATGTTTTTTTAATATCACATCGCGGAAAAAGTGATATTTCGAAACACGTGGGTATAAAGAAGCACCAAGAAAATGTTAAGTGTAGAAAAATAATAAAAACATGAAAAATTAATAAATAAAAGATTTTGGTGTTAAATGTGACAGTAATGGGATAATACATTCCGAATTCATTTTGAAGCATAGTTTGCCAATTAATTGGGCTAATATGCATCTCCTGAGTTTTCCCAATTTTCATATCAAAATCTCCTGATTCTTGGTTTTGCAGGGTTGGCAGGTATGCCTGTGTTATTTCGATGGTTTTATTGGTGTGTGTATTTGTAATCGAGACTAGGATTGGGGAATGAGGCGGCCGTGGTCGTAATTTAGGTTTCATCCTGGTATTTGCCTGGAATAGAAACCACTGAAAACCACTTACAAGATGGTTGAGGTAGGAATCTAACCCACCTCGGCTCAGTTTTTCCTCATGAAGCTCAGTGTGCCCCGTTCCAGCTCAGACCAGAGTTAAATATATTGGCAGAGCCGAGCACGGCATCACGAGGTGGTCAATGTTAGAAATACATCTACATAATTATAAGACGTTTAAATCACGCCTTCCATTGTTTGATATTGACCTCATAGGACCATGTGTTTGGAAACTGTCCGTTAAAGCTTAGAGAAATGGTCCTATGTTTGTGAGGATGGTAATCCTTTGGTAGGGTAGCAGAGAAAGTCTTCTTCATCGTCCCTGGTGGAATATTTGAACACGAAGGGGAATATTATGTCATCGTGAGAGTTGGTGTCTTACTTTTTGAAGGTACCTTGTATTTTTCCTACCGAGGCCTGGGTAATCTTCCTGTAATGTTGCCAAGAAACAAGAGTTGTTCGTACCTGGAGTTAATTAATCGAAGGCTCATTTGTTTAATTAAAACCTGCTCTTACTTGCCGGGTGAATTAATGAAAGATGTTTGACAAGAAACTCTTCAAACAGAGCATTACACAAGTATTGATGATGATGGCAGAGTATATAAGCTGCTTTTAACTTCTTTCTCGCTCACTCTCAACGTTGGCGTTATTAATTTTGGTTGAAACTCGGGGGCTTTGCGTATTTATGACTCCAAACGAGAGCCGCAATGTCTCAGCAGTAACTACAGTACAGGATGATTGAAGTGAAATGTTGGCAATACTAAACTGCATCGTTCTATTCCACCCAGGCAATGAGTCGAGAAAAGATGTGGTGTTCTATGTCTATTTAGGTTGTCTTATTCCTGAGTTCGGATCAAAGTCTTTTTCAAAGGAGCGATGCAATTGAAGAAATTGGGAGGAATGCAAATTGATGAAAGTAGGAGTGAAATTCGCTTCTTTGTCCTCCACTTTATTCTTCTCTGGTTAATATATGGACCACTAAACTGGAACGGTATACACTCAGTCTCGTGAGGCCGAACTGAGAAGAGGTGGGTTAGATTCCTGCCTCAGCCATCATAGAAGTGGTTTTCCGTGGTTTCCCCCACCTCTACTCCAGGCAAATGATACCTAAGTTACCTAGGCCGCTTCCTATCTCAATTACAAATGTACACTCAATGGTACAGATAGCACAGTGACGCAGGTTATCAGACAAATTCCACACTCCCAAGTACACGGGGCCACATGAACATGATATCGCAGAGCCCCTAAAAGAATAAACAATAACTAGATAGAATTTTACATGTGATGAGTTGGCTCTGTCGATTCTACCCATCTCATCGTGTTAAAGCAGGCCAGGCAGGACTGTTGGATAGGATAAATTTGACACTTGCTGATCTGCTGGTGTGTTGAATCAATAGTGTAACAAGCTCACTAAGCACTGACCCATTTCTACAGCTTATTAGCTTTTATTACAGAAACAGCAGCCAGAAATTGGTGGAGAGGAGAGGAGCGTCATCTGGTGGCAAACAGCCTGCGTCAGCGCGGCTTGCTGCAAGAACAGCATTGTGTTGCCTAACGGCTTCATACATCTGCCTTTGGACATCCTTATTCAACTGTGTAAAACAAAAATACTTGGAAATGTGTTCATTTTATTAGATACTAGAAACCCGCCCCACCTTCGTCCGGTATCTTTAACGCTTTACCCAGCGTAAGCTTAAAATGCGTATTTTTTATTTTATTTCAATGAACTACAACCTACATGATTGGTTTAAATCACTGACTGGACTATTAATTATATTATCATGGAGATAGCATTTGCAACGAATTATTGTCAGACGTCATTTAAGGTACTATCCCGGTATTTGCCAGGAGTAGAAGTGGGGTGGATGGCTGAGATAGGAATCGAACCCGCCTCTTTTCATTATTGGCTCACGAGGCTCAGTGGACCCCGTTCCAGTCCTCGGATCAGAATTAAATTTCTTGGCAGGCACGTACTCATTCAAGTTGACCCGGTGGTGACGCCTCTGACCTTAGGAGATTAAGACCACCAAGGGCCGGCCGAGATTGGACCTGGCGCCCTTCAGGGCCAAAACCTAACATGCTAATCGTAATAGGCTATTCTGTGAATTGACTGCCCTGGTTTTAATGTTGCCCCCTGCCCTATCGAACCTGCATTTCCAAGGAGCATTATTTATGCTCCCCATCGCCCTCGACTGCCGTGTGTTCTGCTTCCAGCGGGTTTATAGCCAGCTATATGCTCTTTTGTTTTTGGGGAGTTATTGAAGTGAATCCTCACTCACTCGAGTCACTCGTCATAGCAGCAAGCCCGGGCGGTACGGAGTGGCCCATAACCACCAGCTGACGGGGGGTGGGGATGGGAAGAGAGTCATTGGGACACGCCCCACCTGTCACGGACGTCGACAACACACAACGGGAACTGAAATATTATGGCACTCCCCTTCAACAATATATCTCCAGTTAGGTCTCTCCCCAAGCCACAAGGCAGATATATCACCTTCAGCCATTGGAAACTTAAGATATCGCCAAGAAGTTTTCATATGTCCAACTTGGGTAGTAAATATAGTGAATGTTTGTCTCAACTTTTGCGCCCTGAAATCAGTCGGATCGTAGGACTATTGCAATAAACTTGAACATCATTGAATTACAATCTATATTTACAGGTGATTATTGACTCAAAAACTTTGTTCTTTTATAATCTTTTTTTGTTTTTCCGTAATTTTTTGTTAATATATACTTATTAGCTTTATTACATTTTCGGCATTTTCAAATTTAGGTGACCACCTCAAAATTTAACTAATTAACTAGTTCCGCCACTTAAAACAATAACTAATAATAGAATTAAGCAATAATAATGTTTCGAAAAATATAATAATAATATCGTATGGCCTCGGGTGCCGGTTGCAAGCTTTGTTATTTGACACCCAGAGGGCAGCTTGCATGTCGAATTTTGTTGTTCCTTGAAGCACTATGAAAGTCAAAGATATTAGATATCTAAGCTCCTTGACACTATAGCACTTTCTAGTAGAGAAATGAGGAACTTTGTGTTGGCGGAAAAATCCCTAGATTAATTTTGCCACTATGAACACGGCCTACTGAATTCAAATGGGTTCTTTAACATGCCAACATCGTATGACATGCGTGTCGTAATTTTTGTCGCCTTTCAAAAATCACTTATCACGGCAAGGAGGAACCTGCATGCTTGGGGTTAGTAATCCTGACACGATAACCACTCGCCCACCGTGGCAATAATAATAATAATGTTATTTGGTTCACGTCCCTTTAAACTACTGTGCATGTTAGAGACTCTGGGGTACCGGAATTTTGTCCTGAAGGGGATCTTTAACGTGCCAGTAAATCTACTGACACGGTTCCCTCAAATGCCAGCTGACTGTGCCAGGATTCGATCCTGCAACTTTGGGAACAGCAGGCGAGAACGTTCCCACTGTGCCTCGCAGCCAGCCGAAAAATAGACAGTGAATCTGACGAGACAAACTAACTCTGTGCGTTGGCCAAGGGGCCAGACTATTTCCAAACTCTGGTTTGAATTCCACCATCCTTGAAATTGTTTTCCGTGATTTCTCATTTTCAATTCCAGGGAAATCCCCGCACGGGACCTTTTAATAGG
This sequence comes from Meconema thalassinum, assembly GCA_946902985.2. Lineage (NCBI taxonomy): Eukaryota > Metazoa > Arthropoda > Insecta > Orthoptera > Tettigoniidae > Meconema > Meconema thalassinum. The sequence continues at coordinate 76,720,479 of OX336401.1, read as the reverse complement.
CCACAGCTAATTCAGTCTTAATTCCTTGTCCAATGTCATTAATCTTTGTCCGCCTCGTTGCGTAGTGGCTAGCATTCTTGGCCTGTCACCGTAGAGGCCCGGGTTCGATTCGATTCTAGGCTCTGCCAAGAAATTTAATTCTGGTCTGAGGGCTGGAACGGGGTACACTCAGCCTCGTGAGGCAAACATGAGAAGGGGCGGGTTCCATTCCTACCTCAGCCATCCTGGAAGTGGTTTTCCGTGGTTTCCCCATTTCTACTCCAGGCAAATCCAAAGGCCACGGCCGCTTCCTACCCAAATCCTACCTTGATTACAAATACACACACTACTAAAGTTTAGAAGACATTCTTTCAGTGTTGCCTATACAAACTGTTACTTGTGTTGACCGACTGAAGAGTTACGAATAACAATACACACACTAGTACAGACATCACAGTGGCACAGGTTATTAGACAACTTCTACACACTCCCAAGTACAAGAGCTACATGACCACGATGTCGTAAAGCCCATACGGAATCATCACCTTAACTCTTTTGTTCTTTGTCTTATCTTCTTGGCCGCTATTTCTGGCTGTTGGAACTCATCAGATTTATGGATCTGTCCTGGTTGTCTTGTTCTGTTATGTATTCTTTCTTTCTTTCTTTCTTTCTTTCTTTCTTTCTTGCTTCGACCCATTCAGAGAGTGCGTTGGAACGTGTTAGTTGGCTTGATGACTTTTGCATTCCTCAGTTGGCCCGATGACTTTTGCCTTCCTTTTCTCCCAAAATCTCTTAATGTACGCACTATGTTGCTTCTTGCGTTGGGGCAGATGACCTCGTAGTTCCGCCCCTTAACCCAACAATAACTAACTTCTTGCGTCTTCTCTACATCTTGTACCGGTCCTCCTGCTAGATTTCACCTTTCCGCCAGCCAATTTATCCTAGAATTTTTTGTATTTATTATATTGAATAATCTTTTTGTTAGTCTATTGTTGTCCACCCTAAATACGTGACCAAAGAATGTCAACCATCTCCCGCGTACAGTGTTTGTGAAACTGTCTGCAGTTAGTTTCTTGATCCAAATTCCATTTTCGTGTGTAAGGCCGAATATTTTTCTAAGAATTTTGCGTTCTTGTATTATTAATTATTATTATTAGGCCTGTTAATAATAATAATTTGCTTTACAGTTGTTGTATCGGTTTGTTCACATCTCGTTATTAATGCCGGCCCACTGAAAGCCTCTATCCCGTAATGGGGGAACAGCAATGCCTCATCATGACAAAAACAGATTTGCATCGAACCTTCCTTTTGTTGTGTTTGCTGACTAATTTCTGATCAAAGGCTGACTCATCGCGCTGATAAATGGGGAGGCACGTGTGGAAAGAGAGAGAGACACACACAGAACCTTTTTTTGTTCGGGCACTGGAGAGGAGAGCCCTCTCACTACGTTCATATCTCATCGAAAAAAAAAAGTAGCGTTGTGTTAAGGTCTCCTTCAAGCACTGCCATCTGTGTATTGGGAACACCGCATAAGCAGAGGGAGTAATGTAAGTCGTAGTAGACTAATCCTCTGATGAGATAACCAACGGGATTAAAACACAACCACATTCTTAAATATTTTAATTAATATACATCACACTCTTCGGGACCAGATTCTCATATATTTTTTGTTTATTCCGTAATTTTTGTTAATTATTATATATGTTAGGGTTCTTTTTCTCCATATTTTGTTCTCCGCCTCTAAATTATTAATTTCATTCCAAATTTGTATACTTTAATCTGCGTTAAGAGGTTGAGAGGGGAAGATGACATCGTAGTAATAACTTCACATACGTTATAATTAATCTAGACTGCAACTTTATGTAGATACGTTTACCCACAAATGCTTAGCAGTAGTAGTTTTTTTTAATGAAGATAGCTTTGGAGCCATTTTTAAAAGTTACAATATTAACTATTAATATTGTAACTTTCAGTCGGTCAACACCAAATAATTCAAATTACCGGAATAAATGAAAAAAAAACTGAAATAAATTACATGTGATTGCTTTCTGTATAGTATTAAGCTTGCCACCGTGGGTGAGTGGTTATCGTGTCGCAGTACCAACCCTAAGCTTGCAGGTTCGCTCCTGGTCGTGGTAACTGATTTTTGAAACGTGACACAAATCACGGCACGCATGTCATACGTTGTTGGCATACCCATACGTTGTTGGCATACCCATTTTAATTCAGTACGCCGTGTTCATAATGGCAAAATTAATCTCGGAATTTTCTGCCAACACAAAAAGTTCCTCCTTTCTCTACTAGAAAGCGCTATAGTGTCAAGGAGCTTAGATATCTAAGCTCCTTGACTTTCATAGCGCTCCAAGGAGAGATAAAATTCGACATGCAAGCTGCCCTCTGGGCTTCAATTAACAAAGCTTGCACCCGGCACTCGAGCCCATACGATAGTATTATTATTATTATTATTATTATTGTTTTTGTTTGAGTCTTCAGTCCTTTGACTGGTTAGATGCAGCTTTCCAGTCCCCTGTCCTGAGCTAATCGTTTCATCTCTGCATAGCTACCACACCTTACTTCCTAGGCAATCTAACATATTCTAACTCTGGTCTACCCCTACAGTTCTTGTCCTCGACCCTTCCTATCATAACTAAATTTGCTATTCCTGATCGTCTTAGTGTGTCCTACCAACCTATCTCTTCTCTTCATTAGCAGTCGCCAGAAACATCTCTCCTCTCCCACTCGTCTTAATAACTCTTCGTTTGTAACCCTATCTACCCATCTGATCTTCATCATTCTCCTGTAACACCACATTTCAAACGCTTCATTTCTCCTCCTTTCTGCTGCACCAACAGTCCAAGTTTCACCTCCATTAGAGTGCCACGATCCAAGAGTTTTCAAAAATGACTTCCTAATATCGAAATCTATATTCGATGTCAACAGATTAATTTTCTGTAGAAATGCTTTCCTAGCCTGAGCCTTCCTTTTTGTTTATTATTTTAATGATCAGGTTATTTATTATTTTGATTTTTCCTCCTTCATATTTAGGCATCCAACTCTTAAGTTTTAACTTACATCAAAATTTGTATTATTTTATCTGTGTTAAAAGAGGCCGATGACCTCTCTGTACCGCCCCTTAAAACGACAACAATCTCTGGATGTGCCTCCTGACGCCAACCTTATGAAAGGAGTTTGTGAGAGATGTCTGAAATGTTGGAGGGAAGCGACCGTGGCCTATTAAAAGGTGCCATCCTGGCATTTGCCTAGAGTTTATTATGGGAAGCCATGGAAAACCATTTCAAGGACGACCGACGGTGGGGATCGAACCTACTTCTACGAGTCCGCAGATAGGTTGGCCGCGTCTTAATGAGCTTAACTACTGTTGTCAAGGAAAAGGAAGGAGGCTTGTAGTTTTACGCAACCGTTAATCTCGCGATCAGGAGCCACGGGACCTCCTTTTTACGTGGAATCCGAATCACAGGGCCTGGCATTTCACTTCAAAAATCTCACCTGTATTAACCGTGGATCGAACCCGGTCCACCTTGGTGAGAGGCAAACAGCATAACCGCTGCACCACCAGCCCTCCCTATTGCTGTCGTACTATATATACAGAATTTGGCCAATCATAGTCCGCTAACAATCTAAGACAATGGTAGATTATTTTTCCTTTTCTTTTCTTTTCTTCCCAGAACTTTTTCACTCGGCGGCTACGTTTGCCGTTGTTTCACTGACTTCACCCTCGTAGGCCGTCGTTGGACTTTGAAACGTGTAACATCTGCTGAATGGACCCGTCGCCGAAATTCCTCCCTGTCCGAGATGATAGCTTACGTGATCTTCAGTTGTAGCAGTTCCCATCGTATCTCCTCCAGCCATCCTGTAGTGTTTTTTAATTTAGGAGATGTAATCAAAAATTTTCTTAGAGAGCCGATTCACTTTTCATCCTGTAAAGATGTCCATAATATTTTAGTCTTCTCTTTTTAATTGAAACTGGCATAACAATAATAATAATTTACTTTGTTCTTCACACTGAAACTGAGTTACCTCAGCCTTGTGAGGACTATTGAGCAGAGGTGATTTCCCACTTCTACTCCTAATTTAGGAATATGTTACGGCTGCCACCTTCCATGTCGTAAACCATTTAGACGTACAAGTACACGCACTGGTTCAGATGCTACAAAAACATGGGTTATCAAATAGAAATCGTACACCAAAGTGATGTACGAAGCATCATAATGAAACTACCAGTAATATTTGGAGTTTCTCTTATATTTTATTTTAATTTGATCCGTTAATTTTTCCATATCCGAAATCACTGAAGTCCAGTGCTGGTTGTTATTGCTTTTTTTTCAATTTCTTATCGTTCTTCAATTTACACCGCCGGGGAATTTTTTGCCTAGGTGTTGCAATACATCTTAAAGCAAATATTCAAGAACTGAGTATTCCATGTTACAGTAATACGAAAGACAAATCACTTGCATACACTAGTTCCACATTGTTTATTTCTGCCGTTCAGTTCAGTAAATGATCCCTACGGTGGCCTGTGCGCTCAAAGGAACAGTTTGTCATCTTGTGTTTGAGATCGTTGTACCTCGCTCAGCGGGGACGGAGAATGATGAAGGCTGACACGCGAAGGTCGGGGCACACAGGTACGGCTGAGTACGGTCCTATCGATCCCCTCTGCTGTACTCTGCTCTTCACCAAATATTTATATCAGTGCTGCAATCCCCTTGCTTCACACAGGGTTAGTCAAAAAGAATGGTACAGTAGATGTGTAATGATCAATCCCTGTCCTTTTCCTGTAATTAAAGAAGATAACGTTGTTATATTCTTTTCATTATTTACATTAAAATTATTTAATAACATGATTGGTAGTCCTTGTTTGTTTTCTGAATTTAAATTGTGTGTTTCTCGGCTGTAAATGAGACTGAAACGTATTACAATCCACAGCCCAAGAACCAAAACAGCAACATAAACCATTCGCCTCTATTGAAGACGTTCAATTACACAGTTCAACAATGTAATTTTTGCATAATGAAAATTACCCAATCATTATAGATTTTGGTACGCCGAATTCGAAAAGAACTTTTTTTTAAGCTCCCGTTTTCGTGCTCGATGAAGTTTGTTACGTCCTTATATCTGTTTTTTAGTCTCGTTTTCCTGCTGTATGAAGTTTGTTACGTCCTTATTTCTCTTTTTAGCTATCGTTTTTTCTTATTTCAGTAATGCCAATGGATGCTGTGTTTTCTTTCTAGCTAGATTGCTCGTCTTCCGCAGTGCTCCATTGTATATTGTGACGTGAGTTTCTGTGTGGAATCAAAACTACTGTTATAATACCCCGCAGATGTGCTGATAACCCCAACCATTTTTTGTCCATTAGGCCTTTAATATGCGAAGAACATAAGTATCAATAACTTCCAAACCTGAGCTAATCTAGATTTTTTAAACTGTCATTATCAACTTCAGCACACTCATATCCATATAAATCACCTAATTTGGTCTTGGTAAAAAAAAAGTTAAAATTTGTTGTGTAGTGTTGTTTGTGACTTCGGTGGCGTTGTCAGTTGCATGCTGAACTGCTATGCCCAAGATCGCGGGTTCAAACCCGGCCGAAGTTAAAATCCTCCAGAATGCCTTCAGAGGGGAAGTAAAGCCGGCGGACTCATGTCCGTATGGCATGAAAAATAATCTATTGGTAGCGTGTAGCTAAATTTGTAGGTTATTTGGCTAGAAACGCTCGATCAAGTTCCAACGTTAGCCGCTGGGTGTCAGTGACGTCTGGTAGCCAAAGTTGGAACTACTTGCAATTGAACTTACCCAGTTGCATTCATCTTCATTCATTTAATCACATCCACACGCGACGGTAGTTGTAGCTGACCCCATGGGAGCAGCTACGAACTCGGGCGAGCCGAACATGTCCTCGGACTCTCCCGGCACCAAAAGCCATACGCTAAATAAATAAATAAATAAATGCAACAAATTATCCACACATTTCACCTTATGTGACAGCACCTTTAATTCTTTTGTATCCATTCCGCCTCGTTGCATTGTGGCAAGCACTCTTGGCTGTCACCGCGGAGGCCCAGGTTTGATTCTTAACTCTGCCAAGAAATTACATTCTGATCTGAGGATTGGAACGGGTTACACTTAGCCTTGTGAGGCAAAACTGAGAAGAGGTTCGACTCCCATCTCGGCCATCCTGGGAGTGGCTTTCCACTTCTGCTCCTGGCAAATGCTGGGATGGCTACGGCCACCTCCTTCCCAACCCTATCCCCGGTTTACAAATATACACACCAGTATACAGCCAGCACAATAACACAGGTTATCACATAAATTACACACCCAAATACACGGGGCTATATCGAGGGTTCTGAAACCCTTTCTGTCGCGTGCCCCTTCTGAAACATTAAATATCTAGCTGCCCCCCTCCCCCTGCCCTTTATTTTTCTCGTTCTTTATTCGGAGTGAATATTTCCGAAGGACAAGCACTGTCACTTCCATGAGGTCTCTTTTTACCACTTATCCATGGGTAATGGCGTTATTTGTATCAGTTGATTGTACATCGGCCTAACCACTTCCACTGAACCCGCGCTGGAATTCACCTGTTCACCCACTGTCTTTGAACTGACTGCAAAGACCTGGCTGAATTCGAGTCGACTGTCAGAAATAGAAGAATGTATTCTTCTAAGGAAGTGGTGGTCACGTTGTCAGGCGGCTTATTGTTACTAGTAGTTGTTTGGTGGTGGCGGGTGAAAGGGTTCTGTGTGGGAAAATTTAACTCTACACCTTTTCTCAGAATTCCTGCTGGCAGAATCAGTTCTTGTGAAATGAGACAGTAAAAGTTTGAATGGTGGTGTGAGCTTCCTGCCTATGATAGGTTCATGGATATGAGGATAGCAATATTTGTTACAGAATGTGAAATATAAACATTTCAATCAGAGCCGGCGCCCTCCTTTATCCCTCTCTGAGCCCCCACTTTGAACACCTCGGGGCTATATGACCAAGATGTCGCAGTCCCTAAATTAAGCAACAACTACTCTTTTGAATCCTCATGTACAGAAATGAATAGGCTGTCAATATCATACTGTCCTCAGCAGTGACTGTTCAACATGAAGCCTACCGTACTTACCCTTGTACTACTAGAATAATATTTAGTCTCAAGTATTGTTATACAGTAATTAGACTGCTTAATATTATTATTATTTTAGCGTAAGAAAATTACGAAGTGAAAATTATTTTTATATGTGTTTCTCATAATTACGTTGTAACCTGTTACACCACCTCGTAGTGTAGTGGCTAGCATTCTTGGCTGTCGCCCCCGGAGGTCCAGGTTAGATTCCCGGGTCTGTCAACAAAAGGTAACTCTGGTCTGAGGGCTGCAACGCGGTATACTAAGACTCGTGAGGCTGACCACCTTGAGACCATCATGATACGGTTTGCTGTGGTTTTCCATTTCTACTCCAGACAAATGGAGGGATGGTTCCTGACTTTCCATTCCAACCCTCATCTCAATTACAAATTACGCAAATGCAGATCATTCACTGAAAGTACGCAGTCGGAGTTGTTACAGTATCGTATAAAGCAGAGGTTCCCAAGCTTTACAGATTACGACCCCCTCGAAAATTACATATTTTCATGGACCCCTTGAGGTAAATATAAATAAATAAACCGTATGCTGGGCTGACGAATATTACAATGGCCTTATAATTTTCTTAAAAGCGAGTTCACTACAGAAAGTACTCAACACATCACTATCTTCTACAGTTTCCAGTCCCTGGCTGGGTCTGCTTAGAAAGTACTCAACTTGCACATGATTATTTATTTATTTCATATAATATTGATTATGTATTTATTCATTAAATAATAAAAATTTGCTATGTTTATAATCAAAAGGACCGAATTTGAAAAATGACATCAAACTTACTTTAATGTGAACAGTGATCCTACCTTTCAGTAGTAAGCTCAGCGATGTTTTGTTTAATATCTGATAATTTCAGTATTAGGTCATTCTCAACTTAGTCTATTTCAAATAGGTGAGGAGGGAGAATGCAGTTTCACACAAGAAAGTTGTAGGAAACTCAGTTAAGGCCTTCAAAGCTCTTATCGGATAATTAAAAAATCGGGCGAAAATTGAAGTATTCTTATTAAAATTAAAATTACCCCGTGGACCCTCTTGAACCTTGTCGGAGAACCCTCAGGGTCCACGGATCCCACTTTGGGAGCCACTGGTTTAGAGTATATTTTTGTAACGGCTGCTTACGTAGCATCTTCTCATGAATGCATACGCGTACCCACGCATGTAGGTACATACAATTTCCAGGCCGCTGTATGTCACCTCGTGCCAGTGTGCGTGTATGCATTCATTCTCGCTCTCTGACCCTGTATTGTGCCTACCTGTCATTCCCTGGAAGCTGTATTCACACTCACACAGCGTATTAAAGGGACTCCCAGTCGTCAAAGCCACCAACAGGAGAATAAATGCACAGAATTAATGTGATACCTATAAACACCAACCGAAAAAAAAAAAGATCTCGCAGCGTAGGATCTTGCAGTCGTTCGACCGAACCGGTTATTAAAATTGTCAGAACCGGCTATTAAATTTGCGACGTTGAAAATTGGCTTTTGTAGTCCCCCCAGGGGCTCACAACTTGTGAGACGTCGGTTGGCGACCATGGGACTCCAGCTGAGTCCGGCATTGCTTCCACTTACTTGTACTGGGCTCCTGTCCGTCTTCTTTCTCTTGGTCAACTCTTGTTCTCCTCCGACCCCGACGGTATTAGGATATCCGAGGCCTAGATAGTCTCTTCCTTTCCCGCCTTAATTGGCCATTCTCTCATCTTTCCTGATCCCTTCTCCTTCTAGGGATCAGCCTTCTTTTTCTTTTCATTATAGTTCCTTTTCTCTTTTAGATTCCCGCACTTTTTTGTGAATTGGCTCCCCGTGTATCTAAATTACCTCTATTCATTTTTTTTTAAATCTACATTTTGTAAGTTTGTCAATCTAAATTGCATTTTGCGAGTATTTTCAACCTCAATTGCATTTTGTTAGGATTGACGATCTCAATTGCATTTTGTAAGTCTTTGGAGTGGGTGCTGTCATATTGAGTATTTTGAATCCAACTTACATTTTGTGAGTATTTTCAACCTAAACCGCATTTTGTGAGTATTTTCAACCTAAACCGTATTTTGCAAGTATTTTCAATCTAAATTGCATTTTGCAGGTTGGGCATTCTATAAGTATTTTGTATCGCAATTGCATTTTGTGAGTATTTTGTATCGCAATTGCATTTTGTGAGTATTTTGTATCGCAATTGCATTTTGTGAGTATTTTGAATCTCAATTACATTTTGTGAGTATTTTGTATCTCAATTACATTTTGTAAGTATTTACAATCCACATAGCATTTTGTAAGCATTGTCAATCCAAATCGCATTTCGGGAGTATTTTGAATCTAAATTGCACTTCGTCAATTTTTTTAAACTCTGGTTGGTTCCTTAATTTAGGTGCTGCGACAACGCGGTCATGTAGCCCCGTGTACTTTGGGTGTGTGTAGAATCTGTCTGATAACCGGTATTAATTGTGGTGACTGTATTAGTGTGTGTTTCTGTTTTCAATTCAAGAAAGGACTGCAGACATTGAATTTTTTCCAAGTAGTACTTACTTTTGCCGCCACCGTCAACGACTACTAGTCCAGAATTTGGTTACCAGACGCCACCACAGTCGGCTCCTGGCGACGAACATAGGAAGATGAGAGCGTTTGTATATGTTTAACCTATAGTCTAATTTAGCTTCACACTGGTGTAATTAGTGGAAGGTTCTTTAACATGCCATAGATCTATGACATGGGACCGCCGTCTTTACTTCCCCTCCGAAGTAAGGCATACTGGGGGATTCTTAACGCTCTAAAAATCCGATGACTTTGGCTGGGTTTGAGCCCGCGATCTTGGGCATAGAAGCTCAGCATGCTACAAACTACGCCACCGAAGCCGCCTTTTTTTACTCAAACATGCGTTTTGTGCGTATTCTCAATCTAAATTACTCTGTGAACATTTTCCATCTAAATTCCATTTTGTCAGTGTTTTCCACTGTAAATTACATTTCGTGTCTCTTTTCAATCCTTTGTCAGTATTTTCAATCTCCGTTAGTTTTCGTTATGGTTTCCGTCTCATTGACATTTTCTCAATCACCCAAACAATTAGAGGCCGATAACCCAGATGTTTGGTCCATTAAAGCAACAATTACTATCATAATCATCATCAGTTACATAAAATATATCGGCAGTGCAAAAGATTACCTATCGTATTATGAACGGAGCTTTTATTTCAAGTGTGCGGTCAATGATGAAACTCCCACATGCATTGACTGGGAATTGAACCTGGCCCGCTTTGATGAGAGACGAGCAGCTTAATCGCTGCACCATCACCCCCTAATTGAAACAACAACAATGCATGTGAGATTTTCGGAAGTGATATATCACGTCCCGTGGTTCGGATTTCACGTAAAAAGGAGGCCCCTTGCCTAATAATCGTGAGATTAACGGTCACGTAAAATGACCCTTCCTTCCTTCCTCCCTTGCTTTAGGCCTTAGAGTTATGTACTATGAAGATTATTTTGTAGGTGTATTATTCAAACTACAATCGCTTGATTAGGACACAAGAAATAAAAACGAGGTTTTAAAATTTCGCACAGCCGCAATCTTGTGGTTATGATAACAATTGAAAGAAATGCCAGTGAATTAAAATTTGTATAAGCATTTACCGTACCAAGTTTCACTGCGCTCGGACTGTTAAATCGCGAGAAACTTCCATTTAAATATTTAAATTTCGCGTCGCCGCCATGTTGGATTTGTGCTCACCAGGTTATTGAAAGTCCCAAATGTGAACTTATGTTTATAGCCTCTATCAACATAAAGAATTTCAGTTTGATTGCTGTCATATATTAATAGATATTGAGAACCTTCTAAATATTTCGAAGACCACGGGACCCCAGCTGAGTCCGGCATTGCTTCCACTTACTTGTGCCGGGCTCCACTCCCTCTTCTTTCCTGTCGACCTCCCTTGGTCACCTCTTGTTCTCTTCCGACCCCGACGGTATTAGGTTATCCGAGGCCTAGGGAGTCTTTCACTTTCCCGCCTTAATTGGCCCTTGTCTCATCTTTCCTGATACCCTCCTTCTGTGAGGGGTCAGCCTTCTTTTTCTTTTCCTTTTATCTCCTGCCTTGTACTCTAGGCCCTTAAGGGGGCAGGGTGTATGTAGCCCCACCACTTCTGGTGCACTCTAGATAATGCTACACCCTCAGGGGCTCACGGCTGGTGAGTTCGGGAGTTGGCGACCCCGAGGGATTCCTGAGCTGGGTCCGTTTCCCCCTTTTGTCCCTTACCTTTGGGGCGGACCCTCTCCTCTCCAATCCTATCCTCTTTTCCTTATATTTCCTTTTCTCTTTAAGATTCCCGCACTGTTTTTGTTACTTGGTTCACCGTGTACCGAAATTCCCTTTTAGCGATTTTTAAGGCATTTTTAACCTACGTTGCATTTTGTAAGTTTTTTCTATCTAAATTACATCTCGTGATTGTTTTCGACCTCAATTGCAATTTTTAAAGATTGACAATCTAAATTGCTTTTTAGTAAGTCTTTCAATGTAGGCGCAGGACATTTTAGTGAGATTATTGAATTTCAAGTGGATTTTGTATTTTCAACCTAAACCGCGTTTCGCAAGAATTTTGAATCTAAATTTCATTTTGTTTGGCGGGCATTTTGCAAATATTTTGATTCTCAGTTGCGTTGTTTCCATCTGAGTTTCTCTTTGTACGTATTTTCCGTCTCACATAATTTTCGTTCTGGTTTCCATTTCATTCTCATTTTCGCTATCACCCAGATCATTAGGGACCGATAACCTAGATGTTAGGCCCCTTAAAACAACAATTATCATCATTATCAAATATTTCGGATGGTCGCCATGTTGGATTTTTATATTTTTAGGCCTTAGAGTTATGTGTCATTACATGAAGATTATTTTGTAGGTGTATTATTCAAACTACAATCGCTTGATTAGGACACAAGAAATAAAAACAATTTTAAAATTTCGTGCAGCCGCCATCTTGAGGGTATGTAAACAATTGAAGTAAATTAGATATCAGCGCATTGTAATGTGTATAAACATTTGCTGTACCAATTTCCACTGCGTTCGGATGGTCAAATCGCGAGAAAAGTATATTTTGGTAGTTAACGGGTTTTTGAAAGTTACATAGGTGAACTTCTAGTAGTGCCCTTTTATCACCGTACACAATTGCATGGTGATATAGGTAATAGTTTCGGAGATATAGAATGCTGGTGAAACATTTCGCACAGCCGTCATGTTGGTTTGGTGAGACGTAATAAAATTTGAAGGGTACGGTCGGGGTCTGCCAAAATAGTACTATGATCTTAGCGCTCCAGTCGTTTAGATTTTATGGCGGGAGGGGCACACACACGGACAAAGGGTGGACTGATGATGTTTATTATTGTTTTATGGAGCGGAACAGCGAGGTCATCTGCCCCCCAAAAGATGATCTCATAAGCCTATTTTTTCATACATAAAAATAGGCTAGAAATGAAAATAGACATGGATTAATGCAACACTTCCAGGTATCCTAGAAACTTAAAACTACGTAGCAGAGAAGCTGATGACCCCCAAGATTCCTAGAAAAATCTAAATATTTTGCTTGGGGGCCGAGCTGAGATTTAAAATTGGGTTTCAGAAGCAGTTCGGCGTAAGTACGCGAGCGTATTTTCACCCATAGGTTAACCCTGCGTAAGTGTGGCACGGTCTCTTATTCCGGGCCTCACAACAATGCTATTTAAATTTCCGACTGTTGAAGCTAACAAGCTGTATTTTGTTGTACCTTCCTCTGTTGCGACCCCGCACGTGCTACTCATATTGCCAGTTGTGGGAAATTGACCATCGTGACAACTCGCTACGACACGTCAGTGTACCTATGAGGTAATTAGTATATTTTTATTATGACTTACTTTTGTGATGCTTTTTACTTTCATATTGAAGAATTATTGAACCATTTGTTCAAGCCTATATTTTACTATATTTTAAGTAAAATGGACTATGAAAGAGAACAAAAACTATTGCAAAGGCTACTTGAAACTTTTTCCACTGATTCTGAACTGGAACCAGATGATGCTTCAGAAGATGACGAAGAGGACGTGCTGGAAGTTCGAGAAGAGAATTCAGATAGTGAACAAGAATTGGATCCTGATGAGGATGCAGAATCCTTGCGACGGAACTATTATCACGGAGGTCAAGACTGTTAACTTTTATTATGGAAGGGATGAGAGGAAGTGGAAAATTCATCCCCCTCCCAAAAATATTAGATCACGTCATAAGAATATTGTAACGCACCTTCCAGGTGTCGGAGGAACAGTTAGATGAAAGTCCGATCCTCTGGAGGTTTGGAGACATTTCTTTGATCGAGAAATAATTCAAATTATTGTAAACTTTACAAACCAACATATTACCACTCACGCAAATGGAAAATATAATCAAGAATATCACGTTCGTGAGGTCGACTGTAATGAAATAGCTCTCTTGGGCCTTCTCATTTTCAGTGGTGTAAAGAAGTCCAATAGGTTAAATTTATAAGAACTATTCTCCACAGATGGAAACTCACCAGAAATCTTTCGGCTAGTTATGTCTCAGCAACGTTTCTCTTTCCTACTGAGCCATACGTTTTGACGATATTGAGACCAGGCAGCAGAGGCTACTGTCAGATAGACTGGCTCCAATTCGTGATCTGTTCGAATTATTTGTTCACAGGTCTGTACAATATTTCAGCTTGAGTCAGCTTGTTACAATTGATGAAATGCTATTAGGTTTTAGGGGAAAGGCTGCATTCCGGCAGTGCATACCTTCGAAACCTAACAAATACGGCATCAAGAAGGCAAAGCTATTTTATACTTCAAAATGGAAGTCTACGTTGGAAAACAGCCAGAAGGATCACAGTATGCTGTAAGTAACAGCCTATTTCCGAGACGAGAAGGAACGTTACAGTGGACAACTGGTTCACCAGCGTTGAGCTCTGTGAAATCTTGACCAGTCAGTACAAACTCACGCTGCTAGGCACCATTAGGAAAAACAAAAACCTCAATTCACTCAAGGACACTCCAGGCCCATCCCATCAAACATCTTTGATTTCGTGAAGATTGTACTGTTCTGTAATATAATCCTAACAAACGAAAAAATGTGTTACTAATTTCATCAATGCACGATGATGACATCGTAGATGAAGAAACAGGGAAATCAGATATGATTCTAGACTACAATAAAACTAAAGGCGGTGTCGATGTCGTAGACCAGCTCTCTGCAAATTATGATGTGGCCAGAAATACAAGACGTTGGCCTATGGTGGTAATTTATTCTCTGATAAACATTGCTGGCATAAACAGTCAAGTTATTATAAGCCAGAATGCACCAACCCAGAATATAGTACGGCGAAAATTTCTCACAGGGTTGGGAATGATCCTTTTACAAAGCCACCTTCGCTCTCGCGTGGCGATGACTAACATCCCAAAATATCTGCGTGAGAGGATTGCAGTCGTCTGCAAGCTTGAAAGGTTACAAGATGATCGGCCTGTACGTCTCTTTGGACGATGTCAAACGTGTACTTGGAAGCAGAACAGAAAAACAAAATACTATTGTAGAAAGTGCAAGAAGTTCATGTGCCTAGAGCACATAGAGGTGTTTTGCAAAGATTGTGAGTGAATTTTCAAAATAAATGTGCTATGTTTACGGGAGACCTTACTTCATAAGCCACAGGCTTATACGAGATTTATTATGTGCCAAATTTCCAAAACTGACACAATTAAAGTATGATATATTTGTATCAAATTGTTTTTTGTCGTTCTTCCTATTTAAATGATTTGATTTTACTTGGGATTCCCTTTTCTGATTTTTTTCCTTTGTTTATGTTATCTCCATGGGTCTGATTTTACTAGCAAGTCTGTTTTCTTTCTGTGAGTTTGATTAAATACATTTCGCGTGACATCTGATCTATTCTTACAATTCATAATTTAATAAATAATCAAAATAAAATTCCCGGTCTTAGAGACTGGCCACACGAATCATGTTCGATATTTCGCCACACTTACGCAGGGTTAACCTGTTTTCCATAGCGATGAGTTCCAACGTTTACCGAAAGTCCAAACTATATTTTAACATTAACAAACCTAGTTAGAGTTCAGCTAATTAATCCCTAATGCACACTTTAAACTTACTGCTTGCGATTCTCCGTCAATATCCACCGTGTTTTCAAGTCAATTTCGTGAGTTCGTGAAGGGAAACTATGTAGAATATTACATTGTTCTGTTTGTTACAATATCTATTATTGCAGCCAACAACACAGCACAACGTTCGGAAAGAACGTTTTGACATACTGTATTTCTAACCCAGTGAATAAATCCTCAAGTTCGTCAGCTGATCGCGTCAGATAACACTCGGACCGAGGAATACCGCAGCTTCTCGGTACGTCCGCTTACAGCAGCACATTAGCGTACGCACGGAGCCTTTAGGAGAGCGATTGAACTTGAAATCGCGATTTCATATTCGGCCTTTTCCCCTTTTTTCCTCCTAAAATCTCTTCATCTTCTCGGAATGCTCTTTCTTCCGCTCAGCTTTGCCACGGTGGGTGCGTGGTTATAGTGTCGGACTACCAACCCCAAGATTGCAGGTTCGCTCCTGGCCATGGTAAGTGATTTTTGAAAGGCGATAAAAATCACGACACTCATGTCATACGTTGTTGGCATGTTAAAGAACCCATTTGAATTCAGTAGGCCGTGTTCAATGGCAAAATTAATCACGGGATTTTCCGCCAACACAAAGTTCCTCCATTCTCTACTTGAAAGCGCTGTAGTGTCAAGGAGTTTAGATATCTATCTAACCTCCTTGACTTTCATAGCGTTCAAAGGAACGACGAAATTCGACATGCAAGCTACCCTCTGGGTGTCAATTAACAAAGCTTGCACCAGGCATCCGAGGCCATACGATATTATTATTATTATTATTATTCCTTTTTTAGATCGTTATGCCCATCTGTGGACCGCGATAGAACTTATTTTGCTAATATTTTTTTGTTCTCCGAAAATCTCATCTGGGCACTGAAAATCTTCCTCCGATCTTCCGTCCATGATTTCTTGGTCCTTTTAGTAATTTTCTCAGAGAAATGTTTGTTGGTTAATGTTCTGAACTGGAGTCTCTTGTTATTATTATTATTATTATTATTATTTATTACAGTATTTTGGAAATACCACTTTGCTTAATATCAAATGAAAACAAATTCAGAGCTCACTTCGGAAAGTGAGAAGAGCCGAAAAATGTTCCATAGAAGGAGTGGACGATGCTTTCCTATCCCTTTACGCAGGTAGCTGATTCGTTTGTAATGAAAATGAAGATGGGATTAACATCTGTGTTGTAATAAGTCTTAAAAGTAGTGTAGAGGTCTAAAAGGCACGCCACTGGGGGTAATAAGGGGTGGTTTGTTGAGAACATGGTGAAGATATGTGTTATTTGGACCGTAAAGCTGCCATGCTTGCTCGTAATTAAATCCCTCCCGACTGAGAGCGAAGATGCAAGCCTGTGCCTTGCTTTGTCGTCAGGAGTTCTTTAATATACACTACAGTTGTCTTCATCCTTTTTCCACTCGCAACGCACTTGGTGTATGGGCAATTTATCGTGACCCGACTACGTGACTATGTAGGTCAACGCGAAACCGAATGGGTTATTGTAATTTAACCCTGGACATGTTGGTGAGGTGTATAGGAAGAGCAAGTTGTGTATTGCAGCGTGACGTCAGAGAAGAACACAAGTAAGGTGTTGCGAGTTTATTCCTGGCTGGTTTTAGTGCAGGTTGGATATTTGGAACGATGGAACCACTAGGGCCGGGCCCATTCCGAACGGTCTCGTAGGCGAAAATGATTTCGGAACTGCCATCCCTGGTAATTTGGTATCAGGAACTATCATTATCGATATTCTCGTTTGGTCAGCATGGCCCGGCCATAAGATACTGTAAGGATAGAAGAGCACAAGTTTCAAGGAAACCGTGCATATCGTTGACTTAATCTGCTCATATTGATCGCAGGTTGACGACACCGACTTAAGAGAAAAATCTCTCTCGGCACGCTGGGAGACTGAAGTAGATTTCACCGGGCACAGAAAAATATTTCGTATTCACTAAATTTGCCAATTGCTTACCTACTACCGTTCTACATGATTCATATAATTCCGAAAATATTTTGCTCATCCCTTGGCGTAAGGGTGGGTCATATCAAAAATTCTTTCAGAGGAAAGATTTAGGTAACTTTTAGAGGACCATTTAAACGATTTTGTTATTGTGCCTATTAACAGAGGTAATTTTTTCCCCTCTCAAAATTCAATTTTTTTTCACCCCTTTGGTCAATGGTTGGTGCTATAAAAAAAACTATATTCGAAGAATAGTACGAACTTGGAATGGATTCAATTCTTGGTTGGTTTGTTGGTTCCTTTAGTTTAGGGGCTGCGACAATACGGTCATGTAGTCCCGTGTACTTTGGGTGGTGTAGAATCTGTCTGATAAGGTGTTAATTGTGATGACTGTATTAGGGATTCAATATTTCATATGCTAAGAAAGTTATAACTTTTTTTTTAAGAAAGGCCCCCATTTCAATCCCCTGGATACGATTTTGCCCTTTAAAGAACTCTACCGAGATTTTGAATGGTTATATTCTATGTATAGACTAAAGTGTAACGTGATAGGTGCAAAATGACTATAGTTATCGTGTCCACAAGAAAGTGATATACATTATATAAACTTTTGAACTGGCGGTGGTTTTGGGATCTGGGGGATGTGAAACGCGATGATAGGTCGACATATTCCGGAAGCCGCAACATGCTACCCATTGCAATACTGTAGGTAACTTTCTCATGAAATCTACCTAAAAAAAAAAGTAATTCCACAAGCATGTCAGGACACTTATAGACTATATGTCTATATATAAATAACTAGCAACCCGCCCGGCTTCGCCCGGTATATTTAACGGTTACCCAGCGTAAGCTTAAAAGGCGCACCGACGGCAGGTCCCAGATGCAAGTCAGAAAAGCCGAGGTAAAGAGCGAAACTCCAAACAGTCTTCTCTGAATTCTTAACTCGACACGACTCGATTGTTTGATGCTGGCCGAAGCTGGGATGATAGGCTTATTCGCTAGCTCGCAAACTCGCTCCAAAGCTAGTAATTTAAATTTCCACTCAGTGGAGATTGTTGGAAGAAATTAAAACTTAAAACACTTATAGTGGGTGATGTATTAAATATGGAGATATTATGTCTCGGACGTTTTTGTACGACTTTTCATGCTGAACTATTCTTACACTCATAGTAAGTTACGGTACATAAGATATTTTTAACGGTCTACCCAGCGTAAGGTTAAAAGACGCACGGACGGCAGGTTTTTCTTCGACTCGATTCACTGAAATCGTTACTGCTCGGCTTCCTTTGGTCATAAATGAATGTTGTTTCTACAGCAACCTTCCCCGAGATACCCTTTACAGAATGGTGAAAACCGCATCTAAATCCATCCAGTGGTTCTTGAGATTACCCGTTATATCCAAGAATCGGGGACTTCGTATTATTTTCCAGATCCCCCCGCATATTTCAGTAATTTGAATTACATTGTGTTGGACGACTACAAGTTATGTTGTTAATAAGGCTACACTGATAAATGGCTTCAAAGCTTTCTAACCAAGAATGTTCGGTTATCCACCGGTTGACGACCATTGCCTGGCTATTACCATTGTAAAAGATAACGACACGTCATTCCTCTATCTTTGTCTTATTCCCCTTGGGCATTGATAGGTAGGTATAGAGCAAGAGACTCGCTTTAGATCACAGACTCCTTCACATCACATCACTTCCTTTTTTTCTCTTTCTCTCTCACCGAACGTGGATTTGTTTTCCTTCCTGGAGGCAAGGATTCTGCAGCTTAACTTTTCTTTTCTCTTCTTTCGAGTAATCAGTCAACATATAGTGTGCGTGCTTATCTCTTATTTTATCGGCAGCATGAGGTATCCTAGGCCTACATAGGTTTACTTTGGAATGGGGAAAAAGAAGAATAAAAGTCGGTGAAGCTTTAAAAGCGTATAGTCGCGTCACCTTAAATAAGCAAACAAAAAATAATAAGGAAGCTAGTCATTTTAAGTGACGGTTAATCTCGCGATGTTGAGCCATTGTTACCTGCATTTCATGACGAATCCGAACCACAGGACGTGATGTTGCACTTCAAAAATCTCACATGCATTGGCCATTGTACCGTCACGGCCCCCTTACGTTGCCACTTGTCACCCATCACCAGTGGCGTAACTTGGGCTTGCTTCTGGTGGGAGTTGAGCTGAGTCAAAATTACTTTTGTGAGGACGTGGTAAGGACTCGGACATAATGAAAAATAATAAGTGAAAGCTAATATACGATCCCGACGTTCCATAACCTTTCTATATTTTCGTGTTTTATTACATTACCATTTGATACACACTCGTCAATGTGCAAATGCTCCAGATCAACAATTTTATTGATATTGAATAAAATTATAGAGTCGTGTTTTCTTCGCGAAATCATCTGGCTCTTTGTATCGCCGACATTGTATAAATATGCCATGAATAATCTACGTTTAACTTAAAACAGCTTAGCACAATGACACTCATACTCTGATAATAACAGCACGGCAACTGACCAAGTCGCGTATTTTTTAGGAAAGGGATAGCCTATGATCGTGTGACCTCCTGAGAGGCCGAATTCAGGTCTTTCTGGTTGACGCCCGTGGTCGACCTGCGCGTCGTAATGAGGATGAAGTGATGATGAAGACGACACATACCACCCAGTGCCCGAGCCACGGGAATTAACCCCAGGAGATTAAAATCCTTGATGGCCCGGCTGGGAATCGAACCTGGCACACGTCGGGCCAAAGCCTAGCGCGCTAACCATTTAGCCACGGAGCCGGACAGGAAAGGGATGAGGAAAGATAATGTCCGGCCCATCTCACTGCCGCCCCTCTGGCTAACTGAACAGCTGACCATTTTGCTCATTCATTAGTGTAACATTAAACATATTGCACGATTGAAAAGCAATGCATTCAAACACAATTCAATCATTTGTCATCAATCCGAAGATTCGTTTTTTTAATGTGTTCATATTTCTTATTTTCATTACGAGAGACTAGGGGGGTGGGGAGATGATTGATCCACCTCAACCCCCCCCCCCCCCCCCCCCGCGTAGTTATGCCACTGTCCATCACTACAAACTAGGTGATTTCTAATGATTTTCTTGGTATTGGTTTGGTTCAGAGTGGCGTTAACCTTCGCCATTCATTTTTATTTGAGACTGTTTTTCTTTTCAGCGTCTAGTTTAGTCGGCAGTCGCCAATCATGTTCCAAATATTACCAAACAAATAAATGCGAACGGATTTAAATTTGAAATATAAGATGGAAGTACTAACTATTGAAGAGAGAGAAGCCATTTCCAGTGCCAGTTCTCCTAAGTACTTGGTTCATATAATTTTAAGCTTTTGCCACGAATAACGTCTTCTGTATTCCCCTTCCTTTATTATATTTGAATTGCAGCCAATGGCCATAGCGGGGTATTCTGATTGAACGCCCAAAGGTTCCCCATCAAGTTCAATTTCAAGTAGTTCGAACTTTGGCTACCAGAGATGCCACTGTCATTGACACCTAGCGACGAACGCTGGAACCTACAAATTTAACTACACACTACCAATTGTAGTGGTAGGTTCTTTCACATGCCATAAATCTATGACATGGACTCGCCGGCTTTACTTCTCCTCCGTAGGACTACATACTGAAGGATTTTAACGCTCTTAAAAATCCGACTCGACCGACTACGCCACCGAAGCCGTTTCTTTATACTTATGTTCCAGAAAATCTCAAGGAAGCATCGTAAACAGCAATCGGTGCTACTCGCTTCTTGATCTGTCCGCCATGTTTCTCCAGGGTGAAGCAGAGTCTACGCATGCGCGAGACCCTTAAAGCGTATTTAAGTAATTACGAACCCGAATGGCCTCGTTGAATGCATCGACGATAACCATGAATTATAACTCTCGTATTTAAGTTAAATAGGAATTAACTAATCGTTAGTAAATAGTTGGTAAAAACGGCCGTTAGTCCACTGTTAACCAGCGAGGACTGGCGCATGGGTATTTTTGACCCGAGGCTTAAAAATGCTCTATATATTCGTTTTGGTCAGCCCTCATTTCCTGTCGCTTACAGTACCTTCCTTCCTAGCCTTAAACTTCACCCTGCAAAAGAAACATGTCCATAGCTTTTTGAACACTAATGTTATTTCTATATTATTTACGGCCGGGTCAGATTTACTCATGGCGCCAGTCCTCGCGTGACAATTTTCGGCTTACGTTACTCGGCACAATCTGTAGTAAAAAATAAGGGGGGAAATCCACCTATTTTTGTACAGCACAATCACATAGCTCACTTTCTTATTCATCCATGCTTAGGGTGTAGGGACACCTTGGTCATCAGCTAATTTGTTCAAAAAAATGAGATGACTGCTTTGCCGCCACTATCGCAGTCAATTATAAGTTAATGTTTCTAAAATTGTCATTTTTCTGGATGTTAAATTTGAAAAATATAAATAAACCTCATTTTGTTGGTTGGTTGGTTCTTAAGTTTAGGGGCTGTGACAACGCGGTCATGTAGCCCTGTGTACTTTGGGTGTGTGTAGAATCTGTCCAATAATCGGTGTTAATTGTGATGACTGTAATAGTGTGTGTTATCTGTTTTTTAATTTAAGTACTGCAAGTTAGAATTTTTCAAATAGTTCCTACTTTTGCCGCCAAGCGCCACCGTCAACGACTAATAGGCCAAGTTCAGAACTTAGCTACTAGACGCCACCGCAGTCGGCTCTTGGCAACGAACGTAGAAACCTAAGAGCGTTGTTTACATTCTTAACCTATCCAATTTAGCTTCACACAGGTGCAATTAGTGGAAGGTTCTTTAACATGCCATAAATCTATGACATGGGCTTTACTTCCCCTCCGAAGGAAGGCATACTGAGGGATTTTTAACGCTCTTAAAAATCCGACGACTTCGGCCGGGTTTGAATCCGCTATCTTGGGCATAGAAGCTCAGCATGCTACCGACTACGCCACCGAAGCCGCTAACCTCATTTCGTATTGGGAATAGTTCATAGGATGACACCAGGTGTAAAATTACTTCATTAAAATCCGTACGACTACGACAAAAAGGGAGTGACACACTATGAGTCAAAATGACCCGGTGCCAGTCCTCGTATTAATTTCTTCACGCCAGTTCTCAAGGGTTAAGAAGATAGTGGAAGTTGTGTTGGAACTCAAGTGGTATTAGTCCGTGTTAGATTACAACAAAGGAAATAAACACTGATTGCCCTGTAAGTTGACGCTAGTGCGATTAGTGCGGTGCGAACCCTAGTGGTGTCGGGTGTCATTCCTCCAGATAACGCTAATGAGTTGACTGGCACTCCACGGGGATTATATTGCACCAATAATAACACCACGTGCAAGCCTCCGTGGCTTAGGCGGCAGCACGCCGGCCTCTCACCGCTGGGTCCGTGGTTCAAATCCCGGTCACTCCATGTGAGATCTGTGCTGGACAAAACTGAGGCAGATAGATTTTTCTCCGGGTACTCCGGTTTTCCAGCAACACTCTCCACTATCATTTCATTTCATCAATTTAATCAATGCCCCAGAGGAGTGCGTCAGGCCTCGGCAGCCGGCACAGTCCATATCCTCGCCGCTAGATCGGCGCTTCATTCATTCCATTCCTGACCCGGTCGGAGACTGGAAGCAGGCTGTGGATTTTCATTTCAACAACACCACGTGTTGAAAGACGAGGGTGTGATAGCAAAGCGGGTCGTTATACGGGACCGTTAATCTCGTCAGAATGAGCCACGTGACCTTTGTTCGTGACGTTTCACCTCGAAAATTCCAGACACATTGAACCCGATCTGATTTGATGGGAGGAAAGAATCTTGACCGCTATGCCACCGCGCTTTTTTTTTTTTTTT
The DNA here is from genome assembly GCA_946902985.2 of Meconema thalassinum. Lineage (NCBI taxonomy): Eukaryota > Metazoa > Arthropoda > Insecta > Orthoptera > Tettigoniidae > Meconema > Meconema thalassinum. The sequence continues at coordinate 76,697,431 of OX336401.1, read as the reverse complement.
TTTTTGTACGTAGAGCGTACTGATTTGTACGTAAATTAAATTATTGTGCACAATTCTCAGGAAGACCAGCGAAAATTCGAGGTGCGCGCGAACACCTGCGATAAAACGGGGATGGTTGGTTGGTAGGATAGTTCTTCAATTTAAGGGCTGCGACAACGCGGTCCTGTAGCCCCGTGTTCTTTGGGTGTGTGTAGAAGCTGTCTGATAACCGGTGTGTTAATTGCGATGGCTGCATTAGTGTGTGTTATCTGTGATTCATGTAAGGACTGCAGACTATCAATTTCAGGGATCTACTTACCAAATGCTACCGTCAATGACATCTAGCCGCGAACTTGGCTACTAGATGCCACCGCAACTGGCACCTGGTGGCGAACGTTTGAACTTTAAGAGCTTTAATCAAATCTAACCTACAAATTTAGTTTCACACAATTGTAGTTAGTAGAAGGTTCTTCTTCTTCTTCTTCTTCTTCTTCAAGTGCCTCGTCCTCCAAGAACATTGGCGATCAGTAACATGATCTGCTGTTTGTCCATAGCTGTTGTAAACAGTGTCACTGTATTAAGTCCAAACCACTGGCTTAAGTTCTTTAGCCAGGATATTCGTCTGCGTCCTGGACCCCTAATGCCCTCAATCTTCCCTTGGATAATTAATTGCAAGAGGTGGTGTTAGTTGTTGCGCATGAAATTACCAAAGTATTCTAGTCTTCTCCTTTTGATGATACTGAGAATTTCCGAGTATACGCTGCAGTACTTCCACATTTGTGACTTTAGCTGCCCATGATATCCTTAAAATCCTGCGATACGTCCACATTTCAAATGCTATCAGTTTCTTACCTAAAACCTCAGTAAGTGTCCATGATTCAACTCCATAGAGCAGGACACTAAAAACGTAGCATCGAAGCAGTCGTGTGCGTAATGACCGGCTTAAATTACGGCTGGTCAAAACTTTTCTCATTTTCATGAAAGAACTTCTGGCCTGCTCAATTCTACAGCGAATTTCTTGACTTGAAGTCCCAGTTATCATTGATTTGACATCCTAAATATTTACATGATGAAACCCTTTCAATTCTTTCATTGTCAAGTGTAAGAATGCCCTGAATTTCGTCTTTATTTCTACTAACGACCAACCACTTTTTTTTAATGTAATCCCATGGCATTGCTCTCTTCAGAAAAATAATCCAGTAGTTTTTGTAGATCATACATACTTGTTGCAAGGATGACAGTGTCATCAGCATATCGGATGTTATTAATGATAAATCCATTCACCACTGCTCCTTGAGACTTTCCATCAAGAGCATCTTGGAACATCTTTTCAGAATAGATGTTGAAGAGGAGTGGAGAAAGAATGCAACCTTCGCGAACTCCCTTCATAAATCTATGACATGGGCCCGCACGCTTTACTTCCCCTCCGAAGGAAGGCATACTGAGGGGTTTTAACGCTCTTAAAATGTCCGAAGACTTCGGCCGGGCTTGAATCTGCGATCTTGGGCATAGAAGCTTAGTATGCTACCAAGTACCTCGTCGAAGGCGTCCTTCGAAACTTAGCTGGGGGATATGTGTACATTCCATGTCTGCGGGTAGCCATGGCTTTCTTCACAGTGTTGTCAACTCTCCACCGTAGCCATTGAGAGCAAGCAGCGAGAATGGATAGAACTGCGTGCAACTGTGCATCACTGGAGACCTGACAAGCGAACAGGCCGCCAAGACTGGACTCTGGAGTCCACGTGAGCTATTGGTCAGCAGCGAATAATGGTTATTGACGGTGCGTTTCAGTCGCCGCTCGTGAACGTGAGAGAACTATACTTCCGGTGTGCTGTTGACTCAAGCTGGAGCCGTCAAGAAGTAACTTTTTCCGTTACGTCATAAAATATCCAGATACAGCTCCTTTTTGCTGTTGTGATGTTTTGCCCTCGATAATAAATTCAGAATGGACAATTTCCTAAACAAGGGCATCTCTTCATAAGAAGGGAGGTAGTGCACAGTTCGCTGTCCGGGGCACGAACACCAAGAGCCCGCTGATGAGCCTATCTTGGTGTTCTTAGGCGAAACCACGCACAATATACGGCATAAACCTAGAATAATTGCTGAGTTTTAATTCCTTGGCCGTGAAAGCCAATATTTCATATTTTACAGGGAAGTTGTTGTCGATCGCCAGAAACATCTCTCCTCTCCCAATCGTCTTAATAGCTCTTCGTTTGTAACCTTATCTACCCATCTGATCTTCATCATTCTCCTATAACACCACTTTTCTAACGCTTCAATTCTCCTCTTTTCTGCTGCACCAATAGTCCCAAGTTTCACTTCCATAGAGCGCCACGCTCCAGACAAAGGCTTTCAAAAATGACTTGCTTTTCTTGCCTGAACCAACCTACAGTACTGTTTATATCCACTTACCTTCGTCCATCAGTGGTTATTTTGCTTCCTAAGTAACAAAAGTCTCCTACTTCCTTTAGCTTTTCACCTGCCATTGTTATGCCCATAGAGGTTTCTGATTTATTTTGGCTGCATTCCAATATTTTTGTTTTACATTTATTAATTTTCATCATGAATTCTTTCCTCAAGACGGAGTCCATACCATTTAAAAACTCATTCAAATCCTCTAGCGTGTCGGTCCAAATGACGATGTCTATTAACAACTAAAATGGCAGTTCACTGTGCCATATTAAAGATAGACATGTCTGTGTATTCAACGCTCGGTCATTGTGATGGCTATAGTATTGTATCTGAGGCTAGGTTTAGGAACCATCCCGGCATTTGCTTGGAGTAGAAGTGAGCAACCACATGGAGAACCACTTCTAACATAGCTGAGGAGGGGATCGAACGCACCTCTCCTCAGTTCTGCCTAACGAGGTAAATTTCTTGACAGAGCCTAGAATTAAAATCGGACCTCAGGGGTGACAAAAATAATGCTAGAAACTGCGCTACGAAGTAGACATAATGCAGGGAGTCGAGTCGTAGCGTTTTTTGTTTATAAGTAGGTACCTTGAGGGAACCAAATCGTTGGAACATTTCTATAGTTCGAGACGAAAGCTATTTTGAATTACTTTTGATGGATCACCATGCTAGTTCATATGATAATACCGGTAGGATTATTGAATGATTAGAACGACAACGATTTGATCGTTGAACTGAACTGTTTTGAATATTATTAGCCTCAGATGTGTGCTGCTTCGGTAACTAAATGTAAATGAGTAGTGTATTGTCAAACGCTGTGCCTGGTGCCACTTTAGGGGAACGAAGGGTAGCACGGTGCCATGTGCGTGCGTGTCTACCTGCAGTTTGCAGCACGCACTGGTGACTGGTGTCCCCTAGGACGAAGGAAAATAATGAAAAAAAATATTGTAATGCGTGAACACAACAAATTTCTCCAACCCTTTTGATTGTTACACGTTTTCAATTAATTTCAATCAACAGCCCATTTAACCAATGAGAGATAAAACTAGCGTTTACGCAGGGAAGGGAGTTTTTTTAATGACAAGAACAGACTTTTAACACGAGCGGTAGTTTTAAATGCAAATGAAAATCAAAACGCACAACTACACTTGTCAAGTTCCAACCATAAATTACGAAACAATAGTTCTTTGGCAAAGACAATTCACTTCATAATTACCATTGGAGCAGGAAGATGCATTCAATAACCGACATATTCCGACCAGATAATTTTTAAGAAAAAGAAAAAAAAGTCTGTTTTATAGTAATATACTGTACAATCACAGTTGAGATATGCCGATTTCACAAAATTTGTTTTTATTAGGCTATCATCAATTTAAAATGCGGCTGCGGTGGCGTATTCGGTAGCATGCTGAGCTTCTATGCCAAGATCGCGGGTTCAAACCCGGCCGAAGTCATCGGATTTGTTAAGAGTGTTAAAATCCTTCAGTATGCCTTCGTTCGGAGGGGAAGTAAAGCCGGCAGTCCCGTGTCATAGATTTATGGCATGTAAAAGAACCTTCCACTAATTAAACTTGTTTGAAGCTAAATTTACTGGTTATATTTCATTGAAACGCTCTGTCAAATTTCCAACGTTCACCACTAGGTGTCAGTGACACCTCATAGCGAAAGTTGGAACTATTTGAAATTGAACGAAACTTGTAGCTCACCCCATGGGTGTCTGCATTGTAGCAGCTAGGCCTCTGGCGAGCCGAACATGTCCTCGGACACCCCCGGCACTAGAAGCCATACGCTAAATAAAATCAATTTAAAGCCCATAATTGTTACAAAACTGATTTTAACTATTTTTATGTATTTTAAAATTAATGTTTCAATGAAAAAAAACTTTTGCTAGCAATTATAATGGTTTCTTTTAAAAAAAAAAGTCCTCTCGGCACGCCGGAAGGCGGAGGTAGATTTCACCGGACAAACTTGGGGATAGGCGAAAATAGGCAGAATATGCAGGTTTTCGTAGAAGGATCAGACCTCATTTATTGCGAGAAGGTATTTTATAATTGGAGCTTAATTAACTTTGTTTTTCGTCATTTTACGCTTATTTTAAACATTTTATTGTCTTATGGGAACGGTAACCTTCTTGTCATTTGTGGTCCATTTTCATACTTGTGGTCACACTGTCCTTATGCAAGGTTTCGTCACTGATGTGTAACTATGTAACGGTCTGTTACTTCTTCACGCAAAATTATATCTCCCGCAGAGATTTTGGTTGGTTCCTCAGTTTAGGGGCTGCGACAACGTGGTCATGTAACCCCGTGTACTTAGGGATGGCTGTATTAGTCTGTAATTCAGGTAAGGACTGCAGACGGTCAATTTCAAGCAGTAGTTCCTAATGTTGCTACCAGGTACTACCGTCAACGACACCTACCTGTGAACTTGGCTACTAGATGCCACCGCAGCCAGCAACTCGCAACGAACTTTGGTACTTCCCCTCCAAAGGAAAGCATACTGAGGGATTTTTAGCGCTCTTAGAAAATCCGACGACTTCGGCCGGCTTTGAACTCGCGACCTTGGGCATAGACATTCAGCATGCTTGCTACCAGTTACGTCACCGAAGCCGCTTCACACTTAGTCAGATGGAATTCTGAATATGATCTCGTGCAAGTGCGTTATCTTGGCAACGTTTGATGGCTCATCCCTCATCAATTTAGTAGTATTGCCATGGCAACCACTGATAGCTCTTGGCATTTTCTTATAATTCCGAAATCATTTTTCTCATCCCTTGGCATAATGGTGGGTCATATCAAAAATTCTTTCAGACAAAATTTTAGGTAATTATTAGGGGAATATTATCCATTTTGTACGGTTTTGATATAGTGCCTATTAAGAGAGATATGATTAATGTTTCCCGAAAAACCAATTTTTTCCCGCCCCTTTGGTCAATGGTTGGTGCTATAAAAAGAACTCTTCTAACATAAATGTTTGGGCTTTATCCGACACATAGTATGAACGTTGAACGGATTCGATATTTCACATATTAAGAGAGTTATAGCAATATTTCACTTTTTCGAAAAAAAGCCCCCCATTTTCACCCCCTTCGACCGATTTAGCCCAGTAACGAACTCGACCGAGATTTTATAGGTATACATATTCGGTAAAATATTCAAAGTGATTGGTGCAAAATTACGGCAGTTATCGTGTCCACAAGAAACTGATATGCATATATATATACACATATACATACATAAATTATATATAAACTTTTGAACTGACGGTGGTTTTGGGGTCTGGGGGATGTGAAACGCGAAGATATGTCGAAATTTTCCGGAAGTCGAAACATGGTACCCATTGCAATAGTTAGCTTTCTAATGAAATCTACCTCTGGTTGGTTCCTCAGTTTAGGGGCTGCGACAACGCGGTCATCTAACCCCGTGTACTTTGGGTGATTGTAGAATCTGTCTGATAAACGGTGTGAATTGTAATGGCTGTAGTAGTCTTTATTCAGGTAAGGACTGCAGACGGTCAATTTCAAGCAGTAGTTCCTAATGTTGCTACCAGGTACTACCGTCAACGACACCTAGCTGTGAACTTGGCTACTAGATGCCACCCCAACCAGCAACTCGCAACGAACGTTGGAACTTCCCCTCCAAAGAAAAGCATACTGAGGGATTTTAGCTCTCTTAGAAAATCCGACGACTTCGGCCGGCTTTGAAACCGCGACCTTGGGCATAGACATTCTGCATGTTACCAGTTACGTCACCGAAGCCGCTTCCCACTTAGTCAGATGTCAAAGTCAACCCCTGGCACCATCCAGCCCATGACGGGCTAAGGCCAACCAAGCGACCGCTGCCCAGCCATTTGGCCTGCAGATATTGGGGTGACGCGTGATCAGCGCGTCGGGTCCCCTCGGCCGTTAATATTGGTATTCGTGATCGGGGTGCTGTCTCACTGTCAGACAGCTACTCAATTGTCCTCACGAGGCTGAGTGCACCCCGTTCCAACCCTCACGTCAGTTTTAAAATCCCTGACGGAGCCGGGGATCGAACCCGGGGCCTCCGGGTGAGAGGCAGGCGCGCTACCCCAACACCACGGGGCCGGCTTAGTCAGATGGAAATACTGAATCTGATCTCGTGCAAGTGCGTTGTCATGGCAACGGCTCATCCCTCATCAATTTAGTAGTGTTGCCATGGCAACCTCTGATAGCTCTTGGCATTTTCTTATAATTCCGAAATCATTTTTCGCATCCCTTGGCGTAATGGTGGGTCATATCAAAAATTCTTTCAGACAAAAGTTTTAGGTAATTATTAGGGGAATATTGTCCATTTTGTACGGTTTTGATATTGTGCCTATTAAGAGAGATATGATTAATGTTTCCCGAAAAACCCACTTTTTCCACCCCTTTGGTCAATGGTTGGTGCTATCAAAAAACTTATTTGACATAAATTGTTGGCACTTATCCGACACATATTATGAACTTTGAATGGATTTGATATTTCACGTATTAAGAGAGTTATAGCGAAATTTCAATTTTTCGAAAAAAGCCCCCCAATTTCACCCCCTTCGACTGATTTTGCCCATTAACGAACTCGACCGAGATTTTATAGGGATACATATTATGTAAAAAAATCAAAGTGATTGGTGCAAAATTACGGCAGTTATCGTGTCCACAAGAAACTGATATACATATATATATATATATATATATACATAAATTATATATAAACTTTTGAACTGACGGTGGTTTTGGGGTGTAGGGGATGTGAAACGCGAAGATATGTCGAAATTTTCCGGAAGTCGAAACATGGGACCCATTGCAATAGTTAGCTTTCTAATGAAATCTACCTAACAATTACTGATGACTGCCATAATGTGGCCGAAACTAGTGTAATCAATTAATGTATATTAATTCAATTTATTGACATGAGGTGTAATTAAATTGAATCGGTCGGAGCTGAAGTAAAAAATGGTCATATTTTTAAGAATTAGTATTTTGAAGTATTGACCCAAGGGCCTTGGAGCGGCATAGGAAAGAATTAAGTCAAGTCTTCTTTTTAAGCTGCACACAAAATATGTTCATCTTATCAGCAGGAGAAAAAGTACGGAAGCTCACTGGCAAGGCAAAATCCATCACAAAGCAATTTGTTTTGTGGGTTTAAGCCTGAAACCACTGCTACATGTAGTGCGATCAGAGGGGAAAAGCATTAAGTCAATGACTTGCTGCCTTTCAGCGCCGTATTCCGTACTTAATGTTGGGCACACTGGGATATTCCCGCGTGTTACAGTGCTATTGCAAATTTCATTTGTGCAAGGTCTAGGTGGTTTTTATACTACAAATCCATTTAAAATAAAATACCTTGTGAAATATTCATTCTGGATGGCTTTATGCTGCACTAATCGGACCCCGGAGCTGAAAGGCATTAAGTCACGTTTCCAAAATTGTTTTGAAAAATATGTTTATTACATTAAAATTGATATTCCACTAACACAAATATTACATTAAAATTGATATTCCACTAACACAAATATAACCTGAACAGTTGCTTCACAACATAGATGACTAGTACATTGTGCCACAAAAGGAAGGCAACCCTTAGACGGGAGGAAGTCCACGGGGAGAGGGTGACACCATGAGTTACCGCATCGACCGACACCAACGCAGTCGGTAAAGTAGTCAAAAGGAGCAGATGACCTCGCCGCTCCGCCCCCTTAAAACAACAATATCTACTGTAACTAAAATAGCCCAATGTCTTCTCACTCTGTTATACGGCTTCGTTGTGAAATAAGCTGACAAAACTTATATTAGATAATTGTGTGGGGGCTACGCCGTAGAGCAGGGGTTCTAAAACTTTTTCTGTCGCCCCCCCCCCCCCCCTTCTGAAACATGAAATATCTAGCGCCCCTCCCCCTCTGTTCTTTATTATAACTGAATATTTCAGAAGGAGGCCAAGCACTATCACCTTTTTTTACCACTGCTAATAAGCCACCTATCCTTGTGTAATGGCGTTACTTGTATGAGTTAATTGTAAATTGGGCTAACCACTTCCTCTGAACACGCACTAGAATTCACCTGTTCACTCACTGTCTTTGAACTGACTGCAAAGGCCTGGCTGAATTCGAGTCGACAATGGCAGAAATAGAAGAGTCTATTCTTTTAAGGAAGTGGTGGTCACATTGTCAAGCGGCTTATTGTCATTAGTGGCTGTTTGGGGGTGGCGGATGAAAGAGTGTTGTGTGGGAAATTTCTACAAGTTTTCTCCGAATTCATGCTGGTAGGATCTACTGGTCAGTTTTTGTGAAATAAGACAGCGAAAGCACGAATTTGGTTGGTTGGTTCGTTAGTTTAGGGGCTGCGACAACGTGGTCATGTAGCCCCTATACTTGGGTGTGTGTAGAATTTGTCTGATAACCGGTGTTAATTGTGATGACTGTATTGGTGTGTGTTATCTGTGATTCAGGTAGAAGGACTGCAGACGATTAACTCTTTCAAGTAGTTCCTACTTTTGCCACCAAATGCTACCATTTTATAATTATTAGTTTTATTTAAGTTTTTGTTTTATTAATTTTCGGTCTTTTCAAATTTAGGTGTCCACCTCTAAATTTTAAATTCCATTCCAAATGTGTATACTTTAATCTGTGTTAAGAGGGGCAGATGACTACGTAGTTCCGCCCTTAAAACAATAACTAACCATCCATGACTCCTACCTGTGGACGCGGCTACTAAATGCCATCACAGTCAGCACCCGGTGGCCAACGTTGGAACTAACAGAGCCTTATCAAACTAACCGACAATTTTTTGCTTCCACACGTGTAATTAGTGGAAGGTTCTTTTTCATGCCATAAATCTATGACATGGGACCGCGGGCTTTACTTCCCCTCCGAAGGAAGGCATACTGATGGATTTTTAACGCTCTTAAAAAATCCGACGACTTCGGCCGGGTTTGAACCCGCGATCTTGGGCATAGAAGTTCAGCATGCTACAGACTACGCCACCGAAGCCGCTCCGCACGAGTTTATTAGTCTTGAATGGTGGTGTGAGCTTCCGGCTATGATAGGTTCATGGATAGCGATATTTGTTATACACACATCAAAAAAAGTTTTGCATCACCTCGGTTCCAAGAGTTCCGGAACCGTTAAATACAAAGGGAATAGAGATCAACACAAACAACATTTCAGCTCGTTTTATTGCTCATGAGACCCACACATTGCATGTTGTACCATCATACAGCTAGACTTTCAGCATTTGTGGTCCAGATTGCAGTACACACCACTACCTCTAATACCCAGTAGCACGTCCTCTTGCATTGATGCATGCCTGTATTCGTCGTGGCATACTATCCACAAGTTCATCAAGACACTGTTGGTCCAAATTGTCCCACTCCTCAACGACAATTCGGCGTAAATCTCTCAGAGTGGTTGGTGGGTCAAGACGTCCATAAACAGCCCTTTTCAACATATCCCAGGCATGTTCGATAGGGTTCATGTCTGGCGAACATGCTGGCCACTGTAGTCGAGCGATGTCGTTATCTTGAAGGAACGCATTCACAAGATGTGCACGATGAGGTCGAGAATTGTCGTCCATGAAGACAAATGCCTCTCCAATATTCTGCCGATATGGTTGCACTATGGGTCGGAGGATGTCATTCAGGTATCGTAAAGCCGTTTCGGAGCCTTCCATGACCACCAGTGGCGTACGTCGGCCCCACATAATGCCACCCCAAAACATCAGGGAACCACCACCTTGCTGCACTCGCTGGACAGTGTGTCTAAGACGTTCAGCCTGACCAGGGTGCCTCCAAACACGTCTCCGACGATTGTCTGGTTGAAGGCATATGCGACACTCATCGGTGAAGAGAACGTGATGCCAATTCTGTGGGGTCCATTCAGCATGTTGTTGGGCCCATCTGTACCGCGCTGCATGGTGTCGGGGTTGCAAAGCTGGACCTCGCCATGGACGTCGGGAGTGAAGTTGCGCATCATGCAGCCTATTGCGCACAGTTTGAGTTGAAACACGACGTCCTGTGGCTGAACGAAACGCATTATTCAACATGGTGGCATTGCTGTCAGGGTTCCTCCGAGCGGCAATCCGTAAGTAGCGGTCATCCACTACAGTAGTAGCCCTTGGGCGGCCTGAGCGAGGCCTGTCATCGACAGTTCCTGTATCTCTGTACCTCCTCCATGTCCGAACAACATCGCTTTGGTTCACTCTGAGACGCCTGGAAACTTCCCTTGTTGAGAGCCCTTCTTGACACAAAGTAACAATGCGGACGCGATCGAACTGCGGTATTGACCTTCTAGGCATGGTAGAACTACAGACAACATGAGCAGCGTACCTTCGTCCTGGTGGAATGACTGGAACTGATCGGCTGTCGTACCCCCTCCGTCTAATAGGCCCTGCTCATGCATGGTTGTTTACATCTTTGAGCAGTTTTAGTGACATCTATGAACAGTCAAAGGGACTGTATCTTGGATACAATATACACAGTCAACGTCTATATGCCGGAGATCTGGGAACCGAGGTGATGCAAAACTTTTTTTGATGTGTGTAGAATATGAAATATAAATATTTCAATAAGAGCCGGTGCCCCCCCTCTCCCCTTCCTCCCGCTGTGTAACTCACTGCGCCCACCACTTCAGAGGACCTAAGCTGTAGGGTATGGAAGGCGAGAATATGGTCGGATACGTGGACAATATCACACCAAGTCAGTGGGACACGACGCGCTCTGTGAACAAGTCGGCGTAACTAAAGCTCCTCTCAAGGAAGGAACAGTTCAAAGGTGACTATAAAGACGCTCCAACATGAACGGAAGCCAGAAATACCTCTTCTTCCTTTTCATTAACTTCTTTAATTGCTTCTCCAGAAGTTACTCCTTGTGAAATATATAGGGTGCGTATTCTTGGAACCCGCCGCGCCGCAAGCTTTCTGCGGAAATGATTATTTAATATAGACACCGAATTACTGTAACATCGAAATATAAGTTATTATTTTAACAGAGTCTGCTACTTAGGAAGCAAAATAACCAGTGATGGATGAAGCAAAGAAGATATACAAAGTAGGTTTGCTCAGACAAGGAATGCATTTCAACAGAAGATACATTTGTTGAAATCAAATATAGGTACTAAAATGCATTTTTGAAAGCCTTTGTCTGGAGCGTGACACTGTATGGAAGTGAAACTTGGACTGTTGGCGCAGCAGAAAAGTGGAGAATAGGGAACTGGGAGGAGAAAGGTCGAATCTACAAATCATCGTTTTGGGAAATCACATCTAAACATGGACAAAGTAAGGATATCAAAGGCGATTATGCAATAAGATTTCTTTCTTCGGCCTTTCCCTATTAATTGGGGTCGCCGGAGCCATCCAGGCTCATTTTGGTTTTGGCCGGGGATTTAAGGCCGGATGCCCTTCCTGACGCCACGTGATTTTTTCTGGTGAAAATTCCACCCTGCTGTCATCGGGATCCTAATCCCGGCCGTCCGGGTGAAAGACGAGCAGCTAAGCCACTACGCCATCACGCTCCCCTCGATTATGCAATTAGAACGACAACGATTTGATCGTTGAACTGAACTGTTTTGAATATTATTAGCCTCAGATGTGTGCTGCTTCGGTAACTAAATGTAAATGAGTAGTGTATTGTCAAATGCTGTGCCTGGTGCCACTTTAGGGGAACGAAGGGTAGGAATTAAAAGCATTTAAGGTTACATTTAAGGTTCTCCTATTGTGCGCTCAGGAACATCATTTTTAATTCTTATCGACACATTCGCCTTGCCAGAATTTCTTTTTTTCTTACACACATTCACAATCCACTTCTCAGGATGTTTCTGCCATTTTCTGGAACTATTATTATTTTCCATCATCGATTTTTCTTCTCATAAACACCAATTGAGGATGAAAGTTAGGTAACAAAACTATGCAACACTCACACCGTGAATCATTCTCGAATCAAACCTGTATAGACATGTAACTCGAGAGCAACGAAAGGCATGTACATGTACGAGCTTCACTAGCATTGCACGAACACTGCCAATTTGATAGCCAACTAACCAGTCAGTCAGACGCAGTGTCGCTGTTTATTCGCCCTTTCTCTTCCAACGAACACAGCGCTAAGCTCATTGCAAACATTGTGCGACCTAGTCATTTCGACACAATGTGTATAATACTCGGGGCGAATATCAACCTAAGTCGGTTACCATTGTATCACCAATACTGTAGTTCTTCTTCTTCTGCTTCTCGCGGATGGGTCACTTCGGACCACGCGGAATCAACGTATGTTGAGCCTTCCTCCTTGCCCAATAGCTATTCATGTGCATGGATTGTTGTGGTTCCTATTCCTCCGACCATGCACGTCGTGTTGGTTTCTTTTTGATCTTCCTCAAATCCCCTTGTGTGAACAATATTCTTGATTACATTTCTATTAATCAGATCTGGCGATCCCATCTCCACTAGCTCCCTCTGCACCTGTTTGTACCACTTTGGTCTTGTACGTTTGATCTGCAGAAATGTATGGATTTGGTAATTTAGTCTCGTATGATTCATTCTTTCCAAATGGCCCAAAAATTGAATTAGTCTCATTCTCATGGTATCGGTAAGTTTAGAAATTTTCCTATATATTTCAGAGTTGGGTTTGGGATACTGTATGCCATTTCTAATTCTGGGCCCTAAGATCTTTCGCATAATTTTCCATTCCTTAATCTCTAATGGTTCCTTTAATGTTTTACGTTGTAAATTGAGCGTTTCTGAAGCATACAGAGCTTCCGGTTTAATCACTGTTGAGTAATGGCGAATTTTACTATTCCATGACAAGCATTGCTTCTTATAAACATTTTTTTGTGTATTGAAAAGCAACCTCCATTTTCTGGATTCTTGGTGTTGCTGATTTATTTTCATTGCCATTTTCTGTAACCCATTCGCCTAATATTAATGAGGCGTAAAAAAGAATTAAATGGATTTCTCACAAAGGCACTTGCACCTCACAGCTCCTGAAATGTTGTTACAGGAAATGGGTAGATAGAGTAACAAATGAAGAGGTATTAAGACGGGTCCGCCTCGTTGCGTAGTGGCTAGAACTCTTTTCTGTCACCGTGGAGGTCCGGGTTCGATTCCCGCTTCTGTCAAGAAATGTAATTCTAATCTGGAGGCTGGAACGGGGTACACTCAGCCCCGTTAAGGAAAACTGACACGAGGTGGGCTCGATTCCCACCTCAGCAATCCTGGAAGTGGTTTTCCGTGGTATCCCACTTCTACTCCATACGAATGCCGTGATGGTTCTTAAATTAAACCTTCCAATCATCATCTGAATTACGACGACGGGCATTAATACAGCCATCACGGTAACACAGGTTATCCGACACACACCTAAGTACACGGGCGTAAATGACCACGTTGTCGCAAAGCCCCTCAAACATCAACGGTTTTAAGACGAGTGCGTGTGGAGAGATGTTTCTGGTGACTCCTAATGAAGAGAAGAGAGGTTGGTAGGACACTTACTAACACACCCAAGAATAGCAAACTTTGTTATGAAAGGAAGGGTTGAGGACTAGAACTGTAGGGCTAGACCAAGCCTAGAATACGTTAAACAGATTGACTCTGATGTAGGCCTAAGGTGTTTATTATTATTATTATTATTATTATTATTATTATTATTATTATTATTATGAACAATTCGGGGAATAAAATGTCACGGAATGTGAACCCCTTCCGTCTGTTTGTGCAGCGTACGATACTTAATTGAAAAGAGATATGTGGAACCGTACAAGTTCCGACTGTTGGGATGACTTGGAATTTTTCTCTCAGGACATGAAGTCTTAAATTCCTCAGCCAAGGCTGACTCACTCGAAACTGTAGCCTTGGTCATCTCGAATTACCGGCACTCAGGCAGGTCATTACCTCGCAAACTTCCCCTCTTTTGGCTGTCATTAGCAGGACTTGCTTCCTTACTCTGTTTACACGACGACCTTTAAATGGCCTCTCACGCCAAGTACCCCACTCATGTGAGTCTTCAAAGGAAATCACAAATGTTCTTTGAGATAATTTCCGTCCTTTATACGGGGTCCAGCAGAATGGTTATTAACTTTTTGCTCAAAATTGAGCACCTTGGTAGTGTACACGAAGTGTAGTCACACAAGGAATAATGAACAGCCCGTGAGAATTGTCGCAACGGCCAACGCATCCCCATCAGTGGGCGAAGAATTCGGCATTGGATTGATCCTCAGTCCGTTAAAAATGTTTTCCTCCAAAAATAATAGTTTTATGCGTTACGTCACTTTTAACTACTACGGTTTTTAGAGACGCCGGGGTGCTGGAATTTTGCCTCGAATGGGATATTTAACGTGCCAGTATATCTACTGACATGGCTCCCTCAAATTTATGCACCCTCCAAGGCAAACTGACTGCGCCGGGATTCGATCCAGCTATCTTGGGCTCAGCTGGCGAGAACGTTACAGTTAATGCCACGGTTTTTGGCCGGTCAGTCCCGGTTTCACAGCCGTACAGAATACAGTTAGCCAGCCTCGCGCATGTGTAATTGATACGTGAGTTTTCAGTTGTTCGGAAAGTAACTAGCGTATCAATTCCACATCCCTGAGGTTCGCCCTCTGTCTTCTGTATGGCCCGGCCATAAACCGTGGCGTGAACTCTGGTGTCTACTACTCTGGAAAACAAGGAATACTCAAGGAATTTTTAAATCCTAGAAAACTCAAGGAATTATCAGGGTATTTTAGTTTTACAAGGTCCAACCTTGAATAATTGGAAATTAAGCATTTACATTTTGATGGGGGAAAAGTATATTCTGGTGATTATTGTTGTGGATGTTTGTTCGTACTGGCGTTAAATCGGTAAGCTCTTTAACTTTCTACTCACCAAGGCAAATAGTCACAGCAATGTTGCCAATACACCTCACTTGTAAGCACAACCATCGTTCAGTCCAGACAATTCACACGTGTTTTGTTCGCTTTTTCCGAAAACCTTGCAATTACCTAATTAATATTTGTGAACATTAATTAGGCCTACTTTACAGTCAACTTAGTCCAATAATGCGGAAACCTTCCGAAACAAACCTGATAATTAACATGTCAGCAAATCCTGAGTGCATGCCTGTGCATGGAAGAGGTTGGTGTTGTAGAAGATTCCCTAAGGAAAGATAAGAATTTGCCATTGCTTCTTTCACTGGGTAAGGCCTTGTTGGCCAAGATTCTCTATAGCAAACCTGCGCAAACTTTTTAGGGGCAGGGCCAGATGCAATACAAAATAATCTTGGCGGGCCAAAGAAAAGAACAATAGACTAGATGTTTACAGATAGTTTATAAACTTTCTATTTCTGAATTTTAAATCAAACAAAACTCATGGTAAAAAAACTTAGAAAAAATAACACACCTTCATTATTTTTAGAAGAGGAAGGAGTATGTGACACGTGAAACTGTGACTTGCTGCTAAACGTTTCTCATAATCTGGTTGAAAATGGGATGGGTTGATTCTGAGTAGCGCAGCTAAATGATGGTCTGTCAATATATTTCTGACGCTATCTTTGCGAAACTTCATTGTAGAAAACACCTGTTCACAAATATAGTAAGATGCGAACATGGCAGTTATCTTCTGTGCATGAGATTTCAAGTTTGGGAAGCTTAATTTTGGTAGGGCCTTGTGTAGAACTCAATTAACGAACCGTTGAGGAATAGTTGCTTCAATTCAGTGTTATATTGTAACTCAATGAGTTCTAGCTGCAACTCTGATTTTACTGTTTTACAGTCAACATTAAATGGGATGCTGAAAACGTCCAATTCCTGTTCAATAACTTTGAAGATCTGAAATCTTCATTCAAGATCGTCGTGGAGTTTTTTCGCCCAAAAAGATATTACACAAAACGCATCAACACAATGTCATGAGATTGAAATAGGTTTTCACTTCTAGGTACACAGAACAGGAAATATGACCTATGCGTAATTGTAGGTAGTATCATTCGAAACCATGTCGCGGGCCGGATTAGACTAGCCCGCGGGCCGTACATTGCCCATGACTGCTCTATAGATTAAGGATCGGTACTTCGAAGGGCTGCCTAGGAAAATGTAGGATGGGAAGCAGAGGTCGTGGAGGTTTCACTTCTTTCTTCGGTTGTTTATTTGTTGAGAATAAATAAAATTGTCACTTTTTATTGCATATTTCAACATTGTTCAGCGCCCCACGTGAATTAAAAGAGAAGACTCTTGTACTGGTCCGGTATGTGTCCAATACCTCCTTACTTCTCTCTCTAGTCCAGGCGTTTTCAACCTAGTGTTCGTGAGCACCACTGTGTTCTTAAAATGAAATTTGGTGCTGTCGTCATACGAGCCAAAATGTGCTCGTGACCACAAGCTTCCCTGAGAACCAATTTTCAATTCAAATTTTCTTGCACTAACCGGAGTAATAGAATTTTCATTGAATGTTTTGACAGTCACAATTTTATAATTTTGTGAAATACTCAATGACTCTGTGCCGGGCGAACGCCGCATTACGGAAGTGCTTGGCGGGAGACCGGCTCGCAGCACAGGCGAGCGGGCGAGCGAAAATCGCCGTCACATATAAAACAAAGTCCCTGTACATATCAGGTTGTACTGTGAGGGCCCTCCCTATAGAACAGAGACTCGCAGATGCCGGCTGGCGGCCGGACCACTGTGGCTAGCCGCGTGTCGAGCAAGACATAGGCGCTAGCAGCAGCGTAGTGCCCATCTAGTTTTACACTTTATAACGCATTTAGCAATCATTACTTGCATGGATTTCAGAGTAGTTGCTGGAAATGCTGCCCTTCAATTTCTAAACACACGTTGCTCCGACGTAGGAAGTTTTGGTACACTCGATGTAATTCATCCTCACTGATATTTCGTATCCGTGCAGTTATTTCGTTCTCGAAAGCCTTCAGAGTACGCGGATTGTTTCTGTACACCTTAGGTTTCAGGTTCCCCCAAAAGTAAAAATCGCACGGCGCTGCAACTTACGACCAAATGTAATGCAAACTTCTTCTTGAGAAGATAGTTCCCACTAGGAAAATTCTATGTTTTGTTCTATACCTAACCATGTACTCGGGATACGATGTAGGCTACAATACTTCACAGCAAGTCTTAACTATCACAACTAAGGTATTGTGGTGTTTGAAGCCATATTTTCAGTGTTGCCTTAGTAAACAAGAGTTTAGTGCTTTTCAGTCGGTCAACACGAATGTACCCAAAAGAGATGGGTTATGCCCTAATCCTGAAATAAATTACATGAGATTAATAAAACTCTAGGATGACCAGTTTCGATCGTCAAGCGATCATCATCAGATCCAATACACTTAGGCTATAAAATCTATGTTTGAAATACAGGTGAAAATATTTACAATATGTACAATTATTTAGTTGCAGTATTGGTACTGCAACTGTCAGTGTATGCTAAATGCAGTATATATGTTAGGTGAAATGCTAAATGGTGATGGCTATCCGGAGATTGTACTTTAGAGAGATTATATGGTTGTAAACTATGGTTAAACTATACAATTTTAGGCTAACTACTTATCTGATTGTCTTCCGTACTACAGCTATTCGCAGTTTCCGTGCTCACTTGAACTCGCTGTGCGGCCGACTGCGGTGGTTATCTTAACGACTGGTTTTTCCCTGCCTTCCCCCCCTGTCCCTACGTGCTGTGGGGAGTGATCGCGATGTGTTTATGTGAGGTGTTGCCAACCTAGATACGATGTATGTTATTGAATGAGGTGGATCTACAACTATTAAAGACCGTGGATTAGTCCTCGCCACGCGTGGAGCATAACCCATTCGAACTAAGCGTTGACGGTCTTATGAGGACGTCCCGGCACCTTTAATGAACATAGAAATGCGATAAGATACGGAACACATTCAGCCGTGTGCGAACATATGTGTGACGCAGGGCATAGCTTTACCAACATAGAGTCGGACCTTAAAATAATCCATCACGAATCGAAAGGCAGAGCTCTTGACATAAAGGAAGCAATCGAGATACACCTAGCCAAACGAAACAATCCCAACAATCTAAATGAACACACGTTCATGGAGAGCTCACCCCTCTTCACGCTACTAAAAAACACACCCTGTCGGAAACAAAACTCAATTTAGCGACACAGCCAAGCTAGATAAAAAAAGGGGGGAAATTAGGGGGTTTTTAATAGGTAAATGTTATCTGGATCAGGTGTACGATGTACTTTTTCTTCTGCAATAAACCAAGGCCCATATTAGAGGCAGTATTAAAGGTGCCGGGACGTCCTCATAAGACCGTCAACGCTTAGTTCGAATGGGTTATGCTCCACGCGTGGCGAGGACTAATCCACGGTCTTTAATAGTTGTAGATCCACCTCATTCAATAACATACATCGTATCTAGGTTGGCAACACCTCACATAAACACATCGCGATCACTCCCCACAGCACGTAGGGACAGGGGGGGAAGGCAGGGAAAAACCAGTCGTTAAGATAACCACCGCAGTCGGCCGCACAGCGAGTTCAAGTGAGCACGGAAACTGCGAATAGCTGTAGTACGGAAGACAATCAGATAAGTAGTTAGCCTAAAATTGTATAGTTTAACCATAGTTTACAACCATATAATCTCTCTAAAGTACAATCTCCGGATAGCCATCACCATTTAGCATTTCACCTAACATATATACTGCATTTAACATACACTGACAGTTGCAGTACCAATACTGCAACTAAATAATTGTACATATTGTAAATATTTTCACCTGTATTTCAAACATAGATTTTATAGCCTAAGTGTATTGGATCTGATGATGATCGCTTGACGATCGAAACTGGTCATCCTAGAGTTTTATTAATCTCATGTAATTTATTTCAGGATTAGGGCATAACCCATCTCTTTTGGGTACATTCGTGTTGACCGACTGAAAAGCACTAAACTCTTGTTGACAACTAAGGTATGTTGCCAGCTGCGTATGTAATAAATGCTATGACCTCAACCAGAGCTTCACGGTGCGCTGTTGTAATCGGCACATGCTATAAATGTGGCGGTAAATTGCGACCTGTCCGCGGCACGGGCTTTGGAAAGCCCCGTTGTATGGGGAGGGCCCTCGCTGTAGAATAGAAGTAGGTGCTGTGAAACTTACGAGCCGGTACCAGCTCAGTATTTCATTGGGCTGAGTATGGATAAACTTGGTCGGAAAGTCCGCTGCCAGTCCCGGGACTTGTGATTCGTATCTCCGCACTCGTTAGCTTGTATAAACAGTTCGCATTAGTGATACTGGACTAGTTATTAATTAGAAAGATGATTTATTTAATAGCTGTCTCATTAAAAATCAATTGTAAATGGTGATAAAGGGTATACATATTAATGATTTCTATAATGAATCATCGGGGATTACACTGTTTGTGTTGGAGGCTGCACATGTCACACTGTGAAATATGTAGGTCGTCGATGCATCGCAAGCACCACCTGTGTACATAATTAGTATAGACAATAGCAATAATAATAATAATAATACTGTAATAGTAGTCTAATGATAATATTAATAATAGTCCATGAATTTGGAAAAATGCAAAGTTTATGACTACATTATTAAAAAGGAAAAAGGCACTCAATCCGGATGAATTGAAAAAATATTTGACAGAGTTGGTTAAAACAAAACACGCATCCCGTTGGTTAATTGAAGTGAACAATCATTTTGCAGACCGAATCTCTTGAAAGACGAGATTTTAGAACAGGGCCACGTTAAGAGTGATTTTGAGATTGGTTGCGTGGAGCCTGCTGGATCAAATCCTGGGTCAATTTGTTGGCATTTGAGGGTGCGCAAATGCGAAGGACCTGTGTTAAAGATCGCTTTCGGCGCAAACATCCGACACCCTGTCGTCTCTAAAAGGTACGTTAAACGTGTAACATTATTATTAGACTGATTTCGAGGGTTTTCATGGGATACAGAAAATTCATAGCTAAGCCCTCTGGACGCATAAAAGAAATGTTAGATAAAAGGCTAAATCGAAAGAATATATCACACTGCTCACTGCTGGCCTCCGAAGAAAGAAGTAGATTAATAGGTTCCAAGAATTGAAATTTCACGGCCGTAGTAATATCGTCGTGTTCGCTAACGCGTACTTAGGCGAGGTTCTTCCATCCCCATAATCCTACCGCTCAGTCCCTCGCAACTAGTAATGAGGGTTCGGTGTCTGCTTCCTTTCTCTCGACAACAGATGGTTGGTTGGTTCTTAAGTTTAGGGGCTGCGACAACGCGGTCATGTAGCCCCGTGTACTTTCGGTGTGTGTAGAATCTGCCTGATAACCGGTGTTAATTGTGATGACTGTATTAGTGTGTGTTATCTGTTTGTTTTTTTAAGTACTGCAAAATTTTTCAAATAGTTCCTACTTTTGCCGCCAAGCGCCACCGTCAACGACTACTAGGCCAAGTTCAGAACTTAGCTACTAGATGCCACCGCAGTCGGCTCTTGGCAACGAACGTAGAAACCTAAGAGCGTTGTTTACATTCTTAACCTATCCAATTTAGCTTCACACAGGTGCAATTAGTGGAAGGTTCTTTAACATAACAGATGTCTCGTGATTTGATTCATATAAAAATGCGAGCGGTTGCAGCTACAAAAGCTATATTTGATACCAGAGCCATTACAAAATTATCCCTGAGGTCTGCCTTGGTACTGTTTGACGCCAAAATATTACCAATACTCACTTATGGGATTGAGGTAGTATGGGACAAACTAGGCGTTGGAGATTTCCTAACACTTGAAATTCAAGATATCTGAAGGAGTATCTAAATACACCCGCTCAAGGCTGGTGTACGAACTTCTAGAGAGCCCTTCCTATTAAGAGGATTTAAGATTCAAATTCTTGCTGTCATCTACGGGCACATGGAAGAGGTCAATAGAAGATCGAACCCTCAAAAAAAGAAGAGGATATTTGGATGGAGTTCTACTCAACAGAGGCCATAACAAATAGAGCCTGGACAGAAACGAACAGATTTGCGACATTGTCAACTCACTAGCTGTGCATAGCTACCACCACTTCATGTGTAAGATGTGAACCTAACCCGATGTGCATCGGAGAATTCTGTGACCATTAATGTGAACGCTACCGTGTCATTAACTGCACAAAACGTGGAAAATCCATCATAGACTTCTGCACAAACTGATGAATACACAAGTTATTGTATCTTTCATAATTTGGACAATTTTTGCGGATTTGTAATTAATAAAATAGTAAATGTATTTAAATGTACTGTGGCTGAATAACTGTTGTCTTGGAGATAAACTTCAGAGCCAATTTCCGTTTAAACCCTCAGGGCGTAAAGCACTTGTATGAGGCTTAAGATCATTCGCATGCCTCTGCATGAAAACACCCCAACGTACATGTCATCAAAATTTAGTTACTTGTCCATTGTCCTCATATCATAACCGAAGCACTAGATCTGGCTCTTCCCTCGCCATCCCCATCGACCCCTCATCCATGTTCAACCGCTCTTTTGCAGTAGCTGGGTCTCGACTATGGAATTCAACTCCCGTCTATATCAGAAATTCTATAACAATAAAGACATTTAAGGCCGCATGCCGAGATTACCTGTTGAATACTGCTGATTACCCCGTGTGAAGGGTGATGGATGATAGGGCGTATGACTGAGCTAGGATTATATCTAGGATATTATAGAAAGGTCTGTGACATTGTGATTATTATTATTATTATTATCATTATTCATGTGCTTTTTTTAAATTAATATTTTCATTAGCATAATTAATTTAATCCTCATTTATCATAATAATTATTTGTATTTCCAAATTTGCCTCACATGTACCGGTACCATATTGCGTGGTTAAGTGTAAGAGAGGGCCATGAGCCCTAATTTCACCACTACTGAAGACATAAAAAAAAAAGTAAATGCCGCTTTCTTTGATGAATGTAGTTAGGAACCATCCCGGCGTGTGCCTGGCTTAGAAGTAGGAAACCAAGGAAAACCATCCAGTAAAAATTAAATTTCTTGGCAGAGCCAGGAATCGAACCTGGACCTCCGGGGCGACAGCCAAGAATGCTAGCCGCTATACCACGAGGTGGTAAGAGACAGAAACAGTATTAGAATCCTTCCAAAACCATCCGTGAAGTATTTCCAAAATATAGACTGAGATGCTGCCTTTCGCAATTTCCTTCCCAACGCTAGTGTAGCCAAGCAGTGTCAGGAATGCTTCACGACTAACTGCTATTCGAGCCCCGAGATTCCAATACCGGCGTTCACAAAAATAAATTCGCACACAAGATTATTACAAATATCTGAACTTGCAATTCACTTACGATAATTGTCGTTAATTCATTTTAGGGCATTGGGACATCTTGGCCATCAGCCCCATGTAGTTAGGCTTGTATTGAGCTTAACAGATAAGCTGTATTCCTGTGATGACTAGCAGTAACTGTATTCGGGACAGGGATGAGGTAGATGCCCCGGGACTTCAAGTTTAAGGCCTACTGTCCCGGTGTTTGTTTTGAGGAAGTGAGGAGAAACTACTCAGGATAGCCGCTGTCAACGCCGGGATAAACGCTCAACACGATTTTACCCAAATTTTAATGGATGTTATTCCGTAAACCTGAAAATATTACAGCATACATACACATTTACACGGGCCTACATGACCACGATGTTAATTCTTCATATTGTATAACAGTACATATCTAATATTATAGGCCTAGGTAGCCGGTAGCTTAACGCAATTAGTCATCTTTGGTGCTACTAAGTTTTAAAATTAGTTCTTCATTATGATTTAGCTTATACGAAACCTAGAATACAGAAAATGGGCTTCCCCGTAGAGTAGTACTACGATATTCCCTTAATTTTGGTGGTTTGAGTGGTTGTCCCTATTTGCCTGTCGGCTCCAAAACACGACTTCTTCTGTTGACGAAATATCCTGAAAATGCAGTAATAGTTTCATTCTGAATTGTATACAGTATGTGCTTTCGTGACTTCATTGAGTGTATGGCTTGTTTCTTTCTATTTTGGAGTTTCTCTTTTAGACGTTGGCAGCACATGCTAGGGAGGGGACGCGGTGTGTGTGTGTGTGTGTGTGTGTGTGTGTGGCTGGTGAGAGAAATGCGTGGGGCCTTTTCCATGACCCACCCTACGCATAATAAGTGTGACCCGACCGTGTGAGATCTTTGACGAGTTTATAATATTAACTGTACACTATTGTCACTACCAAGGGATGTCAAGTGCACAGCAGAACATGCATTGAAATGTATTTAAAAAAATAGAAACACATTCAGTTAGTTTGAGTGATTGGAATCTAGAATATCAGACGTTTAAAGCCGCGAAAGTTAGGAGCCGCCAAATGTATTTTCGGCCAGGTCTCTTGGGGTGTGAGGTGTCTTCCACAGGGGTTAACTGTAGTAGAAAGGGAAGGGGGAGAGTTGCCGGGAGTGTAGGAGAAGTAGGAGGGGGAAGGGTGTTTGTTGTTTCGGTCACCGGGTTCAGTAGGCTTTGAGACACGGTGCTGCGTAGTGAGTAATGTTATAACAGAGAAGGTTCTATTGATTGCTTTCTTTATTTACAGTTTGACTCAAGACTCGAGATTTGTCGACAATTCTGTTGTGTTATCAACCGCCAAACTGTTCCCAAGTAGTACGATTCTGCCCATTCGGTAAGTTGCATTGTACTCCATAACGCACATGCTTTGTATTGTATTCATCGCCATGTTCTTTGCCTGTGTTCTTCCGATTTAATTTTCTTTGTTTCAACTGTGTTGGGGGTGATGATGCAGTCAGTACCAATCAAGTTAAATTTGGTGTGGAGCCTAAAATCCTGACCATTCATTTTATTCTGTTATTCTATAGTTTGTTTTTGTTTGGGTAAGATGTCAGACAATGGTCCTAGTGTGATGGAGAATATGATTGATGCTTATTTACAAAGCCTCTCGATGTTTTTGTGATTCATTAATATAAAGAGTAGTCTTATGATAGAAGTGTATTTAGAAAATGACGAACGATATCTTGCTTGCGCTGTCTATTGTGTCATTTCATGGCTCGTCTTTTGTTCAAATGGGAACCAAGATAGATAGTTGAAAATGTGATTTAAAAGAGGTCAGAGTGCATATTTAGTACATACCTTTAGTAGCATTCTCATTTTAAGCTTATTGCTCTAAAGGTTTTTGTAATATATTTGAACAAAGTGCGTCTTTCCTAAATCGGAAGCAAACAGGTTAAAGAAACAATGCTAGCTGTGATTTTTCTTGTAACTGTTAGATATAGTAAAATGCATGGTAACATAAAGTGGTAAGGCAAGAAACAGGTGACTGAAAAAAATATACTGGTTTTGTTGTTTTGGAATATTTAATCTGAATGCTCTTACAAAATGTTGTACTAACTTACATTCTGTAGTGTGATAGGTTACGGAAATGTTATTTTAACTTGCTTTGATCCCCGTTGACATCAGTACAGGGTTGGTTTATTCCCCTTCTTCAGTCTATTTTTAATAAACTGGTTTGTTTCCAACTCTTGTTACAAGCCTGGCTCGTTCAGTGGTCGCCATTTTAAATTGCGATTGTTTTCTTCCTGTGAAAAAGAAGAACCTTTCTAAATATTCTGCATTTTTATTACGGTATTATTATTTATTTGTTCATTTTGTACTTTGATTTGAATATGGAACGGACGCAACGGTCAAGCTACTAGCCTCAAATGAAGGCGGACCAGGTTCGATCCTCATTTATTGCGTGTGCGATTTTTGAAGGGAAATGTCACGTCAGGTGGTTCATAACCCACGTAAGAAGAAAGTCCCGTGGCTAATGAACGCCAGATTAGCAGTCACGAAAAATAACAAGCTTTGTGCGTTGATTTGAATGGAAGTTAAAAAATAATTCTGACAGATTGGTGTCCCTCATTATTATCTTAAAATTCCTGTACGATCTTGTCTTACTTCATTGCATGAATTATTATTCCAACTGTGAGTTGTGAAAACTTCCTTCGTGATTGTACAGAGCGAGGCCACTGGTGGAGCATGAGTAATTTCGTAAGGTTCCCCTCGTTTATTTGTAGAACTGTTCTGGACGACCTTTGTTTTGGTAGTGTATGCTCGTGATATACTGCAATAAAGTCAGGCTGACTATTATGTTCGTATTTTGGTGTGCGACTGTACGGTTCATATCGTTAAGAGCGGCTTCGGTGGCGTAGTTGGTAGCATGCTGAACTGCTGGTCCCAAGATAGCGGGTTCAAACCCGGGCGAAGTCTTCGGATTTTTTAAGAGCGTTAAAATCCTTCAGTATGCCTTCCTTCGGAGGGAAAGTAGAGCCGGCCGTCCCATGTCATAGATTTATGGCATGTAAACGATCCTTCCACAGATTAAACTTGTGTGAAGCTAAATTGTTAGGTTAGATTTCGTCGGAACGCTCTATCAAAGTTTCAACGTTCACAACTAGGTATCATTGATATCTGGTAGAGAAAGTTGGAACTACTTGAAATTGAACGGAAATTGTAGCTCACCCTAAGGGTGCCCGCTGGACGCAGCTACAGACTCAGGCGAGCCGAACATGTCATCGGACACTCCCGGCACTAAAAACCATACGATAAATAAATATCGTTAAGGCGTCCTTTATTGCGAATGTTGCAGAAACTAATGCTGTCGCATCGTCTGGCATTTAAGGGTCTTCGGCTAAGTTACGGAACTAAGCTGCCAATGGTCACCATCGTCTTTCAGTTTAGAGGGGGATCAGTCCGATAATCTCGCAATTATTTTCAATGTAATCTCACTTTTTGTACAGAGAAAAAGTGAGGGGGGGGGGGGGGCGTGGATAACGTTCGTTAATTGATTTATTACTGTAAAATTTCTTTCAGATTAGGGTGTTTAAATATTTGTTCTCCCTGCCTAATATAATTGGGCACAATCGCGTTGACCGACTGAAAAGCATTCTATGATCTACAGTATATTACTATACCGGACTCGAAATAACTGTGAACATGGGCTAGCCCAGTAGCGTGCGTCCAGCTAAGCACTGTTGTCACAGCGGAGATACACAGTTCTACGCTCGCAGTATACGCTCGACCTGTTCCGTGGCGCTTCTAATGTAAGAACATGTGCGAGCTGGGGGGCCTAATCCTACGAATATATATGCTCACAACGGAGTGCGCACAATGTGATATGAGGCAGGTATAAGATATCACACAACGTTATTTGTGCACGTGTCCACCTCCAGGTGTAGCAACCAGCATTCTCGGCTGTGTCCCAGGAGATCCAGGTTCGATTCCCAGCTCTGCCAAGCAATTAAATTCTAGTCTTGAGGGCTGGAATGGGGTACACTCAGCCTCTTGAAGCAAAACTGGGAAGATGCGAGTTGGATTCCTACCTAAACCATCCTGGAAGTGATTTTTCTGTGGATTCGCACTTCTAATCCAGGCAAATGCCGGGATGGTACCTAACGTGCCATGGCCGCTTCCTACCCAAGTCCTACCTGACTTACAAATACACACACTAGTACAGACATCACAGTGACACAAGTTATCAGACAAATTCCACACACACACAAATACACGGGGCTACATGACCACGATGTCACAAAGCCCCTAAAACAATCAACAACAACCCGTGAGGTCCGGATTCGATTCATGGCTCTATTATGGCACTTAGTTCTGGTCTCAGGGTTAGAACTGGCTACACAGTGCCTCGTGAGGTATAACTGTGAAGAGGTGAGTTTTATTCGACTCAATTACAAATAAAAACATAATTGCTGATAACACAGGTTATCAGATTTTGTGTTTTCACGTACTTCTATATTCGAAAGCTTCTTTTAAAGGCCATATACCCTGAAAATTATATTTGTCGCCTGGCTGTGTAAAACTGTTAGGCTGCCATTGGGCTTGCTAAGGGACATTGTTACGAGTTAAAAACTTCAGCTCACAGCACTTGTTAAAGCTCCACTACTGAATTGATACAGCAATACCGTCACTCTTCTTTATCTACCCTAGCGAACCTAAATATTTCAACACCTAATCATTCTCTCTCTAATTATGCCTTCAGTTCAAGGGCAGATGTTGTCTCCCGAATGGCTGGTCGTAGCGTTACGGGGTTTGGACAGTCAGTTTCAAAATTTTTAGCTCTGTAACATAGGGTCATCAAAATAATTGAATAATTAATTATTTTCGTGCGCGGAGAGAAATAACGATTTTGTACGGCGCAGCGAGCCCAGCTAGTTGAGTTAACTAGGCAACGCCGCGCTATGCTATTTGCTGGCGCGAGTGAGTGACTGAATCTGGCTCCTCCCTCATGTTCACAGTTGTTTTGGGTCTGGAATAGGCAACACTGAAGAATGGTTTCTAATACGTCTATGTTTGAATATGGAAAAGCATGTTAAGGACGTCGGACGGAGGAGTTCAATCTGAGTTAAGCTGCTTGTTCTGAACGTTTTATTGTCCCTGTTTCTTGCCATGCGATTTACTTTTCCTTGTCTCTTTTTGTTGTCTAGATTAGCCCTGGGAAGTAATGTGTCCGTCGGAGAAAGTTTATGTAACCATTAGTGTGTACATTGCATGTGACTAACTCTTAGAACGAGGAAATTGTTGGTATTAACGCCAGTATTGTTTCAATACATGTTACCGAAAGCAAAGGCATGTTTGCAATAGAAAAAAAACTGTTGCTGCTTTGCTTACGGGATTTGTTTAACCTTTCTCCTGTAGTTCAATTGGTTCTATCCTACCTCTTGTTGTTAAGTGACAAAACATTCCTTTCTGTTATGTTCATGATTAGAATCCTATAAAGATTTATTCCTTGTCCTCAACATGGACAGAACTGTAGCGAATATTTTGCATAATGCACATTAAAAAAAAAACTACAAAGTTGTGATTATGAACCATCGGGAATCCAGTTAGAGGTGTGTGAAGTTATAGTTCAGTCTTCGGTACTTAAGTCGTTGTGACATTTTTTACGAAGGAGATAAGCAACTAATAGGCAAAAATATAGAATTAGATTCAGTACCGGTACATAAATCTTGTGATACTGCAGAGAAACTTCAAAAGATGAAGGGGATGAATGCTAGCATGCAGAAACTTTTGCAAGCATTTGTTCCAATGGTATAATCTGCATTCAGTCCCTGACGCCATCTGGGTGGTGTCAGTACAGGAACTGTCGCTGGGGAGGAAATTACCAGAAACACACCCTTGCGGATCCCAAGCGATGGTCGGACTTCCTTGCTAGGCGGGCACCAAGGGTGTTCCCATGATATGAATGCTCGATTAGTCTCCGGAATCTCATGCTGCATTCTGGCAAAAGCCAGATCACGCTGTGCATTTCCACATTTGACCATGTTTCCATGTGCACAGTTATCTTGAGCTATTTTGTGTGGGTCTGACTCTTTTTTTATGTTTATTATCTTATTTTTACCTGATATTGTAATATTTTATACCATTCTAGGGTAGACCTAAATTTACGACTACAGTATATTTACCTTTACGACCCGTACATTTTTTAAAAGCTGCATTAAGTTCATACGTTTTCTTTGAAATGCTATTTTTGAACTGGACAAAAATTGAACACTTCTAAGGTCTGAGGAAATATGAACAATTTTCTATATGAAACGTTTTCCAAATTATGACATTTTCTAAAGCCTATTCCAATTTTTGCCTCCTTTAATGTAAACATTTCCAATCTCCTTAATTCTCAGACTTAACACATTTCTTAAAAAAAAAAAAGACCTTATAAGTTTAACATGTTTTTACACTCAAGCTTGAAGACTATGGTTTTCAAATGCCAAGTTCTGTTTGTCAGAGATTTTTTTCCTTACTGTATCGATCCTGGGTAACGAAGTTTTCTAGAACAGTACCCAAATTGGTCTTCTACCCACTGGATAAAATCCATGGATTTACAATTTAATAGCTGATCTGCCTTCGTCTTTCTTTATGTCGTGGTTATGTATGTTTATGATTATTTTTTTCATTTGTGGTTCATGTATTTCATCCATCCGACCTGTATCAATGGAGGGTGAGTTTAGTTTGAATTGCTCGGACCTTAAGAACCTACTGGCAGATATTGTAAGAAAAGGAGGTGTAATTAAGCCGGCCATTTCTATCTGAAAATGATGTACATGATTGTAAAGGTAGGAACAATAGGCCATCTTGTGTATCCAAGAGGTACTGTATCATGGTGTACACAGGCAGGAAAAGTCAGGAATTTTGTTTTTGGTCAGGAAAAAGTGTGAAAAAATGGCGAAAAGTATTAGAAAGTCAGGAATGTTATATTAGCCATACAGTATTTTGTGTTATAGAGCCATAATTTGATGTTACTAGTTCAAATAATCTCTGAAGATAAAGAGCAATAACTCACTGGACATTTTGGTAAGTTTCCATTTTTACAGTGAATCATAGTAAAAACATCTTTTACCTATTTTTTGTACGCTTTTTTTTGGCGTCGGCGTAGGGATGTGGCGACCCCATCACTATAGTTTAGCTTATTAAGTACTTCGATTTATGTATTATTGCATTATAATTTACTTTATTTTGTATTTTAAATGAATAAAGAGGCGAGCATTGGGGCAGCTATGGGGATGGTGGAGGTTGCAAATAAAAATATGTATATATTTGCTCAATAAACCTTTTTTCCAATGTTACGATGACTTCGCGAGTCAGGAATTTTGTTGAAAAATTGTCAGGAAAAGTCAGTAAAAGTCAGGAAAATTGACATTGAAAATTCTGTGGACACCATGTGTATCTAGTCGCATCAGCAAAATCGTTAACCAACACGTTATTCAAACCACCATTTATCACTTGACTGATGTGAATCGTGAGGAGTCATTCTTGATAATGGAACAAACTAGGCTTGAGCGGCTTCGGTGGCGTAGTTAGTAGCAAAGTCCGCAAACCAGGTGTCGTGGACGGTAGCATTTTGTAGCAAAAGTAGGAACTACTTGAAATTACTGCCTGCAGTCCTTACTTGAATTAAAACAGAACACACACTAATACAGCCATCACAATTAACACCGGTTATCAGACAGATTCTTCACACACCCAAAGTACACGGGGCTATATGACCGCGTTGTCGCAGCCCCTAAACTAAGGAACCAACCAAAACTAGGCTAGACCACTGCTGAAATTGCCTAAATTACTATTATATCAATTCATAAAATAAATCTAATGTTTCTAGTCAAGTGAATCTGTTCTTCACATTCGCGGTGCTGTTTTCGGAATGCAGGAAAGAATTACAGTTTTGTTGCAAAGAAACTTATCTCCGGAAAGTTTGAGCTGAATCAAGTAGTCCTAATCGGAGTGAATTTAATAATCTCTTCTTTTTTTCGGTTTTAGGGAATAGCACTCATTGCAATTTTGTACGATCGCGTTGACCGACTGGAAAGTATTTACATTTAAGTGTTTTTTCTTTGTTTTTTGTTTCTCTCTTTCATACTGTATTGGTGTGATTTTAGACAATACCATAGCCTGTAAAAAGTAAGGACAGTTGGCATTGATTAACGGCGAGAATATCTCTTGGATACCAGATGGCCATTTAGGATCTTTGGGTAACAGTTTATAACCAAACTAAATATCAGTCATAATGGATGTCGACTTCTATTTACTGTGAGTACGGGGTCTTTCTCTACGGATAATCTGAGGAACATATCCACAAGGGACGTAAGTGATCCCTATCAGAGTCCTTGGTAGTAACAACGCAACCTGAGCCAGAGTTTACATGCGGTAGAGTGGCCAAATCCTTTCTGCTCCTCTTCTTCCCACGGCATCGCGAAGCTGGGAGATCACGTACGAGACCATACCAAGACTTATAAGTTGATAGAGATTGAATCGAACTCGGCACCTTGAAGGGGGGGGGGGGGGTCAGCAGCAGCATTGTTGCCAGGTAGTTCCACTACTTGGGAGGGGGGGGGTGACCGTGCGGTGCTGCTATGGTTTTATCAAGCCCTCGTCTTGTCGGCTAGACTGTTTGTGTGGCATACAGTTCAACAAGGCCAACCTTGAAAATACTGGGCATTATCTATCATAGTGGCGTTAGGCATATACTGCAAATGTGCGTCAAATACCTCATCATCCGAGCTATCGAGCTCTCGTCAGTGCCCAATACCACCAGAGGTTCGCCAACTAGCCTCGCGCCACCCAGCAGCTTGGCATTAGACTTGATAGCTCGTGTATAGAAATATGAGTGGCTGTAGATCCCTCTATGATCTGGACACCTGGCGAGGTGCCTCCGTGGCAAGTACCGCGTTTGACTATTCGGTTACATCTACTCTGAGGTCCTAACGTGAACACTGATTCCTATGTTTATCGGAGACAGTTTGACGGCATAGGTCACCATATCCGGGCGCTGGCATTCTCTCTACACGGATAGTTGGAAGGTTAACGAGAAAGTGAGTTGTGCTTGCGTTATTTGATTGTGCAAATGCAAAAAACTCTTTGCCTCAGACCTGTAATGTCTTTACTGCAGAACTCTTTGCCATCTATGAAGCTCTGCAGTTTGCCTCACAGGATGCACGTGTCCACTTTATCGTGTGTACCGAGTCTTTATGGTCGATTCAGTCAACTCCTTCAAGTTTTCCGCAACACCCCTTAGTGCAGCGAATCCACGATGTACTAAGTAGCGCTGCCACTCGAAGCACCTATTGTGGCTTCCAAGCCACATGAGTTGCGGGAAATGAGTTACCGGATCAAGCTGCAAAAGAGGTAGGTATCGCTACCACCTCTGCCAATGGAGGTATCCGCTAGAGATAATCTCTCTTAGTTACGGTAACAAGTACAGTAGTCATGTCTCAAAATACTGCACGCCCTTGCTTTGAGCTGCTGCCCTTTGCAGGTTCCATATCTCCACGTTTATAGCAAAATGGCATATTAAATCTCATTCATTTACACATCTGTTAAATTGAGGAGCGCTGGAACAAAAACCTATAAGCAATGCAATTACTGCAGAATGTAATAAGCACTGACACTTTGTGGCATTCGAAACGACTTTTTAAGGTATATTGAGTGGCTCTTGATAGATCTTTCTAGAACCATAATACCCCTTCCAGGGCCACAAAAGCATGGCTACAGTAAAAAAAAGAGGTGGGTTCGCGTCCTACGTCAGCCATACTGGGAGTGGATTTCCGTGGTTTCCCACTTCTACTCCAGGCGGACGCCGGGATGGTTCCTAACTTTAAGCCACGGCCACTTCCCAACCAAATCCTCAATACAAATACACACACTATAGTTAAGCAATCATTACTTCCGACTTGACGTTTCAGTGTTACCCTGGAGTTATCTAGCGTTCAGAAGGAAAATCACCTTAACTAGCCAATCACAGGCAGCCATTCAAATCGATGTATCACGGCAAATTGAGTTTCGTTCGCGATTTAACGAACGAAACTTAAGCCTAGCACTGAAACGTCAAGTCGTAAGTAATGATGGTTTTACTATAGTAACGAAATCACAATGACTGAGGTTATCAGACAAATTGCACACACACCAAAGTTCATGGGGCTACATGACAGGATGTTGCGAAGAATCATTCCGGTAGGGTGCGATATACTTCCTTCAATTTCGTCAGTGTAGTATAAATGCCTGGCAGTGTCGCAATCTTTACTCATGAATCATGCTCTGAAAGAAATGGACTGGGTGAAGTTCAGTTTGGTGGGTATCATTCATTATCTTGGTCTACCGTACGCTTGCAGCGAGTTTTCCTTAACTTCCGTCGCCTAGCTTCACCAGGAACCTCCAGATTACAAGGATCGGTACTGTATTTGGAACACCAAACGCTCTCTCTCTCTGCCAGAGGTCTCAGTGTGTACGTTTATAAGGCAAGTAAAAAAATAAAACGAAAGCTAGTTCTGCTGGATCATGAGCTCGTTGTTTTGGGTATGGGTTCGGAAGATCAGCACATTTGATGCAAATGTTGTTAAAAGGCCGGACGTTCGTTTTAGACGATTGCCCTTGACCTTGAAGCTTACGGTTGAGCCTACACACTCACTCTCTCCCTATCGCTTCACACTTATCACCACCGATCTGATGTAATGGAATTCCAGACTTGAGCAGACAGTACAGTACACGTTGAAGTATTATGTGACGCGGAAGTACACGTTGCGTAGTTACGAACAGACGTCATTATATTTGCCAATAATCACTTAATCGTCTCAGGGTAGGCGTCCCACGTTGCAAGACCAACATGCAGAAATGGGGTATCCTTCCAGCTGATGGAGACACGTCCTGCGAGTGTGGAGCAACACAAGACCCAGCCCACCTGCTCATTTGTCCACTACTAGAACAACCCTGCACTACCCAGGACCTGATCGAGGCAAACAACAAGGCCATCGGAGTTGCTACATTCTGGAAATGATCGGACACGGAAATGAATGAATGATTTGCCAATGACTGTACTTCAGTAGTAGTGTGAAACAGCTTTGTCAATCATCGGACTGCTTGGGGCAGCTGATATCACAGGTGCTGTAGTAACTCGCCTCCAGCCTTCCATTGAGATTTTTCACTCGTCTAAAACAAACGTCCGGCCTTTTTTTTTGTATAAATTGCTTTTAACGGGCAGCCTCTCTGGAAGCGGTCAATGGGCGAGACTCGAAAATGAAACTGCAGTCTGTATTGTTGTTGCCTAATTTAGGGATTCGAACCCGAATACCCTGCGGTCCGGGCAAGCGTGCGTAGCCACTTGCCACCACCACCACCACCTCGGTCCGCGCCAAGGAGTAATGATTTGACGCCGTAACGGCCCGAGTGAAGCCAACGGACACGCCCACTGAGATGCTGAAAACATCGCTGGCAAGTGTTAGGAATAGGGCTGTTATCCGACCAAAACGTGCCTACTTATGACGCACAAACTATTGTAAGTAGATGCCTAAAACTTTTAACAAATAAACATAATGTACTATGTCTGCCCCTTATTAAACAGGGTTCGGGGATGAGATGCGATGAAATTCCACGTGGCCGATGATTTCTACGGCCGGATGTCCTTCCTGACGCCAACCTCACGAGAGGAGTTAATGAGAGATGAAATGAAGATGATTGAAAGTTAAATTTCAAGTAATTCCAACTTTGGCTACCAGGTGCCACTAACACTGTCACCAAGCGATGAACGTTGGAACTTGATAGAGCGTTTCTCACCAAATCATCTACAAATTTAGCTACACACTACCAATCGTAGTGGTAGGTTCTTTTTCATGCCATAAATCTATGACATGGGCCCTCCGGCTTTACTTCCCCTCCGAAGTACTGAGAGATTTTAACGCTCTTAAAAATCCGACGAATCCGGCCGGGTTTGAACCCGCGATCTTGGGCGTAGCAATTTAGCCTGCTACCGACTACGCCACCGAAGTGACTTCTTAATACATAATGTACTACTTCTATTTAATTTTAAGTCCTTTTAGCCTGAAATTGATGGAAATGCATACACACTGAACCCGCTGTGGGTATTGCATGCTGTTCACTTATTACCTCCTGTTCAGATTACTTCATGTTCAGTATTTCTCAGTTGGCAAATGAAATATGCAAATTTAGTATGACGAATATGACGGATTATATACAGAGAAAATTCACCCACAGGTAATATGTAAATGATCCCTCATATGGCTTGATTAATCTATGTAAGTGTAGCTTGGACTATTGGTGCAGCAGAAAAGAGGACAATTGGAGCGTTTGAAATGTGGTGTTACAGGAGAGCGATGAAGCTCAGATGGGGTTATAAATGAAGAGGTATTGAGAAGAGTGGGAGAGAAGAGATGTTTCTAGCGACTGCTAATGAAGAGAAGAGATAGGTTGGTAGGACACGTCTAAGACACCCAGGAATAGCAAGCTTAGTTGTGGAAGGAAGGGTCGAGTACAAGAACTGTAGGCGTAGACCCAGGTTAAACAGATTGCCTCTGATGTATGGATGAAACGATTAGCTCAGGACAGGGAGGCATGGAGGGCCGCATCAAACCAGTCAAAAGACTGAAGTCTCACACACAATCTATCGTCCTCAGAAATGCATCATTTTAATAACCATATCTGTAAACTTAGCATTATACCGGCCGCGGTGGCCGAGAGCTCTAACGTGCTACCTCGTGTTTCGCTGGCATCGGGAGAGCGTGGGTTCGAATCCCACCTCGGCCGTCCTGAAAATGGTTTTCGTGTTTTCCCATTTACACTACCAGGCAAATGCCGGGACGGTTCCTTTCAATAGGTACGCGGCTGATTTCCTTCCAATATCCCTTCCCTGACCCGTCCTGAAAAGAAAAATACATGGGCATTGGGCTGCATTAATAAAATTATTAAACTTGGCATTACAATAATCAATGCACGCTGTATTTTTTTTATTTTTTTTATTTTTTGTTATTGAAGATAGAGGTACGAGCACCTAGTCTTATTTGGGGGTGTGGTCAATGCTACAACTCACAGCGTGCAAGAGAGCTGACAGGGAGCCTCCTTATTACTGTCATTTGTAACCTTTTAATAATGTTGACTGACTGAAGAGCTACACATGACGGTTTGTATAGGCAACACTGAAATAATGGCTTCAAATCTTTACGCCTCCTTACTGTATTACCCCTTGGTCCGCGCCACGAACACAAATCATTTACAGGTTGTGAGCAGTGACTTCTTGCCTGTCGTAGAAGTGACGATTTTGCAGATGGCAACAGGGCCACTTGTGCTGCAAAGTCGGAGCCAGGGGCAGATGACCTCGTAGTTCCGCCCCTTAAAACAACAATAACTAACTACAGTCAGATCCTTACTTGGTTAACGTATTTAAAAAAGAAAGAAAATCGTCGAGTTTTAAGCTAGGGTGGCTTATGCTCCCAATGACCGCCTGGTGCTGCACTGTGTATGAAACCGCCTGCGATCTTGGAGTATGAGTAGACCCTGTTCCAGCCCTCAGACTAGATTTTTTTTCAGAGCTTGTAATCAAACCCGGACCTACGGGGTGACAGCCATGAATGCTAGCGGCTACACCAGGAAGTGGACACACACAGAGTACGACTGTGTAGATAAATACAGGGTCATCAAAAACGGTGGCCTTAATGTTGATTTGTAATAGCTCAGGCTGTAATAAAGATAATTTAATTATTTTTACACGAAGCCTCCGTGGCTTAGGCGGCAGCACGCCGGCCTCTCACCGCTGGGTCCGTGGTTCAAATCCCGGTCACTCCATGTGAGATCTGTGCTGGACAAAACGGAGGCAGACGGGTTTTTCTCCGGGTACTCCGGTTTTCCCTGACAAAATTTCATTCCAGCAACACTCTTCACTATCATTTCATTTCATCTGTCATTCATTTAATCATTGCCCCAGAGGAGTGCGTCAGGCCTCGGCAGCCGGCACAGTTCATATCCTCGCCGCTAGATGGGGGCTTCATTCCATTCCTGACCCGGTCGGAGACTGGAAGCAGGCTGTGGATTTTCATTCAATTATTTTTACACCAAAAGATAGAGAGAAAATCATAAAGTTTTGTTTATCTATTTAGTAGGTTTCGATGTGAGCTCCGCCTGTGGCACGTCACACATCCAAGCGATAGTCCACATCCGTCCAGGTCCGCCGAATCATGTCAGGAGTCACAGTTGCTAAAGCATCGGTGATTCGTGCCACAGGTGGAGCTCACATCGAAACCTACTAACTAGGTAAACAAAACTTCATGATTTTCTCTATCTTTTGGTGTAACAATAATTAAATTATCTTTATTACAGTCTGAGCCATTGTAAATCTAAATTAAGCCACCTTTTTTTTTTTTTTTCGATGACCCTGTATATAACACACAAATAAATAGATAGGGGTGAGACTCGGAATTTTCTCGCGCTGGTTGCACACGGGAATTATTGTTCGAGCCAAGGCGTGTCACAGATTTACACTGCAGCGACATAGTCATTTGACTAGTCTATATATGCTGTATATGTATTTGTTTCTTGAATTCTGTTTTGTTTGGAACAAATACTTGGCCTTGCTTTCGCCCACTATTTTCCCGACACTAATCTTGACATACGTGTTAGGATGGTATCATAATAGCCCAAATCGTAATTAGAAACGTCCGATTCTTTTCGGGATTTCGGCGAATGCTTGTGGATTTTTAGCTGGAAAAGGAAGTATATTTCACCCCCAACGCAGCAAATGTTATATTGTTTTTACTTTCTAAAAATAAGAATATTATTTGTGTGAAATCAAATGTTGACAAAGTGTATGACTTTTGTGGTGCTGGGGACCAGTTTCATTTCTGGTTGGCATATGGTAACCCAGGATCGGTTCCTTCTGAAACAGCCAGCCCTTGCCCTCACCAGGTGAGTGCTATTATCAGATTAAGCGAAGTAAATCGATATTGGAAGCGTCTTGATACTCGTCGATATTATGGCTTAATTGCATTGTTTCTTGTAGTTCTCGTGAGATTTTTCTGTGCTATTTTCAAGTACGACCTTGAGGATGGAAATAATAAATTGGAAGTTGATTCTTTTAATACAATGCGTTCGCTTCCTCCTGCGGCCGGATGATCCGTTCACTTTCCCCGGCGGAGCGATCACAGTAAAGCAACAATGGTGGTTTCCGTAAGACAGTCAGTTAACGCTTGCCTGTGCAGTGTAGAAGACGTTTCGATTATCTCAGCGTATAAAACTTAGTGCAGTGTAATATCCATTTATATGGCAAATACGAGAAATTCCCGCTTGAACAAAGTGTCTTCATGTATGACACTTACGTAAAAAT
Source organism: Meconema thalassinum (assembly GCA_946902985.2). Classification (NCBI taxonomy): domain Eukaryota; kingdom Metazoa; phylum Arthropoda; class Insecta; order Orthoptera; family Tettigoniidae; genus Meconema; species Meconema thalassinum. The sequence continues at coordinate 76,659,461 of OX336401.1, read as the reverse complement.
GGAGTCGTGCAGAGTGGTGTGTACGTAATTTAAAGACAGATTCCCTACCGTTCCAGTTCTAAATATAGAGACTGTCAGGCGTCGTGTTAATAAATTACGGACAAGGTGAACCCTAAACGCTATGTCCTAAGCCGAATAGAAGGGTCCTGGCGGAGGAAAAACTCGTTGAAAATAATGGATCATTCACTCGCTCTCCAAATAGGTGTCTAAAACGTGTTGCACAGCAAATAAGTGTTTCGAAATTTTAAAACTGAAATCATGCAGAGTAACTGTAGTCCAAGAATTACGACCTCTTGGATGACAAACGCATCACGTCGTGCAATTTGGATTTTACTCAACTGTTGATCCGTAGTTACTAATTGTCATTTAAATGGTCACGTCGCTCTCTCATGTTAGCCTTGGAATCGCCCGGCTGCAGGGGGAATTGAACGCACTGTAGTTGTGATCCTTGCTTCGTATCATCTTACTTCAGGAACCAAGCTGTCGAGAAGAGAATTGGGCCACGGGTGTACGACCCATTAAGAACATTGTTCTTTTTTGTGCGCAATAGAGCTTGCGGTCTTGTGGTGACGGCATGGCCATTGATTCTGCTTTCAGGCTTCGCTTGCTGGTATAAAAAGTCATTGCATTCTTTAAGTTTTATTAGTAGAACTGGAGCTGGCAGGAGGGAAGTGAACCGGTTACCTCAATTCCTAAGTCTTGATCTTGTTCTAAGCCACGGTCCAATGGTGATTTGTGGCGTACCGCTCGTTATTGTGTGGAGGCAAACTTTCCTGTGCACTTCTGGATTGTAATAAATCGGGGCCGTGTGTTGATGACTTAAAATACCAACTTAAAACGGTCTATAGAATGCCCATATGTCTATGGGAATGTACTTGAAAAACGGCAAGTCTCATCACACAAGTTAATGAGAAATGAAGATGGATGAACTTGGGCAAGTATTTGGAAGTGGTAGAAAGGACCTGAAGACGGCCTTTTTTTATTTCGAAATAACACACAATTAATGTATGTTTAAACGTAGTAAAACCTGATACTAATGTTAAAAAAACATATCGTGTGACCTCTCTACATGCCTTGGACATGTTCCCTTCAATATTAATATTATTATTACTATAATTCCATACATCTCTACATTGTATAAAGTCCCCGATTCTTGGATATAATGGATGGATTTTGATGCGGGTTTCACCATTCTATAAAGGATTTCTCGAGGAAGATTTCTGTAGAAAAAACATTCAATTATGACCAATGGAAGCCGAGCAGTGACTATTTTAGTGAATAGAGTCGAAGAAAAACCTGCCGTCCGTGTATCTCTGAAGCTTTCTCTGGGTAAACCGTTTAAAATATATAGGGTATACCGTATATTATGAGTGAAGGAATTGTTCAGCATGAAAAGTTGTACAAAAAATTCCGCGACAGGTTATCTCTATCTTAAATCTTCGCCAACTATATGTTAACGTTTTCATTTCTTCCAACAATCTCCATTTAGATGAAATTTAAATTACTAGCTTCGGAGCTAGATTACGAGCTAGTGAGTGAGCGAGCCTATCACACCAGCTTTGGCCAGCGTCAAACTGTCGAGTCGTGTCGAGTTAAGACTTCAGAGAAGAGTATATACACACATCAAAAAAAGTTTTGCATCACCTCGGTTCCAAGAGTTCCGGAACCTTTAAATACAAAGGGAATAGAGATCAACACAAACAACATTTCAGCTCGTTTTATTGCTCATGAGACCCACACATTGCATGTTGTACCATCATACAGCTAGACTTTCAGCATTTGTGGTCCAGATTGCAGTACACACCACTACCTCTAATACCCAGTAGCACGTCCTCTTGCATTGATGCATGCCTGTATTCGTCGTGGCATACTATCCACAAGTTCATCAAGACACTGTTGGTCCAAATTGTCCCACTCCTCAACGACAATTCGGCGTAAATCTCTCAGAGTGGTTGGTGGGTCAAGACGTCCATAAACAGCCCTTTTCAACATATCCCAGGCATGTTCGATAGGGTTCATGTCTGGCGAACATGCTGGCCACTGTAGTCGAGCGATGTCGTTATCTTGAAGGAACGCATTCACAAGATGTGCACGATGAGGTCGAGAATTGTCGTCCATGAAGACAAATGCCTCTCCAATATTCTGCCGATATGGGTGCACTATGGGTCGGAGGATGTCATTCAGGTATCGTAAAGCCGTTTCGGAGCCTTCCATGACCACCAGTGGCGTACGTCGGCCCCACATAATGCCACCCCAAAACATCAGGGAACCACCACCTTGCTGCACTCGCTGGACAGTGTGTCTAAGACGTTCAGCCTGACCAGGGTGCCTCCAAACACGTCTCCGACGATTGTCTGGTTGAAGGCATATGCGACACTCATCGGTGAAGAGAACGTGATGCCAATTCTGTGGGGTCCATTCAGCATGTTGTTGGGCCCATCTGTACCGCGCTGCATGGTGTCGGGGTTGCAAAGCTGGACCTCGCCATGGACGTCGGGAGTGAAGTTGCGCATCATGCAGCCTATTGCGCACAGTTTGAGTTGAAACACGACGTCATGTGGCTGAACGAAACGCATTGTTCAACATGGTGGCATTGCTGTCAGGGTTCCTCCGAGCGGCAATCCGTAAGTAGCGGTCATCCACTACAGTAGTAGCCCTTGGGCGGCCTGAGCGAGGCCTGTCATCGACAGTTCCTGTATCTCTGTACCTCCTCCATGTCCGAACAACATCGCTTTGGTTCACTCTGAGACGCCTGGAAACTTCGCTTGTTGAGAGCCCTTCTTGACACAAAGTAACAATGCGGACGCGATCGAACTGCGGTATTGACCTTCTAGGCATGGTAGAACTACAGACAACATGAGCAGCGTACCTTCGTCCTGGTGGAATGACTGGAACTGATCGGCTGTCGTACCCCCTCCGTCTAATAGGCCCTGCTCATGCATGGTTGTTTACATCTTTGAGCAGTTTTAGTGACATCTATGAACAGTCAAAGGGACTGTATCTTTGATACAATATACACAGTCAACGTCTATATGCCGGAGATCTGGGAACCGAGGTGATGCAAAACTTTTTTTGATGTGTGTATGTTTGGAGTTTGCAAACCTGTGTGTATTGCTCGTTAACTTATAACGGCATCGTTATATTACCACTGTTTTAACTTTCAATTCATCAAGGGTTTCAATGCAATAAAATGTTAGGAACCTCTGTCCAAACTGGTGTGTGTGTGTTTGCTTTTTTCTTTCGTCAATTATTTTATAGCTTTCATTTTTATCTTGGATAAGAGACTAGGAACTTTGTTAATTATTAGTATTAAGAAATCTCGTGCCGGAGGGTTGCAACAGACAACCTATGTTTTATTTCCTTCACACAAAGGCTACTATAGAGTGATCTCAGGGATACTCAGGATAGGGAGAAATTTAACGGGACGGTGGGATCAAACGAGAAATCAACGTTAATTCCAAAGTATGGTGACTTCATACAGTGACCTGATTGAACAATTATCAAAGTCTCTAAGTGTAACTTGTAACCTACTACTGTTCTCGGTAATGGAGCAATGGAACCACCACAATTAAACCGACAAGCATTCTGAGTTGGTGAGTAACCCTTTGGAAAGATCTTCGCATATAGGTGAGATGGGTTCAAAGTAGTACCATATTTCATTAGCGACATGCTCTGTTACTGCGCTTTTGTAATCGTATTCAGCCTCGTATCGAGGAGAGTTAGAATCTCCCCACTGAATGTCTTCAAAATTCCGAGAAATTGAGAGCCTGGTAAATTTTAGTTATTTTACCACCTTTTTTCAGACTTTACTGCAACTTCTCATATTTGATCCCTTAACCATTTGTTTAAGAACTATTAAGAAAAACAATAGAGAACTAAAATCTGAATACTTTTAGTGGTACCGGGCTGCAGAATTTTTCAAAATGAAATTGCTGGACCACGGAGAGCCATTCGAGTAAGCTATTCTAGTGGGCGACAAAACTGTGTTTCTTTCCATACTCTCATAGCAAAGTCGTGTCATCTCAGTCGTATGTGAGTAAATTGAACTGCAAGAAATAGGCTATGAAGGACTACCACGATTTCCTGAGTCTTAAACTATCTGAATGTATTCTAATTTACCACCATTATTTAGAATTTATCAGTAAACTTACCCGTTTAGCCTTATGGTTTCTATCAGTTTGGTGTAGAATTTTACTGGTAATCGCGGATATCCGCATTCGCACAGGGCTGAGATGGCTACAATCGAAAGTCGAATGATTGAATTCCTTGAATGAAACAACAGTAAAACAATGAAGAAGTAGCCCTCCAGCATTGCACCAAAGTCCAATGTGGGAGTTTCTTCACGTGTCTGTTACATGAAGTTCGAGAGTGAACTCGGGCCTTCATCAGACAAGTCTCGGAAGCGTGTCACGTAAATGCAATGAATACCGTTATGTGCCTTCCTATGAGGAATTTCAATTATTTAATTTCATTTTACTTTCTTCTGCAAAATTCTATATAAAGTTTGGGACTTTGATATGAATACACCTGCCACTCCGTGCTTAAAATAATAAGGCACCTGCCTGTTAACAGTCAACTGTGGAGATAAGCGCGGGGAATGGTTTAGCAAAGAGAAAGTTATTTCTCTGCTAAACTGAGAAACATCGAATCATGGATATGTTTTCGGACCACTACTCCAGCGGCGGTCCGGGCAAGGTGTACCCGGGGTCCGCTGATGAGCCTGACTTGGTGCTCCTTGACGAAACCCCAGCATTAGACACGGCATAAATCTAGAAGATAATTATGCTGGAGTGCATTTATTGCCCCTGAAACAGAATGCTATGGGGAGTAGTAAAGATCGCGATTACACTACAAAATTCCCCTAAACACAAAATGGCCCCATCCATGTCGCCATCGACGACCCTATGGTTTTAAACGATGCAAAATCCTTGCTTGTACTACAAGCAGTAATTTTCGTCCGGATAGTAGTCTAATCAAATAGCGACCAATGCATGGCTTTCTCACCGTGGCTGTAGAAGGCTACCCTGTAACTTTTCAATTAAATTGGACTAATATTAATTTATTAACATTTGTAGCCTACCACCACACCTTGTACTTGAACAAATGTTACTACATTGGCATGTAACGACGCACTGTTAGAAGCATCATGCAGGCGACAAATATGGTGGCATTTCAAGCCGAAACATTAACGTAGGCCTACGTAAGTCATCCGTGACGTTACTGTATACATATCGCGGTATATACTTTAACGAATATGGACATACATTATTTTGGTACCTGTAGACTCGAGACTTTGGTAACCATACAGGAGATGACGAACATTAATTGTTGCCACTGTAACGGCTATGTCGGTATTTTGTCCACGCTTATCACCCCCAGCGAAAAACTAGTCCATGTTATCTCTAGCCCATCTACTGCAGACATCGGTACCATAATTGCAGTGTTCTTTCTTGACCTCTGGCCCTGGATTAATTCTAACGAGCCAGATGGGGCTGTAGCACTAAGACCCGGTAGAGATAACCATACGTTTTTTCAAATTGCTGCATCAGTTCATATGAATAATCTAGTATAATAGCTTGCCACGGTAGGTGAGTGGTTATCGTGTCGGAGTACTAACCCCCAAGCTTGCAGGTTCGCTCCTGGCCGTGGTAAGTGATTTTTGAAAGGCGGCAAAAATTACGACACGTATGTCATACGATGTTGGCATGTCAAAAACCCATTTGAATTCAGGTAGGCCGTGTTCATAATGGCGAAATTAATCTCGGGATTTTCCGCTAAAACAAAGTTCCTCATTTCTCTACTAGACAGCGCTATAGTGTCAAGGAGCTTAGATATTTACCCTCCTTTACTTTCATAGTGCTGCAAAATTCGACATGCAAGCTGCCCTCTTGGTGTCAAATAACAATGCTTGCACCCGGCACCCGAGGCCATACGATAATATTATATTATTATCTTGTATAATACGAATACAAATTTGTCTGTATGTTGGAGATAAGCAATGAGTTGTACTTTTGCCCTAGGCAAACTTCAAAATACAATGTATAAACTAAGCAGATGTTAAGTCGTTGTTGCGGAGCGCACAGTTTCTAATAGAATCTTACTTGCATCTAATTTTGGACATCTCTAAAAAAAAAACAAAAAAAAAACAGTACTTATCGGCAAGTTCACACTTTCAAATACGTCAGCGTTACAATGTCAAAGGCAACATGGGAACTAAGGGCTAGTTGAAAATCCACAGCCTGCTTCCATTCTCCGACTGGGTCAGGAATGGAATGAATGAAGCCCCCATCTAGCGGCGAGGATATGAACTGTGCCGGCTGCCGAGGCCTGACGCACTCCTCTGGGGCAATGATTAAATGAATGACAAATGAAATGATAGTGGAGAGTGTTGCTGGAATGAAATTGTGACAGGGAAAACCGGAGTACCCGGAGAAAAACCTGTCTGCCTCAGTTTTGTCCAGCACAGATCTCACATGGAGTGACCGGGATTTGAACCACGGACTCAGCGGTGAGAGGCCGGCGTGCTGCCGCCTAAGCACGGAGGCTGTTAACTAAGGGCTAGTTACGAAACATTAAAGTAAATATATCTCCAATGGATATGAAATGAAGCCGGCAACATGACTGGGGTGACAGAAAAATAGCCCATTTCGCACAGTCAAATTTCTATCTAAAAAGAAAACGTGAATATCAGTTTTCACAGAATCAATTGTTGATATGAATACAATATTATGGAACCTGGTCCAAACTACCTGCGTCATGATGGTTAGACCGCAAGTTATGCAATCTACAGTAGTATTTAATTTTCTATTTAGTGATTTAGGGGTATGTTGATGGGAAAAAAGACCACAGCTGAGGTGTATATATCAAATTAAGGAAGATGTGGGATGCAATACCTAAGGTGAAATGAAGACGAAAGCGGAAATATGCATAGAGAAGAGAGATTTGCTGCAAACCAATCCTCGGATTGACCACTAGAGAAGAAGAGAGAAGTTTTATTCCCAAATTAATGGCAAAAAATGTTGGATGTTCTATTAAGAACAGTTATGTTTTTCCTGCGTAGGGACAGTAATTAGTATTGATGAGGCATTGTCCTTTGTATTTTCATTTCGTACCCTGCCCAGCGCTCCCGCTGCACCAGTGTATGTAGCCTACTGTTGGAAGAGGAGAGAATGGAGTACAAACCAAGCTTTGTTTTCTGGTAGCATAGAACTGCTGATTGGTACTGTAACTAAGACTTAATTTTAGCAACAAGCATCACACGGTACACGGAAGATAAAAAGCAAAATCATGATAGTTGTTCAAAGGCCACAAGGACATGGGAACAGTGGTGTAACTAGGGTTTGCTCTTGGAGTGGGATGAACTGAGTCAAAATGATATGAGCGGGGGGTGGCGGTGGGGTTGGACTTAAATACATAATCAATGAATATGTCCCCGATGTTTCAGACCTTCAATGTGCAAATGTTGGAAAATTGAGAATTTTGTTGATATTAAATTATAAAGTCAGTTTTCTTCGCGAAATAATCTGGCCCTCTCTATTCCCCGACATTGTATACAATAAACTACGGTTTCCAACTTAAGTTCATAATATGTAAAGTTCAACCTTAAAACTTAAAGCTTTAAAACAGCAATACTACTTAACACACTATTATCCACTTTCTAAAATGATGCGTAGTTATTGAGTCTTTAAGGGGCGGAACAGCGAAGTCATCTGCCCCTCGCGGAATGCTAACAGATGACTGGTGTGTTTTTGAAAAGGGATGGCGAAATATAGTGCCGTACCCGTCTCATTGCCACCCCTCTGACCATTCTGTTCATTCAGTAAGTGTTAAGTTAAGGTGACAATTGAAAGTTTAAAATAATAACCTTTGGCACTACAGCCCACTACCTACATTGTTAAGAAATTTGGGACTAGGCCTACCAAGCGACCGCTGCTCAGCCATTTGGCTTGCAGATATTGGGGTGACGCCTGGTCAGCGCATCGTGTCCGCTCGGCCGTTAATCTTGGTTTTCGTGACCGGGGTGCTGCCTCGCTGACAGCTATTCAATTGTCCTCACGAGGCTGCGTGCACCCCGTTCCAGCCCTCTCGTCAGTTTCTAAAATCCCTGATGGAGCCGGGAATCGATCCCGGGGCCTCCGGTTGAGAGGCAGGCGCGCTACCCCAACACCACGGGGCTGGCCAATAATACGTTTACAAGTGTGAAAATAAATGCTCTCAAATTACTTATGATATAAACTTACATAATCCTATCATTTGTCTTCAGTCCGAAGTTTGATTTTATTCAAAATTAGATACTTCCGCAAATTTCATATTTTGTTTGTTTGGCTCTCGAGGGGGATTGATACCCCTGGTCATCTCCCGGAGTTACTCCACTGCATGGGAGTAGAATATACCTACTCCAGATACTTGGAGAAAATGTTGAAAGTGTCAAGTTCCTCTTTGTCAGGCGATCGATGATTAATTGTTCTGCCCCGGCTTGAAGAAAATGAGGCCATGGGTAGACAGTGTTCTGGTGATTATGGAACGTACAATAGAACTCAATGGAGCGTTCTCGCAATCGAATACAATTGTCCTAAAATAATGCTCCGTTAGCGGACTCTTCTTCACTTCACTGAACTGGAACTATACGAAGTCGTGAGAACACACAACCCATAAGTAAATCCATGAGCTAATTATCAAGGCGGCCAGCCAAGTGGGTTGTGTCCTGATTGGGGACAGTCCAGTTTGCGAACACATCAAAAACATTAATGGTCACATAAATTTGTTGTGTCCGGATGGCAGACAAGCAAGGTTGCATCTCTTGGGAATTCCTTCGAGATGTGTTTCTTTGTTATAGTCGAGGTTGTCTCACTTGAACCACTGTAAAGTAAGTTGGGCTATTATTTGAAGAACGTCTGTTGCCCTAGATGAAGTTGCTAACATAAATATTTACTTTCGTAACCGCCGTAAATTACGCTGCAATAACATAACAGTAAGTCATTTATAGATGACATAATCTGGTTCCAATCATCCAACAATAATAAGTTGTAGATAGAATTCGAAATCTGCATGAAACGGAAATGTTATCCGATAAGCATTGAAATAGAGGTTATGTTATGTTATCTGGCTAACGATGTGAAGGTGTCATTTCCGCCCCGAAAGTACTGTTGTATACGCTATACTAACGGACCCTTGCGAGAACTCTCACATAATGGGTTGTGTGCGCTCCATGTGTACAGACTACCCGCCCGACACTAGTGCTATGCGGGCTGTACGCGACACAGTTCTGCCAGGGGCTATCGTCTTGTTTATTTGTTTCAAAGTACTTCATAAACAAATAGATATATTTACGTTGACTTTTCAAGAAATTAAGATAGGCTCTTTCCTGTACTATTGAGACGATTTGGAAGACCTTCTAACTCCCTCTGGTTTAGGAGCTTGAGTTTGTGAAACAGCGTATTATATAATAAGACTACCAACCCGCCCGGCTTCGCCCGGGAACAGTTATGAATGAATTACGTCCTAGCTTGTCAACTGTCGCCTCAGTAATTGATTGAAGATTGTTGGAAGAAATGAAAACGTAAAAGCACTTATAGTGGGCGATGTATTGAAGATAGAGATATGCTCTCGTGGGCTTTTTGTAGAACTTTTCATGTTGAACAATTCTTACTCTCACAGCACGTTGATATTTTTAACGGTTTGTCCAGCGTAGGCTTAAAAAGTGCACGGACGCCATGTTTTCCTTTTCGACTTATTCACTAAAATCGTTACTGCTTGGCTTGCTTTGATCATAAATTATTTTCTACAGAAACCTTCCTCGAGATATCCTTCACAACATAATGGTGAAACCCGTATCAAAATCCATCCAGTGGTTCTCGAGATAACCCGTGACATCCAAGAATCTGGGACTTGGTTTTATACTAAGTAGAGATATAGTATTATTACGCTCTTTTTTGTAAGGACCCTGGATGGTTCGTTTATAATGCTGCTTATTTTTATCCTATTATAACTCAAATCCCGCTTATAGCGTTTTCATTTTCATGTAAAAAATAGGGAAAATTCCGTATTGTTTAAAAATGCACTGTATTTGAGTTGTTTTAATAATAATACAGTAAAATAAAACACAGTATTAATGAAATACTGTACATTACTGAAATATTGTTTCCAAATTGTTTTCCCACCTCACAAATCATTTCCTGTCGATAGCGTTGTCCCGCTTATTACGCGTTTAAACCACAGTCCCTTGAAGAGCGTAATAACGGGGCTTTACTGAAAGAGAACCTGTTTTTTTTGTGCTGTCTGCAGTTATGTGTGTATTTGTAATTGAGGTATGGATTGGGAATGAGGTGGCGATGGCCGTAATTTAGGAAACATTTCCACATTTGCCTGTAATAGAAGTGCGTTACCACAGAACTCATGGGTTGGGAATCGAACACACCTCTTCTGTTTTGCTTCACAAGTTCGAGTGTACCTCATTTCAGTCCGCAGTTAGTTATTGTTGTTTTAAGGGGCGGGACTACGAGGTCATCTGCCCCTTCAGTCCACATAGAAGAATAAAATTTCTGAGATGACTCTCCCCTCAGACGTTAAGGGTGACAGCCTCAAGAGGGGATCACAACCAGTAATTGTCGTATCCTCAGCGGTCTAACCCATTAGCTGCCAATGATTTCGTCCAGACTGTGGTGTGACCCAGTAGCGGATAACAGTTCAACTAAAATAAGAAAAAAAAACTTAACTTTTGTTGTTGTTGTTACATATGGCAGTACACTCTGTGAGCTGTCAGAATGGGATTGACATTTAGCCGGAAATTCCACGTCAGTCATCACCCCTCTGCCTCTTGACCAATCCATGTTCGCATAATTGATGTCATAATACTCTGCGTTGCAATATTACAGTCCACGTGCTTCAGAGCCTGGTCAGCTGTATCTCTGACTTGCACAGTTTGGCAACCTCGTTCTCAGATCACATGGCGAGGCGAGAACTGTCAATCCCATTCTAGCAGTTCGCAGAGTATAAGATTTTGGGTAAGATGGAAATAGTTCTTGTACCGAGTACTTGTGTACAGTAGTGACAATGCCGCCTGAAGGACATGTATCATATGATATTATCTTATCAGGCAAGAATGTTGACTAGGATAAACACAGTTCTCGAGTGGTGCTGCTGGAATTTTCAGGAATTACTAAACTCGTGCACGGACAATAGCTCCCAACCTTCATATGCGAACGTAACACTATTAAATTCAATCAAAGATCTTTCCAGTAGCCTACCCTCTGATGGATTTTAGTTATAGTGCTTGTCGGTCCATGTATAAATGAGTATTCTTTATCAGTACTGGACTTATATTCCTTCAGTGGAGTTTCCATGACCGAATTGAATGCTTCCAGGTTGACATTTGGCAACGTTGATTTGCTGGGACAAAGCATAGCAGTGCTACCTTGAGAAATTCGGCTGCATTCCAGAAGCGACCCCTTCCTCTTTTGTCTGGACCACATCGCCTCAGGCCCTGGCCTGACCTTCTCAGGTCTTTAATGGGATCGATTGCTAGCGCGAGTCATGAGTGTTGTTTTAAGGGGCGAAATTGCGAGTTCATCTGCCCCTGCTATCACATGAATACCATTTTTGTTTATTCCATATCCCCCGTGATATTAAAAAAAAAAAAAATCGTCCGCCTCGTTGCGTTGTGGCTAGCACTCGTGGCTGTCGCTGCGGAGACCCGGGTTAAATTCCCGGATCTCCCAAGAAATGTAAATCTGGTCTGAGAGCTGGTACTAGGTACACTCAGTCTCGTAAGGCAAAAATGAGAAGTGGCGGGATCTTTTCCTACATTAGCCATTCTGAAAGTGTTTTTCCGTGGTTTCCCACTTCTACTCAAAGCGAATGATGGGACGGTTATTAAATTAAGGCCACAGCCGCCTCCTTCCCAATTTTCATCTGAATTACCGCACAGCCTTCGCAATAACACAGGTATTCAGACAAATTAACCCCCAAGTGCACGGGGTTACATGACCCACGATTTCACAAAGCCCCTTAATGAGTCAACAACATTTACAAGAAACTGGTCGACTTCTGCAGTTTCTTGTTATTGTATTTAAAAATTTAATTCTGGTCCAAGGGCTGTTGCGATGTTGACATGGCTTCGTTTAGGGTGACTGAGAAGACATAGGTTCAAATCAAACTTCAGTTATCCTAGAAATTGTTCTCTCAGAGGTCTCTCCATCCTACTCCGGGTATATTCCTATCCTACTCCGGGTATATTCCTCGTCGTCCGTAATTTCCAAGAAATGTGAAGCGAAAAGGCTTTCCACCAGCGTAGGCGAGCTCTTGTAAGTCATGCTCCACGTAGAATCTGGGTACCGTTGTAACCGTTCGGAGATACAGATCGTACAAAGTCATCTTTCTGGGTTAAGACCTATATGGTTTGTACTAGTACATAGTCCGACAGAATGGCTGAAATGCCTTAAACCAAATTTAAAATGCTTTTCAGTCAGTTAGCGCCTAAACCTCGTAAAAATACATGTACATAAGATTAATAAAATAGTTTCGATCGTCAAGCAATCATAAGATCCCCATCACTTGACGATCGAAATTGGTAATCCAAATAAATATATTCATCTCGTGTATTATTTTCTCAGGTGTACAATCGTGTTGACAGACTGAAAAGCATTTAACATTTCGTTTACCCCCGGAACGCCGAATAATGGCTTCTAAGGTGAATTAGCCATGGTCGTTACGGCATGGAAGCCTCCGTGGCTAGGCGGTAGCACGCCGGCCTCTCACCGCTGGGTCCGTGGTTCAAATCCCGGTCACTCCATGTGAGATCTGTGCTGGACAAAACGGAGGCAGATAGGTTTTTCTCCGGGTACTCCGGTTTTCCCTGTCAAAATTTCATTCCAGCAACACTCTCCACCATTTCATTTCATCTGTCATTCATTTAATCATTGCCCCAGAGGAGTGCGTCAGGCCTCGGCAGCCGGCACAGTTCATATCCTCGCCGCTAGATGGGGGCTTCATTCATTCCATTCCTGACCCGGTCGGAGACTGGAAGCAGGCTGTGGATTTTTTTTTTCGTTACGGCATGGCTGCTTGCAGTCGCTCACATCCGGGAGGCGAGGAGGTACGAATCCCCCCGCCGGCAACCTTGAAGATGGTCTTCTGTGGTTTCCCATCTTCCTTCCAGGCAAATGCCGGGGTTGGTCCCTAACTATAGGCCACAGCCGCTACCATCCAACTCCTAGTCCTTACATTCAAACTCTCCTCCCCAGACAATACTCCACACGCGACGGTACTTGTAGCTCACCCATTGGGTGTCCGTATAGAAGCAGCTACAAACTGGCGAGTCGAACAGTCCTCGGACACTCCCAGCACTAAAAGTCTTACGCAAAAAAAAAAAAAAAAAAAAAAAAAAAAAAGCTTCTAACACGATAATGTAATAACTTACTGTATAGATATTGTAGTGAAAAATACAATACCTTGCCTCTATTTTTCGTGACAGTGGCGTCTGGTAGCCAAAGTGGGAACTACTTGGAATTGAACTTGTTGGGGAGCCTATGGGCGTTCAATTGAAATGCCCTACTATGGCCATTGGCTGCAATTCAATTTTTTTCATTTTTCAATGAGCGATTCTTATCCTCAGTAAAGGCGGTAAATTAATTGGCCTATTGAATGAATTAGTAGTAATAACCCTTGGCACTGCAGCCCATGAAGGGCCTAGGCCTACAGATATTGGGGTGACTCGTGATTAGCTCATCGGGTCCGCTCGGCCGTTAATCTTAGTTTTCGTGATCGGGGCGCTGCCTCACTGACAGACGCTACTCAATTGTCCTCACGAGGCTGAGTGCACCCCGTTCCAGCCCTCACGTCAGTTTCTAAAATTCCTGACTGAGCCGGGAATTGAACCCGAGGCCTCAGGGTGAGAGGTGTTCCTGGGCGTGATGGTGCAGTGGTCAAGCTGCTTGCCTCTCACTCAGGTGGGCCGGTTTCGATTACTAAAGCCCTGCGTGGATAAACAAAACGTTATCCGCATTTGAGGAGGAAGTCGTTCCACTATGTATGTCATGTGCTTTTAAAATTAATGTTAAACAGCCAGAGTTGCAACCCTTTCAGTTCGGAATTATGCTTAATGACATAATTTGAATGAGATTGGCTTAAATCATCTTACATTTGTCATGGAAAAATCAAAAAGGAAAAAATGTCCTAAACATCCGGATCCTAGTAATGATATTAAAGTTCGGATTGTATACTAAAAACTATCCGCCTGGCGAAAAATTTTGCGGATATCCGCCGCGCAGGGCTTTTATCGATTACCGGTCAATGCATGTACGATTTTTTAAGTGAAATATCACGTCCTGTGGTTCGGATTCCTCGTAAAAATGGGGTCCCGTCTCTCATTATCGCAAGATTAATGGCCGTGGAAAACTACAAGATTAATGGCCGTGGAAAACTACAAGTGTCTTTTTTTTAAGCTCTGTTGCTTTTTTTTTTTTTTTTAAAAGCTCTGTTGCTCCTTGACCGTCTCTCCTCACTGAATAGCTTTCCGCATTATGTCACACACCTCGACTGCGATGTGGAGCTACATCAAGTTCGAGTTCGCGTTGCCTGACGGGTCACCAGTCCCGCGTCTCTATCGTGTAGCTATGCTCGTTACATATTAACAATGAGAAGTGCACCGAGAAATATAATTGTCGTCCCTGGTCTGGCGGCATATCGTAGCATATCTTTTTACCGCTGACAACATTTTTGTTTAGTCGAGACGAAAGATGTAATGCCTCAGAATGTTATGACAATCGGGAGGTTCTGGCAGCACGGAAGTTGCATTTGAAGACTATGCTATCTGAAGGGAACGAAACTACGATGTAATGGTATGTCATATAACATCGAAAGGGATGCGAGGTTTGGTTATTAGCACAATAATAATATCTCAAGACTCTTCAAATCTCACCGCACCTCCTAATATGGTATGCTCGCTTCTTTCCAGATTCATGCCCATTTGACTTCAGTCTCGTATGAACTACTGTGAGGAGTTTAGTATCAGGAAGGGCATCCGGTCGTGAGGAAAACACATCCACGTAGAAAATTCATCCCCGTAATCGTATATGCAGGAATCGGGGTGGGAAAGAAATGAATGAATGACTGATTGCTCCATCAGAAATGGGCATAAGACTATTGTTTTAAGGAACAGAACAGTGAGGTTATCTGCCACTGAAATGCAGCTATGTGGAAGAACTGGGTAAATTAAATCACCATTTTATAGTTTTTGTGTGTTTTATTTGCCCAAAAGTATGTGGGTTGTCTATGGTAGTCTACAAATCTCTTAATACAGTTCATTATGTTATTTGAGCCGTTGAGGGCCCAAGTGGTGGAACTCCTCGGAATCGCAGAAAAGTCTAACCTGTACGACAAGCAGGCATAGCTCAGGTCCGGTGTGTGCGAAGCATTGGAAGTGATGAATGTGTATGTCTGTCACAAAGGTTAGACTTGCCTGTTATTCCAAGAGGATTTCCCCCATTTGGGCTCTCAACGGCTCATTTGTTAGTTTCTAAATGATATCTTGTAGCGACGTTTCTACTTCCTGGACGGTGCTGCTTACCAAGTTATCCCAAGCCCCTTAAATGACTATCTACATTTTGGTTTGTGGAGGGATCTGGGCTTCCTTGGTTTGCTCCATATCCTTGTAGAGATCATACAGTTCCTTGTTTGGACGGAGCACCTCGTTATAGGTCACCAACTGTGGACAACAAGAATGAGCAGATTAGTGAAAGATTCACACACCATTTTGAAACTAGAGGGGTATGCCGTCGAGAAATGGTAAAAGCAAGTATTTTAGTTTAATATTCTGAAATGTTCTGTATTACAGTGCTCACAAAACGTTTTGCACATTGCGATTTAGTGACTTGTTGATTTTCCTATGTGCATATAACCACATAATACACTATATAGGGTACATACAAAGTAAAGCAACACACAATCTGCTCTGCAAAAGAGACAGTAACACATACCGAATAACAGCAGTGATAATGTGGGATTGAGCACACAAACGTACTTATCATGTTGGGGCATGTCAATACTGTGTATGGTCACCACGAGCTCAAGGCCGGTATTACACTATCAAAGAAATTTGTCAAAGAAATCTTATAAAATATTTTATAGAACTTAACTTTTATAAAAGTTATCACACCATTACACATCGTTTAAAAAAAATCATAGTTCAGCAAAATGTTCACTTAGCTCTATTTATGGTAGTTGGAATTCTGTATATAAAAGAGGCAGAAATATAAATTAAACTTCTATGGATTAAACCATGGGTCGCCCACGTGACAAGCAAGATAAGAGTAAAATCTTGGTGAACGAGCTGCAGAACGAGGACTTGAAAAATTACATTAATATTAAGTATTCATAATTACGATGAAAAGAATGATGGTGACGTTCGAAACAATCACTGCCCGAGCAAATAAAATTGAAACATACGAACTTAAAAAAAATAGGCATTAGGTGGCGCACCGGAAACTAGCGCTCTACTCATTCCGCCAACTAGACACTTGTCCGTATTGGATGGTTTCATGTATTACTTACCGGTAAAGATTAAGTGCTCACTTACACGCTTGTGATACCATAAGTGAAATTGACGAATTGTAATAAATGTTATAAAATACACTACTATTCACGGCTTATTTCAGCCTATTTAACTATTTCATTCTTCTTATATCCTGAAATGTGCGTCCTTTATGTGCAGCGTTTGTAGCCTCGGCTCTTTTTACGTACGCATTCTATCTGTTATTTTCGTTTTATATTGTACACCATTCATTGTGTAACATACTATATTAACATTTCATGCATTTCACACTCTTGATACGAGCATATTTGTTGTGGTAAAATTCCAGCTGTTATGATCCGCCATTTTGGTTTGAATCTTTTATCAAAGATAGCATGATGCTCATACATTTTATAAAAGAAATTCTATAAAACCACCTTTAATAAAAGATTTCCCCATTACACTGTCATATCCTTGATAAAAGATATTTTATCCAAGATATTTGACAAATTTTTTTGCTAGTGTAATACCGGCCTAAGGCATGCTTGCAGACGACTGGGCATACTGAGCACCAACGAATCCAACGCGATTGAATTTAGTCTAGGGGCCGATAACCTAGATGTTAGTCCCCTTAAAACCACAATTTTCATTTTAGTCCTAACGTAGCGGCTAGCATTCTTCGCGGTCGCCCGGCTCTGACATGTAATTTAAATTCTGGTTTAAAGGGCTGGAGCTAGGTCCATTCAGCCTCCTGAGGCAAAACTGAGGAGAGGTGGATTCGAATTCCACCTCAGCCATCCTGGATGTGGTTTTTTCTACACTTCTACCCCAGGCAAATGCCGGGATAGTTCCTAACTTTAAGAGAGCTTTCCATTGGCCAATTGGGAAGCTTTCTTTATTAGAATTACGAAACACTGAAAAATGCATAGTTAGTTTTCAGTTTCTTTTGTTTAAAATTACAGCTATTTTTTTATTGTGCAATCTGACAATTTGTTTTTGCTAAAGGACACAGAATAGCTCACACATTAATTTAATAATAGATTTTTAAAAGGAAATTATAGTTAGCTTGATTGAATGGAATAGTGGAATAATAAGTTGCGTGGACCATCGGAATGAGTAACAGTTCTTTCATGAAGATGGCCTGGGTCCGATTTTTGGTATGTCATGAATTTTTATCCTATTAGGTTGGTCAGCCTCTTGAGAACAGTTGCAAAGAGTGGTGAGTGGTGGACTCGTATCCTAATGTCGGCCATCGTAGACGTTGTTTTCCGTGGTTACTCGAAGTAAATTCAGATCGTGGCTGACTCCTTTCCCCTAGTTAAAGCACAGTACGGTAAACAATGATGCAGGTTATCCGATAGTCAACACACATTCAAGTACCCGGGCTGATGGCCATGAAATCGAAAGCCCTAACTGAAACAATAATAAAATGCTCCGGTCGGCTTTGTTACATGTTATTTGGTCAAGTAAAAGTGTGTGCAATCTCTGCCCGTTTCGATTATCTAGGATAATCCCCAAATTGCACTATCTTGATAGGTAATGGGCATTTTCTCTTCTGCGTAACTGTTTAGAGTAGCGGCGTCCCATTTACTAAATACAGAGGTGTTCTTACAGCACGCCGGCGAGCTTCTGGCGCAGACGGCCTTGCAGCGATAGTGGGGGTTGATATATATCTCGCTTGCTCGCTTTCTCGTACTGCCTTCGCTGTGTTGTAGTTGATCGGTCGAACGTAAAACCATATTCAGTATATTGTACTGTAAATGTGAATTTGGCTTATTCCGAGTCCAAGTATTTCTTTAAAACTTATAAGTGTACTTTGGCTAACTTGAGTTATATTGGGGAATGCATTACCCGTGTGGACGGCTACTTCTACGGAGCTAGCCAACAAGTGGGAACCCTCTTGTCTTGTTAGAGGTTAGTTGATTTTTGCCATTTATAGAGAAGTTGCAGTGCTCGACCATTTAGAAGCGACATATTGAAGGCGACAAATTGGGATTAGGCAGAAATCTCTCCAGGGTTAGAAGTCTTCCTCTTTTTGAAATTGTATGCGCTGTTCCTTCCGTATCATTAGCCTATATCTGGCTGGAAGCAACAACACACAGCTCTCAGCAGTGACGTCCGATAGACAGTCCACGAAGATAGATAAACATTAATCTTGATCGTTTATGTATTTTCTATTTTTTAAACTTTCATTTATTTACATTCTAATTATAAGGATATTCATTTCCTCTTTTCGTTTGTTATAGTTTTTAGATTCTTTTTATGTATTCTACGCTGATGAACGTATCATTGTTATACCGAAACATGTACGTTTTAATTAAATTAAACTTCTTAGTTTTCGACAAGGCGAATTTTATAATTGGAGATTACTATCAGTCAACGCGGATAATACCATATTCATAATGGTTAATGTCTATGCATTTTAAAACAAAATTGAAACAAAACGAAAATTAGGAAAAAATAATACCTTAAGGGAGTTTCATGATACCTTATCAATATGTCTGACAGTTCTAATGCTAAGTACGTAATCTTCAAGTACCGGTACGCAGAGAAATGCGCGAAACACAATGTAGACGTGTCTGACAACAAACGCATTGGACGAACAGGTTTTTTTTCTTTCATTACGTCCGGTTCGCTAGTGATCCCAACTTGACTTTATCATACGCGGCGAAGAGCTGTCGCAGCGCTGGCGGTCAGGGCAGGCAGGCCGGCCAGCCAAGAGGGGCAGGATCCAGCTTATTGGCGTGCGGTGCAGCATAACTAGTGACTAGATGCCCCTGACTTAATAAGAAATGTTATAACCCCCAAGTTACCACACTGGTAACTGCTCCTGTTTTTCCCCAGTCCTGATCTGTACTAACTACATTACATGCAGAATGCAAAGATACGGGAAGGATCAGTTTTATCCTTGATTTTTGCAAGGGGCGAAGTAAAATATCTCTACATCCAAGAACATACAGTGATGAGCATGCCTTACTTGAAACTATTCAGAGACTGTCGTTCTCATATACCCTATCACGCTAAGCGTAGTTTTAAGTGGACGGAACAAAGAGGTCATTTACCCTTCTTAATTCCGGACCGTGAACGTCGTAATAAACGTTAACATCGTTTATGTACTATAGTTTTGCTCCTAAAAGATGTTCCTACTATATTTTTTTCCTTAGACCTATGCGTATGATGTTGAAGCTTTGAATTAGTGCAAAGTTGCTAATTTAGCTCAAACTGTCAAATTATTAACCAAGCAATTCTTCTAGGTTTGTGCCGTGTCTCGTGTGGGGTTTCGCCTAGGACACCAAGCTGTCTCATCAGCGGGCTCATGGTGTATCCGCTCGGACCCCCTCAGGAGTAGCGAACTGCGTGCTACCTCAGTTTTTATGAAGCGCACCTGCCCCTCTTTACTGCGAGAACTAAAAGCTCAAGCAGCCATAACCTCCCTATGAAGGATTCCAAAAAGATGGTATATTGGCTTTCGCGGCCAGTGAATGCAAACTCAGCAATTCTTCTAGGCGAAACCCCACACAAGAAACGGCACAAACCTAGAAGAATTGCTGATTTTTGCATTCACTGGCCGTGAACGCCAATATACCATCTGTCAAATTATTAGTTATATGCTAAATAAAATATTGTCATATTCACATAAGAAAGAACTGTGGCACCACAGCCGATTAAGGACCTAGGCCTACCAAGCCACCGCTATCCAGCCATTTGGCCTGCAGATTGTGTGGTGACGCGTGGTCAGCGCGTCGGGTACCCTCGGCCGTTAATCTTGAATTTCGTGACTCTAAGACAGCTACTCTCTCGTGGTTGAATGCACCTCGTTCAGTCTCACGTTAGTTTCTGATGAGTCGCGAATCAAACCCGAGGCCTCGGGTGAGGGGCAGGCGCTCTACCCTAACACAACGGGGTTGGCCATTATCATATCACATCAATTACCTGAAACCGTACAGTTTTCTTTCGTAAAAAAATTGTTTGTTCGTTAAACATCTCAATTATGTGGGGTGAAATGTGACAATTTTTGATCGTTATTTATTTTCGGTATTCCCTATTTTAGAGTAAAATTTGTGAGTTCAAACAAATTTCTAAAATAGAAAGATGGGAAACAGAAACAGTATGTTCTAAAAAAGTATTGACCACGATGTATTTGATCCTAAATTAATTTTTTCACTACTTCGCACGTCACGAATTTTAAAAATGTTAAAATGTAAAATATTTAAATTTTAAAGTGGCGTCTTTTTTCTTTTCGGTCAGACATAAAGTTGCCCATTCTCTAATTACTTGGCTTGTTTGGTAGGTTTCTTAGATTAGGGGCTGCGACAACGCGGTTATATAGACCCGTGTACTTTGGGTGTGTGTATAATGTTTGATAACCGGTGTTAACTTAATTGTGATGACTGTATTAGTGTGTGTTATGTGTTTTAGGTAGATTTCATTAGAAAGCTAACTATTGCAATGGGTACCATGTTTCGACTTCCGGAAAATTTCGACATATCTTCGCGTTTCACATCCCCCAGACCCCAAAACCACCGTCAGTTCAAAAGTTTATATATAATTTATATATCTATATCAGTTTCTTGTAGACACGATAACAGCCGTAATTTTGCACCAATCACTTTGAATTTTTTTACCGAATATGTATACCTATAAAATCTCGGTCGAGTTCGTTATTGGGCTAAATCGGTCGAAGGGGGTGAAAATGGTTTTTTTTCTTTTTTCGAAAAAATGAAATATTGCTATAACTCTCTTAATATGTGAAATATCGAATCCGTTCAAAGTTCATGCTATGTGTCGGATAAAGCCCAAAAATTTGTTTGAAGAGTTTTATTTATAGCACCAACCATTGACCAAAGGGGTGGGAAAAAGTGGTTTTTTCGGGAAACATTAATCATTTCTCTCTTAATATGCACAATATCAAAACCGAACAAAATGGACAATATTCCCCTAATAATTACCTAAAACTTTTGTCTGAAAGAATTTTTGATATGACCCACCATTACGACAAGGGATGAGAAAAATGATTTCGGAATTATAAGAAAATGCCAAGAGCTATCAGAGGTTGCCATGGCAACACTACTAAATTGATGAGGGATGAGCCATCAGACGTTGCCATGACAACGCACTTGCACGAGATCAGATTCAGATTTCCACCTGACTAAGTGTGAAGCGGGTTCGGTGACGTGACTGGTAGCATGCTGAACTTCTATGCCCAAGGTCGCGGTTTCAAAGCCGGCCAAAGTCGTCGGATTTTCTAAGAGCGCTAAAAATCCCTCAGTATGCTTTCCTTTGGAGGGGAAGTTCCAACGTTCGTTGCGAGTTGCTGGTTGCGGTGGCATCTAGTAGCCAAGTTCACAGCTAGGTGTCGTTGACGGTAGTATCTGGTAGCAACATTAGGAACTACTGCTTGAAATTGACAGTCTGCAGTCCTTACCTGAATTACAGACTAATACAGCCATCACAATTCACACCGTTTATCAGACAGATTCTACACTCAGCCAAAGTACACGGGGTTACATGACCGCGTTGTCGCAGCCCCTATAGTGAGGAACCAACCAAAATCTCTGCGGGAGATATAATTTTGCGTGAAGAAGTAACTGACCGTTACATAGTTACACATCAGTGTCGAAACCTTGCATAAGAACAGTGTGACCACAGGTATAAAAATGGACCCCAAATGACAAGGAGGTTACCGTCCCCATAAGACAATAAAATGTTTTAAGTATGCATAAAATGACGAAAAACAAAGTTAATTAAGCTCCAATTATAAAATACTTTCTCGCAATGAGGTCTGATCCTTCTACGAAAACCTGCATATTCTGCCTATTTTCGCCTATCCCCAAGTTTGTCCGGTGAAATCTACCTCCGCCTTCCGGCGTGCCGAGAGGTCTTTTTTAAATTCAAGTAAGGACTGCAGACGATAATTTCAAGTAGTTCCTACTTTCGTTAGCAAATGCTACTGTCCACGACACCTAGCTGTGAGCTTGGTTACTAATAGATGCTATCGCAACCAGCGCCTGGTGACGAACGTCAGAACTTTAAATAGCATTAATCAAATCTAACCTTCAAATTTTGCTTCTCACAAGTTTAGTTAGTGGAAGGTTCTTTTACATGCCATAAATCTGACATGGACCCGCCGGCTTTACTTCCCCTCCAAAGGAAGGCATACTGAGGAATTTTTAACGCTCTTAAAAAATCCGACGACTTCGGCCGACTTTGCTCGTTAGTACGTTAAATATGTTGTTGGAAGCGCGACGGTAATGTAGGACCTGTTTGGACAAACCAGATGACCAATTGATATTGTAACTTTCAGTCTGTCAAACAATAATTCCAACTATCGGAATATGCGAAAAAATATCCTGCAGAAAAAAAGTGGTTAAGATAAAATATATTTCAATAATTGGAATTATTGTTTGACCGACTGAATGCAACACACATCAAAAAAAGTTTTGCATCACCTCGGTTCCCAGATCTCCGGCATATAGACGTTGACTGTGTATATTGTATCCAAGATACAGTCCCTTTGACTGTTCATAGATGTCACTAAAACTGCTCAAAGATGTAAACAACCATGCATGAGCAGGGCCTATTAGACGGAGGGGGTACGACAGCCGATCAGTTCCAGTCATTCCACCAGGACGAAGGTACGCTGCTCATGTTGTCTGTAGTTCTATCATGCCTAGAAGGTCAATACCGCAGTTCGATCGCGTCCGCATTGTTACTTTGTGTCAAGAAGGGCTCTCAACAAGGGAAGTTTCCAGGCGTCTCAGAGGGAACCAAAGCGATGTTGTTCGGACATGGAGGAGGTACAGAGATACAGGAACTGTCGATGACAGGCCTCCCTCAGGCCGCCCAAGGGCTACTACTGTAGTGGATGACCGCTACTTACGGATTGCCGCTCGGAGGAACCCTGACAGCAATGCCACCATGTTGAATAATGCGTTTCGTTCAGCCACAGGACGTCGTGTTTCAACTCAAACTGTGCGCAATAGGCTGCATGATGCGCAACTTCACTCCCGACGTCCATGGCGAGGTCCAACTTTGCAACCCCGACACCATGCAGCGCGGTACAGATGGGCCCAACAACATGCTGAATGGACCCCACGGAATTGGCATCACGTTCTCTTCACCGATGAGTGTCGCATATGCCTTCAACCAGACAATCGTTGGAGACGTGTTTGGAAGCACCCTGGTCAGGCTGAACGTCTTAGACACACTGTCCAGCGAGTGCAGCAAGGTGGTGGTTCCCTGATGTTTTGGGGTGGCATTATGTGGGGCCGACGTACGCCACTGGTGGTCATGGAAGGCTCCGAAACGGCTTTACGATACCTGAATGACATCCTCCGACCCATAGTGCACCCATATCGGCAGAATATTGGAGAGGCATTTGTCTTCATGGACGACAATTCTCGACCTCATCGTGCACATCTTGTGAATGCGTTCCTTCAAGATAACGACATCGCTCGACTACAGTGGCCAGCATGTTCGCCAGACATGAACCCTATCGAACATGCCTGGGATATGTTGAAAAGGGCTGTTTATGGACGTCTTGACCCACCAACCACTCTGAGAGATTTACGCCGAATTGTCGTTGAGGAGTGGGACAATTTGGACCAACAGTGTCTTGATGAACTTGTGGATAGTATGCCACGGCGAATACAGGCATGCATCAATGCAAGAGGACGTGCTACTGGGTATTAGAGGTAGTGGTGTGTACTGCAATCTGGACCACAAATGCTGAAAGTCTAGCTGTATGATGGTACAACATGCAATGTGTGGGTCTCATGAGCAATAAAACGAGCTGAAATGTTGTTTGTGTTGATCTCTATTCCCTTTGTATTTAACGGTTCCGGAACTCTTGGAACCGAGGTGATGCAAAACTTTTTTTGATGTGTGTATATCAATTTTCCATAAAGCAATCCTGAATAATGGCTTCAGAGCTATCTTTGAATTTAGATCATAAAAATAAAAATTGGAAAGCCAAATATTTCAATCATTAAAACCATGCTATTTCATGGTATGAAGGTAGGGTTTAATTTGTAGAGGAAGAGTACCAAATATGGAATACCTTTTTATTTTAATAAAAATGACGACCTCCTTTTTGACATTGTTAAATTCTAAATATATGTTGCGTTGCTACAATCTGTCTACTTTTTCAGCTATTTATTTTTATTCTGATTAACACTTTTTTTTTTTGTAAATTACAAAATATATTAAAAACTGTAAATTTTTTGTTCTGAAAAAAAGTGTTCCTAATGTGGAATACTATTATTTGTATCCTAAGCATTTTGTTTTAATAAACATTCATAGTCTTTATGCTTAAAATAAGAAACACATGAACATAATTTAAAATAATAAATCATTATTTGCAATGTTTACGTACAAATGTGCCACCTTCGGCACTTGAACACATGATTTGAGGAAAGTATCTGAGAGTCCAGCAATTTAACTTTGTATGGTGATGATGTTAGAATCTCAGCCTTCACTGGAGCCCTTCCTCGTTGAGGACCCTTCGCCTTGCTAATTTAGGAACAGGACAAATGTATTCTGTTACGATTGGTTAGTTATTGTTGTTTTAAGGGGCGGAACTACGAGGTCATCTGCCCCTTGTTACGATTAGGTTCCATTATGTTTCCTAATGACATTTGGAACTTTTTGGAACAGAGCTAGAAACATCCACTTCTTCTTCCTTTACTGTTGTATTTTTCATTGTTGTTAAACGAAACAATTGTTCTTGGTACACCATATGCACTTGCTGCCAATTTGTAACCCATTTTCCCTGTCCATACTGCAGTGATAGCGTTTTGCATATCTACTTCCTTCCACTTCTTCCGTACCTTTCCCTCTGAATTGTCCTTCCGCTCGGCTATGGTTCTAAAGAAAAGAAAAACTGCCTGTACATATGGAAAAGTCTGGCTCCAAAAATGGAATACTATTCCATAATAGGAACACCACAGTATTCCATATTAGATTCCCACCAGCATTTAATTTGCACCTTACAAAATATGTATACCAGTTCATCAAATGTATTTGTCCACTGCATAGCTTGTATGGTTAGTGCACACTCGACGTAACGCTAACAGACGCTTTGGAATTTAGATAAAGCCTTAATTTGTAAACGACTGCAATTCTTCCCTTCCCAAAACTTCTTGGAGGTTGTAAATCACTCATTTGACTGTCACGGTCAAAGAACGCAGTTCAAGTGCCTCCCCTCAACTCACCACCAGAGAGACCATCCTTGTGCATCTTCGTACCTGATCCACGCAGCACTGCCAAGTTTAATTTAACAAATATTGGGGGTATTCCATATTAGGAACGTATTCCATATTTGGTACTTTTCCTCTACCATTTTACAGATTTTTAGATTAAAATATTACAAAGCCATGTTGGAATAACATATTTTTGAAATGAAATCCAAAGTTATACTGTGAAAATCGTTGGGATTTATTGATTTTTTTCTTTTACATTCATATTTCTGGAATATTACAGTTTGAAAAGGAAAGTAGGCCTACATTAATCGAGAATAGCATTTTCTCATGGTTCAATCAACATACGACACATCACTGTCTGTTTCTTCTTCATTCAATCTGTTGGATGCAAGCTGCGTGTACGTAGTATTTGATGGTACATATTTCTATACTATTTTCAGTATATCATTAGTTTATGTTAATAACTTATTTATTAATTTATCGTATGGCTTTTAGTGCCGGGAGTGTCCGAGGCTAAGTTCGGCTCGCCTGAGTGTAGCTGCTTCCAGCGGACACCCTTAGGGAGAGCTACAAGTTCCGTTCAATTTCAAGTAGTTCCAACTTTTGCTACCAGATATCAGTGAAACCTAGTGGTGAACGTGGGAACTTTGATACGAAATCGAACCTAAATATTTAGCTTCACACAAGTTTAATCTGTGGAAGTATCTTTTACATGCCATTAATCTATGGCATGGGACCGCGGGCTTTACTTCCCCTCCGAAGGATGGCATACTGAAGGATATTTAACGCTCGTAAAATTCCGACGACTTCGGCCGAGTTTGAACCCGCTATCTTGGGCACAGCAGTTCAGCATGCTACCAACTACGCCACCGAAGCCGTATGTTTATAACTGTTACGTGGCGATGCAGTTCATGTACACAATTTCGGTACACCACCTCATGCATGTTACTTATCGAAGTTCCCACAACTAGTCCACCTAGCAGAAGGGGTAGCTGATTCTAAACATCTAGGAAAAGAATAGAACACACAGAGGCCAGCATTCGGAGATAACGGATACTCATACAATGCAGATTCACGGAGAGTTTTACCCTAAAACCAGTTCTGTCGGAAAGAGAAGGGCGAGCTAGAGCTACTGCAGTGTTGCCATATGCCCAAGGTGTTAGTAACCACATTGCCTCAATCCTTGAATACCTGTGCAGCCTATATTCTGTATACTTATTTTAATTTATTAATGGGGGCTTTATACGACTGGGGATTTATACGGCTTTGGGGTTCAATTTTTATGTGACGTGTGTTGTCTTCTAGTAGGTTTTCAAATTTATTTCCACGCGAAGGAGATGATGTTAGGGCAATTTACCTTGAGACCGCATTTGTTAAGGTACTTTTTTTTTTTTTTTTTCGACAAATGGGGTCAACATATAGGTGGTATTTGTTACTGATTGGTTTACAGTTCCGGACTGGGCCAAATTTAACTATCATAAGCTACAAGCAATAAACAGCTGTCATACCCACCTTAACAATTTCAACACAATTGTTGATGAGAAAGGACAACCAACAAGAACAGGTAGTGGCAATATTATTGCTCATTATCACAACGACCTTCCTCGGGGTTGCACACAATAAAACACAGCGAGCAAAGTTACGATTGTGATCCTGAGCAACGCCGGAACAACAGCTAGTAAGTACAGATACCGGCGCGCAGGTGTGCACTTGGCCATAAAAGCTCAGCGTTAGGAGCGGCGTGTAGGGCGGTACGGGGTACGTATCGAATACTTCCCTACTGAGAACATAGTTCTTATTCGTTTTAAGGGGTGGAGTAGAAAGGTCATCGTCCCCTATTATTTATGTTTGACAGTGGGTGGGTGAGCATGGGTAACACAAATAGGGTGTCTTGCACGGTTATTGTTTATTTATTTTTTGTTCGTTTATAGTAAATGTGTATACCATTACACAGGTAGCACTGTAACTGAGGACAATGCCATGATTGGATCAGTGTTACGGCATCAATGTGCACAAACTCAAAAAAGTTGCTAAACATGACGGCCACCTCGGTACAAGCATGGCAATGACGTGCGAGATTCTGTATAATCTCGCTACTTCCGGACTCGAGAGGAACCCCCGACAGCGTTGGTCGCCTACATATCCATGCCTATTCTTTCACTGGCTTTGTGTAATAGCGTAATGTACACATTTACTGTCAATAAGCAATAAACCTAACTACAAGACGCCTTATTCGTGTTACACATGATTACATCCATTGCTCTTTTGGGTGGCCTCGGAGCCCACATTGTCAATGTGCTCACTGTAGCGGGTTGGATTGCTGGTATCCGTTTAGCACGCTCTCACTGAATTGTATACAAGACGACTCCTCCTATCTTGCGTAACCACCATACAGGTTTTATAAGTGTGACGGTTAGTATACCGTCCATGCGCTGAAAAAAAAACGTATTTGGATTTTGAGGTGTCCGAGCTTTCATGGCGCTTCCGTGGGGTGCCAAACAGTAGTTAGGGGAGCTGAAATCATTGAATCTGACTGAATCGAGTACGGACGGTGTGTGGTGAGGCTTCAAGGTCACGGTACAGTATGAGTGGTGGGGGGCCGGAGCGCTGTTGTAGACACCCCCCCTCACGTAACTGACAAGGAGAGGTCGCCATGTGGTTTACTAGAAAAGTGTTCAAATTTGGTGGGTTTTCTCTGCATACACAAAATTAATATTTTATCCCTGTATTTGCCAATGGGCCTTAGTGTGCTCAAAATTGAACGTTTAGAATCAATCCTCAAACGTTTGTAGTCTTATTCCCACACACGTTCCCGGCTAGTCTCCGTGGAGTAGTCGCCAGCGTGTTGGCGTTGGGAATGGAAGTTGCCGTGATCAGAACCTACCTTGATCTTTTTTAATTATTTTCTTTCTTTCTTCGACATTGTTATTTTATTTTGTGTTTGTGGTACAATATTTAAGTTGGCTGATTACATAAAGTGCTTTATTATTTTTACATACAGAAAGTTTAACTTGATGGTGGAACAGAATGGAAGGGCTCTTGAGTGTTTGCATTAGACTCGGCGCAGTGCAAATGAACGTAGAGTCGCCGGCCACGCTACATTTAAATTCTCACGAATAAAACTTACAACACGTTCAAGCGTCACGGGCGAATAATGTTAAAATATTGTACATACCTCCTAAAACTGAAGAGACCACAACAAATACATCATAGAAAACACAAAAGACAATAAGGGATGTATCAGTACAAGAATGAAAGAGTGCTGACAAAGGTCTGACTCTAATTCGAAATCTTCAATTCCCCACGCCAACGCGCTAGCGACTACGCCACGGAGCCTAGCCGGGAACGTGTGCGGGAACAGGGGGATGACAGTTCATAGGGAGCGCGTAGGTCGGGTGTTTTGCCAAACAATGAAGAATTAATTTTAGCACTAAGGTTCCGTAGTTGGCACTCATGAACGTTCACATCAAACCGACTGGCGAAAGCGGGAATAGTCTGTTTTGATTGATTTTCCTCGTGGTGGTGTTGGTTGTTTTGATTTGTTCAGTATTTTGATTGTTTATTTGAATTGAATTGAGAGTCAATCATGCCACTGCAAGGGAGGAAAAATTGTCAAGCACCGGGATGTAAGAATTATAATGATAGTAAGAACAATACGGCAATTTCCATCTTCCTGGTGTTGACCCTGTGTAAAACTAGTGGGCAATATGGACTTCTCTCGAATAAAAATTTATAGAGAATAAATGTGTGCATTTCATCTCTTGTTTGTTTTCTTACCCATTCTCCTTTGCATTGCAATACAATTTGTGGCTTAGGGCTACGAGGAGGGGCATGCTAGGCAAAAAGTGAGGTTATGGCAATGTAGAGTGTACATTTGGACAGTTTTCTTCATAGTCATCGAATATCCCAACAATTCTGTAGGAGTATGAGAGCATTTTTAATTAGCCTTGAGGTGAATTAAGCTCTAGAACGGCATAATTGTGTCCTTCGTGACAAATCTATTGCCAACATTGATATATATGAAAATGTATTATTTTCCTATCTGGACGTATATTTCAGCGCCTAGCGAATGGCGCAGTTATGTTTGTGTTATTTTCATCAATAATCAATAACTCATCGCAGAACATACTGTTCATTTACGTGTAATAAAGGCTACATTCATATGGCTTTTTACTTTTTATGTTGCCAGACTTGCCAGAACAATCCATAGCCTCAGGCGGTGTTCTCTCTCGGAAATTCTATAACCAAAAGTGACGAATCTCTTATACTTACATGATCCTTGTGCGGGAATAGGACTACAAAAGTTTGAGGATTGATTTTAAACGTTGCCCATTGGCCAAAAAAAAAACGCTCCAACAGGGGCAAAATTTGTTTATGAAGAGCAAACCCTCCAAATTTGAATGCTTTTCTAGTAAACCACATGGCGACCTCTGCTTGTGAGGCGAGCTCAAGACGATGGCATGCATTAACACGCAATGTCTACTGCACGGTGGATGACGAGTGATTGATGTCGCTGTTTCACCCAGCACAGAAGCGTGATTGGAAATCTGTCTGACCAGAGCAGTCAGCTTGACATTTTAAAGCTTCACTGTACTCACGTATAAGTGGGCCGTTCCTTCTCGACAGGTGCATATTACGTGTGCACTGGTGTCTTCACGTACCTTTGAGATCAATGCAAGTCAAGTACGCAGTCCTTGGCAGTGTATGTGCATATTCAGTGGTCTCAGTGTTCTACTCGGGCTTGTATTCGCACGTGCTCACGACCGGCCACGAACGACCTACCCATCTATACTCTATTGTTAACAAGGTGTGTGCATTTGTGATTGGGACTATGTGTCACGCCGTTAATTATGCACCATGTTGGAGTTAAGTTGATGAAGAGTGTTGTTTTTAGGGGCACAACAGTGAGGTCATCTGCCCCTCGTGGCACAGTTTAAAAAATGGATGGTAGGTCATATCAAATCGTGGGCGTTGTAAATTAGTGTTTTAACTCCAATGTGAGGTTGGTGTCAGAAAGGGCATCTGGTCGTGAAGAAAACATCCGCTGCCTCATTAATAAAAAATCCCATGCCCGTATAAACGGGAATAAGTGGACATACGAATAACTCGGTTGCATCAGAAGTGGAAATACAGCTCTCTGTAGAACAACTATATTAAATAACCTTTATTTTTTATTCTTTCAGTTTTACTGTTTTTTTATTTGCCCAAAACATATGTGGTTTGCCGATGGTATTCTTGGTACAGCCAATTTTGTTATTTCTTAGTTTCTAGATAGCGATGCAGCGATGTTTCTACCTCCTCCTGATATGTGTGGGGCAATTAGCTAATTAGGTTTCTTTCATATCCTTGTAGAGGTCATACAGTTCCTGGTTTGGGCGTAACACCTGGTTGATGGACCACAGCTGCGGACAACAAGATAGAGTATATTAGTGAAAGATTCACACACCCCTTTGAAACCAGAGGGATATGCCGTCGAGAAATGACTAAATAAAAGAAATAGTTTTACGTTCTGTATTTTATAGCTTTAAGTCAGTGCTTAAAAATAAAGGCGACAGCTATCTGTCCTTTGATAACACATTTTGTTCTCGAAACTCCCATAATGTAGTAGTGACTTCGTCGTGGTGTAACGGCTAGCACTCACGGCTGCCTTCCTGGAGATCCTTGTTCGATTTCCGGCACTGCCAAGAAATTTAATTCTGGTCTGAGGGCTGGAACGGGATACACTCAGCCCCAGTTCCATTCCCACCTTAGCTATCCTGGAAGTGGATTTCGTGTTTTCCCACTTCTACTCCAGGTAAATGCCGGGATGGATCCTAACTTGAGGCTACAAATACAGCATTGCGTACTGAAAGGACAGAATTAAGCATTTTTAAATGGACATGGATTTAAAACTAAATAAAAACTAATTTTAACAAAATCTATAAAAATATTCCATTGAATATCGTATCACCTAGTGATCGTCAGTTCAAGATACCTTTCAGGGAAAAATTCTGGCACCCTGGCTTTTCTCAAATTGCAGTAATATAACCCATAACATGTTAGTTGCATTAAAACAATAAGGGATGACTTGTTTCCTTCGTAACATGGAAATCTTCAGATCCTCTTAATAATTTTTATGAATTGTACTGTTATGTCATACCATACTTGTTTATTGAAGGAAGCTTGTAGTTTTACGGGACCGTTAATCTCATCATTAGCCACGGGACCTCCAATTTTATGAGGAATCTGAACCACAGGACGTAACAAACATGATCAAATTCATCTATGCGAATGTGAACACCAGAAGCATTGAAAACTCTTGTCATGTGGTTTGGACTTCACTCATTTTCTCGTAGTGTCCGGTCTGCCGTGATTTAAACCGGCTTTTAGTGCCGGGAGTGTCCAAGAACAAGTTCGGCTCGCCTGAGTCTGTAGCTGCTTCCAGCGGACACCCTTAGGGTGAGCTACAAGTTCCGTTCAATTTCAGGTACTTCCAACTTTCGCTACCAGATATCAGTTTTACCTAGTGATGAACGTTGGAACTTTGGTAGAGCGCTCCGACGAAATCTAACCTAACACTTTAGCATCACACAAGTTTAGTCTGAGGAAGGATCTTTCACATGCCATAAATCTATGACATAGGACCGCCGGCTTTACTTCCCCTCCGAAGGAAGGCATACTGAAGGATTTTTAACGCTCTTAAAAATCCGACGACTTCGGCTTGGTTTGATCCCGCTATTTCGGGAACAGCAGTTCAGCATGCTACCAACTACGCCAACGAAGCCGCTACCAGTGCTCTCACTTGTTTTTTTATAATATTTAATGCTGCTGACTTGTCTGCATCCAGCTGGAAGTTGATTTGCCACTTAGCGGAACCCTTCCGAGAGGGTCGCTTTGAATGGAGGGACACGTCCAACTCTTGCAAATATCAGCTAACTGCTATACTATGATAGGAACATAGCAAATACACTCGAGCGTTTTTTATTTCACGTGAAAATTAAATTCGCAAACGTTGTGCTACTTTGTAAATAACTAGTAACCCGCCCAGGCTTCGCCCGTTGTCTTTAACGGTTTACCCAGCGTAAGCTTAAAAGGCGCACGGACGGCAGGTCCCAGACGCAATTCAGAAAAGCCAACGTGAACAGCGAAACTCCAAACACCCGTACTCTTCTCTTAAGTATTTTAACTCGACACGACTCGGCAGTTTGATGCTGGCCGAAGCTAGGGCGATAGGCTCGCTCGCTCCGAAGTTCGTAATTTAAATTGCCAATGAATGGAGATTGTTGGAAGAAATGGAAACGTAAAAACACTTATTGAGGGCGATGTATTAAAGATGAGATCCTGTCGCGGAAATTTTGGTAGAACTTTTCATTCTGAACAATTCTTACACTAAAAGTATATATATATTTTTTAACGGTTTAACCAGCATACGCTTAAAAGGCGCATGGACGGCAGGATTTTCTGACTCGATTCACTGAAATCGTTACTGCTCGGCTTCGTTTGATCATAAATGAATGCTTTTCCACAGAAACCTTCCCCGAGAAATCCTTTACAGAATGGTGAAAACCTCATCAAAATCCATCCAGTGGTTCTGGAGATACCCGTTACATCCAAGAATCGAGGACTCCATTTTATACTATGTAGAGATGATGATGATGATAATAATCTTTTAGTTTATTAGCAGGGATGCCCGGCTTCGCCTGGGTGGAAATACAAAGCCGTATGGGCATATTTAGCATTATTTAAAGAAAAACCCAAACTGGGATCATATTATAATTGCATAACAGATGTTCGGGCTACCTACCTTACTGACCTATGTAATCGGCAAAAGAGAAATGTATATCTGCACCATAAGAAGGATGGTAGTATAGGGAAAGAAAGAGTCCGGGTGTAGAAAAGCCTATGTACTGAGTTGTCAGTTACGATCTGCAGTATTCTGCAAGAGAGAAGTTAGTGTAGCGACGGAACTCTCTCTACATCGCTCAGTATTTGGACCGACTTTGCTGTATTTAAGTGAGACCGCGGTACATTCAGGATATCTGATACATAGGCTAAGGTAGAGGTAACTGATTTGAGGGTAGCGCGAATGATTGCTGGGAGCAATAGCAGGAGGGTGCTCGTAATGAAGTGATGTAGGCTGTTAGAAATGAACTCGCTAGATGAAGCTATTTTTATGAACCTATTCAGATGGTGGGGTCTTGTGAAGAGAATGGGGGAGGAGAGATTACGTAAGAGGTTAAGGAGTTCGGATGTAGGAGGTAGAGAAGTAGAGGTAGATCTCGGAGGAAATGGTTAGATTCAGCGTTTAATGATTTCAAGTGAGAGGTGTAGAAGCATAGTTCACAATGCTAACTGCTAATAGGGAATCATAGGGGCGACTTTCATACTAGACTGGACGCTGAAAGGCAAGACAGTCTCATATGAAAATGTATGTAGCCTATGCATTAAAAAAAATACAGAATACCTGTGCAATACGTATGCAAGCAGAGAGGATGTTTTATGCAGTATGGAAAAACCTAGTTGGCAAGAGCATTACTGCCCGTGTCTCTTATATCGTTTTGGTAAACGATTATTAATGGAACTAAAAGGAAACTAGAACACCAGAGGAATTGGTCTCTTTTCGTACGAAGCTCATTTCCTTGAGTAACATCAGTCCAGCAGGATGCAGCAAAGTGAGTGATATCCACGTACCACCCTGCTCTAGACAGCATACTTTTAACGCGTCGTTTCAATAAATAAATAAATAAATAAAAAAGGTGATTCAAGATAAAAGACTTCAAATTTTATTTCAAGTTGGTCAACACAAAATAATTCCAATTGCTGGAATATGCGAAAAAATAACCTGAAATAAATAAAGTGTTGAATAGTTAAGGACTATTGAGTTAGTTAGTTATTGTTGTTTTAAGGGGCGGAACTACGAGGTCATCTGCCCCTAAGGACTATTGAAGAAGAATACTTATATAGTCCATAATATGAGGTCCCGTGGCTCATGATCGCGAGGTTAACGGTCACGTAAAACTGCATTCATTCCTTCCTTCCTTCCTTCCCTTCCTTCCTTCCTTCCTTCCTTCCTTCCTTCCCCTTGGGCCAAACAAATTGAGGAAGCTTAATAGTCATATAACTTCTACTTTGCACTATTAGTATAAAAGCAGTTTCGAGTACTGCATTGATTGTTAGTTTATATGTATACCTTTTGAAAAATAATATATATTGTATTTTTCTTTCATTAACTACCTAGCTAAATAATTTCTAATTACTAAAGTAATGACATCACACTAAAACTAGTAACTGAAGTAATAGGTTCTTTCATATTGAACACGTACAAACTTTTTTGACGTTGTTGGCCTATAAGTCGTGCGCAAGGAGATTGGCGCAAAAATGAGAAACTTGGGGGGGGGGAATAGACTCCTAATTTTATGAAGACTTGTAGATATAGCCCTATGCTACGTGCGTTCAAGGGCATCGCCGCGCAAAAAATATTAAACGGAAGTTATATTTGGTCATTGCACACCTCATCCGGGATAAATGCGAAGATTGCACGTGTTCAGAATGAAGACTTACTTTTTTTTGTGATTTTTGTTAGATTTTTTTAAAATCTGGGAGGAACATTGTCATCTACTCCTCGTGTAACCGTAATTCTAAATATATTGAAGATCAAAATTAAAATTTTGCTCTGTATCTCCTAATTTTTGACATAGCTGTGTTGTTTCAATACAAAGTAGAACATGGATCACATGCCGCCGTTTGTGGACCCGTTGAATACAGTACTGTGCAGGCGCGGAGGTTCTAAAAGTCTTGACTAGGGACTGTATTTTGGCTTGTATTAGGCGTATACTTGCAAATAAGAGGAGACATATTAAGGGGTGACGATTGGCAACACC
The DNA here is from genome assembly GCA_946902985.2 of Meconema thalassinum. Lineage (NCBI taxonomy): Eukaryota > Metazoa > Arthropoda > Insecta > Orthoptera > Tettigoniidae > Meconema > Meconema thalassinum. The sequence goes on along the minus strand of OX336401.1, from coordinate 76,623,894 downwards.
GCTGCTGCGTCACCGATTTCCTTCTTTTTTTTTTTAAAGTGCACTCATTGGGTGATGGGGAGACCAGCTTATTCTTTTGACATTGTGCATGTGCAGAGGATTTGCCTGGGGGCGGTTTTTCACCATCCTTTCCTTGAAGGGTGGGTAGACTAGAAGGGAAGGGAGCGCTTACTGGCACAGCACAAAGAGCTTAGGCCAGCTGCTTGGCCTGCCTTTGTTGTGTAGTTCTCTCCACCTGGCATCTGTAGGGGAACCTGGTCCTCCTGGTTTCTCATGGATTCTCAAGACCTGTTCAGGTTGGCTCGAACTAACGAGCAAACCTCCTGATGAAGGCATATGAAATTAAGTTCAATTTTTCTACTTGGCCTCGGTGGCGTAGTTGGTAGCATGCTGAGCTTCTATGCCCAAGATCGCGGGTTCAAACCCGGCTCAAGTTATCGGATTTTTTAAGAGCGTTAAAAGTCCCTCAGTAGGCAGTAAAGCCGGCGGGCGCATGTCATACATTTATGGCATGTAAGCGAACCCTCAACTAACTACAATGAATTGTGTGAAACTAAATTTGTAGGTTAGATTTGATTAACGCTCTGAAAGTTCCAGCGTTCTTCGCCAGGTGCTGGTTGTGGTGGCATCTAGTAGCCAAGTTCACAGCTAGGTGTCTTTGACGGTAGCAAAAGTGGGAACTACTTGAAATTAATCGTCTGCCGTCCTTACCTGAATGACAGATAACGCACACTAATACAGCCATCACAATTAACACCAGTTACCGGACAGATTTTACACACACCCAAAGTACACGGGGCTACATGATGGCGTTTTCGCAGCCCCTAAACTAAGGAACCAACCAACATGTTTGTAAATTTTAAAAAATAAGTGCTTATAGAAATGTAAATCAAAAAAACAAAACTAAAAAAACATTTGTAACAAAAGTGTGATAGCATGCAAGTGAATACATATTGGGTACCCTTGCCTAGGATTACCTTCGGGGAATACGGGCCGGAGGCATGTATGCTTAAACTAAAATACAATATTGCACTCAAACGTTTAGCCCACTGCGTGGGCGTGGAAGTCTTTCTCGTAACACTTAAATTCACACCACGATTTCAAAGGATGGATATGAATGTATAACTTCTAATGTTGTTGTAACAAACCTTGCTTTTATGTAATCAGCCGTAGTTATTTTTTTAAATCCTCAGCAAGTGACGCGACTCTTGTGGAACATAGCCAGTGTAGTGAGGTCCGTACGTGTTTTAAAATGGATAAGGTTTCCCAGGATTTGAATGCATTTTTAAATGGTTTTGAGGAAAGAATTCGTGATGAAAATCAACAAAAGTAGAACAAATAATGGAATGCAACCGAAATGAATCAGAAATTGGCATGGAAAAGCTAAAGGAAGTAGATTATTTCTGTTACTGAGGCCCAGTTGTACGAACTCGGGTTATCCATCGGAATAGCTATACCTGGGCTAGCGTCTTCCTTGGTATATCTCCAAGCGTGGGTTGTACGACAAGATTTTATTCCGGGGCTCGCTATTCCATGTTTGTCTGAGAGACTAGCTAAGTTGGTAACAAACGGAGCTTACTTTGTGGAGATATTGACACGAAATTTGAACTTCTTTGGAAACAGATGAATATCGAATTGACCACTGCGATACTCCATGAGAGGCGGTGAGAATAATAACAAACCACGGCGGTGGACAAACATACCGTAATAAATCCATGCATTGGTTACAGATAATAGTATAAATCGTAGGCTATACATAAATATAATGCAAGCTAATATAACATATCCAAGAATTAAGTACCGGTAGGTGCAGGATAGGCTACTACATGTTATTATCACACATTTTACCTGTCAGTCATATGTTCCTATCCATCGATAATTTGATCTAATAACCTCAAAACTGTGTATTTTTCCTGTCTGAACCGTATAAAGAATTAATTTTCATCACAGTTCAATAAATGAGCCGGCCTCTGTCTGATCTTCTTTGCTTTTCTCCTTTGCAGAAATATTATTTCTATTAATGGATCCTCCGCATCAGCATGAATGCTCCTTTGAATAATTATGAGTACAGTATCCTAGGCTCTTGGCTGACGCAAAGTTATTATTAATACCCTGTTGAACCAAGGATCACCCCGGTACATATATAAGATAATGCAGAAACACCAAGCATAACATAGAAACAAAAAATTAATAAGCAAAAAAAGTTGGAACTGGTGGGGTTCGATCCACAAAATTTACGTTCCTTCGCCGAGAGTCCAGCGGTCTAACCATTAGACCACTGCGACATGGCGTTCGGTGCCGAAGACAATGCATATGATGCTTACATTTGTAATGTCGCTGGTTTGCTTTGGTATTTTGTCTGTAAAAATGTGTATGTAATTATTGTGCTGCTATTAAAATTATACGTTCTCATGTACATTTATGAATAGCTCAGTGAAATTAAGAGTTTGCGATGATTAACTTCGGATGTTGTAGCGGTCTCTCCCGTCCGCCATATACAGGGTGTTTCAAAAATGTATACACACTTTGAACTTCCATAGAAAATTTATTTACCGTTCTACAAAGTTAAATTTCAGGAAATTAGAAAGCTGAAAGTCCAATGTAAATGAAACATAAATAACAAATGTTAATACTGTTCAAATTGGCGACCTGCAGCATCAATACAATTCTGAGTACGAGTCACCACTGATTCTGTACATCGTATCAAAAGGTCCAATGAGATTTCTCTACACACGGCTTGAATCTCATTCCAAAGGATGTCTAGGTTACGTGGTTTACGTTTGTACACCTCATCTTTTACTGTGCCCCATAAGAAGAAATCCAGTGGTGTAAGGTCTGGAGAGCGTGCTGGAAACTCGATTGGCCCCCTGCGTCCTATCCACTGGCCCGGTAAATTTTGATCCAGGTAAGCTCGTACGTCCCTGTGATAGTGCGGCGGGGCACCATCTTGTTGAAAATAAAAATTATCATTACCGTATAATGCACGAATGGCAGGAAATATGGAATCAGCAAGCATTGTTAGGTAAGTTATACCAGTTACAGTGCCTTCAAATCGAAAAGGTCCAATGAGTCCCCTTGAAGACAAACCGCACCACACATTTACACCAGGCAAATTTACAGCTTTTTCAATTGTAATGTGAGGATTTTATTCACCCCAGTAAACACAATTTTGCCTATTGACAGTTCCATTAAGTTTGAATTGGGCTTCATCCGACCAAATGATGCTACCCATAAATCCCGGTTCACGTATCACCATCTCCTGAACCCATTCACAAAATCGCAACCTTCGATCTGGATCGTCGTCACTTAGCTGTTGCACCAGCCTTGGAATGTAAACACGATACTTGCCTCTCTTCAGAATGCGTAGCACGCTGCTAGCACTTACATCACTTTCACGTGCCCCTTGCCTTGGAAGATTTGTTAGGAGAGCGTTGAAACAGTTCCAAGACTGCCGTTGATGACTCATCACTTGTAGCTGTTCGAGGTCGACCTGAATGACCTTATGCACATCACACACTGTTCCATGAACTTCGAGTTTGTCTCGTATGCGTGTAATTGTTAATCTTGAAGGTGGTTCTGTATCATACTCCCTTCTCCACTCTCTTTGAACTTCATTTGCATTCTCAAACTTCCAGTACCACTTAATAACCTGCTTACGTTCTTCAAAACTCAAACGTACGTCCGCCATGTTGATATTACAAATTCCAACTGACAATATAACATAGAGGGACGATTATGCTGCCACCTGGCGAAGAAATATAACATTAGCCTTGTAGAGCGGGACAACTACGATAGTTTAAAGTGTGTTTACATTTTTTTGAAGCACCCTGTATATACTCGGTATAAGCAGATAGCTCGCCATTTCATGCCCGGTTAGCTATGCCGTCGTTTATACCCGGACTATATCTTATACCAATGTCGTACAACTCAATTCTGCGCTAACTACGGAGATAACTTTAGCCCAGGTATAACCCGAGTTCGTACAACTGGCCCTTAGGAAGCAAAATAACCAGTGATAGACGAAGCAAAGAGGATATAAATTGTAGGTTAGCTCAGGCAAGGAAATAATTTCTACAGAATAGGAATCTGCTGACATCGAATATAGATTTCGGTATTGAGAAAGTCATTTTTAAATGCCTTTGTCTGGAGCGTGGCGCTCTATGGAAGTGAAACTTGGACTGTTCGCGCTGCAGAAAAAAAAGAACGATTATCATCAGGTAGGTAGGTAGCTAGCTAGAGTAACAAATGAAGAAGTATTGAGACGAGTGGGGGAGGAGAGATGTTCCTGGCGAGTGGTAATGAAGAGGACACATTCTAACACACCTAGGAATGACGAACTTAGTTGTGGAAGGAGGGGTCGAAGACAAGAGCTGTAGGTCTAGACCAAGGTTAGAATATGGTAAACAGGTTACATCGGATGTAAGGTGTGGTAGCGATATAGAGATGAAACGATTAGCTCAGAACAGGGAAGCATGGATTGCTGCATCAAACCAGTCAAAGTACTGAATACTCAAACTGTAAGCTATTGTTCCGCTATTTGCCTCTAGCAAGAGCGGGAAAATACAGGTTAAAACATGTTTTGGAATTGCGTCATACGGGCTTGCTAGCCATCTCTAGTCTCCTCTAAGTATAACTATGGAGGCATGCACAGGACATTGCGCTACTGCCCGCTCTAATATATTTCAATGATATACACATCGTTGCCGGAAAACAGGTTTGTTCGACGACCAGTCATGTCTGGACAATGACCGCTGCAACTCTTTTACGCAACATTTAACGGTGTGTTTGCTGAATCCCTACCTGCCACACACATATATACACTGCGAACACATGGGGCAGATGACCTCGCTGTTCCGTCCCTTAAGACCTAAATAACTGCGAACACGTTTTAACACAAATTAAACTCAAAGACCTTCTTATTTAAATTATTTTGAAGAATAACGTATTGCAAGGGTTGTCAATATAACAGGTATAACATTGGTACGGACAACTGATCTCTTATCTATTTATGAAACAACTACCAACCCGCCCCTGCTTCGCCCGGGAACAGTTATGAATGCATTACGTGATAAGCGCTTTTTTTTTCCTATGTCGATTAACTACGACCTATATCCGTTGTACGTCTCGGCATGATGGATTAAAATCACCGACTTGACTGTTAATTATATTATCATGGATATGCATGTGCAACGAATTTAAGAACGGCGAGGTGCATGAAACACAAGTCCCCCTTCCGTACAATCTTAACTTGACTGTGTACTTTGCGGAACGAAAAGTTCACAGGTGAAATGAAGAAAAGCAGAGTTGCACTTCCATGGAAACTCCCAACACAACCACTCTTCTCTGAAGTCTTAACTACTCGACAGTTTGCTGCTGGCTGTATATGGACCTCGCCCCAACTGGGGTGATGGCATCCGTCCTTAACTAGCTCGCCTCAGTAATTGAATGGGGATTGTTGGAAGAAATGAAAATATAAGAACACTGGCAGTGGGCGATGCATAGAAGAAGAGATATGTTCTCGCGGACGTTTTTGTAGAACTTTTCATGCTGAACAATTCTTACACTCATAGTATATAGATATTTTTAACGGTTTGTCCAGCGTAAGCTTAAAAAGCGCACGTACGCTAGATATTTTTAAACTTTTTCACTGAAATCGTTACCGGTACTGCTTCTATTTTCTACAGAAACCTACCTCGAGATATCCTTTACAGGAGGGTGGAAACCGCATCAAAATCCATCCAGTGGTTCTCGAGATTACCCGTGACCTCCGACATCCAAGAATCTGGGACTTATTAAGTAGAGAGGCTAGTCAAAACCCAAATGCACAATTTAAACTTATTGTTTGCGATCCACCGTCAATATCCACCCTGTTTTCAAATCAATTTTGTGAGTTCGTGAAGGGCAACTATGTAGAATATTACATTGTTTTGTGTGTTAACCAACAATGCTACGCAATGTTTTGAGATCGTTACTGTATAAAAAATAATAGAATAAATGCTCATACGTTGTATGGAACTGCGCCCAAGCTTCACTAATGACCCTGTTCATTAGCATCAGCCTTCGAAATGTGGCAGTGGAACTGCGCTCATTGAGAGCGGTCAGGTAGTTTCCCTCCCTCCTCCCCTCTACCGAATTATGTTGTGTCGAGTGATGTGAATTTGAAGTGACTCATTTGAAATCGGTTGTGTCTTGATTGCGAACAAGTCAAAAACCGTCCAGATTGCGAACAACTAAATATACCCTGTCCAGATTGCGGACTAGAGATTAATGTTGGCCTGGGATACATAAAACAGGTCCAGTTTTCAAAACAGACTCGTATATAATTTTTGTTCTAGCAATATTAACATTAACTGGTACATTGGGATGTTTTCGTCAACCTAACCATATTTTAAATAGTTTTGTTATTGCAAATGTTTAATAATCTAGTTTGAGGTAATCTTACCATTTAGAAGATTATTATATTTTTTTTATTGAATAACAAAACTAGAGGGTGTAGTTATTAATGGTGGATTAGAGAGAGTTTTATTATTATTATTAATAATATTATTGTAGCCTCCGTATTCGTATTCGTTCCATATCATCCCGGGTTACACTGCTGGCAATAGATTCAGGCACAGAAACAATTTCTGTCCTGATTACTTTCGCGGGTGGTTCCGACAAAGTTTCGTGAGCTTTGCGCTTCACGTTATTGGAGATGTACACTCTATGTATGTTCGAACACTGCTCATGATTATGTTCACCAACGGTTTTAAACAAAACTTCAGCATCATCCGTAAACAAATGCATAGAACAAGTTTTTTTACTACAATGCCATTTCTGACGCCACTGTGTTTTTCTGCTGTTTGTGAACTTAAAACCGTCTAAAACTACTAACTTGGAACCTCTCTCACTTGGTATGGTAAACATTTTCGCTCGCAATGTTATTTCATTCACTGGTCTAATAAACAGAATGCGAGAAATTGAGTAGCTTGATGTAAACGGGGGACTACCTCTTATTCTCAGCAGTGCAGAAGCTAGTGGTGGAAGACAGTCCGTCACTTCCCCTTAAACCGACCTTGGGCTAACAGCCGACTTGACTATGGGCGCAGTTCAATCGGACTAATTAAAAGGATCTGGAAATACCACTGATTATGGGCGCAGTTCCATATCTCCCTTTTCGATGTACCTGCTAGAGTCCAAGCTATGTGAACTCGAGGGGTGAGGTGACGAGGGAGGCGGGAAGAGAAGGAAGGGCCTGTCAACAGTCCGCCGTGTTATCTGGAATTCCTGTCTATTCCAATACTGCTAACATACGGCCGTTCCCTAAACCACTGTGGTGTTGCGAATGAGTGAGTCACGGACCAATGCATTTGGTCCGGGAATCCCACACATGCCTCATCGTCCGCGATCCACATCCCTCTCAGGTTCACGGAGCTTGGACTTGAGCAGTACATTAATAGTATACTTGGCTGATTGCGGTGTGCCCGCTTACAGTAGCACTTCAGTATACACACGGAGCCTATAGCAACACTGATGGCTATGGACACAGTGATAGGCATGTTTACTTGCGTACCGTTAACGAAAGACGCTGCAGGATACCATTCACAATATTTTCCATGCCTGGCTCTATGTACTGTACTTTGCATCCTTACACCCAGTATTTACCAACAAACAGTCCGTGATGTCTGCTCGCAAAATGTTCACAAGCAAAGGCATGTTATGCAAGAAATGACCAAGCGCTTTTAGGGACAGATGACCTCGTAGTTCCTCCCCTTAAAACAACACTAACCATGCGCTTTACGTTTAGGCTACCTTCAAATTCTCCATTTCCATTATTTTACCTCGGTCAAAGCACATTAATGAAATATACTTTAACATTATTCATGAGCGAAAAGTAGAATTGGTTTTATTTATTTATTTATTTATTTATTTATTTATCGTATGGCTTTTAGTGCCGGGAGTGTCCGAGGACATGTTCGGCTCGCCTGAGTCTGTAGCTGCTTCCAGCGGACACCCTAGAGGGTGAGCTACAAGTTCCGTTCAATTTCAAGTAGTTCTAACTTTCGCCACCAGATATCAATGATACCTAGTGGTGAACGTTGGAACTTGGATAGAGCGTTCTGACGAAATCTAACCTAACAAATTTTGCTTTACACAAGTTAAGTCTGTGAAAGGATCTTTTACATGCCATAAATCTATGACATGGGACCGCCGGCTTTACTTCCCCTCCGAAGGAAGGCATACTGAAGGATTTTTAACGCTCTTAAAAAAATCCGACGACTTCGGCCGGGTTTGAACCCGCTATCTTGGGCACAGCAGTTCAGCATGCTACCGACTACGCCACCGAAGAATTGGTGAAAATATGGTTTAACGGTGAGGACTGCTGCTATACCGCTGTTTTTCCATCCCTAAGTTTCGAGATAGGAGGAACAGATGCCACATTATCCTTGATAGTTTTTTTTAGTCATGTTCCAGGAGGCAGTACAGAAATTTCTTAGTTAAAATGTCCCGAGGAAATTTTGCAAAAAAAATTCTTTCGTTTTTGAGTTTTGCTAAGGCATTTGGAACAAAAGATAATTGAAATAATTGATAGATTGAAAATTAAATCACTATGAACTATTTTTAATTGTTGAACCTTGCAACCGAGCATTAAGTCCAAAATTAACTGGTCATTTCAACGCCCGCATATTTGCTTAAATATATATATCTATCTTGTGATATTTGGTGGGGAGCCTGATGGTGCAGTGGCTTAGCTGTTCGTATTTCACCTTGTCGGTCTAATACCGGTGCCCGCGGAGCTGAATTCGATCACGTGGTGTCAAGAAGGCCTTAAATCCCCGTCCAAAACAAAAACAAAATGAGCCTAGTTTGCTTCGACATCCCCAATTAAGGTTTTTATTATTATATTTCGTAAACTTTCCATTATTTCCATGAAATTCGGATTCCACGTAAAGAAGAAAGGCAGGAGGGAGGGGGTGTAGGGTTGCTTATAATCGGCATGAAACCCCTCTTAAAACAAAAAGGTTGCTTCGCATGTTTTATATAATACTGTAGGTGGTTTAGTTTTTAGTGACAAAATGAGATACTGTGTATGAGACGTATAAGTTAATATCGATAACACGGAGTCATTTTTCTGAATTTATTTTCTGTAACCTAATGAACTGTTGTGGTTCCGAGCGACTATCATTTTTTGCTAGTGAATAACAGAGCAGACATTTTGTAGTAGTGGAAATAGAGTATATCCCCAGCAAATAATGGATCTCCTGACATCCGGTTTAGTAGAAATATTTATGTCGGACATTTATAATTTATAGTGTGAATTAGTGCATATGTGAATTTAAAGATGGCAATTGCCTAACACAAATCTGGGTTAGAATATGAATTGAGGAATATCGATTAAAAGCTTGATTTTCCACGGAAAAACAACTGTGTGGTTCATATATAATTTAATGATCGCATGAAGTCTCATGTCGAAGGCTTATTTCAAAAATTCTAACAGGAGGCGACACATTTTTTGAGACAATTGACGAATTCTCTAATGTCGTACTATAGTCGAAAAAAGGTACAGCAGATAGATGGAGCGTCGGGGGATGACCCGGAAGGGTGGTTTGAATATATCTTCGGAACACTCGGTATGCCTGCTATGTGTTACTCTGTTGAGAAAGGTGCTGTAAATGTTTGGGTTATCAAACAACGTAACAGAATTTAATTAAAGCCCTATTGGGGGATGTGGTTTCAAACAGTTGTTTTGAGGACCTGTTACCGTTTGAAATGACCATTTTTACGGGCTGTTTTACGCGGCGCGAGAAAATGCTTTGAAGCACGGTGGGGGAAAACACATTTAATCTCACGAAAGTACTAAAATTCGTCCATTGGTGGACTAAATCAGATTTTAAATGATGCCCCTCAGTTCATATTACTCTAGAACTTGTGAAAATACTGAAGACTTTCAAGCCTCTTGCAAACTACGTTCCTGAATTCTTACAATTTCTTTAGCTTGGTAAACCAACTTGTCTTGTTTCGTAGAATCCTAACTAAACTGGTATCATCAGATATATTGTGCATTGTGTAAACCATTTTAGTGTAAGAAAAGGTTCCCGGTTGTGCATTACGAAGCTGATTAGAAGTACTGTACAGTATTTTGAAAGAAATGTGAATTTAGCCCGGTTATTGTTTGGGGATTTTGTCGGCTGTCTTGTGTATTCTTCGTTTTGTGTAAACGGTTGCATCCTCCAGCCCAGTCATTGGATGTAGGATTGGGGAGGTGGACTGAATTAAGTCCCCCTGAAATTGACTTAGAAAGTTGATCTAGATCAAGGGTCTGCAATACAATGCGGTATCTACTTTCTGAATGTACTGTATATATTTTGCGAGCTACCTTAGTCTTATACGTATTCAATTTTTGCTTGTTTGTTGTTTCGAAAGCTTAAAACTACACCTTTCTTTCCTACAGTAAAAATAGATTTGAAGCCATATTTTCAGTGTTGCCGTATTAGCAATCGATATTTAACTGTAAATCTTTTAACACAAAATAATTAAAATTACGGGAATACGTGAAAAAAATAACGTGAAATAAATTACGTGTGATTAAGGATATTATATAATGTTATGGACTCCTGAAAAAGAAGAAAACTAAGGTATGGCATGTTTCGTTCGTCAAGCGAGCTGGTAGTGATTCTTCTTTTACTTATTTCTAGTTATTATACAATTTTCACACGCGAGATGTCTTTTGAAATGGTTAATCACATAATACTAACTCTTCGATTGAATCTCATGCCAAGTGGAGTCGTTTGTCTGCTTGTGCCAGGCTGCGTGGAGGACGACGACGACTTGCAAACACTCATGTAGAATGAAGATATTTGTACTATCGATACGAATATGTAATATTGTTAAATATTTGGTACTGTCAAAGAGTTCGAATTTTGCCATTTCAAAATGTTTTTAATTCTCTTAGAGCAAGCTTTTAAGACTTTTTCCGATTATTGGTATTTAAATCTCACAGAGCAATGGCACTCCGAGCAGTTGGTAGTGTGCAATCGACAATATGGCGACCCCTGTTCTAGATCATTAGAGATGTATCTGAATTGTTACACACTAACTTTTCTTGTGCACGTAAAATACATATTTATCTACAGTATTTATGGAAGAAAAATAAATGACAGTTGCTTTAGCCATCATATGATGTGCCGGTCCGAGTAGATATTTGACCAATTAACCCTCTCTCTAGTTTAGTTTAAACGACTGTAGTAGTTGGGGTTGCTTTCTGCACAACTTCTCTTTTTCATGTGCCTGTTTTTTGTTCTCCTGTATTTCTCTATTCTCTCTAGTTCTCCTTGTGTACAGCACAATTATTCGTAAATAACAATATCTAATACATCATTTAGATTAGCGTACAGATTTTATTATACGTTTTTGCAAATATATTTTTTCGTTTGTTTTTTTTAATGATACGCTTATTCTTTTTTGTGAGGTTATTTTTTTCCAGCAGTCACCACTTCCTTCAGTTTTAATTTCTCCCCTTCTCCCCCTTCATGCAGAAGTGTGTACTGTGTGTCTTCAATGATGGTGAATTGGGGCGTCCGCTACTTCTCTACGTACCCCGGTGACGAGTCGGGCATGGTGGAGACGGCAGGATGCCGTGACGTTGCAGGTAAAAAATAATACAACACCGCCACCGCCGAATGTAGGATGGAACACTCAAAGCAGTTACCAGCTCTTTATATTTAGTAGTAATATTTAATTCTTTGTACGTAATTTGTAGTCGAGAGGAGGTCGTTGCTGTTGGTTTTTTCTCTCTTGTTTGTTGTCATTGGTTGGTTGGTTGGTTGGTTGGCTGTTTGTTTTGATGGTAATTAAATATATTTGCTAATAATAACCAGATGAACCTTCGTATATTAACCACTTTTTGATAGTAATTTTTCTCTTTTTTAAGTAGTGGCAGTTGTAAATATTTTATATTACCAGTCTTCTTCCGCAAATAGATCTCTCTTTCAGTTTAGTTCTCGCGTGGTTTTTTTTCTCTAATTTTAATTAAAGATAAACTATTCCTTCACAAGCATTGCTTTGTTGATCCTAGAAATTATGTGTCGCTTTTGTTTTGGCATTATTTCCGAACGTTTTAATCTTTAACCATTAACAATCTCACACATCTCGCTACATATGGGAGGTTGGGAATAGTTGGTTCCTTTAACGGGTAGCTGAAATTTCGTGATACGTCTTCTTAGATACAAATATTAATGCATGGTGATAGTTCTTTCAATGTCTATGAATAAAAGAAAGTCTTCAACATAAACAAAATACTTTGCTTTGCTTAACGCATAATGAAGGGTGATCGTTATGGAGTTCCACTGCGAGAGTAGATCTACTAGTAGATAACGTAGCGTGGGAGAGCACTAACTGCGTCGTTATTCATACAGACAGTAGCTACTCATAGAGTAGAGAGTAGTAAAAGTACCCGTGGCATTACTAATGCCTGTCTCTTAACTGTTTATATTACAAATTGCTTGTAAATGGTAATAGTAGCGGATATTTGTATATAGATAGGTTGTGTAAAATAGCTTATACTTGTATACATTTTAAGAGTTGTTGGAGCACAGTGCATTAAACTAGATTGGTCTATTAACAGAAAGAAGTGCAACATCGCATACTTTTATTGATATTTGTAATGGTTATCTGAAAATTAGTTATTGTATTAGCCCTATTTACTACCACCTGGATAGTAACACAAGTGAGCTGAAACTAATTTTACTTGATTACCCCATATGGCCTGCTTTACACACACAAGGTTATTCACTCTTTTTTTTTCTTGCAACTGATACCTTGAACAGTGATGGGCATGTTTCAATTTAATTATTAGATTGCATTGTCTTACACTTACAAATATTCGGACTAAGTAATCCTCAACTGTTCTATGAAGTCTGAATGCATATTAAATAATTTGGTGACCGTTTTCATAACCTCAAAAGCGTCTTTTATTCCCTTCTTCTTTAAGTGAATTCAGTTGTCATTTATGCGGATATTCGCAGCTTACTCGATTCTGGCCAAAGACCGTCTGAATATCAGAGGAGCCGTAAAATACAAGAGAAATCTCTAGTGCAGAGAATATAATTATTGGGTGCAATCCTGAATTAAATTATTTTCGCGAATACTTTGGTTACTCTCATAAAAATGAAGTAATATAGAACTTGTTTTGCAGTATATTACAGGAAATCTAGTTTCATGTAACCTAATTTTGATTCCCAATAATAGAGCAGTCGAGATTTTCTCTTGCCGTATCCAAGGGAGAGTCAGTTGGCATATTATAGAGGTTAGATTAACAGGCACATTAAAGATCTTGAGGACAAAATTTCTGCACCCCGATGTATCTAATGCTGCTAGTACAGTAGTTAAGAGACTTGAAATCCCATATTATTATTATTATTATTATTATTATTATTATTATTTTCATCAAATTGACTTGACACAATTCACGAATGAAAGGAGAGGAAGGTCCTATTCCAAAAATGTGTGTTCTTGATTAAGAATTCTGCAATTAATGGATATCCACCATTGGACAATTAACATCCGGGTACAGAGCAATTTATGAAATTTTTGGAGTCATTCGGGAGTGAAAACCAGTTGTAGTCACAATTTACTAAAATGAGTATTTTTTACTTATGTATTAGATTATTTTAAAATTCACCGTAAATTTTATTCTCGACTAACTTATAGACACCAAGAAAGGAAAGAACTGAAGAACAAAATTTCCAAATTTTTTAAATGACACAGAAAACGCATCGCAAAAAGAAACCGTAAGCATACTTTCCAAAAGTACGTTACTTCCTGTTTTGCAAGTATACTGCCACTATTAGAATTTAGAATAGATTGTGTACTGTGCTCTACTTTCTGTAAAAAATCGCTAGTGTACGCTATTTCTCACCCTGTTTATATATTTATGTCTATATTATAAATTAATTCTTGTTAGTGCCAATTAGCGAAAATGAGAAACTTAGTTTTCTAGATCCACGATAGCTAGGTTTATATCACAGAATCTAGTAGCCTTGCCTAGGGAATGTGGTAGCTCTGTTAGTGTAAACATTTTATGTATCCTTGTGTTTGTTGTGAACAAAATGTTTTTTGCAGACACAACTTTTCGAGTGAGATTGGGTTGTATTCAGATTTGCTGTTTTATTATTCAGAGCCCAGTTTAAATAAATATTAGATGTAATTTATCAGTGTCAAGGAAGACGTAGATGGTTTACATGTGTGTCTTATTAACCATTTTATCGTAATGTAGAGTCATTAGGAAAGTGAGATAAATATATTTGTTTGATCCAAATTCAGTATTTTGCACGAATTACTTGGAGAAAACTATTGAAGAGACTTTTTTTGTTAAAACATTTTCATGTTTGAATTTTTTTCAGCCCGGTGTTAGGAGTAACTAATTCAGATTTGGTAAGACAGTATAGTCTGGAATTTGTTCCTTCAATCTGTACGAGACAAGTGTGTTCCGGTTAATGACTGAAAAATACCTAGCCCTCCATTCCAGTCCGAACGTAGGGTTATTGTGTAAGGCTTCGTTGCAGAACATTAGTGCCAAGGTTTTCTTCGGCATAACGCAGAAGGAAGTTGCGATTCCTCACGTCGGTGCGTTCAAGTTTTGTTCGATAGTGTGTTCGCCCAGTTCGCTTTATTCGAACTGGTGTCGGTAGTATAGTCTAGTCTCATTCAGAATGCTCCAAAATTAGCGATATGCATTTAGTGAGATAGAATTATGGTGTTACGAGCTAAATGATGTGTAGCGAGCACGGGCAGAATATTCACCGACTTGTTATTTCCCTAAAGGGCTGCTTTAGACAAAATATCTAATACTGGAGGAAGAATTTTGCTCGAAACCTGAGATTGAAAATTAATTGATTGGTGATTAAGACTTCTAATTAGATTTACAGTATAGGGTTCTAATTAGATTTACAGTATAGGGTCAACGTTGAATCCAGTTTTTATCTGTCTGTCCTTACCAAGGATGGAAACGCAGCTGTTTTGGAACATTGCCAAGCTAGAAAATGAGAAATAGCAAAGAAATCTACAGCTAGTAGGAACGACAGAAAGAGAATGGTCTGATATATTTGGAAATGTTGAATGAAGATTCAAAACTTTTATGATTATCATGGGTATGGTTTCCTACAAAAAAAAAACAGCTTTAAAGGAAATACTGGGGTGCTTCCTTATTTTTTGTTCAACGAGGATGTAATTTTATTCGATAGTTGTCCATACTCAACACGGGGAAACTCGCTAGACCCGGACACCGGAAGGATTGTCAGATTTGGGAGCTCTTTCTTGATTTGTTGGGTGCTGGTGTACGATGGTCGTCCTTAATTGGTGGAGTGATTTATCTGGTTAATTCCGATAACGAACGAGATGCTCTAGCCTGCTAAATACTCTTATCCGGTATTCCTTCGTGCTAGAGGGACAGGCGGCTTTAAGCCATGCAAGATTGAGCCATAACAGGTCTGTCATGTCCTTAAATGAGGGGTGTGTGGGCTCTCTTACACGCTGGCAACGATGGTGGGGGATGATTTATATGTTGGGTCTTTCTCGCTCGCTTCTCCGTCTCACTTCCTACCGTACTGCCTTCGCTGTGTTGGGTCGAACTTCAAACGGTATTCAGTATGTTGTAATATGGAAACTAATTGAAACAAAACCAAAAGAACGGAAAAAACAATTGCAATGCCTTAAATGAGTACCTCGATGCCCTATGAGTATTTCTACCTGTTTTAATGCTAAGCACACAATCTTAAAGTACCGGTACGGGGAGAAACGCGCGAAACACGTTGTAGATGTGTCTTGACAACGAACGCATTGGAGGATCAGTTTATTTACGTTACGTTCGGTGCCCTAGCGATCCCAACTTGACTCTGTTAGACGCGGCGGCAGTCAGTGCAGGGAGCCCAGCCTGACGCCGCTGTCTTGGGTGTTCCTGACCGCACGCACGCTACACTGAAGGATTAGCGTTTCTTCCTTGTCCGGAAGGACGAGCAAATATAATATTCGCCTGGAGATAACCTATAAAACATTCCAGACTATTTCATAACAGATTTTAATATTTCCTTCGGCGATTTCGGAATTAATATATATGACAATGGTAGCCATTGCTGTGCTAGAATATAAAATTCTTCATATGACTTTCGGTGGGATTGTAATCTGCATGACAAATGTGTTACTGAGTGCCTATATCGGTGTGTGTAGGTCTAGTTGAAATTTAGCTTGGGATTGGGAAGGGAGCGGTCGTAGTCTAGAGTAGAAATGAAAGATAACAAGATCACGACCATTTCTAGGATGCTTGGGTGTGGATCTTAACACATATTCTCATTTGCCCTGGTGAAGCCTAGTGTACCTCTTCCAGCCCTCAGACCAGAAAGGTTTTTGCTGAGCTGGAAATAGAATTCAGGGCTGGAGCATTATGAACCCATCCAACAACCCCTGCAAGTCCAATGCCACAAGAGTGAAATGGGATCAAAAACACATGGAATGTTTCATTAGATTTTTTTAAACTTTTCGGAATCTAATTCTAGAAAAATAAGATTTTTATCTCGAGAACGATATTATAATACTCCTAAATAAGACATATTTTAAGCGAAAGAACACCTGAACCTAGGATTTGTATTTTCACATAATCATTGATAACAAAATGGGAGGCTTTCAGCTATTAGTCCATGTATTTTACAAATAAGCCTTTGAGGTGGGAGGTAAAGAATTAACTTCAACTCGTGTGGGACACGTGACCTTGGCATGTATGGGTTGGACATCATAATCCTCTACCTTCTGACTGAATTGCTTGTTCTATTTGTTATATACTCGTATGACGATGAAAACGTGTCATCCTATAAATAGTCCCCACTTTCGTACAAAAAAAAAGGTGGGGTTAATTGAGAGGAAAAATATATTTCTTTCAGGTTAGGGTGTTTAAATATTTATAGGCTATTCCCTGCAAAATCTTTCTGGGCACAATCGTGTTAACCGACTGAAAAGTATTCTATGATTAAGTCAAGGGAGACGTCGAAAGTAGGAAGAAAGTCAAGGAAATGCATTAAAATTGTTCGCAAGTAGAGCAAATTGGATACCAATATGTTTCATGTATGATCGTATTTTGAAAACTGAAAGTTTTAATTTTTGATTTGTTTTCCTATGCCAGCGTAGTCTGGGTATTCAGCGAGTAAGTACCTAACTGAAAACCAAAAGGAGGATGGTATTGTGGATGATTTGAAATATCATGGTGTTTTAAAAAAGGTTAACATAAAAATAATATACTGTATAATATCTGTGAGGTTTGTTGAACAAAATTATGTTGGAAATTCTACAGCCGTAACTACTGTAAGGGTGGGGGAACAAGGGAAAAACAAATCAAATCTAGCAAAAGTCAGGAATTATATTTGAATTGCAGCCATTTGCCGTAGCAGGGCATTTCAATTGAACGCCCGTAGCCTCCTCAACAAGTTCAATTTCAAGTAGTTCCAACTTTAGCTACCAGACCCCACTGTCACTGACACCCAGCGGCGAACGTTGGTTCTTTTAAACTTGACTCCATGCTTTGGAGAGTTTCTAGCCAAATAACGTACAAATTTTGGCTGCACACTACCAATTGTAGTTGTAGGTTCTTTTACATGCCATAAGTCTACGACATGGGCCCGCAGACTTCACTTCCCCTCCGAAGGAAGGCATACTGAAGGAATTTAACGCTCTTAAAACATCAGACTACTTCGGCTGAGTTTGAACCCGTGAACTTGGGTATAACAGTTCAGTATGCTACAGACTACGCCACCGAAGCCGTTAAAAAGGTCAGGAATTGAACTTGGAAGAAATGCAAGAGGAATGAAAGGATTCTTATATAATGCAACAAATAGCAAGAGAATCATCGTGCCACTAAGTAGGAGTTCGGCAAATCTGTTGAACTAAACGACTATTCGGTGTGGATTTTTTTGTTTTCAAATGTGTATAACTGATTTTTTTCTTTTAGTTTATGTTTTACCCTCCAGGGTTGGCTTTTCCCACGGGCTAAGCGAGGGATCCCACCTCTACCGCCACTGAGGGCAGTCATGGAGCTGGAGACTCTTGAGTCGAGGGATAAAACTGGGGAGTGTGACTAGCACTTCGCTCATGCGGCCTCATAACAGGGGCCTTATGAGGGGAATGGGAAGAGGGAAGGAGGCATAGACAAGAGGGAAGGAGGCGGCCGTGGCCTTACGTTGGGTACCATCCTAGCATTTGCCCGAAGACGAAGTGGGGAAACTACGGAAAACCACTTCGTTGATGGCTGAGGTGGGAATCGAACCCCCTCGACTCATTTGGACCTCCCGAGGCTGGGTAGACCCCGTTCCAGTCTTATACCACGTTGCAAATTTCGTGGCAGAGCCGGGAATCGAACTGCAGACTTCCGGGGAGGCAGCTAAGCATGCTGACCACTACACCACGGAGGGGACTAGAACTGATTTTTGTGTGGTATAAATACTAAATTATGTTAATGTGTGATATAAATACTGAAATATGTTAATATGAATGTACAAAAAACGAGGCAAAATATGGCTATTGGGATGGTGCGGCCATACTTTCATGAGCATATATTAACCGCTTTTTTTAGTCAGAGATGTTCCTGAGAAATCGTCGAAAGTCGGGGATTTTGATTTTGAAATTTTTGTGGGAACCGTGTAATAGCTGAATGCTTCCATGTGGTACTCAAACCTGTGTACTTATCCCAAACTTTTAAGATTGATATTAGTCTTAAATTAACATTGAATTCTCTCTGGAAATCCTCGCTAATGTGAGATACGATATACTGGTCAGGTGAGCACTCAGCGATATGTAAAGTGCGTGGTCGCCGAGGTAATATAAATCAAAGAGAGGGTGCTGGGCGTGGAAATCAATTCAAAATTAATGGCTTCTCCAGGAGGAGGACTGGCCAGGAAATCAGATTATCCCAAGGTGGCTCTTTCAGAGAATTGTCTTCATTCTAAGGTGGATTGTGGATTTTGTTTAGAACATGATAGTGAAAGAATGTGTTACGGTATAGAATTACTGTAGTTTGTTAGTTTTGAGTCCTTGCTGCTTCGAGGACCAGGTGTCCTGTCAAGAGTTCGGGTTGTCAGATTTGGAACTTGAAAACTAGGAATACTGTCCCCTAGGGAATGCCAAGAGAATTCACAAGACATTGCTGAATGTGTGGTTTTGCTTCTGGTTTTTCCAATCACACCATGAAATTGCCAGGATAGTTCTTTATTTCAGTCCCGGGAAATCGATCCCTATCCTGAATCCTACTCACCACTGCAGTCTCCTCTATAACACCGACTCGGACAAATTCCATGCTCGCAGAATTAAATGAAGAATTTGAAGCAACAATACCATTTTGAGTTCAAATGTTTCTCGGGTCGTAAAATATTATGCTTTCTACAAAGGTTAGGAATGCATGCTGCGAACCAGGTGGAAAATCACACACACAAAAAAAGTAGGGACGCACATTGGAAAGACTGGAACCGCTAGGGTTACCACGTGTTCTGTTTTTAAACGGTATGTCCCGTGTTTCAGATAAACAAAAATGCCTACAGTATTGTTAGTCGTCTTGTAAAGCAAAATGAAGATATATTACTCTAGCAATGATGATAATTATCACTGGAATGGAGTTGCTATTATTGTTGACAAAATCACGAGCCAGTGTGTGACAGTTTTTTTTGCCAATCTCCGACAGGGTAATCGCTTTACAACTACAAACAAAACGAGCAAAAGTTAACATTATACAAGTCTATGTCCCAACTGCTGACAAGAGTGGAGCAGAGTTGCAGCAGTTCTATAAAGAAATTGAGCAAGTATTGAGTACCACAAAATCTAGAGACATGACAATCATCATGGGCGATTTCAACGCAAAAATTGGCAAGGGACGTGAAGGTGACTTAAGAGGAGATTTTGGTCTGGGATCAAGAAATGAACGGGGAGAAATCCCGGCATAGTATTGTGAGGACAATGAGTTACAAACATTTTCTATAAGCTACCAGAAAGAACTTTGTACACTGGAAAGCACCTGGAGATAACGTTAACAACATTATCCGGGATCAAATTGATTACATCCTAATCAATAAACGCTATAGGAATGCCATCAAGGCAGTGAAAACTTATCCGGGAGCAGATGTGGCATCAGACCACAATCCACTTGTGGCTAGATTCGAAATAAAGCTTAAAAAAATATCACCAAAACAAAATAAGAATGTGCTATGCATCTCACAACTTCAAGATCCTATAGTGAGAGAACAAATTACAGAACGAATCAATAAAGAGCTCCCTAAAGAAGAGAAAAAAATTCTTCAGTGATGTTAATGACAAATGGAAATCCTTCAAGGGACTACTCCAGCATACAAGTCAACAGATGCTGAAAAATGGTAAAACAGTGCATAAAAAGACTTGGATGACTGATAAAATAATACAATTGATGGAAAAGAGGAGGCTCTGTAAAAATCGAGATGAAAATCTGTACAGGAATACACATGCAGAAATAAGAAGGAAGATACGGTTAGCAAAGGAGATATGGTACACAGAAAGATGCACAGAGATTGAAGACTTAATTTCAAAAAACGACAATTTCAATATCCATAAGAAAGTCAAAGAACTGGTATCAATAAGATACGGAAAGGGAGTATATTGCTTGACAAAAATTGTGACATCATTATTGGTGATAAAGAAAAACTTGAGAGATGGAAGTAATATATAGAAGAACTGTTTGAAGATGATAGGAAAGAACCTTATGCTAGTGAAGATATAGAAGTCTAAAATGGACCAGATATAACAAAAGAAGAAGTAATACATGCTATAAAGTTGTCAAAAAATAATAAAGCCCCTGGTCCTGATCTCATAACAACTGACATACTGAAACTAGTTAATGAAGAACGTTTAGATGTCTTAGTAGATTTGTATAATTCAATCTACAACACAGGAGTCATTCCTCATGAATGGCTACAGTCTATATTTGTTACATTGCCGTAAAAGGCAAATGCCCGTCAATGCAGCGATCATAGAACAATCAGTCTCATGAGTCATACTCTAAAAATATTCCTAAAAGTTAGCCATCGAAGGATCTTCAAAAAATTGGAACCGGATATCAGTGAAACACAATTTGGTTTCAGAAATGAACTAGGAACAAGAGAAGCCCTGTTTACCTTCAGAGATATTTAGATGTGAATCAATCTATGTATGTCTGCTTTTTGGATTATAATAAAGCTTTCGACAAAGTTCGTCATGATTGTCTTATCCAAATGCTCCAGAAGAAGCAGCAATATTTATTACAAACAGACTGCGGTCATAAAGGAAGGTAGGGAGCTATCTGAAGAGGTGGAAATAAAACGTTAGACAAGGTTGTGTCTTGTCTCCTATGCTGTTTAATCAATACTCAGAAGAAATATTACAAGCAATCAATACTCGGAAGAAATATTACAAGCAGCTTTAGAGGAAGAAACAGCAGGAATTAAAGTTAATGGCAAAATAATAAACGACTTAAGATTTGCGGATGACACGTTGTTATTCGCGGAAGGTCTATAGGATTTACAGCGACTGACTAACAAAGTCGTGGAGGCAAGTGAACAATGGGGATTAACACTTAATGTCAGTAAGACACGTTTTATGGTAGTATCACGAACACATCAAGAGAGCTTGATAATCAATGGGGAGACAGTACAGAAAGTGACAAAGTACAAGTATTTAGGAACAAATGTGGACTGTTACATTGGACCATAAAGAAACGAGAAATGGACAGATTGGATGCATTTGAGCTATGGACGTACAGAAGGATACTGAGGCT
The DNA here is from genome assembly GCA_946902985.2 of Meconema thalassinum. Taxonomy (NCBI): domain Eukaryota; kingdom Metazoa; phylum Arthropoda; class Insecta; order Orthoptera; family Tettigoniidae; genus Meconema; species Meconema thalassinum. The sequence continues at coordinate 76,602,104 of OX336401.1, read as the reverse complement.
GAGTTGGAAAGAAAAGGTCACCAACGATGAGGTGATGAGGCGGATGGGAAAGAGAAAGGAAATATTAAATACTGTCTAAATTAGAAAACTGCAGAGTCTGGGTCATGTGATGAGAGGAGAGAAATATCATCTGCCGCAGCTGGTCATTCAAGGGAAGCTCCAAGGCAAAAGAAGACCAGGAAGAAGACGCATTTCTTGGATCGATAATCTGAAAACTTGGTTCAATTGTTCCACTATTGCGCTGTTTCGTGCTGCAAGTGTCTATGATGGTTGCCAACCTCCTGAGAGGAGATGGCACATAAAGAAGAAAGCAAATTATCACTAATGTTATCTTTCATTAATAATGCTATTGGTTTTACGTCCCTGTTAACTACTGAGGCTTTTAGAGACGCTGGGGTCCCGGAAATTTGCCCGGAAGGGGATCTTCAACGTGTCAGTAAATCTGACACGGCTCCCTTGCATTTGGGCACCCTCAAATGCCGACTGACTGCGCCGGGATTCGATCCCGCTATCTTGAGCTCAGCAGGCGAGAACGTTACAGCTGAGCCACGCAGTCAGTCTGTTATCTTTCAAGTTCTAGTTGTAGATAATAAAACAAAAAAAGATTGAACTCTTGCATAATCAACAGTTGAAATGTATTCTTTGATACAGGCATTGCGATAGCAGATAGCCCCAGTAGAGTAGTAATTCCGTGAGAGTATCTTTTCTAGAATCGGAATTCGTAATTCGGTTGACTGCACATACTACGACCGACACAGCGCAGGCATTTTAAGGTAAGGTTTAAGGTATCTAGATTTCATCAAGGAAGGAAAAGATTTCTGTCTTGTTAAAACATCTCCAAATTAGATTGAATTTATGTTTTAGGCAAACGTCCCCATATTTCATCGATCAGAAGGTGGCAGTCAACTCTATGCCACGTTTTTATATCCATGATGATTTTAAGAAATCAACAAATCCTTAAAGGTGTCTTCCGTAGTCTATTTAGGAGGTGACCTGGTGGATGGGCGTTGCCTAGCAATGTCTCCGAAGATTTACTTTGCTCACACAAAATAGCGAGAAGCTACCTCAGATATGGAAGAACACGTACTTGGTTAGAAAAGGCTTCTCATAGAATTGAAGAATCATTATTTGTACTGGATCTACCATCTCTTCCGGATTTTTTTCCACGAGTTCTCTTGATTTAAAAAATCTCTGATCGTCTGCTTTAAGCAAATGTCGACCGATAGAAACAAAACAGGAAGTCATGGCCGTGCCAAATCAGTCCATCAATCTGCTTTTGGGGTCAATTCCAGGTCGGTTTGTTTAAGGTTCTTCCAGTTCGTGCCGCCTTATGTAATACTGTTCGTATTGAGACTCCGAATCCAGAGGTCCTGGGTTCAATTCCCAGATATTGTTTCTCTTACGTGATACGTGAGGCAGAACTGAAGAGATCAGTTAGATTTCCACTTCAGCTGTCCTAAAAGTGTTTTGCTACTTCCACTCTGGGTGGTTTCTGATTTTAAGCCATGGTCGCCTCATTGTAGCCTCTAATTACAATCATATGTACTGCTATAACCATCACAATGACACTGGTTATTGGACAGTTTTCGCACATACCCAAGTTCACGGGGCTACATGACACGATGTCGCAAAGCTCGTAAATGAATCTACTACTACTACTACTACTACTACTACTACTACTACTACTACTTTCGGTTTGTGTTACCTATTTCACACCATGTAAAGTATTTCTCCAGCGGGAGGTAGTACAGTTGCTTGTAGGAAGATAACTACACGAAGTGGATTACCTCCTAATCCCTGCTCCAGTAGGCCTTAATGGTGACACATAGAGGGCTTTAGGTCGCGACGTAACTCTTCGCTCTACCTGAGACTGTGGTCTCGTTTTGCGACTCTCAGAAACATGAGTTGTGGGAGTAGGAAACTGTGGTGCTACCACATCGCATTAATCAAACGACTGCAACGTTAAAACTGATTTAGTTCAGTGACACTTGTTTCGTCGAGCTGGATTTAAATCTATAATATTTATATTATCAGGCTGTCTAGCGGTAATGCAAGTTCGGTCTCTGATACTAATACCTAGTCCAAGCATATTCTTCTCTTGCATCCGGCCTGTATCATTGAACTCGTGCAATGTTAATAGTGTTTGTCACTATCACACAATTATCATCCCATGAACTTTTATGATATATGCTCTATCGATTAATTCAATCGATTTGTTTATCAATTAATCGAAGCAGAAAAATCTATTAATTGTTCAAATAACAGTTCATCGGTTGATTGAATAATTGTTTTGTGGATTAATCGATGTGTTCCGCTCCTTTCAATACGATCTCTCAGAAGCAAAACATACATTTAATTAATTAAACCGGCCGCGGTGGTCGAGAGCGCCAAAGCGCTGCCTCGTGCCTCGCTGGCATCGGAGAGCGTGGGTTCGAATCCCACCTCGGTCGTCCTGAAAATGGTTTTCGTGGTTTCTCATTTTCACCACCAGGGAAATGCTGTGACGGTTCCTTTCAATAGATCGACGGCAGATTTCCTTCCAATATCCCTTCCCTGTCCCGTCCTGAAGAGAAGAAAAGAAAAGAAAAGAAATGGGCATGGCCATTGGCTGCATTAATCAAATCAAAACATTAAAATATGTTTCATATATTTTAAAATAATGTACCTACTTTGTGAGAACTAGGCTAAAACAAAGTAAAACCCAAATGTTCCTGTCCTAAATTGTAGGCCTAAACATTGAACACGAATTCAAGAGCTTTGCGTTTTCGAAACCCTGAGTTCATTTGATTGATGTTTGTCCATCCACTGTCACTGACTCTTATTACGTTATTGTGAACAAAGAAGGACCCTTAGTACAGAGAGGATAGTTTATCTGTCTCGGAGACCCTCGCTAGCCCGCTCGCCCGCGGCGGGAGCTTTTCTCCCGCCACGCACTTTGCCGTTATGCGGCGCCCGCCCGGCACTGAGTCGTTGGGTATAGGAATTTGTACTTAAATTTGTACTTCGTTGTGATCCTTGACCAATTTTTTTGACGAACTGACTTACGGAGAGCGATTGTCGAATTACTTTCAACAAGATTCTGACACTGCTCACACTGCCGAAGCATCCATGACAGAATTGCGTCGCATTTTCGGTACGAGGATTGTAAGTCGGAACGTGTGGCCCCCGCGAAGCCCAGACTTAACACCATGTGACTTTTATTTGTGGGGGACGCTTAAAAATAGTGTATGCGAGAAACCCTCACACTGTAAATGAGCGTAAAGACTACATTACAGCTGAAATACAGTCAATCGGTGCTGAGGAACTCAAGAGAGTAAATGCCAGTTCATAAAAAGGTGCCAGCGATGTGTAGCAGTGCATGGCGAATATTTTCAGCACCAGCTGTGAACTAGGTAAGTACACACATCAAAAAAAGTTTTGCATCACCTCGGTTCCCAGATCTCCGGCATATAGACGTTGACTGTGTATATTGTATCAAAGATACAGTCCCTTTGACTGTTCATAGATGTCACTAAAACTGCGCAAAGATGTAAACAACCATGCATGAGCAGGGCCTATTAGACGGAGGGGGTACGACAGCCGATCAGTTCCAGTCATTCCACCAGGACGAAGGTACGCTGCTCATATTGTCTGTAGTTCTACCATGCCTAGAAGGTCAATACCGCAGTTCGATCGCGTCCGCATTGTTACTTTGTGTCAAGAAGGGCTCTCAACAAGGGAAGTTTCCAGGCGTCTCAGAGTGAACCAAAGCGATGTTGTTCGGACATGGAGGAGGTACAGAGATACAGGAACTGTCGATGACAGGCCTCGCTCAGGCCGCCCAAGGGCTACTACTGTAGTGGATGACCGCTACTTACGGATTGCCGCTCGGAGGAACCCTGACAGCAATGCCACCATGTTGAATAATGCGTTTCGTTCAGCCACAGGACGTCGTGTTTCAACTCAAACTGTGCGCAATAGGCTGCATGATGCGCAACTTCACTCCCGACGTCCATGGCGAGGTCCAGCTTTGCAACCCCGACACCATGCAGCGCGGTACAGATGGGCCCAACAACATGCTGAATGGACCCCACAGAATTGGCATCACGTTCTCTTCACCGATGAGTGTCGCATATGCCTTCAACCAGACAATCGTCGGAGACGTGTTTGGAGGCACCCTGGTCAGGCTGAACGTCTTAGACACACTGTCCAGCGAGTGCAGCAAGGTGGTGGTTCCCTGATGTTTTGGGCTGGCATTATGTGGGGCCGACGTACGCCACTGGTGGTCATGGAAGGCTCCGAAACGGCTTTACGATACCTGAATGACATCCTCCGACCCATAGTGCACCCATATCGGCAGAATATTGGAGAGGCATTTGTCTTCATGGACGACAATTCTCGACCTCATCGTGCACATCTTGTGAATGCGTTCCTTCAAGATAACGACATCGCTCGACTACAGTGGCCAGCATGTTCGCCAGACATAAACCCTATCGAACATGCCTGGGATATGTTGAAAAGGGCTGTTTATGGACGTCTTGACCCACCAACCACTCTGAGAGATTTACGCCGAATTGTCGTTGAGGAGTGGGACAATTTGGACCAACAGTGTCTTGATGAACTTGTGGATAGTATGCCACGACGAATACAGGCATGCATCAATGCAAGAGGACGTGCTACTGGGTATTAGAGGTAGTGGTGTGTACTGCAATCTGGACCACAAATGCTGAAAGTCTAGCTGTATGATGGTACAACATGCAATGTGTGGGTCTCATGAGCAATAAAACGAGCTGAAATGTTGTTTGTGTTGATCTCTATTCCCTTTGTATTTAAAGGTTCCGGAACTCTTGGAACCGAGGTGATGCAAAACTTTTTTTGATGTGTGTACAAATTCCTATATTTTCAATGACTCAGTGCCGGGCGGGCGCCGCATAACGGCAAAGTGCGTGGCGGGAGACAGGCTCGCGCCGCGGGCGAGCGGGCTAGCGAGGGTCTCCGAGACAGAAAAACTATCCTCTCTGTATATTTAGTCGAAACGTAATTTTTATAGGTTTCTATACTGTAGCCTTACATAATTCCGAAAATAAGCGTAACTCAAATAAAGCGATGACCTCTCATTTAAGCTAGTTTTCTCGTGTCTACTATCATTCGATCCTTCAATTAGCCAATTAATCTATTTTGATTAAGTTAATTTCAAATTATTCGATTAATCGTTTTTATTCGATCAACCGAACATCCCTTATTACCAGTTCTAATATGCTCGGACATTTCCGTGACTATACACTGTCAATAGTGTGCTGGACAAAGTAATATTCTGTTTATTTCTACTGTATCTATCTATTGTTCCGTCCATTTAAACATCATTTGAAGGCGATAGAGAATATTCCTAGTTACTGGCGAAGAAGGGAGAGGGATGGAATCTTGCAGGTTTTTACGCGACCGTTAATCTTGAGATCATGAGCAACGGAACCTGCAATTTTAGGTGGAATCCGAACCAAAGGCCGTGATATTTCTCTTCGAAATTCTCGCATGCATTGACTGGGAGGAATGCAGCACACGACTAGTACAATTTTGTTTTGCAAAACAAATTAAATTTTACTAATGTGGTGGAGTTTTTTTTTACATACGTCATTTTTTTATTGATTGGAATAACTTTTTTGTCATATATATACATATAAGTTTTTGACAGCCAATTTCTGGGTCATTGGTCAATGTGGAATATTAAGGGTGAGGCTCAGTCTTGTTTAACCTCCGGTAAGGAAGTTCAGGGCAATGTTGTTTTCGATCAGTCATTTTGCCATTGCACAAAATGTACTGCTCATTTAGTCGTACACAGTGTCATCAATAATTTTGGTGTCCGAAGTGCAACACCCACTTTGTAATTTCGTGTTAGCACGTCTGAAACGAGCAACGCTGCTACCTTGTTTTAGTGTCAGATAAGTCAGCACAGTAACACACTCCACACGTACACGGGATCACTAAGCCCCTAAACGAAACTAGTACTACGCCACTTTTTAATAATATTAATTTAGTCAGGTATTGTCTAAACCGCGTGAGGAAATACCACCTCAAGATGCAGCCGAATTGAAGCGAGCTTGCAACTCAAGCTTACGTTTTCGTTTCGTATGCAAGGAACATCGGAAATAATGAATTCGCATGAAGATTGCACCTATACCAGGTGAGGAAATGCCACCTCAAGATGAAGCCGAATTGAAGCGAGCCTGAAACTCAAGCTTACGTTTTGATAATAACGATGTTCCGAGGTGAATGTAGAGTGGCTTGTGTTCCCACGGGAGGATGTCATTGATTGATATTGTTGCCGTTGACCAAAAAGAGAGAATAATCCAGTCGCAAGTTTTGAAGTGAACTCCGGTCATCCCAGAATAACATTTACGAGCACGACATTTTACTGTATTTGAAGAGCTAGCGTCCGTTTTAACTGAAAAGACTACGGAATTTTGAGAATGCGTGTCACTTTTGGTCTTTTAGTTGGCGTATGGGCTATTGGACCGAAGGTTTTATGAAGTTCAGGTCTCAGGAACCATAATCTTGGCGAAGCTGGGTATCGAACCCAGGCCTCCGAGGTGGGAGCCAACAGTACTGACTCATTTCTAATTTTCTCTTCTGGTCTTCTGAATACTTGATCTTGGAAATTTCATCTCAATTGCTTGTATCCGGCTGTTGTCCCGGGGAGTCATTGTAGCAGCTTCTCGACCATAGGTCAATATGGGAAGTAAGTAGGATTTGTACAGTGATATTTTAGCTTCCTGAGGAAACCTTTTGCCCCATAGAACCTATGAAACAGAGTTGTAGAAGTTCGCAGCTGCTTGATCCCTGCTGCTGGTTTCTTGGGTTAACCTGTTATCTGTCGACAAAACACTGTCAAGGTATTTAAAATGTTGAACTATTTCTATGTCGTCCCAATTTTAGCTTGATAGGTTTGCTTTCCCTACTCATCACCAAACATACCGTTTTCGTGTGGCTGATCTATAATCCAAACTTGTCAAAACCTGCCTTCCACCAATTTAGACGTTGTTGGATGTCATCTTTTTCTCCCCAGATCATGACATCTGCAAACACCATTGCATTGGCTGTCATATATCTCGTCTTAACAAAGTACAGCTTATTGACGAATAGTAGGGTTAGTAATCTTCGTTGAAAACAATGTTTCTTTTTCGTATTTATTTTACTTCAAAAATTGGCCAATGATGATCAATTAGTGCAACTGTTCATTCAACACCACCTAGAATGTGTAGTTTCCTTAATAACTTACTTTATTATAAATGTCCAAAATTGGTGTACACTGTTATCGTTCCCGAATACTGTTCATAACTGGCAGGTTCAATTCTTTCACGTAGCTGTCCATGGCGAATTTCTACGGTGCCTTGGGTATTTGAGTTTTAGTTAATTCTTTTTACAGGAACCTCTAGTATCTGTATTTTTTTCTGATCGAATCCTGTCGGTTAGTTGACCAATGGGTGTGCTTAAATTCGGGATACCAGTATATTTCCTATTATATTTGTTGGTACTATAAACAACCCCATTAGGTTGAAAGCGTGGCACCCCGGCATCAACTGAAAGGGACAGTATTATTATTAATCAGTAAAGCCCGGAAGATCATGCACTATTGCATGAAAAAATATGCATGCAAAAATACACTAATTATTGATCAAATATGCATCACGTTTCAAAAAATATGCACTATCAAATAACTACGGCAACTACGATCACTCTGTATTCTTTAGAATATAAAGAAAATATGAACAGACGGATATTTATCTACACCTCTATTAAAATATCTCAACTAAGAAACTGTTCTAAATAGTAGGAAATGTTATTTTATGGAACGTCAAGCTGTGTCAACCTTAAATAATCATTTTATTATGTTCATTTTTAAGTATAACTCATATACAATTTTAATAGGCGCTGAATGTTTTTAAATGAAAATAATTTTACAATATTTACACAGGAGTCTATATGGTGAATAAAAATAATTGATATTAACTTGCAAAAAGGACTGAAACGTACTAGTTATTAAAATAATTTTATTGTTATGTGATAAGACTCCGGATTCCGAATTGAAATATACGACAAAACAACAAGAAATTAGAATATCGCCCTTCCGAAGCAGACATATGCACTTATACAGGCAAAGGAGAAAACCGGGCCGTATTAATCAGGAATACCCATAACCACACATTTTGACCCCTCTTCACCCGTCGGCTGGATCCGCGCCTGCACGCTATCATGAGCAATTTCTACACACGCCCAAATACACAGGAATTACCACGATGACCCAGTCCCTATTTGAAACATCATTCTTTAAATCAGGAGAGCTGCGCGTTGAAGACTTCTGGTTTAGAGTGAAGAGCACCATGTCTACGCATCACGCTGTATTGGACTATCTTTCACGTGAAAGTGTAAAACTTATTGATTGCATGTACAGTAGTTGAGTGAAGCCCACTGCGTGCGGCTTATGTCGGATTTGGGGAGAACCCATTCTCCCCTTTGTAAGCATCTCCGTGCTGGCCTTGCATTGCACTTCCAAGGTTTCCTAATCAGCTGCGAGTACTATCAATTGCCGCCAGGTGCCGCGCGCAGTCGTGAACACATTCAGCACCATCTAGCGACCGATGCTCAAAGCTTGTAACGTGAAGTATTGAGCGACTCGGTTCCTTCCTCTGCCATTTTAGCACTTTTTAAAGGCCATTGCTGAATTCCAATGCTGGGTTTAGTTTGTCGAGTATAATGGTGGCAGTACGGCTTTCTAGCATAATTTGGAAACTAGTATAAACTTGCTATAGGACTACCGTATTGGTAGTGATGTGGGACGGGTAAATACCCAGTGGGAAGGTAAATATAAATTGGGTATTTACCCAGTGGTCTTTTAAATACCCAAAATGAGGGTATTTTCAGTTTTTTTTTAGCTTTGTACAACACTTTTTGATGTGTTGATGAAGTGTTGGACAAACAAGGACTGAAACACAGGTATTTGATGCCTTAAATTGAAATCAGGAACAATAGGCTATTGATCCTTCAAAACTTAAAAAAAAAAAAAAAAAAAAGGACATTGGGTGTCCAGGTATTTTTGGGTATTTATATGTTATGTTTTGACACTGTAACCTTGTCTTTAATTAGTTTTGTTTTTCTTTAAACTAAAGTAAAATATTGAATAAAACCTTTTGGTTGTTTTGTGTTTAAAATTTTTAATAAATACGAAGATATTGGGAAGGTCGAGTTTTATTACGATACTGGAAATGAGCAACAAAGATGTAGGAGGGAAAAGCTACCTTTGTAGTAATAAGAGTAAGCTATTTGCATATTAATTGATAGTGTATGCCAAAACTCAAAAGGTAATAAACTATATTCAATAGAAAGAACATTCCAAAAAAAATGCTTGGTAAAAGTGCTTTTAAGTTATTTTTCATTCAATTTTAAATATTAAAGAAATATTAATTTTTAAATCATACTCTTAACACAAATGCATGTCAGGAAGTTTTTGTAGTATGTGGGCTCTATAATGGTTAAGATGTACTGTATGCCAGCAAGCACATGGGTTGGCAACACTGGTTAGCTCATCCTACCCAGAATTCAAACTGACACTGTACTTCCCTCTCATTCTCTATTCTTTATTTGATTTTCTATTTACTATTTACTAGTCTTTTTGGTTATTTGATTATTTATTTTATATATGAACTATCAACCCACCCCGGCTTCGCCCGGGAACAGTTATGAATGCAAGGTGATAGACTACTTCTAACGGAGGTCTTATAAGATATCCTTGTATACGACATTAGTCATTATCCCTCCTGCAGTGAACACGAAAAGATTTCGGTTTGATGTAACAAGCGATAGAGCCAAGTAAAACTGTCCATAAGAAAAACATTCTCCATTAAGATCAACTCCAGTCACGCTAAGTGTCTGATCCTGTGCTTTGTTTATAGTCATGCCAAAGCAGACTCTTACTGGAAATTGTAGTCGTTTGAAACGATAAGGCAAATCTGAAGGAATCATATGGATTCTCTGTACTAAGACCGTTTCTCCTGTAACACAGCTAGTTAGATAGTTGATTCAATGAAACAGTTTTTCAAAGTTTTCACTACCAATCGTGTCCCATTGCATAACTTTGGTGGTTGTAAATTACGTAGCAATATAATAGGCACTCCTACTTTTAAAATAAGCTTGTGTGGTGGCAAGCCAGAAGGAAATAAAGAATTTAGGAATTCTTCGTTATAGACTACTGCGTCTAGCCTACTGAATAATATACTAGAGCCTGGGCAGTGAATTTGGAGAACAGTTTTCACAACTTGTTCGTTTGTCGGCGATAATATTGCTCTTTCTTTAAACCATGAATGAGACTTGTTAGATAGGCCATGGATTTGAGGATAAACGCTATCAATCAATTCTTGAATACTGCTTACTAAAGCACAGAAATCTTCACTGAGGGTAATTTTCCCGTCAATGACCGGTAAATCTCCATCTCCGACTCTAAGTAACAAATTAGCAAGCAAACTATTATCTTCTGAAGATAAGAGTAGCCCACTCTCATGTTAGTTTTGAGTGCCAATTTGTTATATCTGGCCAGACGTAAGATATTTTTAATGAAGCGTTCACTTCGTCGGCTCTCGTTCCTCTGGTAACAACTGGTAAGATTTTACGAAAATCTCCGGCGATCAAAACTGTGCAGCCACCCATAGGTGTGTTCCGATTCCTTAGATCATGCAAGGTCCTTTCGACAGCTTCAACGGAAGTTTTGTGCGACATTGTAGCCTCATCCCATACAACTAAAGAACAATTTTGGATTAAACTGCAGTGTTACTTTGTTTTGAAATATTACATACATTTCCATTATTACTGCTGACTTTCAAAGGAAGTTTAAATGTTGCATGTGCTGTTCTTCCTCCTTCCAAAAGAGTGTCTGCAATTCCAGATGATGCGACGGCAAGAGCAATATTACCCCAGACCTCACTTAGGCGAGCAACATATAAATCAAGAACGTTTTGCCTATGCCTACAGCGATCGAGAAAAAATATCTTACCTTCCTTCTTAGCGTTATAAGCTTGTTTCTGATCGTGGTTCAGACGGTGTTCTTCTTGAGCAACGGTTTGAAGGTGCCGAGAACGAAGTCTTTCTTTCTCTTGTGGCAATCTAGAAATTATTTGTTGCTCTGTTTCATTGTTACGTGATATGCACTTTTTTTTTATTTTGCGATGTCAATGAACTATGCCCTATATCCGTTTTACTTCTCGGCATAATGGCTTAACATCACTGACTGGACTATTAATTATAACGAATTCTTGTCAGACGTAATTTAAGAATGGCGAGGTGCATGAAACACAAATCCCCCTTCAGTCCAATCTTAAATTGACTGTGTATTTTGCGGAACGGAAAGTTCACAGGCGAAATGAAGAAAAACCTAGTTGAACTTCCAGGGAAACTCCAAACACAACCAGCCTTCTCTGAAGTCTTAACTCAACACGACTCGACGGTTTGCTGCTGGCTGTATCTGGGGTAATAGGTTCGCCCGCTAGTTAGGCTGTAACAGGTGTGATAAGACTCGCCCTTAGCTAGCTCGTAAAATGTCGCCTCAATATTAGAATGGACATGGTTGGAAGAAATGAAAACGTAAAAATACTTATCGTGGGCGATGTATTGAAGATAAAGATATGCTCTCCTGGATTTTATGTAGAACTTTTCATGCTGAACAATTCTTACACTCATAGTATTTAGATATGTTTAACGGTTTGCACAAAATAAACTTAAAAAGCACTCGGACGCCAGGTTTTTTTTGTTTATTTTTTCACTGAAATCGTTTCTGCTCTGTTTCCTTTGATCATAAATAAATTATTTTCTACATAAATCATCCTCGAGATATCCTATACAGAATTGGGAAACCCGCATCAAAATATATCCAGAGGTTCTCGAGATTACCCGTAACATCCAAGATTCGGGGACTTTGTTTTATACTAAGTAGACATGATTTTACAAACTGTTCTGAAACACTGTACATTACACCTTTTGTAGAACTTGGATAATGCTCTGAATAAATTTCCCCCAACTTTTATCTCAATGTTTGCAAAAAAAATGCCTACTTCAATTCTAACCCTGAGTTTTTAAGGTTATAACTATTGAATTTTATCTCCTGATCTAATTCCCAATTCTAATTCTGTTTTTTTAGTCCCAATTCTAATTAAATTTAATTTTATTAACTATCTAATGTTGTTACATTTCTAAAAAGTTAATGTAGAATAGTTTGCATAGTTTAAGGTTCAACTTACCACGACACAGGATTTTTAATGAAAAATCTAAAATACCCGGGTATATACCCTGGGTATTTACCCCGGTTTATAAATACCTGGGTATTTTACATCACTACGTACTGGTAATGTTAATAGTTTCGGTATTTTTATGCGATAATAAATAGACACAAATTCCAACATTAGGGTTAATACCTGTCATTGGTAGAAGATAAGGAGTTATTAGGCGAATTGTTCGGAACCTCGCGTCGCTGTTGTTTGGTAGTGGTAGTAACTTCATTATTTCCCCTTCGTTCATTTCATGTAAATGCTGGGACGGTATGCTATTTTAACCTCACAGGCTGCCCATCACAATGTCAAATCCTGATTATCGCAATTGCAAACGCTACTACGGCCATCAAAATATCACACGAATGGATCCCTTAAAACCGTAACACTTACCTTAATAGCATGCAGAAAAATGAATGAAATAAAAAGTCTTTTTTTTTTCTTTGTTACTGGCGTCACCGGGGTGCTCCATTCCCGCTAGTGGCGTCATTTCAGTATTTTGAAAAGCTACGTAGCGCAATGTAAAATGAACGCAAATTAAATGTGTAAGTTCAGTGAGAATGTATACGGCCTTAGCAGATTTTCTTAATGATTTCACAAGTGGTAGATGGTTTTGTACTGGTCATTGTTGTGGAACATTCCAATTATTACAATGCTACTTCCGGGGAGAGCATTTAATCAGTCTCTCTTCTAATCTGTAGGGGCTGATAACCTCGATGTTAGGCCCCTTAAAACAACAATTATCATCTTGTTCTAACCTGTAGTAGATGCAGGACCAAACAAGTTCCAGGAACTTCCTTCACGAGTGTCAATAAAATATGGTTGCGGTATACTTCGGTATCCATTCATGCAGATTTCAGTTCAGTTGAGAGAGTTTCTCCCTACACATCTCTAGGGTATCCTAAAATTTAATAGGCTATACCAGTTCATAAGGCATTATTCCCATCGATACCTAGTCCAAGCTTTAAACAGAATAGTATTGTGAATGAAAATACTTTTCCAATAAAATACACATCCTTATGTGAAGTGTGTGTGGGGGGAATATAATATCCAAATCAGTAACGTGCATTTTGCATGAGAAATTGGCCAATGATATGCATTAGTGTGCCCAATTAATCAAATGCAGCCCATTTCTTTAGACATCGAGTGTCCAAAGTTGTGGTACTATTGTATGTTCTAAATGGTTTTTAATGTAATGTAAATTTCACAATTTATATAAAGTGACACCATTTACTCTTCGTTTGTAGTAATAATAATAATTCAGTGGGTAGATGCGGTCGGTAACCTAAAAAAAAATTATCATATAACTTCGATGGATAGCTTCGCGATGGTACACAATCGTTCATCATCAGTTGTGATTTGCTGTACACGTGAACTATTTCGAATTTAAATGCCAAGCTAAGGCTCTCTTGAATGTACTTTTTATCTCAAGTATACAGCCGAAAGAACAAAGTAAATAACTACAAAAGTTTAATGCTTTTCAGTCGGTCAACACGATTGTACCCAAATGAGATGGGTTATTCCCTAATCATGTAAAAAAAACATGAGATTAATAAGTACACTTGGATGACCAGTTTCGATCGACAAGCGATCATGTTCAGATCCATTACCCTTAGGCTATAAAATCTATGTCTGAAAGTGTGAGTGAAAATATTTACGCTATAAATACACTTATTTAGTTGCAGTGACGTTTTGTTGAGATACTGGAAGTGGTGATTGTCCTCCAGAATTTGCTTGTTTGGAGTAAATATGTGGTTGTTGTAAATGGTCAATTCATACTGTATTGTACAGCCTACTTATCTACATGAGTCTTGCGTGGTCCTGTTGAGAGCAGTTTACGTGGTCACTGTAGTTTCAGTCGAGTGCAGACAGTGACCACAATAAATTTGGTATAAAATACATAATAATGGAAGGAAGGGTTGAGTATAATAACTGTAGGGGTAGACCCAGGTTAGAACATGTTAATCAGATTGCCTCGGATGTAGGATGTGACAGCTATGTAGAGATCAAACGATTAGCTCAGGGCAGGGAGGCATGGAGTGCTGAATCAAACCAGTCAAAAAAGACTGTATCAGCGAAGTTGAATGAGAAGTACAAACAACAACGAAACTTTGCCACGTCTCTTGAGTTCAAGACTTGTGGGGCATGTTTGCTGATCACGAGTCCCCGAACTGAGGCTGGCTCTGCTTCCATTTATGTTTTATTTCATTTATTCTATCCTAGCTTGCGTGGTCAATTCTTTGTTTCTTTCTAACCACAACGCTATATTATTATTGGCTGGTCCCGTGATGCACGGTTACTCCCTAGGATTCGTTTTCCAGTTGCGTCAGAGATGACTGACGTCTGACTGATGGGAGGGCAGGAATGGCGTTCATTCAGCCTCGTGGGGTGGTTAATATGAGAAGTAACGACCCAAGGCCTTAAAACCAAAATAATACGACTGAGGGTATCGTCGCTCCGGCCACGCGTTATTTATTTATTATTGGAGTTTAAGGGGAGGAACAGCGAGGTCATCTGCCGTAATACAAAAATCATGAGGTAGGTGGCAGAAGTTCTAGAATTCGCACAGTTCGGTTTTCCTAGGGGATTTCTTTATTATGTTATTATTAAATACTACTACAGATAGCAGCGCAGCGCTAGGCCTCGCGGTCAAGCTATCTACGAAGTCGGTAGACGTGAATTCGAACCCCACCGTCGGCCGTCCTTGAGTTGGTTTTACGCAGTTTCCCATTTTCAACTTATTCAAGTGTCGGGACGGTGCCTTTTAATAGGTCACGGTCGCTTCCTTCCATCTCATTGCCCAGCTGGTCATGAGGTCGGCGCCAGGGAGAGCAGCCGGCCGTAAATTCTACCCGCCCAATAGACTTTCATCGCATCTCATCCCCGATCCCATTGATTAACGGCATGATAAGTGGTATACATATACACACATCAAAAAAAGTTTTGCATCACCTCGGTTCCAAGAGTTCCGGAACCTTTAAATACAAAGGGAATAGAGATCAACACAAACAACATTTCAGCTCGTTTTATTGCTCATGAGACCCACACATTGCATGTTGTACCATCATACAGCTAGACTTTCAGCATTTGTGGTCCAGATTGCAGTACACACCACTACCTCTAATACCCAGTAGCACGTCCTCTTGCATTGATGCATGCCTGTATTCGCCGTGGCATACTATCCACAAGTTCATCAAGACACTGTTGGTCCAAATTGTCCCACTCCTCAACGACAATTCGGCGTAAATCTCTCAGAGTGGTTGGTGGGTCAAGACGTCCATAAACAGCCCTTTTCAACATATCCCAGGCATGTTCGATAGGGTTCATGTCTGGCGAACATGCTGGCCACTGTAGTCGAGCGATGTCGTTATCTTGAAGGAACGCATTCACAAGATGTGCACGATGAGGTCGAGAATTGTCGTCCATGAAGACAAATGCCTCTCCAATATTCTGCCGATATGGTTGCACTATGGGTCGGAGGATGTCATTCAGGTATCGTAAAGCCGTTTCGGAGCCTTCCATGACCACCAGTGGCGTACGTCGGCCCCACATAATGCCAGCCCAAAACATCAGGGAACCACCACCTTGCTGCACTCGCTGGACAGTGTGTCTAAGACGTTCAGCCTGACCAGGGTGCCTCCAAACACGTCTCCGACGATTGTCTGGTTGAAGGCATATGCGACACTCATCGGTGAAGAGAACGTGATGCCAATTCCGTGGGGTCCATTCAGCATGTTGTTGGGCCCATCTGTACCGCGCTGCATGGTGTCGGGGTTGCAAAGCTGGACCTCGCCATGGACGTCGGGAGTGAAGTTGCGCATCATGCAGCCTATTGCGCACAGTTTGAGTTGAAACACGACGTCCTGTGGCTGAACGAAACGCATTATTCAACATGGTGGCATTGCTGTCAGGGTTCCTCCGAGCGGCAATCCGTAAGTAGCGGTCATCCACTACAGTAGTAGCCCTTGGGCGGCCTGAGCGAGGCCTGTCATCGACAGTTCCTGTATCTCTGTACCTCCTCCATGTCCGAACAACATCGCTTTGGTTCACTCTGAGACGCCTGGAAACTTCCCTTGTTGAGAGCCCATCTTGACACAAAGTAACAATGCGGACGCGATCGAACTGCGGTATTGACCTTCTAGGCATGGTAGAACTACAGACAACATGAGCAGCGTACCTTCGTCCTGGTGGAATGACTGGAACTGATCGGCTGTCGTACCCCCTCCGTCTAATAGGCCCTGCTCATGCATGGTTGTTTACATCTTTGAGCAGTTTTAGTGACATCTATGAACAGTCAAAGGGACTGTATCTTGGATACAATATACACAGTCAACGTCTATATGCCGGAGATCTGGGAACCGAGGTGATGCAAAACTTTTTTTGATGTGTGTATTATTGAAATAGTGAGGGACATAATCATTTCAACACTTTCTGCGTTTTCTAAAAGTATTGCATATAGGAACAGCATAACAACTTTTGATTCGCGTCAAATTAACACACTTTTGCCTTTTGAAACAGTACATATGCATTGCTACCAATAGACGTCAATGCGGCGGTTGGATTTTACGGCCGGGTACCAACTTCATGAGAGAAGTTAGTGGTAGATGAAACGAATTAAAGATAAAACTGGACAAGGAGATGAATGGTAGCGACTATGACTTTTTAGAAAGTACTGAATCGGCATTTGCCTGGAGTTGGTGGGAATCCATGGAAGACCATTTTGAGGGTGGTCGACAGTGGGGCTCGAATCCACTAATCTAGAGAGCCCGGAGATGGCTCGGCCTCATGGTCTATAACGCACAGACTTGGCGAGCATAGCTACCACTGTCTGTAATGAACAGATTTCATGTAAAGTTACCTCACAATGAACGATAATTTTTACTTTTATTTCCCTCCCTTATAAAAATTCGTGATTACATCTTAGCTTGGTGCCTCAATTGTCTCATTTTGGACACAATTTACGAGTTTATCTAAGCTGGTGCAAATTTTTATTGCTGTGAGTTGGGAACTGTTTCAATCGACCGGTGAAGTGTTGTTGCGTAACATGGTCACATACCTTCAAGTTTAGACGTCTCCATAGTTCTTACTGAATCTTGCATAATTATTTCGATAGGATTCGCGTTGTATTTGATGCTAATAACATGAATTTGTATATTTTCTATGTACCGTACGTATATCTAAAACCAAGGTTATTCTAGTTAACGCTTATTTCTAACAGTTCTTCTGGGCCGATTTAAATCGCCTCTATGTCGCACAAAAGTTCTTGCTGAGTGCTTTCATTAAAAAATCTTCAAGTGGCAGTTTACTCGGAAATACCGCCGTAGAAGTGAGTAGGTTGTTAACGCTTCATTTCCCATGCCCATGTTAATGGTTTAATGCTCTTACTAGAAAACAGCGTTGGTAATAGCTACGCCAACCACACAGTTATTTTTGTTGTTCAATCATTTTAGGGACTAGCGACATCATCCCTTGTACGTGGGTGTATGTTGGTTGGTTTTGTCTAATAACTTTTTTTTCTCTAGCGACCGCAGTAGTGCGTACAATTATTGTAATTAACACCTCGCCGTCTATAGCCTCAGGAGTTAAAACGGACGTTACACCCACAACATTATTGAATAAAAATAATAATTGCACGATTTCAGCTACTGTAACGTAGAGTCATTGACATTATCTACTTTCCAATTTCGTTGTTGTTTTTCAATGTTATCTGGCAGTGAAAACCAGAACTCGACTGGGCGACTTGTTTGTCTTTTATCACCAAATGTGATTAACGAGGCACATTGTATGATTCGAGTGCCGTGGATTTTTGACGCTCTTCGAAAATCCGATTTCCTCTGCTTATAATGGAACCCGCAGACTTGGAATTCGCAGGCGGATATTCTACCACTGACTCACCGAGGATAATGACACCGGGAGACATCCGCTGTCAGTGCCGAGATTCGAACCTTCCGAACGGGGGCATTAAGGCAAGTGGTCGAACAAATGTAGGATGTAGTTGTATGAAGGTCCTGTAAAAAGCAGTGTTTTAGCCTTTCAAGATTTGATTGCCGCTGAACGTGGCTGCGCCAGCGTTAGTTGTTTATTGCAGCAGGAGCCGGTGGGATGTTGGTCAGCGATGACGGAGTGCTGTCTGCGGTGTGCGCATAAGTCAAGCAGCATTGCTCGCGCTACCTGTGTTATACAGAAATTATACTGTGCATTGTGAGCGGAAAAAATGATGTTGGGCGAATTAAGAATGGTATGTTTTATAATTGTTTTATTTAGGAATTAGTGAAATCGCGTCATAGAAGCTCATGTCACCATGGACAGTTGAACGATGACTGAGGCTACTGGAGCTGAGTTATGTCCTACTTGCACAACTGTACCTGTCAACCAAGTAGGTTGACAGTGTGACATAAGTAAACAAAGAAAAATTCCTATCTCGACCGCCGGCAATCAACTCTTGAATGGCTAATACATGCTACATTCGTAATATCATTGGTCGAATCCTGCCTGACCAAAGTATTCAGATATGCCTATGAAAAAGAGGCCGTCCCTCTATAATTTCGTTTATAATGCGGGGAGACGTTTCTTCATGGATGGAGGGGGGGGGGGACAACGACTCTATGCATCTGAAGATCGTACTAAAAAACTCTTAAGGTGCGTTCAAAAAGTAACGAACCGAAGGCATAATTACAGAAACCAGTACCTGTATGTTAGAAGTATTGGTCCTGGCTGTTGAGGCACTTGTCCCACTGTGACACGAGGCGGTGAATGGCTGTCTCATAAAATTCCCTGGGCTGCGATGTGAACCAGTTCTGCACGTACAGCTGGATATAGACGTCCGAGGTGAATCGTTGGCCCCGCAGAGCCCTTTTCAGGGGACAAAACATGGCGTAATCACAGGGAGAGATGTCTGGACTGTATGGAGGGTCGCCGAGAACCTCCCATTTGAATTTCTGCAGGAGTGCCGCGACTGTGTTGGCCGTATGAGGTCGTGCATTGTCGTGGAGCAAAATGACCCACGGGTGAGATTGCCTGGTCGTTTTGTTTTGATGGCTTGGCGAAGGGTGGTCAAGGTTTGCGAGTAACGCTGGGCATTCAGTTGTCCCGTGCGGCATGAAGTGTATCAGAAGGGGGCCATCTTGGTCAAAGAAGAACGTCAGCATTACCTTTCCTGCACTCGTGTGGATGGCCTTGCCTTTTTTGAGTGGTGGTGACCCTGGATGCTTCCACTGGAGGCTTTGTCGTTTGGATTCTGGTTCGAAGTGATGACACCATGAGTCATCTCCAGCCACCACTCGTGCCAGGAACCCATTCCATTCCCTTCCCTCGCATAGCGCTGCAGATGACCAAGGCAGTGGGCCATTCGACATACTTCCTGGTGTGGTTGAAGACTGTGGGGGCACCCATTGGACACACACTTTGCGCAAGTGCAGTCGTTCCTTCATGATGGTGTGCACACTTCCGACGCTCAATCTGACCACGGCGGCTATGGCGTTCACTGTTACTCGGCGGTCCTGGGTAATGAGTGAATCAACCAGCTGGACGTTGTCATCGGTAATGCAGGGGGGTGCCCCAGACCGGGCATCATCGGCTAACGACACCCGTCATTCCCTGAAGCGCTTGTGCCACGCCTTGACCCTTGCAAAATCTCCGTACACTTGTGTCATTCGGCGGCGAATGTCCGTTTCCCCCACTCCTTACGCTGTCAGAAACCGAACAACACCTCTTTGCTCTTCGTTTGACGCCTCCATGTCACTGTTTGCAATGCGACTGTCAGCGTTGGACGATTGATGCATGCTGCTGGCTTTGTATAGTCACGTGACGTGCACGCGT
Organism: Meconema thalassinum; assembly: GCA_946902985.2. Taxonomy (NCBI): domain Eukaryota; kingdom Metazoa; phylum Arthropoda; class Insecta; order Orthoptera; family Tettigoniidae; genus Meconema; species Meconema thalassinum. The sequence continues at coordinate 76,582,002 of OX336401.1, read as the reverse complement.
GCCCTCTAGCGACGGGCTGTGACCTTCCACGCTCTGGTCGGAACCACACCTCGTTACACACGCCACGATTAGCCGATGTCGTCACCGGTTTGCGCATTCCAGCCTCCGGCTCGTAACTTTTTAAATGCACCTATTTAGGGAAATTGTTGAATGCAATTCTATGTCGTCATAAAGTTCTTTAAAATAGCTTATTTCAATTCTCAAGCCACTGGGAGTAGAATATTCGCAATCATGGGAGGTTAATGACTTGGGTTCTAGAGGGTAAAAGACGCAGAGTATGCCTAGGAGGCGGTGGGTGGATTTGCTTAACAACTGCAAGGTGATGGAGAGTTGTAGGAGAGGTCGTCGCAGTGCTGACTGCTAATAGGGGATCATGGGGACGACTCGTTCGCACACAAAGGCTTCCAGAATAGAGCGGACGCTAAAAGGCAAAACAGACCTGAATGAAAATGAATTAATTTAGTAATAACAAAAGAGAATTAATATTTTCATTTCGGCAATGCAAAAGTCGAGTTAGCCCTTTGTAGAAGTTAAGTTTGGCACACATGAGCCAAGATGATTAAAATCTAGAAAGAACATTGTAAATTCGTTACAGTAAAAGTTCTATAATTTACAGAATGCTGGTGGTGACAGCAATAAATGGAGGAATGCAGTACAGTAATGCTACATACAGTATTATGAACCAAATTGCGAATTCATAAGCCTGAACAGCATTTATATTAAAAAAATGGAGGACAAAATATTAAAATGTTACTAAAACACGCTAAGAAAAGATGAGAGGTCATTTTAAATTTTATACCCAAATATGATCTGGTTAGACAATGCAATCACACTTAAAAATACTAATATGAATTTGTTATTTATTGTAAAATCGGAACTCGACGGGACCAAAAAAAAAAAGAATATCAACAGCCTTATTGTCTTGTGTGATTTATTGGTGTTGTTGGGCATCGTCTCAGAACTCACGAATTCCAACACGAGGATTAGTAAGAGTAGGTTCTAACCGGTTTCTTTATCTGAGCCAGTCTCAAAACTCACGAGCCCGGCCAGTTTTCTTTGAATGGATAAATGCCCACCCTACCCTCATATTATTATTATAGACAATGGCTACGTAGGCTGTAGGCCTACTTTTCTTTTCAGGACGGGTGGAGGAAGGGATATTGGAAGGAAATCTGCCGTGGACCTGTTGAAAGGAACCCATCCGGCATTTGCCTGGCGGTGAAAATGGGAAACCATGAAAAACATTTTCAGGACGGCCGAGGTGAGATCCGAACCCACGCTCTCCCGATGCCAGCGATGGACGAGGTAGCGCGTTAGCGCTCTCAGCCACCGCGGCCGACATAACGACTGTAGATATTTGACAATTTAATCGGAATTGTGCGAAAAGGTCCATTGTTAGCACCAGCTGGAATTGCGTGCCCTGTTGTAATTCAAATTGGCACCTCTCATCAAGAGGTGGGCCTATGCAGCTCATCCCTCCTGTGATCAAGTGCTCCCTGGAGTCCTGAGTTTTGAGACTCATTGGAAAGTTAATTTAGCTACTATAAGGCATCTAACGTTTAGAATGAAGCATTGGTCTTATGGCGCGTTACGACAGGGTTGCCACTTCATGAGAGGAGGCAGTACAAAGCGCTTCGCGTACACTTTCCGCACATTCAGCGATTGTGCAGTGACGGAGACTTGAATTAAGTACTGTATAATAGTACTAATAGTAGGCTAACTTAACACATACAACGAAATTAAATTAACTAGACGGTATGCTGAATGTGACATCAAAATAAAATAAATAAAGTACGAGCGCAAGGAAATGTGTGAAGTTTCGACTGCAGTTAAAGTTGAAGTAAGTTATTAAAGAAAATACTCCTCATTGGCTTACCTTTCATGAGTTATACTTTCGTTGGGTTTAAGATTCTTAAAATAACTGAACACATTAATTACGACCTGTTTTTCCCTCCTTCTGAGCACTTGACCACGCTTTCTTTTCACAAAACTATCCATTGTTGTACGCGAAATACGTAAAATACAACACGTTAAATCTAACAGAACTGCTGCACACACACTCAAGATAGAGACAGCCGAACTACTGAATTACAAGCTCGAAGGGCACAGTCATAAAGCTGTGAGTAGCAAGCCGCACCCCGCTGTCCTTCGAAACTTCATTTTTATAATCCGCGGTCAATGAACAGCCCGGCCTGTGTAAACAATTAAACCTACACTCTGGGTAAGCAGGTAGAAAATTTCTTCAAACATTCCTCTACAACTCTCAGACTGACATGACATGGTTATCTTTAAAAATAGAAAAGTTGGCAGCATACGAACTTTTTCAATGCTGCTATGTGGTTATGAGAGAATATTCAGAAGTTTTACCTACATGAAAATTGTAATATTGCCAGTATAAAATATTTCAATAATCCATCATCAAGACGGCACATTTAGCTACACGTGTGTGAAAAATAGGAATCACAAAGTCGATGCAACATGATATAAGATCGATTTTACTAAAAAGGGGACTCAGTTCATAGTTTAAAAAATATATGGATATCTAATTTTTCTAGCATTTCTGTCAAGTTTACGTAGTTCTAATATAGGACAAAAAAGATCGGCAAAACATAGTTCTACCCGAATATGCTGTTTTTTTTTTTTTTTTTTTTTTTTTTTTTTTTTTTTTTTTACAAAAAAAAAAATTTCGACTGATATGGCAACAGTGGAGTGCTAGAAAATGACAGCGTCATACATGTCTCGCGTGCAACAGACAGAGAGAAGAATATCCCTATCTAACCAGTGCTTCATTCTAAACGTTGGATGCCTTATAGTTTGTAGTCGTGACTTTTGAGACGTGGCCTTGTAAACTCCCTCCTAACCGCAATTTTAACAATCTAACCGGAGGGTATTTAAGTAAAATAAATTAATAAAGACACAAATTCTATATTCAAGTGACCACAGTATCGACGCAATGGCTCGGACCATTCATTGTAGTTTACCTCAGTTTAGTAATTTTCCTCAAGAAATTTGTTTGTGACAGGTGCTGATTACCAATAAGGGGATTGAACTTCAGCTAAGAATACCTTGGCAATGTTCAATTCAGTAATGTAGGAGACAAGGTTGGTTGGTTCCTCAGTTTCGGGACTGCGACAGCGCGGTCATGTAGCCCCCGTGTACTTTGGGTGTGTGTAGAATCTGTCTGATAACCGGTGTAAATATTGTTATGGTTGTATTAGTGTGTGTTAGCTGTAATTCAGGTAAGGACTGCAGACGATCAATTTCAAGTGTAGTTCCTACTTCTGCTACCAAATGCTACCGTCCACGACACCTAGCTGCGGACTTTGCTACTAATATAGCGTTAATCAAATCTAACCTACAAATTTTAGCTTCACACAAGTGCAATTAGTGGAATGTTCATTTACATGCCATAAATAAGTCCCGGTGCTACCAACGTTAATCCTGCGTGGTGTTCTTTTCCTCGCACTTCCCACTCTCTCTCCCGTGAAGGTATATTGGCAGCAGTGCTGTAACTAATGTATTTGACTGTGCAGGCGTTCTCTACCTTTTAGAGACTGAGCAGTACCCTCAGGCCATACCAAGTACCCAAGCCCCATTAAATGGAATATAATAATAAAACAAGCATGCGGCTCTTTTTCCTTTTTCTGTCTCCCTCTCCATCTGAAGTGCTGAAATAGCTATGGATTCACCGCTCACCAGGCATGCTCCAACTGCTTGCATAACTCGTGCAGATACATTTACGTGTCGACAGTCGAGTGAAATCGGCATCTTTCTTGTTACTCATAAACCAGGGATGTTAAATTATTTTTACTGTAGATTGAGAAATACTATTTCAGAAAATGATAACAAATTCTCAAAACTTGTAATTTAAGCACTATTATTCCGGTTCATAAAAACAAAATTTGAATTGAAGAATTTATCTCGGAAGAAATTGGCACTTTTTGGCTCTTATGACAAGAGCACTAAATTTCATTTAAAGGGCACCGTGGTGCTCGCGAGCACCAAGTTGAGAACGCCTGTCTTAGAGAGTAGAAACTTAAGAACTAACTCCCGTTTATAACTTAAGAAGAACAAACTTCTGTTTGAAGCCCACTACTCATAAACCTGCCACCCTGCTGGACGTAACTGAGAATCAATCGTATGCCGAATTCTTGTAGTCTTGGGGCACCTGTCCCAATCCTAGACCTTGATAATCACAGTAACACGATTACACACATCACACATACATGTAATAACAAACTGAGTTAATTCATTTTGGGGGCTTGGGATATCTTGGTCATTTGCCCCGTGTAGTTGGGTGTGTTGAATTTTCCTGATAACCTGTGTTCATATAAAGACTGTAATAGTGTGTGTAACTGTATTAGGGAGATGGATGAGGTAGGTGCTTGATGTTGATGTACGGTACTATGCCGGCATTTTCCTGGAGGGAGTGTGGAAAAGAAACTGAAAAACACTCGGGATAGCCGCTGTAAGCACCGGGATTCGAACCTACGATCTCCGGACTGCGTTAACAAATTGAAAGCCTGATAAGCACCAGATATTCAGTCAAATATTGGTTCTTATTTTAATGTGATTCTCTATTAAATGTTCTAACTTAATCCTGGAGATGTGTATGTTGAATATTGAGGTCGATATCTGGTTTTAATTCACAGGCCATTATTCCACACATGCTGATGGCTAAGATGTCCCGAACACCTAAATTAAACAAGGAACTATTGAAACGAAATTTTAAATTGAAGGGTGAAGCGATAAGGATATATATATATATATATATATAAGTATATTCGTTCTAAAATTCCCGCGAATGACCCATCCCTGGAAAATCCCCCTGTCCATAAATAATCTTAGTTATATTTAGTGCAGTTGTTTCCCGACTAATTTTAACTAAAAACTATTCAACCTTGTGTTACCAAGAAAGAGTTCGCATGTGGTTGTTTTTTTTCTTCTTACTTTAACAAAGCATGTGAGTTAAGTTAAACATATGTAAGGCTTATATTGTAACCTTCATTAGAAACAAATTGTGAGGTATTCCGAAAATACAATATGGTTTTGTTATTATTAAGTCTTTCTTGTGTTGATGAGGCAATTTTCTTCCAATTTGTTACCGCCGACCTGCATTTTTGTGGTTACTTATAAAGTTCCACATTTAATTGCTGTATGACCATATAGAAATAGCCTATTAATTTTACATCTCGTTGCGTTTGTTATATTTCATAGTGCGTTACGTTTTGCAAAGCTTCAGGAAGCAGTAACAGGTCGAGTTATTGACGTTCCGAAAATGGCATGGCTAAGGGGTGAGAGGACTCATTGATCTTTTCCAGTCATTTTGTTTACAATGTGCAATGGATATGGTTAATGAGTTTCATTGAAAGTATATATCGAGCAGTTGAAGGAAATGTGCGCACGGAAGCAGTTGAGCTAGCTTCAACCAGGTCCGCTGGTCATTGATTTTCCATGTTGGCAAGTTTATGTGGATAGTATAGAGTGCGGTTCGGGCGTCCATTGTGGCGGTGCTGATGCGACCGTGATGTAAGTGAAACTACTACCAACATCTGCGATCGATAACTTCTTCTCGCTAAATAATTAATTTACCAACCACAAAAAATCAACTCCAGCTCTTTTTTCCCCTTTGTATATAGGCCAACATGGATGCCAAAACACATTACGCACATACACACATACTGATACAGTGATCGTTATATAAAGGTGAATGACCGGAGTAGCTCTCCAAACTTCAATGTTTGTTAAATTTTCAAGCATTAAAATACTCTACTCTACTGGAATGTGTGAACCTCTAATTTCATGTTAGTTTATATAGCACAGATCTTTTATCTATCATTGATAAGGCACAAATGAATAACACTTTTTGAACTGCATGCAGAGTACAAATATCTGTGGATAAATACTGTTATAACACAATGGTGTGGTAGTTAAGCAATTGTACTTATTTTACCCTGGGTTGGTGAAAAAGAAAATCACAGGAAATTCACTAGAAACACAATTGTATTGGTTATGTTTTGCAAACCGTCATGGCGGCGTTTTGACATTCCATTACCTGTCGGGAGCACTCCATTAACATAGCATTACAAAACACTATTGAGCATACTAAAAGAGCACTATCAATGATGAACAAAAGGATTGGCGATGAAATGCAGTAATTGAGAAAGATTTTTTTTTTTCACGTGCACACAACATAGCAATTCGGTATAAGAAAGAAAACACTATATAGGCCTACATGAAGCATTGACACTTCGATCTTCAGGATGAGCACGTCGAGGTTGATGAACCTATGGAGGAGTGAAAAGAAATGGGTCTCCCTGAGATGAAATTTTGCACTTGTCGGTGAAAGGATTTTTTTGAAAAATGAAAATCTCGTGCGAGTTCTGTTGGTTGTGCCGATGATCTATGGCTATGTCCCGAAACAGCAGTAAGCTTTACCGTTCAGTACTGCTGTGACAGGACAATATCACAGACCATCTAGCTGGTGTCGTCCCGAGCTCCCGACTGCCCCGATGTTCCAACCCCTCTCTCGCTCTCCTTCATCCCCTCCTCCCCCTTCCCATAGAGTTGTCATAGCAACGGCGCACGAAAATGTTCTCCCCTCCCCGCCAGAGAACGGGCGAAGAGAGTTCCTGACAGGAGTTTGTGTCGAGTCTTCTTTCCTTCGACGGTGGCGGTGTGTTTTGTCTTTTCAAAGCAAGCAGTTTTTTTTTCTTGTGTGGTGGAAGCGTTATCTATTGAAGAGTTTTTAAAAGTATTTCGCGTGTAGTGTGTGATACCGTTTCAGTTCGACCTGGCATTCAAGTTGGCATCGAATTTCTCCTCCCCCGGCCTGTTCGGCGGCGGCGGTGTGCGTCGAAGCAGCAGCAGCAATAGGCAGGCCGGCGACCAAGGTAGTCGTAGTAGGGAGGGATGTGGTGGTGTGTGCGCCTCGGTTATTGATCTCCGTATCTCTCTCTTGCCAGGGCGGGAGTAGGGGGTGGGGGTTAAGGGCGGGGCTGCTATAATGCTACTCGACTATTGCTGCGGTGATCTGCTACAACTATTATTATTCTCTTGCCTTGCTTTTGCTTACCTTTGCAACTCTCTTAGGCTCCCGCAGTAAATCCGTGCGTTCTGCATATGTAACCCCACCCCTCCTGTATCTGAAAATACAGACGAAAATAATATATTAATGAGGGAGTTTTTGAGATAATATCCTTGAAAACTGAAGTGCATGTATTATTTTAATAAGAATTTAGATATATTTTTAGTGATTTAACTTTTCTACTCTCGGAGATGGTGAAACAGCAGATATCGGATGGATTTGATCTACACGTTTATCGACTTTCAATTCGGCAGTGTTCGGCTCTTTCCGGTGGTGGAAGGTGAGAAGTGGGAGGCGAAGGAGCCCGGATTTAGCTGGACATTGCCATTTGAACAGGGGCGCAAGCGTCGTGTGTTTTGGTTCCATCGTATTCCGATGATGACGCTGCCTTCACCTTTGTCTGCTTGTGTATTATTCTAGAGGTGGGACAGAATTACCGAGTAATACCTTCCCCTTCTCTTTTTCCCTTGATCCTATTTTTTTCTTTTTCACTTTTCATCTCACACTTATTCTCAGTCAACTTTCTGTTATCCTACTTCAGTTGCAAATTCTTCCTAGGAAACAGTATGTGAGAAGAATAAATATTGGTTAAATCCCTCAGGTATTCATATTTATGGTTGTTATTTTTTTTAAAATAAATTATAACTAAACAATTTTCAGCTGAGCAGGAAATGTATCAGTTCTTTTTTATAAGTTACTACCTAATGATGCTTTTAAGAATAGTCTGCAGTCAGTGGTGTGGTACTTACTCAACATCTCTAGAAACAATACTGTAGATGGTGTAGCCGGTTAATCCAATGGCCCAGAATACCGCAATTCCTACTATGGGCCAGATCTGAAAAGAAAGGACAAAAACCATGTAACAAAATGTTATCTAATGAATATTGTAAACCTGAAACATTTTATTTGTTTCACAGTTCGGGCATGGAAGGCAATGGGCTTATGGAGCACGACCTTCACAACGGGCTAGTGCCGATTAATGGCAACCAGAATGGTGCCTCTGGAAGGTCGTCGCCTAATGGTGGCGACCCGGCTCCAGGGAAACTGTTTGTAGGTGGCCTTAGCTGGCAGACGTCTTCCGAGAAGCTGAAGGAGTATTTTGGAATGTTTGGCACAGTCACAGATGTTCTCATCATGAAAGATCCTGTTACACAGGTAAGTTTTTAAGTCCCCTCTCCCTACTAATTACCTGAACAAACATTTGTACATTTTTGAAAATCTGCATGCAGTATGGAAACTACTATGTAACCAGTAAAAATGGTCTTATTGGGGGATACCTTCCTGGAAGGTAGGTTGTATTTGTTAAAATTGAAATAAAAGTGATACCGAAAATCTTATGTTAGTCAGAATTTGTCAAGATTTTGTGATGAAACTGTAAGAGTTCTCTCTAAAGTGACAATTACGATGCAATAAATGGATGATTCCCTTCTAAAATCAGACGTTCAAGTTAGAGATTTATTACGTGAGGTACGTTTTCCAATGGCCAGTGCCGTAGGGTAGGGGCAGTACACTTGCCTCGTGCCTAGAAGGCTCCTAGTTTAATTCCCAGTGTCATCAGTGATTGTACATCTGCCGAGAGGGCTGAAATCTGGTGCACTCGGCCTCGTGAGGATAATCCAGTACCTGTCTGATGAGAGAGGGAACAACACTAGTCAATTATGCCAAGGGGACACATGGCTCACCACACATCACCGTACTGTTAGCATGCCATATTACTGAGCAGTGGTGCCTTAGTGGGCCTCTTTGGCAGGGATGCTTAAATTAATTTTCGGGTGGGCCAAATGGCCTATTCCCAAACGAGATTTTTACCCCCTAACGCACAAATACATCCACACCCCCAGGTGCCCCTTTCTTGGATCACAAACCAATTAACCAACCAACCTCTTGCATAGCTATTCGACAATACAAACAATAAACTGACAAACAATGCAAAACAAATTGGGAAAAGTAAACAATATTCTGTAACTTCAAATAAATTTACCAATTATGAGAGGGCAGGTCTTCGCTTCAAGTAACAGTTCTAATTTCTGGAGATTAATTTGGTTGAAATGCAGGTGTTCATCACTCATCCGGGAACATATTTTTGATGTTGTAATCTTCATTTTTGAAAATGTTTGTTCACAATATGTAAGTACTCACAAATTTTAAGAAGGCCAGAAAATCTTCATTGGTGAGCGCTCTGTAAAAGTTAATAACTTAATATTTCTCTCGGCGAACTTGTCCCTTAATTGGGAACATTGAAGTTCAATTATTTCAATTTGAAGTTGAACAGGTGCACCACCAATGTCGATGCAAGTGGATTAAAAAAACAACTACTATAAACTCCATTTAAAACAGTAGTTCTGAACCTGTAGCGGTTTGCGGACCACTCAGCCTGAAACTGAATCGTGTACGGACCCTTCCCCCAATACACCTCATCAGTTGTAACCCTTCCTCAATAACACTTATTTTAAAGATATTTCAATTCAAAACCTGATAGTCATCGCCGCGAATACATTCGGACGGTTCTCGTCAAACACCCATCATTTTCGAAATCCCCATTTATTGGCCACTTTTTTATACGTGCTGGTGGACCCTTTTCTCCCTAGGCACTCGCGGACCACTGATTAAGAACCAGTGATTTAAAGGCATGCCATTCCCTTGTAATCCCTTATTCAAAATATTTAGATGTTGCATTACATCTGTGAGTATTACTAAATCCCACATCAGTTTTCATCCCCAAATTCTGCCACTTCTTTCTGTTTCATGTTCATAAAATTGTGCTTACTTATTCACGAAGATAAAAGAAGCGTTTAAAAATATTTCTACAGCTAAGCTAGCATACCTCCATAACTTACATCACCATAACCACAATCCATGTCAGCCAGAAATGACTGAAACTGCCAATAATTCAGTCTATATGATTGAATATACTTAATTGTACATGTCACTGTGTTCATCACATGTTGTAAATTTAATACTTTTCCACATAGGCCTAGAACTTGTTGATAAATAATGCAGTGTAATTGTAGAGGCATATCAGTATTTCTGTTAGTAAATTAATTTCTTATCCTTCCAAATAATCCAGTTTTTGTACCACTCATATTCCTGCCAATAGCTGCCAATCCTAAATCGCGGTTCTTCAATGTTTCACTCGGTTAGAGAAACAAATCCTCGCCTATTGTAGTTCCATGAATGCTTAAAGATGCCAGCTCCTCAGTTATTTCTCACGCTTTGTCAATGCGACAAATACAAATTAAAAGTTGTGATGTATCATCTTTCATCCAAAGCCAACAAAAAGAGCCCGTAGAATTTTGTTTGCACAGTTGAGTACAAATAGCCCTCAGTTCTTCTGTTCTTCTCGTCATTGTACTCCGCGACGTGCTGACTGTATTTATAAGTTATTTCTTTTTAGAGCACATTTTCTCTATTACAGAAATTATACAGTTCTTCACAAACTCTCCATCAGAAATTTGTTTCCCTCTCCCGGCTAACAATTGTGCAACTCTATAATTAGTGTGGACTGCAGCTATATTTTCCTCGATCTGTTTCCTGAACATTTGTTTTTGAGTGGCGAGATCTTTCGTTAAATTTTAAATCGTTTCCTTCCATCATATTTCTTCCAATCCTCGAATTGGCCTACTTAGGACCATGCTTATTCAACTGGAGGGTCTTGATCTTCGCCCAGTATTGACGCATTTTCTGCCGCTTTAACTCCTTTCTTTCAGTGGTCCAGAGGGTACCGTTCTAAGGTTTCTCCAGAATTCCTTGGACTTTAGATTCACAATGCCGCCTGATGTATTCTTTTAAAAACTGAAATACTTTCCTTGCATATCAGACACTTTTCACTGTTCTCAATACAAAAATAATCAGTCCATTTTTCTTTAAAAACATGCACTCACTGTCCACTTTTCTATGTTTTGAAAGGGACATTTTTGTTGGCAAATACATTTTTTAAACTACATTAAATATCAGTAGTTCATAAGAATGTTAGTTCACAGTAAAGTAGTAAACCTCAATGAACCTCCCAAAGCAGTGTAAACTGGCCATTTCTCTTATTTGTCCCAAGATGACTGTGCCTATATAATCACCCGTGGAATGCAGCAGGTCTTTGACTCTCCAGAGAGGGGGGGGGGAGTTTGCAGTTGTAATTCCAAGAAAGTCTAATCCTTATCTGCATTCAAGGTGAGAATAATTATGCTTCTTAAAACTTTGCCTCGCTGGCATCGGGAGAGCTTGGGTTCGAACCCCACCTCGGCCGTCCTGAAAATGGTTTTCGTGGTTTCCCATTTTCACCACCAGCCAAATGCCGAGACGGTTCCTTTCAATAGGTCCACGGACAATTTCCTCCCAAAATTCCTTCCCTGACCCGTCCTGAAAAGAAAATACATGGCCATTGGCTGCATTAATAAACTATTAAGGCTTTCCTACAGCCCAGTAAAAGAAACATCACGTCCAGATGAAAAGTACTAATAATGCGAGAGATATTCTTGTGGTTTTATCGCCATTCTCCTTAAATTACAACAAACGTATTAACTAGGATTTTCAGTATGTATGAAAACGATACATTGAAAATTAAGCAAATTATAAGAACTTGGTGGAGGGGCACATAAAATACCAGCTCTAAGGGATGCAGAGGGGAGAAGGGGTGTTTTCCAACAATAAATTAAAATATATACAATTAATTAATTTATTTATTTATTTATTTATCGTATGGCTTTTAGTGCCGGCAGTGTCGAGGACATGTTCGGCTCACCAGAGCCTGTAGCTGCTTCCTGCGGACACCCTGAGGGTGAGCTACACGTTCCGTTCAATTTCAAGTAGTTCCAATATACAGTATATTGTAGTGATAGATTTTTACAAGCAATTAGCACTAATATGCACTGGAGCATCCTGTTCTGTGGGTCTTGTACAACTCTAGGTGCTCAGAATGAAACAGGAGGGCATAATTTTAGTGACAGGAGTACCAAATTGCTTATTTTTTTCCCAATGGCATCCAGTGCTCCATTGCATCTATAGTTTTATTTGTAGTACTGTTGGTTGGATCCTTAGTTTATGGTCTGTGACAACGCGATCACAGCCCCGTGTACTTTGGGTGTGCGTAGAATTTGCCTGATAACCGGTGTTAATTGTGATGGCTGTATTACTGTGTGTTATTTGTGATTCAGATAAGGACTACATATGATCAATTTCCAAGTAATTCCTACTTTTGGTACCAAAGGCTACCGTCCACAACACCTAGCTGTGGACTCGGCTTCTAAATGGCATCGCAGCCAGCACATGGCAGCGAGCGTTGGAACTAATATAGCATTATCAATTCTAACCTTAACTTTGGCTTCACACAAGTGTGGTTAGTAGAAGGTTCTTTTTCGTGCCATAAATCCATGACATGGGACCGCCGCTTTACTTCCCCTCCGAAGGAAGGCATGCCCAAATGTTACTGCTCTGATACAACCTATGGACCAGGGAGTCATTGCAACCATGAAGAAAACGTCCAGAACAAAGTTCCTGCTGCCAAAAATCGAAGAACGCTGCGAACTATTTTAATTTTTCTGCGTTATCCGTGATTTTTGCTATCCGCGGTGCCCTTGCCACCCAATTCCCCGTATAATCGGAGCTTTACTGTAGTAGTATTATTTAGATAGAAAATGTTTTCTGAAATTTTTATTAGTTTTCCGATTCGAAGAGTTGTGCAAGTCTGTAGGCTAGTGGTGGACAACACCCTATTTTATCAACCCCTCCTCCCCACAAAACTCACAGAAAGGGAAGAGAAAATATATATATCTTTAGTTTACTTCAAGTGAAACAGCATGAATAAAGGAAAACTATTATTAATGCAATCGAATCAGTGCTATTACAATAGACCAATCAATCAAGAGACATAAAGGTAGGAAATATAAACGAACACTGGAAAAGCAGAGGCAATTGTGAACACTGCAGAGAACGTAGAGGGATTTAAACAGCCAGAGAGGAGAGACAAATGGTGTGATGCGGAATGTGACTATAAGATAAATGCAAGAAACCAAGTAAGAATTAAAATGCTACAAATGGGCACAAGAGGTAAAAGGAAATTATATACAGAGGCAAGAAGAGTGGCAAAACGTATGTGCACAAGAAAGAAAAGGGAATAAAATCGAAAAGGTAGAGGAACTACCAAAGACAAACGATTATGGAGGATTCCAGGTCAGATCAGATATGTGTGAAGATAAAGATGGAAATCTCATTGTTGAGACCAAAGAGGTGCTGGAAAGATAGGTGGAATATTTTCAAGAGATTCTGAATGGAACAGAAGAAGAACTACTTTATATACAAGGGCCTGACCCAGAAATACTAGAACCAAGTATGACAGAAACAGAAGTCTTTAACGGAATGAAGAACGGTAAGTCACCTGGAGAGGATAATATAACTGCAGAGCTGGTCAAGTATGGTGTTAATTATTTATATACCCAACTGCAACAACTGATACTAAGAATATGGCAAGAAGAACAGATGCCCAAAGAATGGAAAGTAGCTCTGTTGTGCCCAATACACAAGAAGGGGTGTAAGTTGTGTTGCCCTAACTATAGGGGCATATCACTACTTAACATAGGATATAAAATATTTACAAAAGTCTTAGCAAGGCATATAGGACCATGTGCAGAAAAGGTATTTGGGGGGGGGGGGGGGGGGATTACCAAAGTGGTTTTAGACGAAATCGATCCTCAACAGATCATATCTTCACTTTACGATGTATGCTGGAGAAGTTCGATGAGTACAATATACCTGTCCACCAATTTATATATTGATTTCCAGATGGCATTTGATTCAGTAGATAGAAGGTATCTATACGAAACTATGGATGAGATGGGAATATCCAGGAAACTTGTGCGATTGGTTAAGATGACATCACTATCGTGTCTACTTTTCAATCTTACCTTAGAACAAGTCAGTGGCGTTTTCTCCAATACCACGGGGTAAGCACCGCTTAACTAGCATATTCTCATAAAAATGAAGTTTATATTATGACTTTCTAAAAGCGCGACGGAACAGCAAAATCGCCGCTTTGAATGAAGTTCCTCCACTAATTTGTAGAGAAAGAGCGCGGCCGGTTGCTATGACAACGGCTCGTGTACATCTAGGAGCCTTCTGGCCCGGAACAACACTATGGCCGATGGAGTGGTACACTAAGAACGTCTGGTCGTCCTTGATTGGCTAAGACAGGGGGTGTGGTGTTCCATAGCCACAGGGCTGTCGTCAAAACAAGTCCAAGCTGGTAGCAGGGTCTGCTTCGATTCGGACAGCTTACCGAGCTTGCCCTCATGAGCATGGAACACCAGCACTGCGCGCTTCCCTAGTCCCCACCCTCCATCGCGCGGAGAAAGTTTCTGACCATCAGACCCCACCTTTGATGGGTGCGTTAGTTGCAATTCTGCTTCGTCCAGTATGCTCACAACTGTATGTTTTTGAGTGCAATGAGCAAAATTTAGTATACGGTACCGTAACTAGATATTATTGTGTTTTAGTGTATAGTTGAACAAATTACCGTACGTCATAAATTATCATGTTTAGTGAGTAGTAGCCTACGTTAATATCCTTTTAGTTTGTACTCTTTGGTGCATGGATATTTCAAAATTGAGACTGCACAACAGGGATGGCAAATACATATTCACTTCACTTCTAATATTTCTATTTCTCGTCGGAGAAATCGCTTGCTTCTAAGAAATGATCTCTATAATTTAGTGAAAGCTTTCTTTTGAAATGCATATATTTCAAATTATTATATTTGAATCGTGTTTTACGTATTTTTTTTTATTTTGCATCAATGGTAACTTCTTTTCTAGTGCAATAAGAAACAACTATTTTTTAAATAATGTGATATGTCTTTAAAATATTATTCAAATTATACGGATGTACATTTAAAATGATCTATCCTTTACACCTACTCTTACAAAATAGGCCTAATTTGAATGATATTCAGAGCAACTTGTCGGGTTGTTGGGCTACTCTGAAGATACCTACGCTGGCCGTGAAAGCCTACGTCAGTATAATTTGAGGAATATCTGCAAGGAAATATTAACCAAACATGCAATACAATGTCACAAGGTTATCTATTACTAGTAGCATGTTTATTATTTTAATGTTCACTTAGGTCCCATAATAGAAAATAATAATGTTATTGTTCTTACGTCCCTGTTAACTTTTGAGGCTTTTAGAGACGTTGGGGTGCCGGAATTTTTCCCCGAAGGGAATCTTTAACGTGCCAGTAAATCTACTTACACGCCTCCTTCGCATTTGCGCACCCTCAAATGGCAACTGACTGCGCCGGGATTTCATCCCGCAATCTTGAGCTCAGCGGGCGAGAACGTTGCCGCTGAGCCGCGCAGCCAGTCATAATAGAAAATTTACGGGTAATAACCTGAACATTTAGCTCCTAGACCAAGAAATGCGAACAACAAAAGCACAAACTGCCACACTGTTCAATCGTCAAATGACACACGATCAGGAAAGCTCGCCAACCCTGCTGAATAATTTACTCTGCCCTTAATACAGCTACATGGATTGGCATGCCTGAAATTGAAAAGGAATAATGACCTGTGCTGTATTACAATTTCTTCATTTTTTAAAATGTGAAGGTCTCATAATTATGTGTGTACGGTTGAGTAGTTGTTGCTACTTCAGACATCAACCTGTACATTGACAAGGGCGTCGCTAGAACCAAGTGCTGAAGTTGCTCTATGGTGTAAGCAAATACTTTCAGTCTTCTTTACAGCTTACCCTCGAAAAAATTTCACCCACGCCACTGGAACACGTAGTCCGGAATATTGAAGTGAGAGAAGGAGCACTGGCACGATATATACGTGGTAGAAACCCTATCCAAACAGGAACGCTGTGTAACCAGGCAGTGCAATATTTAGCCTATGCTGATGATATAGTAATCTTAGGAAGGTCGGTATGAGCCATATCCACAGCATACAAAGAACTGGAGGAAGGATCAGGAAAAGCTGGCCTAAATGTCATTGTGGGTAAAACTAAGTACATGTTATTATCCTGAGAAATGCGAAACTGAGACGACCTAGTGATCAACGGGAAAGTATTTGAAAAAGTCACCAATTTCAAATACTTGGGATCTAGACTCACGGAGGATAATAACACAATGGCAGAAATAAAGGGGAGATTAGCACAAGGAAATCAATGTTATTTTAGCCTCCTGAAAGTACTTAAGTCATGCATGATCTCTAGAAAGATCAAAAAGAGAATATATCGTAAAATAAGAGGAGAGGAAGCATTGGATACGTGGGAACGAAAAATTCTTAGAAGAATATATGGACCCGTCCAACGCACATTGGCAAGATATATAGCCTGTTTGAGGAACCTCGACTATCAGTGGAGGAAGACTACGATGGGCAGGACACCTAGAAAGAATGGAGGAGAAACTGGTGGCTAGCCAGATATTTCATAGACATCCGGAAGGAGACGGCAGGGTCGACCATGTAAAAGATGGCAGGACGAAGTAGAGGGCGATCTACGCCAACTAAGAGTTCGTGGGTGGAGACTGCTCGCCTTGGACCGTAAAGTGTGGACTGGTGTGATTGAGAAGGCTCGGGCTCTACAAGAGCTTTAGCGCCGATGGGTAAGGTAATCATCAAGAACGTATATTTTAACATTACTTGATTGACAAAAAAAATCTTATTTCACCAATGTCTTATTAGTTATGAATTCACGTGAATCACACCTGCCTTAGTTCTTAGTATGGCCTTGTCTACGTATTGTCCGGGCTTCTAGGCCATGGTGTAACAAGCCCAGACAACTTTACGTAGTTACACACGCTGGCCATGAAATCCGAAATAATCTTCACTGATTCTTCGGTGTTAGAGTTCATGTATGATGTGGCAAGATAATGTTATTTCATGGGCTTGAACATCATGGTCATTCAGCTCCAATGGTGTGTGTGTGTGTAGAACGGTAACTTGTGTTATTGTGGTATTTGTAGTGGTGTTGGTGGCTAGGATTGTAAGATGGCAGCTGTTTCCTTAGGATAGGAATCATCCTCGAACAGATGGATAGCTGATTTGGAAATCGAACCTATCTCGGGTCAGTTTTGACTTTTCGAGGTACAGTAGTATTTCATGTGATGTGAGTCAATATCGTAATATTCATTCAGAAAACTACAGTTATCCTCTGCTTATATGAAGCTGCTGTCATTTCTAAATTCAAGAGTAGTGATCTCTAGTTATGGTGTCTTGACATAAATGATGCTATGCTATTTCTAACCCTTGGAGCTTATATTCAATTCTGCAATTACAGAAAATTGTACCTTAACATTTTATGTGACAGCACCAACACTTTTTGGCATGGATCCCACCTTTTTTTTTATAAATGTCTTTGTTGATGCATGAAACATGGGCTCTCTTTCGTAAATCAATCCAATTTCGCTATTCTCTTGTTATTTTTTTAATAGTGCTGATTTGGAATTTCATCATCATCACGTTAACACACCCAGAAGAGATAAAGGGACGATGGAAGGAGTATTTCGATAAGCTATTGAATGTGAGCAATTGTACTGGTGAGATGGAAGTGACACAACCTGACGATAACAGAAGATGATATAACAATGCTGGAGGTGGAATTAGCAGTACAGAAAATGAAGATGGGAAAAGCAACAGGGGTGGATGAAATCAGTGTAGAAATGATAAAGGCTGCTGGACCTGTTGGTATGCAATGGGAGAAAGGGCTAATAATACCAGTGTTTAAGAAGGGGGACAAGAAGGTGTGTGATAACTATAGAGGGATCACCCTCTTATCACAGATAGTAAAAATACTGGAAAGGATATTAGAAAGAAGAATGAGAAGAGAGGTGGAAGGAGAGTTGCAAGAGGAACAGTTTGGCTTCAGGAGTGGAAGATCAACAGTGAACCCAATCTTTAGCTTGAGGCAGGTGATGGAAAAGAACTGGGTATATGGAGAGGATTTGATCATGACTTTCATAGATCTAGAAAAGGCATATGATAGTATCCCCAGAGAGAAGGTATGGGAGACAATGGTTAAGAAGAGACTGGGAAGAGAAATGTTGGAAATGGTGCAAGCAATGTACAACAACTGTGTTAGCAGGGTACTGACCCCAGTTGGAAAGACAGATTGGTTTAGGAACAAGACTGGACTAAGACCAGAAGTATGGCCTGAAAATCAGTATAGAGAAAAGCAAGACCATGGTGATGACAAGAGGGGAAAGACAAGGAAAGGGCACTGTGAAAATTTGGAAGTCAGAGTTTGGAAATTGTGGACACGTTCAAATACCTAGGAAGTGAATTGATGCAAACTGGTAGGTTGGACATGGAGATTGGCAGGAGGGTACAGCAGAGCAATGCATTCTATCAAAGTGTAAGAAAACTTGTTTGGGATAAGGAAGTACCAAGGAAAAGCAAGAAGGTAATGTATAAAGTGTACTATGTTCCCATATTAACGTATGCAGCTGAGACTTGGACCCTGACAAGCAGGCAAGAGAGTAGGATCCAAGCCAGTGAAATGAAATTCCTAAGAAGTATGATAGGAAAGACAGTGAGGAATGAAGATGTTAGGAAGGAAGTTGGGATGGGAAAACTAAATGAGAGAATTGAGAAGAATAAACTAAGGTGGTTTGGACATGTAAAGAGGATGGAGGAAAATAGAATACCAAGACAGATGCTGGAGGCGAAGTGAAAGGGTAAGAGAGCAAGAGGAAGACCTAGAACAAGGTGGATTGATTCAGTGAAGAACAGCGTAAGAAAAAGAAATCTGGACTGGGACAAGATCGTGGAAGAAGAATGGTGGAAGGAAATAGGAAAGTGAAGAAGTGCCATAAATACCCCGACCCGGCAGGAGCTGGGTAAGGGGAAATGATGATGATTGGAATTTGTTCACCTATTAGTGTTTATATGATATTGTGCAAGATCATGTTTAAAAGCACTACCAGATGAAGAGAGAAACACACACTACTCTCTATGAAAAATTACTAGGTACTGATCAGTGTTCTTCATCCTTATCTTGATGGGGACTAAAGTTCCTTGTGAAATTGCTAGAAAATCACTTTTGGAGGAAGTTTAAGCGCTAGTTGGATATGGACTGCTGATGATTTTGCTGTGTGTTCTTTCATGCTGTGTGTATCCCATACCAACTGGTCGGCCGGTAGCGGCTGTAACTCGATTCAGAGTAAAAGTACTTCTTCCTGCATAGAGATTTTCAAACCAGTTTGGGGATCTGTTTCCTATGTCTCAACAGGCCAATCCTGGTATAAAACAAACACCCACATAAATTGCACTGAATGGTTGGGGGAGGGCAGGGTTGTAATTGACGAAGCTTTCTTGCTTGTTGCTTGGCCTCTCCATGTCTGCGACGTTCTTCAAATAGGTTGACGGCGGTCCATGTAGTGTTCCGCCTCGATAAACGGTCTGCAGCAGATGTTTCCCATGAGTGCATATGTATACCAGTAGTCATCATGATGTCTTTCAGCTGGTCTTTAAAACTCTTCAGAGGGGCCCCATGAGGTCTAGTGCCAGAACAAAACTCACCATAAAGGAATTAACGTGGAAGCCTGGTATCACTCATACGTTGAACATGGCATAACCGTCTCAATTGAACGATGATGGTTGCCTCGATGCTATTGAGATGCGCTTTCTCGAGAACTGTAGTGGTGGTCATGTAGTTCTCTTACTTGATATTCAAGATGTATCTCATCTTTTGTTGGTGGAACCGCTCAAGTTTCACGGTAGTGTGTCCGTTTCACAGCAAGACAGTAGTGTAAGATGACGACAGCTTTGTACACCATGAGTTTGGTATGCATGTTTGGGTCTTCATTCATGAAGACTCCGTGCATTAACCGGCCAAATGCTGCATGGGCAGCCCCAATTCATTTTTCAACGTCCTGTTCGCAGGTGCACCGTTTAGACAAGATGCTTCCAAGATACAAAAAATGATCAAGTGTTGTCCAAGATGGAGATATTGAACTCAGGAAGAGGTAATCCTGGGGCAGGTTGTGCAAGTACCTTAGTTTTCTGTGCATTGATGTAAGACCAAAGTGATCATACGCTGTGCTAAAGCGATTGACCGATTGTTGGAGCTCTGCAGGTGTCAGAGCAGGAGATGCGGTGTCTTCGGCATACTGCAGTTCTGTCAGCCGGGTAACTTGGGTATGTCTCTGTAAACAGTCTTGCCAGATTGAAAACGCCTCCATCGAAGTGAAACTTAATCCCCATGCCTGGGTTGTTGGAAGATAATTTATATGTCATGACAGCCATGTACAATGCAAATAGTGTTGGAGCAAGCACACAGCCTTGTTTCAAACCGTGAGTGATTGGAAACGGATCGGATACAGAGTTACCGTGAAGAACCTTCCCAGACATTCCATCATGCAGAGCTTTAACTAATTTCACATGGCGACCTGGACATCCAAAGTGGGCTAATACTTTCCACATAGCAGATCTTGGTACTGAATCGAAGGATTTCTCCAGGTCATAGAAAACTAAATACAGAGGCTCCTATTGCTCTCTGCACTTTGTCTGGCACAGAATATCATGTCTGGTCTGCCCCTGGAGGTTCGGGAACCACATTAAGACTTGGGCAAAATCCTCTCTTGAGATACTTTGGAGCCGGCATAGTAGAATCGCGAGAACTTTTCCTGCAATAGATAATGGTGATATACCATGGTAATTCCCACATTCACTACGCCTTTCTTGAAGATAGTGATGATGGTAGCATTCTTCAATTCTCCAGATACTTCTCAAGTTTTTCCAAATTAAGAGGATAAGTGTAAAAAGTAGAGTACTGATACCATGTCATTAACTATTCATATTCAGAGGATACCTGTCATCTGTCGTGCATGTACACCAATTACTTGAACATGCTTGCCACGGTGGGTGAGTGGTTCTAGTGTCGGACTACCAACCCTAAGCTTGCAGGTTCGCACCTGGCCGTGGTAAGTGATTTTTTTGAAAGGCGGCATAAAACTTGGTACCCATGTCATACGTTGTGGCATGTTAAAGAACCCATTTGAATTCAGTAGGCCGTGTTCATAATGGCAAAATTAATCTTGGGATTTTCCGCCAACACAAAGTTCCTCATTTCTCTGCTAGAAAGCTCTATGGTGTCGAGGAGGTAAGATATATGTGCTCAATTACATAAACGTGTGTTTTTGTTTATTACTCGTTTAAAGACGGCTGCCATGTTGGACAGTGCACGAGGCGCACCCACACATTGCCACTCCAGTTGCCAACATGTGGGATATAAAATACACCACACAGGTCTGGCCTGGATAAAGATTAATGATGCGAGTGTACCCCACTGTGTGTGACAAACACCAGGGGTTATATATGGCTAACGCGGTCCCACTACCTAACAGTTATAATGGTCCACCAGGGGTCTCCAATTTCCAGCCTGCATGCCATACTGATTACTCCAGTAAGTTCCGAGGGCCAAAACAGTTTTAATTTACCTGCCACTATCTATAATTTCGAGAGTAGTTGCAGAGTACGTGCCCTGGGCGAGCATGCGCTTGGTAAATTACTATTGTGTATTGTTATAACCGTAACACTTGACATCTGGTGGTCAAAAGCGGAAATGCGTAGTGGTAGAAGCCTCTATTGCTAACAGATGCCACTAGTAGTACTTTCGAGAGTGCAATATAACAAGTAAGCATTCGTGATGAACCTCGTTAGTTCGAGAAAGTTCTGGTGTATTCCACTCGCTTTGAGATGGCAGTATTTGGAGTTCTCTTGGTGATTTGAGGTGGCTTGAAAATAAACAGTGGGGACTTGTGATGTGGATGGACATTGTTACCAGGATGGGTAGAATTAAAGATAGAAGCCCAAGAAAGTTTGAAGTGTCTCAACATTGACGATACACACAATTCTGGCAAATGCCAAGAGTCTGAAACACACTCCCCCCCCCCCCCCCGTCACACCACGCCTTGGCCTACCAAGTGACTGCTGCCCAGCCATTTGGCCTACAGACTGCAGGGTGATAATTACTGTATATGGTCAGCGCATTGGGTCCCATTGGCTGTAAATCTTGAGTTTTCCTGACTGGGGCGTTGCCTCACTGTCCAGACAGTTACTCAATTGTCTTTACGAGGCCGAGTGCATCCTGTTCCAGCCCTCAACGTTAGTTTCTAAGGTCCCTGATAGAGCTGGGAATCAAACCCAGGGCCTCTAGACAAGAGGCAGGCGCCACCCCAATACTACGGAGTCGGCCTAAGCGTCTGATAGGTGAGTGGATGTAGGCAAGAAGGGACATAGACAAACAATAGGTATGAGAACAGAGGATCTTGAAATTTCCTTCATTCATTCATTCATTCATTCATTCATGGGCTGATGCCTGTTCCTGTTAGTGCACAATACTCGGGCACTGCGAACCTGTGGCGTAGTCGGTAGAATGCTGAACTGCTATGCTCAAGTTGGCGGGTTCAAACCCGGCCAAAGTTGTCAGATTTTTTTAAGAGCATTAAAATACTTCAGTATGCCTTCCTTCGGTGGGGAAGTAAAGCCAGCGGGTCCATGTCATAGATTTATTCTTTTTAAAAGAATCTACCACTGCAATTGGTGGTGTGTAGCAAAATTTGCAGGTTACATTTGGATGGTTAGGAAATGCTCAATCAAGTTCAAACATTCGCCGCTAGTGTTAGCCAAAGTTGGAAAAAAAAATCCACAGCCTGCTTTCAGTCTCCGACCGGGTCAGGAATGGAATGAATGAAGCTCCCATCTAGCGGCAAGGATATGAAGTGTGCCGGCTGCCGAAGCCTGTCGCACTCCTGGGGCAGTGATTAAATGAATGACAAATGAAATGATAGTGGAGAGTGGTGCTGGAATGAAATCGTGACAGGGAAAACCGGAGTACCCGGAGAAAAACCTGTCTGCCTCCGTTTTGTCCAGCACAGATCTCGCATGGAGTGACTGGGATTTGAACCACGGACCCAGCGGTGAGAGGCCGGCGTGCTGCCGCCTAAGCCACGGAGGCTCTAGCCAAAGTTGGAACTACTTGAAATTGAACTTGAAATACCCAGCTTATTGCCATTGGCTGCAATTCATGTATCAATACTCGGGCACTGCCTGTAGCATAAGAAGTTCAATCCTTTGCAAAATTTTCATTCTTAATTTGTCGTTTCATTTAGGGGCTTGGAGATCATGTTCATTTCAGCCCCATGTACTTTGGCACCTGTGTCGATAACCTGTTTATTGTGGCGTCTATTAGTGTGTGTATTTTCTTATTTGAGGCGAGGATGTGGATGGAGGAGGACATACCCTTTAGTTAGGAACCATATCGGCATTGAGTAAAAATGGGGAAACCCCAGAAAAACACTTCTAAGTGTTGAGGTTACGACCACGGCAGGTGTGACGTTCAGGCTGGCGACTAGTATTATTTCCCATCGATCGTGTTGCCTTGAGAATCAACTTGAACTTATTCTTCGCACTTGGTAGCATTGGCATAGTCGTCAGTGTACGAAAGGAGTACATGAATCGTGTCAAAGTGTGACGACGGGGTTATATAAAGTCTCTGAGTCCCATTTTATTGTACACGGAAGTCGGTATCTGCGTTTGATGTAGCCTCATTTATTGCCGTGGTAAATCTGGTAATTATTAAAGTGAGGCAAGATCTATTTCATGAAATAACACAAACTACTTTCCTTCACCAGGCTTCTCGTGCAAATAAATCGTGTCTTAAATCATAAACAAATCATAGCAAAACTAATCCAAACAATTATCGAGGGATCTCATTACTCTTGGTAACTTAAAAATTTTGTCCAAAGCCCTTTTGAACCGTGACTATCTTCAACTAGATCCGCAGATTGGTGAATACCAAGGTGGGTTCCGGAAAGGCCGATCGTGTACAGAGCAAACTATCAATTTGAAAAACTCAGTCTTAAAGTCAATCCCTGGCACTATCCAGCCCATGATGGGCTAAGGCCGACCAAGCGACCGCTGCCCAGCCATTTGGCCTGCAGATATTGGGGTGATGCGTGATCAGCGCGTCGGGTCCCCTCGGCCGTTAATCTTGGTATTCGTGATCGGGGCGCTGTCTCACTGTCAGACAGCTACTCAATTGTCCTCACGAGGCTGAGTGCACCCCGTTCCAACCCTCACGTCTGTTTTAAAATCCCTGACTGAGCCGGGGATCGAACCCGGGGCCTCCAGGTGAGAAGCAGGCGCGCTACCCCAACACCACGGGGCTGGCGAAGAACTCAGTCTTACTTCCATAAAATGTCAAACAAAAATTGTCATTACTTTTGTTGACTTTGCAAAGGCTTATGACAGCATTGACGTGAATCCCTTGTTGCTGTAATCTCAGAATTTGGATTACATCGCAAGACATCATCAATCATCAAAGATACCCTCTTGAATGCAAGTTCAAAGGTTAAATTTATGGGAGGACTGAGTGCAGAATTTTCAATTGGTACAGGAGTGCATCAAGGAAATGAATTATCTCCATTGTTGTTTATTTGTGCGCTCAAATGTCGTCCGAGAATGGAGACGAGCTGGTGCACCTTCCCATACACTGGGACAAAAACTCAAAAGGGATAACACTCGACTGTTTGGCATTTGCGGATGACATGGCGTTAACTGCTCCTAACATTTCTGATGCCCAGAAACAACTTGAATTACTCCAAGAACAAACAGCAAAAATCGGCTTACGGATTTCTTTTGACCAAACACAATTTATGACTGATATTAAAACTGCTCCGAATACACTCCGCATTGGTAATTGTAAGGTCTCCCGAGTGAAAGACTTCCAAGTATTTAGGTGAATGGGTCAATGAAACTGGCAACGAAAGAAAATCTATAGAAGAAAGATTACAGAAAATGGAAACTGCTTTCCATTTGATAAAACAAGTGTAAAACAAAAAATGCCCCTCTTGGAATTGTAAAATTCAACATTATAAAACAGTAGTCTTGCCTGCAGCCCTTTATGCTACAGAGACAATTAATCTACAACATAAAACACTGAGAAATCAATTGGGGGTTGTTGTTGTTGTTTGAGTCTTCAGTCTTTTGACTGGATTGATGCAGCTTTCCACACCTCCCTGTCCTGAGCTAATCGTTTAATCTCTACAGAGCTACCCCACTCTGCATCCGAGGCAATCTGTTTAACATATTCTAACCTTGGTCTACCCTTACAGTTTTTGTCTTCGACCCTTCCTTCCATAACTAAGCTTGCTATTCCTGGGTGTCTTAGTATGTGTCCTACCAACCTATCTCTTCTCTTTATTAGCAGTCACCAGAAACATATCTCCTCTCCCACTCGTCCTAATTCCTCTTCGTTTGTAACCCTATCTACCCATCTGATCTTCATCATTCTCCTGTAACACCACATTTCAAACGCTTCAATTCTCCTCTTTTCTGCTGCACCAATAGTCCAAGATTCACTTCCATAGAGTGCCACGCTCCCGACAAAGGCTTTCAAAAATGACTTCCTAAATCTAGATTCGATGTCAATTTTTTTTTTTTTTTTAGAAATGCTTTCCTTGCCTGAGCCAACCTATTTTTATATCCTCTTTGCTATGTCCATCACTGGTTATTTTGCTTGCTAATTAACAGAAGTCTCCTACTTCCTTCAGCTTTTCACCTGCCAATTCAATGTCCATAGAGGTTTCTGTATTTTTTCGGCTGCATTCCAATATTTTTGTTTTACATTTATTAATTTTCATCGTGAATTCTTTCCTCAAGACGGGGTCCATACCATTCAAAAACTCATTCAAATCCTCAGGCGTGTCGGCAAATCTCAGAGTTTAAATTATTTCTTCTTGAATCTTTACTCCCACTTTTAATTTTTGTCCTATTTTCTTCATTGCTTGTTCAATGTAAAGATTGAAAAGTATGGGTGATAAGTTGCAGCCTTGCCTTACACCTTTCTGAATACCAGCTTCCCTCGCAAAATCATGCGAAAAATTTTGGGACCAAGAATCAAAGATAGAATTCACCTTCCGAAACCTAATGCTGACGTCTATTTAAAAATTACTAAAATCAGACTCAATCCGTATGAGAAGGATCCAATTCGTGGGACATTTGGACAGAATGGACTCAACTAGGTTAACAAATAAAATCTATACCTTTTTTGCAGAAAAAGGCAACAAGGTCCAATTGGTACAAACGGGCGGAAAAGGACTTGGCTGAATTAGGTTTTCCCAATCTCAAGGATAGAGAGGAAATTAAGAAAATTACTCATACACAGTGTTTTGAGGGAGAAGAGAGAAGACCTACCAGACACGTCTGGTCGCAGCAACGAAGACTTGCTCAATCGTTGTGCATGAAGAGTTATTGGGCAAACATCAAGGCCAAGAAGTGTTGATTCCGTGTGGTCCTAGGAGACCCATTCGCCCAGAAGAAGAAACAAATTATTTCATAAATCTGCGTACAGCGAGGTCACCTGTCCTCTTGTAACCCAGTTTAAGGGGGCACATACCGCTCAAAAAGCCACAACAATAACTATTTTAATATTATAACTGTGCCTGCCACAAATCTTGTACAACAATGATATACATATCCAAGGAAACACACACACCTTGCTATTAGAAGCAAATTTAAAAAAATTCAAAATTGAAATGATAATTATTTTTATCAATTTTTTCAAAATTGGTTCTTGTTTTGTGCTGACCTTCACAGTTTCCCTGATATCTCCCATATTTATAGGGATTTTTGGAGTTTTATTTTTTTTAAATGTGGGTGTTGAACCTTCTGCTACAATATGAATCTCACTCAAAACCGTTGTGACTTTAATTAGTCATTCTATGAAACATTAACTTTTTTTAGTTTGCTCAGAATAAAAATGGAAATAATGACAATTAATGAATTAATTAATAATGTGAAAATATGTGCGATTCATTTTGTAGCAGAAGTTTTAACCCCCACATTAAAAAAAGAAAACTCCAAAAATCCCTATAAACACGGGAGATATCGGGGAAATGGTGAAGGTCAGCAGCACAAAACAAGAACCAATTTTGAAAAAAAAGATAAAAATAATCATTTGAATTTTGAAAATTTTTAACTTTGCTTCTAATAGCAAGGTGTGTGTGTTTCCTTGGATATGTATATCATTGTTGTACAAGATTTGTGGCAGGCACAGTTTTAATATTAAAATCGTTATTGTTGTGGCTCCTTGAGCTGTATGTGCCCCCTTAAATACAATTTTTAATAAACGAAAGTTGAAGTAAAATTAATAATAATAATAAACAAAATATTTTGTAATACAAAATTATAATTTCAGGTGAACGAAGAATAACTTCTCTAGGTCACATAATACTTGTGACTTTGGATGCCAGCCTTAATGTATTCGCTCTCATAAAAGTGGATGATGTAATTGGTGTAATTTGCATTTGTATCGTTCATGTATTTATTTCGCATTTCAAAAAATGTTCAAGTAAGTTTATTACTATTAACCTTCAGAGTGCTATCGACGAAACTGTTAGTCACCAATTATGCCACACTGTGGTGCTAATGATGAAACGGTTTGTCGCTACGCGCATGCCTTTTTAGTTCCACATTCCCAGTAGTAGTTCGAGTTGTGGCGATTCCTAAGGTTTACCTTACACAGAGGGGACATAAGGGATTTATCTGCCCTTAAAGTCTGATTGTCACCCCTAGTGAAAGGTCATTTAGCCAGTTACTGCATAAGACAGACTTAACCCACATCTCGTTCAACTATTACCCTGGAAATTATGGGGGTGTGCCCCTGTGTGTAAAATGTAACCCTAAATGGAACCAATAGGAAAAGCGAGAATATGGTAAATTGATTTAGGGTCTTGATGTTGAATGGGGCTAAAATGTGTGAAAGGGTCATTCATCTGGAAATACATAGCAGTTAAAAGGTTAACCGCCCAAGATAATCCCACCCCTTACATAGGCAGGTTAGAAATGGCTTCTTAGTTGGTTGGTTCCTCAGTTTAGGGGCTGCAAAAACTCGGTCTAGTAACCCCATGGCTTCTAAGTTTATCTATCAAAACACTTCTGACTTTATAGTTCCTTCAAGTTGAGAAAAATAGCCTACTTGCAATTATTGCTTCAACCTTCCTCTTTGAAGGAGTTATTTTGACTTCTGTAGACAAGCAGAACTGCTCATAGATCAAAGACCAACAACTGAGCATATACCTAAGAATCTCCCTTGTCGAACTTGACTGGCTATTGAAGCTCTGATTTCTTGATAATATATACAGTATCTCTCTTCATAAAGGAATTACTACATAATGCTGCAAGTGTAAGCAGTGTTACTTGGGCCATGCACTGTAAATAAATTATTCTTTTCTTTGCATTACGCATGAAATCAAACGATTGATAGTGTTTTATTTTATTTAATAATGACGTGACCACTTCTCTTTTACGTAAAGACAGTCGAACTTCGTATCTCAAAGTGCTTTTGGAGATAGAAATTGCTTTGTGGTATCGAAAATTCGAGATAAAGAAGTACATGAGGAAAAGTGGTTCCATTATTATCATAAATACATAAATAGTAGACTGTTGCTACTGTCGTTAGCTGGCTTTACCCACTTACTCTCCCTGTCTGAGGTGCACATTGACCTCAACCATCGCCGTCTACAATTCTCAAGCCGTGTCATAAGGTTTGGCAACACCTCCCATCTGTCATCTGGGAGGCCTAGCGCAAGCACATGGTAATTGCTAACACTGTCGATTCCCGATGAGGTAATAATAAAAGGCTGTAAGGCCTACTGTACTTCAATGTCCCAATGTCTGAAGTTTCCTTTTATTGCTGCTATGCTCACTGTTATCATTGACGCGCTCAGAAAAAATATTTAAGACTGTTCTTACGAACTTAAAGATTGCCTTTAATAAAAAATTCTTCATTTTTTGTCCACAAATGCACTCGTCAGTCACAATAGGCCTCCAAGCTTAATGCTGACAGTCTAACAATAATGTTCCACTAGTCACTTAATTTGAAAATAGGTAGGTTTCTAATGGAATCTACCTAAAGGCACTTGCCAACTGAGTACAGTTCATAATGTACTGGAATATAGAGGCCACATGAAGATATATACCAAAACTAAATTACTAGGCACTGAAAGTCAACCTCGCTGTGGTGATCATAACCTAGTGATATAACCAGTTATTTTAATAGTTCTGCCATAATTTGATTTACAGCAGCCAGGCACACAACACTTCCTAGGCATCTGAAATAGTTAAATGAAATATTAGTGAAGAATTTGTTGTCATTATCGGGTATTGATTATACAAGCAACTTAATACGGGAAATACTCGCCTCTACAATTTTCAGCAGGTTTGATTTACCACGAGGAATTTCATGGGTGTTGAAATAGTGAGTACGAACTGCATTTAGATGCTGTCATATCAAAATAAACTATATTTATGAATAAAACTTAGCATGTGGTCTTGTGTGTTCATAGAAGTTACGGACTCTACTAAACGTTGCCAATTCTACCAACAGCACCCCAACTTTGGAATACTGCTTATGTCTGGGAAACAAAATGTCATTTGAGTTATCAAAATATTCGAATAATACAGCTTCGAATTAAGGAAAATCATGACATAAATTGTGTAGAACTTGCCAGGGAAATTAAAATTATTGGAAATTTAGATTTTGTATTTATTTTTTCCAGTATTGACTAAGTCTTAAGTAATGTTTTACTAGAACTCTTCAGTTGGTCAACTAGACGTGGCCCTTTGAGTTCAATTTTAACAAGTCGAGTAAAAGTTGAATTTGACACATGTTCTAAGCAAATCTTTGTTCCTTTTTTTTGTTGCAGAGGAGTCGGGGATTTGGTTTCATCACTTTCTCTGACCCAGAAACTGTTGAGAAAGTGCTGAAGGTCCCTATTCACACATTGGATGGCAAGAAGATCGATCCCAAACATGCCACTCCTAAGAACAGAGGCAAAGTGGGCAGCAGGACAAAGAAGATATTCGTTGGAGGTGTGAGTCAAGACACTTCTTCAGAGGAGGTGAAGGCCTACTTCAGCCAGTTTGGTAAGGTGGAGGAGACAGTGATGCTGATGGATCAACAGACAAAACGACACCGAGGGTTTGGATTCGTGACCTTTGAGAGCGAAGATACTGTGGATAGGGTGTGCGAGATTCACTTCCATACCATCAAGAACAAGAAGGTCGAGTGCAAGAAGGCTCAACCCAAGGAGGCAGTGCAGACTGGCTCCCTACTAGGCAAGCGCATGGTGTTGGGTCCACTGGGTGTGCGCATGGGAGCACCCCAGCCCATGTCACAAGCCTCGCAGATAGCCGCAGCCCAGGCGCAGGCCCACGTTCAGGCCGCGACTGTGGCGGCTGCTGCTCAGGCCCAGTCCGCAGCACTTGCCGGCTATGGAAAGCTGTTCGGTGCCTACCCGGCTCTGGCAAGTTACCGCTATGCCCCGTACCCCATCCCGGGTGGGGTTGGAGGTGTAGGCGCTGGGGGAGTGGGAGGTGTCGGCGGAGTTGGTGGTGGCGTGGGCGGACAGCCCACACCTACGACTGCAGCCGCTGCTGCTCCTACATTGGCACCACCTGTGCCTACCAACCCCTACCAGGGGTACAGTCTCACCAACGTGGACATGTCGAGCTTCCAGGGAGTAGACTGGGGATCTATGTACGGAATGGGTATGTACGTCTGAACGCCTCTTGGTCACGATGGGCTGTCCTTCTCGGCGGCAGAGAACAGACGACTACACAGCCAAGAATTCGTTTTCCAGTCATAGCTTTCACCTGCGGTACAACAATATAATATATGACGTACATGTTGCCAAGGCGTGAATGTGTAACTCGGACTTTTTTTTTCTCCCTTTACTTACAACATTTTCAACACGTAGAAAAACTGTTTTGACAGTTAAAAAGTTTTTTGACTGGTTGCTGCAGGGGGATGTTTAGCAAAATATGTCAGTGTGCAAGTTGCGTATGGTGAACGCCATCTGTTTGGAATATCTGTGAGCAAAACACTTATTTCTTTTTCATTTTTACTTCATGTGATTTTTTTTTCCCCTGAAGTAGAGCTAGGACAAATGTTAAAACAGTCTATTTATTTTTTTAATTTTTTCTTTCTTGGAAATTTGTCATGTTATTATTCACCTTCCTTAGTCTATTATTTATGGGAAGGAAAATGACAACAAAAATCCTGCTTTTGCTCATGGCACTTGAAACTGACAAGCCTCCCTAGCCTTAAGCAATAAACTTGCAATAAGCAGTATTATCATTGAACATGCATCTTCCAATGTACATTGCAGAGAGAGAGAGAGGAAACTATTTGTGTCCTACCCGTTACAAAAAAAAACATTCATGTTTGCCGAAAGTCAGATTTTAAGATAGTCTGATCATTCTCTGACATTAGGGTGTTTGTTCATAAAGGAATATCGGAAGGTAAAAACTTAGTACGACGACTTTAAACTATTGTGTCGAATGTTAGAGAATAATTATATTTTTTAGATGCAGTAACGTGTTAAAGAAAAGTGATACAAATAGCAGATTTTAAAAAGTAAAAAAGAACTAGTTTATGGGCACATTTTGAGGTTGGCTCTTTGGAGCTCTCATATTTGCAGAGTGCCTTTCTTGGCTTTTTGTTTATCCCCCCACCCACCCTTAGGTGACGAGAAAAACCGATTACCAACAAGGTGAAGATTCATTAGACTTGGAGGAAAGCTCCTTGTGTATGCATTTGAAGAAATGGGAGGGTGCAAACAACCGTGTTGTCGGTTCCCTAGTAGGTATATTCAGGACTTGAGCCTCTTACAGAACATGCTCTTCCAAGAGTTAAGATATGTTCAAAGAGTTGAGGATTTTTTTTTTTAATGCCAAACTCGGAGGTCTTTTAAGAATAGGGACAATTTGGATAAATTTACAGAAAACGATTTCACCAGTCAAGCAATATACCAACAGCCCCTCCCTTTCTGCAAATTGATTCACTTTCTTTTCTTTTTTACATTAATGCATAAGATGAAATATAATAAAAACCTACATTATTTTGTTACAACTTAACTCTCTAAAACGTAACCATGTACGTACTGTCTTTTTCCTCCCTCCCCTCCCCCCAAGTGAATCAATTGGGGGGGAAAGACTTAGTTTCTCAAGAAAAATCTAGTCAATGGGCTTTAAATTAGCCTCGATACTTCCCCCTTTTTTTTTTGTCTCTCAAATAATAATAATAATAAATAACTACTGTGCCCCATCGATGTATGTTTCCACTGTTGTTATTAGTGTAGTTAGAGGTTATCCAGTGGAGTGAACTGAGAAGTGTTGAGGGGAAAAAGAAAAGGAACTAGACGAAATTGTTTGCAGGAGAACTTATTATATTCATCCACCTATTGAAAACATTCCATAGTATTCACCCCATTGTTATGATGTCTGTTGGAAAGCCCCCAAATTCTTTGTGTGCGAGAGGGGGTGCAATGGAGAGCAAAAAAAAAAAGAAGACAATGATTTGTTTTTGCCTCCTCGAAACGGAAAACATGCTCTCTTAATAAATGCATCGAGGATATTTTTTCTTTCAAATGTGAGATATATTTGCGGACCAATTATAGCCAGGAGCCAAAGAAGACATAGCGTGTGTTCCTAAGGTGAAACTAAGAGCAACCAGGCAATGTTTTTGCTGACGTGTGGGATATTTTTCTCTCTCCCTCATGTATTGATCTCGTCTATTGCACACGCAGACATCTGGATTGCGAAAACATTGTTTTTGATGGATTAGGGTAGCCTTACAGAGACTCTACTGCGCTGAGCTGCGATGTGTTAGCTGTGTAGTTGTATTTGTTAAGCGTTAGTTAATTTATTGAGTATTTTCTTAATTTATTGTATTTTTTCTCATTATGTAAATTTTAGGTGTGTGAGCTACAGTGATCTTTCGAATATTAAAAAAAAAAGTGAAAGGGCTGTATTTTATCTCATACATCATCATATCTTAAAGTGTTGTCTCTCATGATAATTTTTTAAACTATTAATAGGGGTGTGATTTAATGGTGACTATTTTTTCTAAGATTTGTACTTGGTGAACATTTTGCAGGGAAAGCTTCACAGAAATTGTGGTTAATGCACTGAGAGTTCATGTTGATTACAATGTTTGAATTATTTGTTTTAGGATTCCATTGATTATATTACAATCTTCACTCAAATAATTAACAAAAATGGACAGATAATCTCGCTGTTCCACCCCTTAAAAGCAACAATCACCGTCAAGATTCAAGTAATTACATTTCTTAGAAATTGCTGCTAACCAATACCTAGAAAGAGATGGCTCTTCAGTAGTTTCTGTATAATCTTGTACATTCTACTTTACAACCACATTTTGCATTTAGATTCCTGACATGTCTTCATGGTGTGATTGTTTTTTTCTCATTATAAATATAGCTAACTGAAAATCTTCTTGGAAACATAAAACATTTTCATGCTGGCAGATGCATTTATGCAACTGTTATTTAGTGCTTCAATGGATACTTCTCAAACTTTTTCATGAGACTTGGTTTTATGCGATAATTTCATGGTTCTGGTTTGGTTTAATTGAAATCTTTGGTATCAGTTTCACAGCAAGATGCCTTACAATTGTACGGTAGTAGTTGCTCATGAACAATTTTCCTTGTAGAACCAGATTGTAATACAATTCGATGATGTAATTTATACCATTAACCACACCCCTAACTAATTATTTACATTTTATGTAAGTTCCTAAGTTCATAGTACACGAAACGTCGTGCTCTTAGTTTCGCCAGGTATTGTTAACGGGAGGTGTCAACTCAAAAAACAAATGTGGACAAGTATTTTGATCCATAATGGTCACAAGTGTGCTTTGCCTCGTCTTAAAAGAGGTGTATATTATACATTTTTGATTGTTACTCCTTTTATAATAGTCTAGAAATGATAAGATGAAAAAAAACCAGCAGGTTATTACTCAGTGTATACATAATTAATAGTCTTTCTCAAATCTTTGGATTAATGTATATATATATACACACATACATAGAAAACTATTCTCTGCTAAGGAAAAAAAAGGAGAGGACTCTCTTCAAAATGATGAAGCATGCTTTGTTTTATATTCTTGACAATCCAAGGCTTGCTAACAAGGATGAGAAGAAAGAAACTGTGAAAGAGAAAAAAAAATAGTTTTGAACGGGAGCATGGATTGAACCATGATCTTGTTCAATGTATAACATATGCAGAACGTAACTATGATAATAATATTAGGCCAAGATGTTTTTCTTGCTATGTAAAGGAAATAATAAATTCAGTGTTGAGTGTGTGTGTGTATTTCTCGCGCAGAGATTGACCAATTATAATATGTTTATTGGTAACTACGGTGATCATAATGTGGATGTTCGTTTTATTTGTCTTAGTAGTGATAACCAAGACTGAATGATGCTGGAAAGTATAAAGGAAGAATAAGAAAAGCATGAGAAAGTGCTACATGAGTGTAAAAAAAAAATATAAGAAGTTAAATTATTTTTTTCAATTTCATTGTGTTTTTCTTTTCTTTCATATTCATCTGTTTTTCTTCTTGACAAAGGGTCGTATTTAGTTTTTTAAATTGTAGTGCTGTAAATCAAATTTGTTCTTTGCATTATCTTTTGTAGGAGTTAGAAGTCCTGCAAGAAAGGAAGAATGTTTGACTTAGTTTTTCCCTCCTGCTGGATTTTTGCAGAGAATTTATGATTTAAAGAGACAACTCGCAGCAAAAGGAAAATTGTGAAATGCTAGATAGTATTAACTACAGTAAGAAACCACCATCTTTGTGTTGTGCCTTCTTTTGGCTCCATTTGCATTTGTTTTGTCTGTTCCTTACTATTGTTTTGATACATATTTCCTTTTTCTTGGAAATGTGTCTTAAAGAATCTTGCATTTAATCTCTTCTATTTACTAACAATCTCAGTGCCAAATATAGTACTGCAAGCTGTGTCACTCTTATCTGGAAATCACATTTTCCTTTGGCTTGAGTGACAATACCCTTGTAATATTAAGAACAGCAATAAGTGTTTTAAGGCAAGAAAGGATTTACAACAGAACCCTCTATTTTTGTATTTAATTCTAAATGATAAAAAGAGCAAATAAAGTTTGTATTTTTTCTTTGAAAGTCTCTCTTGTGGTGTTGGAAGAACTCAAGTGAAAAAAAAATTGACAATGCACCACAAAGGATTTGGAAAAAAAAAGCAACAAAAATAAGGTTTCTTTTTTTAAAAAGAGAGGGTTGGTCTGAAAAAAAATACTTTATTGAACTGATAACAAATGTACTCCTTGTGTCCTTTAACTTCGTACTAGTTATTTCTTGTTTTTTGGTGGTTTGTCAGGAAGTTGTAGTAAATAAGTCCACTTGATCTAGTTCCTTAGTGTTTTAGATGTTTTTGTAGTTTCTCTGTGTGTAGTTGTAGTTGGGGGCTGGATGGATGGTCTGCCATCTTGCACTTGTAGCCTTGTAGCAGTTCTTGAATAAAGTAGTTTCATAGTAGACCGGCTGCTTGATGGTAAATTATTCCTTACTTGTAATTATGAGTTGTATATTTATTATTTATTTTTTTTGCTTGGTTGGCCTGGAAGTTAACTGTTTTTTCAGCTTTTGGAAGTTGGGGTGATGAGCGTTGAAAGGAGTTCTAATTGATATTGCAATCTGTGATTTTCAAAACCTCCTGGTAGATCAAGAGTTCCTCTTTTGTCTGTCAGCTGAACGGTTTTAAGACCACTCAACTCAGTTCATAGTGAAAAGACTGGAAATAGTCATAAACTGCTTCCTCAATAATGGCACATAGTACTTCTAGCACTTAGTGCTAAGAATGTCTATAAAATAGGCTCTTTGTTTTCTTTTCCCCCAAAAGAATACACAGAGAGATTTATTTCAAACCATATCTGATATTGTTTTAGGGGGATAGCTGCTTATAATATCTATAATGAACTCAAAATTATTTGAACCTTCTAGTCAATACTTATACATTTCATTGAATTAAGATGTGTACCGGTACATGTTTTGAGTCATACTGTGACTCGTCTCAGCGCATTATTTTCAAAATCATATGGACATTTTGTTATCACTAAAAATATTTACAGTAAACATTGGAAATTCTTAGTTATTTCCTTTAAAACTATCGTATTTTCTAAAATACATACAACTTAGTCTCTATTCTCAAACGATAATCAACATTAAGCTTCAATGTAGGAGTATATCACGTAGTCTTGTTGCAGAAATGTTCTTCTAGTAGACTAATATTGTATTTAAAACTAGAAGGAAAGAAATAATATTGTATTAATTATGAGTGTTCGAAATATTCTGGAACATAAAATAAATTAATATTTGTGAGAACTGCATACCAAGAATATTTTAACCGGAAAGGTTTATTATGAATTTGGAAACCTAGTCCATCATTCGGCAATTCTATTATGATTATTGAAGCTTGATGTTGATTATCATTTGAGAATAGAGACTAAATTGTATATATTTTAGCAAATAAGATAGTTTTAAGGGAAATACCGAAATGACCGTATGATTATGAATATGTTTAAATTGAAAATAATGTGCTGAAGATAACTTGCAGTATGACTCGAGACATGTACACATATTCAATGAAATGTATTAGTATTGACTAGATGGATCAAATATATTTGAATACATTATAGATGATGTAAGTTAAAAAAGGATTTCTGAATATTGAACTAAGATAATTCATGTCGAGGCATTATATAAGCGTTAGGTTGGTTCTTAAGTTTAGGGGCTGCGACAACGCGGTCATGTAGCCCCGTGTACTTTGGGTTTGCTTATAGTTCGTGTAACCCTCTATTTTGCTCATAAATTAACTAAGTACAAAACAAATCTCTTATCTTGTTTAAAAACATCACATTTTGGAAGGAAACTACTTTAAATAATAACAACTTCATTCGCACAAACACTTTAACACACAGGAAACTTAAAAAAAAACTGCCTAACAATTCAGTTAAATTTTTGTAGTCTTAACTTATCTTCTACTTGTTAAAAATGATCACTTTAGATCATCTGAATTTACTAAATTACAGTCGCTGCTCAGGGATGAGATTTATCTATACTAACTGCTCTAGAGCACACAATAGCTATTGTGTGGTTTCAAAAACTTCCTTAGATTTCAAAGATCTGTTAATTGAAAACATATTCATTGAAGGAAGAGAAGTTCTTATTTTTTTTGAAGGTTGTGACTTAACTCAATATGGTTTATTATTTAATAATAAATGTATTGCAGCAAACAGCCATATGTTCGCCAATGCCATATGGTTTATTATTTCAGTATTTGTTGTAATATTGGTTTACTTTGTAAATATGAAAGTAGTAAATTATTTTAACATTAAAAAAAGAAAAACTCAAATGGGCAAAGTTCTCCCATTTCCAAGTGCCTTATTTTTATTTCCAGAATTCCTCCTGGGCAGAAATCTCGAAACAAAAACTACACAAAATATCCCTCATTTAGTTCTTTTGTTATTACGTGTGTGTTCCATTGATGCTTCAGAGATAAAGCTAAAGCACTGGCTAAGAATAGCCAAGGGCACTTTTATCTAAGCACAAATTTGGAATCTGTTTTTAGATGTATTTCTTCAGCTATTGATTGAAATCAAGAGACCTTTAGCTTATAGTTGCACATTCTTTAAATGTATAAAATAAAACGAAAAAACTTGGTCCATTTGGAAATGTATAGTGTTCTGATATACACTGCTGCTGATTAACTTGGGAGGGGGAGTATAAAGAATATAGGCCTACATAATTGTAAACTTTGAAAGGTAATGTAATTGAATGGCAATGACATATTGGGTTAATTTTACATCAAGCATTTTAAAGACTAACCAGCATTTATGTAACCCATAACATTCTGGCTATTTTGATTAATGTAGAGGTCACAATGTTAGTAGTATTATGTGCACGTCTCTCTGTTAAGAATGGTATCTTACAAGAAACAACTGTAATTGCCCTGTGGTTGAACATGGCAGTCGTTTCTAAACTTGCAAATACCTTGATCTGGAAGACACATTTAATCTTTGATGATCCACCCCCAATAAAACCCCAAAAAGTATCAAAATTCAAATTCTGTAGTGTGAAAGTAGCTGTTTAAATGTGTAAGATGATATTGAATCGTGCATTAAAACATTTGCACGTAATATTCTACTTTGAAAATGGGTCAAATTATAAAATGAGTTCTGGAATAAAACTGTTCTGCTGTAGAGAAATGAAGGAACTTTGGGATACCAGTTTTGGGAATCACAGACTGCAGTTTCCTTTTAATATAAAAAAGAAAATCACTGCTTTACTGTGATACCATGTCCTGTTTAAAGAACATTGTTTATATATCACTACCTGCACGGTTTGTGGGTTGTGGTGGGGGTTAGTGTCTCAGTGCCTTAAGGAAGCTGTTTTCCAAATGATTGCATGGTAACATATTAAAGGCTAACCAAGAAGAATCCTATCGAAAGTCGATGTAATGTCCATGATGCTTTCAAAACGTGGTAAGTTTTATATTAATCCACACATTATTTCAAACAAGGACGTCTAGTCAGTGATAAGGAGGCAGAAATTTTTATTATTCTTGCTTTCTCCCTCCATTGTTGCATTTTGTAACTTTACATCGGCTTGTCGTATGGTTTCTTAGCTTGTGCTGCAAAGGGTTCGATTTCTTCTTTTCATTTTCCCAAGAGTGAACACCTGTGAAACTGACTAACTCTTGCAGAGTGATGGGGCAGACAGACAGATTCGACTGTCTCTGCCGTCAGGGGGGGGAGGGGAAAAACTCCTTCGAACACTCAAACTCCAACGAGAAATTCTTGTTTTTTAACTATTTCACTGGACATGCACCAAAGCAATTGTAGATAACAGTACTATACATACAGTATATATACTTTTCTCCTTGTCATTTATTTGGTGTGTGCAAATTTAGAACCTTTTAGAAAAGGCGTGCGACCTGGAAGTTTGGAGCTGACCCACTGTGAGACAAAAACAAGTATTTTCTTGCACTTTGATCTTAGTAACATGAGTTTTAATCAATATTCCATTCCATAACTAATTCTTCTGGGTGTTTAATTTCTTTGTGTGTGTGTTGTCTCTTGTAGCTGGTTTACTTCTCTTATGTTCTCAAGCCTTGTTATTTCAGGGAACTTTTTTATAAATTTGTGTGTGGGTGTGCTGCTTTTCTAGTTTGACAAAAGAAACACCTTACTTGCTCCTTTTATTTATTACCTTTTTATAAAACAAGCATTTGTCACTTGGGGTCCACCACATATTAAGTGTTTTTTCTTCTACTCCATTGCAAACAAAATTAAATAGTATGTTTAATAAGAGTCAAAATAAGGACAGAACCAAGGATTTAACCTGTATTTTATGATCAAATTGAATGTTTATAATTTCCCCTTCGTGCAGAGCAAATTGGCAGTGAAAAAAGATGCAAGATGGTAGTGGTATGAGCACACAGCTTGTAACAGGAAATTATGTTAAATTCTACAGAAAACATCCAAGTAAATTTATTTATATACACTAGTATAGCTGGGTAAGTCTTAATGAAAAATCATTCGCCTTTATCATACCTTAAATGCTAAAAATTCAGTCTTCGTGAGAAACTAAGGGAGCGCATAGCTTTCGATTCTGGAACTTTCAAACAGCTACTGAATTCTTGTTTCTTCGTGGATTTATTTTCAGACTGGTCCTAATGAGTCTTCAACTGCACTTCTGGGAGTTGTCTTCTTTTTACTTCAGATTGTGGCTTTGTTGACTGATTTTCTGATCTGTTATTTTCTTTATGCTCTTGTGATCGTCTTTGGACCCTGTCTGCAAAAAGCTCCCCACGTACACGGAACTCGTCCTTTCCTTGCTTTCTTCGTTTTTCTAACTCCAGTAAAATTGCCTTATCGATATGGGATAACTTCAGAGAAAGCTTGCAGTCATGGTCTTATTTTTAAAAAGCCGTTCTCAGTCATTGGCCTGCTTATCTATCTAATTTGGCCAGACCCATCCATATACAGTATCTTCGTATTTATCATTTCGATAATATCCCTGTTATTAGCGTAAATTGAGTAGAGTTCTTCCAGCTCAGCTTTTTGATTCTTGAGCATCTTGTTCGAATAATCATAGGTCCAAGATACCTTTTGGATTTGCAAATCAGATTTCAAGCATTTCACCCACATCCTTTCAAATTCTTCTTGTGTCTCGAGTAACAAACATTTGAGTGGGTATTTCGCAAGGCATTCCATCAGCACATTCCAATATCTTCTAGAGTTTCTTTCACTTCCTGTTGATTGGAGGGTACTCTTTATAGCCTTAAAACGCTCCAATCTGACATTCAGATTTCCCTCGTAAGAAGCCATCGAGTCACCGATAAAACCTGGATAGTACAATAAGCGCTTTTATGGCATAAATGGCCTAAAACAAGGCTACGAGTTAAGATATTTTCTTTCTTCTTCTAGGTGTTCCACTTGTCTTTTTAAGGGAACTATTAATTTAGATAAGGACCATATTCACGATCATTCGCTTCATTTAACACAAAAACATTATTTAAAATCTAATGGACTGGGGGAATGACGTAAACAAAATGTATAAATCGCCATGAATGTTATGTTAAACTTCATACAAAAATCAAAAATATTTTCAACCTATCTTTCATAAATTTGTCAGTTCATATAATTTTCCAAGTATATCATACTGTTTCATGAATGTGCTTCATTCTCTAGAGAGCATAAATAGCGATCGATATCTGTCCCAACTTTCATCCAGTTCCATCCAATAGTTCATTATATTGAGTTTATCCCTCCGAGAAATAAAATTTTCGGGTAAATAACATTTAATGTTCTAACATTTCAAATCCATGTGTGCACATTGTCTCGGAGCAATATGCTATACCTCTGCCAAAATGCTAAATTCAGGTATGACTTCCATTTAAATTAAATAATAAAAATGGAAAATATTGATTTCTTATGGAATATGAGTCCTCTTAAAAGACGATGTAAAATTTTGAAAATAAGGTGTATTTTTTTTTTAAGGAAACTATTTGCCATTGAAGGAATGGATTTGTTCTCTCTCAGATTTAGCATGGAAAATTCCCTGCTGCAAGCTGTGCGACCATAGCCCTAACGCTCGGAATACTGTACAGTGTTAGGCTCATTTAGGTACTTGTGAATGCATTGCGAGCTTCTGTTGGATTTTAAACCCAAAGATCTACGAAGAAGAAAAAAAATAGGTCATCCTCATCAGTTGGGAACCCCATTCCATTATTTGCTCCTCTATACAGGGAGGTAACTGTTAGTTACTCTTATCCCATACTTGGAGAGGTCACAGCAATACCAGCTTGTATAGAATTTGAATGGACTCTTATTGAAGTTATATATATATATATAAATAATATAAATTCAGGGGCTCTGTGATAATGAGGCAAGTCTACTTACCTTTCTTATGACCAAACGTAAAGAAACTTTCTTACACATATTGCTGCACCCTAGATGAGCATTATGAGTTGTGCAATATCAGGAAAAGTGTATTTAAGACTTTATTTTGGTATGGTGATAAAGGATTTAAGATGATTGCATTGTAATTGCAGACAGCCTCTCAATTCTTCGATAAGCTGTTTACTCAGCAAAGCCCTACTTTTACTATCTTTGAACATAAAATTGAGGAGATAAGAAGCCAGTATTGTGGTATCAACTGGTTTCTCTCCTCAAGTTCTGGTCCAGTTGCTTCTTATTAAACATACTGTCTTCTTAACAGTGAGTACATCCGGAAGCATTGATGTAATCTTTGTGAAACTCTGCAAGAAGATCAAGTGTAGTTGTAGGGTAGATTTTTTTCTTGCTTATGTCATAGTTATTAGAATTCATTCAGATAGTGGATTGTGCTTTTTTGATGCATTCCTTTTCCCACTACCTTCTACTTGAAGCTTTTTGGTGCGTTTCTAGTCTCATAATTCCAGCTTTTGAAGATGCGTCCCCAATGAATGCAATACATCATACACTTAAATTACCTTTACAGCTTTTGTTAGCCCTCCCTTGAACAGACATCCATAGGATGAACTAATAGAATTCGAGAGCACTTAGATTCATATTCCACGTAAATCACATTAGGCATCAAGAGTTAGCCTCCAAACTGGGATGTTACATGATCACTTGCAGTAGAAGGGTTTGTATTTCCTGTGGCCCAGTCTTGTGTATGCCTGGATATTAAGACAGTACAGTAAAACCTCATTTGTACGTTTTTCACAATTGTTTATATTTAGTAGGCACCAATCTTTCTACAATAAAATGTAGCTTTGCTTTTTTTTTTATCGATACATTTACTTGCTTATTCACTGGCTCCTACCTTAGAAATATTCTGATTAATATGTTTAAAGAAGTCAAAATTGAGTAGTTCAGTTACATTAGAATGTCCTGAGTTACTCTCTACAAATGGATTTGAAAATTATAGTTAATGGAATATTAGTGCTTGAAAAACAATAAATAGTCGAGGAAAATTTTAAATATTACAGCGGTTAATGCTCAATATTTTGCTCTAGGGCTCAAGTACTCCAATATAGTAATGGTAATAAAGAATGACAAAAAACAACCAATAAGACTAAATGCATAAGAAGTTAAGACAGAGCTGTAAAACACGCTTTTCTTTAAAACCATGGTAGCCTTTGACCCAAAAACACATTTTTTCTCAAATGCCATATTTGCCTTGCCCCATCAAAAGGAAACTTACAACTGAGGTTTAAGAGTATTTTTTAAAGACCTAAGACATTCCACTTATATTGCTGGTGACTGTCTTTCTTGTTGGAAGACTTCTGCTATGCAATTGTTCCATGTAGATCTAATTTTAATCCAAAAATAGGGTTTTTGAAACTAGGACCAGTTTTTTCTTTTCAAAAGTGAAATTTGTTAGTGGAAATTATGATTTAAGACGTTCCCTGAATTTGCCCCTTCCCATTTGATATAACCTAAAGTCATTCATATGCATAACATTTGAAATGGAAATACTTGTTGGTGGAAGGTTTTACGTAAGAAGTACATGATTTATACAAAAACATCTCGATATGCAGATTGCTTAGCAATCCTCCTCAGAATTTGAAGGGGAGTAACCTAGTTTTGCTGTTGTCAAAAGATTGTGCGGCTGGGGAGAAATAAAGGACTTAAGAGAGTTAGGGAATGGAGTATGAGATTTAGAGGAAGATATTCTATTTCTACCCCCATGCAATCTTTTAACTGCAACAAGGAACTTTTGCTTCACTTGAATAAATGATTGCCAGAAAGTCTGGAATATAGTTCTACTCTTTTGCTCTTTCTTTGCTTGAACTGCGTTTATATCTGGAATCTTCTTCGTATGTTCCAAAATCTCACTTCTGCTAATGAACTTTCAGAAAATCTTGTCGGGGTATGTGACCAAACGAAGGAATATTTTATTTGCAAACTTGAATTTTCCTACTTGGTTACTGTGGTTAGTTTCCACAAATTGGATGATATTCAATGAACCTGTTTGAGTTTTTAGTAAAATATTACAGGACTTTGTTAGATCTGTTGTTAAAATGGTGGGCAGTTGGAATAATTTCTCGTATTGTTGTCCCTAAATCTACCTCTTCCATTAGTTCTATTTTTGTCCCATTATCCTGCAAACAAAACATGCTATTATAGTAAGAAGAAACCTTTGGACAGTGGCTGCTGAGCAGAGTTAGAAATGTTCCTTGTACCTTACTATTGTGGTGATAGCTAGCTGTTAGGACCATTCTGTTCTTTTGGATCATAGCAATACTTATTTTCTTTATGATGTTCATCCACTAATTGGGAAGCATATTTCACCAGCCATTGTTCTCATAGTTTTTATATTATAGCTCATTGCCTTTTGATTTCATATAGGAAGCTTTTGCAATTAATCTCTGTATAATGTTAACTTCATTTCTAAGATCGTTCTGAATTATTTGAAACGGTTAGGGACCCGAAAGTGGTTGTATAACCTTCATAATAATAACTATTATTTTATCAATGGGGCATATTTTGTGGAAAATGGTGCCTTTTTGTTGTTCTTATTGTTGTTGTAACCTTTACTCGCAAATTGGTACTACACATCAACCATATTTAAAACTATATAGGAAATACAACTAGGTGGATACACAATCAATGGGCAATGTACTTTTAAGTTCTCAAGAATTGTGTACTGTTCCTGAAAATTTCTATCCTTTAATCAAAACAGTTTATTTATTTACAGACTGTTTGTGTATTAATTGTACAAATCTCTGCCTCTTTTTTTTTTCTTTCTTCTAAAACTTGGTCCGTTATTTGCTCTAATGTGTGTAAATTCCTTGACATGCAAATGAAAATTATTTTGTGTAAATACTCAATTAACTATTCGAGCTAATTCACTTGGCCATTGGAATCAGCAGTTCACAAACTCTGGATTCAAGTTGGCAACTTTTTTTGGAATTTCATTGGAAACTCGCAACACAACCATTTGAATCAAGCCTGTTCCGAGGTCAGTAATTTAAACAATATCAGTAACATCAGATCAGTGTCTTCTGGAATTGGTTCTTTATGGTTTCAAAAACATGTTTTTGGATGAAAAATGGTCTGCAAATCTACTCTTTTATACTGTAGATAATGAGTGGCTCCCCTTAATTCCCTTTCTAAATGTGTTCGGAATTGCACAGTTTGTTGGAAGCTGGTCTACATATGTAACTTGCTGTATGTGTGTG
Source organism: Meconema thalassinum (assembly GCA_946902985.2). Classification (NCBI taxonomy): domain Eukaryota; kingdom Metazoa; phylum Arthropoda; class Insecta; order Orthoptera; family Tettigoniidae; genus Meconema; species Meconema thalassinum. The sequence continues at coordinate 76,537,363 of OX336401.1, read as the reverse complement.
TCTGTGTGTGGCCTGTACAGAACACTATATATAATACACACACATCTATAGAAGAGCTTTATTAACCATAACTACGTTGATATGCACGACTGACCTGTAGCATTACCACTAACTCTTCTTATCAGTAATTTGAATCTGAAAATATTTTACACTTGTTTAGCACTTAAGAAATGGGAACCAGCCAAATGATTCTGTACCCATACAGCATAATGAATATACTGTAATTTCTTAAACTAGAAAGTTCTTTGGGTAGAGTGAAGGTGCATGCGTAGGTCTCCACTATTTGTAATTAATGTTGATTTTGGTTCATATGGAATGGGATTTGAAGCACGAACAATGAGCAATATAAAAGAAGTACAAGCTGTTGAAGTATGTTGGAATGATGGTTAGTTGAAACCCCCACCTCAATTCATGTTCACCGGAAAATGCCTGCTGCTCATATGAACTTTTAGGGCATTGAAAACATAGATAAATTTTGCCTTACTTTTTCCTTTGAACCAGTACATTCATGAGCCCAGTGTATTGTTTCCAAAAGCTGACGGGAGGCTTTCTATTCGTATGAGCAGCTTTATTCACAATTTTATGTGGAAGTTTCAACCTTACAGTATTCCATATTTTTTTTTTTTTTTTTTTTGTAAAACAAAGTAATCAGTCCTATTTCCATGCTGATCTACCTAGACCATGTTTCAGTAACCAAATCGTCGAATTACCTGGATCTTAGTGGTAAGCTGTAAAATGTGGCGGAGGTCAGAGGAAAGGCTAAAAGAAAAAGAAACAAAACGGGAGTTCAAGGATGACGTTAGTTCTAGGACCTGAGTCATCGGCCAGTTATCCTATTTCTTAGCTAATGCGCACAAAATTAGACCCGGTTGTTACCATGGTGTATAGCTTACAAATTGAAATAAGAAATATCAGATATAGTTCTCAAATTTCTCGATTTGAACAAATTTCACATCACATTTCAAATATTTTGAAAAGTTGATCCGGTTTGCTCAACTCAGTATTGCCAGTATTTCATCCCGGTGTACCATTGGGCTTGTCAGTTGATATGGTAGGGGCAGATGACCTCGCTGTTCCGCCCCTTAAAACAATACCGTAACTGATAGTTGATATGGTACAGCTCACCAATACGCTTGGCTAGTACATACTGGGAAGGCCATTGCAATTCTACATGGTGCCACGAGCATTGCTCAATGTATTATCAGAGCTATGCTTCCTTTATTCAAAAAATAGCCCACCAAGGCTATCCATATTGGAATAATTGTTCCCCGAAGGATCCAGGATTTTTTTCTCTCCGAATGACCATATTGGCACATCATCATTTCAAATATTTTGAAAAAATGAACCGGATCAATTTCTCGATATATTTGATGTTAAGCTCATTTCGAGAAAAATAAATCCTGGATCCTTCGGGAAACTGGACAAATTTTACGGCCCAGGAAAAAATATGCATATTCATAAGGGTGCTTTTTGCTATATTCACTCGATATCACTCACTGTATGTATCATCAGAACCATTACTGATTAAGAAATTAGGCTACACAAGATTGCTCAAAACCTCAATCATTGTGCATACAATCTTCAGATTTGGCTGTCAAATTTTGATCTTGACCAAATATTTTTATGCCAAACTAGCATTGTTTGTATAGATCCTTCAATTTTCGAGGATTATGATCTTGTGGGATAGTACTGGAAAGGTTTCCTTTTTCACATGAATGATAAAGGAAATTGGCATAGCATGTCAGTTTGTACTTTGATTAGCTTTGTTTAATGGCCAGGTTTTCTTCCTTGCCACATATGAGGCTTTAATTTAATACTTGCTACAGTGCGGGACAAACCATTGGAAGCCTGAAGATCACGCGTAGTCGGTGCGCTGTTGTCCTGTACGTTCTCGCATCCAGCACGCGAGTGAAGGCACGGCGCAATAGCGTGGCAACATCGCTGGGCGCGGGATGGAGAGCGGAGCGGAGAGCCGGTTGACCTTCAGGCTTCCAATGGTTTGTCCCGCACTATAGCACTTGAGCCACTGCATAAGTGGTTGAATTGCTAGTTTTCCAACTGGATTGACCAAGGTTCACTTGCCAACAGTGCAGGGGTTTAGAGAAATCCCTGGCCTTCCAAGTGGTCCGTGTTAGGCTCGAGGAACTGTAAAATTAAGTGTGGAGTGCATTCTTTCATCAGCAAATTCCATCTGGAAAATTAAGGCAAGTCGAGACATTGTACTTACATTCCCTGCCTCAGGTCTCGAGTAAAGTTTTGGGTCCTTACACTCTGCATTCATCATAGGCCAAAGAGTGGTGCATTACATTGAAGCTTAATGCCCATTTACGGTTACCAACTGAAAACTTCCAGATGTTGGATATTGCTCTGCAAAAAAGCATGACATCTAAGAAAAATGCCTAACTAATTCAATCGATAACAAAATGATTCATCTTCTTCTGCTTTTACGGCCTCATTGGACCACTTCAGTCAATCATTTCTTGGTCCTGTTCTTCAGTAAGTTTTCTTTCAGAGTTTCCCAGCAGCTTTTCATTCGCTCTGATATTCTCAGGCGTTCCTCATCTGTAAATACCCTTTTTACTGTATTACATTTGTCTATTTTTGCCTGAAATCTTATCTTCCAGGTTTAAAAAAAAGTTTTGTTTTGCAAGTCGTCTAAGGTTATTTCCAATTCTTTCATATCTTCTCTAATTTCCTTAATCCATCCTACTTGTTGTTTCATATTCCAAAGTTTCACTAATTTTTTTTTAGATAACCTGGTTTCTGGTGTCCTCATGTGACCATAAAAAGAAATCAGTTTCTTCCGAATAGTATCAGTGATGGGCTCCAGTTCTCTATATACCACTTCATTTAGTACTATCCGCCACTGTCCATCTTTCTGATATTTTTTATTTATGCATGTTCTAGCTATTCTACTTTTAAAATTTTGTCGAGTCTGTTTATCATATATTGCACAACTTTTTACAAAAGGAAATACCTCTCTTAATGATCAGTCCTTGCTGCTGCTTTTTTCTTTGAAGCTGTATTTTTCAACAGAACCTATTTTTAAAAGCTCGAATTATTTTCGTGAAGCACATATTTATAAAATTCTTCACACAGCACATCTTTGAAATTAAACTTCGCAAGTAACATTCCTTTCACTGATTCTTTTCCTTTTCGATTACTTATTTCCATCCTCGGAAGTAGCGTTCTGATCACAAGGAGTTGATGTACGATACAATGACTTGTTGTCTTCAGCCTAAAACCTAAAATGAGCAATCTTGTAACGGAAAAATGCCGGACATTGTCGATAAATTAGAAATGAATGAAAAGCAGGACATGTCTGGCAAAAGCCGGACGGTTGTTAACCCTATGCCCATTTAGCTATGCTTTTATGGCATTCAAATTCATTTTTGTAGTTTAAAGAAATCATTTTTTTTCCTTGGCTCACTTTTCTCGGCTGTCGATGTAGATCCTGCAATATGTTGCTCAGACATGGAGAAACAGCTTACAGTTAAGTGGTTATTGAAAAAAAATCAAGTCCTGGTGATGGAAAGTAATTACAGTAGTTACAAATCCTGTTCAAGAACTTTTCACGATAGATTCCTTAACTTTATTATTTCATTGGTCCTAAAGATGTTTTTGGATGATACAGACTAAACAAAGAAACTTCATTATATGAATAGCCTACCTTGAGATGGAAAATTTGATTCTTTCTTAAGATTTCTAAAAAGTAAATCTTGTGATATAACTCCAGAAATTGCAGTATATTCTAACTCACTGACAAACCATACACCATACGTAGATTTTTCTTGTGTTTTATATATAAATGGGTAGGCCTTTGTCTGCTTGCGTTATTACTTAGATGTCCTACTTTTATTCTAGTCTGCAATGATATGTTGCTTTTGTATATGTTATTTCTCAGTGATTCACACTACTTACACCCCAACAGATATTTTAATCACTGGTTTATTATTAGATAGAATATAATAATGTTGGCAATTATTGGAGAAGTTCTGTGCACGGACCTTGCATGATCGATTTGTTTAAAGTGCAAGGATGAAAGTCTTAGAAGATGGAACTTTGATGGCCGGAGAACAGTGACATTGACTGGTTGTGCATGTCAGCGTAGAGTTTCTTTGTACAGTTTTCCTTGTTTTTGGAAAAGATAGGCTGTTGTCTAGGAGTAATACATCATAACTGTAAAGTTGTTGACACCAAAACGTGTTTTTATTAGAATTGTAGTTGACATCTTTTGCTTCACTGGCAAGTGTGATTGCTGTTGTTAAAATTAGATATATTTTTATTATTTTTAGAATAATTAGGTAGTTTACATGTGATAGAAATAACTAAACCAGTCTTAGTGAACAGTATTTAATTTTTTCTGTGTCTCAAAATGGAACGAGGTATCCCTTGAAGCAAATAATTAGTGAGTGAGTGAGAGACTCTTTAATGACTAGTAATTCAGTTAAATGGCATTATGTCACTAGTGAAATGGGAAAAGAAATAGGAAAAAAAAAAGAAAATACCTTGCATTTGACAGGAAACACAACGAAAATTAATTTAGATTATACTAATAATAATACATGTTCTAAACGAACATTTATTTTCTGATTCTGAATATTTTATTGAAGATTTTCAGAAGCAGTATTTGAAATTGTACTTTGAGTATTATATTATGCATTTATTGATGATGATATAGCAGATGCTGTTCTGAGTGTTTTCTGTCGTAACAAGGGAACTCAAAACTTTGAGTCACCATGATCAGAGTTTTTCGTGTAAAAAAGAAACCCCTTTTTATAGTAGTAGTACGTAATTGAAATGCCTTTATAAATGTGTCTTTTATCAAAATCCCAGATTGATTTTGTGGGAGGTTGGTGACTCTTTGACTTTTGATCATGGATATGGACATTCTGGATGGTGTGCAGACTCGGTGTATACATCCTGAGAGCAATGCAGTTTCTGTTCCTATTAATGAAATGTTTCACATTTTGGGGAGATGGTTATAAAGAAGAAATTGAAAGGAACATGATTTAACTGGCATATTGTAGATATGTGAAGAATTATATATTCTGAAACACAGTGGCATAATGTGGATGAAATTGAATTTGGGTATAAAGTTCAGAATTCGGTAATTGGCAGGTTTGTATCATATTGCTGATAGTTGACAATTGCTAGTTTGCTTTAGCAAATTAGGCATGAAGCTTTGCGCTTTTTTCTTGTAATTCTTGACTGACATAATAATAATATGTAGATATTTAATATTTAAGAAATACGGGAACCATATGTGATAACGGAAATGTCAATTATGCAGTGTTTTAGAATTACTATAGAAAAGAAGAATACGAAATAGTATTGTGATGCGTAGGCCAATGCTTCTGCGTAATAGTTGGCATATTCGAATTATGAGTGGGATCAAAACTTCAGAGCTGGTCAGGATAGAATGTATCAAAAGGAAACTGATTGACTAAGAAAATTATAAACAGACTGGTTTGACAGTATTTTCTACTCAGGATACTGCCTAGTAATTTTAACTAGTGATTCTTTGTGTTCCCTAGGGACAGATGACCTCACTGTTCCCCTCTTTAAGACAAACATAATATCTGTGCTCCCTTCTTGAAACAGGATTTTTCAGTGACAAACCATCAAAATCATTATCACCACCAATTTCTCCCCTTCAGCAAGTCTGATGAATAATTCTCTTCCATAACGTTGTCCTGCCACCACCCGTCTTCCAGTATGTTCTCCCACTTCAAGTTCCTCTTAGCCATGTCCTTTTGCACTTCCTTCATCCATGTCTTGGTCTGTAGCAAAATTTGTCGTTCAGGTTACCTAACCATTTCAACCTTGACTTCCCCAGAATGTTTGATACACATTGCAGTCATAGCAAATCTGGATAAATCCTGTCTGGTCTTTTGTATACTTCACCTGACAAACTCATATTTGTTGCTTGCATCTGCCTTTTGCTCCTAGTTAGGGTAGGAGCTTCTAGTCTGTGGGACTGGATGCAGCAGTAATTGTCTAGTCTGCTGTGCCCAAGGTTGCAGGATTCACTCCTGGTGCAATCAGTTGGCATTTGAGAGTGTGCAAATGCAAGGGAGCCATGCCACTAGATTTACTGGCATGATAAAAATCCTCTTTGGGGCAAAATTCTGGCACCTCAGTGTCTCTAAAGTCGCAGCAGTTATAAGGGATGTAAAACCAATGACTATTATTATAATAAAAATAATGATATCTAGTCAGTGTCCCATAAACTGTGAGGCAGCCATACAATTTCTCAGATGCTTAGACCCTACTGATATCATCTTCGGTTAACCTGTTGTCGACTGCCGAGGTGTTAAATGAAAATTACTAAATCACTCTGAAACTTTTTTCCAAAGGGTATTTGAAAGTGAGTGATTTGCTATATATACAATATTGGTCTAGATTGTTTTGAACAGTTGGCAGTAAATAGTAGAGAAGTTGCATGGAAGATGGCTGAAGATGTTCTTACAGGAAAAATACAAAGTACGGCAGCAGGTTCACATCAAATAGATAATGCCACTACGACCCATTAGCTTGCCACGGTGGGTGAGTGGATAGCGTGTCGGTCTACTAACCCCAAGATTGCAGGTTCGCTCCTGGCCGTGGTAAGTGATTTTTGAAAGGCGGCAAAAATACGACACGCATGTCATACGATGTTGGCATGTCAAAGAACCCATTTTAATTCAGTAGGCCGTGTTCATAATGGCAAAATTATTCTCGGGAGTTTCCGCCAAAACAAAGTTCCTCATTTCTCTACAAGAAAGCGCTATAGTGTTCAAGGAGCTTAGATGACTTTCATAGTGATCGACATGCAAGCTATCCTCTGGGTGTCAAATTACAAAGCTTGCACCTGGCACCCGAGGCCATACTACGGCCCATTTGAAAGTATACCTCAGCCTCCACACCACCTCCTCGCTGCTACTCACAGATGTGTTCGTGCCAGTACCAATGGTGCAAAGGATAAGGTTTGGGAATGCAGATGACTTCTGAGAGCTACAAGCTCTGAAAGCTAGCATACCATATGTTATAAAAAATTGTTACCCTACATTATATATATATATATTTAGAATGTGGCCAATTATTGACCGCTTTGTACCTAAGACTACGGTACATTGTTTCGTTTTTTCTTTTCTTCCCAAAGCTTCTTCATACGTTGGCTGATGGCCTGCCTCTGTTCCGCTGATAACACTCTCCATGGTTGATGTGGAACTTGCAGAATCGAAAAATCTGCAGTAGTGATCAGTCGCCGGAATTCCACCCTATTAGAAATGATGTTGTTTGTGATCTTCAGTTTTTGCAGATCACACCGTATCTCTTCCAGCCATCTAGTGGTGTTTTTTAATTTGGAGATGTAGTCAAAAATTTTCTTAGTTAGCCTGCTGCTATCCATTCTATGAAGGTGACCATAAAATCGTAGTCTCCGTCTTTTAATTGAGTCTGTAATTTTTTCCACATTTCGGTAAAGGTCTTCATTTTTTCTCTTCATCCAAATATCTTTATTCTTTTGGGGACCCAAAATTTTCCTAAGTATTTTCTTTTCTTTCTTTTCCAGTTCCTCTTGTTCACCTCTTTTGTTCAACGTTAAACATTCTGATCCGTATAATACCTCTGGTTTAATTACAGTTGTGTAGTGCCTGATTTTTGCCTGGAATGAAATTGATCGTTTGTTGTATCTATGTTGGGTGAGTTTATAGGCATTTTCCATCTTTCTGAATCTCTCCTTGCAGGATGTGTTATCAAGTCCATTTGACTGGATCCATTCTCCCAAATATTTAAATTTATCAACTCTTTGAATCTGTCCATGTTGAGTTGTTAGATATTTTTCTCCATTGTGTCTGTGTTCAATATATTTGGTTTTTTCATATGAAATCTGAAGACCAGTTTTTATTGCTATTTCATGTAGGGTTTCAACCATTATTTGTGCTTGAAATCTGTTTTCTGAAATGATTGCTATGTCATCAGCAAAGGCAAGACATTTCACCTCAAATCTTCCTTTTCCTTGCCCCCAAATGGACCCCTTCAATGTTTCTTTCGCATAATTTAAGTTCCCATTCCTTCATGATTTTGTTTAATATCAAATTAAATAGAAGTGGTGAAAGCCCATCACCTTGTCTAACTCCGGTTTTGATTTGGAAGGGTTCTGAAATGTTGTTTAGAAATTTAACTCTTGAGGTTGTAATTGTTAGTGTTTGTTCAACCAGTTGTCTGGTATTTTTATCTATCCCTAATTCTGCTAGCGTTAGGAATACAGACTGTCTGTCTATTGAATCATAAGCCTTTCTGAAATCAATGAAAGATACAACTGTGTTGAAGTTACGTATTGTTCTGATTCTAAGGATTGTTTTGAGATTGAAAATTTGCTCTGGACAAGATCTCCCTTTTCTAAATCCGGCTTGGTATTCGCCGATAGTATGGTCTGCTTGTTCTTCCAGATTGTGTAGCAATGCTTTAGAAAGAACATTGTATGCGATTGGCTGTAAGGAAATACCTCTATAATTGTTGGGGTTTGTCTTATCTCCTTTCTTGTGCAAGGGATGGATTATTGCCTGTTTCCAATCATTTGGAATTGTTCCTTTTTCCCAACATTCCTTGATAACTTTGTGTAAAGCTTCAGCTGCAAATTTACCACCGAGTTTCAACATTTCAGTTAGTATCCCATCCTCACCAGGTGCCTTATTATTTTTAAGATTGTCAATATATCGTTCTATTTGTTGGACAGTTGGTGGTTCTGACGGAGGGTTCTCTTTTTGTGGTGATGTAAACTGTAGTCTATCTAAAGGTTCTTCGCAATTAAGAAGTTCCTCAAAGTATTTAGCTAGTAACTCGCAGTTGTCTTTATTATTAGTGACCAGTCTACCAGTTTAATCCTTGAAATGGAGGTTCATTGGTTTGTATCCTTGGATCTCCTCTCGAAATACTTTGTAGAATTGTCTGGTGTTGTTCTTTTTAAAATCTATATCTCTTCCAATCGCTTCTTATCATAATTATGTTTCTCTATCCTGATGATTTTGGATGTTAGCTTTCTGATCTCGACAAAATTAATCCAGTCATCTTCTCATTTCCTGGAATTCCATAACTGCCAAGCCGCTAATCTACGTTCGATCGCTGCATCACATGTTGTATTCCACCATCGGTGTTTCCTTTTCCTTGGAGGCTGTCCCAATTCTTTGGCTGATTCTATCATTACATCTCTGATCTCTTCCCAGTTACTCTTATCTTTAGTATGCAGTTTATTGATAAATTCAGTCTTATTTTCTGATAAAACTTTTGTGTCTATTTTTGGAATTTTTGGCTTGGATTTATTTGGTTGGAATTTAGTTTTGATCTCAGACAAAAAATGGTCAGAGTCAATATTTAATCCTCTCCTTACTCTAACATTCATAATTTCTCTAAAGTTCTGTTTTGTAATTGCTACATGATCCAATTGATATGAACCTAAATGTGGATTTGGAGAGCACCATGTTTTCTTTCGCCTCGGTAATTTCCTAAAAAAAAGGTTGACATTAATTTAAGATCAAATAGTCTGCAGAAACTTATGAGTCTCTCTCCATTTCTGTTAATGCGGTTGTGAGCTTGGAAGTCACCCACTATGTTTCTAAATTTTCTCTCTCTTCCAATCTGTGCATTAAAGTCACCAACTAAGATTTTAACGTGATGAAAGAAAAAGCTACAAGAAATTTACTCAAATTCTATGAATTTAAGTGGGTGTGCTCTTGCAAATATGTGAACAAGTTGCCTGCCACCACTGTGTCGTCAATCAGAGATTGAAACTAGGGATGAAGAAATAGGAATTTGCTACCTAAAAGGACTAATGAAAGTCCACTTTTAACTACAATATCATCTAGTGATCTTGGCAACAACATTCCTGGCCGATAATCTGGATGTTAGGCCCCTTAAAACAACAATTATCAACAACATTCCTTCTCACCAACCATTTCGCTCCTGAGAGAACAAGAGCAGTATGTCATTTGCTTGGATTGCTTTTCATTGATTCACAGAATCCAGAATCAATCTGTACTTCCTTCTATTGCTCTGTATATCTTCTGCATAATTTTAATCCTCATGGAAATGTATGCATATCCTTGTCAGTATGTACTTCTACCCCTTACTATTCAGTTTTCTTCTGGGTCGGGGATGAGGTGTGATGGTTCTGTGACAATTACAGCCTAGTGAGAGAGGAAGTGGACGTGACCTATTTGAAAGCACCTGCCCGACATATGACGGGAAAACTGTCAAACCATTTCAAGGATGGTTAATACTGGTTTTCTAAGATTCTACATTAGATCATAAATCCTTTGGCTTATGACTTTCAAGTTTTACTTTCAAATGCATTTATGATGAGGAAGGTATGTCCTGTTCAAAGTTATATTTTGAAAATCCTGATTTGGTCTGTAATTTTATAGTTCAGTCATTATTGAGTTGGGGATATTAGAACGAAACACTGCTTCGATCTGTGAATTTATAAATATACAGTAATAATAATAATAATATCGTATGGCCTCGGGTGCCTGGTGCAAGCTTTGCTATTTGACCTCCAGAGGGTAGCTTGCATGTCGAATTTCGTAGTTCCTTGACTATGAAAGTCAAGGAGGTTAGATGTTAGATATCTAATCTCCTTGAACACAATAGCGCTTTCTAGTAGAGAAATGAGGAACTTGGTGCTGGCGGAAACTCCCGAGATTAATTTTGCCATTATGAACTCTGCCTACTGAATTCAAATGGGTTCTTTGACATGCCAACATCGTATGGCATGCGTATCGTATTTTTGCCGCCTTTCAAAAATCACTTCACGGTCAGGGGCGAACCTGCAATCTTGGGGTTAGTAGACCGACACGCTATCCACTCACCCACCGTGGCAAGCTAAATATACTGTCAAACTAGTATCCTATGAATGATACATTTGTTAGGGGTCTATCTAAAATATCTTTAAATTATAAGGAGTTACATTTCAGGAAAACATAACTTCAGAGAATTGCGGAAAAATGAACATTATTCCAATAGGTAAAAGAAAGAAGGGATTTTTTTTTTAAGCAGAGGTGATGTTTAATAAGAATGGCACTGCCAAACCAGAAGTTAGTTATAATGTAGATTATGCAGAAACTTCCATAAAGCAACAACCCGTGAGAATTTGTTGATGCCACGAGTAAAATGTGTTAAATCAGCATGGTCGTGGGCCCTATGTCTAGGATATTAAGTACAAATGGTTTAAGGAAAATATTGGGTTATTGGTAGATGAAATTCCTGAGAACTTGATACATTTATTTACTATTTTTATTTTAAAAAATGTTCTTTTTAGGTACGGTAAGAGATTGCAGACAATAATGAGAACTATATTTACCCCCTCCTTTTCCATTAATCTCGGAAGTTGTATTTAAGAGAAATATGGAAGTGCAATTGCCAACAGGCATTGTGCTTTCTGTAGATCGTATGTTCACAACTTCTCTTATATGAAACTGCATTCTTGTATGGACATGTTGCTCTGTGAAGGATGAAACCGAGATCACTGTTACAAACTGGAATGTCCTTCCCATTTAATTTTAAAAAAAATCCTAATCCATTTGATGCCATGAGATTCAATACTAGCGCTTTAAACACTCTGCACGTGGCCTAATTTAGAATCTATTTTGTGTAAAACCAAGTAGTATTAGTAGATCAGTGATAACGGTATACAAGACATATTGATGATGGAGATAATTTCCCATGAAAGCATGGAGGCCACAGTTCTGACACTGATTTTGGGTGGTAGTACAAAAGCGTTAGTTTATCGTCTGTTGTAGATAGTAAAATATTTGCTGATTTTTTTTTTAAAGATATTCCTCAAAGTGAGAGTATGTTGTCCTCTGTTGTTCTTAGCCTAGATTAACATGTAGTTAGTATCTAGGTAGCTATTGTGAATATTGTAGTCTTGGATATCCTCAAGGTTTCCACTATTACCAAAAGGCCTACATAAGTACAAGACTTTATTATGTGGATAGGAATTGGGAGCAATATTTTGCAGTACACTTTTTCCTGGCAGTTGTACTTGCTGGGAATATTTATAATTACATAATATATAACGTATTACATGACTCGGTTCTGTTTGTAAATATAAGCTGATTAGGAGTACATTGTCGGAGGTAACGGAGTCTTCCGTGTGTGCGGGAGCTGCCCAGGCCTTGAGGGGAAGAGGTAAGCTTGAGCCCCAGCAATAACTAAGAGCGATGGTTCCTAGAGATCGGAAGGGGATGCTTCGTATATATGTTTAATGGTGGCAACATTGTGCTTTTTTTCTAAGGCGAAGCCTAGCTCATATATTATTATTCGTACCTGCTAACAGACATCCTAACACAGTTTTACAAAGATATATCAGTACATTTCTACAGTGTGGTAGTTACCACAAATGATTTTCTTTTATAGTGATTCTTAATTAAATGCATATTGTATTTGTTTGGATGAAAGCCTTTTCCTGAATCCCAAGTTTAAGCATTCTAGTACTATTTTTCTAAGATTTATTTCATATGAGAAGCAAATATTATAGTTCGACAACCATCAGCTTAAAAAAAAAAAAAAAAACTAAGTGCTGTCTGTCCAAGATTTGGCCAAATAATGGGGATTAGTTGTTGCAGCCATCAAGTCCTCCATTGAGCATTTTGCTGCAGTTCATGAAATGGACCAAATTCATGTCTGGACAGAGGAGCGGAAGATGATTAAATCGTAACAATGTATTGGGACATCAATTAATCAAGTCCATTTGTCACATGGGTTATATCCTTCCAACAGGAAATTTACCACCATGTGGTTCACTTCGCTATAGATCACCTCAGGGGAAGCATATTGGGCCAAAATTATATCGTGAATCATTAGCATTATTAGTTGTTTGCAGGCTGAACGTTAATATAATGTGCTAGTTAAATGGGAAGGGGGAGGTAATAATTAGACTTTCTAGAATGGGAGTGCTGGACCAAACTATTGCACTATCTTTTCAACTTCAAATTGAGACCAAACACATTCGAATTGAGAGTAAAAGATGTACTAACTCATTCTAACCTCCTTCACAGTCTTTTGAAGTTGACCTTCGGAAACTTCATCTCTGATCCCTGGAATCTTGAAAAATATTTCTTGGAGAAAATGCATGTTTCAATTTCCTTACCCTATGCCAAAATCAGTACAAAGTAGCTGCTGAGCAATGTACCTTTACCTTCCTTGGAGTTTAGTCATTGCAATCTGGGATGCCTGTATTTTTAAATGTACAAGCAAATCTACTCACAAAGTCCCTCAACATTTCAATGTATTTAAAATATATTTAGTGTAGTGTGAGTGGTAGGCAATGCTCCTTGTTATAATGGTACCATAGAATGACTATTCCCAAAGTAGGATTTAGCAACCATAAAGCCAAGTACTATTTTTGTCAGTCTCGAATCATGTTAAGTACTTCTTATTTTAACTTGTTCTCAATCTGAATGTCTTCAATTTCATTTTGAAGTTGAAACTGTTGACTATATCTCAAGGAGGTAATGTGGACCTAACATTTCAACCACTCAAGATGGGCAATGGCGTATGTATGCATAGTCTCGTGTCTAGCACAGCAAACACTGAGGGGTGATCAAAATACATAAGCCAAAAATAAGGTAGAAAACCAAAATGGCTTACCAGGAAGGTGGTTTATTTATCTTGCCAAAATTCCTCAGATGCAATGTTAGTGCATTTACTTGAACCTTTGTGCGGCAATAGATTACCAACTGCTAATGAACAAGACAATATCCTGTCTTCAATATACTAAAGCAATGATCACTTAATGATTTTTAACTACAACTTTCTACTTGCTTGAACAGATAATGTTTGAACATCCCAAGGCAAGTGAAAAGCTTATTGTTCTGTGAAGTCTAAAGCAGTCCAAAGAAGCTACAAATATCTAAATATTACCATTGAAGCAATGTGGAATTTATGGAGTCAAAGATTTTGGACAAAGTATAAAAGATCAAGACCTTCAGTTGAACCTAAGAGCATCAAATGGCATCAAATTAAAAGCTAATTTCTAAATGAGCCTTTGCTGTGGGTTTCCCAAATCCATGAGAATACGGCATTCATCAATATAAATAAAAACGTCTTCGAGATATTCAGGCGTTATGGCTCTTTCTAAGTTCAGGTAAACTGCAGGTTTTTTTTTTTTTTTTCTCTTAATACGATTTGTCACAATTGGTATGTGCAGTAGACAAGATTGGGAGATAATTAAGATACCAGTATCACCAATGAACCAAAGCTGATCTATGACTTCCAGAAATTGGTGCGGTTGAATTTGTATTGAAGTGTGAAAAGCAACATCACAATTTAGTTCCTATATTTCTTGATTATCTAATATTTATGACATGCACAAGTTATGAAATCATTAGCACTGAATGCTATGAGTCAGGAAAACCCATGAAGTAATGTGCCTCGTTATTAGGTACAGTTGTTTGTTTGCACCCTCTTTAAAACGTTTGAATGGACTGGTGAAGAGAGGATAATTCGGAGTAATAACTCTCTTCCTACTTTTCCACTGGCCTATAGAGTGAAAACTCGTGGGCCTCAAAAGCTAGCATAGGGAGCTTATTTGTGTCACTGCTCCACAGCGAACTTTAGCCAAGTTGCCGCTCTATGCATTGCCCATTCATTTTCATTCTGGAATAAAACTCCAGCAAGCATAGGTATTTGTCAGGTGTTCTGGACTTTCAAAATATTTGGAATTAAGACTTCAGTATGCACTATGAGGATTCTCACATTTCAATCTTTGGTTCATTGCTTATACTGGTATCTATTTAGTGATACTTGTGGGCACCAAATACACTACAAATCTTTTAACTGCACATACCAATGTGCAGTAGTTCCAATACATGCTGTACTTGCAAAATATGTGGATTAAGATTTTTAAGACTTTCCTTCATATCAGTATGCACTAAGATGATTCTCATAACAAGGCAAGAAATCTTTGGCAATTGCTTCAATTTTTACTTGTATAGTGATAACTTTAATATTAATTCAATTTACCTAGTACAACCATCAACAAGAGTATTAGATTGAATGCCTAAGTGAAAAATCACCCAGTTTGCTTTCTTTCTTTCTTTCTTTTTTTTTAAATCCAAAAGAACTTGCACTTTTGAACTTTCGGCCCACATTTCACACATTACTACTTAACTCAAATGACAATCATTTCTTAAATTACCTTTTATTAGTAATAAAGTTACCTTTGTTTGAAGTGGAAATGGAGCAGAATACTTCAGAATGTTCGGTAAGTGGTTAATTCATCACTTTCTTGACAGTACATGCAGTTTTTTTCTCCATAATAGCTAAAATTGCGATTTGGTGTATGAAGTAATTATATGAAGAGAACAGTTTATAAAATAGATTAACGATTCAGCTCAACTCTCAATAAAGCTATGTTTACATCAATTTGAATGATTATTTTAAAAAAGAACTCTTTAAATGTGGTGATTTGGTGGATTTAAATTTCACTATATTTGCTCAATGGTTAGTTTGCATTTTAAACTTCATTATATAAAATTATATTTAATGATATTTGTAAATACCGGTAGATGTGGGTAGTCAACTGTCTAGATGTAACTGTGCAAGATCAATTGCCTTCAAATTCTTTGCCTGGAGAGCTTGAAGATTTCTGTTGCTAGCATAAAATAATTGTCTCCTTATGTAGTTCAGGTTAAGTCAAGTAGATAGTTAAATCAGGATGTGAAAGTAATTTTAGATGGAGAAGGATAACATGTCATTACTGGGGAAAGTATCCATATGCTGCAACCTTCCCTTGTATCTGTTAAAAATGTCTTTATTAGAGGCAAGTTTATGTAAATTGAGCATTGGGTAATATAATTCTCCCTTGGATTCTTACTCAAAAGGGGTGGGTATCTGCATCATGAACCTCACAAATACAGTTTTAATTGTTCACAAACTTAGGTGGTCTCGTTTAGAAGAAAACTTACTTTTGCTTTATTCTTCCAGAATATACAGTGGGATATAGCCTAATATGTATTACAATTAATTTACTGTTGCTTGTATAATCTCTCAATGGGTTGTTTTCACCTAAAACTCATTTATCAACAGACTTCAACGAAGAGGATGATGCATCCTTTGAACTGCGTGTGATATTACCTCCATTAGTGATGAAATTATATATATCCATTATATTTTCTTGGCTAATTTATTTGCTGTACAAGCCATTGCTCATTTTTTTTCTCTGATAAATGAGTCTTCCAATTTCAAAGCATGTTTGTTTAATTGATAATCTTTGGCAGAACTAGAAGGAACCCCCATGCTTTGATGGGTAACTTTTGAAAGCTTTACCTCAAAGTCTTGATATAAAATGTAGGTACAAAAGATAGTCTATTCATACCGTTAAACCATTTTCTGAGATTATTGTCTTGTAATTGTAAACCTGATACAATAATGTGATATAATGTTGAACAATTTTGAAAAGGAAAACTATCTGATACATATCCCCATTTTGTTTTAAAACTTTCATTTAATTTAATAACTTCTCTTCAAGAACCTGTTGTGTACAAATTTATAACTGTTTTTGCTGTTTTGAATCGAACCACAAGTGCTGTGTTTGGTGATCCTGTCTTCCTAAATAGATAAAGAAAAACCATACTACAAAGGAACTTAGAGAAAAATCAAGAGGTTTTACACTTATGTGGGACCATACTCCCTAACATTTAAACATACCCATGGGAAATTTTGAAGATTTCTCATCTCAACATTTTTCAATTTCCGTTAGGGAAATAAAAAGTGAAAATATTTTATCGTTTTATTGCTCTTTAAGAAGTGGAGAAACTGTATCTGTAAAATGTATATACATATAAAGAAAGAAAAAAGTGGAAACCTCCAAAATAATATTGTTTAATTTCTGCTTCTCTGTAGGATGAAGCAAACTATATTTAGTGAAATTATTCTGTTACCAAAGTAATGCTAGGAACAGTTGGAATCATAGTGAATAATTCCTCGTATAGAGTAACTCCTTATGCATGAATGCACGTTCATCTCTTCAGTCTCTTCCTCATTTGTTCTTAAGGAATCATTTGATGGGAGATAAATAAACCTGAAACTTGTGATGAGAACTGAAGACAGAATTCATGAAGTAATAATGTTGCAACCTCTCAACCGGTATCAAATAAATATAAAAGTTTTTCGTATCAAGTGTGTGTTGTGCCTTTCCATTTCCTTAGATTTCAACCCTTTATTTAGTTTCAATCCTAAATGTTACATTTGCTCAAAACATAACTAGACAGGAGGTTTAATGTATTTTATATCTTGGTGGTGAAATTTGACATAGGCCAATACAGACTGAGGCAATTCTTTGTCCAACAACCCGTAAAATTCTTGAGTCCTTCTATTATGATTATCCTTGTTGGTGTCCCAGAATATAGTAATGGATTAATCTCAAACTTCCTTAGTAATCGTATAGAAACTTTTCCTTTCCAAGATAGCAGTCAATGAAGAACTTTTGAAGAAACTTCTTCTGCAATCTGCCAATGCTCTCAGAAGTTTCAGGGTGGACTTATTTGAATAATCAGGTAAGAAAAATCTTCTTTCTTAGAAAAAAAAATCTTGAAAAGTTCTTTGTCTGCAAGACTTTTGATGATGGAATTGCTCTTGGATTCCTGTAGTGGGCCCTCTGGAGCAAATTATTTCTCCTCGAAATATCACACCAGATGGGAAGGAATTGAGTTAATGAAAAACTTCTTTGTAAAATTGCAAGTTATATACAATATAAAGTCTTGAATACAGTATCATTACTATATTGGTTCCTTGGGCACTTAATTTTGAGTGAAATTCAATGTCCATAATAGTATTTTGAACATTTTTTAAATAGTTATTAGAAACTTGGATTCTAAGGAATCTTGCGGAGGGGGGTCTAGGAATGACAGAGGCCTCCGTAGTTTTGCTAGTATTTATTTCATATAACTTCTTTCCATGACGGCCCCAACAAATCTAAATACCTTTGTGTATACAATTCAGCGCGAGTTACCTATAGTGAAGCCATCATTACTTCAGACTTGACGTTTCAGTACTAGGCTAGAGTTTAGTTTGCTAAATCGCGACATCGTGAACGAAACTTGATTTGTATTTTCCTTCTGACCTCCAGATAACTCGAGGGTAAAACTGAAACGTAAAGTTTGAAGTAATGATGGCTTTACTATAATTGGCGACATTAAAAAGTTGTACTTTTTGTTTGGGGCAGATCCATATTAAATCGTATTCTTTTTAAATTAGTAGCTACAGACATAGTCGGCACTATTAGACTTGAGCAGGAATTTTAAAAAATGTCTGTAGATTAGATTAAACTTATTGATCATACATGGACATGCAATTAAATTATAATTACAATTTATACCAATTTGAGTGCTGAACAATTACTAGTGTTAAGTAAGTCATGTACGTTCAATCTTTAATTCCATACAAGATCCGATTATATGTTGTGAATTACCGCACTTGTTTGCGTTGTGAAATCGTGTATTGCATCTAAGTAAAATGTTACAGGTTTCACGTCCCTTAACTACTACGGCTTGTCAGATTTTCTGACATCCACGTCTGTTTAGTCTGGTCTGGGATTCCCCGCAATCATTATACAGTACTGAAAGAAGCGGGAGACTGAATGGACTTGAATAACCTAAGAAGTCTTCGATAGATGGATGCAACACTCCACCCAATTTAACTCTCATCACCACTGCTCACGTATACTTCATAGAACTCAACATATCAAAATTTTATTGAAATACAGTAGTTTAGCCATAAAAATGAATAATGTTTGCAGGATGTGCGTTTATACTTGATTGCTAAATCTCCGACCAAAGAGAGAGCTATAATCATTGAATAGTTTGCCAGTGAAACATTAGCAAGATCTACACAAAAGAGAAAGGGTCTTGGACAACGTGGTCATTAGCCTCTTGCCTCACGAGGCTGAATACCCTCGCGGACCAGAATTAAATGTCTTGGTGGAGCCCGGACCAGTCTTGGAACACACTCCATCTTAATGGATGGGGTAGGTAAGATACTTCTCTTTTTCTAATATCTTACTGGGCTGTACATTTTACCAAGCAAACTCAATGGACGGAAATACCTTAGGTTCTGCGGCATCTTCCAGGATTGCTTGAGGATGTTCCTTTAGAAAGCAACGCCAGAGGATGTGGTACATGCATGACGGAACATCGGCACATTTTGCTGCTATTGTGCGAGGACATCTAATGCGCCGATATGGCCTAAGATGGATTGGGCGATGAGGACCTAGATTACCTGATCTGAACCCGTTGGATTTTTGTGTTTTGGGCCACCTTAAAGGTGTAGTGTACGACACTCCGGTTAACACGGTTGAAGAATTGGAGCAGATACCGTACTTGTGATGATCCAGGCGTGTTTGAAAGAATTAGAAACTCGATGTGGCGACAAGTACAGTCTTGCATCCAACACTGTACAGTTCCTTCAACTACTTTTCCGTAGATCCAATAGATTACGCGATATTAAAATAAACTCAAGTTACGTTCTTTTGCCTCCCGCTCACTCCCCCATCCACATTAGGACTTTTAGTATGTTCATTAGTAGACCTGACAATATTGCAAAGTTCCAAAACTTTGGGAATTATGTCCAGAAAGAAACCTTATTTGACTGTACTTTTTTTTGTCGTGTAGCCTCCTGAGAGGCCGAGTGCAGGTCTTTCTAGTCGACGCCCGTGGGCGACCTGCGCGTCGGGATGAGAGATGGAATGGATGAAGATGAATGAAACTGGACAAGGATGTGGAAGGAAGCGACCGTGGCCTGTCAGAAGGTACTGTCCCAGCATTTGCCTGGTGTTGAAAATGGGAAACCACGGAAAACCACTTCAAGGACAGCCGACGGTGGGGCTCGAACCTACGCGTCTATCGAGTCAGCAGAGAGCTTGGCCTCTTGACCTAACGCTGCGCTTTAGACCGCGTAGCCACTACTGTCGGTATTTGACTGTACTAAAATTGTGTACTTTTAAGTCTAACTATACCATATTTAACTTTCATCGCTTTCACCAGACCGTATTTCTGGCAGGACATTATTGACGTAATCGCTTTTGACTGCCATGTTCATGTAATTGCTTACTTTGATTGGGCGGGGTCGAAATATTCAGTTTTCTTCGGCAAACCTCGTATTTATCTTCTTAGCGACTGGCTGTGTGGCTCAGCGGTAAAGTTCTCGCCTGCTCACCCAAGAGTGCAGGATCGAATCCTGGCGCAGTCTGCTGGCATTTAAGGGTCCGCGAATGCGAGGGAGCCGTGTCAGAAGATTTACTGGCACGTTTAAGATCCCCTTCGGGGCAAAATTCCGGCACCCCGGCGTCTCTAAAAGCCGCAGTAGTTAAAAGGCACGTACAACCAATAACATCTTCCTAGCTGTTGATCGGAATAGACATGCAAGCCCAAATAGCTCGATTTGGGTTTCACAAACGAAAGAAAAAGCTCTTTTTACCGGTTTTTATCAATGACGGTGAAAAAGTTTAAAGTTGTGTACGTTGCTTATAATTTTTGAGTGAATTTTGTTAAGACAATGACTCAGGATGCGTAACGGACGATTTTCAAGTAGTGTGCCAAGTAGCCACCTTGACGAGGCCTTCGTGCTCAATGAACCAAGAGGATATCTCGAATAATATAATTCTCAGTGCATCACGAAACTAGCTGTTTTTATTTTTATTTTTATTTAGTCAATTTACCCTCTAGGTTGGTGGTTCCCACGGACTCAGCGAGGGAACTCACCACTACCGCCTCTATGGGCAGTGTCCTGGAGCTGGGAACATCTGGTCGGGATGGATAAAACTGGGGAGGTGTGATCAGCACTTCGCCCAGGCAGCCTCACCTGCAAAGCGAACAGGGGCCTCATGAGGGATGGAAGATTGGGATGGATAGGCTAGGAAGAGGGAAGGAGGCGGCCGTGGCCTTACAGTAGGTACCATCCCGGCATTTGCCCGAAGACGAAGTGGGAAACCACGGAAAACCACTTCGAGGATGGCTGAGGTGGGAATCGAACCCCCTCTACTCATTTGGACCACCCGAGGCTGAGTAGACCCCGTTCCAGTCCTCATACCACTTTTCAAATTTCGTGGCAGAGCCGGGAATCTAACCCGGGGCGGCAGCTAACTATGCTGACCGCTACGCTACGGAGGCGACAACTAGCTGGTGGTGGTGGTTATTTCATTTAGGGGTTTGAACACCGTGGTCATTTCAACCCCGTGACCTTTGGGCGTATGTGTGTATTAATTGTGATGGCTGTATTAGTGTGTTTTATCAGTGATTCAGGAAGGATTACAGACGATTAATTATTTCAAGTAGTTCCTACTTTTGCCACCAAATGCTACGATCCACGACATGCCATCGCACTCAGCACCTGACAGCGAACGTTGGAACTAATATAGCGTTATCAAATTAACCTACACATTTTAGCTTCCACAAGTGTAGTTAGTGGGAGGTTATTTTTCATGCCATAAATCTATGACATGGGACTGTCGGGTTTACTTTCCCTCCGAAGGAAAGCATAGTGAGGGATTTTAAGACTATTGGGAGAGGAGGGATGTTCCTGGCGACTGCTAATGAAGAGAAGAGACTTTGGTAGGCCACATACTAAGACACCCAGGAATAGCAAACTTAGTTATGGAAGGAAGGGTCGAGGGGAAGAACTGTAGGGGTAGACCAAGGTTAGAATATGTTAAACAGATTGCGTCGTGTGTAGGGTGTGGTACCTATGTAAAGATGAAATGATTAGCCCAGAACAGGGCTGCTTCAAACCAATCAAAAGACTGAAGACTCGAACAACAACGAGAAAACGGATATGGCGCCATTTGGTTAATTTTCCTGGAGAATTCGAGAGACCCAGAGGTCGCCACCCACTTACCGATAAGCTAACAGCTGATTGCAGTGTTCTCATATCCCCAGAGAGCAGTAGTCGCTGGTATTGATCAGTAACTCGTCCCTTTGGAATCCCCATGGGACAGGATTCATTCTTTATTTACCCTCGAGACCTTCAGCCTATTCTAGTACGTCAATATCAACACCCCCATACACTATAATTATACAAGCTGTTCCGGAATTCCTCTTACACAATTGTAGGGGTTGTAGAGAGGACCTAGCCAATAATATCTGCTCGGAAGCGCTCCACTTCGATGCTACATTGATGTCAAAATGTACTTCAACCATCCTGGAAGTGGTTTCTCAATTCTGTAGTGCCGGCCAGTGGCATAAGTCAATATTCTTTAGTTAATTGTAGTGGGCATTTGTATCATATCCAACTTGAGAAGAGACGCACAAGTGATTTGGCAATTACAAAGGTGAACTGAACTGTTTAAACATGTCAGTAATTTATTCGTTAGGACAGATTTTTCTCTCTTCCGTAAAATTTAATTTTTCAACTTGTGCCACTTTTCTCCGGCACTACAGAATTCTACTCCAGGCAAATGCCGGGATGGTACCTAACTTAAGGCCACGGCCGCTTCCTACCCAAATCCGACTTCAAATACACACACTAGTACAGACATCACAGATTATCAGAAAAATTCTACAGACACCCAAGTACACGGGGCTACATAACCAAGATGTCGCAAAGCCCCTAAAAGAATCAACAACAACAGTTTATGTTGATTCTTGTGTAGTTACTTTCAACGACCACCTCGTGGCGCAGTGCCTAGCTTTCCTGGCTGTCACCCCTGAGGGCTGGAACGCGGTACACCCAGGGTTGAGAGGCCCACCTCAGCCATCCCAGAAGTTGGTTTACCGTCGTTCCCCACTCCAGTTAAGGCCACGGCCACCTCCTACCTAACTCTAGCCCCAATTACAATTACACAAACTACTAGTAGCCCGGTCAAGTTAGACATGCAATGTTACCAAAATTCGCATAGAGCTGGAAATTTGTATTAATGGTCGAAACACCATCATAAATGAAATGTGATAAGTCCGTCGGTCCGACAACGGCAAAAAAAAATATTCATGGTCAAAGTTCGCAAAGTTTTTTGCGTTTTTCAGCCAAACGGTAAGTTTTATCATAAAAATAGATCAGACTAAAATTGTAGATCATGCAATTATCTATAAAAATTGTCTCAACACTTTTTCTCCTAAGAGTCGCGTTTTTTTTTTTTTTTTTTTTTTTTTTTTTTTTTTTTTTTTTTTTTTTTTCAAAAAGTTGAAAAAGTTGTACTCTTCAAAATATGTAAATGCTTCCACGCCACCTGTGAGGTAGTGTGGTTGTTTGGCTCTTAAGTTTAGGGGCTGCGACAACGCGGTCATGTAGCCCCGTGTACTTTGGGTGTGTGTAGAATCGTCTGATAACCGGTGTTAATTGTGATGTGTGTGTTAGAGCTCAGCAACTTGAAGTGTGACCCTGCGTGAGCGCTAGCTCCGTCAGCCAGAGCATAGCGTTTAGAAAGTGACAGAGAGTACAGCGGGCTTGTAGTTCGCATTTTTTCCGGGGTTTCAGTTGGAGTTGCTGCGCTGTTTTTTAATTTAAGTACTGCAACTTAGGATTTTTCAAATAGTTCCTACTTTTGCCGCCAAGCGCCACCGTCAACGACTACTAGGCCAAGTTCAGAACTTAGCTACTAGACGCCACCGCAGTCGACTCTTGGCAACGAACGTAGAAACCTAAGAGCGTTGTTTACATTCTTAACCTATCCAATTTAGCTTCACACAGGTACAATTAGTGAAAGATTCTTTAACATGACATGGGACCGCCGGCTTTACTTCCCCTCCGAAGGAAGGCATACTGAGGGATTATTAACGCTCTTAAAAAATCAGACGGCTTTGGCCGGGTTCGAACCCGCTATCTCAGGCATAGAAGCTCAGCATGCTACAGACTACGCCTATTGGCGTTTAGTGACTTAGATTTACCAACAATTTGTAATTGGCGCTAATACCTTAACACTCGTATGTGATGTGGAATGCCATAGTGGAATATATATATGATCTTTTGCGATTCCTACGCTAAGCTTTTAACTCTCGAAGACCGAACGTTACTGCCTACTGGCCATGGGTACGTATTGCAATGCGCAAGTATACTTGCACGACCGTAGGTCGGTAATGTCTTTGAGGTTGAGCCATAGGTACTCCAGAAGCCTGTGGTAACTGGATGGGGAGCGCCCACGGAAAATAAACGGTGGTTGGTACGCGTGGATGTTGACGGGGTGGAAGGAGTACCTTTGGTTGTCGGGCTGCTTTGTCGTATGTTATGTAAAAAAAAAAAAAAAGAAGGCTTCACTGGTATGTGTGTTTGAATGAGTGCACAATTGAATGGACGTTGATGGTTTGCCTTAAAACTTACTCTGCCTCTACATACATAGGTGAAAAGTGATATGTTGCCTTGTAAAGGGTTAAGAAGGCAATCACTGAAACTTGGATCATAACACTCACCGGTTATTCGATATTTATGAAAATATACGATTTGAGTATTCATTTCTTTGATTTACTGTTTCTAAAATCCATGAACAATGATAAAGGAAAGACCTCAGAAGTTTAAAAAAAAGACATGAAACATGCGTCACAGCGGTTAAAATGTGAAGTACACAGCAACAGTATCTGCAAATCTCACAATTCGTACATTTTTTTGGAAAGTCACTTTTTAAAGAAAGTATAGATATTTATGAAATTAGAGTGCAATTCGTCACTGCTAATGTCTATTCTCTTTCATTAGAATGCTCATTTGTCACGATCGGTCTCTTGTAAGCGCCGGAGGAGGGATCTATTCTACTGAAATAATATATACTAGTTGAAACCCGTCAATACATGACGGTCAATAAGAAAATATTTACTGAAGAATTTTCTTATATACACTGAAGAAAATGGAAATTGCAACACCATGAAGGCATTGGTCGTTTGTGTTGATTTTCAAGATATGGAACGATGCCTTGTAGGTATGTAAACGATCAAAGTTTCAGACCCATTGGATTGTTGCTACAGGTCTCCCCACGTGATTGGTCGGGGAGGATTCAACTCCAGTATACGGACACCGGTGTAGCGTAGTTGACTTGCAGTCTGTGCAGTGAAGTGTTCCCCGTCAAACATGCCTCGACGACAGAGAAGAGCACGCTATCAACAACTGTCGCCGTTTGAGAAGGGTCGGATAATTGGGTTGTGTGAGGCTGGATTATCACTAAGCACTGGCGCTGCACGTGTTGGCCGACAGGCATCTACGGTACAACGTGTATGGCAGCAGTGGTCAAATAAAGGTACCCACACTCGTAGACCTGGCACAGGCCCACAGCGACAGACAACTGTGAGAGAGGATCGCCGCATCATTCGGATGGCCCGGATGGAACCCCATGCAACAACAGCGCAAATTCGAGCAGCTGTGGCACCCCACGTTACACAACTAACAGTTGGTAATCGCCTGCGTGCAGCTGGCTTACGATCCCGTGTCCCTGCAGAAGGTGTTCCATTGACCCCACAACAGCGACGTGTAAGGCTGGCCTGGTGTCGAGAACGATCGACGTGGGTCGACGAATGGCATAGGGTCGTCTTTAGTGATGAATCGCGCTTCTGTCTTGCCCGCAGTGATCGCCAGAATCGTGTGCACCGACATACCGGGAAGAGGAGCCGCCCAGACCTTATTGTCGAGAGGCACACGGGGCCAACACCAAGCATTATGGTCTGGGGAGCTCTTGGCGTTAATGTGAAATCACAATTAGTGCCTGTTGAGGGCACTATGACTGCTCGACAGTATGTTGATAGGGTACTCAATCCAGTGGTTGTCCCTATGATGGCGAACATTGGTAATGGGATGTTTCAGCAGGACAATGCCCGGGTTCACACTGCACGCGTCTCCAGACATCACAACCTTAGAATGGCCCTCCAGATCCCCGGACCTCAGCCCTATTGAGCATGTGTGGGACATGATGGGTCGACAACTGGCCAACCGTCCTCAGCCACCCATAACTCTGGAATAACTGACCCGTGCAGTGCAGCAAGCATGGGCCACAATTCCTCAGGAAGCGATCCAGGGCCTTATTGACTCCATGCCTCGCCGAATTCATCAATGTATTGCAGCTCGTGGTGGGCACATCCAGTATTGATTGTTGTCTAAACTTGCGGTCAGATTGCCCTGAAAGTGTAATCATGGAATCACAACCGAACACTCGTCCTGTATGTTCAATTGCAGCAATGTAGCACCACTCCTTCTGGATGTTGCAATTTCCATTTTCTTCATTGTACGTTCTTTGTACAATTATTTTTTGGCGCTATTGATACTTTAAGAGCGTCAAAAGATTCCAGAGTTCCCCATTGAGCTTTATTGATTGTGATAAAGTATGCCAAGCGAATCGGAAAATGTTGCCTCTTAAAAGAAATTGATTGGTTTATCCTATGGTGTTAAATCAAGTCGAAGGATTAGACCTCTCTGCCTAATTTTAACTGCACTTATTTCCAAATCCAAGCATTTTCATGCATATTTCTTATAATTAATATGGAATCAAATCGAAGGGTTAGATCATCCGCCTGATTTTAACTGCACTTATTATTTCCAAATTCAAGCAATTTTCGTACACATTTCTTATAATTAATATGGTAGTATTTATGAGCCCTTAGGAAACTTCAGTTTTCTAAGGAGCATAACTATGGGTCAATCGTTTGGAGTATGTGGAAGCAAATAACTTAATTCCAAGGAATTCAAGAATTCTGAGGAGTCTAATATATACAACTGGCCGCAAGAACCGTCGCTTATAATTTTGGAATATACATTAACGAAGAAATGCGATGATGTTCAATTCCATACATTTTTAAACAATATGGACCGTATGCATGTGGCACAGTGACATTGGCACCAAATGAAACCAAGGGCATAGCATTTGTTGTACTGCCGATTATTCTCTCCTAAATTCCTTGAGGTATCATTTCCAGTGAAAAATTGTTGCAGTCTGTCAAATATTTTATATTTAGTAAGATCAATTTTGCCATTACAACACCAAAGGTCAAAGTAACCAAGCGTAGATTTCTCGCTACAGAAATACAGTGCAGAACAATGTTTACATTTGTTCGTCAAGGATCCTACACTGTACGGCATAATATCTGGAATTGTTTCTGAAATGGCATATTTATATTAGATTTTAAAAGTGGCTTCGTATTTTTCTTCGATTTCCCACTTTTTTGTGGCTAATGTTCTTTTTCGTCAAATGGATATATTTATTGTAGCATTTTTCTCCAAATTAGCGTCATATTCAATAACACTATAGTGGCCTGCATCAACGCAGCCGCCAAATATTAAATGGCACATAATACTTCCATTGCCAAAATCAACAGCGTGGTTAGAGTCATTGTTATGTACTCTAAACAAATAATCATTAAACAATAATATTCATTTATACAGTGAAGTTCAGATACTTTCATTCTCAAGTTTGTTGCTGATGAGAATGCGATGATACTGATCGCCAATAATAAAATCCTTATAATTATTCATGCCAACACCAATTTTTGCAATTTGCTTGCAGAAGCAGCTCAGGATGACGTTCTGCATTTTGGAATAAACAGTACGAAACTGCTTTAAATAAGCAATTTCCATCACCTGTTGTAGGTACAATCCTTTGCATTTCCATGACAGTAAATTAAGCAAGGGAGCATACTTCGCCAACTACTGGAATGAGCATAGACTCACTTCGACAGCCACCGTAATGGAGAGTTTAAGGGTTAGACTATATGTTCAGTGCTTGTCAAAAATCGTATAAACACAGGGAAGCCAAATCTTAAGGCTAAATTCTGAGCTATCGCCCCGGATTCCGGGTTCGAACCCTGGTTTGCCAAGAAATTTAATTCTGGTCTGAGGACTGGTACGGGGTGCACTCTTGAGGCAAAACTAAGGAGAGCAAGGTTAGATTCCTATTTCAACAATCTGGCATGTGGTTTTCCGTGGTTTGCCACGTCCACTGAAGGTAAATACCGGGATAGTTCCTAACTTAAAGCCTCGGTCGTCAATTCTCCATTCCCCACATGAATTACAAAGGCACACATCAGTAAAGGCATCACAATAACACAGGTTATCATAGAAAAATTTACACACACACCAAAGTAGACGGGCCTGAGTGACCACGATGTCTGAGTCCATCAAATGAATTATATTCGTCAATTGTGTCTCATGGCGAAAGCGATTGTGGCCATCTTTTATTTAATAATTTAAAAGTATATGGCAATGCAAATCGAGGATAATTCCTTACTGTACGGGAA
Source organism: Meconema thalassinum (assembly GCA_946902985.2). Lineage (NCBI taxonomy): Eukaryota > Metazoa > Arthropoda > Insecta > Orthoptera > Tettigoniidae > Meconema > Meconema thalassinum. The sequence goes on along the minus strand of OX336401.1, from coordinate 76,509,188 downwards.
TAATAAAAGTAAAATATGTTAAGACAATGAATTACCAATAGCCAGAAAGAATAATTAGGAAATAGAAATACATGTCTGAGGTGAGATGTGAACTCCTTCGACTATGCTAAATTCATTCCTGGGTCCGCAATGTTACCCCTGAGCCACCCAGTCAACAGACTTCGAAAGCAATATTAAGTTACTTAAACAACAAACGAACTCAAACGCCTGTTGAAGTTCTTCAATCCCCTCTTTTTAATTCTAAAAAACAAAGATCACACTACGATACGGAGGATCCTTTATCCGCCATTTCTCTAGAAATGTAATTCTGGTCTGAGGGCTGGAACGGGGCGCACTCTTGAGGCAAAACTAAGAAGGGCAAGGTTCGATTCCCATCTCAACAATCTAGGATGTGCTTTTCCGTGGTTTGCCACTTCCACTGCAGGTAAATACCGGGATAGTTCCTAACTTAAAGCCTCGGTCGTCAATTTCCCATTCCCCACTTTAATTACAAATGCACACATCAGTACAGCCATCACAATAACACAGGTTATCAGAGAAAATTTGACACACACACACTAAAGTAGACGGGGATGAGTGACCACGATGTCTGAGTCCATCAAATGAATTATGTTCGTCAATTGTCTCTCATGGCGAAAGCGATTATGGCCATATTTTATTTAATTATTTAAAAGTGTATGGGAACGTAAATCGTGGAGAATTCCTTACTTTACGGGAATAATAAAAGTAAAATATGTTAAGACAATGTATTACCAATAGCCAGAAAGAATAATTGGGAAATAAAAATATGTGGCGGAGGTGGGATTCGAACTGCTCCCAATGGGCGATGCACAAACTAAGACTTCAGCGCTGCCATCTGAGCTACCGAATCACTGAAGTTGTAGCGCAATATTAAGGTACTTAAGCAACATTCACACTCAACAGTCAGTATAAGTTCTTCTACATTTCCCGTCCTTTATAATATTCTATTCCTGTTTATATCGTGGAAACTTCATATTCGATATTCCCTTCCTTTATTATAATTCTTATAAATAACTATTACATTAAAACGCGGTGGACATCCGCCATGTCTGTCATTAACCAAGGTGATTCTGCGCATGCGCTTGAGCCAATAATTTTGCAGTTTTGTTTATAAATTTAAAAATATATGATAACATATTTGTTTATTTGAAAGACACCCTGCAAATCTGCATGCCAAGAGCTTTCGTTAGAATGATTTACGAAGCCAATCGGTTAAGTCGTTTTCACAATCTCGTGTGTACAAAAAACAGCTTAGTGTTTTAAATATATAGATGATGATTAAATATTATTGAATTAAATAGGATCACAATAGATACTGGAATAGGCCTTCCAGGGAAACCACGTTAAAAAAAAACGCACCAAGTACACTACCTCACAGGTGGCGTGGAAACGTGCATATTATGAATACAACTCCTTGAATCTTTATATCTCGAAAACGGTGACTCTTAGCAGAAAAGGTGTTGAGACCATTTGTATAGATAATTGCATGGTCACAATTTTAGTCTGATCTATTTTTATGATAAAACTTACCGTTTGGCTGAAAAACGCAAAAAACCATATTTGCGAACTTTGACCTTGAATATATATATATTTTTTTTTTTTTTTTTTTTTTGCCGTTGTCGGACCGATGGGGACTTTTCACATTTCATGTATAATGGTGTTGAGACCATTAGTAAAAATTTTCAGCTCTATGCGAATTTTGGTAAACTTACTCCTATTTTTTGGGCTAACTTCACCGGGCTATAGAGCCATCTCCAAAGTGATGGGGGCTACTCCCAAAATTAGAAGAACGATACTTTTGAGATTATTTTACCATAATTATGAGGTTGTTTCACTTGAGGAACTTGAACATCTTGAGCATGTATCCCTGTGTACTCAGGTGTGGGGAATTGTTTGTTAACCTGTGTTATTGTGATGGAAGCATTAGTGTAGGTAATTGTAATTCGGTGAGGATTGGGAACGAGACAGAAGTTAGAAACCATCCCGGCATTCGCCTGGAGTAGAAGTGGGAAAACCACTTCCACCAGAATTGCTGAGGTGGGAATCAAACCCACCTCTTTTCAGTTTTTCCTCACGAGGCTGAGTGTACATTCAGACCAGAATTAAATTTCTTGACGGAGCCGGGAATTGAACTCTAATCTCCGGGGTGACAGCCATGAGGCAGTCTGTGATTGTATCTTGGCAAAATTTGTTATCTGATGAAAGAATTGCTTTTTCAGTCGGTCAACAATATAATAGCCTATTCCCAAATCAAATTGGGTGAGGAGTTACACTTGTCTACTCACACCTATCAACCTAAAAATCATTAATTAAAATGCTCCGCCAATCAATTGTTGGATCGAAACTAATTTGAATAGAATATGTATTGATTGGCGGAGCATCTATATACCGGGTGAGTCTTCCGTCCCTCATTTTTTTAGTTTTCGGCCACACTTCCAATGTGCACAAAAATATTAAGCGGTGCTGGGATTTAAACCCAGTACCCCAAAACAGGACAATTATCTTCTACGCACTTACAAGGGGACCCTACGGCAATCGGATTTTTGTAATTTTTTCCCGCTTCGGGCACGTAAAGTTCAGACCTCGAACAATAATTTCCCAAGGCCATTCGATGCCGTATTCATAAATTCTCGAGAAAATCGACTTCGAAGATTTCCGAGCGCTTCATATCCAGTAAAGATGTGACCGAGTTGGAGCAGGACGCGTGGCTCACCCGGTAACGTTTCTTGAGAATTTATGAATATGGCATCGAACGGCTTTGGGAAATTATTGTTCGAGGTCTGAACTTTACGTACCCGAAGCGGGAAAAATTACAAAAATCCGATTACCGTAGGGTCCCCTTGTTAGATCATTGCTCCACGGCTTCTAGTCCCTTCACTTTGCCTGAAAGCGTATACTGTTTTCCGTTTCGGAGGTTCATTCAAGTTTTTTTTTATCAGTAAGCCACCGTACCCAGCGTTAATTTCGTATCCAACTGAAACCGTATAATCGCCATGTTCTTTGTACATGCCCGTATGCCAGTTTGATGCATTCATGCTGTCACTTGTCGCACACATGTTTTTGTCAAGGTCTTGCTTCCATGTCATAAATCTTGTAAAGTCATTTAGGGTCATTGTGGCTTGGCTGTAGACGGGGAACTGTCGACCTTGCTGGCATCAGACGTTGGAAGTGTGGCTGAAAACTAAAAAAAATAATTGCTGAGCCCAAGGTTGCAGGTTCAAAACCTGGCGCAGTCAGCTGGCATTTGAGGGTGCGCAAATGCGAGGGAGCCGTGTCAGTACATTTACTGGCACGTTAAAGATCCCCTTAGGGGCAAAATTCTGGCACCCCGGCGTCTCTAAAAAGCCAGTGTAGTTAAAAGGGACGTAAAACCAATAACATTATTATTATTTGAAAACTAAAACAATAAGGGGCTTAAGACTCACCCGGTACATACAAAATACGCTAAGGTGTATGTTTCACAAAACTCAAGCTCCTAAACCAGAGGGAGTTAGGTGTGGTTTGTACCAAATCGTCTCAATATTACAGGAAAAAGCTTGCATTTCTTGAAAAGTCAACGGAAATATATTTATTTGTTTATAAAGTGCGTTTATACAAATAAACAAGACGATAGCCCCAGTCAGAACTGTGCCGCGTACAGCCGCATAGCACTAGAGACGGGCGGGTAGTCTGTACGCATGGGGCGCACACAACCCATTGTGCAACCAGCAGCAGTGATGAATTGCTCTCTGATTTGATAAATATCGACAATTTGTTTAAACAAATAAACATATTTATAGAAGCCCGCATAACAGTAAGACCATGCAAGTGGTTTATACAATGCGAGAGTTCTGGCACGGATCCGCTAGTTTTAATTAATTATCTAATAATGAATACGTCAATTGGGTCTCAGGAATCAACCTGGGAGGAGTCCTTGTGGCTCTGGGCAAATGGGAGTGAAATGCGTCGTTGCATGTCACCTGCAACTTAAACAAATTGGATTCAGCAAGAGAATCCAACTTAGCCTCTTTCACTCCAACTCCAGCACGTAACCTACCCGAGGTGTCCCCTGTTAAGCCGAGCAACCCAGTGGAAGGTTGGGTAACCACTCCCGGCGGGAAGCTGGGTCGACGAGCCGGTCAGTGCTGGTGGCTCCAAGGCTCACAACCTTGGTAGTACTTTGGCCGGTGTGAAATATCACCGACCCCAATTACAGTTTTTCAACTGTCTCAAGAAAGCATGGAGGAAAATTCAGCAAAAGCTACTACCCCAGGTGGTAACCAATCCACCATCGCTTTCAGCGATGCATGCAGGCCTTCGGATTCTGGGGAGCCAGCACCAAAATGCTTGGAGGTGTCGGAGACTCCACTAAAGATCAAACACAAACATCGGAACTTCTTTGCTACCGTTAATATGAACTCCCTTTTGAAAACTGGTAAACTTAAGCATCTCACTGATACTCTCTCCCAACATCAAATTCTTATTACGGCAGTACAAGAAACAATATTTACAGATGAACATCCTTTTGAGTCTCAGGGGTACAGAATATTTAAAGGCAAAGTTGGTAAACGTGTTGCAAAGAACATCCCTCACCTTGGCACGGGATTCATTGTAAATAGAAGAATTTTGGACTCGGTCGTAGATTTCAGTTCTCCTAACAGCCGAGTAGCAATCCTCACTTTCCGATGCACGAACAAAATGTATACTATGGTTAATGTGCATGCGCCAATTAATGAGGCAAACAAAAAAGACAGAGAAGGAACAGATGAATTTTGGGAAGAACTGGAGGATATAATGGCTAAAATTCCGGACAAACATATGATTATCTTGCTTGGTGATTTCAATGCTCAACTTGGCCGTGAAAGAAAATTCCGAAACATTGTAGGAAGTTACCCAGCTCATTACAGAACCAACCGCAATGGAGAGAGACTTCTGGAGCTCTGTAAGGCGTTCAACCTTGTTATGAAATCTACTGCTTTCAAACACCTGCCAAGAAAGCAGAAAACGTGGACTTCTCCAAATCCAAAACTTGGTGAATTCCAAATCGATCATGTCGCTATTTCACGCAAAGCACACCGAGAGATCCAGAATGTAAAAGTCCTGAGAAGTGTAAATCTTGATTCTGATCACTACCTTTCCAAAATCAAGGTTAAACTTCTTCCAAGAAATACCAGGAGGGTCTGCCGAAGAGAGATCAACAGGTTTGACACAGAGAAGCTACACCTGAATCACGAGTTTACTGAGAAGCTTGAAACTTTGGATCCACAGAATTGGGAACAACTAAGAGATGGCATGGTGAGAACAGCTAAAGAGATAGTCCCGCTAACAAAACGAAGGAAACATCTCTGGTGGACCAGTGAATGTGAAGCAGCAATAAGGCAGAGACAACTAGCATGGCAGAGATGGAACTCTAAGAAGAATTCAGATAACTGGGAGAGTTTTCTGTTAGTGAGGAAACATGCTGCAAAAACCATACGTGGGGTAAAACGTGCATACGACAAAAGTCAATTGGAAAAGATTCAACAAGACTTCAAGTAAAACAACACTCGAGATTTCTACAGAACCTTCAGACAGAATCTCACTAAATACACTCCACCTAGCCTACATTTCAAAGATCCTGAGGGAAAAACTGCCTATAATGACAAGGACAATTGCACTATCCTGGCAAATTATTTTGAGTCTCTCCTTAACTGTGAAAGCCCAGGATCCTCATTCTCATTTGAAGACAATCCAAATACAAACCCGGACTCTACACCACCAACCAAAGAAGAAATTATGCAGATTATTCAGTCACTTAAAAACAATAAGGCACCAGGCGAGGATTCAATAATCGCCGAATTATGGAAGCATGCTGGCGACGTAGCTATCGACAAACTAACGGAAATAATTAGTGAGATATGGGAAAAGGAGGAACTCCCTATTGATTGGACATCAGCTCTGCTTCACCCTCTTCACAAAAAAGGTGATAGAACGAATGTGAACAATTACCGTGGCATCTCCCTCCTTGCAATAACATACAAAATCCTTTCAAAAGCCCTTCAAACTAGAGCAGAGGAACAGTTGGATCCACAATTAGGGGAATATCAAGGGGAATTTCGGAAGGGACGATCGTGTGCCGAACAGATTTTGAACCTTAAATCTATCCTTTCATATCTGAAGCTTAGAAACAAACAGTTTCTAGTGACCTTCATTGACTTCAAAAAGGCTTATGACTCTATCGATCGACCCACCTTATTTGAAATACTGAAAGAACTGGGACTGGACAACAAAACAAGAGCAATCATTCAGAAAACCTTAACCAACACTGCGTCCAAAGTGAAATTCAGGGGAGAAATTTCAGAGCCCTTCGAAATCAAGACTGGTGTAAGACAAGGAGATGGACTATCTCCTTTGCTCTTTAACTGTGTGCTCGAAAAAGTCATCCGGCAGTGGCGAAAAGTAATGAACATTAACAAGTCTGAAAATGGAGTCAGATTGGGCTACAAAAAACAACCTGATAGTTGACTGCCTAGCATTCGCAGATGACCTCGCATTTTTTTCAGATTCCATCGATGCAGCCGCAGCGTAAATTAATGAACTCCAGATTCAAGCAGCAAAAGCGGGCCTTAAGATCTCCTTTGAAAAAACAGAATTCATCACTAATATCAAGCTAGCGCCAAAAGAGCTGGATGTAGGACAGGGGAAAATCAAGCAAACGAAAGCGTTCAAATATTTGGGTGAGTGGATAGACCCCAATCTCTCCGAGAAGGCAGCTTTCGAGTCACGAATCAGGAAAATGGAAATGGCATACAATCTAACAAAGGCCATTTACAACAAGAAATCCATATCAACAAATGCCAAGTTAAGACACTACCAAACAGTCATCCGTCCAGAGGCTTTGTATGCTGCCGAGTGCCTTGCAATGCATCGCAAGGGACTAACAGAGAAGCTGGAAGTGAAAGAAAGAAAAATTCTAAGAAAAATCTTGGGTCCGGTAAAAGAAAATGGGGAATATAGGAGAAGGCACAACCACGAACTTTACACCCACGTGGAAAAAATAACTGATGCCATGAGGAAACGGAGAATTACCTTTTACTGTCATATAACAAGAATGAACCCAGCACGATTGACAAATAGAATTTTCACCTACTTCCTCAAAAAGAAAACCAAGGGAGCTTGGTTCATTGAGGTGGACAAAGATTTACAAGAAGTGGGAATAACAGGCAACGATATTTGGGAACGTGCCACACTTAAACAAAAACTAACAGCACACCGATGTTTTCAAGAAAAGCCAAAGCTTCCAACTGGCAAGAAGTGGACTGCAGAAAGGAAACAACAGCATCGAGAACTAATGCGAAAGTACTGGGAGGATGTTAAAGCTCGATGCAACAAGAAACAGTTGAAATGACGTGGTCCTTAGATGGCCGAATCGAAAGAAGAAGAAGAAGAAGAATACGTCAATTTTCAAGCATTTTACTAAAATGGTAAATGAAATCATTGCATGAATTGTTTTTATGAAGGGTGAAGCGAAAGAAAGAGTGCCATGTAGGTGTGAAAGTTCGTGTCATCAGGGCGCAGAGTGCATCTTTGGTGTGAAAACCGCCAGTTATGGGCAGATAGGTCTACAATTCTAAATGTTAGTGTTTGAGTAGCAGATAACTTATCATTGCTTATCACACACAACTCCGCTGATAGCCACGATCGATCGTTCGCACAGGTTAATCTCGTGCGGATCCAGTAGACCTGTTGTAGAAGACCATTTATTCAAATTTAGGACGTAGATCTATGCCACTAATGATAACAAAATTTCTTTTTTAGCACCAGCAATTTGAAATTTTTATAAGTTTCAGGTCTATTTGAAGCAGATAGTGTCACTGAAATATTAGTAGCTATTTTTTCAGTGTTACCTGAATTATTATTTACAAGATAAATTTGAGGAATATTTAAGAGCTCTGGTCTTAAAAGAGAGATGTCGAGTGAGTCTATCCATTCCAAAGCTGTTGGAGAGGCATTGATGACATCCTTCCAGTCACCACTGAAACGTCTCTTGGAACATTCCTCTACAATGTGGTCTATGGTCTGCTCAGAAGCTCCACAGTCACACATTGGGGAGTCTGAGAGTCCCCATTTGTGCATGAAGTACTTAGTTCTTCCGTGTCCACACCGGATTCTGTTTAGTTGACATCAAGTTCTTCTAGGCAGTTGCAACCCTGATGTGAGGGGTCTTCGAGGCCGTGATGATGTGTATTGGCGTTGCTTTTCCACGTCTCCTTCCACACACATTTTATCCTGGGTGGTTGCATCTCACGAGTTGCCTGCATTTATTTTCTATCGGTCAACATGAGTGTAGTTCTGTAAGATTCCTTTTGCCCTGTCATGTCAAAGTTCTTTTTCTATGCTGTTGATGAAAATATTAGCTAAACCTTTGGTATGTGCATATATATTGTTTTATTTTGCTTATTCTCAACAATCTCACTCTTTCTTCGATTTCTTTAATCGAGTTACTTGTTGCTTATTTTAGGGGCTGCGACATCGTGGTCATATAGCCCCGTGTATTTGGGTGTGTGTATGGAATTTGTGTTATAACCTTTTTGTGTATTTGTAAATTGGGGATAGGATTGGGAGCCGTGTCCTTAAGTTACGATCCATCCCGGAATTTGCCTGGAATAGAAGTATTAAACCACGGATGGCTGAGGTGGTAATCGACCCCCTCTTTTCAGTTTTCCCACACGAGGCTGAGTGCACCACGTTCCAGAATTAAAATTTCTTGGCAGAGCCGGGAATCTTTCCCATACCTCTTGGGCGACAGATGAATGTGAAGGGAAGGAATGCGAGTAGAATAAAGGAGTATACAGTGTAATGTAAGACATTCAGTGAGAAAAGAAATCGCTCTTTATGCAACTTTATAAGGTTAAATCTACAAATCATACATTTTACCTGCTACTGTGTATTATTAATAATATCAACTCATATTACACCAGCTAGTACCACAAAAAACAAAATTATTATATTATGAAGAATTTTTTTTTACCCCAATTGTAACCTATGGCCTAGAAACAATGGTTACTAACAAGAGGCAAAACGGTAAGATCGAAGCTACTGAAATGACATTCTTGAGAACAACTCTCCAGAAGACTGGTTGGTTCTTCAGTTAGGGGCTGCGACATTGCGGTCATGTACCCCTTTTACTTTGGGTGTGTGTAGAATTTGTCTGATAACCGGGGTTAATTGTGTTGGCTGTATTTGTGTGTGTTATCTGTCATTAAGGTAAGGACTGCAGACGATCAATTTCAAGTAGTTCCTATTTTTGTCACCAAATGCTACCGTCAATGACACCTAGCTGTGAACTTGGCTACTAGATGCCACCGCAACCGGCACCTGGTGGCGAACGTATAGAGGAGGGGGTAGGAATATGAGATCGGGTAGAAATATGAGATAGCAAGGTTTTCGCCTCTGTATAGTGCCGACATCTTTCGAAGGAATTTCCAACTACGTGTCCAAGGGTCGCTATTGTTTCACCCAAGAAGTTGCCACACCAGCGTTAGCTCGACTCTACTGTGGATGGTTATTTATACTACTGCTGTGGAAAGTTTTTGTACCTCTACCAGTGGCGGCTGGTGATATAGTTGCAGCGTTGCACAACTCCCTATAATTTTACACCTAATTCGTCGTTTCTTATCCTTTAATGTTTTAGTTTTATATATCTAATGCACTCAAAAATGTGTTAAAATCATCGATATTTTGTTATTATTTATCCTAATGCTTCACACTGTACCTATAAAAGCTGCCGCCTTCAAATCAAACTACAGGGGGTTAGCTCTCTTGTGGCGACTCCCAAGTAGACAGCGCGGCTGGCAGGGACGAGGCCAAGCTTGTACATTAGCTTGCTGGCCAGCATGGGTTGTAGGGAGTTGCAGACGAGCTGCCAGCCGCCTGGCAATACTCGGTTCCAAATGGCACCGTTAGACTACACCACTCTTTGGAAATGACAGCACCCTCGATTTCTCTTACCCCGCGAAGGGTAGTCTAGTTAGTTATTGTTGTTTTAAGGGGTGGAACTACGAGGTCATCTGCCCCTGAAGGGTAGTTTCTTTCCCAAACCACTAGGGAATGCTACACCACCCACAACAGTACAAATATCGGAAGTTCATAGGGAGACATTAAGTTGGTTCACACCCAATTATTTTTAGATGTTTTCTCATCATAACTTCATTTAATATTTTTGTCAATTGTTCTGTGAAACGAGCCTAAGTACGCCACCATTCCTATAAGTACAGTAGATAATTGGCTGAACTATTTTGCGACGTATTGTTGGTGTTACTGTAGCGGTTTATGTTTGCTTTTACCACTCTTGTTCTTGCTTGTTTTGAGTTGCGATCAGTTCTGTATTTAGTTGATTTAGTATTTTGGTTCCAGGCAGATACTTAACTGTGTATTATTATTATTATTGTTTGGTTGATTGTGAGTAGACCTATGCATTCACTACGAAATTTCTAGGCTAGCAAAATTCAGTGATTTGTTAGTTTGCCTTTCGCGCCACTTTCCGATATGGCACCCAGATTTGTCATCTGTGCATCTTGTAAGTTAGTATTTTATTTTAACGGAATGTTTAGTTTGAAACATTAATTGTATTGTGGAATGTGAGTGAAAATTACTAGTTAGACAGTTTTCCCAGCTCCCTGATGACGATAAACTTACAGTAAAAACACTCGGTAGACCATTACCGGATAAGTATTGTCCAAAATATAAGTATACGAGGGGGTTTAAAGGAGATATTTAAGGCAATAATAATTGGTTATGTGAATGTGATATTAAAAACGCTTTATTCTGTTTTCCATGTTTGTTGGTGGAGAATCCGCGTGGACCAAAATAGGAGTTAGGAAAATTAATTCCTAAAATAAAGAAACATGAATCTTCAGCTGAGCGGCTTCGGTGCCGTAGTTGGTAGCATGCTGAGCCTCTATGCCCAAGATCGCGGGTTCAAACCCGGCTGAAGTCGTCGGATTTTTAAGAGCGTTAAAAATCCCTCAGTATGCATTCCTTCGGAGGGGAAGACAGGCCGGTGGTCCCATGTCATAGATTTATGGCTTGTTAAAGAACCTTCCACTAATTACACCTGTGTGAAGCTAAATTATAGGTTAAATATTTGAACAACGCTCTTAGGTTCCAACGTTCGTCGCTAGGAGCCGACTGCAGTGGCGTCTAGTAACCAAGTTCTGAACTAGTAGTCGTTTACAGTGGCCTTTGGCGGCAAAAGTAGGAACTGCTTGAAATTCAATGTCTGCAGTCCTCACTTGAGTTAAAAACAGATAACACTCACTAATACAGCCATCACAATTAACACCGGTTATCAGACAGATTCTCCACACACCCAAAGTAAAGGGGGCTACATGACCACGTTGTCGTAGCTCCTAAACGGAGGAACCAACCAGCCAATCTTCAGCTGTTTGAAATTGACACTTTTTGGAACTGTTAACGAAGCTGCACAATTGGACAGTGCCTATAGAAGGTAAATTGTGGAATATAACGAAGAAGTTAGGCACAATATGCATGTGTTAAATATTGTAATAAACACTGTATTCGTTTCTGTGGCTCTTTCGAACTGGCCTTGTGTGATCATGATGAAAGTGTAACATCAACAAATCCAGGGAGAGAACTAATTAATTTTTGCGCTGAGTTGGATGCTGTGTTAAAGGTCATTTTGTAAGGGCAGCTGTTTTCAAAGGAACGTTCAAAACAATTCAAAATTAACTTTTACAGATTATGTTGGAGGTTTGCCAAGAAGACGTAACAAAGCATGTAAAGGAATCGGAAATTTTACCCATTATCGCAGATGAAACTAGTGATATTTCAAACATATTTCAGATGGCTGTTGTGTACCGATACGTAGTAAGAGGCAAACAAAACATGATGCACACACATTAGCAGCGTATTTACTGGATTAATTAAACAAGCAGAAATTGAATGAAACTCCGCAAAAATGAATTGCGCAGACGTATGACAGAGCGCACTTCATGGCTGGTTCCTCTGATGGGGTTCAAGCTATAGTAAAAAAAAATCCTATCCTTATGCAGAATATGTGCCCGTCTTTGTTAGTAATAATATTTTTCGTTAACGTACAAACTTTTCGGTTGCCATGTTTTTATGTTGAGAATGTTTATTATCCCGGAGATTGAGACCCAACCTTAGACAACCTGCTGTGTTTAAAATTCTTCCCATTAACTCAGGCATAGGGCTTAAATACATACATCTGATTTTTTTTATGAATTCCTATAGGAAGACGCCCAAAAGAGCCATTAAAATTTGTCTATTTGTCGAACGTATGTATATTTTGGAAAACCCATGTATTTCAGTTTTTATATAAATGTAGTTTATCTAACGTTAATTCATTTTTGTTACATGTGTAAACTTCCCATATAAAATTGCGACATCAGAAAGTTTTGGTGCAACACCCAGCTTTACTTTCCACCGGCCGCCACTGACCTCTACACGGAAGTGTGGTTTACATCGATATACATTCTAATTTTCCAAGAAACTATTAAGGTAAGTTGCTCTTCATTAATTGCATTAATTAATATCAGTGACTATTTATAATACAGTGACGCGGAGTGTGAAATTTTTTAGGGTTACATTTGTAAATTATAGTTTCTTTATTTCTAGGTGAGTGATGATACTAGGCTACAGCTGAAACCAGAATCAGAAGATGCGACCTGCTTATTGTGTGACTTTTTTTTTCCTTCAAATTATTCTGAAAGTGAATTGTGGATTCAGTGCTTCTTAAGCAAAATGTGGACCCTCAGTGATTGTTCAGGTCTGGAGAGTGCAGTACATGTTTGTGATTATTGTAAAACTAAGTGAATCCTAGGTATGCTGTGGCTGGGACTCATGTACAGGAATTTTATGTCAATAAATTCTTTCCAAAGACTTTGGTATGAATTTCATGGTTTTATTTAAAACAAAATAGAAGTGTCTCATATTACTACCCAATTTAAAAATTCTTTCAAACTGAGTTTTCTTAGAAAAAAATAAATATTGTAAATACTATTAGCTTGAGAAAATTCATTTTCATGCTGCACATTCCACATAAAATTTACTAACGAATTTCCTTTCAATTTCTTATTTATGACTATTGTGACACTTTCTATGTCCCAAAACAAAAAGGGTATCTCATATTCCTACCCCTTCCTCTAGTTAATCTAATCTAACCTACGCAATTGTAGTTAGTGGAAGGTTCTTTTACACACCATAAATCTATGACATGGGCTCGCCGGCTTTACTTCCCCTCCGAAGGAAGGCACACTGAGGGATTTTTAACGCTCTTAAAAAATCCGACGACTCTGGCCGGGTTTGAACCCGCGATCATGGGCATAGAAGCTCAGCATGCTACCAACTACGCCAGAAGACTAGAAGAGATACAATCCGAAACTCAAAAATTAGGCAATAACTATTAGTACAGCGAATACAGAGGTCGAAATTATGATGGTTTGGCCATGTACAAAGAATGGCAATGGATAGAACTGCAACGAGGGAGATGGTGAGGAGCATTGACGGTATTAGATCGGTTGGAAGGACAAAGAAGAGATGGATGGACCAAATCCGACAAGACATACCATGTGTGACATCTGACTGGATGTGGCAGAAGTAATGGAGCAGGAGAAGTGGAAGAGGCTAGTTTACAACCCCGGGTGTATTTCTTATTCAGGATCGGGAACTCGTGTAGTATACGTTGCCCGGCGCCATTAAAATCCGAAAAAACTTCTATAGAAATGGCCAATGTTACTAATATACAGGAGTTGAATATTTTATCGCTAGAGAGTGTTACTGTATTGTTTCAGAGTGCCAACATTATTGTTTCCAGACCAATATTTTCATCCAGACCAATGGTTTTCGTCCAGGTCAATAAAGGTTAGGTAGCGCGACCCTGCGGGCCGCGTTAGGCTAATATAAACACCCCTGGTTTTTGTCACGCACAGTGGGGGTAGTCACGCATCAGTAATCTTTATCCAGGCCAATGGTTTTGCCTAGTACTACAATCAGTAAGTTGGCAGCATTACGTAATCAAACATGGCGACGTGCTTTTTGATAAGTTTATTACTTGAAAGTTAATGTTGACAATTTCCTTATTTTTGAAGTGTTTACGCAGTGTTTGTTAATGGCAAATGGCTTAAATAACGTGGCAGAGTAATTACAAACCATTTTCAGAGCGCTACTAAGTAAAGTAACGCACTTTCGAGTTTCGAAACGGGCAACGTATACTACACGAGAGCCCAGGATCGTTTTTTTTTTATGGAGAAATTCTTTTACTGAACCTTAACGGTTAATTCGTACAATCACAGTATACAAATCAATTTGAGAAGCTTACTTACACGTTATGTTTAACTTCTCCGTTGCTATCAACAATTAAAGAATACAACAGAAAAAGAGGCTTCGGCCTGCATACCAGAGCCTCCTTGTTCATTTCTAACATCGGACACGGATGATGATGAGGATTATAGCAGCTGCTTGCATCTCACCAAGGTGGAGCGGGTTCGATCTTAATCTTTGATGGAGGTCCCGTGGTTCATGATCGCGAGATTAACGGTGACGTAAAACTGAAAGCTTCTTTTTTGCTTTTATATTACCGGTACACCAAAATTAAAGAATGTTATTTATTTTAAATTGCATTGTTTTCCTTTGAAATTGCCCTCAATGGCTCACATCTAGTGGGACGTGGGTTAGCGACCACGGGACCCCAGCTGAGTCCGGCATTGCTTCCACTTACTTGTGCCGGGCTCCTCTCCGTCTTCTTTCCTGTCGACCTCTCTTGGTCAACTCTTGTTCTTTTCCGACCCCGACGGTATTAGGGCATCCTAGGCCTAGGGAGTCTTTCACTTTCCCGCCTTAGTTGGCCCTTGTCTCATCTTTTCTTTCTTTGGTGTAAATGTGTGTGTGCGTGACAGGAGGTGGAATCCTCCCCTAATCACAAGCTGAGTTGTCGTGGCGAGGTGATGAATGGCTACTGGGTGAGTAGTCACAAGCGACCCACCTCCAGATACCTGGCGACCTCTGGAGAACCTTAGCCTTACCCCGGGCAAGCGGGGCTCTGCCGGGGGTTGACTTTTAGTTCCCTAGCTACTCGTGGGACCAAACATAGCGTCCATTATTTCACAGGGTGGCTCCCTTACAAAGCCGTCTTTAAAATTTAAGAAGAGGAAGTTTATGCCTCTAGTTTCGCCGCTTGATGAAAAGGATTCAACGTTTTTCCCTCGGTACCTTATGGTAACAAGGACCGATGGGCAAAATTTTACAAACGTTGATCCTTTTGATTTACATGATGCAATTGAGGGGAAATGGGGCGATGTAGACACAGTAAAAAAGCTGCGAAACGGCGCACTCTTGATAAAAACTCAAGGAAAGAGACAGACAGATGGTCTTCTTGGGACGACAAGTTTCGGTGGTATTCCAGTCGAGGTAGTGAAGCACCAGTCCCTAAACCTGAAGAAAGGTTTAGTATTTCATAGGGACCTGGTGAACACTACCGACGAGCGTATCCTGGAAAGAACTGGAAAGCATGGCGTTGTCGAGGTGAGACGAATCAAACGTAAGATGAATGGTGTACTAGTTGACACCGGGGCGTTCATCTTATCGTTTGAGTCGGATAGCCTGCCCAAGAGGATCAAAGTGTCAATGTACACTCTCGATGTGCGACCGTATATTCCATCTCCATTGCGGTGTTTTCAGTGTCAGCGATTTGGACATACCTCATCTCGTTGCTCGGGAAAGCCTATCTGTCTTTCCTGTGGCAAGGCCACTCATGAGGGAGTGGAATGTACACCACCTCCCGCATGTCCAAATTGCAAGGGAGAGCACTCTCCTCGCTGGAAGGAATGTCCTGCCTTCCTAGAGGAGAAGAAAATTCAAGAAATAAAGACCTTAGACGAGCTCTCCTACACTGAAGCACGCAGAAAATATCGCTCCATGGCCTCTCCTATTTTCTCAGTATCATATGCTCAAAAGGTATCAAACGAATCTAGTAATCAAGCGGCAAACTTGACATCGGCAAGTTCTAAAAGAGTTACCACTGTTAAAGGGGCTACAAATAGCCCTATTATCACCCCTGTTAGCCAGAAGAAGGTTACGGAATCTTCTTCTGGCATCCAACAAAAGGCGCAGGTGCCTCCAACTAAACCGGCGCCATCGGAGAAGGCAACTCCTCCCATAAGGCCAGTGAAGAAGCAATCTCCGACTCGTTCGAGGAGGAAGTCTTCGCCGGCCACGGCTGGACCCACATCCAGCCAAACAAAACAGGGAACAGGAACGGCGGGTAAGAAAGAGACTGTTCATCGCCGTCTCTCTTGCCCTCCTGCTGAAAAGGCAGCTCCAATACCTGCTGGCAATTCTGCTTCCACGACCACCGGAGGAGCAGTCCTAGCAAGTGCTGCATTGTTTGGCAGGACGGAGACGTCAGGGGGGAAGGGACCAACTACTTCCCCAAATAGACGTCAACGCCGGTTCAAGAAGAAAAATAGTCGGGACGTGCCGGGGACGGACTCCCAGTCATCGGACCGGGAGAAGGTCCCTCGTCACCGCTCTCGCTCTTCACCAAGGACGAGACCCGGAAAGTCCGGCGATAACCGTTCGCCAACCAAGAGAGCATTCGCTCCGTTTTCTTCGTCCTCCGAAGGAGATGTGGAGATTGAGGAATGCTCTCCTACCCTGTCACCCACTCCTAAGGATAGGGATGGTTGGCAAATGGTTAAGCATAAGTAGACGACTATCTTCTACTTAAGTCCACACTATGGCACTATTACAATGGAACTGTAATAGCTATTTTCGACATCTCGCTGAAGTACGCCAATTGATTTCTCAGTTTACGGCAAACATTGTCTGTCTTCAGGAATCCAGGTTTCGTCCTGGACATGAGACAACAATGCGACACTTCAAACTCTTCTCTAAAGACCGGGTGGACGGAGCTGTGGCCGCCGGTGGCGTCTGCACTCTCGTCCACTCTAGTCTCTTTAGTGAAGAGGTGCCGTTGCGTACTCAGCTAGAAGCAGTTGCAGTTCGTACTTCGTTGCCAGTAATGGCAACAGTATGTAACGTGTACATCCCGCCTGATTCTCAACCGGATTACGGACAGCTGGAGGATCTAGTCTCTCAGCTCCCCCCTCCTTTTCTCCTTCTGGGAGATGTTAATGCCCACAACACCATCTGGGGCTCCGCTACCACTAGCGGTAAAGGGAGAGATTTTGAGAGGCTGATCAGGCGGCTGGACCTGTGTTTGTTGAACACAGGGGAACCTACGCACTTCTCTATTGCACACGGCACTTATTCAAGTGTCGATATTACCTTGTGCAGTCGTGCGCTGGTTCCCCTGCTACAGTGGGGTGTACACGACGACCTTTGTAATAGTGACCATTTTCCAATTATCGTTACTCTTCCGAACCAGAGAGCCATCGAGTTACCAAGTCGATGGCTTCTCCGTCGGGCTGATTGGCCAACTTTCACGGCACGTGCGGTGTTTGCCGAAGATACCTTTGAGAGTGTCGACGATCATACCATTCACATAACGAATGGTATTTTGGCTGCTGCTGAGGAAACAATACCTTCCTCATCCGGAAACTCACGCCGGAAGCTTGTCCCTTGGTGGACAGCCGAGATTGCAGCAGCCATTAAAGATCGTCGACGTGCTTTCAGATGCTATCGGAGGCAAAACACCATGGCCAACCTTATCACCTTCAGAAGGATGCGTGCCAGAGCCCGATATCTGATTCGGGAGAGTAAGAAAACGACGTGGGAAAAGTATGTGTCGTCCATGACGGCGCATACTCCATCATCTCAAGTGTGGACTAAGCTTCGCCGGATCTCCGGACTCCCGACATCACTGTCGATACCCGGAGTGTCCATCAATGGAGACATCATCACGGACCATCTCGCCATTGCCAACAGCATTGGCTCGCACTTCTCCGATGTATCCTGCTCCGGGAGTTACGATCCTACATTTCTGACTCTGAAGCGGGAGGCAGAGACTCACCCCTTGTCCTTTGCTACTGCTGCTTCGGAGTCCTATAATGTACCATTCTCTGAATGGGAACTGCGCAGTGCGCTTGCACTGTGCAGGGATACGGCTCCTGGACCGGATAACATACATAATCAAATGTTAAAGCATCTGTGCGAATCCAGTATAAAACAACTGTTGATCCTCTTTAATCGTATATGGATTGAAGGGGAGTTTCCATCTCAATGGCGAGAGGGGATCGTGATACCGATTCCTAAGGCTGGAAAGGATCCCAAGTTTGTAAGCAGCTATAGGCCCATTTGTTTGACAAATGGCCTATGTAAGCTGCTCGAAAAGATGGTGAACCGTCGACTGGTGTGGTTCTTGGAGGATAAAGGTCTCCTGTCTGAGTACCAATGTGGATTTCGCTCTCATAGGTCCACCACTGACCATCTGGTGCGACTTGAGAGCGCCATACAGGAGGCTTTTTTTTCGAAAGCAGCACCTAGTCACGGTTTTCTTTGACCTCGAGAAAGCCTACGACACCACATGGCGCTACGGGATCCTTTCCACCCTTCACAAGTGGGGACTCCGTGGTAACTTACCGACTTTCATTGCGAATGTCATGTCCGTCCGACTCTTCCGTGTAAGGGTCGGTAGGACATTATCGCAATACTATACCCAAGAAAATGGAGTTCCTCAGGGTTCAGTGCTGAGTGTCACCTTGTTCAGGGCCGTGGAGAGCGGCGACGGGCCCTGGGGCTGGAATTTCCCGGGCCCCCAAGACCCAAAAATTAATCAACAGAAAGTTCAGTTCACTGAACTGCATGTTAAAAGAGGTGCAGTACTACGGCCTCTGTGACATATGACGTAATCTCTTTCCATAATGAAAACATGATATTTACACAAAGTCAAGACGTATTTTCAAATACGTTTTACATATAGGGTTGTTATGTTGACATTCTTAAAACTTGCTGCCCTTGAAGAATCACGCCCTTGGGTCGAAGCCTAAACACTGATAAGTTTTTTGGTTGAACGGCGATCACACATCATTGTACATTAAACAAAAAAATATATTTTCATAATTATCCACAGGTATACTCAGACGTAAGTCAAGTTATTAGTCTATTTTCAATTTTGAAAAAATAGGCTTATGAGATCACCTTTTGTCCGTGTGTGTGTGTGTGTGTGCGTGTGTGTGTGATTCGTGTGTGTGTCCCCCCCTAATAAAATCGAAACGGCTGGAGCGATTTCAATGAAACTCGGGAAGTTCATAGCACTATTCCCGGCGACCACGGCCGTGCCCTTCAAATTTTGTTACGTCTCTCCAATCCAACATGGCGGCTGTGCGAAATATTTCACTAGTATTCAATATCTCCGAAACTATTACCGATATCGCCCTGAAATTGTGTACGGTGATAAAGGGCACTACTAGAAGTTCACCTATGAGACTTTCAAAAACCTGGTGACTACAAAACCAACATGGCGGCCAAGCGAAGTTGAGACATTTAAATAGACTTTTCTCGTGATTTAACTATCTAAATGTAATGAAACTTGGTACAGCAAATGTTTATACACATTGTAATGCACTGGAGTCTAATTTAGTTCAATTGTTTACATAACCTCAAAATGGCGACTGTGCGAAATATTTCACTGACATTCTATATCTCCGAAACTATTACAGATATCACCCTGAAATTTTGTACGGTGATACAGGGTACTGATACAGGTATACCTATGTATATTTCATAAACCTGTAAAGTACGAAACGAACATGGCGAACAAGCGAATTTAAAATATTTTAATGGACTTTTCTCGTGATTTAACTCTCTGAGCGCAGTGAAATGTGGTACAGTAATTGATTTTGCAGATTGTAATGCACTGCCATCTAATTTAATTCAATTGCTTACATAACCTCAAGATGGCGGCTGTGCGAAATTTTAAAATTAAGTTTTAATTTCTTGTGTCGTGATCATGCGATCGAAGTGAAAGTTTGAATAATGAACCTAGGCAATAATTGTCCTTGAATGGTACATAACTCTATGGCCTATACACATAACACTCCTAAATGGTGAGCTCCCGAAATATTTAGACGGTTCTCAATATCTATGAATCTTTTACAGCAACCAAACTGATTTTTTTTATGTTCATAGAGACTATGAACATATGTTCACCTATAGGACTTTCAGGAACCTGGTGAGCACAAATCCAACATGGCGGCGACGCGAAGTATAAATATTTAAATGGACGTTTCTCGCGAATTAACTATCCGAGTGCCGTGAAACGTTGCACGTTAAATGCTTATACAAATGTTGATCCACTGGCATCTAATTTATTTCAATGGTTTGCATTATCACAAGATGGCTGCTGTGCGTAATTTTAAAATCTCGTTTTTACTTCTTGTTGTCTAATCATGCGATTTAAGTTTGAATACCACACGTACACAATAATCTTTATGTAATAGTCTGTCTGTTAGGTAGTCAGCCCGAAGGCTGGTTGGATCCTCAAAAAGTACCGCCGTTACGTTATGTGAGTAGATACCCACAAAAACCCAAGGCAGCACTATTTTGAGGCGTTCTAGGCAAGAAGAGGAGTGAGGTAGTTTGCCATTGCTTTCCTCACTGAGTCAGAACAGTAGTCCTAACCCTATGAGTTGAACCTTTCACAGCATTCACAGGCACTGACTGTGCCCCGAATGCCATTACTAAGCCCCACCCATACCTCAGTAGCTTCCATATAATCACAGCCATGAGTGAGACTGAGACATCGGTGAAAAGCCACCTTTTACTCTAGCCTGTGCCAACTGACAAATGCAAAAGTACTGTATTCATCAAGAGATGGCGAACAGGCCATAGTACAATAGTACAAAAATAAAAATCCAACCTGGCGACCATCTGAAATATTTAGACGGTTCTCAATATCTACGAATCTGTTACAGCAATTAAACTGAAATTTTGTATGTTGATTGTGGCAGTTAACATAAGTAGGATATATGAAAATAGGCTGTATAGTTCTTCACGGAACTACTTGTTTATTATGTGCTATCAGTAGATTGCAGCTGATCAGTGATTGTTTTCACAAAAGAAGAAAATGTGAATTTGAACTATATTTTGTAATTTGCAGTCAGTGGACTTCTTATAATTTAATGCTTTGCAGTAAGCAAACCTAGAGGCAGGTTCTCCTAAAACTCCCCAATCCTATCTATGACTGGTGACCATCGGGGGCGGATTTAAGCCAAGATTATGGGGGAGTAGACACACCGGGGATCTGGAGGTATGGAATATCACCAAGCTCAGAGTGGGGTCCTCCGGAAAATTTTGTAAAAATTAGGTCCACATTATTGAGTTATAGGCCATTTGGGTGTTTATTTTTGCAGTAAACATTTGGTGACTATTGACATTTAGTGGCTATAGAAAAGACTCTCCTTTATTGTAGTAAAAGCTCTCGCACCTTCAAGTAAGACCCCTCCGTGTAGGTCACCAATGATCGTGATGGGGGTCTACAGCAAGTCTGCAGATCAGAGATTCGAATCCCGGTGCTGACAGCGGCTATCCTGAGTGTGGGTTTTCACACTAGACCTACTAGCTACCAAGAACACGGGTTAAATGTCGCAAGCCCCTAAATGAATTAACAACTGTAACGACAAATATTACTATTATTAATTGTTGAGTAAGACTACAAATGACACCGCAGTCGGTAAGCCGAATCCTGCATTCCTGCCGCGGCTTCGTCAGGACCCGGAGTCATTTCCAAGTCATAGATAAAGGGAGCAACTCATTTTATGTTTAACTGTACTAAGACGATAAAGAGTATCATGAAATGGCTTGATTCGCAAGGAAAAATACGGTACCTCTTCGCGTCCTGAAAAATAAGTGCTTTGCAGATCGATGCTGCTCTTTGGAATAAATGGCGTAGAAATGTCCAATAATAATAGCAGTCACTGCACCAGCTCAAAAAAAAATTGTATTTATATTAATATTCGACAATACTTCATCTTAATTTTCTTCTAAATTAAGCAGTCTCTTGGTCATAGAAAAGTCTGCGCGGTTGCCTACATACAATATAGTAATTTCTCCATCGCCATGCGCACCACTGACGTTATTTATTGTTGTTTTAAGGGGCGGAACAGCTAGACCATCTGCCCCTACCACTGACGTTAATTATTGTTGTTTTATGAGGCGGAACAGCTACGGTAGGTCATCTGTCCTCACCACTGACGTCCCATGAGAGGAATTGGAAAACAAAGTTGGGTGGTTCAGTGTCCTAGCTTAATTATCATTTTTCTCCTAGTTAATTAAACACTTAGTCCAGAAAAATACTGGAATGTTACCTTAGTTTCAGTCTTTGGATACATTTCCCAACTCTAGTACCAATAGTAATATAGGTTTTGAATGAAAATGAAAATCCACAGCCTGCTTCCAGTCTCCGACCGTGGACAAAACGGAGGCAGACAGGTTTTTCTCCGGGTACTCCGGTTTTCCCTGTCAAAATTTCATTCCAGCAACACTCTCCACTATCATTTCATTTCATCTGTCATTCATTTAATCATTGCCCCAGAGGAGTGCGTCAGGCCTCGGCAGCCGCCATAGTCCATATCCTCGCCGCTTGTTGGGGGCTTCATAGGTTTTGAATAAATCCCTTAATCAGAAATGATTTGCGCACGAACCCAAGTACCTAAGATTGCTGATCGTATTGAATGAACCAGTTATAATAATAATTATTACTAGCATTACCCGTCGCTGCTTCACCTGCGAATATTCTACTTGTAAAGAGTACACTTAGCAAAATCTCAATCATGAATGCTATGACTGATTTATCCTTGGTATGAATAATCAGACTTTATCAATTCAGCTACTGGTGCAGTGGTTAGGGGTTTGTCATTCCTTCATAGGTATATCAGAGCGAAGTTAGTTTTCTGGGAATACCACATACACCGTTAATTTAAGGGACTTTAAATGTGGTTTTCGGAGACCCTTTATTGTCGGGTGAAAAAGACCTTTCGTACCACACTCACACGTGAAAATTGCGTGAAAAAATTCTAGAGTGCCCCTTGATCCCCTTAAGCGCATTATACTGTATGTATTCATGAATTTTACAGCTTAATTTGGTTCAGTGATAACCTTATAACCGTCTGGAAACTTTCACAGTAATGTAATAATTGGAATTGCATTGCGTCTTACAGAAATAGATGGACCTCTGAGATTCTGTTGCCATGGTTACCGTGTTGCATTCTTTCATTCTCTCTCTCTCTATTCGTTGAGCCGATTCCGACTCTCCGTGACCCCATGTACTAAACTACGCCAATTTCTTCTGTCCTGCACTGCCTCTCGAAGATTTTCCAAGCTGGAATTTAGTGCTTCTGTGATGCCATCCATCCATCTCATTCTTTGCCTCCCTCTTCTTCTTGTGCCTTCTATCTTCCCCAGCATTAAGGTCTTCTCTAATGAATTATGTCTTCTCATGATGTGTCCAAAGTAGCCCAGTTTTTGTTTCAGGATTAAGCCCTCCAAGGAACACACTGGTTTAATTTGCTGTAAAACTGACTTATTGGTTCTCTTCGCAGTCCATGGAACTCTACTTTTCTCCAACACCATAATTCGAAGGAATCTATTCTACGGCGTTCAGCTTTTCTTATGGTCCAGGTCTCCCATCCGTACATCACAACTGGATAAACCATAGCCCTTACTATACGGATCTTTGTTGTTAAGGTTATTTCATTGTAAATACACATGTTTTAAGGTATTTATTTAATTGTGAGGCATTTAAAGAGTAAGTGAGTGCGTTTCGCTTACGCATTGGGTTATTCTGAACCTATAGGTACCCCATATGTGCAGGTTGGTGTTAATGGGACCTTATTTTCGGTACAAAACTGGAATGGGACCTTAGCTGAATAATATAGAGAGGGGTTATAATGCACCTAAGCATACAGATTATTCAAATGTTAGCATTATTTTCTCAATTCAGTATACGAGAAGATGAACAATTTCGCATGCATTTCTTCTATCTACGTTTGACAACAGAATCATCCCACCCTTTCGCAAGATATTTAGCTAGCAATGATAATTTTTCACATAGTGCGAAAGTGAATTACTAGGGAAGGATGACCTCGCATTTCTGACCCCTAAACCAACTATAAAAGTGAATTACAGTGTGGACGCTACTTTAAAATGTAATTTACTTACCTGCCTGTACGGCATACGATGCGTCTAGTTAGACAATATATTCATTTCAGACACTATCGCCTCTAAATATCTAAGCTCGACGTGATGCACCAAACTTGAAACTCTTGAGCTAGCTGACCAAACACACCAGGGCAGCCCAGGCTCTCGAGGCCTTGGCGAAATAAGTGAAGGGATGAGAAAGTTATTTGAACGACTGGTGCATAAGCCGAATAAGCTAAATTTAGGCTCTCTCTGTCTTCAGGTATATTCTGAGAACAATACATAGCGAAGCACCATCGTCTTTGACCACTTTGAGACACTTATTCTTCCCACCAGCGCTTTGTAGAGGAAAATATTGCCCACTTGACATAATAAGTTTCTCAATCCTTGTAACATTGTTAACAGACAGTTCATTGCATTCACTAAATGATTGCCAGTTGCAAGTCACCTAAAGGCAATAATATATCAATGCCCGATTGGGCCCGTCCTCCTAGGACGCCGGGCCCCCTGGGAGGGTCGGGCCCCGGGGCACCAGCCCTGCCTGACCCCCCCCCCCCCCCCCCTCTCGTCGGGCCTGACCTTATTCGCGATTGCCATTAATGGCATTGTTGCCGCCGCCGGGTCCGCGGTAGTTCCATCGCTGTATGTAGACGATTTAGCTCTGCATTACAGCTCTGGAAGTATGGCAGTCGTGGAACGGCAATTGCAGCTAGCTATCAACCGGGTCGACAGGTGGGCTCACGACCGGGGTTTTCGTTTTTCGGCAGCGAAAACCTCCGTCGTCCATTTTTGTCGGCTCCGGAGGCTACATTTACACCCTGAACTACATCTCAGGGATGCTGCGTTGCCGTTGGTTGACACTTATCGCTTCCTGGGGCTCCATTTTGACAGCAAGTTAACGTGGCAGCACCATATACGGCAATTGAAAATGACATGTCTCAGGAAACTGAACATGCTCAGATTTCTTAGTGGCACTACGTGGGGGGCTGACCGTGCGATGCTGCTACGGTTCTACCAAGCCCTCGTCCTGTCCCGGCTAGACTATGGTTCTGCGGCATACGGTTCAGCAAGGCCGGCAACCTTGAAAATGCTGGACAGTATCCACCATAGTGGCGTTAGGCTGGCTACCGGTGCCTTCCGGACCAGCCCGATACCCAGCCTACTCGCCGAATCGGGTGTTCCACCTTTAAATTATAGACGCCAACATATGCTTTTAGCATATGCTGCCAATGTGCGTCAAATGCCGCATCACCCGACCTATCAAGCTCTCTTCGGTACCCAAAACCACCAGGGTTACGCCAACCGGCCTCGTGCCACTCGGCCGGTTGGTATTAGACTTGATAGCTCGTGTACTGAAATAGGAGTGGCTGTAGGTCCCTGTATGATCCGGACATCTAGCGAGGTGCCTCCGTGGCAAGTCCCGCGTCCGGAAATTCGGTTAGATCTGCACCGAGGTCCTAAGGTGAACACGGATGCCTCCGTTTACCGGAGGCAGTTCCACAGCATAGTTCACCAATTTCCGGACGCTGGCATTCTATACACGGATGGTTCGAAGGTGGACGAGAAAGTGGGTTGTGCTTACGTTATTGATGGTGCAAATACCAAGATCTCTTTGCCTGAGGCCTGTAGTGTGTTTACTGCGGAGCTCGTTGCCATCTATGAAGCTCTGCAGTTTGCACTAAAGGATGCACGAATCCACTTTCTCGTGTGTACCGACTCTTTGAGTTCGTTGCAGTCAATTGCTACATGTTTCCCGCAACACCCCCTAGTGCAGCGAATCCACGACCTACTAGCCGGGCTGTGCCACGCTGACACTCGAATCACCTTTCTGTGGCTTCCAAGCCACATGGGAATTGTGGGAAATGAGTTAGCAGATCAAGCTGCAAAAGAGGCGGTATCACTACCACCTCGACCAATGGAGGTACCCGCTAGAGATATTCGCTCTCAGTTACGCCTACAAGTTCTGGCTTTTTGGGAGAGTCAGTGGCTAGCTGACCCACTGCCCAGTAAACTGAGAGCGATCAAGGGAACAACTCGCGTGTGGCGGAGCTCCTTCCGGGCCCGGAGAGAGTCCGTCATTTTGTGTAGGCTAAGGATAGGTCATACAAGATCCACCCACTCGTACCTAATGAGAAGGGAAGACCCCCCACTTTGTACCTGTGGAGCCGTATTCACCGTGTTAGTTTAGTTAGTTATTGTTGTTTTGAGGGGCGGAACTACGAGGTCATCTGCCCCTCTTAACACAGATTAAAGAATACAAATTTTGAATTGAATTTAAAATTTTGAGGTGGACATCTAAATTTAAAAAGACCAAAAATTAATAAAACAAAAACAAACAATTAAATAAATAAATAAATAAATTATAAACATAAACAAAAATTACGGAAAAAACAAAACATTATCATTCAAAAACGAACAAGTCGTTGAGTCAAAGTTCACTGGAAAATTTAGATTGCTGGCCCTAACCCACTCTCACTTATAAAGCGGATAACGCGATCAGCAGCCACCGCGTCATCGGCTAATATAAGTTTGAGTGTCGTCTGCAAACCAAGGTTTCTTCGTAAGTCAGCAAGATCCACACACTCTGTGAAAATGTGGGCCACGGTGAAAACGGCTCCACAGGTACAAAGTGGGGGGTCTTCCCTTCTCATTAGGTACGAGTGGGTGGATCTTGTATGACCTATCCTTAGCCTACACAAAATGACGGACTCTCTCCGGGCCCGGAAGGAGCTCCGCCAAACGCGAGTAGTTCCCTTGATCGCTCTCAGTTTACTGGGCAGTGGGTCAGCTGTATTCACCGTGGCCCACATTTTTACCGAGTGTGTGGATCTTGCTGACTTACGAAGAAACCTTGGTTTGCAGACGACACTCAAACTTATATTAGCCGATGACGCGGTGGCTGCTGATCGCGTTATCCGCTTTATAAGTGAGAGTGGGTTAGGGCCAGCAATCTAAATTTTCCAGTGAACATTGACTCAACGACTTGTTCGTTTTTGAATGATAATGTTTTGTTTTTTCCGTAATTTTTGTTTATTTTTATAATTTTTATTTTTTATTTAATTGTTTGTTTTTGTTTTATTAATTTTTGGTCTTTTTAAATTTAGATGTCCACCTCAAAATTTTAAATTCAATTCAAAATTTATATTCTTTAATCTGTGTTAAGAGGGGCAGATGACCTCGTAGTTCCGCCCCTTAAAACAACAATAACTAACTAACTAACTTCCTTTGAAATTGGTATATACAGAATTTCAGAAACATACTTTCCTGACATTTCAATATATAAAATATAGAATCCATCACAGCAATCAAACTGAAATGTTGTATGTTGATAGAGGGTACAAACATTAGTTCACCAATGGGACTCGCAATAACCTGATGAAAACAAATCCAGCATGACGGCGAAGCAAAATTTAAATATTTATAGGGATTTTTGTCGCGACTTAATTAACTGAGCGCAGTGAAACTTAGCACGGTAAATCTTCATGACTTAATAACTTACGAGTAGCCTATATTGGTGTCTATTTTCATTCAATTTCTATGAGAACTTAAAAATGGTGGCTGTGCAAAATATTTAAAATCACGTATATATTTCTCGTGTCCTAAACAAGAGATTGAAATGTAGGTTGGTATAATGAGCCATGATTAGGCCTATAATATTCACCTGCTGGCATAAAATTATATAGCTTATACAGTATATACTCATATATCCAACAAGGCGCCCATAAGATACTTTTCACCGGTTCTGAATATCTCCGAAACTATTCAAGCAATCAAACTGAAATTTTGTAATGGAGTTAAGTAGATACATTATGTGACTTTCCAAACCCTGAGAAACTTAAAACCATCATGGTGGCCAAGTGTTTTTCAAATATTAAAAATAACTTTTCTGGTGATCTAATCACACGAGTGGAATGAAACTTGGCACAGCGAATATTTTTTCAGAGCTTTGTGTAGATACATTTAAAGATGTTCATTCTTTTCAAACAATCAGAATGGCATCAGTTCGGAATTTTAAAGCGTTATCTTTTTATTATTTCTCGTAATTCTTCAGGCGATTGAAAAGATGATTCGTATGCTGGGCTATGATAATCATTATCTAATGACGCTAAATTCTGTAGCTTATTGTTCGTAAATCATAGAAGCCGTGCATTTGAATTTTCTAAAAATCAATTCCCGTGGTTCGTTACAGGAAGACGCCATCTAGTGGGAGGAGTCTTAATCAACTTCTCATTGTAATGATATAGGTTGTGAACCAAAAGCTATTTAGTAGGCTATATCAAGAGGAAAATCCTTTTAATAGGCAGGAAAATACCAGTGGGATATATGAAAATAGGCTATTTACTCTTCACGGGACTACGTCTTGTTTTCTTTGTGGACAAGTGTTGTTTTTGAAATCAGTGATTCAAATAAAATCATATCACTTTCATTAAATATTATACAGTTCGTGTATAGATATTACTTTTGGAATATGAAATTTACTAGGTACGGTACTGTTTCTTTCATGACCGAGTGCCTATGGACATAAACTTCTTAGATCTGCAGGCGCCATTATGATTTTTGTTAAGGGACCGTTTTCACCAACTCTTCACTAACAATTAGTTAGTTAATTCCCATTTAACTTAAATACGGGATTTAATGCGTGATTATCTTCGATGTACTTCACGAGGCCATTCGGGTTCGCAATTACTTAAATAAGATTTACGGCTCTTGCGCATGCGTAGACTATGTTTCATCTTGGAGAGCATGGCGGACAGAATAAGAAGCGTCTAGCACTGATTGTTGTTTGCGATGCTTCCTTGAGACTTTCTGGAACATAATTATAAAGGAAGGGAAATACAGAAGACTTGATTCGTGGCAAAAGCTTAAAATGATATGAACAAAGTATTTAGGAGAACTGGCAGTTGTGGGAATAGATACCTTATTAGGACTCACAACCCTGTTGTTTCGTAGCGTAAGCGGTAGAGGTGCAGACTCCTAATTTATTATGCAGCGCTGGGAGCAGTTCGAAACTCCCTTCGGATATATATATATTTTAAAATTTCCGTATTCGTCTTTTTTGGTATTAAAATTTAGTAATGTGTGTGATCTTTTATAATTCCATTGTTATAAACATATTTTATATTCATGTGGATGAAAGTTCATGTGAAACTCGGAAACAAACCGCCATTGTGGAATGCGCAAGGCACAGTTCAGCTGTTTCCCCCCACTTTAAAGATGCTTTAGAGAGTTGAGTGGTCAGATTTTGCCATTTAATGTAATTGCTTGTTAGTAGTAAGTTAATGAATGTTTCTGTTTGATGAAATGCTCGTGCAAAGTTAAATAACCTTTAATGATTAATTAAGAGATAATTGACGTTGGTGAAAACGACCCTAAGATTCAACCTCATTTAACTGGCATACCATTTCCTAACATTTCGTCCATAGGCTCCGTGCGTATACTGAAGTGCTGCTGTAAGCGGACGTTCGAGAAGCTGTTGTGCCGCGATCAGCTGAGTTCAGGTGTACAGTACATCGTAAACGTGCGATCATTTATTGTTATTTTATACATTAACGATGTCAAAACGTTGTGTAGTATTGTTGGTTGCAATAATAGATATTGTAACACACAGAACAATGTAATATTCTCCATACTTCCCTTCACGAACTCACAAAATTGATTTGAAAACACGGCGGATATTGACGGTGAATCACAAGCAGTAAGTTTAAATTGTGGATTTGGGGTTTAATTTGCCTATCTCTAACTAGGGTTTGTTAATGTTAAAAGTTCGTTTGGACTTTCAGCAAACATTTGAGCTCACGAAAACTATAGTCCATCGCTTTGGAAAACAAATGGGTTAAAATCCGCTTGCGGACTTACGCCGAACTGCTTCTGAAACCCATTTAAAACTCATCAACTCGGCACCCTGGCATAACTTTTAGATATTTAGGTATTTATAGGGATCTTGGGGACATCAACTTCTCTGGTACCTAGTTTTAAGTTTCTAGGATACCTGGAGTGTTGCATTAATTCATGTATATTTTCATTTTTTTTTCTTTATTATGCACCGTTACATGACATTACCTCCTTAATATCTCGGAAATTTTCCTCAACATTTCCTCGGGGTTTGATGTTAAAAGTTAGTTTGGACATTCGGGAAACGTTTGAGTCCATAAAAACTATAGGTCATCACTTTGAAAAACAAAAAGTCAATCAACTGTTGAAAAAATGCTTGCTTACACCGTTCTTCTCCTAAGCCGCCATTTCAAATCTCTTCAACTCGGTCCCTTCCAAAATTTAGAATATTTTTAGACTCTTATAGCGATCTTGTGAGTATCGGCTTCACTGGTACTAAGTTTCATATTTCTAGGATGCCTGGAAATCCCTCATGATGCATGTTTATTTTCAGAATATACCTTCACATCGCTCCACCTCAGCCAACCTCGGCCATGGTAACATCAGCTCATACCGGCCTAGACAATGAGACCTTTTTCATGAAATCTTGTTAGTTACTCAACTGCTCACACAGCGCTGTTCACCAAGCATTGCACGACTAAGACTTATCTCTACTTAGTGTAGAATGCAGCCGAAATAAATCAGAAACCTCTATGGAGATCAAATTGACAGGTGAAAAGCTGAAGGAAGTAGAAGACTTCTGTTACTTAGGAAGTAGAATAACCAGTGATGGACGAAGCAAAGAGGATATAAAAAGTAGGTTGGCTCAGGCAAAGAAAGCTTTTCTACAAAAAAGGAATCTGCTGACATCGAATATAGATTTAGGTATTAGAAAGTCATTTTTGAAAGCCTTTGTCTGGAGCGTGGCGCTCTATGGAAGTGAAACTTGGACTATTGGTGCAGCAGAAAAGAGGAGAATAGAAGCATTTGAAATGTGGTGTTACAGGAGAATGATGAAGATCAGATGGGTAGATAGGGTTACAAACATAGAGGTATTAAGACGAGTGGGAGAGGAGAGATGTTTCTGGCGACTGCTAATGAAGAGAAGAGATAGGTTGGTAGGACACATACTAAGACACCCAGGAATAGCAAGCTTAGTTATGGAAGGAAGGGTCGAGGACAAGAACTGTAGGGGTAGACCAAGGTTAGAATATGTTAAACAGATTGCCTCAGAAGTAGGGTGTGGTAGTTATGTAGAGATGAAACGATTAGCTCAGGACAGGGAGGCATGGAGAGCTGCATCAAACCAGTCAAAAGACTGAAGACTCAAACAACAACAGTGTAAAACAAAGTCCCCGATTCTTGGATATCACGGGTAATCTCGAGAACCACTGGATGGATTTTGATGCGGCTTTCACCATTCTGTACAGGTAATATCGAGGAATATTTCTATAGAAAATAATTTATGATCAAAGGGAGCCAAGCAGTAACGATTTTAGATTTCAGTGAATAGGTCGAAGAAAGAACTTTACGTCCGTGCGCTTTTTAAGCTTACGCTGGACAAACCGTTAAAAATATCAATATACTATGAGTGTAAGAATTGTTCAGCATGAAAAATTGTACAAAAAAGTCCGCGTGAGCATATCTCTATCTTCGATACATCGCCCACTATAAGTGTTTTTAGTTTGGACGGGAGGGGGATTTGGCTTGCACCTCGCCATTCTTAAATTACGTCTGACAGGAATTCCTTGCACATTCATAACTGTTCCCGGGCGAAGCCGGGGCGGGTTGCTAGTGACACTATTATATTATCATTATAATTCCCACAATATCAAAATGCAAATTATATCACAAAATAAAATAGCGTGCTAATAAATCTAAGAGAAATTAGACATACCTTGCACCTCGTTACAGTTGAATTCGATCAGAATCACTCGGTTTTCATTAAAGTTTATGCATTTTTCTGCTGAACGGTTTGGAAGTTCGGCAACAGGAAACTAGGACTGTTATTTACTTAAAATATTCATTTTTGTATTTTTGTACTATTTGTGTTCATGATTTCATTAAATTGTCAGAATTACCGACAGTAGTGGCTACGCTGGCTAAAGCGCAGCGTTAGGCCATGGGGCCAAGCTCTCTGCTGACTCGGTAGACGCGTGTGTTCGAGCCCCACCGTCGGCCGTCCTTGAAATGATTTTCCGTGGTTTCCCATTTTTCAACACCAGGCAAATGCTGAGACGGTACCTTCTAACAGGCCACGGCCGCTTCCTTCCACATCCTTGCCCAGTTTCATTCATCTTCATCCATTCCATCTCTCATCCTGACGCGCAGGTCGCCCCCGGGCGTCGACTAGAAAGACCTGCACTCGGCCTCTCAGGAGGCCACACGAAAAAAAATGTCAGAATTAATGCTTTAATTAGTAGGGTATACTATTTAGTGTACCTATTATAAATAAAAACCGTGAGGTTTCTCACCTCCCCATATTACGAAACCCGGTTGCCTAATACGGGGAAAGTTCACTTTTAAAGTTAACAATAATATCAGAGGGTATTACAACATCAAACGTGCCCATATTTGTAGTATACATAGTATATCGCCTGAGGTTTACATTGGTGAGAAAACCAAAATTATTCCGTTCCTTCTTATGCCTAATGTGAGCCCTATAAAAAAACTCCCCATATTTGGCGACTTTCCTCTACCCATTTTTAGAAGATACCTTATGCACTGGACAGCTGAATCCGTGATTAATTGTATAGGTAGCTTCGTAAGTCTCAGAACTCAGGAAGTCCTTTCTAGCAGCGTTACTAGCAGCTTTCAAAGTTTCAAGGTAAGAAAGAAAATATTCCTCTAGCCAGTTTAGGCGACTGACATTTAATGAGAAAATATGCCCTTTATCTGGATTTCTAGACTGAATATGATGATATGTGATGCTTACGTCATGCATAGCGAACCATTTATTAACGTTTTTCAAAAAAAAATGGTTGCTTCTGCGTCCATGAATGTGTACGCTTCCGGGTGCATGCCTATATTTTCTTTCAGTGTACTAATGGCACCAATAACTTTTGACGAGAACACTTCCTTGGCACGCCGAACATTCATTTTTTCAAATTTAGTGGGTTCGATGTGTTTTTAGTGAGGTGTCTGACCGGTTTGACGATCTCACCCTTTTGCATTGTGTATAGAAATGACAAGTATTTCCCTGAAATTATTCCAGTACCATCAGTCATCTCTCGTTACAGAAACTGCGTTCTAATGTGTGTGTTTTTTTAGTTGTTTTTTTTAGAATGTGACAATGATCAAAACTAGGGAATACATTCCTAGACTCGTCGTATGGGTGATTGACCATTGGTTGCAAATTCCCTCCCCCTAAATGCCTCATCATTGTAGTGTTAGTTTTGTGATTATCAGAGACAGTTATTATAATTATGAAACCGCATTGTTCAACCTCGAGAATAACGTCCAGCAGGAGTTTATGTAAGTCCCGTCCTGACAGCTGCTTCGTGAAAAAGAAGGCACACGGTATCTGATAATTTGTCGAAAGATCTCTTAGCACAAAACACAACACACGATTAGCTGCTACTTGTTCCCGGCTGTAATTTTGATCCTCTCTTTCCTTTTAATGAGACGGTGCTGGAGTAGTGTCCTTGTACCCCAAGAAGGTGCAAGGTATGTCTAATTTCTCTTAGATTTATTAGCACGCTATTTTATTTTGTGATATAATTTTAATTTTGATAGTGCGGAAATTATAATGATAATAATTATATAGTGTCACTAGCAACCCGCCCCGGCTTCGCCCGGGAACAGTTATGAATGTGCAAGGAATTCCTGTCAGACGTAATTTAAGAATGGCGAGGTGCAAGCCAAATGCCCCTACCGTCCAAACTAAAAACACTTATAGTGGGCGATGTATCGAAGATAGAGATATGCTCTCGGGGACTTTTTTTGTAGAATTTCTCACACTGAACAATTTTTACACTCATAATATAATGATATTTTTAACGGTTCGCCCAACGTAAGCTTAAAAAGCGCACGGACGCCAGGCTATTTTTTCGACCTTTTCACTGAAATCGTTACTGCTTGGCTCCCTTTGGTCATAAATAAATTATTTTCTACACAAATCTTCCTCGAGATTACCTTTACAGAATGGTGAAAGCAGCATCAAAATCCATCCAGTGGTTCTTGAGATTACACATTTAATATACGTACTGTACAGCTGATTCCTTATCGCGCCTATAATGGGAGAGTAGTGCGCTCTACCGGCAACGAGTAGAAACTTTCCAATTACATGTTGTACATGGGTTCTGACTGGGAATGTCAAGGCCGGTATAGAGCGCAGCTCGTATTCAGTCGGCCGTGGTAACATTCAGGAGCTTATAAGTTTGGCCACTCGTAGCGCGGCGGTGCATTTCTCACCCCAACGCACGGTGCCTATAATAGTGTTTATTGGCAACTCAAACTAACACTTGGGGCGCTGCGGTCTGTCTGGATAAGTAGGGTAAAAATACTCAATAACACGCGTTTGATATGGAACACTTTTTATTTTTCGGTTATAATTAGTAAATGTGGTCCCTAAAATAATGACAATGTTATTTTTAAGTGTATAGGCTATATGTATAACTGTGCGATACACATCATCTAATTTGTGTGTTCCACTGGATTTTATGTGTCAATTGCATATTATCAAGCATCGGTTGTCTGCTGGTATTTGTTTTTGGCCAGTTCGAGTCATGGCGTTGTTACGTTTAAAAGCTAACTTATATTTGAGTTTGATCACTGTACCATAGACTCTAGAAATTATTTGCTGCTTGGTAGGGCGAAGGGATGAGTTTAACTACTCGGGGGAGACAGGAATTGCTTGATTTGGATGGTTAGCAGGTGGGTTTGGTGTTGAATATCGGACTGGTAGCAGGTTCTCACCGAGTAGATATTTACCCTGCGAAGTCAAATTAGGCCTATATGACTCGTAGTGGAATGGCTCGGATATCGCAGAGCGAGGTGATGGCGATTGGTAGGGTTATTGGAAATGAACTAGGGAGCGGGAAAGGGTACCTGACTGATTAAGCTTGGCTGTCCTCGGCTGGTGAAGGCTTGGCTCTCTTGGTACGGCTTGGCTCGGCGTAACAGTGAACAACCCTTCCTGTCGTCAGTGAGTGTAGTGGTGAGAGGTCCGACCCGCTCCTGTTACCCGTATTTATTTAGTATCATCACCTTTGGGCTATTGCTATTTGCATCTTTTGGAAAGTGATGAAAACATTTATCTGCAGCCCTCTTATACATCGACTTACAGCCGTAAACTAAGCAATATACTTTGCTTTTACTCATTTTGCACTCTATCAACGAGTAAAACTTATTACTTATGTATAAAGATACGAAGAATTTACCACGATCTGATTACCAATACAAGAAACCATATGCAAACAGTCACCACGTGACAAAAGTACCCTACTTGGTAAGTTTCTCATTTTTACCGCTAGATGTCATATCAGATGGCTGGAGTTGCCAATAGTAAGACTGGGGGAGATAATGAACTTACCCCAGGATTCCTGCGCACATTGTCAATGCTGAAGAGTTTTCCTGTGACACAATGTGGTGCAAACATCGGCTTACCACCCATGGTGCTGGGGTTTGTCACCTGAAAATACAAAAGAAAACAGTTGAATAGGGATTATTTGATTACCCGTTGATAGCAGGTTTATATACTGCAGAAGGAAAACAAAAACAGGATGTTTCATGTACGGTAGCTGACTTTCTAGCGTTTGCAATATGTAACTATCCGTAATGTAAATAAATGGGTTTATTTTGTATGGATTGATATTTATTATGATTTTGGTGACTGTTGTAGGGCGGGTGAGATCAGGAGGAGAGTTGGTGCGCTGTTGCCGCATTCGCTCACTGACTGATCAGCGCTTCCTCGGCCCAGAGCATATTCAAGTAAAATGTACACACATCAAAAAAAGTTTTGCATCACCTCGGTTCCAAGAGTTCCGGAACCGTTAAATACAAAGGGAATAGAGATCAACACAAACAACATTTCAGCTCGTTTTATTGCTCATGAGACCCACACATTGCATGTTGTACCATCATACAGCTAGACTTTCAGCATTTGTGGTCCAGATTGCAGTACACACCACTACCTCTAATACCCAGTAGCACGTCCTCTTGCATTGATGCATGCCTGTATTCGCCGTGGCATACTATCCACAAGTTCATCAAGACACTGTTGGTCCAAATTGTCCCACTCCTCAACGACAATTCGGCGTAAATCTCTCAGAGTGGTTGGTGGGTCAAGACGTCCATAAACAGCCCTTTTCAACATATCCCAGGCATGTTCGATAGGGTTCATGTCTGGCGAACATGCTGGCCACTGTAGTCGAGCGATGTCGTTATCTTGAAGGAACGCATTCACAAGATGTGCACGATGAGGTCGAGAATTGTCGTCCATGAAGACAAATGCCTCTCCAATATTCTGCCGATATGGTTGCACTATGGGTCGGAGGATGTCATTCAGGTATCGTAAAGCCGTTTCGGAGCCTTCCATGACCACCAGTGGCGTACGTCGGCCCCACATAATGCCACCCCAAAACATCAGGGAACCACCACCTTGCTGCACTCGCTGGACAGTGTGTCTAAGACGTTCAGCCTGACCAGGGTGCCTCCAAACACGTCTCCGACGATTGTCTGGTTGAAGGCATATGCGACACTCATCGGTGAAGAGAACGTGATGCCAATTCCGTGGGGTCCATTCAGCATGTTGTTGGGCCCATCTGTACCGCGCTGCATGGTGTCGGGGTTGCAAAGCTGGACCTCGCCATGGACGTCGGGAGTGAAGTTGCGCATCATGCAGCCTATTGCGCACAGTTTGAGTTGAAACACGACGTCCTGTGGCTGAACGAAACGCATTATTCAACATGGTGGCATTGCTGTCAGGGTTCCTCCGAGCGGCAATCCGTAAGTAGCGGTCATCCACTACAGTAGTAGCCCTTGGGCGGCCTGAGCGAGGCCTGTCATCGACAGTTCCTGTATCTCTGTACCTCCTCCATGTCCGAACAACATCGCTTTGGTTCACTCTGAGACGCCTGGAAACTTCCCTTGTTGAGAGCCCTTCTTGACACAAAGTAACAATGCGGACGCGATCGAACTGCGGTATTGACCTTCTAGGCATGGTAGAACTACAGACAACATGAGCAGCGTACCTTCGTCCTGGTGGAATGACTGGAACTGATCGGCTGTCGTACCCCCTCCGTCTAATAGGCCCTGCTCATGCATGGTTGTTTACATCTTTGAGCAGTTTTAGTGACATCTATGAGCAGTCAAAGGGACTGTATCTTGGATACAATATACACAGTCAACGTCTATATGCCGGAGATCTGGGAACCGAGGTGATGCAAAATTTTTTTTGATGTGTGTATTTCGTTTCCACAATTCCCATCATATTTTTGACATTCTCCACTTTTTCGATAGTAGGAAATAATTTTTCAAAATAAAAACTATGAATAGATCTACGTATAACTCCAATATTGTAAACTGGTCAATGTCAATGGATGGTCGACCTACCGATAGTCTTTTCCTCTTGACCTGATCCTGGAATTTCATCCCTCACAATCTCAGCATTCATCGTTTTATTAAAAAACGCTTATTAAGAGAAAAACTTATCCTAAGGAGACTTAAAACTAAGAAATGGATATTCTTACAATACGTTTTTAAGAGATAATTTAGAAAAAAAAAACATCTTTTGAAAATATATATGAAATACGGTATTGCTGAAAAATATCTATGAAAACATTTGTAAATGTTCCTCATCTGGTAAAATTATTGGTTATTATGATTCCGCTGAATATAAACAGTATCTTCAAAAATAAACTAGCCAAGCTTTAAAGTAGTTGCACAACGGAGATGAACTTCGCATGTAGTCAAACCTGCAAGAACTGAAACAACCTTTGATCCTACTGAGAGCATCAGGTCTTTATTCGATGTTAATTCAGTTCTAAAAGTTTAACATGTCTATTGTCCTTTTTATATCTCTTGTTATGACAATGCACTTCAGCAACCCATAAATATACCATACGATGTTCATATGAGCCAATACGTAGCGGCATCTCGAATCTCGAAAACATCAAAATCAGAGCAACAGATCGTCATCTCGCCGCTACGTCTTCTGTCTCGTCGCATGCCAACTACACTGTGGTATTTATTGTACGTATATTTAATACAAACGCCAAAATACGTATTTATAGGTCTTTCACAATGCTAAAACACGCGATCATAAAAGGAATTTCTCTTATTTACGTGTTTTTTGTTAGTATTGATTTGGCGTATATTTATAATTTAATGAGTGCAGCCGATGGCCAAAATGTACAGTAGATATGCCAGTTAATATAAACGTATATACATTTTCTTTTAACATTTGACACATGGTATCTTTCATACAATATGTCACAGAGATCGCACGCACAGCCTGGACTGGGGCTATAGCACGTATTCGTCCCGCATGACTATCCGGATTTCTGTTTTCGTGTGATGCAGTTCTTGGAGGTCTAGTACGTAGCTTGGTGTAGAAGGTAGAAACATCGACAGTCTGAGCTCCTCTATGACAAATGCCTCTTTCTAATGTTTACAAAATTTCGTCAGCGGCACCTCTTACACGCATAGTTCGTCTGGTTGGTGATAGACGTCTCTTATGCAGATCCGGCGGTGGAAACCATGGACAGTAAAGCGCGTCAAGATATGTCTCAGCTCGTAGGATCCTTGCATCCAGTCCTGTGTAGTCATAGCGTCCGTCGTATAAAACTCATGCCAAATGTCATTTCTCTTTGCTGTCATGAGACGTAAATACTCCCCCCATATCCCGGTGTGTGCGGCAGGAGCATCTGTAATCTGACTTCTTCCATGAAGGGTAGTTCCCCTGTCGTGACATACAAGCCGCGAGGACGTGAACTTTGTTAGGGGCTCATTTTAGATACTGAACCCTTATTGATCTTCGATAAATAAGTATTCATATTTATTATTATTATTACTACGGCCCAGGCAGCACATAAGGAAGTCGACTTGGATATTAGGGAGGCCAGCATTTCGTAATGATTGCAACAGAAGCTGAGTTGGTAGCTATTCCTGGGGGACGGCCAGAATTAGTCGAGTTCAAGGCCAAATTGTGCAACTACTGTACCAAAATTGGAGACATAAAGGAAGAATCACGAGGTCCTCTCAACGAACATACGATTGAATCAGCCAATCGCAAGAGACCAAGCTGTGACCACGAGGTGGACGGCGTCAGTAGTAAAAAGCGCGCGGAAGTGTGTATCTAAGGAACCGCCGAACGGATTAATCTCCGCTCGAGTAATTTGAGACGTTGGATTTATTTGGAGAAGAATGACACTAGCCCCATCTTTGTGAGACAAAAACTCTGGAAGTTTTTATCCGACTACGCCCCACTCCTCCGCCCTTGTCAGTTTCTCATAAATAGTCTGGCCTGACGCTAATCGGAGTACTTATTGTGTGGAGCCTTCAGAGGCATACTCCACGCCAGTTTGAGGCGTGATTTTGACGCTCGAATTTATCGGTGTACTATTCTTGTGGAGCCTTCAGAGGCATACTCCACGCCAGTTCGAAATGTGATTTTTACGCTCTAAAATCAGTGAAGCTAATTTATTTTCTGAGCTCTGGGAAGCTAATGTCGCAGCGTTTGCAATATCGAATTTTAAAAGCTATAATACATTTTGTTCTAAAATCAACTAAATTGTGTGATCTAAATATTTCACGCCAGCGCGTGATAAACTGTAACATTCTTTTAAAGACGACGAGTTCAACTTTAAGGGGGAAGTATCGTATCACCCTAATTAGCGCTTACCAGAACCGAAGTCCAAGACGGGACGGAAATACCGGACGAGATAGCGACTGCGAGTGCAGCCAGGATTTTGAACTTGTTAACGAGCCAGTGGCGCGGACTCGAGATGTATATTTTATGTATAAATTGTGTGTATTGTATGTGTGTTTTTATAGTGCGTATGTGCGATATAATTAGGGCCAGTCTTCGCTATTAATCGCAGTAGGACAATTGTGGGTGAACTGAGTAGCCTGCAAGCGATTATAGATAGGCAAATATTTAACATTGAACTTTTCTGCCAAGGAGTCGAGACCAAGATGATCAGCACGTGGTTTGAAGTTGGGATGAGCTTCAAGAAATCAACGCAGACGACTACTATGGAGTGCTAAATTGTCCATAGGGCAATGGGTTGAGGAGGATGTCCTTAGTCCTACATGCAGAAGCGGTGATGTACTAAAATTGGATTATTTCAATTATGTAGTTAGATTTGGCCGGGGAACTGTGTATATAGTCATGTTTTTCTTTCTTGTTTTATAGCTGTTTTTCTTGTACCGACACTATATGTTTAAATGTCCGTTGGCGCGTGACCAATGTGTTTGTTGATATTTTGATTTTTTTTCTTGAGTCATGTGTAATGCACGCGGCGTGCGTGCGTGATTTTTATCCTTGCAATTGCGGAACCCGTTACATTCGATAAATGGTGCTTTATTAACGTTAATATTTGAAATAGGAATGGGAGGAAATGATTGTAAAACATTTTGCTGAACAGGTTATTATTCATGTTAGGGTAGCCGAGTGCACCAACTTAAAAGTAATTGTAGAACACCTTCGTTCTAATTTTGATAGATTTTTCTTGAGTCCTTTTCAGGTGACTAGTCACGGCATAGAACGATGGCGCCAGCATGTGGATATTATTTGTGTCTTTTATTTCAGGGTCTGTCACAACCCATACGTGTGATTAAGTGTGTGTTGATGTGTCTAGTGTGTGTTGATTCTACGTGAGGAGGGGGTAGTTGTCCTACCGCCCTTATATATTTTTGCTGCTGTTGTATTTTAGATGGAAAGACAGAGTGCTCTTGGGAGACTGCTGATTCTTGTCCATATGTTTTTCTGACACACACGTATTATTGTGCTTTGGGGCACATTTCTTCGAGGTTCGACCCCATGCTCTGGGAGGTCGAGGTTATTGACACGTGGGTTGACAGACATGCAGAGTTCCACAAACCGCCCGTTTTGCCTGTGACTTATTTTGATAGGCAGTCCTATTTGTCCGACTGAACCCTGTAAGCTTTCATGCAGCAAACCTGTTCATTGTGATGGCTAATTTTAGGCCATAATTAATTGGGGAGTTCGCCATGTGTGTAACGGATTGTTGTACCTTGTATGGATAAGAATATTGTGATTAACGTAAATGTTGGCTGTTTGCCTATTGCTTTGTTGATGACTCGATTTCATGTAATTTTGTTTGTCACACCCGTGTGGTGTAGTGGTAGAGTATTTGTAAATTTTGACAGCGGTCATTTGAGTATTTTTCTATTGGTCACGTGTTAATGTACTTGTGTTGATTTGTGTGAGAAGTCCTAAGATTTTAGGCAGTAAATGTTGCTACGGCAATTTAAGCCCAATTTCACACGGAAATTTTGTGTTTGTTTATAGTAGATTTAGGAAGTGTCGGTTTAATTTACGTAGTGTAGTTGTGTTCCCTTGTGTCGGTCTAGCTCTAGGAAATGCGGATTCGTTGTTTGAAGGGTCATTCTGGATGATAACGAATCACGCATTCAAAGTACACATCGTGGTGCATGTAGAACGGCGTACGCACTTATATGGTCACTTTTTGTATCTTTTATTTAAGGACACTTGGTCCAGGTAATTAATCTCTCCAGAGATATCGCCTAAGTTTTTGGCATTTTTATTAAGCGGGAGTCAGTTGGGAGTTTTGTTGTTAATTGTTTAAGTGTAAATATGGTGATTTGTTATTAAATTCAGTTGTTTTTAACCCTGGCTTCACTCTTTCCTGCATGTTATTTTGTTATATGTTACCCTGCAAGTTAATGAAGCGCCCTGACAGCAACTTACGAATATGACCTGTTACGCCCCGAATTTGAGTCTCATATGCTTCTTTGCAAGGGTTCAATACATTGCCTTGATTCTTTCCAGCGTTGCCAGATGTCTGTGCCTAAGATGTTTCCAAATAATGTCCAGGCCATACATCGCGACTGGTGCTATTTTTAACCAAAAAAGTCTTATTGCCGTCTTCAGGGATAGGCTGCGTATAGCTCGATGCCGCTCATAGCCGTCAGTGCAACGTCCAGCCTCTCTCTCACGTGCATCGTAAATACGTTCCCAGATGTCTGCATAGTCACCCTCAGGTACCGGAAATGGGAGACTGTAGTCAGGGGGGTGCCTTTGTAATGAAACGTCGCGGGCTTTCCTCCCCTTCTGAGGGACATAGTGACTGTCTTCGTATCGTTCAAACTCATATTTCGTTACCTTCGGCCCATACTGCGTATATTTAACATAAGTGTTTTTAATTATTCTATCAATACGGATCTAAACAATTTGCTATTATGGCAAATATTTTTGATTATTATTCATCGTTTTAACCGTCCACCTTGTTACGTGGTGGCTAACATTCTTAGCTGTCACCGCGGAGGCCCGGGTTTGATTCCCGGCTCTGCCAAGAAATTTAATTCTCGTCGTTTTTTAGTAGAGGCGGGTTTGATTCCTACCTCAGCCATCATGGAAGTGATTTTCCGTAGTTTCCCACTTCTACTCCAGGCAAATGTCGGTATGGTGCCTAACTTTAGGCCACGGCCACTTGCTACCCAAATCCTACTTAAATTATTACAAATGCACACACTAGAACAGACATCACAGTGACACTGGTTATCAGACAAATTCTACACATATCCAAGTACACGGGGCTGCATGACCTCAGTTAGTTAGTTAGTTATTGTTGTTTTAAGGGGCGGAACTACGAGGTCATCTGCCCCTATTAACACAGATTAAAGAATACAAATTTTGAATGAATTTAAATTTTGAAGTGGACATCTGAATTTAAAAAGACCAAAATTTAATAAAACAAAAACTTAAATAAAAATAAAAATTATAAAAATAAACAAAATTTACGGAAAAACGGAAAAACATTATCATTCAAAAACGAACAAGTCGTTGAGTCTATGTTCACTGGAAAATTTAGATTGCTGGCCCTAACCCACTCTCACTTATAAAGCGGATAACGCGATCAGCAGCCACCGCGTCATCGGCTAATATAAGTTTGAGTGTCATCTGCAAACCAAGGTTTCTTCGTAAGTCTGCAAGATCCACACACTCGGTGAAAATGTGGGCCACGGTGAAAACGGCTCCACAGGTACAAAGTGGGGGGTCTTCCCTTCTCATTAGGTACAAGTGGGTGGATCTTGTATGACCTATCCTTAGCCTACACAAAATGACGGACTCTCTCCGGGCCCGGAAGGAGCTCCGCCACACGCGGGTAGTTCCCTTGATAGTAGTTTACTGGGCAGTGGGTCAGCTAGCCACTGACTCTCCCAAAAAGCCAGAACTTGTAGGCGTAACTGAGAGCGAATATCTCTAGCGGGTACCTCCATTGATCGAGGTGGTATTGATACCGCCTCTTTTGCAGCTTGATCAGCTAACTCATTTCCCGCAATTCCCATGTGGCTTGGCAGCCACAGAAAGGTGATTCGAGTGTCAGCGTGGCACAGCCCGGCTAGTAGGTCGTGGATTCGCTGCACTAGGGGGTGTTGCGGGAAACATGTTGCAATTGACTGCAACGAACTCAAAGAGTCGGTACACACGAGAAAGTGGATTCGTGCATCCTGTAGTGCAAACTGCAGAGCTTCATAGATGGCAACGAGCTCCGCAGTAATCGCAAATCCCCTAAAATAATTAACCCATTTAACCGTGCGAGGGGTCATTCCAAGACAACCAACAAGTCGCTGGAGCACCGGATATCACTTATCGCCATCTCACGCTCTTAAAGAAACAAATAGCACTCAAATCATACAATTTCCGCACTCCGTAAACAGGGTTCTAGGAGGCATTGCGAAGGTATCTACTCCATAATTTCCTGAGTGAAACTGGGAACTACACATTAAGACAATATCCGAGATACAAAAATAAACAGTGACTCACTGATGTGTTTACAGACTTCCTTTGACACATCTAAGGGCTGAGTTGAACGTTGAATGTTGAAACTGGCGAAGAATGAGATCCTCATCCAAGGAAGACAAAAGTATCTGATAATTTATTTAGGATTTATTTATTTTTATTGATTATTTTGTAATAGTTAAATATTCAGAGTTTGTTTGAACTAAATAGTTTCCTTTTAGTAAACATCAAGAAAATAATTTTCTCGTGAACAGATAGGAGACAATATAACAACATATAATTTATTTTTCTTACTAATTTTATCACGAGCTTGTGAATTAATTTGTAATTCTTAAATCATTCATTCATTTATTTATTGCCACATCATGCTCTTGGGATTACATTTGGGGCGTG
The DNA here is from genome assembly GCA_946902985.2 of Meconema thalassinum. Classification (NCBI taxonomy): domain Eukaryota; kingdom Metazoa; phylum Arthropoda; class Insecta; order Orthoptera; family Tettigoniidae; genus Meconema; species Meconema thalassinum. Next base: position 76,464,856 of record OX336401.1, on the reverse strand, counting down.
GTGGCGCAGCGGTCAAGCTGTATGCCTCTCACCAAGGCGGACCGGGTTCGATTCCCGGTCACTGCATGTGAGATTTTCGATGTGAAATGCCATGTCCTGTGGTTCGGATTCCACGTAAAACGGAGGTCCCGTGGCTTATGATCGCGAGATTAACGGTCACGTTAAACTACAAGCTTCCTTGGGATTACATTTCTCTGTGTATAAAATATTTTATCACCACCGAGAGCCATCTTATTGTGATGTACAGGTACTGTATACCAAATGAAAATTATAAAAAGACTCCAACGTTACAATAAACGAAACACAAGGACAGATCTGAAAGGTATACACTGCCAGACATCATTTCGCAAAATGTCGTGCAGTTGGCGCTGTAGAAGTATTTTCTAACTAGCAGAAGTACCCATTCTTCGAACGGTCTTCAGTATTAATAACCAGATGTTATCAATTGAGCTACTGTTGCAATGTTTAGGGGCTTGGAACCTGTTTGTTGGCAAAGAAAAATTATTAGTTAAAATGTGCTCTCAAACTAAATTTACCTAACGTGTTCTTCCTGGCGTGAAAATAAAATTGAAAACCTCCTAGACGAATCGCAATACACGTCACATACGAACTGACCCTAATCGTTGTGTCAAGTGCCCAACTAAAGGAAGACCCCTTTTATAAATTATAATGGCTTGTGGTGCATGAAAATTCAGTTTTTTTTAGACTCCAGTGGCCCAAATTCCTAAAATCAGCAAAAAAGAGTCTACTATTTCAAATCAGGAATTTTTGAAAATAATGTTGCTGTTTGGAGATATAATAGACCTTCTGTACGACATATCGCACGTGTAAGTCGTGTGAAAAATATCTAGGGTACTCCTTGAACCCCTTAAGCTCATTGATGAATTTTACAGTTTTAGTTGGTTCCGTGATAACTTTATAGCCATTTGCAACCTTTCACAGAAAAATGAAAATCCACAGCCTGCTTCCAGTCTCCGACCGGGTCAGGAATGGAATGAATGAAGCCCCCATCTAGCGGCGAGGATATGATCTGTGCCGGCTGCCGAGGCCTGACGCACTCCTCTGCAACCTTTCACAGAAATGTAATAAATGGAGTGGCATTACTTATTCCAGAAATAGATGAAAAGTTGGATGCCACCTCTTGAGATACTGTTGTCATGGTTAGTGGCTTGCATTCCTTCTTTAGTTTATTAAATGAAATTAGTTTTCTGGGAATATCTAAGAAACTGTTGGGTTTAGAGCCTTAAAATATAGTTTTCGGGGACCCTTTACGGCTCTTGAGGGGCCCCGAGTTTTGTTTCTGTCACCAAGGGTTTGAAAATGAGCTTTGTCTCGTCGTTGTACGCCATAATAATGATAATAATTAAAAGAATAGTAATAATAATAATAATAATATAACAATATAGGGATAGGGATATAATAGACCTTCCGTACCGTACCCGCACGTGTAAATCGCGTTAAAAAATTCTATAGTACCCCTTGACCCCTTAAGCGCATTATATGTATTGATGAATATTTCAGCTTAATTTGGATCCGTTATAACCTTATTGCCGATTGCAAACCTTCACGGTAATGTAATAAATGGAATTGCATTGCGTCTTACAGAAATAGATGGACCTCTGAGATTCTGTTGCCATTGTTACCGCATGCATTCCTTCATTAATTTATTAAGTGAAATTAGTTTTTTGGGTATATCTCAAAAATTGTTGGTTTTCGGGCCTTAAAATGTGGTTTTCGGGGTCCTTTTAGGGCCCCCGAGTTTCGTTTCTCACATTGAGGGGCTGAAAATGAGCTTTGTCTCACGCTTATTTCAGCATGTATTTTAAGGGGGTAGGCCTCCTGTTATGAGAGGTACGGAGAAGAGTTACATCGATGATTAGTGTCGTGCCTCTGATGGATATCTGTATCAAATTTTACGTTAATCCACCCAGCCGTTCTCGAGTTATAAGGACACAAAAAATTATCCACAGACAAACAAACACACAAAAATATATTTTTGCGTGCATCCGTCACAAAACAGTCTGAAACGGGCAAATATGTCAAATTTCCGTAGAAATGCAGAAAAATCAGACAAACATTCATTTTTATATAATAGAGAAGGGATATAATAGACCGTCCGTACCACACCCGCACGTGTAAATCGCGTGAAAAAATTCTAGAGTACCCCTTGACCCCTTAAGTGCATTGTATGTATTAATGAATATTTCAGCTTAATTTGGATCCGTTATAACCTTATAGCCGTTTGCAAACCTTCACAGTAATGTAATAAATGGGATTGCTTTGCGTCTTACAGAAATAGATGGACCTCTGAGATTCAGTTGCCATGGTTACCGGCTTGCATTCATTCATTCATTAATTTATTAAGTGAAATTAGTTTTCTGGGAATATCTCAAAAACTGTTGGTTTTAGGGCCTTAAAATGTGGTTTTAGGGCCCCCGAGTTTCGCTTCTCACATTGATGGGCTGAAAATGAGCTTTGTTTCACCCTTCTACGCCTATTTCAGCATGTATTTTAAGGGGGTAGGGCCCCATTTATGAGAGGTACGGAGAAGACTTACATCAATGATTAGTGTGGTGCCTCTGATGGATATCTGTATCAAATTTTACGTTGATCCACCCAGCCGTTCTCAAGTTATAAGGACTCGAAGAAGTTGTCCACAGACAGACAAAAAAATTATTTTTGCGCTCATCCGTCATAAAACAGCCTGAAACGCGCAAATATCGCAAATTTCCGTGGAAATTCAGAAAAAACAGACAAACTTTCATTTTTATATATATAGAGATAGAGATACAATACAAATCTACTTGATATGAATGTACTACATTCCAACAGATGTATTGCATTATGAAGCAGTGCGAACGGAGCGCTGATCAGTCAGTGACGTGCTCTGGCGCCAGAGCAAGGGAACGAGGCTACAGCGCACCAACTTTCCGGCTGATCTCGCCTGCCGACAACAGCCACCAAAATCATAATAAATATCAATCCATATATAATAAACCCATTTATTTACATTACGGATAGTTACATACCGCAACGCTTTGTATATGTGAAATACAATGCACCCAAGAACGAACTTCTACGGAAGTCTGGTTTCGAAATGCGAGCCTTTCACATTGTTAATTGGTTTGTTAGTTTGTGTTGGAGATAAAATTTTGAAACTTCACATACACACAGACAACATATCTGACTAACACATATTTAAATTTGGCTACTGTAGCACAACAGCGTTGAGAGTTGGGAATCTCTTAGGTCAACGTTTCCCTCGAAACCCGCCAAAAACCGGTACTTTTTACTTTACACATGCCATAAAAATATTAAAATACGTTTCTAAAAGTTACCTTTATCATCAATCAACGTAGAAATAAACAAGGAAACTGGTGATGTTAAGTTATTTGTTTATCCGTAGGCCTTTCGGTTATTTTGCTATTTATCTCCGAACTCGGGTGCACATCATTTCTGCGCCGACAGTAGTGACCAAGTTCTAAACTAGTAGTCGTTGACGGTGACGTTTGGCGGCAAAAGTAGGAACTACTTGAAATTCAATGTCTACAGTCCTTACCTGTATTAAAAACAGATAACACACACTAATACAGCCATCACAATTAACACCCAAAGTACACGGGGCTACATGACTACGTTGTCACAGTCCCTAAACCAGTGGTTCTTAACCGGTGGTCCGCGGGAGAAAATGGTCCACCAGCACGTATAAAAAAGTGGCCAATGAATGGGGATTTCGAAAACGGTGTGCGTTGAACGAGAATCGTTCGAATGTATTCGCGGCGATGACTGTCAGATTTTGAATTGAAATATCTTTAAAATAAGTGTTATTGAAGATGGGTAACAACCACTGATCTCTATGCATGGATAGCTGTTAGCTAAGGCAGCAGTAAGCCGAATAGATGATGACAGGTATAGCAAGATGGCAGCGAGCGCATGGTGCAATATTGCGAATCCGGGTCTGTGATTGGTTACTGGTAGTTTGATATTATACATGTACTTATACTGGCAGTAAATATTTTGTGTTTCTTGTAGTTGTAAAATGGGCTGAATTTGGTTATTTAAAGCGTAAAATCTTAGTTTTAAGTACCATTTTGGTGACCCATCATCCCAGGCAAGCCGGTAATACCTTTACTTCTCAGGCAGATAGGTCACTTAGCCGTAATTTTGAAGTTAAGTATACATTTGCTGTGGTGCTGAAGCAGACGTGATCGGGCTAGGCTATTGCGTATTTAAATTTGATCCCATTTCAGGGTTTTTCGGTTCTGGGTGCGAATAGTTCGCTTAATAGTTGTAAAACGGTGGGGAGAGTATATTTTGAGTAGGTTTTTAGTTGTGTTAAGTTTTATGTGGAACTGAGGAGTGAAATTGATTTGGCTTTAAAGTGCATTTTTGGCTTTGATCTACTTCCCGTTATTATTAAGTTTATTGTGCTGCTAGCGTGATTAAAAGTTGTAGTAGTAGCCTATTTAATGTAGAGTGCTGGGATTACATGGGGGAAGTGTTGGTTATTTCATGGAAACAGGAATTCATTACCAAGCACCGATTACGGTATGTCGAATCTAGGTCTGTATAGTGAGCTACGTTTATAGATACATCATTTGAAGAATGCATAATTTCGTGGCATATATACATGTATACTGTATATACAATTTACAAGAATGTTTCCAGAAATTGTTTTTCACTCGTTACTCTGTTACTGATCGCTAATTGCGTGTACTCAGCACCTAAGTTGATATTTGTCAGCCGTTATTATACATTCATATTTATTGATATTCCGGAGATTTACTGACCTCGGAATGACGTGTCAGTGATCCCAATGCCCTTACGCTATGAGTGAACATATCTCTATATTTTTATTTGCTACAAAGCACCATTAATTACGATTTAAAATTGACTAGATTATCATTGCTTCCCCATAAGGAGAGCTAGATAATGGGTACACCAACATGGCGGACCGCGCGCTTAACCTGGCGTACTTTCTCGTGCAGCTGAGAGCTCCCATCAGCGATCCATGTATAGAGATCAGTGGTAACAACTGATTAGGTGTATTGGGGGGAGGGAGGCGGGTGGTCCGTACATGATTCAATTTCAGGTTGAGTGGTCCGCAGACTTCTACGGGTTCAGAACCACTGCCCTAAACTAAGGAACTAACCAACAAGGGGTGAGCTGTGGGGGCTCCAGCGCCCCCTCCCCTCCCCCCCCTCCCCCCCCCTAAGTGTTGCTTTGGTAAAAGCATAAAATAATTTTAAATTTGGTTGTACCTTAATCTTAACTTATTGGCTAAGTTATAAACAATATTAAGATTGAAATTAGACTACCTTGTGGTGTAGCGGCTAGTATTCCTCGCTGCCGCCCAGGAGGTCCGCGGCAATCTGTTTAACATATGCTAACCTTGGTCTACCCCTACAGTTCTTATCCTCTACCCTTCCTCCCATAACTAAGTTTGCTATTTCAGGGTGTCTTAGAATGTGTCCTACCAACCTACGTCATCTCTTCATTAGCAGTCAGCATAAATATCACTCCTCGCCCACTTGTCTTAATACCTCTTCATTTGTAACTCTATCAACGCATCTGATCTTCATCATTCTCCTGTAACATCACATTTCAAATGCTCTATCCTCCTCTTTTCTGCTGCGTCAACAGTCCAAGTTTCACTTCCATAGAGCGCCACGCTCCAGACAAAGGCAATCAGAAATTACTTCCTAATACCTAAGTCTATATTTGATGTCAACAGATTTCTTTTCTTTAGAAATGCTTTCCTTGCCTGATTGTCTTTTGTAGCTTTTCAGTCGGTGAACGGCTTGCCACGGTGGGTGAGTGGTTATCGTATCGGACTACCAATCCCAAGCATGCAGGTTCGCTCCTGGCCGTGGTAAGTGATTTATGAAAGGCGACAAAAATCACGACACACATGTCATACGTTGTTGGCATGTTAAAGAACCCATTTGAATTCAGTAGGCCGTGTTTTTAATGGAAAAATTAATCTCGGGATTTTCCGCCAACACAAAGTTCCTCCATTCTCTACTTGAAAGCGCTATAGTGTCAAGGAATTTAGATATCTAACCTCCTTGACTTTCATAGCGTTCCAAGGAACGACAAAATTCGTCATGCAAGCTGCCCTCTGGACGTCAAATAACAAAGTTTGCACACGACAACCGAGACCATACGATTTTTTTTTTAAATGTCGTGAACACGATTGTGCCCAATAAATTGGGCGGAGCACAAGTTATAAACATGTAAACACATTGGCTGATTGATTCCTCAGTTTAGTGGCTGCGACAACGTGGTCGTGTAGCTCCGTGTACTTTGGGTGTGTGTAGAATCTGTCTGATAACCGGTGTTAATTGTGATGAATGTATTAGCGTGTGTTATCTGTTTTTAATTCAAGTAAGGACTGCAGACGATAATTTCAAGTAGTTCATACTTTCGCTACCAAATGCTATCGTCCACGACACCTAGCCGTGAATTTGGCTACTACTAGATGTCATCGCAACCTGCGCCCGGTGACGAACGTTGGAACTCAAGAGCATTAATCAAACCTAACCTACAAAGTTTGTTCACTCAAGTTTAGTTAGTGGAAGGTTCTTTTACATGCCATAAATCTATGACATGGGACCGCTGGCTTTACTTCCTCTCCGAAGGAAGGCATACTAAGGGATTTTTAACGCTCTTAGAAAATCCGACGACATCTGCCGGGTTTTAATCCGCGACCTATATGTAAACACACTCCTGCAAAAAAGTATTTATTAGTTATCAGTTTATCACACTTAAATGGGCAATACTAACTGATACTTGTATTTTTTTTCAGGAGTGTGTTTACATATTCATAACTTGTACCCCACCCAATTCATTGGCACAAGCGTGTTGACCGACTGAAAAGCAGCAAAGACAACTTGTATAGACATCACTGAAAAAAGAATGGCTTCAAATCTCCACATTCCTTGCCTGAGCCAACCTTTTTTTTATATATATATACCCTCTTTGCTTCGTCCATCGCTGGTTATTTTACTTCATAAGTAGGAAAGGTCTCATACATCCTTTAGCTTTTCTCTTGCCAATTTTGCGTCAATAGGAGTTTCCGATTTCTTTCGCCTGCATTCAATTATTTTTATTTTACATTTACCATCATGAATTCCTTCAAGACGGTGTCCATTTTATATATATGTTACAGGGAAAGTCGATTCTTAGTAAGAGTTGACTCTCCCTAGGTAAAGTCAACTCTTACTAAAAGTATCAGTAACAGTTGATTGAAAACAAACAGATCAACTTTTCCTAGGGAGAGTTAACTATGCCTGCTGTGGTTTAGTAAAAGTTGATTCACAGATGCTGCTCTGAAAATGAAACCGCGCGCACCCTGTTTCAAGGAGTGTTCGATTTGATTTAGTGTGTAGTTACTAGTTAGTTGTGTGGGTTTGGGCAGCGCCGGTCCTCGGTATTTGGACCCGCACTGCCTGTGTTAGTGTATTTATTTTGGAGGTTGATGTAATTTATATTTTACATGTGTACTTGGGTGTGTTGAGATTATCTAGCTTTGTTTACTCGTATGATGGTAGATCTCATGCCCGACAGTAGCAGCAGCTTCAGCTGGTAGTAATAATATATAATAATATGAATGTTTGTAGTTTTTAAATATTACTTGAGAAGGAAGAGAGACCACTAGTGGGTTAGTTTTGATAGTATGAAAAATCTTGGAAAGACCTATAGTAGGTTTGGTTGATTAAAAATAAAATAAGAGTTGATATTAATAAGCCTCGCTGGGGAAGTAATTAGTGAATTGATGATTGTAGGGAGATGTACTGTATGTAGTGGGTGATGAGTAGGTGGCTCTGATTGGCTGTATCTGGTCTGTGATTGGCTGTTGGTTTTTTGCCTCTTTGATGTGTTTCCTGATATTAATGTTAATGTTTTTTGTTGAATTTATGTCATTTGGATGTGTTGTAATGTTTTAAGACGGTTTTGGGTAGTTAATTGTAAAAATAGACCGATTTAGAGTAGTCAGACCGCGTAGGGGACTGAAAATTATTATTATTAATTTCAGGGATTTTATCACCGTCCTTTATGCAACATGCAGCCCGCGTCTACCCGCCTCAAGAAAACAAACTAGACTGTTCCAATTTGACCCGCGCCGCGTCGCCCCGGTCCGGTCCGCTTCAAATCGCTGTTTGTTTGTGCGGTCCCATAGCTCAGTACGTATTTGTTCTTGGTTTTGCCTTCTTATTTGTTTTTTATTAGCTAGTACCGTTTCCTTGCAAATAGTCAACTGTTACTAACTCAAGACAGTGAGAGTATACTTTCCCTAGGTATAGTCAACTCTGACTAGTAAATGTTGATCGAAATTGAACACTTACCGCTTTGAATCAACTTTTACTGAAACGATCAGTAAGAGTCGACTTTACCTAGGGAGAGCCAACTCTTACTGGAGAATCGACTTTCCCTGTAACATATATATAAAATGGACTGTAAAGGTTGCTAATATGTACCACTTTTGTACCTCTTGATAATAAATAGTTGCCACTACGTAAGTTCCAACCTTCGTATTTTTTTAGTCGATTTACCCTCCAGGTTGGTGTTTTCCACGGACTGTGCGAGGGAACTCACCACTACTGCCGCTACGGGTAGTGTCCTGGAGCTTGGAACATCTGGTCGGGGTGGAAACAACAGGGGAGGTGTGATCTGCACTTCGCCCAGGTGGCCTCACCTGTAAAGTGAACAGGGGCCTCATGAGGGATTGGAAGGGAGGGGAAGATTGGGATGGATAGGCAAGGAAACGGGAAGAAGGCGGCCGTAGCCTTACAGTAGGGACCATCCCGGCATTTGCCCGAAGACGAAGTGGGAAACCACGAAAAACCCATTCGAGGATGGCTGAGGTTGGGAATCGAACGCCCTCTACTCATTTGGACCACTCGAGGCTGAGGAGACCCCGTTCCTGTCCTCAAACCACTTTTCAAATTTCGTGGCACAGCCGGGAATCGAAACCTGGACCTCCGGGGCGGCAGCTAACCATGCTGACCGCTACGCTACGGAGGCGACACGGTGTCCATACCATTTAAAAATTAATTCAATTCCTCTGGTGAATCGGCTAACATGACGATGTCATCAGCAAATCTGAGAGTTGAGATTATTTCTCCTTGAATCTTTAAGGCTCGGTCAAACAGGACGCGGGCTGTCTGCACTGGGTGGACTGGGGTGGTCAAACTGAGTACAGACAAGTCAAGGCGAATCAGTGTGAAATCAATCGCGATCAAGTGCATATCAGTGTTTTCTGTTCGAGGTGTTAATTTTACATGTCCAGCAGTTCCTCGGACGAAGAAGAATTGCTTCTTCTGTTCGCTTTGAGTCAAGCGAAACGAAAGAGGAAATGGGTGCATGATACTAATGAAAAAAGACAGGAGTTGGGCGAGTATCACAAACTATGCTGCGAGTTGAGGTCATTTCCAGACCATTTTGTTGTATATTTTCGAATGACTGTAGAACGCACTCGCGCACAAGGCCAATTAACTTCTCCGTTTCGTCGTCCATGCTTCCAGCCCGCGCGGTCTTTGTGGAAAATGACAACTGCTCACTTGCCCGCCGCGAACTAGATTGGTCCGCCGCGGTAGACCGCCTTCTGGATGATGTAATATTGCACGATATAGAGTTCGCAGCGGTCGGGTGGCCTGGTTCCCGCGGGCAGCCCGCTTCCTGTTTGACCGAGCCTCCTACATTAAATTATTCTCTAATTTTCTTCATTGCTTGTTCAATGTATAGACTGAAAATTATGGGTGATAAGTTGCCGACTTTCCTAATTAGACCTTTCTGAATACCAACCAGGCTCGAATAACTGCCATCTGGTTACTGTATAGATTGAAGATCACTCTCCTATGGGCGGCTTCGGTGGCGTAGTTGGTAGCATGCTGAACTCCTATGCCCAAGGTCGCGGGTTCAAACCGGCCGAAGTCGTCGGATTCTTTAAGAGCGTTAAAAATCCCTCGGTATGCCTTCCTTCGGAGGGGAAGTATAGGTTTATAGCATGAAAAAAACCTTCCAAAATTTGTAGGTTAGAATTGATAACGCTCTATTAGTTCCAACGTTCGCCGTTGCCACGGTGGGTGAGTGGATAGCGTGTCGGTCTACTAACCCCAAGATTGCAGTTCGCTCCTGGCCGTGGTAAGTGATTTTTGAAAGGCGGCAAAAATACGACACGCATGTCATACGATGTTGGCATGTCAAAGAACCCATTTGAATTCAGTAGGCCGTGTTCATAATGGCAAAATTAATCTCTGGAGTTCCCGCCAACACAAAGTTCCTCATTTCTCTACTAGAAAGCGCTATAGTGTTCAAGGAGCTTAGATATCTAACCTCCTTGACTTTCATATTGATTCAAGGAACAACGAAATTCGACATGCAAGCTACCCTCTGGGTGTCAAATTACAAAGCTTGCACCCGATGCCATACGATATTATTATAACGTTCGCCGCCAGGTAGCAAAAGTGAAATTATTGTGTGCAGTGCTTACTTGAATGAAAACAGATAACAATTAACACCTGTTATCACACACCCAAAGTACACGGGGCTAAGTTGCATGACCGCGTTGTAGCAGCCCCTAAACTAAGGAACCAACCAACCATCACCCTCCTCTCCCTGTACTTTATTCCGATCCTTTTCAATATGTCCAACAACTTACCCCAATCAACGTTATCAAAAGCCTTTTGTAAGTCCACAAATGCCATGAACATAGCCTATTGTTAATTCTGCCTTCGAAGACTTAGTACAGCTTCCCTTGTTCCTACGTTTCTCCTGAAACCAAATTGGTCAATAGATAATAATAAATGTGTAGGCTGACGGATAATAGAATAATTAATGAGGATGATTTTTAATTGTTGAGTTCTTGATCAGGGGAGAAGGAACTCCGTCACACGAGGTGGCTCTTCCCGACACCAACTTCATGAGTGGAGTTAACGACAGATGAATGAAGCAGGACAAGGGATTGGAAGGAAGCTGCCGTGGCTTAAAATTGAATATGGGAAAGACTAATTGCTAGCGGAATCAATAAGAAGGTGTTATTTCAGGCTGGCTGTTCTCACGGGGGGAGTTCACGTCATGTCTGCCAGTTATTGAGCGCGCTCTCATCATCGACCCTGCCACGTGTAGTTGGGATAGCCAACACAATCATCCTTACTGGGCCAGGGATATCTAGGTCATCAGCCACATGTACTTGGGATAGCCATGGCTGGGTAAAAGTACAGTCATCCTTACTGGGCCACGGATATCTATGTCATCAGCCACATGTACTTGGATAGCCATGGCTGGGTAAAAGTACAGTCATCCTTAGTGGGCCAGGGATATCTAGGTCATCAGCCATATGTACTTGGGATAGCCATGGCTGGGTAAAAGTACAGTCATCCTTAGTGGGTCAGGGATATCTTTTTATTGTGAACTAGTAACCCACCCCCGCTTCGCCCGGGAATAGTTATGGATGCATTACGTGATAAGCGCTTTCTTTTTCGATGTCAATGAACTACGACCTATATCCGTTTCACGTCTCGACAGGATGGGTTAAAATCACTGACTGGACTATTAATTATGTTATCATGGAGATGCATGTGCAACGAATTCTTGTCGGACGTAATTTAAGAATGGCGAGGTGCATGAAACACAAATCCCCCTTCCGTCCAGTCTAAAAACACTTATAGTGGGCGATGTATTTAAGATAGAGATATGCTCTCCCGAACTTTTTTTGTAGAACTTTTCATGCTGAATGATTCTTACACTCTTAGTATATTGATATTTTTAACAGTTTGCCCAGCGTAAACTTAAAAAAAAGTCCTCTCGGCACGCCGGAAGGCGGAGGTAGATTTCACCGGACAAACTTGGGGATAGGCGAAAATAGGCAGAATAACTTATGCAGATTTTCGTAGAAGGATCAGACCTCATTTATTGCGAGAAGGTATTTTATAATTGGAGCTTAATTAACTTTGTTTTTCGTCATTTTATGCTTATTTTAAACATTTTATTGTTTATGGGAACGGTAACCTTCTTGTCATTTGGGGTCCATTTTTATTATACTTGTGGTCACACTATCCTTCTGCAAGGTTTCGACACTGATGTGTAACTATGTAACGGTCTGTTACTTCTTCACGCAAAATTATATCTCCCGCAGAGATTTTGGTTGGTTCCTCAGTTTAGGGGCTGCGACAACGCGGTCATGTAACCCCGTGTACTTTGGGATGGCTGTATTAGTCTGTAATTCAGGTAAGGACTGCAGACGGTCAATTTCAAGCAGTAGTTCCTAATGTTGCTACCAGGTACTACCGTCAACGACACCTAGCTGTGAACTTGGCTACTAGATGCCACCGCAACCAGCAACTTGCAACGAACGTTGGAACTTCCCCTCCAAAGGAAAGCATACTGAGGGATTTTTAGCGCTCTTAGAAAATCCGACGACTTCGGCCGGCTTTGAACTCGCGACCTTGGGCATAGACATTCAGCATGCTACCAGTTACGTCACCGAAGCCGCTTCACACTTAGTCAGATGGAATCTGAATCTGATCTCGTGCAAGTGCGTTATCTTGGCAACGTCTGATGGCTCATCCCTCATCAATTTAGTAGTGTTGCCATGGCAACCACTGATAGCTCTTGGCATTTTCTTATAATTCCGAAATTATTTTTCTCATCCCTTGGCATAATGGTGGGTTATATCAAAAATTCTTTCAGACAAAAGTTTTAGGTAATTATTAGGGGAATATTGTCCATTTTGTACGGTTTTGATATTGTGCCTATTAAGAGAGATATGATTAATGTTTCCCGAAAAACCCACTTTTTCCCACCCCTTTGGTCAATGGTTGGTGCTATAAAGAAACTCTTCAAACATAAATTTTTGGGCTTTATCCGACACATAGTATGAACGTTGAACGGATTCGATATTTCACATATTAAGAGAGTTATAGCAATATTTCACTTTTTCGAAAAAAAGCCCCCCCATTTTCACCCCCTTCGACCGATTTAGCCCAGCAACGAACTCGACCGAGATTTTATAGGTATACATATTCGGTAAAAAATTCAAAGGGATTGGTGCAAAATTACGGCAGTTTTCGTGTCAACAATAAACTGATTATATATATATATATATATATATATATATATATATATATATATATATATATATATATATATATACATATACATACATAAATTATATATAACTTTTGAACTGACGGTGGTTTTGGGGTCTGGGGGATGTGAAACGCGAAGATATGTCGAAATTTTCCGGAAGTCGAAACATGGGACCCATTGCTATAGTTAGCTTTCTAATGAAATCTACCTAAAAGCGCACGGACGCCAGGTTTTTTCCCCACTGAAATCGTTACTGCTTGGATTTCTTTGATCATAAATAAATGACGTGGTTTACGAATTCAACAACTGAGGTGTTGCGTATTCCTTCAAGAATCGTAACATTAGGTATTTCTTGAGTTGTGTAGTGTTAACAGAGTTTGTAAATGAGTGAAGGTGGAATGTATTAAAGAGCCGTGAAGCTGTGCAAAGGAATGATTTATTGTACATGTATTTAGTTGTACGGTGGACGGGAATCTGCCGAGTAGAATCTGTAAATCTTGTTTTCTCTGTTGTGGACGGAGTTCAGTGGTTTAAACACATTATAGAGATAATCAGGGATTTTGTACACAATATTTTCTGGGTTAGGATAGCAATTGACAGCTGCCTACGTTCACGAAGTTTCAACCACTGCATTTGTACATAATTTTCAAGGTGTAATGTGTACATCACGCCTGACGTCTAAAATGTAACGAACGCGTGCATTTTGAACTATCTGTAATTTTATGTTAAGTGTTTCTGAGAAGTCGTTATACACTACTGATCCATATTCGATGATAGGGAGTATCAAAGTTTGGATTAAAAGCTTGCGCATTTTTGACGGCGTGTAAGGGCTATTCCGCTTCAAGATATGCATTGATGATATAGCTTTCCTTATTACAGCTGCGGTGTGCTCTCCTCAAGATAAGATTCTATCGAAAATTACTCCTACGTTCACTGAGTTGCTGTAGGGGATAACATTGTCTAGTAATTTTTATCGGTGGGAGTGAGCAGCGCGACGGCATTCACTCCATGCGTTCATAACTCTCAATCCAATCTCTTGACTTCAATGGGAGATATATTAGTTAAAAAGTCGATCAATAAGATAGTGTTATGTGACCTTATGAATGGGGAACTTTGGGCGTGGCTTTGTCAGGTCTTCAACATACCGTATCTTATTTCCGGACCTCCACAGACAGGTCTCCAGAGAAGATGGCTTATCAAGACTATTGACAGAGAGCTATTGTGACACGAGAGTGAGCGAGTCCAAGATATTTTTGCGCAGACATTTGAAGTACTTGTATTATCTCATACCTAAACAGGGTGGCTCAGCGGTCTAGCTGTATTCCTCTCACCAAAGCGGTCCGGGTTCGATTCCCGGTCAATGCATGTGAGATTTTCGAAGTGAAATGCCATGTCCTGTGGTTCGGATTCCACGTAAAAAGGAGGTCCCGTGGCTCATGATCTAGATTCTAGAGATTAACGGTCACGTTAAACTACAAGCTTCCTTCTTAATTCCCAAATCTTACAATATTATTATACGCAGATGATATGGTCATTGGTTCGAGTTCCATTCCTGAAGTTCAAAAAGCCATAGACAATCTATAGACAGGTGGGCAAAGGACAATAAGATGACAATTAACACAGAGAAAACAGAGAAAATGACGTTTCGGAAAGGAGGCAGAGAGGATTCAGGAGACAGGATATTAGGATCGACTCCCGTTAAGTCAGTCAATACATTTAAATATCTAGGATTGACAATGCAAACAACAGCAAGAGTCTACAGAGTTCACATAAAGTCTCGAGCAATAGCCGCTACCAAAGCCATAAATTACATTAAAACAATCACGAAGCTCTCTTTGGGAACTGCTATGAGATTATTTGATGCGAAAATAACGTCCATTGCCACATATGGGCTTGAGATCATCTGGGAGAAATTATCCCTGGCAGACTTGAGGACGCTTGAAGCAGTCAAATCGCGCTTCCTGAAGGCTGCCGTGGGGATATCGAAATATACAAAATCTAGATTAGCATATGAACTCGCCAGGGAGACCTTCTTCATTGAGGACGTTCGGATGAAGAGAGGGTTACCATTCACAGACGCCTGGAAAGAACTAATGCAGGAAAGAATACAGAAGAGGGACAAAATCCGGCTCGAGTTTTACACAACGGAGGCCATGATGACTAGGACATGGATGAACACTAACCAATACTTGCGACACTTTGTTAATTCGATGGCGGTACATGGGTGTCACCATAAACTGTGCAATACCGGTACCGAATACTTTCATGACCCTGATGAATCCTGCGTATGTTAATTATGCGGTGTACAATGTAGTAGAAACCATGTAATTTCTTGTGCAAATCGGGGATCATCCATTGTGATGTTTTGTGAATGTCAGTTTTTTATCATCACTATGCACAATTTGTGCGCTTTATCTTTAATAATAAATTCCCATTAACTCTCCGTGGGTCGCATGGATTACTATTGTATTCCAGGATCATTTGTGTCACATCTGCGAACATAATTCGGTAGATGTTGATACATACTGTCCAACACATTTCCTAGAAGGTCTCCCCAGTACAATCACCGTCAAATATCACATCAATGTCCAGTAGCGTGTAGGTGGCATACTAATGAGTTAACTTGGATTACAACAGTACTCCACGCGACTATTTACGGAACGAATTAACCATCCATACGCATTGAAACTTGGTAGAGGAAATGTTTATACACATTGTAATGCATTGGTATCTAATTTAATTCAATTGTGTACATAACCTCAAGATGGCGGCTGTACGAAATATTTCACCGGCATTCTATATCACCGGAACTATTACTGATATCACCCTGAAATTCTGTACGGTGCTAAAGGGCACTAGCCTACTAGAAAACCAACAGGGCGGCCAAGCGAAGTTGAAACTTGTAAATAGACTTTTATCACGACTTAACCATCCATTCGCATTGCAACTTGGTATAGAATTTTATAGAATTGGGAAACTGAATATATAATGAACACTTAATTATAGAAAAATGATCAACTGTTCGAAAATATTTTATGTTTTTACTCAATACGGGAAATATTACCATTTTATTACGAAAGTTAAAATTAAACAAGTTTTCCATGCTGTGTCAAAATATTTGGTATGGTATTTCATGTATTTGTCTGTGATAGGTATGTAAGGTCCGGAAGTTCATACAAAATCATATTTTTGCATATTTATGAATATTTTGGTTGTTTTAACACAATCCATCATATTTTTCTCATTTGTCTCTTTAAGTGCATATCTCTGCTTGAGAAGGGCGTTTATTCTGATTTCCTATTGTTTTTAAGCGCTTTTTGTTACTTCAAGTTCTTAAAGTCGTATATTTCGATTCCGACTCCACGAGTCTATCACAGAATAATAGGCTACTGAAAAATTACTTTAATACCTAGTACGTTTCAGTCCTTTTTGCAAGTTAATATGAATTATTTTTATTCTGCATTCACTATGTAAATATTTTAAAATTATTTTCATTAAAAAAAATGCAGAGGATATTAAAATGTTATATCAGTTACACTTAAGAATTGTAAATAATTATTGATGGTCAACACCGCTTGAAGTTCTATAAAACAACATTTCCTACTATTTAGAACTGTTTCTTAGTTGATATATTTAAAAAAAAGGTGTAGTTATATGTCGGTCTGTTCATATTTTCTTTTTATTCAAAATAGAAAAGCTAAATAATATGGAGTGATCGTAATTGCCGTAGTTATTTCATAGTGCATATTTTGTAAAACGTGGTGAATATTTGACCAATAATTAGTGCATTTATTTATTCATTTATTTAATAATGCATGAACTTCCGGGCCTTAGTGATAAGTATATTTATTACACTCCATCTTTCTTATAAAATCAAAATTTTAAAACAAATAATAGCTTATGAAATATCCATTACAAATTGGCCTACGATTGTAATCCACGCTACTACTAGCGTTACATTTCCGAGCGGTACCACTGGAGGGTTAGATACAGGATGTATCAAAATGAATATCGGGTTGTTAAGGCTTTGTAGTATTTATTACAGTTAACTTATAATCCCTCCCTATATTATTCTGCTAAGGTCCCATTCCAGTTTTGTACAGAAAATAAGGCCCCATTAACACCAACCTTCAGGTTCACCATAACCCAATGCGTAAGCGAAACACACTCACTTACTCTTTAAATGCCTCACAATTAAATAAATGCCTTAAAACATGTATATTTACAATGAAATAATGAAAGAATTCAACACGGTGACCATGGTAACAGAATCTCACAGATCCATCTATTTCTGTAAGACGCAATGCAATTCCAATTATTACATTACTGTGAAAGTTTGGTGTTGGTTGGTTGGTTCTTAAGTTTAGGGGCTGCGACAACGCGGTCATGTAGCCCCGTGTACTTTGGGTGTGTGTAGAATCTGTCTGTGAAAGTTTCCAGACGGTTATAAGGTTATCACTGAACCAAATTAAGCTGTAAAATTCATCAATACGTTCAGTATAATGCGCTTAAGCGGGTCAAGGGGCACTCTAGAATTTTTTCACCCAATTTTCACGTGTGGGTGTGGTCCGAAAGGTATTTTTCACCCGACTATAAAGGGTCTCCGAAAACCACATTTAAAGGCCCTTAAATTAACAGTGTCTGTGATATTCCCAGAAAACAAACTTCGCTCTATGAAGGAATGACAAACCCCGAACCACTGCACCAGTAGCTGAATTGATAAAGTCTGATTATTCATACCAAGGATAAATCAGTCATAGCATCCAAGATTAAGATTTTGCTAAGTGTACTCTTTACAACTAGAATATTCGCGGGCGAAGCCGCGACGGGTAATGCTAGTTATAAATAATTCATCAAATGAAAGAGCAACTCAAACAGTTTGTCCTACAAGTGTTCGTACCTGTGCGCATGTGCATGCTCATGCATTGGTTCCTCCGTCTTCCGATGGAAGCGCTAGTAGCCAAGATGGCAGAAACGTTTTTGTGTTTTACAGTTTGCAAGGGCTGAATCTGTAGTTACAGTGCAATATGTGTAAAGTTTATGGGCCTTTCCTTTACACTGAAGCAACTGTAACTGGTGTTTCTTATCTTGATGCCCTACAACTATTCCTCATTTACAAGAAGCTGACCAGAGAAATTTATTTGGCAGCAAGGTGGTTCGCCGTCTCATTGGCATGCCTTAGTGCACGATTTGTTAAATGACGTTGTACTCGACCACTGGATTGGCCGTAAGGCGCCGGATGACAGAGCTTGTTTCGCATGGCCTCCACGTTCACCCGATCTGACGTCATATAATTTTTACCTTTGGGGGTTCGTATAGGATCATGTGTATGTGCTTCCACTACCGGCTGACCTAACCGACTTAAGAAAGAGGATTGAAGCAGTTGTTGCAACAATTACTCCAGGGACTCTGAGCAAGGTTTGTGACGAACTCGGCTATCGACTCGATGTGTGACGAATGGTGCTCACATTGAACACTTGTAGGAAAAACGGTTTGAGTTGCTATTTCTTCTTCTTCTTCTTCTTCTTCTTCCGAGCATTTGTCCCGCCTGGTGGCAGGGTCTGCTGTGAGGATTCGTGGTCTCCATTTCTTTCGGTCTTGAGCCATATCTGGGTGTAGATGTGCAGTCTTCAGATCATTATGGATCGTATCAACCCACCTCTGCCTTGGTCGTCCCTTGGGCCTCTTTCCCGTGACTTCCAGTTTATATGCTGACTTAGCTATTGTGTCTTCTTCTGCACGCAGCACATGGCCAAACCAGCTTAAACGGCCTTCCCGCATTTTCTGATGGATCGGCGCCACTCCGAAACCTTTCCGTATATCAACATTGGTAACATGATCCATTCTAGTGACGCCGCCTGTCCACCTAAGCATCCTTGTCTCCATGACGCTTAGCCGACGTTCCACCTCTTTTGTTGTGGGCCAACACTCGGTACCATAGAGTGCGACTGGACGGATAACAGTGCGGTAGATCTTGGATTTAAGGTGGTATTTCATCCGGCGGTCACAGGTGACACCTGTCGTCGCTCGCCATTTCAACCAAGACGCCTGCGTCCTTGCGTTGACCTCGTCAATGATTCTTCCATTATCAGAGGCAGTAGATCCAAGATATTTGAATTTTTTACACGAGGGAGATCTTCTCCGTCAACGCTGATGGTCCCAACTTGTAGGGGCCATATTCAGCTAATCGGTCACTCCACATTTGTGTTTGGTGCTGGAATTCAAGTTTGCTGTTTGCAGCTAACATGACATCATCAGCATACAGGAGCGTCCATGGGATTGGCTTGTGCAGGTCTGATGTGACAGTATCCATTACAAGAATGAACTTTGAGTTGCTCTTTCATTTGATGTATTATCTATAATTGTATGTTAACTGTAATAAGTAGGCTACTACAAAGCCTTAAAATCCCGATATTCATTTTGATGCACGCTGTACTTTGAAGGCTTGTAGTGGGGACCAAGACGGTTAAGTATAGCATAGGAAATTGTGTTCGGAAACGTTCCGTCTTCCCGCTACCCGCAAAAAACCACCACAGCACACGTTCAAATACCCGCATTTTCGGCGCCACTGACCATAGTACATACGTCATTGAACGATCACCTGATGCCCCATATCTCCTACAGGTTTGTTGACATTCACTGCCATTCAGTTGAGTGTGTGATCCGCACGATTTTTTCACTTGTGGTCCGAAATCATCTGCACAACAGATTTGGTGGCCCGATTGCTTGGCCTGCCCATTCACCCGACTTGACACCGCTAGACTACTACCTGTGGGGTCACATGAAAACCTTGATTTACGAGACCCCTGTGGAATCAGAGGAAGACCTACTGGCGTGGGTTATGGCTGCGGGGGATGTTGGAGGACAAGGGATTGGAGATAGTGTGTACCAGAACATGGTACGGAGGTACCGAGTCTGTGTTGACGTCGGTGGTCGTCACATCGAGTCCCACCTGCTAGTTATTGTTGTTGTAAGGGGCGGAACTACGAGGTCAACTGCCCCTCTTAACGCAGATTGAATTTAAAATTTTGAGGTGGACACCTTAATTTAAAAAGATCTAAAATTAATAAAACACAAACAAAAATTAAATAAAAATAAACAAAAATTACGGAAAAACAAAAAATTATCATTCAAAAACAAACAAGTTGTTGAGGTAATTTACACTGGAAAATTTAGATTGCTGGCCCTAACCCACTCTCACTTATTAAGCGGATAACGCGATCAGCAGCCACCGCGTCATCGGCTAATATAAGTTTGAGTGTCATCTGCCAACCAAGGTTTCTTCGTAAGTCAGCAAGATCCACACACTCGGTTAAAATGTGGGCCACGGTGAAAACGGCTACACAGGTAAAAAAAGTGGGTGGATCTTGTATGACCTATCCTTAGCCTACACAAAATGACGGACTCTTTCCGTGACAGGAAAGAGCTCCGCCACACGCGAGTAGTTCCTTTGATCGCTCTCAGTTTACTGGGTAGTGGGTCAGCTAGCCACTGACTCTCCCAAAATGCCAGAATTTGTAGGCGTAACTGAGAGCGAATATCTCTAGCGGGTGCCTACCTCCATTGGTCGAGGTGGTGAGAGCCCCACCTGTAATTGAAACCAAACGACAAGTAGCAGGAGTCGGACAGAGCGTGGAATATGCGGGAGATTTGAACGTGTGCTATGGTGGTTTTTGCGCGTAGTGGGAAGACGCTACGTTTCCGGACATAAGTTCCTATGCTAAACCCAACCTTCTTGGTCCCCACTACAAGCCCTCAAAGTCTGACATGGGAATTTGGTTGGTTGGTTCCTCAGTTTAGGGACTGCGACAACGCGGTCATGTAACCCCGTATATTTTGGGTGTGTGTAGAATCTGTCTGATAACCGTTGTTAATTGTGATGACTGTATTAGTGTATGTTATCTGTTTTATCATTTCAAATGATCTTGTCGACTTCGTCGTTATGCTTGGGTCTAACTTTATGCGTTACGGTTACGGCGTGTATGACTTCATGCAGCAGAGTGTACCTCCCGCTCCCCGTTCCCCGCGCGGAAAGCCTACGCGCTAGCTGCGTGATACTGAATGACTTGCAACTTGTTGATCATGAACCGTTCACGTGATTCTTGCTATCTCTGTACTTGCGGGTTCGTTCGATAAACTTGCTTACTTACAGTTTACAATTTGTGCAGGGTAGTAAAGTGTGTTAATAATGGAGTCTGTTGACAATAATAGTGCTATTATATCTACTAAAGATAAATCTCGTGCTGTAATGGACTCTGTTGAAAGAGTCCTGGGGCTTCGAGCGAAGCGAGAAGTCCTCCTGAGCCTTTCTAACATAGCATTTGTAGCATGCGTCATTTGAAATTATATAAAGTCTGGTCTCTCAGACTGACTGTATCTTTTTAATTCAAGTATGGACTGCAGACATTCGATTTTCAAGTAGTTCTAACTTTTGCTACCAAACGCCACTGTCAATGACCAACTAGTTCTGAACTTGGTTACTAGATGCCACCGCCGTCGGCTCCTGGCGACGAACGTTGGAACCTAAGAGCGTTAGTCAAATCTAACCTATAATTAAGCTTCACACAAGTGTAATTAGTGGAAGTTTTTTTTATCATGCCATAAATCTATGACATGGGCCCGTCGGCTTTACTTCCCCTCCGAACGAAGACATAATAAGGGATTTTTAACGCTCTTAAAAAGTCCGAAGGCTTCGGTGGGGTTTGAACCCGCAACCTTGGGCATAGAAGCTCAGCATGCTACCAACTACGCAAGCCGCAGTGGGAATTTAGCAAACACTCTGTATATGGGAATCTGGTTTGGTGGTGCATCGTGTGGATATTAGAGATCACGATAGAAACGTTTTTGCGACGCCCGTATTTAACTTTTAAAACCGTCTCATAGAAAACGTTCTTTAAATTCTTTCCTTAAAATAAACGTTCTGTAAAGAAACGTTTAGAGCTTTCTTTTTAATCTTAAACGATTTTGCATTTAAATGTAATTTAAGTTTGTGACGTTTCGACTAATCCTGAGGGAAATGTTGCAGTGCGAGCACAGTGGAGTGTTTAATACCGCTACACCATCCGGTATGAGAAATACCGCTCAGGCTGAAACGCTCATGAAAGGAAAGGAGGTTTTTTTTTACCGACAATAACACCCGTCATTATCATTATGATGAGTTTATTAAATTAAGGAAACGAAAATGGAAATAAATAAATAAATAAATTTAAGCGATTACTGCTTTCGCTTTTCGTAGTATTTCATTTTATCTTGTAGCCTATTTTATCTTATTAAAGTCTAAATACATTTCTACTAAAAACTCACTCCGGCTTCACCCGGTATCTTTAACGGTTTAATCATCATACGCTTAAAAGGCGCAAGGACGGCAGGACCCAGGCGCAATCCGAAATGCCGAGGTGAACAGCGAAACTCGAAACTCGAAACAAATATAGGCCTACTCTTCTCTAACTCGACACGACTCAACAGTTTGATGCTGGCCGAAGCGGGGTTAGTAGGCTCGCTCGCTAGCCTGTAAACTCGCCCCGAAGCTAGTAAATTAAATTTCCACTGAATGGAGATTGTTGGAAGAAATGAAAACGTTAACACTTAGCCTATAGTGGGTGATGTATTAAAGATAGAACTTTGTAAAACTTTTTATGCTGACCAATACTTACGCTCATAGTATATTTTATAGATATTTTAACGGTTTAGCCAGCGTAAGTTTAAAAGGCGCATGGACGGCAGGTTTTTCTTCGACTCAATTCACTGAAATAGTTACTGCTTGGCTTCCTTTGATCGTAAATGAATGTTTTTCTACAGAAACCTTCCTCGAGATATCCTTTACAGTATGGTGAAAACCGCATCAAAATCCATCCAGTGGTTCTCGAGATTACCCGTTTCATCCAAGAATCGGGAACTTAGTTTTATACCTCTACTCGCAACCCGCCCTGGCTTCACCCGGGAACAGTTATGAATGCATTAGGTTATAAGCGCTTTTCTTTCGATGTCAATGAACTACGACCTACATCCGTTTTACGTCTCGGCATGATGGGTTAAAATCACTAACTGGACTATTGATTATATTATCATGGAAATGCATGTGCAACGAATTCTTGTCAGAAGTAATTTAAGAATGGCGAGGTGCATCAAACACAAATCCTCTTTCCGTCCATTCTTAACTTGACTGTTTATTTTGTGGAACGAAAAGTTCACAGGCGAAATTAAGTAAAGCCGAGTTGCACTTCCAGTTAAACTCCAAACACAACCACTCTTCTCTGAAGTCTTAACTCAACACGACTCGACCGTTTGGTGCTGGCTGTATCTGGGGTAATTGGCTCGCCCGCTAGGTACAGTAGGCTGTAACTAGGATGATAGGCTCGCCCCTAGCTAGCTCGTCAACTGTTGCCTCAGTAATTGAATGGAGATTGTTGGAAGAAATGGAAACGTTAAAACACTTATAGTGGGCGATGTATTGAAGATAGAGATATGCTCTCGTGGACTATTTTGTAGAACTTCTCTCTCATGCTGAACAATTCTTACACTCATTGTATATTGATATTTTAACGGTTTTCCCAGCGTAAGCTTAAAAAGCGAACGGACGCCAGCCTTTTTCCCCCGTCTTTTTCACTTCCTCGAGATATCCTTTACAGAATAATAAAAACCGCATCAAAATCTATCCAGTGGTTCTCGAGATTACCTGTAACATCCAAGAATCGGGTCTTTGTTGTATACTATGTAAAGATATGGGTCACCATGTCAGTATTATTCATGTCTAAACAAACAATTGGGTACTGTGTTGTTATCAGCGTAATCTGCTTTAAACAGCTGATCATGTAGCGTTGGTGTATTGCCCCACTAGCGCCGCTCTGCGGGAAGCACATGAACTTGGTCAGTGGTTACACTGTGTATTCTATTCGTCATGTAATAGTTAGGCCTATTGTTATTACACAGTAATAGCTTACTCCCCAACCTGGATTGAGAGTACCAAGGTTTGTTCGTTGATCAGCAAAATCCATACTTTTCGCTAAATGTAGACCGAAGTGAATACGGCTCCACAGGTACAAATTGGGAGGAGCTAACCACTACACCACGAGACGTACTGCCAGGGGATGATGATCATCATCATCTTCCTTCCAAGTATTGGGCCAAATGTCCCGTTATGGTCTTGCACTTTCCCTCCATCTCTTCATCGGACGTCCTATCGATCTATTTCCCCGTGGCTGGTAGCGAAGGATCTCCTTTGGTAATCTTCCAGGTTCCATCCTTTGGACATGACGTTTCCAGATCTCTTGGTAGTCACAAATATATATAGTTATTGGTTTCACTTTTAGTTTCTTCAGCACATCCTCATTTCTCTTATGATCCCTGCTGTTCGGCGCATGAATGTCATTTCGCGTGCTGTGAGTCTGGAGATGTCCTGCGATCTTATTGTCCATGCCTCGCTGCCAAAGCATAGTGTTGGTCTGGCTAATGTCAGGGGATGGTGAGTACACTCAAATTGTTAGCCAATGTGACTAATAGGGGACGGGGCTGGCGGCGTCTATCGGAACCACACCCTCACCATCCCTCCCCGAGATCAATACCAGCTTACACTTTACTAGCTGGGAAAAAGTCAATTTATTCAAAGCAGTTTTCTGTGTTACTTTTCATTGTAAATTAGAGTTATTTAGCTGCGTTACCTTTTTAAAACATAAAAGCTGGGAAATGTGTTATATATTTATTCTAAACAAACTGTTTTATCTAGATTTCATGAGAAAGCTATGTATTGCAATGGGCACCACGTAACGACATCCGGAAAATTTCGACATACCTTCGCGTTTCACATTCACTAGGCCCTAAAAAACCAGTGCTGGATTACCCATTAGGCCCGACTATGCCCAGGCCTAGGGCCCCCCAACCCCCCCCCCCCCCCCCGCAAAAAAAAAATTAGCTGATATGGAACTATCAGAAAATGAATGTCAAAAAGCAAATTCTAATTTAGTTCAATTTTATTCCGAAGATTTAGAAAAAGTTTATCCAGAACTGAGATAGTTTCAGCATTATATTATATTACAATGTCCTTTAAAAACTGAGTTCACTCATTCTGAACTTTACAAAATTCTTATTCGAGACAAGCTTGAGTCTGTTTTTCCGAACGTTGAAATTGCTTTTCGCATTTTCCTGACCCTCATGATAACGAATTGTTCTGAGGAGCGCTCGTTTTCAAAATTGAAACGGATCAAAAGTGCGCCAAGAAGTATAATGTCACAGGAACGATTAGACATGCTAAGTTTAATGTATATCGAGTCAGATGTTCTGCGGGAAATTGATTTTTATGACATTGTAGAAGATTTCATTGACTGAAAAAACAGAAAAAAAATATTTTGATTACATTTTACAGAAATATAAAATAGTATGATTTGTTAAATTGTTCATCAAATCATCTGAAATGTTTTCAAATAACGATGGTCGTTTCAATTTATTTAATAAAAAGTGTATTATTCATCTTGAGAAAAGAAACTCTTGTATATACTTTATTAAATGTACAGGTGCTAAGAAATGAAAATTATTTGAAAAAATAAAGGGGCCCTAAAATTCTGAGGGCCTCATTTTACCTTAACCCGGCACTGCCTAAAACCACCGTCAGTTCAAAAGTATACATACCTATACCACTTTCTTTTGGACACGATAACTACAGTACTGTCATTTCGCACCAATCACTTTCAATTTTATAGATAAAAAAAACATTCAAAATCTCGGTCGGGTTTGTTCAAGGGCAAAATCGGATCAACGGGCGTGGAAATAGCGGGGCCTTTCTGGAAAAGTGAAACAACGCTGTAACTTTCTTATTATGTGAAAATCAAATCCATTCAAAGTTCATACTGTTCTTTGGATAAGGGCCAAAAACTTATCTCTGTAAAGCTTTTTGGTTGGTTGGTTCCTCAGTTTAGGGGCTGCGACAACGCGGTCATGTAGCCCCGTGTACTTTGGGTGTGTGTAGAATCTGTCTGATCACCGGTGTTAATTGTGATGGCTGAATTAGTGTGTGTTATCTGTTTTTAATTCAAGTAAGGACTGTAGACATTCAATTTTCAAGTAGTTCCTACTTTTGCTACCAAACGCCACCGTCAACGACAACTAGTTCTGAACTTGGTTACTAGATACCACCGCAGGTCAGCCCCTGGTAAGGAACGATGGAAATTAAAGAGCATTAATCAAACCTAACCTAGAAATTTTGTTTAGTTAGTGGAAGGTTCTTTTATAAGCCATAAATCTATGACATGGGCTCGCCGGCTTTACTTCCCCTCTAAAGGAAGGCATACTGAGGGTTTTAACGCTCTTAAAAATCCGACGACTTCGGCTGGGTTTGAACCCGTGTCCTTGGGGGGTAAAAAGGCAGTATGGATGGTAATAATGATATAATGTTATTGGTTTTACGTCCCTTTTTAACAACTGCGGCTTTTAGAGACGCCGGGGGAGGCGGAATTTTGCCCCGAAAAGGATCTTTAACGTGCCAGTAAATCTACTGACATGGCTTCCTCGCATTTGCGCACCCTCGAATGCCAACTGGCTGTGCCAGGATTCGATCCTAGTTTTCGCAAAGAAGGTACTTTATTTGAAAATATTGTATATTATATAATATATTTTATGTTCGACCCTAACTATTATGTGTCAGAAAACTGTATCATAATGAGGCTCATTATAACACTATTTTTCATTATGAAACAGTTTCTCCCACCAATCAGAGCTCAAGAAACAGTTGTGTGACCAATTAGATAAGGATACCTTCGCGCATGCGCTCAAAATCCAACATGTCTATATAAATTACCGAAAGTGCACCGTTCATATGTTCGCATAAATAAACTGGTGAATATGAGACAAGAAATAGCACTGTACCTTAATATCCCCAAAACCAATTTCTACACAGAACGTGGTTTTGAAACGACTTCGGTGACAGTTTTACTGAATACTGGAGCACAATCTGAACATATGGCATTGAAGCACACAGAGCGCATGCGTCGGTTGTCCAGAGAGCTTGGAAAACAGAGATATTCTACCCACCGCAGCACCCGATCACAACATTCTAGTGACTGAACGTATATTTATGAATATTTATGTTAAAACATATAATAAAGTTATAATTATCGTCGAACATAAACAGTCGTATGCAACTCGCCTATAATGGTAATTATGTTCGACCCTGTCTATTATGTGTTAGAAAACTCTGTTCAGTACATAAAACTGGCTAAATCTCGACAGATATTTATGAATATTTATCTTCGAACATAAAATAGTTATAATAATTATCGTCGAACATAAACAGTCTTATTCAACTCGCCTATAATGGTAATTAAGACACTCGTATGGAAATTATAAAACTCGCATACGCTCATTTTATAAATATACTCGTGTCTTAATTATTGCAATTATAGGCTCGTTGCATAATGTACTATTAATTAAAGGTGTTGCTTCTGTGAGAGCGTAGTGAAAGGAGCGAAATACATCGATTAATCTACAAAACTATTAATCAATTATACGACCAACCAATTAATCGATCGATCGATTAATCGTTATTTGTAGTA
Source organism: Meconema thalassinum (assembly GCA_946902985.2). NCBI lineage: Eukaryota > Metazoa > Arthropoda > Insecta > Orthoptera > Tettigoniidae > Meconema > Meconema thalassinum. The sequence continues at coordinate 76,437,224 of OX336401.1, read as the reverse complement.
ATTGATCGATTTTTATACTTCGATTATTGGAGAACTCAAATTAATCCATTAAAAGTACCAGCCCTAGTATCGACAGACAGATGACCTCGTACAGTAACTTGCCCAACTTTGGTGCGTGTTATTTTAATATTCTGGGGCGTGGTGGCGCAGCGATCCACCAAGGTGGACCGGGTTCGATTCTCGTCCAATGCATGTGAGATTTTCGAAATGAAATGCCATGTCTTGTGGTTCGGATTCCCGTGGCTCATGATCGCGAGATTAATGGTCACGTAAAACTACAGTGCCTTTGTTTCAAGTGGTGGCCGGCCGAATTACAGCGAGACCGCTTCGCTGCTAACAGCGCGCTTCTTGCCGGCTGAGTGGAATATTGAATATCCACAGCCTGCTTCCAGTCGACCGACCGGGTCAGGGAATGGAATGAATCTATTGGCGAGGATATGAATTGTGCCGGCTGCCGAAGCCTATCGCACTCCCCTGTGGCAATGATTAAATGAATGACAGATGAAATTAAATGAGAGTGGAGAGTGTTGCTGGAATGAAATTGTGACAGGGAAAACCGGAGTACCCGGAGGAAAACCTGTCTGCCTCCGCTTTGTCCAGCACAAATCTCACATGGGGTGACCGGGATTTGAACCACGGACCCAGCGGTGAGAGGCCGGAGTGCTGCCGCCTAAGCCACGGAGGCTCTTGATTGGAATATTCACAGACCTTAAATTCAAGTAAACTCACTGTTGAGCAATATAACGCCTTAAAACACGAAGACGAACACACACACGTTGTCTCAAAATGATCAAGTCCTTTCACCTGTACAATAAGCACATGGAGTACGCGCGCAGCGCTGGCAGAGCAGTACTGCCCGTCGCCAGGTGCCCCCGCTGTGAGAAGCTTGCTGGCCGGCCACCACTTGAAACAAAGGCACTGTACAACCCTCCTTTATTTTAATATCTGACCTTTCAAGTGCAGCTGACAGGTTATGTTGCGGAAAAAGACGCACGTTTAAGCTTTGTATAGGCTGTTATGTTGCTTCTGGTTGGCGGTCACGAGGCTCGATGGCCACGTGACGGCCCCCACACAACATCTATTATATAGCTTTAACGTACAGTACGTCACTATGAAACCATTCAGAACAAATCTTTGTGTATATGCCAGTTGCACTCGCTGGTGAAACAAAACATCCTAAGAATAGCCTGATAATTCACAAAGCCGTTCTGAAAATAGGCACTCTGGTTGAGACGTCATGAGTTTGTTGTTGCTATAGGGGCTTTGCGACATCGTGGTCATTAGCCCCGTGTACTTGGTTGTGTGTTTGATTTGTCTGATAACCGATGTCGTTGTGATGTCTCTACTAGTGTGTATTATTTATTTATTTATTTATTTATTTATTTATTTATTTATTGGAGTTTTAAGGGGCGGAACAGCTGGGTCATCTGCCCTAAAGTGTGTGTATTTGCAATTGAGGTAGATTAGGGTAGAGAGCGGCCGTGGCCTTAAGTTAGGTACCATCCCAGTATTTGCCTGGAATAGAAGTGGGGAACCACGGAAAACCACGTCCAGATTTGATGATATGATGATGATAATTGTTGTTTTAAGGGGCCTAACATCTAGGTTATCGGCCCCTAATGGTTTGGGTGTTAGTAAAATATGAGATAAGAATGAAAACTATAACTAATACTAACTACAAACTTACATACTAGAAGGTAATATTAATAATAATATCGTATGGCCTCGGTGCCGGGTGTAAGCTTTGTTAATTGACACCCAGAGGGCAGCTTGCGTGTCGAATTTAATGCTTCTTGGAGCGCTATGAATGTCAAGGAGGTTAGATATCTAAGGTCCTTGACGCTATACCGCTTTCTAGTAGAGAAATTAGGAACTTGGTGCTGGCGGAAAATCCCGAGATTAATGTTGCCATTATGAACACGGCCTACTGAATTCAAATGGGTTCTTTAACATGCCAACAACGTATGACATGAGTATCGTGATTTTTGTCGCCTTTCAAAAATCACTTACCATGGCCAGGAGCGAACCTGTAATCTTGGGGTTGGTAGTCCGACACTATAACCAAACACCCACCGTGGCAAGCATACTAGAAGAAGAAATGGTAAACAAATAAAGGATAAGGTAAATAAAGGACAGGAAGAAAAGAAATGCCCTCAACCCTCGAAGAATGAGGATTGAGGGACTTGGAAGGAGAGCCATGAAAGGCAGATAGGAAAGGGGGAAATAGGAGAGGGCCCGCCCCAGTCAGTGGAAAAATGGGAAAAAACGGACCAGCTCAGGAATCCTTCGGGATCGCCAACTCCCGAACTCACCTGCCGAGAGCCCCTGAGGGTGTAACAATATCCAGGGTGCACCAGAATTGGTGGGGCTACATACACCCTGCCTCCTTGAGGGCCTTGAGCAGAAGGCAGGAGATAACATGAAAAGAAAAAGAAGGCGGAACCCTCGAAGAATGAGGGATCAGGGATCAGGGCCAATTAAGGTGGGAATGGAAGAGACTCCCTAGGCCTCGGATACCCTAATACCGTCGGAGTCGGAAGAGGACAAGAGTTGACCAAAGGAGGTTGACAGGAAAGAAGACGGAGAGGATTCCGGCACGAGTAAATGGAAGCAATGCTGGACTCAGCTGTGGTCCCGTGGTCGCCAACCCACGTCCCACTAGATGTGAGCCTCTGGGGGGCGTCCAGGATGGCTCCCCTCAAACCAGAGTGACAGCCAAAAATGCTAGCCACTACGCAACGAGGTGGAATAGCAACAGGAATAGTTCAGCGACAGTGGAGCTTTCTCGTAGAACCCTTCTCCACTTCGTGGAGCAGTGGCTACAATTCTTTAGGCCCGGGTTCAATTCCCGTCTCTGCAAAGAAATTTAATTCTGTTCTTAGGGCTGGAACGGGGTACACTCAGCCTCGTGAGAAGAGGCGGTTTCAATTATCAATTCCTACCTAAGCCAACCTGAAGTGGTTTCCCGTGGTTTCCCACTTCTACTCCAGGAGAATGCCGGGATGGTTCCTAAATTAAAACCACGGCCGACTCCTTCCCAATCCTGAATAAAAATGCACTGCCTTTACAATAGCACAAGTTATCAGGCAAATTCCACACACACCCAAGTACATGGGGCTATATGATCACGATGTTGCAAAGCCCCTACATGAATCAACAACAAAACATTCCAAGAGGTTTTGTATTTTTGAAACAATACCTCGTTACGCGCTTTGTCGTGTAACAGCTTGGTGCCGTGATGTTCAGTTTTACGACGCGATGTGACTTTTCCTTGTTTGAACACCAAAGCGGCTATGGCGAGAGGTCTGCGCGCATAACACACTTCCGCTACGTGACGTCACCTCCGGGAAAAGAGAACGGCACGTAAACTTGAGAAGTTATTCTAGACTAAATATAGACAAATCATTTTGTGTGTCAGCGTTCAATGGAGTTATTTTCAGTGTTGCTTGACAGTTATGTCCCTTAAATCAATCAACAGTAGCTATTTAACGTACTACGAGTCGAAAACCATACCGTATATCACTTATTTGCTGCAGAATAATATGCTGTTGGTAGGCAACTTCATTTCTTACCTTACCTTACCCATCGGCGCTACAGCTCTTGTAAAGCCCGGGCCTTCTCAATCACACCAGTCCACGCTTTACGGTCCAAGGCGAGCCGTCTCCACCCACGAACTCTTAGTTGCGGTAGATCATCCTCTACTTCGTCTAGACATATTTTACGTGGTCGACCCTGCCGTCTCCTTCCTGCCGGATGTCGATGAAATATCTGGCTAGCCGCCCGTTTCTCCTCCATTCTTTCTAGGAGTCCTGCCCATCATAGTCTTCCTCCACTGATAGTCGAGGTTCCTCATACAGGCTATATTATCTCTTGACTATATCGTGCTCGCCAGTTTCCATTTTCTTCGGGTCCTTATATTCTTCTAAGAATTTTTCTTCCCCACGCATCCAATGCTTCCTCTCCTCTTTTGGTGAGTACCCACGATTCATTACTATGGGTAACATCTGGTCTAATTATTGTACGATATATTCTCTTTTTGATCTTTCGAGACAACTTCATTTCTACGTGGTATAAAACGAAGTCCCCGATTCTTGGAAGTAACGGGTAATCCCGAAAACCACTGGATATATTTTAATGCGGTTCTCACCATTCTGTGAAGGATTTTTCGAGGAAGGTTTCTGTAGGAAAACATTCATTTATGACCGAAGGAAGCCGAGCAGTAACGATTTCAGTGAATCGAGTCGAAGAAAAACCTGCCGTCCGTTCGCCTTTTAAGCTTACGCTGAGTAAACCGTTAAAAATATCTATATACTATGAGTAAGAATTGTTCAGCATGAAAAGTTCTACAAAAAAGTCCGCGACAGCATATCTCTATCTTTAATACATCGCTCTCTATAAGTGTTTTTACGTTTTCATTTCTTCCAACAATCTCCATTCAGTGGAAATTTAAATTACTAGCTTCGGAGTGAGTTTAGGAGCTAGCGAGCGAGCCTATCACCCCAGCTTCGGTCAGCATATAACTGTCGAGTCGTATCGAGTTAAGACTTCAAGAAGAGTATACGTGTTTGGAGTTTAGCTGTTCAACTAGGCTTTTCTGAATTGCGTCTGGGACCTGCGGTCCGTCTGCCTTTTAACCTTACGCTGGGTAAACCGTTATAGATACCGGGCGAAGCCGGGGCGGGTTGCTAGTTTAAAAATAAACAGCCATTTCCAAACTGTGTTCCGCGGGCCCTGGGGGAATACGACGATAATATCCAAGAGGTCCACAATAATTATGCAATTTTTAAGTACTTAGATAGCGACATTATATTGTTCACATACTTCACAGATCATTATTAGATCCTGCTAGCCTTCGTTTTTGGTTTTCTTGACTCTTAAATAAGCTTTTTATTTCTCCACTAAGTCAGTCTTTTATAAGGAGCCTAGAATAAGAAAGTAAAATATAAAGGAAATCTCAAAACAAAAATGGATATTTTGATGTCCGAAATCATGCTTCCTTATCACTAGGTACGCTACTGATGTTTGCTTGTAAATAACTTTGAATTCGAAAGCTTTATGTGTCCTAATATGAGTAATAATTGAGTAGTCCAGATGCAAAGACCGCTGTATTTTTCGATTTTGAGTTGAGCACACGGTCATGTTCGTCTTTTAAGTGGCTACACGATTGAATAAGTTTCAGGGTGGTTAACCTGCTCAAAGCCGTTGAAAATGGCCAACAAAAATCGCTTTCGTTTGCATAAACCGCTAAATGCATGTTGATTACGGTTTCAAAGACAGTTTAATACTTCACGTCTGCAAAGTCCGCTAAGTTCCATAAGTATGGCTTCTGCCTGCCAGGTCCGGCTGTAAAACACACTAACTGGTACCAAAACTACCAATGTTCCAATACATAACTCTTACAGTTTATCATGTTTCGTAGGGACAATTTTCTTTTTCGGATTTGGTTTCGCTGCACTGTCGAAGAAGCGTAATACGCAACAATGACACGCTGCCAAGCTGTCTTGTCGAAACACGCCGGTTAAAGGCACAGTTGATCGGCAGGTTGTGTTGGGGGTAGCGCGCCTGCCTCACACCCGTAGGCCCCAGGTTCGATTCCCGGTTCCGTCAGGGATTTTATAAACTGATGTGAGGGCCGCAACAGGGTGCACTCAGCCTCGCGAGGAGGCTGTCTGTAGCTGTCTTGACAGTGAGGGAGCACCCCGTTCATGAAAACCAAAATCAACGGCAGAGGGGACCCGACGCGCAGACCACGCGTCACCCCAATAGCTACAGGCCAAATGGCAGAGCAGCGGTCGCTTGGTAGGCTTAGGCCTTCCATGGGCTGTAGTGCCACGGGGTTTGGTTGATTTATAATATTGATACTGAGAGAAAAATAATAATGATTTGCTCTCCATATTCTTACTGCCATTAGGCTACTAACTGTATCATTGATATGAATAAATGTACCAAATTATCTTTAATGAAACGGACACAGTGACACAACATTAGCAGCTCGAAGCGACGAGAAGCAAGTTACCGATCGCATACTTCAACAGCAAAACGGATTCATGGCAAGCTCCAATACTGAAGGAGGAGTCTCGCAGCGAGTCAACTGTAGGGGATTTGCCAAGTGAAGAACGTGATCACATTTAAAATATATACAGGGGTGGTAAAACTTGACGGGAAAATATCTGGAGATGATGTAGTAATAGATGCTTACTCCTCCGCTGTCTGTGACCCACCCAGTCATCCCAAATATGAACATGACTTATATAGGCAAAATTCCAGCTGACTCAGCCATTTCTAGCCTCATGTACTCCACGCATCCGGCAGACCAATGGTTTTCGCCTAAACCAATAATAATTGTTAGGTAGCGCGGGGCACGTTATCTAATATAAACACCCCTGGTTTTTGTCACGCACAGTGGGGGTAGTCACGCATCAATAATCTTTATCCCGGCCAATGGTTTTGCATTTTATTTCTTTTTTCACATAATTACAAAGTTACGTGTGCCGTGTGGTGTATTTTGTATCGGACATGTTGGCAACGGGTATGCCGTTTATGTGTCACGGCGGCCGTCGTCGAATGAACAAGAAATAAAATTATTTATTTACGTATTAATACAAATATTTCCGGTAAACAGTGACAATTCAATTTGTAATCAACTTGTCAGAGAGGTATGTGAATCTTAAAGTATATATTTTCAATAATCTGCCTTGTAAAAGTTGAAAAGCCAAAAGTAGCTGTTGTCAAGAATTAATAACTATCCCCCGTCGGTACGCCACTGCTAAAAGGTACACAATAAGAGAAAAGCATTAGGCATTGAGAAACATTTGTAGCCGTCTCACAGACGCATGAGACCAACCGAGAGTTATTGGGGTTTTAAGGGGCGGAACAGTGACGTTATCTGCCCTTAAAATTGAGAGTTAAATAGTTTCGCTAATTTACCTGGCTTCCTGCATTCCCCATTTAGTAATTAAAGTGTGATATTCATTTTCACAGTATAATCATCTAACCTTGTCCACAAACCTTGCTCTTATTATCTTGATTTTATTGCATTCTAATCGAACCCAGAATCCATCGGGTCAAAGCCTAGCCCGCTAATCAATTCGCCATGGGGCCATACTTGGCATCGTTAATAGTACAGGCTTGTGTAAAAATATTTAAACCTTACCCGAAGGGGGGATGTACTCTGCGGTTACTGGATGGTGTTCGTGGTGTTCTTGGTTTAGACTCTGCGGCTACTGTTTGGTGTTCATGATGTTCTTGGTATTTTATCTCTGCGGCTACTGGATGGTGTTCATGATGTTCTTGTTTTTTAATCTCTGCGGCTACTGTTTGGTGTTCATGATGTTCTTGGTTTTGACCTCTACTCTCCCGGACATTTTACACGTACGCTTCACTCCATCAGCCGAGACATGTTTGTTGCTTAGCAATGATAACAATACCGATTATTCCCTTGAGCATTTAACAATCTATACTATACTCTGTATTTCAAAAGAATGAACGTGAAGGAAATGGCGGGAGCTTGGAACAGCTGAGCTGTGTTGCCAAGTTTATATTGTTGATGTAGAACAGTTGATTCGAATAATACACAGGGCTACACTTCGGATATTATTTCGGTACTATTATGCGCAATATAATGCAAATGTCGATCCTGAGTCAACGCCGAGGACATTCAAATAGAGAAATTCAGTATAAAATGAATAAATAACACACCGAAGCAATGCTACCTTTGTCGCCGTTATTCAATAAATACGAGAAAGAGGCCAAACACTCGACAGCTATACAAATATAATACAAAATACAAACACAAAGTAATATGATGATGGTCTGGCTGCGTGGCTCAGGGGTAACGTTATCGCTTGCTGAGCCCAAGGTTGCAGGTTCGAAACCTGGCGCAGTCGGCTGGCATTTGAGGGTGCGCAAATGCGAAGGAGCCGTGTCAGTAGATTTACTGGCACGTTAAAGATCCCCTTCGGGGCAAAATTCCGGCACCCCGGCGTCTCTAAAAGCCAGTGTAGTTAAAAGGGACGTAAAACCAATAACATTATTATATTATTTAATATGATGATGACTAATATCAACACTCACCATGCAATGATTATATCCTTCAAGATGAAACAAGAGTTTTGGGTGAAGGTCGTTCACAGTTTACAGCAGTTAACACAGAACGCAGAAATAACATCATGGCAATACGAAGCACACTCACTCACTGTATCGCGACTCTGTACGGTTAATAATAGCCTCCACATAGGCCTACGTAATGTTAAGGTAAAGTATTGTTACGTGCCACCCCCTTAGTGGCACTTTTGTCAACTGGATTACGGTGGGTTGAAGCACAACACAAGATTGTTCCTTTAAATGAAATAATTAACTTTATTGCGGCCAGAAAATTACACTACTCATCAGCAAATACAAGCAATTGGAACCTTACTCCAGTTTCCTCAAGTCTCTTCCTTGAGCGCTCTTGGCCCTTTCACTTGTCAACAGACCACAGAAGTTAATCCGTCCTAATGAGTACGGTGGCCTTGACAGAAACTACCTGCTCCTCTCCCTTACGTTCACCGACTACAGTTACTTACGATCACTTGCTGCAGGCTGTTCACAAGCTGGGAGAAACAATGTCACTGGATTTCGTAACTCGCACGGCACTTCGTCACCACATTTCTGTCGCTCAGGAAAACACGCACTAGCTCAGAAACACACACCCACAGAAAGCTCGGCCCCTTACTGTTGAAGCCGCTTATATAGCAGGCTGGTGACTCAATGAATTCTAGAATCGTCCAGGACACACGGCTTCTCGACATTTCCTTCACTGGCGGGGTCACGAATATTCTGGACCATCCCTTTCACTTCGCAGCCCGTTGCGTAACGCGCACGTAATACACTGAGGCAGAGCACACACAGCCTGGGGGCAACTGTGACTCAACGCGGCGAGGCGACAAAACAAACTCACAGCCGTAACAGTATTTAGCACCAAGCACACAAATAAGCTGTTCTGTGGCGATATTATTGCAGTGATTTTACATTGTCGATTTGTAGGTTATTGAATGACAAGCGTTAATTTGAACACTACGGTATGCAATGAAACATTACTGGATACGTAAACATTAAGACTAAATGTACATAGCCTATTTTGTACGTCACGCATGCATTCTACATTAAGTATATTTAAATATGAATTGAACAAACAAGGCTAACCATGAAAATAGTTTGATGTCGAAATGAACGATAACCGGCCGTTACAGGTTGGCGCGCGCGTTCTCCAGCTGTATTTCCAGCATTTTCCCACGTTCTTCCTGCGGTACTATTTGCAACTTATTGACTCGATGCTTAAAGTAAACGAAACGATGGCAATGAAACAAACTCCGACACAGTTAACAGGCGACTGAATGAATGACAATAAGCTGGCAACCTATGGTATTAGTTGTCAAAATCCAGCCAATAGGAGCCCGCGGCGGTCAGCTGTTCCAAGCTCCCGCCATTTCCTTCACGTTCATTCTTTTGAAGTACAGAGTATAATATCATGACGAATAGAAATAAACAATGCCATCACTCCGCTACTTAAGCACTGTAGTTCATGGTCCAGCCAGTGTGTGGCGCGGAAGTCGCGCCGAACCATAAGCACGTGTGACAAGTAGCCCACGAGGTTAGTACTGTAATATCCTGTGCACGAGAAGTCCTATTATGCTACGGAATTTGTTTCTTTGTAATAGTTTACGAATGTCTGTGCAGTGCTTTGTGTGTGCAAACAACTAAATTTTCTGCTGTTTCGAGAAAATGTCGTACTGTTTCGTTCCTGGATGTAAATCGGGTTAGGAAGAAAATATGATGGTAGACATTGTTTCACACCCCAAAAGAAACAAAATCTGTTTGCGAAATGGGCGAGAGTAATTCCGCGGAAAAATAAGCAATTGTCGATCAAAAACGTGCGTTTTTCGGAAGATTTAATTATTATAAAGGCGGACTGTTTCGTTGTGAACTGTGAGAACGGGGAAATTCCTCGCGTGAAGTGGAAATTATAACCAGGATCAGTACCTCACATTTTTCAAATTTACTGAAATATCTATCCACTGATGTAAAATCACGAAAGGCGCCCAGTAGGATACGGAATGAAGGCAGCCTTCCATAGTTACTTGTTCTACTTCGTGCCATCCTTACCTAAAACGAATAAATATATAATCCGTCTCAATAATAGTAGGCCTAAAATAATAATAGTTGTTGATTCTTTAGGGACTTAGCGACATCGTAGTCACGTAGCCCCGTGTGCTTGGGTGTGTTTAGAATTTGTCTGATAACCCGTGTCATTATGATGTCTGTAGTAGTGTGTGTATTTGGAATTGAGGTAGGATTTTGGTAGGAAGCGGCCGTGGCCTTCAGTTAGGCACCATCCCGGCATTTTCCTGGAGGAGAAGTGGGAAACCACGGAAAACCATTTCCAGGATAGCTGAGGTAGGAATCGAACGCGCCTCTTATCAGTTTTGCCCTCACGAGGCTGAGTGAACACCGTTCCAGCCCTCAGACCAGTATTACATTTATTGGCAGAGCTGGGAATCGAACCCGGACCTCCGTGGTGATAGCTAAGAATGAGACAGACATATAATAATAATAATGGCCAACCTGCCAATAAAATAAACGGCCATCCAATTCTTCGCTTCCGTTACCGTCCTCCTGATCTTCGGATCTTGTTTCAACTTTGTCTTCAATATCAGAGTCACACATTCCTTTGAAATTACTGAATCATGAATTAGCTATCTGCATCCTTATGTTTTCGTGAGGCGCAATCTCCTTACTGATATTAACTAAGGCAACGTACTAAGCCAAATAATCGGTTTAGCAGCACACCTGCAACTCACTGACAGGATGTTACATCATTGGGAGCGCTGTTACTATACTCTGATTTACAAAAGATGGTCGGTGAAAGCTGTCATCCGCTTGAAGGGTGAGGTGATGAGTGGAGACGAGTGGGGTAGCGGTCTCCATAACAACAGCCAGCAATGTTGCAATGTATGCCGAAACAGCAGTGAGCTCATGGTTTGACTTGACTCATCACTGTCATTAGACCGCCAGGCAAAAGGGCTAACTTCCCCAGTATTTGTGTCTGCCTGCAAGCCTTTTGTAATATTATGAGTCATGATCTGCCTCAGTGGCAACGCAGCATTTCCCCATGTGCTAGCTTTGACAGCTGTCAGTGACCATTATTGGTAATTCAGAGTATATCAATCCCACGCTGACAAAATGTTACACGTATAGAGTTATTTTTAGGCATGTCATTTCACAACTCCAGGAAAATGCTTACTAAAGTTTAGTGTAAGATGCCACAAGACGATAAGATCATAACTTGAACTGTTGGCTTGATATTAAAACTAAAACGAACCATGGAGCTGTCAGACCAATGCGCGAATAACGGAGGGTTTTAAAAGATACCGTAGTTCTACATGGGGACTGAGAATATGATTTTTTTTACAGTGTTATTCATAAGTCTAAGCAAACAATTTGTTGTAATCAGCGTAACCACAGCCTTCGTAAACAGGCGCGGATCTAGAGTTTGGCTTTGGAGGGGGTCAGAGAATCGAAATTGTTAAGAAAAATTGTATCACAAAAACCGCAATCACAAAATAACCAAACGTACAAAACCAGACCAATTTTTTTGCAAACTACATGGATAGAAATTTGATGCGTTTAGCGCACCAAAAATATTCGTACAAATTGCAACGGTGTGTTTTACGACTTTTACATCGACCTTCAAGAAAAGTATCAAGGTACGTTACAGTTTCGGCAAGTCGAGTTGGTACCGACAAAGGGAGAAACTCAGCTTAAATTGCCAACCAAACTTGCAGTTTCGACGTCGGCAAAATTTTTGGTGCGAAAAAAGCCCCGAATTCCTATCCGTGTATATATATGACAAACAAAAAATGTATGTTTTTATAAACCAATATATAGCCTACTCGGCACAACAATTAGCGGGCCACTTTTCAATGCATTTCAATGGTCAAGTGGCCCGTTAATTCTTGTGCCAAGTATATAAAAAAATTAGTTTTGTAAGAAAACCCGTCTATTTCGTTTAGTAAATTTATAGTTGATTGTTGCTGTAGAACATAATAATTGCAATAATGATATTTTCAGTATTGAATAAAATGAAAAAAAAAAACTGATTTTCAGTTAAAATTCGTTAAATTTTATTTGTCTGGTTATTGTGTTTTCGGTTTTTGAATTAGCAAAAAAAATTTGGTCTGAGGGGGGCCTTGAATCCGCGCCGGTTCGTAAAGAGGTTTACGTAGCCCAGCACGTACCGGTATCCCATTTTGGAACAGCTGACTGCGGCTGACTGTGTAGCGTTGGGGGTCTGCGCCGCTAGCCTTAGCCAAACGGGGCGCGGTTGAACTCGGTCAGTGATAACACTATGTATTCTATTCGTCATGATAGTAACTTATAATAAAGCTGAAGAGTTTGTTTGTGTGTATAAACGCGCTAATCTCTGGAACTACCAGTCGGATTTGAAAAAATCTATTTTTTATATGATAGCCTGATTCAAGAGGAATAGTTTAGGTTATGTAGCAATAGGCTACACCTCTCAGGTAACCTTAAAGATTGATTTTTGTTCAGTAAGTCGGAAGAACAAGCGCTCCCGAACAGCTTCAATAATACCTAAGTCTATTGTTGCCTGGCTATGCGGGCTGCATCACGTCGCCCCTACGAGTGTTCTGGTGCAGAATTGCGAGCTGCTTATAAATTGCAGTCACGGGGAGTAATTAGTGCAAAAAGATTTCTTAGACCCGTTAAAACAGTTGTCATCATGACAATAGTATGCCTCTGTATAAGGGCGATGGTGTTGGTGCAGTGTACTGAGGTTATCAGCTGCAATAAGCGTTGATGCTTTCAAATTTACTTTCATTTATTCCGATCCTTCGTCCATTGGGAGCGAAAAGCTGCGAACTGCGAAGCAACGAATTCGGGCGAATGGCTATCGTCCATTGACTCAGTATACGTCCGGATTCTTAGACGAGATGGGTCTCCGGAACGGTTTTCCATATAATTCTGATGAAGAAAATTTCACTTTGGAATTATCACCTTTGATTCGACATATCACGCACAGGTGATATCGACGAAGACGGGAAGTGTGGATGAATCACATTTACGAAAAGGAAGGAGTTCGGTGAATTTTCTCATTTGTGGCATGATCTTCAAGCCGACGAAGACCAACATTTTTCCTATTTTCGAATGAGAAAGGACACATTTTGCTACATTCTTGGCAACATTTCTTCTAAGCTCAAGAAATTCATTAATTTTAGATACGGTATTTCCTTTCCTGAACAAGCAAAATTAACGTATCACAATCCATTTTCACTGCGTCTTCACACTCGTTCGCAACTAAAATCCCAACAGAACGGGATCGGTTCGCACTTCGCAGCTGTTCGGACAAAAACTGACGAACAATACGGGCTGTGTGACGCGGTCCCCCACCAAGCCACGTCTTTGGATCGTTCGTACGTTTTCGTGCGACTTCGGACGAATTCGATTTCGCACCTTTTCGGTGCTTTCCACTCCCAAAGGACGAGAGGCCTTTAATCGCGACATCGCGAACGAAACTCGATTTGTCGTGATATATTGATTTGAATGCCTGCCTGTGATTGGCTAATTAAAGCGTTTTCCTTCTGACCGCTAGATAACTCTAGGGTAAAACTGAAACGTCAAGTTGGAAGTAATGATGGCTTTACTGTATAGGGTGTGTGCTGGATTTGTCTCACAACCTGTGCTTCTGTACTAACTATAGTAGTAACAACAACGCCAAGAAGAAGTGGGTTTGATGTCCACCCCAGTCATTATAGTAGTTATATATTACTAGCAACCCACCCCGGCTTCGCCCGGTATCTTTAACGGTTTACCCAGCGTATGCTTAAAAGGCGCACGGACGGCAGGTCCCATACCATGAATTACCAATAATGGTCGCTGTCAAAGCTAGCACGTGGGGGAAATGCTGCGATGCCACTGACGCATATCATGACTCATAAAATTCCAAGAGGCTTGCAGGAAGACACACATACTGGGGAAGTTAGCCTCCCTGCCTGCCTGCCTGCCTGCCTGCCGTGACGTTTCGAGACACAGTAGAACACCGAGTCAAACCATGTGCTCACTGCTGTGTCGGCATACATTGCTACATTGCTGGCTGTTGCTATGGAGACCGTTACCCCGCTCGTCTCCACTTCTCACCTCACCGTTCAAGCGGATGACAGCTTTCACCGACCATCTTTTGTAAATCAGAGTATAGACTCAATTCAGAAAAGCCGAGGTGATCAGAGAAACTCTAAACACATAGGCCTATTGACGTCAGAAAAGTTGGATGGCGCAGCCACGCGGCAGAATGTTGAAGCTGTAACATTGTGACTGGTGAGATTTATTTAGATGGTGAAGCATTGACGTCGTGATGGAAACAGAAAGAAATTTGTCAAATTCGAGGAGGTACTGCTCTGTATACGGTTGCAAATCGTATAAAACGGCTACGAAATATCTTCACTACTTTCCTGTACAAAAAGTTCAGAGAGAAAGATGGGCTTCGTCGCTGTCAATTGGAAAACGTGTTACATGTTACATGACAGTGTGCAGCTTGCATTTTTGTGAAGACGACTTCTTTCCACCGGTACTGTTGATTATTGATAGTTATTGTCTCTAATTTGTATTCACATGGATTTAGCTACATCAAAAACAAGAGTTAAGTGCTTTTCAGTCGGTCAACACGAATGTACCCAAAAGAGATGGGTTATGCCCTAATCCTGAAATAAATTACATGAGATTAATTTATTTCAGGATTAGGGCATAACCCATCTCTTTTGGGTACATTCGTGTTGACCGACTGAAAAGCACTAAACTCTTGTTTACTAAGGCAACACTGAAAAAAATATGGCTTCAAACACCACAACTACATCAAAAATACTGATAAACTTATAGCCTATTACTTCTGTGCCGTACAAAGAATGTAATCCGCTCTTCTTAAACTTATTTTAGGGGTTCTTCCGATTGACAATAGCCGAATGGTTAGAAAACTTAAGAAAAATGCTGTTCCTAGCCTTAATTTGCCAGAGAATTTATATTCTTGCCTTTGAACAGCAAGTATGTAGGTCATTGAAGTATGATTTGGCTTAAATTGTGTTTTTCGCTATGATCTCCCTACTGTTGAATTTGTTAATTAAAATGTAAAATCTTAGTTTTAAGTATCGGTTTGGTGACCCATCATCCCAGGCAGGCCGACAACACCTATACTACTCAGGCAGATAGGTCACTTAGCAGTAATTTTGAAGTTATAGTGATGTTAAGTATACATATGCGGTAATGTAGCAGGAGACGGGATCGGCCTAGGCTATTCTAACTTTAATTAGTTCTCATTTCAGGGGTTTACAGTTTTGAGTGCGAATAGTTGGTTTGAAAGTTGTACAACAGTAAGGAGAGTATGTTTTGTATAGGTTTTAATTGGTATTATGGTTTATATCGAGATGAGGAGTGAATTTGGTTTGGCTTTTAGTGTAGTTTTTGATCTGTTCCGTTTGCTTATGACAAGTTCAAATGGAGACTCCAGCTTTGTTAAATATATGTATTTTAAATATTTAATTAAATATATTGATAAAGAGGATGTCTCCATTTTAACTTGCCTGTGGCAAGAGATTAATAAATTAACATTCTTGCCTTTGAACAGCAAGTATGTAGGTCAATATTGAAGTATGATTTGAGCATCCCAAGTACGCTTCTTTGAACCCAAAACATTCATGCAAATTCAGAGTTGCTTGATTAAATTTATTATCAGGGAGTCATCCTGTTATGTGAGATATATATATATATTGTGAAATTAATAAAAACATCGATACCGCTAAGCTCCCAAGTACAGGCTTCATATATGTAACAGCAGACAGTAAATTAACTATCTACATGTGGGTAATATTTTTAACTGGTAGTAATTAGGCACTGCATTTAAATTGATTATAAAAATATTTCTATCAATGAAAAGAAATATGTAGCATTTTGCCATCATAAATTAGAAGCCATAACAAACGCACACCCAATTACTTCACGTCACTATATCGCCGCCATATTGCAAACAGCTGACCGTAAGCTCCTCCCCCGTTTCGGACGTCAATACTCTTCTCTCAAGTCTTAACACGACACGACCCGACAGTTTGATGCTGGGGTGATAGGCTCGCTCCCTTGCTTGTAAACTCCCTCCGAAGCTAGTAATTTAAATTTCCACTGAATGGAGATTGTTGAAAGAAATGAAAACGTAAAAACACTTATAGTGGGCGTTGTTTTAAATATAGAGATATGCTGTCGCGGACTTTTTTTTTTAGAACTTTTCATGCTGAACAATTCTTACACTCATAGTACATTGATATTTTTTAACGGTTTACCCAGCTTAAAAGCTTAAAAGGCGCACTGACAGCAGAATTTTCTTTGACTCGATTCACTGAAATCGTTACTGCTCGACTTCCTTTGGCCATAAATGAATGCTTTTCTACAGAAACCTTCCTCGAGAAATCCTTTACGGAATGGTGAAACCCGCATCAAAATCCATCCAGTGGTTCTGGAGATTACCGGTACCCGTTACATCCAAGAATCGGGGACTTTGTTTTATACTATGTATAGAGCATGCCCCCCCCCCCCCCCCCCCCTCCCTTCCTCCGCCCTCTCCCACACCCACACCGGTTATGTCACCTCACCTTTTGTCATGAAGGAACTCTGAACATATATATATTTCGTCAAATATAGCAGCTTCCTACATTTAGCTGCCAATTGTAACCTTGTTATTGCATACAAGTATCGTTTATATTACCTCTAGGTAATTTAAAAATGTTCGAGGTTAACACGCTGGAAGGAAAAGCCTCGTCCTGTGCTGCATGCTAGCCTGGAGTGGAACACGTGCTCAGTTCCGCCCAAGGATCATGTAAGTATAAGAGATTTGTCACTTTTGGTTATAGAATTTCCGAGAGAGAACACCGCCTGAGGCTATGGATTGTACTGCCAAGTCTGGCAACATAAAAAGTAAAAAGCCATATGAATGTAGCCTTTATTACACGTAAATGAACAGTATGTTCTGCGACGAGTTATTGATTATTGATGAATATAACTCAAACATAACTGCGCCTTTCGCTAGGTGCTGAAATATACGTCCAGATAGGAAAAGAATACATTTTGATATATATCAATGTTGGCAATGGATTTGTCACGAAAGACACAGTTATGCCGTTCTAGAGCTTAATTCACCTCTAGGCTAATTAAAAATGCTCTCATACTCTACAGAATAGTTGGGATATTCGATGAATATAAAGAAAATCGTCCAAACGCACACACTACATTGCCATAACCTCACTTTTTGCCTAGCATGCCGGCTGCCACCCACCCCTCCCCGTAGCCCTAAAACAAATTTTATTGCAATGCAAAGGAGAATGGGTAAGGAAACAAACAAGAGATGAAATGCACACATTTATTCTCTATATATTTTTATTCGCGAGTAGTCCATATTGCCCACTAGTTTTTCACATGGTCAACACCAGGAAGATAAAAATTGCCGTATTGTTCTTACTATCATTATAATTCTTACATCCCGGTGCTTGGCAATTTTTCCTCCCTTGTAGTGGCATGATTGACTCTCAATTCAATTCAAATAAACAATGAAAATACTGAACAAATCAAAACAACCAACAACACCACGAGGAAAATCAATCAAAACAGACTATTCCCGCTTCCGCCATTAGGTTTGATGTGAACGTTCATGATTGCCAACTACGGAACCTTAGTGCTAAAATTAATTCTTCATTGGTTGGCAGAACAAACAGTACAGGGCCTTACCCCGACCCACGCGCTCCCTATGAACTGTCGTCCCCCTGGTTCCGCCGGTTAACGTAAGTTCTGAAGCACTATCCGTCATTGGTGTTACTGTTGTGTGTCGAGGGGAAGATTTTTAAATATAACAAAGTTCCCAAAGTACTTTAGAGTAATACTTGACCGAACACTCTCTTACAAGCAACACCTCCAGAGCACAGCAGCTAAAATTAGAAGCCGCAACAATATATTGCTAAAGCTATGTGGAACATCTTGGGGGGGCTTCTGCCGCTCCTACAAGATGCTCTGCCTTAGGTCTAGCCTTCTCTGTGGCTGAATACTGCGCCCCAGTTTGGCTCAATAGCCCACATGTCAAACTCGTTGACACCCAGTTGAAGAACACCATGAGACTAATCACTGGTTGTATAAGAACTACACCAGCATATTGGCTTCTAGCCCTCAGCAATATTCTTCCACCCCACCTTCGTAGAGAAGTTGCCTTGCTACAGGAGTACTACAAGATCATGGATCACCCTACACTACCTATTCATGAAGACATCCCCTCTCTTCAAATGAACAGGCTCAAATCCAGGAAGCCACCCATTTGTCATGCCCAGAGGCTTGTAAGAAACCATTTTGATTCCAGCATGCAATGGATTACTGAATGGACACTAAAAGCTTGTCCTGAGTCGAGCTCCTTCCTGGACCCTACAAGAACATCCACTCCAGGTTCCGATCTGCCTAGGAGGGCTTGGGCAACTCTCAATAGGATTCGGACAAACCACGGAGTATGCAATGGAACTTTGTTCAAATGGGGAAAAATTTTGTCTCCTCAGTGTGATTGTGGCGCTCCTAATCAAACCATCCAACACATTACAACTGACTGTCCTCTGATGGCATATGGAGGGGACTGGATCGACTTCCTGTTGGCGACACCTGACGTGGTCCAATGGATAGACTCATTAGACCTGAGACTGTAATAATAGTGTAAACAGTAAAAATAATGTACAGTAGATTTTAAAGTGATTTTCTTTGTAACTTTCTCTGAAATCTTGTATTGCCAAACGATAAATAAATTTTCTGATCGATCGAATCATGGCTGTCGACAGTGGGGTTCGAACCCACTATCTCCCGAATGCAAGCTCACAGCTGCGCATCCCTAACCGCACGGCTAACTCGCTACAATATTAAAAAAATATATATATATATTAATCTAAACAAAACAACAAGAATAAAATTTAAAGACACTAAATTATAGCCTAACTAATAACAAAACAAGTAGTTCCGTGAAGAACTATACAGCCTATTTTCATATAGCCTACTCATGTTAATTGCCTCTATCAACATACAAAATTTAAGTTTGAAGGTTGTGATAGATTCGTAGATATTGAGAACCGTCTAAATATTTCAGATGGTCGCCAGGTTGGAATTTTATGTTTGTACTATTACATTATGATTATTGTGTACGTGTGGTATTCAAACTTCAATCGCATGATTAGAACACAAGAAGTAAAAACGAGATTTTAAAATTTCGCACAGCTGCCATCTTGTGATTATGCAAACTATTGAAATAAATTAGATGCCAGTGGATTAACATTTCTATAAGCATTTAACGTGCAACGTTTCACTTCACTCGGATAGTTAATTCGCGAGAAACGGCCATTTAAATATTTATACTTCGCGTCGCCGCCATGTTGGATTTGTGCTCACCAGGTTACTGAAAGTCCTATAGGTGAACATATGTTCATAGCCTCTATGAACATAAAAAAATTCAGTTTGATTGCTGTAAAAGATTCATAGATATTGATATCCGTCTAATTATTTCGGAGGCTCGCCATTTAGGATTGTTATATGTATAGGCCATAAAGTTGTGTACCATATAAGGACAATTATTGCCTAGGTGCATTATTCAAACTTTCACTTCGATCGCATGATTACGACACAAGAAACAAAACTTAATTTTAAAATTTTGCACAGCCGCCATCTTGAGGTTATGTAAACAATTGAACTAAATTAGTTGCCAGTGCATTACAATATGTAAAATCATTTACTGTACCACATTTCACTGCGCTCAGAGAGTTAAATCACGAGAAAAGTCTATTAAAATATTTCAATTTCGCTTGGCCGCCATGTTCGTTTTGTACTTTACAGGTTTATGGAAGTTACATAGATAAACTTGTATCAGTACCCTTTATCACTATACAAAATGTCAGGGTGATATCTGTAATAGTTTCGGAGATATAGAATGTCAGTGAAATATTTCGCACAGCCGCCATTTTGAGGTTATGTAAACAATTGAACTAAATTAGACTCCAGTGCATTACAATGTGTATAAACATTTGCAGTACCAAGTTTCATTATGTTTGAATAGTTAAATCGCGAGAAAAGTCTATTTAAAAGTCTCAACTTCGCTTGGCCGCCATGTTGGTTATGTAGTCACCAGGTTTTTGAAAGTCTCATAGGTGAACTTCTAGTAGCGCCTTTTATCACCGTACACAATTTCAGGGCGATATCGGTAATAGTTTCGGAGATACTGAATGCTGGTGAAATATTTCGCACAGCCGCCATGTTGGATTGGTGAGACACAATAAAATTTGAAGGGCACGGTCGGGGTCGGCCAGAATAGTGCTATGATCTTACCGAGTTTCATAGTCATCGCTCCAGCCGTTTAGAATTTATTAGAGACACACACACACACACGCATATTGCCGACGTAAAAATGGTTAATATCGTCAGCATGCAACCGAGAAGGAAGGGTTGTGCTCTCGTCATCTGTCAATCAGTAACGCGTCATATCACAACGAAATGAATGTCGTTATTGGTTCTTTTCGCCTATCCATAATACTGGTCCAATCCGTTAACACCTGCAAAACTGCTCCTTCCTAGGCGTGTTCTATTTCAGGTAGCTGCTGGGGTTGTGTTGTGTCGCTAGCTTATGAAATGACAGTACTCGAAGCGGGTGAAGATAACGTATGAGTCAGCGCTACCTCTGCCTAGAGTTAGCAACAGTCGCCGTAAGGCTCCACAGTCTTTTCTGAACGCTGGATACTCTATAGAGATGACCACCTCATGGTGTAGCGGCTAGCATTCTAGGCTATCGATTCCCGGCTCAGCTAAGCAATTTTAATTCTGGTGTGAGAGCTGGAACGGGGTACACTCAGCCTCGAGAGTCAAAACTGAGAAGAGGAAGGTTCGATTCCAACTTCAGCCATCCTGGAAGTGTATTTCCGAGGTTTCCCCAATTCTACTGCAGGCAAATGTTAGGATGTTTCGTAACTTAGTTTTGCCTCTGAAGCCGGGCAGAGCCGGGAATCGAACCCAGGCCTCCGCGGTGACAGCCAAGAATGCTAGCCACTATGCAACGAGGAGGACACACTAGTCGAAAAGGGATATTATTAACATCACAGCCACCTACACCTTCCCAATCGCCACCTCAATCTCTGAGCAGTGCTGCCAAATTAACGACTTTGCTCCTAGATCTAGCGACCACACTAGTCGAAAACGGATATTATTAACATCACAGCCACCTACACATTCCCAATCGCGACCCCAATCTTTGAGCAGTGCTGCCAAATTAACGACTTTGCTCCTAGATCTAGCGACCACACTAGTCGAAAACGGATATTATTAACATCACAGCCACCTACACATTCCCAATCGCGACCCCAATCTTTGAGCAGTGCTGCCAAATTAACGACTAGCCCCTAGATCTAGCGACCACACTAGTCGAAAAGGGATATTATTAACATCACAGCCACCTACACCTTCCCAATCGCCACCTCAATCTCTGAGCAGTGCTGCCAAATTAACGACTTTGCTCCTAGACCTAGGAAATTTCCAAAATTCGTATTTGGCAACGAATTACTTGAAATTCAGTATTATTTCCATGGGACTGGCCACGGTGGCTAAGAACCCTAACGAGCTAGCGCGTGTCTCACTGGCATCGGGAGAGCGTGGGTTCGAATCCCACCTCAGCCATCTTGAAAATGATTTTCATGGATTCTGATTTTCACCAGCATGCAAATGTCGGGACGGCCGACTTCCATCCCTGATCATTCCTCAATTAGACCCAAGTTAGCGGTTGCCTGTCACCAAGTTGTATCTGCTGACAAAGTGTGTTCAGCTCCCAGACTCCAGACATCGTCCTTCGACGGTAGAGGAATGATCCCTCGCAGAGCCCGAGCTGGGAGAGTAAGAAATGTAAAGAAATATTTAAATAAGGATTAGTAACTAGTTAAAATCTCGTTATGGCGGCTTCGGTGGCGTAGTTGGTAGCATGTTGAGCTTCTATGCCCAAGGTCGCGGGTTCAAACCCGGCCAAAGTCGTCGGATGTTTTAAGAGCGTTAAACATCCCTCAGTATGCCTTCCTTTGGAGGCATTTATGGCATGAGAAAGAACCTTCCACTAACTACACTTGTGTGAAGCCAAAATTTGTAGGTTAGAATTGATAACGCTCTATTAGTTCCAACGTTCGCCGCCAGGTACTGACTACAATGCCATCTAGTAGCCAAGTCCGCAAGCTAGGTGTCGTGGACGGTAGCATTTGGTAGCAAAAGTAGGAACTACAGTACTTGAAATGACTGTCTGCAGTCCTTACTTGAAATAAAAAACAGATAACACACACTAATACAGCCATCACGATTAACACCGGTTATCAGACAGATTCTACACACACCCAAAGTACACGGGGCTACATGACCGCGTTGTCGCAGCCCCTAAACTAAGGAACCAACCAACCACCCAAAATCTGGTTAAGCGACAAAAATATACTTTATGGATAACAGGTTTATAGATCTTTTGACTATTATTTGGCGATTTTTAAAAGCATTAGTTGGCAGCACTGATAACGTGTTGTATGTTCAAATATCCGACCGAGGATTGATAAGATTTGTAACCGACATAATTCTCAAGTATCGCATTGAAGGAATTATTTTATAGCAAAATAAATACCTAAAATGTTTGTTTTGAAAATTTCAATAGGCTACAATTACTAATAGACTACATAAACTACAGTACAATATCACAGACTCTGAAACACACCCAAGTGAACGGGGTCAATATCCAAGCCCCTAAAAGAAATAACATCAAGTTGTGAGTCCCTGAGGATCGGAAACGAGTTGATTTATTAGACTATATTAATGATGAATACAGTATCTTACCTTGATGAAGAGAATGTTGTTCTTGAGAAAGTCCTTAGTTTGAAGCCCATGGAAGAGCCGTCGCGGAAGCACACTGTATGTAGCGAACATTCTGTAGCAGAGCCAGGAAAAGACTGACGAGAATGTACTCGTAGCCACAGTAGGTGCGGTCCGGGAACTTACCGAGATAACTGCTTATCTCACCCTACCGGACAATTAAATGAACTCGTATCTGATATCAGTTACTTGCCAAAAATTATAAAGAATATACCGCTATGATTACTTTGTGAACAAGAAGATCCGTGACGAACTAAAGAGCCTACTTTTCTTGAAATAAAGTTTCATACCAATGATTAATCTATATGGACCTATCTAGATTAATGACGATTTTTAAACAAATCGAATTTACCCGCCAGGTTGGTGGCTCCCACGGACTCAGCGAGGGAGCTCACCTCTACCGCCCCCACGGGCAGCGTCCTAGAGCTGAGAACATCTGATCAGAGTGGATACAACTGGGGAGGTGAGCCCAGCACCGCGCCCAGGGGCCTCATGAGGGAAGAAAGGGGAAGATTAGGAGGGATAGACAATGAATAGGGAAGGAGGCGGCCGTGGACTAACAGGAGGTACCATCCCGGCATTTGCCCGAAGACGAAGTAGGAAACCACGGAAAACCACATCGAGGATGGCTGAGGTGAGAATAGAACCCCCTCTACTCATTTGGACCACACGAGGCTGAGTAGACCCCGTTCCAGTCTTCATACCACTTTTCAAATTTCGTGGCAGAGCCGGGAATCGAACCCACGACCTCCGGGGCGACAGCTAACCACGCTGACCGCTACGCTACGGAGGCGACTCAATGACGAAATTACGTTGGTAATATCGAAATTTCTAATTAGTTCGAAATATACGCCTACTTGGTATAATGTAGCCTAATAGAGCCTTACAGTTGGCAGGCCTGGTTACTGAATCTATATTCTTAGTTCCATCTCTTAAGGTACAGAATGCAAAATCTGGTTGAAGTCCAATGGATAGCATGGACGTTACATGCAGTTAAACATTGGACCTATCACAGCGCGTAAAATCATGTTGCCAACAATGTCATACAATCATGTGTTGGTCAGAAATAATCTGAAATATTATGATCTATTGTAGTGCCAATTTTGGATGAAATCCATTAGTTAGTAGAGAAGTTACATGTATTTTAAAAATGGACTTATCAGCAGGCTTAGGATCATGTTGGCAGCACTGACGTATATTAGTTACTCCAAATTAATCTAGAATGTCAGGTACTATACGTGTGCAAAGTTGGCTTGCATACTTTCTGATATATTGATATAAGGGTAAAAAATAGAGACAGCCAGTGGCGGCTCTTAGATGAGAAAGTAGGTGAAGAGCCAAACTCAATTTCAGCGGTACAGCGTTTATGAATATTAACATATTTCTTTTCGTATTTGAATGTTAAAAAACGAATACTTTATCAAATATAAATTACCGCACTAAAAAGTCAAACTCACCTATTTTTTAGCCTACTTTTCACATTTTGCAAAAATGAGGAAAAAGTAGTCTTATGAGATCGATCCGGGAAAATGTGTGTCTGTCTGTCCTTCTGTCTGTCTGTCTGGCTGTGTGTGTGTCCCCCCCTATCAACTCCTAAACGGCTGCAGCAATCAAAACCAAATTTAGTATGAGTAAAGATGTGCACCGGAATAGCTCACGTCCATATTTGAAAATGATGTCAGTGCTACCAACTGCTGAAAAAACGCACTAGAAATTTGAGCTCCATGTTGGATATCTTGCAAGGTATGCATGGGAGCTATTCCAAAATTGGCACACATGTAGATAATACTATTTCAGTTTAATTTCCAGGAGGCCAACCATGACAGTGTTGCCAAAATAATTTTAAGCCTTCTGATAGGTCCAATGTTTAAATGCATATAACTTCTACACTATCAACTGGATTTCAACCAAATTTTGTATGTAATATCTGTACATAAACAGATATGACTGAACGTATTCTTAAGAGCCACCAGGGCTGCCAACTGTTAATAATTGCTCTCTCTATTTTTTTAAATCCAAATGCCAATATATCAGAAAGTATGCAAGCCAACAGCTTTAAACTATGCACACGTATATTCTGACATTTTAGATTAATTTGGAGTAACTTATATACGTCAATTCTACCAACATGTTTATAAGCCTGCTGATAGTACCGATTTTTAAATACATGTAACTTCTATACTATCAGCTGGATTTCAACCAAATTTCGTATGTGCAATGTGTACCATAACAGATATGACTATAAGTATTGTTAAGAGCAATCAGGGCTGCCAACTGTTAATAAATGCTGTCTATATTCTTTTTACCCTAATATCAATATATCAGAAAGTATGCAAGCCAACAGCTCTATACTTTGCACACGTATAGCACCTGACATTCTAGATTAATTTGGAGTAATTAATACAAGGTGGTGCTGCCAACATGATTCTATGCCTGCTGATATGTCCAATTTAAAAATACATGTAACTTCTATACTAACAAATGGATTTCATCCAAAATTGGCACAACAAGATATCATAATATTTCAAATTATTTCTGACCAGCACACGCATGGTATTGTTGGCAACATGCTTTTACGCGTGCTGATAGATCCAGTGTCTAACTGCATGTAACGTCCATTGGACTTCAACCAAATTTTGTATTCTGTACCTTAAGAGGTGGAACTAAGAATATATTCAGTCACCAGGGCTGCCAACTGTAGTGCTCTATTAGGCTACATTATACCAGGTATATTTTGAACTAATTAGATATTTCGATATTACCAACTTAATTTCGTCATTATTCTAGATAGGTTCATATTCTGTAGAATAATCATTGGCAAGAAAAGTAGGCTGTATAGTTCTTCACGGAACTTCTTGTTTATATAATAAATCAATCCTCCGTTCCTTATGGTTGACAAACTTATGTATGATGTCCTCGTAGAAGGGCTGGTCTTCAATTAGTTTCAGCAACAATTCACGGTGTATGGTGATAATAGCCAACGATGTAAGTCTGGACTATGATATTGTATTTCTTGTAAACGTTTTTAGTCTTTTCAAACAAGAAAAACTGCGTTCCGCGTAATGTTTTGGAAATCACCGAAACCTTGTTTATTACAGACACCACATTTGTTACTAAAAAGTAGGCAAGGCCAACAGAACAGTTTTTTAAGAAGAAAAAAAAACTACTGCACAACCATGTGAACTGTTCGAACCAAGATCCCTTACAATGAAGGCTATAGGACTTACCGGTTTTCTTGATTTCTTTTTAGTGCACAGTTCTATTAATTCCTTCGGACGTCCACAATTTAATAAATCCATTTTGTCTTCGTCTTTCCACCTACTGAAGGGAATTTATAATAAAATTTATACTGTGTCCTTCAATGAAAACATTACGGTATACACTAAAAGCCGCCACCTTTCATCAACACCAGGGTATGTAACGTATTAAGTAAATACTATTCATCGGAAATATAAATCCAATCTTCAACGTAACAAAAGACAAGCCTGACGCGATGCCAACTTTCACGAACTATACTAGACGAAGTTCCTTGCAGAGGCAGCAAATTCTTCACTCGTACGATCCCTCTCTGTATAACGGCATCGTGGCCGACGAGAAAGACAGGCCATGGCGCGGATCTGTGACGTCAGAGGAGTGGTGTCGCTCGCTCGCCTCGCCGCATTGATTGCACCAAGGTATTCTCATCTATAGAAGCCTACCAATAGCCGAGTAATGTGTTAGTGTGAATTTAAGGATACTCAAAAATAAAGTTAAAAGCTGTGGAAGAAATCCACCCCTATCACTAGCTCAAAACCTTAGAGCAGTAGAATATTAAGCAGTGTAATACAAACGTTGAATGGATGTTCCAGTTTATGCAGATATACAAAACTGTACATATTATCCTCTTATCTTCGTTCATCAATAAGTTGTTTCCATATATACCAGTTTACATGTAAGTTTAACTTTAAAAGCAGCTGGAATTTTTTTTAAAAAAGAAGAAACAACCAAGCATTGCATTAGGAGAAAGTATCCAGTGCTTCATTTATTGCAAGGGAAGGGTCATTCATGCCCCAAAATAATAAAAATGAATATAAGAAATTTGAGCCTACACTCGTGGTTTTTAGCATTTTGCTTTTTTGAGTAGGCCTACCATAAGACAATCATTTTCAACAACAAAAATTTAATGCATAGGACTACTTCAGATACATATATGAATTGCTGAGATTATACTTACCTCCTTTAGCAGAGAGCCTTTTATCTGACACCAATCCCCTACAGTGGCAGGTTTACTTCTTGTGGCAACTACCTTCATGATGGACATGTTTAACGGTTCTCTCCCATTCCCAGTTAGGCTTAGGTCAAATTTATGGTTTTATGGGCTCAAGATTTTTATAACGAAGTATATTACTACAAATGAAGGACCTTGGAAACTTATTCATTGTGAGTTAATTCAGTGGATTGAAATGTCGCCCCATGCACTTATGTGTGTACTGTACTTGTAATAGAAGAGGATGTGGTAGTCGTTTTCAGTTAGCTTTTATTTACAGTTGAGTTTGGAAGACACTTCCAGGATGCAAGTAGTGGGATTCAAATCATTCTATCAAGAGCCTTTGTGCGAAGCTTTGAAGAATAAATCCTATATCAGGTTTCAAATACTCCTTCGCAAAGCAGGTCACCTGGACAAGAAGCCACTTTACTTACCCCTACTCCATATAGGTGGAACTGTTCCATTTATTAAAATTAAAGAAAGACCATACTTGCCATTGTAATTTGGATCTATGCTGGCTACACGGACATGGTATCTCCCTCCCAATAAGATGTCCAAGATCTCCACCAAACGTCAAACGAGACCCTTCAAATTATTCAAATGAAAGCATTCCTCAACTTTTAATTATTTTTTCTTATTTTTTGTTTCACCCTGGTGGTCTGGGGATGAAGAATTTTATAACATACCCAGTCCCCCCCTGCCCCTTCCTCCCAGAAAATATCGTATACTCCTCACCACATCCATTCCCCCTGAAAAAGAACATGGGCATCCTTGGAGGCCACATGGAAAATAAGCAGTTAACAGTACTACACACTGGGTAAATCGGTTTGAAATGGGTAAATCTAGAGCTTTAACAGAGAATTCTGGATGTGGTGATTGGTAGGGCCCTGGAGTACAAAACTATGCTTGTATCTTCAAGAACACTAGCAAATTGCAAGTAATCTTCATCCAATGACACAGTAATGTTTACACTTAATTATAATAAGCACACACAAAATGTATTACAGACATTATTTTATTTAGGACATTGGTTATAAATATAAGCATCTCAAGCACATTAACACATTGTCTGGAAGAATCTTAGAATGTAGAAAATGAAGTTTGCAGGTTTCACCAAGTATGCTATAAAGGTGATATCTTGCTGATCTTGGATATATTACTGGCGATTATTAGGATCTAATATCCTCCAGCTATTAATATTCTCAAAAAATCCTGCACTGCACATAGGGCCTATAGCCATTATACCCTGCTGATGATTCATGATCTCTTCAGGATTTTAAATTTTTCTGACACCATTTCTCAATCTCACTGGAGCTTAGTGGGTTACAAATTCATCGTTACAAAGATGCATGAACACAATTTGAGGACTGGACATGTCTAACTTGCTTCCAGCTGCCTTGCTACTGTTTCCTTAATCAGTACAAAATCACTATCAATTACATTGGTATCTTGCAGCCTTGGCAACGATAGAGTCTTCTATTAACTCTTGTACTATTTTCATCTCTAATTTATCTCAACAAAACAAGCCTGCCAACTTGTGTCAATAGCTTTAATGTGGACATGGAATGGAATTTACACTTACAAAATTCCCCTAGACACAAAATGGCATCATCCATGACAACACTTAGGGTTTAAACGCTGCATACATGTTAAATTCTATGTGTTATACTCTGATTTACAAAAGATGAACGGTGCAAGCTGCCATCCGCTTGAATGGTGAGGTGAGGAGTGGAGACAAGAGGGGTAACGGTGTCCATAGCAACAGCGAGCAGTGTTGCAATGAATGCCGACACAGCAGTGAGCACATGGTTTGACGCAGTGTTCTACTGTGAACTAAATCGTCACTGCCATTAGTAATATCCCGTGTATATATTGAAGTGCATTTGCTTATTCTTTCATAGGCTACAGTCAGCGTTATCGTTCTGTTTTTGTTGGAAGCGTGTGTATATACAGATTTTGAGTTTATTTCTTTTATTTGCATCATCGTGTCTATTTTCGTTGTGTAAAAATGGCATCGGTACATGCTCGCGGAAGGCCCAGGATCCATTCTCTGCGACAGAACAACTTCAGGCCGTGGTGTGACTCTCCATAGCCAAGTAAAGGAGATGGTATGTGCGGTGAGGAATTTTATGGAGGAAGAAGAGGAAAGTATGCGCTTACGGGAGGAACCTCTGATTCCATTTGTTCAGGTGAGGAAAAGAACTGCCAAGACTCTTGGTGTGAGTGAAATCACTGCATACCGAGTGACGGAAGGGAAGTTCCTGTCTGATGATGCTGGCCCGTCTAAACTATCAACTCCAGGGAAGAAGAGGCATAGAGAAGGGGTGGTCACTAATTTAGATGGCTTTCAACAAGATCCTGTTAGACGGCATATTTATAGCTATTATTTTAGGAAAGAAATTCCAACATGTCGCAAACTTCTTGTTTTTGCTCAGAGAGGCACAATTATTTCAAGGAAGCCTTTCTTCACTGAAAGTGTTGCACGATCTGGGATTTAAATATAAGAAAATTAATGGGGGGAAGGTGATCATGGAGAGGCCAGATATTGTGGCTTTGAGGTGTCAGTTCTTACATGAAATGGGGAGACCCTACTGAGTTGTAGGCCAAAAATTACAAACAAAAAACCAAAATCTGGTTTCATGCCCTAGAAGTTACCTATCACTTGGGGCACTTAAATATACATTTGTTTTTTATGTACGGCCATGTTTAAATATCTTACGGGGGCTTTTAAAGAACACGTGCTTAGGTCTTGAAATGGGCAACGCCTACTTCATAGAACCAAAAACCCCTCAATTTTGTTATAATTTCATACTCTTGGCCAATATTATCATGCCAATCATCTGAATACAAGCTTATGGTGCCATCTGTTGGTAAATTTATCAGTTATGAGTAGCCTAGGCAATGTTTGTCAAGTGTGAAACTTTTCTTAGAGCATTATTCTTACTTTTCTTACTGTACATGTTATTTTCTTATCCCATATAATTTTTAGCTGTATGGCATTCACTAAAAGAATATCATTACTATACACATGCACATATTTAACATCGAACAGAAGTATTTTGGTTTGTAGTAAAGTATAGGCCATTTTGGATACATGGTGGAACCATGCGTCTTTGTTTATTTTGATGGTCAGTGGCTTTAGTGAAGTTTATTTGCAAGAATTATATTTTTATTGGTTTACTGTGAGTGGTGGAACTTGTGTAAGTTAATGGTATTTTAGAGATTTGTGTGCAGTTTATTAGATGTATTCTGTATCTAGTCGATGGCGTAAACCGAAAGTCCGTGAAACAAAGAAATGGAATAGTGCTATTTTGAATGTTGACAAACAGTGGGGTGATATTACATGTGAAGTTAAGTAATGCAAGTTCAACAGCTGCAACTACTTCTTCTGCCAGTGTCAGAAAACTGGAATAGGCCTATTTTAGTGAGGAGAATACTGTTAGACCTAGTGTTAATGACAAGCACATTCTCATTCATATATGGGTGCCCTCCAAAATTTGTTTACAGACCTGTGTGGTGAATGTGGCAGTAAATCTTCGTGTCAACATCAGGGAGAAAGATGGGTTTAGTAATAAGTTACCTCTGAAGTGTGGGAAAAGTGATTTGTAAACTCAGGGAAGTCTTGATGCAGGAAATTCCACTAAAATACTGTATTTTTTAATAAAGTTAGCTTTTTCTCAATACTGTATTTTTTAGCATTTTAAATGTTCCAGTTGCCTGCGTTTTGATCCCATTACCTTCAAACTTGGTTTTCACATACAACTTTGTGGTCTTAGTAATGTATGGAATCCATTTTGAAAAATATTAATAACTTTCAGAAATATTTAGGTTCAAATTTGAAAAAAATGACATATGAATAGTGCTATTTTGAATGTTGACAAACAGTGGGGTGATATTACATGTGAAGTTAAGTAATGCAAGTTCAACAGCTGCAACTACTTCTTCTGCCAGTGTCAGAAAACTGGAATAGGCCTATTTTAGTGAGGAGAATACTGTTAGACCTAGTGTTAATGACAAGCACATTCTCATTCATATATGGGTGCCCTCCAAAATTTGTTTACAGACCTGTGTGGTGAATGTGGCAGTAAATCTTCGTGTCAACATCAGGGAGAAAGATGGGTTTAGTAATAAGTTACCTCTGAAGTGTGGGAAAAGTGATTTGTAAACTCAGGGAAGTCTTGATGCAGGAAATTCCACTAAAATACTGTATTTTTTAATAAAGTTAGCTTTTTCTCAATACTGTATTTTTTAGCATTTTAAATGTTCCAGTTGCCTGCGTTTTGATCCCATTACCTTCAAACTTGGTTTTCACATACAACTTTGTGGTCTTAGTAATGTATGGAATCCATTTTGAAAAATATTAATAACTTTCAGAAATATTTAGGTTCAAATTTGAAAAAAATGACATATTTTAACAGAACAACAGGTCATTCTAGGAAAAAAACATTTTAATAATAAACCATTTGCACTGATTTTAAAAGTAATACCAATTTTTATTTGTAGACCATTGATGATCATTCCGTATAAGTTTTAGAATGATAACTTTAAAGTTGATGTGCCTGGGACATTTTCAAAATGTAT
Organism: Meconema thalassinum; assembly: GCA_946902985.2. NCBI lineage: Eukaryota > Metazoa > Arthropoda > Insecta > Orthoptera > Tettigoniidae > Meconema > Meconema thalassinum. The sequence continues at coordinate 76,405,414 of OX336401.1, read as the reverse complement.
ATATTTATTACATAAAATATGTTATAATTTCTAAATGACTGAACCAAATACTGTAGCTTCAAAGTTTAGAATTCCCTTTAAAGAACCTACAAAATTTGGTGAAAATTGGGTGAAAATACCGGAAAATTCAAAACTTAGTAGGGCAAATATGTTATGGATATTGTGTGGTCAGATGAAACGTGGGTCAATGCTGGCCACACCGTGTCTAGGAGTTGGAGTGGCAACTCAGTTCAAGGGACAATGAAAGGATCGTCAGGTAGAGGGGGTCGATTTATTATTCTACACACTGGGCTAACACACGGCTTTGTTAATAATACACTTTTGCTCTTTAGATCGAAAAGAACTGGTGATTACCATGAAGTCATGGACTACAACCAGTTTTTAAAATGGTTCCAGGAACAATTGTTACCTAACATCCCTGAACACAGTGTTATTGTAATGGGCATTGCGTCGTACCACACAGTACAGATAGAATAAGCTCCAACAACTTCAAGTACGAAGCCCCGAATGTTGGAATGGCTCGACCGCCATCATGTAGCCTACCATGCGACAGCTCTCGGACAAAAGGAATCCTTCTCGGTAGTGCTGAATGAACATAGAACGAGCGATAACATTCTATATAATACATGAATTAGCCAAAATACCTTATAAAAGGATGAGAAATAAATCAGGAAGCAATGTTTTAATAGATGTTTCCTCCTCCGCCATCTGTGACCCACCCAGCCATTCCAAATATAGCAAAAATTACAGCAGTGAGTGGCATTGTTCAAATCAATCTTCAAAAAAGTACCATAACAGTATTGCCAACCTCGCCCTTACGGTACTATGTGAAACAAAAAAGTGCCCAATTTAGTCTCTAGTGGGCATCATTCGTTCGCAACACTCAGTTCACGACTCTAATTATGCTAGTGTGTGCAATATTTCGCATCTCTGTACGGCTGAAATGAGTGTTTTTTGTTATCTGCTCTGTAATAACTATGCAGTATATCGCTCTCCTATAATATGTATGTCTATTTTTTTCCGCACAACTGTGGTTTTGACAAAGGTTACAGCCTAACGCGCCCAGATCAATGGTTTTGTGTCAACCATGCCCCGCTAGCAGCGCGCGGCCAAGGCTGCACCTACACCCGACCATTCTTACCTTCACTTTGTCCAATCCAATGGTTTTTGACAATGGTTACAGCCTAACGCGCCCAGATCAATGAGTTTTGGCAATGGTTACTGCCTAATGTGTCCCGATGATTCTTTTTTTATCAACAGTGATTTTGCATCCCACTTCTTTTTATCAACAGTGATTTTGTATCTCACAAGGGGTGGCTCGGTGCGTGCTGCTAGAGTGAGCCTTGATGACGGTTAAACGAGATCAAGTGCTATCGAAGCATGGCAGCTGTTTTTAAAATAGCAAAAAATAAAAACACATATTTACGTACTTTAGCACATATATGAGGTTCAGTAGTAAGTTTTAATTAGGGTTCCTAATTTCAATACGTAATATCGCCCAAAAGATGAAACAAGGACACAAGGTATGTAAAAGTACATTCATGACTGCTACAAGTGTATAAGCCGCGTTCCACTTTCATTCAGAATTAATATCCTTCTCAACCTTATACAGCAGCGCAAGCCTAAATCCATGTAGGCTACCGGTACCACGTGGATGAACTGGCGAGAAAGCATGGCCATGAGATCATCACGCTGCCCCATATCATTGCCACTTCAATCCTATAGAAATGATATGGGGTCAAGTGAAGGGTTATCTAGCACGGCATAATAAGAATTTCACACTCCGTGAGGTTGAGAAGCTTACCGTTTAGGCTATTAGGGAAGTGACTTCATAAAACTGGAAGCGTTTTGTGTTAATAGTGCAACGAGAACTGGATGAGGCTACGAAACGTGAATGTATACTCGATGATGGGGTAGATTGGTTCATCGTTTCCCTGGAAAGCAATTCCAGATCCAATTCAGACACAAGTGACGAAGTGGGGGCTATGAAAGGAATAGACCCATAATTAAGTTAGTAGCAGCTAGAGCGATTAGGCAACTAAAAATTCCCCTAAACTCGCGTGCATCGCAATGTTTAATTGACCCTTCACACGAATACGGCTGACACACCACAGATCCCAGTATTTGTGTCTTCCTGGAAGCTTCTTGGAATGTTATGAGTCATGATCTGCCTCAGTGGCAACGCAGCATTTCCTCACGTGTTAGCTTTGACAGCTGCCAGCGCTCATTATTGGTACCGGCAATACAGAGTATTCTTTGCGTACAAACACAAACCTAACCCCAGACCTCCTTGCTTGTACTACTAACAATAATTTTGGTCCAGATAGTCGCCTAACCAAGTAGCGACCAATGGCTTTGTCTCGCCATGGCTTTAGAAGAGTACAGTTCAACTTTTCCATTAAAATGAACTACGGTAAAAGTAATTTATGAACATTCATGATCTTTCAAGAAATTATTCTTCTTTAGACTGAGATAGGCTACTCAATACTCCCAATAATGTCAAAAGTACTCAAATCAAACTTACCAAGCAACTTTTGAAGATTTGATGGATGAGGCAGATAAATATGACCACTCCGATGTAACTTTTTGTACACTGATGACAAGTGAACATATTATATGGAAGCTGCCAAGAGTAACGTGTCTCCACTGTACCTACGATTGTTTGCCTAACATCTAAAAAATTAATTTGCTCTATTAAAGACTATAATGGTGTGCAATCATCACTCGAAAAACTTCTCTGTAGGATGTTCACAGGAGCATTCACTGCTGACAACTTTCTTCCATTTTCATCGCACTCAGAATTTTCAATGAACTGAAGTAGGCTAAAACTCAGCCAATATACCATCTTTTTGAAGTAGGCTAGTTCATCAAACGAATTTTTATCTGTAATGTAAAGAAAGTTTTGTGGAACTTAATGTTTGGGAATCTGCAACCCATTGACATGCTGAGGTTATTTAGAATACACACAGAACCTGTAATTATGGGCACTGCATCACTCAAATTCTTCAAGCACTTCACCAACTTGTCTTCTGTCTTGATATGTGTCCATTCCTGCTTAAATTTATTCCTGTTGGAGGAGAAGTGTTCAGATATATCCGATAGACTGTGCACAGAATTCTCTTCTTCGTAGTGTCGGAAGTCTTCCAAGCTCGCTTCTATGGCTTAATCCGAGATTTTCTACCTCTGCATCACACAGTCTTCTAGAAGAAGGCCCAGGAGTGGATAGCTATCCTGGCAAATTCGAAAATATTGAATATACTGCATCAGGTTTCAACTTCGGATAACTCCTAGCAAATGTCTTTATTTCCCCATCAACTTGCTCTGTCCTGATAACAGGAAAATGTTTTATACAAATTATAGGCTTGCTCACTTTAGAGAAGTCAGTGGGAATTTTTCTAGGCCATATATTTCTTAATTTTTCGTCCTTTGGGAGAGAAAATGTAGAAACATTTTCATGCTGAGATCTGTAATTGTTCTTACAGCCAGCCACATTACAGCATTTCGGCATTTTGATTTCCTGTAAAGAGACACATTCATTAAATATCTAACTTTAACTCAGATAATTAACTTAGCATGCATTCTAATAGTTCTTAACATCCACAATATTAGGCTAACGTAAGTTCGTACATAACCTGCACCACACGTGCGTTTGATTAACCTGTATCATTAATGAGAAATAAAGTGCTAACACTTACCCTGTAGGCTACGTGATTATTGCAGCTACATGATGCACCACAACACAAGTTGGATGTAAAGTTGGACATTACACTTTATAAAACACTAACTATTCTCACACTGCTATTCACAAGAAATTCACAAACAAGTCTTCTCAACCGGAGTCACTACTTCGCCTACGTCACAGACAAGATGGCTGCTCGCACTGGGGCCAGTATCTTTCGTGGGCCACGTGCTTTAGGTTACCATGGCAACGAGACGAAGTTGCTGATATTTCAAGTTACTTCGTCGCCAGCAGGTTTCTTTCCACGCTACGACATTAGTACCATCTAGCGACAGCGTGTACAACTGACACTAAGACCGCATACAGGGCAAGGGCAATCTGTGGTCCTGCAGTGCCATCTAACAATGGAGTGTAGAAATAGTACACTACATTAAAGGGTGGCTACGTTTTAATTTAAATAAGATAACATAATATTTATTTTAAGAGATGGCGAGTGAAGAGACTCTTCACTCTCTTCACCTGAATAGCTGCTACTGGAGACAGCATTTATCAACAGTTGGCAGCCCTGGTTGTTCTTAGGAATACACATAGTCATATCTGTTACGGTACACATAGCACATACAAAATTTGGTTGAAATCCAATTGATAGTATAGAAGTTACATGTATTTAAAAATTGGTCGTATCAGCAGGCTTACAGTTAGAATCATGTTGGCAGCACTGATGTATATTAGTTACTCCAAATTAATCTAGAATGTCAGGTACTATACGTGTGAATAGTTTAAAGCTGTCGGCCTGCATACTTGCTGATATATTGGTATTTGGATTAAAAAATAGAGAGAGAATTTATTAACAGTTGGTAGTCCTGGTGGCTCCTAAGAATATGCTCAGTCATATCTTTTTTTGTACACATTGTACAAACAAAAAATGGTTGAAATCCAATTGGTTGTGCAGAAGTTATATGCATTTAAAAATTGGACCTATCAGCAAGCTTAGAATCATTTTGGCATCACTGCCATGTATGACCTCCTGGAAATTAAATTGAAATATCATTATCTGTATGTGTGCCAATTTTGGAATAGGTTCCATGCATACCATCCAAGATATCCAACATGGAGCTCAAATTTCAAGTGCGGGTTTTCAGCAGTTGGTAGCACTGACATCATTTTCAAATATGGGCTTGAGATATTCAGGTATAGATCTTTACTCATACCAAATTTGGTTTCGATTGCTGCAGCCGTTTAGGAGTTGATTGGGGGGACACACAGACACACAAACATTTGCCCGGATCGATCTCATAAGTCTACTTTTTCCTCATGTGAAAAGTAGGCTAAACATGTAACATCGTTATAATATTATTAAAGAATGGTTTCCAGTCGGTGAACACAAATTGTGCCCGAGTACATCAGGCGGGGAAGCAAGTATTTATATGCCCTAACCTGACAAGAAAACGAAATATTATTACAAACTAACACGCTTTTATGTACAAAGTGGGGTACTTAATTGGATGACATGCTTCGAACATCAAGCGTTCATCCTCAGATCGAACCCAAATTTTAACATTGGAATGTTGTATAACTGGTTTATTAATTTCACAATTTTGTTTGTCCAAGATCAAAGTTGTTATCATTGTTGTAAGGTAACTTTTTCTCGGCCCGGGGTGGTTGGAAAATGTAGTTCTTGGTCGCGTTGTAATCCTTATACATCGAAAAGTTATGCTGTATGACTGTGAAATACGTAAATTAATTCACTTATTTTATATCAGTTTGTATTTGTAGGGGAAAAAAGACATGGTTCACCTGCTAGCCGCTCCGGGAAAAGCTGTACAGCGTTGCCGAAATGGAGCCCACACGCATCATGGCGTGCCTCGCTCGGAAGTGATGGGCTTCATCTCAGCAACGCTGTACAGCTTTTCCCGGAGCGGCTAGCTGGTGAACCATGTGTTATTTCACCGTACAAATACAAACCGATATAAAATAAGTGAATTAATTTACGTAATTCACAGTCATACATCATAACTTTTTGATGTATAAGGATTACAGCGCAATCAAGAACTACAGTTTCCAACCACCCCGAGCCGAGAAAAAGTTACCTTACAACAATGATAACAACTTTGTTTCTTGGACACACAAAATTGTGAAATTAATAAACCAGTTATACAACATCCCAATGTATATTGTGTTAAAATTTGGAATCGATCTGATGACAGGTTTTTGAGATAATAAATCTTAAATGTGACGCATGGTTGAAACACGCTTAAAAACGTGCACTTTTAGTGTTCCAACTGCGATAAAAATATTAAAATATAAATTAACAAGTAGTTCCGTGAAGAACTATGCAGCCTATTTTCATATATCCAACTTATGTTAATTGCCTCTATCTACATACTAAATTTCAGTATGATTGCTGTAATAGATTCGTAGATATTGAGAACCGACTAAATATTTCGGATGGTCGCCATGCTGGATTTGATATATGTATGTCCTAGTGTTATGTACTGTTACATGAATATTATTGTGTACGTGTAGCATTCAAACTTCAATCGCATGATTAGGAGCCAAGAAGTAACAAGGAGATTTAAAAATTTCGCACAGCTGCCATCTTGCGGTTATGGAAACAATTGAAATAAATTGGATGCCAGTGGATTAACATTCGTATAAGGATTTACTGTACCAAGTTTCACTGCACTCGGATGGTTAAATTGCGAGAAACGCCCATGTGAATATTTTTACTTCGCGTCGCCGCCATGTTGGATATGTGATCACCAGGTTATTTAAAGTCATATAGGTGAATTTAAGTTCATAGCCGCTACGAACATTAAAAAATCCAGTTTGATTGCTATAATGGATTCGTAGACATTCAGAGCCGTCTAAATATTTCGGATGGTCGCCATGTTGGATTGTTAAATGTATAGGCCATAGAGTCATGTACCATTAAAGGAAAATTATTTCGTATGTTCACTATTCAAACTTTCACTTCGATCGCATGATTACGACACAAGAAATAAAAGCTTAATTTTAAATTCGCAAAGCCGCCATCTTGAGGTTATGTAAACAATTGAACTAAATTAGATACCAGTGCATTACAATGTGTATAAACATTTCCTGTACCAGATTTCATTGCGTTTGGAACATTAAATCGCGAGAAAGGTCTATTTAAAATTTTCAAATTCGCTTAGCCGCCATGTTCGTTTTGTAGTGAACCGGTTTTTGAAAGTCTTATAGATGAATTTCCAGTAGTGCCCTTTAACTCCGTACAAAATTTCAGGGTGATACCGCTAATAGTTTCTGAGATATAGAATGCCGGTGAAATATTTCGCACATCCGCCATCTTGTGGTTATGTAAACAATTGAACCAAGTTAGATGTCGATGCGTTACAATGTGTATAAACATATACTGTACCAAGTTTTATTGCGTTTGGTTGGTTAAATCGCGAGAAACGTCTACTTAAAAGTCGCAAATTCGCGTGGCCGCCATGTTGGTTTTGTAGTTACCAGTTTTTCAAAATTCACATAGGTAAACTTCTAGTATTTCCCTTTATCACCGTAAAAAAATCCAGGGTGATATCGGGAATAGTTTCGGAGATATTGAATACTGGTGAAATATTTCGCACAGCCGCCATGTTGGATTGGTGAGTCGTAACAAAATTTGAAGGGCACGGTCGGGGTCTCCCTGAATAGCGCTATGAACTTACCGAGTTTTATTGAAATCGCTCTAGCCGTTTAGAATTTATTAGGGGGACACACACACACACACACACACGGACTAAAGGTGATCTCATAAGCCTTTTTTTTTAAGATTGAAAATAGGCTAAAAAATCCAAACCTACATGAACTAACGTAAAATAGAACGACGAAAATGATGATGGTATTGGATTTTATGTAGGTCTATTGGTTACTTCACAAACAACCTTCAAACTCGAGTGCACATAATACTTTGGTCGACAGTAGGCTTAGTTAATGTACGATGTTTATGAATTACACAAGTAATATATATATCCGACTCATGATTGATAAGATTTGTAAGTTACATAATTCTCAATTATCGCATTGAAGGAATTATTTTATTTATTTTTACGTTGTGTATCCCACCAGCATCAATTACTAATACATAAACTACCGTACAATACCACAGACTTTGAAACACACGCAAGTGAACGGGGCAATATCCAAGCCCCTAAATGATGAGTATTGTATCTTACCTTAAGGAAGAGAATGTTGTTCTTGTGAAAGTCCTTAGTTTGTAGCCCAAGGAAGAGCCGTCGCGGAAGCACACTGTATTTAGCGAACATTCTGTAGCACAGGCAGGAAAACACTGACGAGAACGTAGCTAGGTGCAGACCGGGAACTTACCGAGATGTTCTTCTGGAATGTTCTGGAATGTTACAAGGGGCTGTGGGACCGGACATTTATACTCTGCGAACTGCTAGAATGGGATTGACAGTTCTCGTCTCGCCATGTGATCTGAGAACGAGGTTGCCAAACTGTGCAAGCCAGAGATACAGCTGACCAGGCACTGAAGCACGTGGACTGTAATATTGCAACGCAGAGTATTATGACATCAATTATGCGAACATGGATTGGTCAAGAGGCAGAGGGGTGATGACTGACGTGGAATTTCCGGCTAAATGTCAATCCCATTCTGACAGCTCACAGAGTGTATGTACTGGAAACGATTAGAATATGCATGCAATTATAGCCTACACTAAAAATGTAAAAAATAAGCCAATCTTATTCACTCACATTATACATGTATCATTCACTGCAGAAAGAAGCATCACAATAGATAATTGCAAGTTTTTCACAGGGGCGTATATAAGGGGGTTGCCGAGGGGGGCTCCTGCCCCCCCACCCCCGAAACAAGCCAATAAAAATTAAGAAAGTGTTGCTTTGGTAAGAGCATAAAATAATTGTAAATTTGGCTGTACCCTAATCTTAACGTATTGGATAAGTTATAAACAATATTAAGATTGAAAGTAGACTAACTCGTGGTGTAGTGGCTAGCATTCATGGCTGCCGCCGCGGAGGTCCGAATTCAATTCCCGGCTCTGCCAAGAAATTTTAATTCTAGTCTGAGGGCTGGAACGGATACACTCAGCCTTGTGAGGCAAAACTGTGAATTCCACAGTACGGTAATTTTGAGAAATAAATTATCAACTTGTAAAAAAAAAAACCTGTTTACCTTTCTGCTTAGTAAATTGACAAATATTTAGATATTTGCCATTCATACTCCATAGATCATAATATAAAATTCATTAAGTATAAAATTTTATTTGTGTGTTGTATTTTACAACTTTTTTTTTGTATTGTCAGTAGCCTAATAGGCTATATAAACTTTGAATCTTATCTAAAATAATTACACAAAGTTATATGCGCTAAGTTATTGGTTGATATTTCTGGGTATTTTGCGGTGACAATCCCCTGAGAATACTCACAATTTTCCAGGATAGCCAGCCCCCCCCCCCCCCCCCCTGAAAAATTGTATATACGCCCCTGGTTTTTCAATGTTTTAGGAGACAAATTACGTCTATTTTAATCGTTTTGAGTGCATACATGTCCGGTTCCTAGCCAACAGTTGAATAATCACTGTTACGTGACACCCACTGTTTTAATAAATACGTTTTGCTGCTCTTCTCAATAAGAATTTTGAGTTAAGGATATGCAGACTAAGAATAAAGTGACACATTAACTGAAGAAGGATATGCAGACTAAGAATAAAGTGACTCATTAACTGAAGAAACACCTCACAAAACTAACCCCGGGCTAATGGCTGTTGGGATTGTGAAAGTAATGTCTCATTCCAATCCCTTCCTCAAATAGCCAGGCAGCATTGCATAAAGTACGAGTACCATCATCTGACTCATCTCGTGTTATCTGTTTCTCAGAAAGTTGCTTACAAGTGATACTGCCCAGATGGTGAAAGGAATGTCCCACTCAATTCCCTTCTTCAAATAGCCAGGCAGCATTGCGTAAAGTACGAGTACTGTTATCTCGTTATCTGTTTCTTACAAGGGATGACCAACACGCAGGCGAAACCTATTTTGTTCAAGTTGTTTTAAATTATACTTAATTTCAATATGCTGTTATGTTCAGAATGTGCAAAAAATCCAACAAACCTTCAAAATATGCATTTGCATATGCGCATATGTATTTTCAAAAAATCCGGTATGATACATTGAAAGATGCGTAAATAGAGATCATTGTTTTATTCGTATTACACATGCACACAACAAAACAGTACGCGTAATACTCGTACTCATACGAGCGAACAACCTTCAAAATAATCCCCCAAGGCGTCCACACTTCGTTGCCGACGGTGAGGAAGGCGCTGAATACCATCCGCGGTGTGTGATGCGTCAAACCTCTCGTCGATGCGCTGTTACGATGTCCTCCCTGTTTGCAAACCGCTGCCCACGCAACGGTGTCTTCAATTTGAGAATGAGATCAAAGTCGCACGGACTGTGATCAGGACTTGACGTTACAGACAGTTAGGAACAGGGCTCCGAGTGAAAGCCGAAGTTAAACGATTGAATTCGCGTCGCCACATGTTAGCTTTACGATTGGTTACGAAGTGAGAAGCTTACTATCCTCTCTGTTTCAAAATAAATCATGTGATTGTGCCAGAGCTTATCTATATTTACCACACTTTACTAAATGTAAAATACTGTAGTATAATATTCAACATATTATGATATTCTCAGAATAACATTGAAGTACCTCTATTTTCTGCAGATTGTACGTTGCCGTGTTGGTATAGGGGTATGATTCCTGCTTCGGGTGCGAAAGGTCACGGGTTCAAACACCGGAAATACTTATCATTTTTACTTTTCTTTTATCTCTTGAAAAGATTCAAAAAGTGTATAAAAGAACCTTAGGAACTTTTTTTTTGGCGAGCGAGACTTGTACTTACTGTGTGCCAGTAATATAAATACATAGTTTGAAGTCAAACGCTATTTGTTTTTTAGTCGCTTTACCCTCCAGGTTGGCTTTTCCCTCGGACTCTGCGGGGGATCCCACCATTACCGCCACCAGGGCAGTGTCCTGGAGCTTGAAACACCTGGACGGGGGATGAAACTGGGGAGGTGGGACCAGCATCTCGCCCAGGCGGCCTCACCTACAAAGCGAACAGGGGCCTCATGATGGATGGAAAGTGAGGGGAAGATTGGGAGGGATAGGCAAGGAAGAGTCAAGGAGGGTTGTCACAGCCCCTAAACTGAGGAAGCAACCAACCAACCAACCTAAGTCCGAGGGAAAAGCCAACCTGGAGGGTAAACCGACGAAAGAAAAAAAGAAGCGTTTACCTCAAACTATGCATTTATATTACCGGTATAAGTACAAGTCTCGCACGAAAAAAAGAACGTTCCTAAGGCTCTTTTATACACTTTTTGAATCTTTTCAAAAGATAAAAGAAAAGTGAAAATGCTACGCATATCCGGGGTTTGAACCTGGGACCTCTCGCACCCGAAGCTGAAATTATACCCCTAGACCAACAGGCCGACGTGCATTAAGCAGAAAATGCGGGTACTTCAATGTAATGTATTCTGAGAATATGATAATGTTGGATATTACACTACAGTATTTTACATTTAGTAAGGTGTCGTAAATATAGATAAGCTCTGGCACAATCACATGATTTATTTTGAAACAGAGAGGATAATAAGCTTCTCACTTCGTAACCAATCGTAAAGCTACCATGTGGTGACGCGAAGTCAATCGTTTAACTTCGGCTTTCACTCGGAGCCCTGTTCCTAACTGTCTGTAACGTCAAGTGTGATTAGGGGAGTACAGAGGGAGTTCCAAGATCTCCCACCCCCACTGCCACACCAGGTTCTAGACACAGGATGCAGTGTGGCTTGTTGCATTATCATGGAGGAGTATTGCATTGTTGAGAAGCCCTGGACGTTTCCTCCTCAGTGTACGACGCCGAGTGTGCAGCCAGGCCCCGACGAGAGGGGCGGGGGGGGGGGGGGTCAGGCAGGGCTGGTGCCCCGGGGTCCGACCCTCCCAGGGGGGGGGGGGGGGGGGCGGAGTCCTAGGAGGATGGGCTCGATCGGGCATTGATTTATTATTGCCTTTATGTGACTTGAATTTGCTTCTGACAATCATTTAGTGAATGCAATGAACTGTCTGTGAACAATGTTACAAGGATTGAGAGAAACTTAATAATGTCAAGTGGACAATAATTTCCTCTACAAAGCGCTTGTGGGAAGAACAACTGTGTCAAAGTGGTCAACTTAGGCGATGGGGCTTAGCTATGTATTGTTCTCATAATACACCTGAAGACAAAGAGAGTATTCCATTATTCTAAATTTAACTTAATCGGCTTATGCACCAATCCTTCAAATAACTTTCTCATCCCTTCACTAACCGGGTGAGTTAGCCGAGGTCGTTGCGGCATGACTGTTGGCAGTCACTCACATCCGGGAGGCGAGGAGGTTCGAATCCCCCCGCCGGCAACCTTGAAGATGGTCTTCTGTGGTTTCCCATCTTCCTTCCAGGCAAATGCCGGGGTTGGTCCCTACCTATAGGCCACAGCCGCTACCTTCCAACTTTCCTCCCCAACGGTACTTGTAGCTCACCCATTGGGTGTCCGTCTCGAAGCAGCTACAAAACTGGCGAGCCGAACATGTCCTCGGACACTCCCGGCGCTAAAAGCCATACGCTAAAAAAAATAAAAAAATAAAAAATCCCTTCACTTATTTCGCCAAGGCCACGAGAGCCTGGGCTGTCCTGGTGTGTTTGGTCAGCTAGCTCAAGAGTTTCAAGTTTGGTGCGTGACATCGAGCTTAGATATTTAGAGGCGATACTGTCTGAAATTAATATATTGTTTAACTAGACGTATGCCGGCCCCGTGGTGTTGGGGTAGCGCACCTGCCTCTCACCCGGTGGCCCCGGGTTCGATCACCGGCTCCGTCAGGGATTTTAAAACTGACGTGAGGGTTGGAGCGGGGTGCACTCAGCCTCGTGAGGACAATTGAGTAGCTGTCTGACAGTGAGGCAGCGCCCCGATCACGAATACCAAGATTAACGGCCGAGGGGACCCTACGCGCTGATCACGGGTCACCCCAATATCTGCAGGCCAAATGGCTGGGCAGCGGTCGTTTGGTCGGCCTTAGCCCGTCATGGGCTGTATAGTGCCAGGGGTTGACTTTTTTTTTTTTAACTAGACGTAACTTATGCCGTGCAGGCAGGTAAGTAAAATAAATTTTAAAGTAGCGTCCACACAGTAATTCACTTTATAGTTGATTTAAGGGGCAGAACAGCGAGGTCATCGTTCCCTAGTAATTCACTTTCGCACTATGTGAAAAATTATCATTTCCGGCTAAATATCTTGCAAAAGGGTGGGATGATTCTGTTGTCAAACGTAAATACAAGAAATGCATGCGAAATTGTTCATATTATCGTATACTGCATTGAGAAAACAATGCTAACATTTGAATAATCTGTATGTTTAGCTGCAGTATAATTATTATTATAACTTGTTCATTCAATATGATCAACAATCCTAAGTATTTGGGTTCGTGCGCAAATCATTTCTGATTATGGGATTTATTGTAAACCTATATTACTATTGGTTCTAGAGTTCGGAAATGTATCCGAAGACTGATGATGATAATTGTTGTTTTAAGGGGCCTAACATCTAGGTTATCGGCCCAATATCCAAAGACTGAAACTAAGGTAACGTTCCAGTATTTCTCTGGACTGAGTGTTTAATTAACGAGGAGAAAAAGACAATTAAGCTAGGACACTGAACCACTCAACTGTGTTTTCCAATTCCTCTCATGGGACGTCAGTGGTAAGGGCAGATGACCTACCGTAGCTGTTCCGCCTCATAAAACAACAATACGTAACGTCAGTGGTAGGGGCAGATGGCCTAGCTGTTCCGCCCTTTAAAACAACAATAAGTAACGTCAGTGGTGTGCATGGCGATGGAGAAATTAATATATTGCATGTAGGCAACCGCGCAGACTTTTCTAAGACCAAATAGTGAACTCTGCTTAATTTAGAAGAAAATTAAGATCGAATATTAATATAAATACAATTTTGTTTTGAGCTGGTGCAGTGACTGTTATTACTATTGGACATTTCTACGCCGTTTATTCCAAAGAGCAGCATCGATCTGCAAAGCACTTATTTTTCAGGATGCGAAGAGATATTTTCCCTTGCGAATCAAGGCCTTTCATGATACACTTCAACGTCTCAGTGCCGTTAAACATAAAATGAGTTGCTCCCTTTATCTATGACTTGGCAATGACTCCGGGTCCTGACGAAGCCGCGGCAGGAATGCAGGATTCGGCTTACCGACTGCGGTGCCATTCGTAGTCTTACGCAACAGTTAATAATAGGCATATTTGTCGTTACAGTTGTTAATTCATTTAGGGGCTTGCGACATTTAACCCGCGTACATAAGTAGCTAGTAGGTCTAGTATCACTGGCGGGCAATGAACCATTGGCGCTCAGTTGGGAATCGTTTGCATCAACTAGTACTGTAGTGTAACCGAAGGGCAAAATTTGAATGTAATTTTGAAGCATTTAAGTCAGAAAGTTATCAATATATTCTTTCGCTATTGGTAGAATATTGCCAGCTCAGGGCACAGTGTAGAGATGGGAAGGCGCACCCATCCCAGGACAATAGAGCCCAGGTACGGACTAGCCTTTTTCCTTGAAGACTTGGCCAGCTCCATCTCATTGCTTGTGCTGGAGACTTATTGTATGCTAGTCACTGAAAATTTATGATACCAGTGCTGCAGGATGGGCCAGCGAGGGTTGTAAAACCAAGGTGCATGACCCAGGACAATAGGAAGCTACGCGAATAAATGTAATTGGAAAACTAGATGATGAAAATTAATAAGGAAAGAAGAGCTGTGTTCAGAAAAAGAAACTGGTTTTTTTTGGTGCAAGAAAAATTCATAACTTTGGTAAGACACCGGAGATAGCATTCGGTATTGGTGGATTTTTAAGTTCGCAGGCGCAGTGATCTACGATACGGCGCGAAACTCAGCCTGGTGGGGGGAGTAGATGACGCTACCTGGGACTATTTGCTAGCGTCATGATGCAATGGCATATGAAGAGTCTCCCCACGATCGAATCCTAATCAGAACTGGATATTCGGTACCTGCCCATTTAAAGTGACAATATGAGATATCGCTCGTGAATCTGCGACCATTTCCTGAGGAGCGGATTCTTTGGCGGTAATATGTCCATTGTGTACCAACGGCCTGCCGATATAAGCCCAGAGCACGAAGAGCGGGGGTTCTTTTTCTTGTATAGACTTCATGCGACTTCACGGACTGTTGAGGTCGGGTCGGTCATGTATACCAGCCGCGAGCTGGAGCCGCGAAGTACTTGTGTTTGAAATATCATGCATTAAGTGATACTGGTTAGAGTCTTTACGCCGATAGGGTGTTGGATATCTCACCCAGTGCTATACTTGCGAAAGCGACAAGTTCACGGGGTGCTGGAGGATCCCCGCTGATTGCCGAAGTACGGGACTGAGCGTTCGAAGCGTGACGTCACTAGTGTTGCCAGACGGACTCTCTAAGTTAACGCCTACGAAACTGTGGTTCGGTCCAGGTTAATCTTGTTTAAAATCCTGAGGGTGTGCCGAACAAAACGGTACGGGTCCACCAACGCGAGACCAAGTGAACGAGGTTCGGAGCCCGATAGGACAAGTCCCACCAGCAAGAAGTGATAGGGAAGAACATTTTTACTAGTGACTTCCGAGGTGTAAAAATATGTGTTATCAAATTCAGTGTAATTTCAGTGCATTTTCAGTGTAATTCCAGTGTATGTGGAAAATACCAGTGTTGCCTGTGTTGGAGGCAGATATCTGTGTGTGTGAATCCCAGCGCGTAAGAATGGGCAGGATTATGGAGTCCAGTTGGCGAATCTGCACCATGGGCTAAGGTGGCCTTTGTGGGTCTGAGCGAACCCGGGACACCATGCAGACCACCTCACCTGGACGGCAGAAATGATGAGTATTGACTTTCAAATTATGCGTACATAACTTACGAAAGGGGGGCGGACAGTAATGTAGATTCAGTAGCTTGAGTGATGATGTTAGTCACAGTCATTATAGATGCGGGAGGCAAGTTATTCAACGGTCAGCATGTTCTAGTTAGGAGTTGTGTGTGTACTCGCCATTATTAGTTTAATGCATGTCTTTGGGCTCAAATGGTACGAGTATGTCTATGTAGGTAAGAATGATTTGTGAGCCAGGGCACGTAAGATTAAATTCACGTGAAGTTTTGATGTTTTGTTCGTGTGGCATTTAATGTAATGATGTTAATGACTTTGACCATAGTTGGTTTATATTTGTTTATCGTGAGATTAATAAATTCCAGTGAGGATAGTTTTTCGCCACATAATGAGGTATATTGTGTGACCCTTTGCCCCTTTTACTTTCCGTAAGACCGGCGGGGTCGAACCAGTGTCCGGCGAGAGGTTACGAGTGTGTTATGGTGAGTTGTTCCCACAGGAGAGATGTGTGATATTTATGTGTGATGGGGATTGAGGTTGCCGGCGAGGTTAGCCGAGGTTCGTACCACGTGCGATAGCTGTATGTTGATACGAGAGGCGTCGTGATGCACGTGATGGTACATTTGTTGTTGTTGTTGTATCAGTATGAGAGGGTCCATGCCTCATAACAGAGAAAGTTCAGTCACACACGCATGGGAAAATATATATGTGTTTTTCAGGAACACCATGAAGAAACACTGGTTCAATCCCCCCGCCGATGTACACCAGCATATTATAAATTTACCATTTGTGTACTCGCATAATGTAGGCACAGTAGAGGTTTGTTTTGCTTTGACAGCTGCTCAGGTGGAGAGCTATTTATAGTTAGGGCCGGCCCGCGCGAGCCATTGTGTAAGTAGGGCGAGTCTTTCTGTCTCGTTTTGGTCAAAGCTGTAATTACCACATACCGTTGTTAGCTAATTAATTTAAGGGTGCATGTCGTTTTGCCATGCTGATTCGTATTTCTTTGCTTGTACTACTGTTCGTGAATAGTAGTTTTCTTTTGTTCATCCGGGTTCAGCCCGTCTTTATTTTGTAGTAATTTTGTCTTGTGCCTAGCCCCGTATACTTGGATATGATCCGCCCGCCCTAAATATCGTAGTTATATTAGCCCGACGTAGGTTGGCCCCATTTGGTCCCAAGCCCGTCTATGAAAGGTACTCGTCATTATCTGTGTAAAAAATGTCCTTGTTTCCTGCTAGAGTGTATATTATGTGTGACATAAAAATCAGAATAACACTATTTGTTTATAATAAAATCAGTAAGCGCAACTGCAGTTTGTTTTTGACCCAAATTCGTGTTAGAGGCAGTTGACAGTCAATTTAAAGTAGTTTGACCACCTCGCACAGCTGAGTAACGTGATGTAATGATTTAATGTAAATTCATTGGTTGAACTCAGCTGTTATTAAGGTTTCATCTGTGGGATGAGGTTTGTTCTAGTTTTTTTTAAAGAGTGGCGCACTGGGATATCACATATTCTTTGTTTTTTATATTTAATTTTGATGGTGTTGGTTTTTCTTTGTTGATATCAGTTGGGTTTTTATTTGTTTTTTTTCTGTAATTTCTTTCTGCCAGATTTTTTGTTGGAAACAAATTACGGAATCAGTAAGATGTGAGTGTACGCCATTTCTGTAATTGTTAGACACCTGTTTCCTTCACTTTAGGCCTTTAAGTCAGTTACTATAACGAACGCACCACCCCCGAGATCAATTTATATTATCCAGGCCTAAAGGATTGCCCTATCGGGTATAGTAGATAGCCTATAATTCAATATTTGCTGACGCGTTCATTTTCCGGTTTGTTTCTGAAGGCCTTCACAAATATTAATGAAGTAAATTATAAGATTCTTAAACAGAACAAAATAGAAAACCAAGAAAAGTGCGAATTGTGTAGACTGAAGGGGAGGCTAGTGGTTGTTGTATAATGTTAGTGGGGTGTATTGGCAACATTGTTGTAACTATTTGTCTTGGAGAGTAGAAATTTAGCCCTCTTAAAACCGCCAAATGCTGGACGAAAGGCAGGACTGTGCTGTGCTATGGCCTCTGTGACATGATCAATCGCATGCCGTATTCTTAGTTGCCGACTGAGAAAAGTGGGATTGAGTTGCCCGTCGCGACTATTACTGTAATTATTAGGGTAGGTGTCCACCGACTGTAGTGGCTATGCTGGCTAAAGCGCAGCATTAGGTCATGGGGCCAAGCTCTCTGCTAACTCGGTAGACGCGTGGGTTCGAGCCCCACCGTCGGCCGTCCTTGAAATGGTTTTCCGTGGTTTCCCATTTTCAACACCAGGCAAATACTGGGACGGTACCTTCTGACAGGCCACGGCCGCTTCCTTCCCCATCCTTGCCCAGTTTCATTCACCATCATTCATTTCATCTCTCGTTAACTCCTCTCATGAGGTTGGCGTCAGGAAGGGCATCCGGCCGTAAAAACCATCGCCACAAATACTTCCATCGCATCTCATCCCCGACCCCGTTGGAAAACGGGAATAATAAGGGGTAGACATACATACATTAGGGTAGGTGTCCCTGGACTTTAAATAAGGTACTATCCCGGCATTTGTCTGGAGGGAGTGTGAAAAACCACACTCAGGATAGCCGCTGTCAGCACCGGGATTCGAGACCCAATCACGGTCATTGGTGAGCTACACCGCGGGGTCTTACTTGGAGGTGCGAGAGCTTTTACTTCAATAACTGAGAGTCTTTTCTATAGTCACTAAATGTCAATGGTCACCAAATTTTTACTCCAAATTATCACAAAAATAATCACCCAAATGGCCTATAACTCAATAATTTGGACCTAATTTTTGCAACATTTTCCGGAGGAGGATCCCCGGACCCCACTCTGAGCTTGGTGATATTTCATACCCTTAGATCCCCGGTGTGTCCACTTCCCCATAATCTTGGCTTAAATGCGCCCCCGATGGTCACCAGTCATAGATAGGATTGGGGAGTTTTAGGAGAACCTGGCTCTGGGTTTGCTTACTTCAAAGCAATATTAAATTATAAGAAGACCACTGACTGCAAATCACAAAATATAGTTCAAATACACATTTTCTTCTTTTGTGAAAACAATCACTGATCAGCTGCAATCTACTGATAGCACATAATAAATGACTTACGTATGAGTATACCTGTTGGTGTATTCTTTGAATACACGGTACCTGAGATAATTTTTATTGCTCTTTGCATGTTCATTTCTTCCTTCCTCTTTGTCAAACACCAACAGTGATCATCTGTTTTCTCCTTGTTAGGCAAATCTCTTATGTCTTCATAAGTCTGTTCTAGATATATAACTTCTGTGACCCACCTAGCGTCACCTCGCAGCGAATCTCTGAAGCTCCTCAACTCTTCCTGGTGCTAGAGGACTTACTTATCCATTTGGCCACCAGTTCCTGTTACCATCGCCAACTATTTTCTCCTTGAGCAAGAGGACTACGTCTACTTCTTTACTCACCATGCTGCGCTAGTATCATCTGTTATCAACTCTTAGAAGATCAGCTCAGCAAGAGATTAATTTTTTGTATCAAAGTTGGCAATGTTTATATGTTCTCCTTTTGTCTCCTACCCCCCACTCTTTCCCCCTTTCTTGGTCCCTCCGTGCTCCGTTGAGCAGCTCTCACTTCTCAGTCTGCAGTTGACTCGATCAGTCAAAGCTCCCCTCGAGCTAGCCTCCTCAATCCAAGAGGCATACTCTCTTCTACGCCATGTTGGCAAAGTACTACGGAACTTCGACTTCAACCTGAAATCAAGATAAGTACCTTTTTAAAAGTTTTAACCTCATCTTCATGGTTTTAACTTCCACATGCTTTTAATTATAATTTATAGACAGTGTGAAATTATTTACTTTGGGGCAAAAATCATTCCTCGTGGGATTTGCCATGTTGAGCTTTTGCTTGTATGAGCCAACCTTGCTAAAAAGAGCTTTTCTTAAGCTATTCATAGAGAAATACTCTCGCTACGTGGGATATTATCTAATACCCGCTGTCTATAATTATAAAGCTAGTTCCTCCGTTGGATTTTCTCAACCCCATTTTTCTGCTAAGGTCGTTCTGGAACCTTCGAGATCTTGTACTCTATCTGCAAGTCTTGCCGTCAAGTGTTTTTCGTTCACTTGGGACAATGATATTTAAAATGCGGAATCTTCCTTACAAATTTTTGTAATAGCTAACTTTCTTCCACCGCTGGAACCTCTGGAACATTCTATGGCGCATTTAATTGTAAATCACAACTTTTTCAAGAAATAGACTCTCACCTATATAGTGCAATCAGTTCTTTCCATAATTGCAATAACTTTCTTTTTCATGAACTTCAGTGTTTCTATAGTGAACTTTGCATCAATCTTTACAGACTATAGTGATAATCAGTGCTTGCTCCACGTTTCTACCGCGTCGCGATCGTCCGGTTATATTAAACACGGCCATGAACATTGATCCTATATCCCAATGATCTTTCCTCAACCTTCTACTAACAACCATTATTTATAAAATTGTAACTTTCTATAAGGCGTCACTCACGAAGTGCCCTTCCAACTTTGCTAGTTTAACATTAATTAAATTCTGCATAATTGCTTGTGTGATACAAGTTTTAAATCACGTTGTTCCTTTCCTATACTCAGGGAAAACATTTCTTTAAACTCTTGAGCGAGTCATGTTCAGGTTTCACGAAATGGAAACTGTCCCATTTGGCGAGTGATTCCTGCTCAAACTTGGGAAGTCTAGAACTTTCCTTTTCACTTTCTTCAGGTTTCACAGTAAGTGACCTGCCCTCTTTTGTATAATTCTCATATATTAATTCTGTATAAATTTAAGAAGTTGTAAGAACTTCTATCTTATTTTTCATGTTGTTATTATTGTCATTTTCAAAATTGTCACTTTCTCTAGAACATTCTCTTAAGAATTTCTTAAGGTACACTTTTTGTACTCCAATTCACGTTCAAACTTTAATTGTTTCAGTGTTTATTTGTTTAAATCTTATAAAGATTTTAGAAATATGTAAGGTTTGAAACCTTGTAATTGTCAATTGCCTGGAGCAACCGTTTAATGTTGAGAGGTCTGCGACCCTATTTGTTAAAAAGTTCAAATGAACTATGTTTGTCAAAATCATATTGCATAATTGTTAATTTTCTCAAACTTCTTCTAATTGTAAAATAAATGAATCGTTTCCCTTCGCTTTTTCATTTGCGAATACAAAGTTTAGGAAAAATCCTGTCTTCCTTGACTCTCCTCACTCAATGACATTAAAATCTTTAATAGGGCTTTTACCATTTGTTGCATTTGAGCAAGAACTCTTAATTTTCACCTCACTAAAGTTCTTTTTAGCTTTAATAGCTAATTCTAATTGGCCAGTAAGGCAAGTAAAGCTCGCTAAGCCAGCTACCTGCTTGTGGAGATCCTCTCCGAAAACTTATGGTCAGTTTTCTAGAAGATAAGTGTTTCTTTTTGTCTAAACTTTTAGCCGGCTCCTCGCTGAGTAAAAGCTTAGCCATTTTTCAATGCAACCATTGGTTCATTTACCAAGATTACCCAATAAGGCATAATCTTTTATCATTTTCCTTCTTAGAGACACTTGGTCGCCCTTACAGGAACTCCATAATTTTGGAAATTGAAAATACCAAACCTGAGTTAAATCATTGGCATTCTTCGAATTACTTTGTCAAACCTAATTTCTTTGAGAAGACATACAGTAAATTTGTTCCTCTCAGTCTTGCCAGACCAGCACTCTTCCCCATAGTAGTTTTATATATGCTTGAGAGGGATTATACGAAAGCCACTCTCTTGCAAACAGCCCAGGTTCTATCTGTGTTTCTCGTCAGCTTAGACCAAGTCCTTACTCATTTTAGGTATCCGAAAGCGGATTTTCGGTGGCAACCACCTTTAAGTGTGTTTAAAACTAAACTTATTAATTTTGTGGGACTCTCCTCCTATTTTCTATCCTTTTTTTTCAATCCAAAACCTACTTCCCTTTTTTTAATCATCTTCCCTTGGTGGGTGGGTTATTCCTCAGCCAATAAACTACCCAAAAATTGGTGCCGAAACCCGGGAGAGCCCATTTTTTCTTTTCTCTTTTTAAAATAGTGTCATTTGACAATACTTTGCATATTTCTAATATCTGTGTTGAATATTTCAGCTATAACCACATCGTGCAATGCCTGTGAACGGGAAAGAGGCCGCTCCTGTCTCCTATGGTGTGTCCCATTCTTTCTACTCATTCGCTGCTGCCAGCTTGACAGCATTTCCAAGGTTCCACAGTTTCGTGAGTTACATTTTCATTTACCTTCTTTAATATGGCTCCCACTGATAAGGATAAGGATGAAAAACTTACTTCTAAACGAGCATCCTATAAAGGGCAAATTACCCGATTCAGAAGGTACATAAAAGAATTAGATCCCTCCGACGCGCAATTAGATTTGTTGAAACATCGTGTAAAGGATTTTGAACGTTCTTATGAAAACTACTGTAACATTCAAACTGAAATAGAAACTTGTATGCTCAATCAAACAGAAGATCGTGTCGAAGTAGAACACTTATATTACGAAGGCATAGGTTCTGCTTTCAAAATAATACGCCAACTCGAAGAGGAGCAGAAAAAGGACGCTTCTGTTCTTGGTTCCCTTCACGAACCCCAAACTTCTTTCCGTGAGGGCACTCACAAGCCCAAACCTACTTTACCGAAAATTGATTTACCCCATTTTTCTGGAGATGAATCCACTTGGGATTCTTTCTATGAATTATTTTGCTCCCTTGTTCATGACAATGAAGACATTCAAGTCATTTACAAGTTTCATTACTTGAGATCTATCCTTCGAGGTCAAGCTTTGCAGTTAGTTGAAGCACTTCCTCTGCGTGCCGAAAACTACCCCATTGCCTTTAATTTATTAAAAGAAAGATATGGAAATTCACGTTTACGTATTCAACGCCATATTAAGGCACTATTTAACCTACCTGCGTCACAGCACAATGACGTCACTAGTTTGCGTACTTTAATTGACACTACCCAACTCCACGTTAAAGCTTTGTCCCAATTAGATCAACCTACTGAACATTGGGGTACTTTCCTAATACATTTAGTAGTCTCTAAAGTTGATGCTGCTACCCTCAAAGCTTGGGAAATTGAACTTTCTAAAGAAGACGACTACTCTTACGAGCATTTAGTCACTTTCATAAACGCTAGATGCCAACTTTTAACCGCTCTAGCTAATCAAAGTGAACCTTCATCTCCTAGTTCCAAATTCGAATTAATGTCCATCAAATCCAAAAGTGAACGCTCAGCGTCCAATACCCAAAAACCCGGGTCCAGCTCATCCAAATTCAAATCAAACTCCACTGGTTACCCAACTAGGTCTAGTGAACGTCGTGTTGCTAGCTCTATTGCTTTAAACACGCAAAGCGAACCTCGCAAAAGTTTAAACGAACCTGTAAAGTGCATTCTTTGTAAAGATCCCCATGCCCTATACCTTTGCAAATCTTTTAAAGAAATGTCAGTCGATGACAGACGAAAATTAGTCGCTCAAAACAAACATTGTTTCAACTGCCTAGCGCCCACGCATTCTGCTTCTAACTGTAAGTCCACAAGACTTTGCTACCATTGTGAAAAGGCTCATCATACTCTGCTACATCGTCATGATCAGGCAAGGTCATCGACAGCATCTACTTCTCCGAAAAATGATAGTGCTAACAGCTCTAATGCTTCATCTTATATTCAAAATGCTAAGTCCATTCGCAGTGCGCAAGTATTGTTGTCTACTGTCCAAATTGACGTTCAGGATAACTTTGGCAACTGGGTCCGTGCACGCGGTCTTCTGGACTCAGCGGCAACTCATGATTTTGTGTCTAATTCCTTGATTAGAAAACTAGGCCTACCTGTAAACCCCACTTCTATCAACGTGTCGGGCATCAACAGCTCAAAATCGCAAGCTTTACAATTCTCAAAGCTAACTATAAGAGATACTTGTCATAGAAACAACTTTCTTAAACTTAATTGTCTAATTCTTAATAGCATTGGAGAAGACACTCCAAGTCACTCTGTGGATATTTCAGGGTTAAACATTCCCTCGCATTTAAGGCTAGCCGATCCTTGTTTTAATATGCAAAACCCTATTGACATACTCTTTAGTGTCAATGTTTTCTGGAATTGCCTACGTAAACAGGTTCGTAAGTTATCCTCAAACGTGGTCGCCAGAGACACTAATTTTGGATGGATCGTCACAGGGCAACTTCCCCATTATTCTCCTCAACCCGCATCGCAATGTTACTTCTCCAATACTGACCTGGAACAGTTCTGGAGGCTTGAAAATGTTGATTCTCCTAATGTAACCTCTTCAGAAAATGAATTCTGTGAGCAACTTTTTTTAAATACCACCACTCGTTCTTCTGATGGCCGGTTCGTTGTTCAAATGCCAAGATTACATAATCCTCCTAAACTTATCAACTCTCAGTTTAAAGCTCGAAAAGCTCTCTTTGCTATCGAGAGCAAATTCAAAAAGGAACCTCTTGTTAAACAACAGTACACTGATTTCATGGATGAGTATGAAAGCTTAGATCATATGGAAGTTGTTAACAAATCTAAAGATGAATTGCACCCCCCAATTGAAACGGTTTATTTAAATCATCATCCCGTGTGGAAAAACCCTCTTGTAAAAGATAAAATTCGAGTTGTTTTCAATGGTTCATCACCCGACGTTAATGGCAACAGCCTTAACGACACTCTTTATTCTGGTCCTGCTATTCAATCGGATTTATCTGCTATACTCTTAAACTTCGATTATTTCCCATAGCTTTCATAGCCGACATAAAACAGATGTACCGTCAAGTGTTAATTCAACCAGAACAACGAGATCTTCAAAGAATCTTGTGGCGTGATGAAACCAGTAAGCCCATTAAGGTATTTCGCTTGAAAACGGTTACTTATGGCTTAAAACCCTCTGCTTTCCTTGCTATCCGATCCCTACACTTGCTAGCCTCTCAAGATGGTCATTTATTTAACCCTAAAGCCTCTGAAGCACTAACTACGTCATTCTATGTTGACGATTATTTGCAATCCTTCCCCTCTTTGGAGGAAGCTTCTTTTGTATCTTTAGAACTTCAGGCATTACTAAGGAATGGAGGTTTCCCACTCCATAAGTGGAACTCCAACTCCCCTGAGTTTCTCGCTCAGTTTCCCACCGAAGACGTAGATCCTTCTTCTGTCGAAATTTGTGGTAACTCCGAATCTATAAAAACTCTAGGAGTTCACTGGTGCACTAGCACTGACACTCTTATCTATAAAGTTTCGCTCGCAGAAGAGCTTCCTAATACAAAAAGACAAATTCTCTCTGAAATTGCAAAATTTTTTGATCCACTTCAATTCCTTGCCCCAGTTATCGTTATAGCCAAACTCTTCATGCAAGAGCTGTGGTCGCTTAAATGTGAATGGGATGACACTGTCCCTCTTTCTTTTCTTAATCGTTGGCTCTCGTTTCGCAGCAATTTGCTGGATCTTTCCCTTATTGAAATTCCCAGGAATTTAATCAGCTCTCATTCTAATGCATCTTTTTTCCTTCATGTGTTCGCGGACAGTTCCGAAAAAGCTTATGGTTGCTGTGCATATTTAGTTTATCACGATTCACTCTATGGATCTCTAGTTTCCAACCTTGTTTGTGCCAAATCGAAGGTCGCTCCTCTTAAAACTATCACTTTGCCTAGGCTCGAACTGTGCGCTGCACTCATGGCTACAGAACTTGTTAAGAAATTACGGGAAGTATTAAAGGTCGAATTCTCGCAAATCTATCTCTGGAGCGATTCCATGATCGCCCTTTCTTGGATCGCCAAGAACCCCTCTCACTGGCAAACTTTCGTTGCAAACAGGGTTTCCAAAATTCAAACTCTTTCTTCTGGATGTCAATGGAGGCATGTTCCCAGTGCGGATAATCCAGCTGATATTATCTCTCGTGGTTGTTTACCCTCTCAATTGGCAGCTTCCCAATTGTACTGGCATGGGCCCTCGTGGCTAATCGAAGAATCTTCTTCATGGCCTTCTAAACCCCCAGCTACAAACTCCAACTTGCCTGACGCTAAAGTACCTCTACCCATTGCTTCGTGTCTTGTTTCCAACGCTTCTCATCCTTTGTTGTCCCGCTATTCTTCTTTTCATAAATTATTACGAATTGTCGCCTATCTCCTTAGATGGAAATATCTTGTGGTTGACCAACCTCTTCTCCCCAAACCACACCTTACCAATCATGAATTGAATCTCGCTACCATTAAGGTTTTACAACTGACACAGCAAGAAGCCTTTTCTTCTGAATTGTCATTGCTTTCTTCTAAAAGAGATCTTCCCAAATCCAGCCGTCTCCGTGCTTTAGCCCCGTTTCTTGATGACCATGGGTTACTCAGGGTAGGTGGAAGGCTCTCGCAATCTTTACTCTCTGAGGACAAAAAGCATCCCGTTATTTTGCCTTCCAAACATCACGTAACTTCCTTAATTATACGTGACTTTCATTACCGTAATCTTCATGTTGGTACACGTACTCTGCTTTGCCTCTTAAGGGAAAAGTACTGGATTATAAATAGAATTCATGAAGTTTCTTCTGTAATTCATAAGTGCATTCCTTGTTTCAAAGCGAAACCTAAAATCAATACTCAATTAATGAGCGATCTGCCCTCTTTTCGTTCTTCTCCTATACGCCCATTTGCTTTAACTGGCGTGGACTATATGGGTCCGTTCCAATATCAACGAAACTCTCCTGAAGCTAAACGCAAATTGTTTGGTAAGCTTTATGTTTCTCTCTTTGTTTGCATGGTTACCGGCGCAATCCACTTGGAACTAGTAACGAATGCTTCTACTTCTTATTTTTTATCAGCTGTCTCTCGTTTCACCGCTAGGCGTGGTGTTCCTTCTGAGATGTTCTCTGATAACGCTTCCACCTTTCAGGGCGCAGCTTCCCTGTGGAAAAAAGCTCTCACTTCCTCTCCTGCCATGGAACAAATCTCTAATTTTTCTTATTCAAAAGGTTTCAAATGGCGCTTCATACCTCCTTACGCTCCGCATCATGGTGGTAGGTGGGAATCTTGCGTAAAGCTCACTAAACGACATTTAAGAAAAGTCTTAGGTAATCGAATTCTGACTTACGAAGAATTCAATTCACTGTCTGTTCTGATTGAAGGTGTTGTTAACTCTCGCCCCTTAACTCCGCTTTCCAATGACCCTGATGACCTACTTCCACTCACCCCTGGTCACTTCCTTATCGGCACTTCTCTTTCTGCCCCTCCTCCTCTTCCCAATTCTTACAGGGATTTTAATTTACCTATTGTTTGGCGTAAACTTGAAGCCCTCCGTAATTCTTTTTGGAAGAGATGGAACTTGGAATATTTAACTTCCTTGCAACGGAGGCAGAAGTGGTTTCTTTCCAGTCCCGACATTAAAGTGGGGGACTTGGTCTTGGTTAGGGATGTTTCTCCCCCTCTAGTCTGGACTTCCGGTAGAGTGACCAAGTGTTACCCTGGAAGAGATGGGAGAGTCAGGGTGGTCAGAGTCTTGACCATTAACGGTTCGATTACAAGACCTCTGTCTTTGATCGCTCCTCTTCCATTAAATGTGTAACTGTTTATTTGCTCTCTGTTGGTGTTGGCCCCCCCAGTATGGTGTATTCTTTGAATACACGGTACCTGAGATAATTTTTATTGCTCTTTGCATGTTCATTTCTTCCTTCCTTTTTGTCAAACACCAACAGTGATCATCTGTTTTCTCCTTGTTAGGCAAATCTCTTATGTCTTCATAAGTCTGTTCTAGATATATAACTTCTGTGACCCACCTAGCGTCACCTCGCAGCGAATCTCTGAAGCTCCTCAACTCTTCCTGGTGCTAGAGGACTTACTTATCCATTTGGCCACCAGTTCCTGTTACCATCGCCAGCTATTTTCTCCTTGAGCAAGAGGACTACGTCTACTTCTTTACTCACCATGCTGCGCTAGTATCATCTGTTATCAACTCTTAGAAGATCAGCTCAGCAAGAGATTAATTTTTTGTATCAAAGTTGGCAATGTTTATATGTTCTCCTTTTGTCTCCTACCCCCCACTCTTTCCCCCTTTCTTGGTCCCTCCGTGCTCCGTTGAGCAGCTCTCACTTCTCAGTCTGCAGTTGACTCGATCAGTCAAAGCTCCCCTCGAGCTAGCCTCCTCAATCCAAGAGGCATACTCTCTTCTACGCCATGTTGGCAAAGTACTACGGAACTTCGACTTCAACCTGAAATCAAGATAAGTACCTTTTTAAAAGTTTTAACCTCATCTTCATGGTTTTAACTTCCACATGCTTTTAATTATAATTTATAGACAGTGTGAAATTATTTACTTTGGGGCAAAAACCATTCCTCGTGGGATTTGCCATGTTGAGCTTTTGCTTGTATGAGCCAACCTTGCTAAAAAAGAGCTTTTCTTAAGCTATTCATAGAGAAATACTCTCGCTACGTGGGATATTATCTAATACCCGCTGTCTATAATTATAAAGCTAGTTCCTCCGTTGGTTTTCTCAACCCCATTTTTCTGCTAAGGTCGTTCTGGAACCTTCGAGATCTTGTACTCTATCTGCAAGTCTTGCCGTCAAGTGTTTTTCGTTCACTTGGGACAATGATATTTAAAATGAGGAATCTTCCTTACAAATTTTTGTAATAGCTAACTTTCTTCCACCGCTGGAAACTCTGGAACATTCTATGGCGCATTTAATTGTAAATCACAACTTTTTCAAGAAATAGACTCTCACCTATATAGTGCAATCAGTTCTTTCCATAATTGCAATAACTTTCTTTTTCATGAACTTCAGTGTTTCTATAGTGAACTTTGCATCAATCTTTACAGACTATAGTGATAATCAGTGCTTGCTCCACGTTTCTACCGCGTCGCGATCGTCCGGTTATATTAAACACGGCCATGAACATTGATCCTATATCCCAATGATCTTTCCTCAACCTTCTACTAACAACCATTATTTATAAAATTGTAACTTTCTATAAGGCGTCACTCACGAAGTGCCCTTCCAACTTTGCTAGTTTAACATTAATTAAATTCTGCATAATTGCTTGTGTGATACAAGTTTTAAATCACGTTGTTCCTTTCCTATACTCAGGGAAAACATTTCTTTAAACTCTTGAGCGAGTCATGTTCAGGTTTCACGAAATGGAAACTGTCCCATTTGGCGAGTGATTCCTGCTCAAACTTGGGAAGTCTAGAACTTTCCTTTTCACTTTCTTCAGGTTTCACAGTAAGTGACCTGCCCTCTTTTGTATAATTCTCATATATTAATTCTGTATAAATTTAAGAAGTTGTAAGAACTTCTATCTTATTTTTCATGTTGTTATTATTGTCATTTTCAAAATTGTCACTTTCTCTAGAACATTCTCTCAAGAATTTCTTAAGGTACACTTTTTGTACTCCAATTCACGTTCAAACTTTAATTGTTTCAGTGTTTATTTGTTTAAATCTTATAAAGATTTTAGAAATATGTAAGGTTTGAAACCTTGTAATTGTCAATTGCCTGGAGCAACCGTTTAATGTTGAGAGGTCTGCGACCCTATTTGTTAAAAAGTTCAAATGAACTATGTTTGTCAAAATCATATTGCATAATTGTTAATTTTCTCAAACTTCTTCTAATTGTAAAATAAATGAATCGTTTCCCTTCGCTTTTTCATTTGCGAATACAAAGTTTAGGAAAAATCCTGTCTTCCTTGACTCTCCTCACTCAATGACATTAAAATCTTTAATAGGGCTTTTACCATTTGTTGCATTTGAGCAAGAACTCTTAATTTTCACCTCACTAAAGTTCTTTTTAGCTTTAATAGCTAATTCTAATTGGCCAGTAAGGCAAGTAAAGCTCGCTAAGCCAGCTACCTGCTTGTGGAGATCCTCTCCGAAAACTTATGGTCAGTTTTCTAGAAGATAAGTGTTTCTTTTTGTCTAAACTTTTAGCCGGCTCCTCGCTGAGTAAAAGCTTAGCCATTTTTCAATGCAACCATTGGTTCATTTACCAAGATTACCCAATAAGGCATAATCTTTTATCATTTTCCTTCTTAGAGACACTTGGTCGCCCTTACAGGAACTCCATAATTTTGGAAATTGAAAATACCAAACCTGAGTTAAATCATTGGCATTCTTCGAATTACTTTGTCAAACCTAATTTCTTTGAGAAGACATACAGTAAA
Source organism: Meconema thalassinum (assembly GCA_946902985.2). Taxonomy (NCBI): domain Eukaryota; kingdom Metazoa; phylum Arthropoda; class Insecta; order Orthoptera; family Tettigoniidae; genus Meconema; species Meconema thalassinum. Next base: position 76,375,548 of record OX336401.1, on the reverse strand, counting down.
TTTGTTCCTCTCAGTCTTGCCAGACCAGCACTCTTCCCCATAGTAGTTTTATATATGCTTGAGAGGGATTATACGAAAGCCACTCTCTTGCAAACAGCCCAGGTTCTATCTGTGTTTCTCGTCAGCTTAGACCAAGTCCTTACTCATTTTAGGTATCCGAAAGCGGATTTTCGGTGGCAACCACCTTTAAGTGTGTTTAAAACTAAACTTATTAATTTTGTGGGACTCTCCTCCTATTTTCTATCCTTTTTTTTTCAATCCAAAACCTACTTCCCTTTTTTTAATCATCTTCCCTTGGTGGGTGGGTTATTCCTCAGCCAATAAACTACCCACCTGTGGTTAATTATGAAAATATCTTTCGCTTTGTTTAATGTACAATGATGGGTGATCGCCGTTCAACTAAAACACTTATCAGTGTTTAGGCTTAGACCCAAGGGCATGATTCTTCAAAGGCAGCAAGTTTTAAGAATGTCAACATAAAAACCCTAAATGTAAAACGTATTTTAAAATACGTCTTGACTTTGTGTAAAAATTATATTTTCATTATGAAAAGAGATTACGTCATATGTCACAGAGGTCGTAGTACTGCACAGTGTAAAGTATACCCCTCAACCTCTTTTAACATGCAGGTCAGTGAACTGAACTTACTGTTCATTAATTTTTGGGTCTTGGGGGCCCGGGAGATTCCAGCCCCAGGGCCCGTCGCCGCTCTCCACGGCCCTGTGTGCAGCAGGAATGATCTGCGGTACGTGGCAGAGACAGTGTGACCCTCACGAACTGAATGACACACGAGAATATCCAAATAGCCAAAATAAGCATGACCTTCGTGGGTGATGGTGTCCGTCAAACCTTGTGTCTTCGTGGTGAACCACGACGACGCCATTCATTTGATTGTCTCTTTAGTTCTGGTTCATACGCTCGTGCCCGCATTTCATCAATTGCAATAATGCGATTCAACATGTCATGACCTTCATGTTGGAATCGCTCCAGATGGATACGGCATGTCTCGTATCGAGTCATTTTTAGCCTATTTTCACTTTTGAAAAAATAGGCTTATGAGATCACCTTTTGTCCGTGTGTGTGTGCGTGTGTGTGTGTGATTCGTGTGTGTGTGTGTCCCCTAATAAAATCTAAACGGCAGGAGCGATTTCAATGAAACTCGGAAAGGTCATAGCACTATTCCCGGCGACATCGACCGTGCCCTTCAAATTTTGTTACGACTCACCAATCCAACATGGCGGCTGTGCGAAATATTTCACCAGCATTCAATATCTCCGAAACTATTACCGATATTACCCTGACATTTTCTATGGTGATAGAGGGAACTACTATAAGTTCACTTATGTGACTTTTGAAAACCTGGTAACTACAAAACCAACATGGCGGCCAAGCGATTTTGCGACTTTTAAATAGACGTTTCTCGCGATTTGACCAACCAAACGCAATGAAACTTGGTACAGTGTATGTTTATATTCATTGTAATGCACTGACATCTAACTTCGTTCAATTGTTTACATAATCACAAGATGGCGGATGTGCGAAATATTTCACCGGCATTCTATATCTCTGAAACTATTAGCGGTATCTCCCTAAAATTTTGTACGGAGATAAAGGGCACTACTGGAAGTCCATCTATAAGATTTTTAAAAATCGGTTAACTACAAAACGAACATGGCGGCCAAGCGAATTTGAACATTTTAAATAGACCTTTCTCGCGATTTAATGTTCCAAGCGCACTGAAACCTGGTACAGGAAATATTTATACACATTGTAATCCACTGGTATCTAATTTAGTTCAATTGTTTATATAACCTCAAGATGGCGGCAGTGCGAATTTTAAAATTAAGTTTTTATTTCTTGTGATGTAGTCATGCGATCGAAGTGAAAGTTTGAATAATGAATCTACGCAATAATTTTCCTTTAATGGTACATGACTCTATGGCCTATACATTTAACAATCCAACATGGCGACCATCCGAAATATTTAGACGATACTGAATATCTACGAATCTATTTTAGCAATCAAACTGCATTTCTTAATGTTCATAGGGGCTATGAACTTAAGTTCACCTATAGGACTTTAAATAACCTGGTGATCACAAATCCAACATGGCGGTGACGCGAATTATAATTATTCACATGGACGTTTCTCGCAATTTAACTATCTGCGTGCAGTGAAACGTGGTACAGTAAATCTTTATCCGAATGTTAATCCACTGGCATCTAATTTATTTCAATTGTTTCCATAACCTCAAGATGGCAGCTGTGAACAATTTTTAAATCTCCTTGTTTTTTCTTGTGTCCTAATTATGCGATTGAAGTTTGAATACTACACGTTCACAATAATCTGCATGTAACAGTACATAACTCTAGGACCTACATATATAAAATCCAACATGGTGACCATCCGAAATATTTAGTCGGTTCTCAATATCTACGAATCTATTACAGCAATCAAACTGAAATTGTGTATGTTGATAGTGGCAATTAACATAAGTAGGATATATGAAAATAGGCTGTATAGTTCTTCACGGAACTACTTGTTTTTCATTCATTCGTTTATTTGCAATTGGGGGTGTGTTCCCCGGTGGCAAATTAGATATACATAACAAATAAATAATTGTACATAACAATTCACTAACAATTAAACTGGAGTATTTACACAAATAGTCAGTCTTTTCTTAAACACACCTAGACTATATGTTTGGGAAAAGGCTCTAAGACTGCGGCAGGTAGAGAGTTCCAGTTATCAGTGGCACGGTTTACGAAATAATATTTACCATAATTTGTTCGCTGTGGTCGGCCCTTAACTTTGAAAGGATGATCGCTCCTACTCATGTAAGTAGGCTTTCCCATACGTTTGCTAAGCTCACCCCATGCTGGTTGATTTGTATACGTGTTGTACATAGCGCAGAGTCTAGATTTCATCCTCCTAGCCTCAAGTGATTCCCATCCAAGTTTCTTTAACATACGGCTCACATTGCTCCTGGGATTAAAGTCACTGAGCACAAATCTAGCGGCCTTTCTTTGTACCATTTCCAACTCATTTATGAGCCCTATTTGATATGGATCCCAAACCGCCGAGGCGTATTCCAGAATAGGTCTTACAAGTGACAAATATCCTAATTCTTTAGCAGAAGTACTACTTCCTTTTAATACCCTCATTACAAAGTGCAGGGATTTGTAAGCTTTAGAAACTACACATCCTACATGACTACTCCATTTCATATCATTTCTTAAGTGAACGCCCAAATATTTGCAAGAATCTTCTTCTACAAGTATTTCCGAGCCAATGTTATATTGAAAATCTTGCCTTCGCACTTTCCCTATTTTATTAGACTACATTTTGCACCTCAGTTCAAGCATGTGGCACCCACTTTGCACAAACCTTGCGCATCTGCAAGTCAGTCCGTAAAATGCGGAACACTGTTGATGCAGACATAACCGTATGTGCGGTTAATTCCGCCACAGTCCAACGCCTTTCATCTGCTAAACAGTTTTCGATAACAGCCACGTGTATCTCTGTGTGAGCAGACGCTGGACGTCCACTGCACGGCAGGTCAGCAGTTGCTACCCGTCCACGTTTGAAGGCCTCCACCCAATTTCACAAAATTATTTTAAATATTTGGTCCTTTAGTAGACTACTAAAATATTTGAATCTAATGAGGATAGAAACCGACCTGGCTCTCACCGGTTTGAACTCTGTTCATGTTGTGATTTAAAGGTCGAACAGACCTATCATATATATTATTTCAGTAGTATAGATCCATCTTGCGGCGCTCACGAGCGACCGATCGTGACAAATGAGCATTCAAATGAAAGAGAATAGACATTAGCAGTGCCTTATTGCACTATAATATCATGAATATCTATAATTTCTTTAAAAAATGACTTTAAAAAATTGTACGAAGTGTGCGATTTGCAAACACCGTTGATGTAAGAAAATGCGCTCCATAATTGCTGTCCACGGGCCGCTGTGACGTCTGTTTCATGTCATATTAACATTCTGAGGTATTTTCTTTATCCTGAAATGTTAATAGTGTTCTATAATAATTTGGTTGAAATAAAAACATAACCTTTCTCCTTAAGTGTCTCATTATAAACCTATTGGGGAAAGTGTGGTTTATGAACATGTGAGATTTCTCGCAGGGGTCCGCTAGTAATTTAAACTTCTACACCTAATTATATTCCTTAATCCAACATCGAGGTCGCATTTTTTTTGTTGATATGAACATTTAAAAAATTACGCTGTTATCCCTAAGGTAACTATCTTAAAATCTATAATAATGGATCAAATATTCATAAATCAATGTACTTGTGCTTCTCATAGCTCGGCATGACTCTCACAAGCATTTCTGCCACGCAGACATGCAACTTTGGTGTCATCCATGTCGGAACACAGTCTCTAGGACCAGTGGCGGCTGGTGTAGAATTTTTAAAATATATATAAACATATAGAAACACTCACTCAGTGACGAAAAATGAAGTCCTAACGCACTTAAATTTAAAGAATTATTGATGTGTTTCTCGCTGTCATTATGCTTCCTCATTAAAGCGTTTAGATGGCAAAGATCTCTAACAACCACTGGTTCCCAAGAATCACTATTGCCAAAATACAAACAAGGAAAACAGAAAAGGGCATTTCTAATCCCACACCCGCACACCCAATCGTTTTCATACACTTTTTTTTAATTAAATTTTCTAGTGTATGCAGATTTGTTAGAAGTGTCTTTCTGAGCAATATCTAAGTCCGGGGTAGGTCTACCTAACTTCTTTAGCTTAGTTTTTTCTTCAAGATTGCTGGTTGAAAATGGAGGTTTCAAGAGGCTCTCCACTGAGTTTTCCATATTGCACAAACACGCAAACAAACTCAACACATATACTCATTCCTCATACAAAATTAATTAAGCACTGCACACAATAACACCTGCAATTACAAAATATTCACGAACTCAGAAACACTTGGTCTGACCCCGCAAAAACAGTACTACTCAGTCTTACCAAAAGCATTAAAATGAAACCTGCAACGCCGTAATGCAAAATTACATGTTATTTTTACTATAGTGTAAGGGACCTGAGTGGGGGTCCTCTACGATGTAGTGTTCAGGGGAGGAGAGAATAGAATTTGGGGGAATGCTGGAGATTAGCGTGTAGGACAAGGGGGCGTTTGAGCAGTCCAAGAGCGTGGACGGGCTCGAAAAGGAGAACTCCCAATTGTACTGTCTGCTTGGGTAGTTCGTGGGTGCGAGGTTAAGGGCTGCTTGGTTCTGATCAGCTGAGCGGCTGCTACTTGGAATAATGCAGACGTGGGCGCGACTCGCGCTATGAGCAAGACAAACGAAGAATGACGTAGGCACGTGGCTGATAACGCGCGCCACGGAGCAATTAAATAAGTGTTCCCTGAATCCTACCGGGAACGGGGGATGAAGGGTATGATCTTAATAATTAATTAAATAAACTAAATGATCAGATGTCTTGTAAAAGGTATGGCTTTAATTGGTGCTTCCAACTGGGAGCACTTCTAGACTTTGCAGAGCAGTTATTAAACTTTATGCTTTCACAATTCAAATGATAATAAGGGACGAAAGTGTGACTGTGTGTGAGGAGTGTAGATCGCTGAGACACTTACCCTTCGGCGTAGCGGCGTTCTGTAGTGATCTGGCACGAAGTGACACTGCGGCAGACTGACCTCGAGTTACCTCTCCTTTGCGGTTTTATAGCTTTTTATTGGGGATTGTGCATAATGGCACTTTCCATAGAATGTGAGGAGCTGGCCTGGGGTCGTTGAAGTCCAAGTTGTGGGGTCATTAAAGGTTGTTACTATGAGCTGTGTATTAGAATTTCTGTAGGGCGTTTATGTGGAGATGGATTCATCTGTAGATAATAGGGGGATGAGGGTGCATCCCCCGGATGCAACAACTCCTTCGACGGAGCTAGTCATCGTTCTCGATGACGGGACGAAGACTAGGCCGTAGGGGTAGGTTTTCCAATGGGTGTGTGTGTATGGACATCTGTTTCTGTCTTGAAGTATCTTCTTTCTTCTTTGCTTCTCTTGGTTTCTTCTTCTCTTCTTTAAAATCCCTTAGGACAGAAGGTGGGAACGTCGACGGGGATGAGTGGCCAGCCCCGAGTAAGGTAATTAGTTGAAGAAGTGAATGCCTGGCATATGGAGAAGTGGGTAGCATCGTAGTTCGAAGTATGGAGGTGTCAGTGTACAGTGTCATTGTCTCGTAGAATAATTTTGCCTCGGGTTTATGTCCAGCGATCAAGTGTAGGTGTTTTGGTTTAGGGGGAGGAACATCAAGTCATTTATATATGATGTGCATCATGACAACCGTGGACAATATGAAATACCATCAATCAAAACATTGGACAATATAAAATACAATAAGAAAAACAAAACATAGTGACATTATACATTTGTACAGTAGATATGGCGGGTATCTGGACCCTCGACAATCATTAATCATCATCATCATCATCATCATCATCATCATCATCATCATCAGACATCAATCATTAACATCATCAACATCATCATCATCAATCATTAACCATGATCATCAACATCATCATCATCATCATCATCATCATCACTGTGGACCACCCAAGGGGAAAAACATCGTTAAGGCCTACCGGACCCTCCGTCCTTTGAAACCTGGACGGGATGAAAAACTGCCCTTGGGTAGCGACAATACATCAACTAAAGAACAAAGGGAAAGAACAGATAGAAGAGGAAAAGAAATGCCTCGGTGTGTACGTTAAGGGGGAAGGAAAAGTTTGTTTATTATGTGGGGGAGAAAAGGAGGCATTTTTACAACCGTGAATTTAGAAGGATCGAAAGGAAAAGAAAGAAAACAGTGTGGTGCCACTTGTGGCGTGTGTAACAGATATATATTGGAAATAAAAACAATGGAAACAATACGCAACAGTGTCTGCCTGGTACTCTGGACCGTAATTACAAAGGAACTCTCTCTCTTTCTCTCTGACTCTCTCTCGTGCCGTAGCACCAACATCTGAACTGATACATTATCCACAAAATTGTCCACCCATGTGGACATCTTACAAACAGAACTAAAGCGCGCTATACCTTTAAAACTATCATCTTAATTCGAAGCTAATCTAGGCCACGGCAAAACTATTAATATATCCATGGATCGTCCCCTGTGGGAGGACGGTCCATCCTAGCGAGGAAGGTCGTCCCTTACAAACTGTGGGTACAACCCTCTTCGCCGTATTGCACCTCTCATTTCAGGTGTGAATTTTCCGTCCAGCGGGATTGGATATCCCACAGTTACCCCTAACCGTGGGACGGAGATGCTGTGAAATAATCGTTAATGCAAGTGGGAGGAAAAGGTGTAAGAGCCGGGGGTGTGTTGGCTCATTGTGTAAGGTAGAGGGTGCGATTGGCGTGTGTTATGACGGGGGTAAGATATGTACAAGGGACTATATACAAGATCACCACCTGTGGGGAGAGAGCTGGTTGCTGCATGGCGCTGTAATGCATATATCGATCATCATGTGTCACTCTGGTGACCTATATCACACAAGTAATAATGTGTACATTCAACTGTGGAAAGAAAAAAAATATAAATCACAAGCATGGACTATTTATATGATCGCGCTGTATTGTCACCTGAAGACAAAGTACCTCTGGGCACTCCGTATTTCCAACTGTAGTCGCCCGGTGAAGCGCTGTCTGAAAAGAAATCATGTGTACAGTATGAAATGTGCATCTCACAATGGTAGTTGCTCACAGTGTGTGGTGCCAAATTAATGAATTGTCGGGCTTACACGGCTACGGAAAAGTGCAGTCCGAGGCCGATCGCTGAGCGATCTCTCCCGTCTAAATGTCTCACTCCATAAGTGTAAGCTAGGTGTATGTTCCAAGTGTCGAGTGGACACATGTCGTAGATCGTCGCATAACATATATCGTAGATCGTCGCACATCATAGATCATAGATCGTCGCACGTTATACATCGTATGTCATCGCACTACATAGATCGTATGTCGTATCGCTCCTCTCTCATCTCGCATATTAGAGATTATATATCGCATCGTGCAATCGCATTTTGTTATACGCATATCGCATCTGTCGGCTCTCATCTCGTACATCAGAGATGATATATCGCATTTCGAAAATCGCATAACGTATCTCGTTGATTCCGAAGTATCAATTCGTCGGGCTTACACGGCTGCGGAAAATTGCAGTCCGAAGCCGATCGCTAATTGATCTCTCAGCTCGTCGATCGTAGATTACCGCATATCATGTATCGTAGATCATATCACATCTATCATACTTTGTCCAATACGCAGGGTGGTATCGGGACTCAGAGTGCCTATCAGGTCTTACTTTAACCCGTGGACCGGCGAAATACGGAACGTGGAATGGAGCCTTATGGTAGGTACAGTTTCCTAGTGACCTTCGCCCAATTTGCAATGTGGTATCGGATTGACTAGTACCGCAAAGGACTTGGGGCCCGAGTGACCAACGAATGCAGATTGTGGTGTGGGAAACTGCGAATCTGCCGGAAAGGTCTTACCCAGTCTACAGATACGTATAGTGGTGGTGGTTTACTTCACACTGCCTTTAAGGAGTTACCTCCGTACCGAGTGAGCTCCCAAGCGCATTGGTAACGATACCATGATCGTGAAACCACTGTGAAAGCAACTCGGAACCATAATAGCATTATGGCATAGCGCATATCATATCGCATCGCCAAGGCAATATAAATGTGTTTCCCTCCCTGGGGTACGATCAGAGTGACCAGCGGTGATCTATACCTCGGCCAGGGAGAGAACCGTGGGCATTTCGTCTATCATCAGTAATCGTCCTCGGGGGTATGGCCAAAGGGATCACCGGTGACCACTACCTGGGCCCGGGAGATAATATCTTCATCATTATTCATTATTATTCCTCGTCGCCTGCCGCTGCAGGTCTTTGCTTCGCGCAATGAAGCTTATTACTTATCTTAAAAGCTAACTAACAGTCAAGTGAAGTGGGTCGTCTCTGGGTGGAGGGTCTATCTTGTCCGATGCTGAGTTGGTCAATCCCCCCATCGGACCATCAAGATTCCGCCCGCAGGTCTGGCGTTGTCGACAATACTGCATTATGGGTGGAGCCAGCCGTCGCGTCGGGGGACAGGCTAGGTACTCCCGTCAGCTTCGGTGCTTGCCCGCACTATGCCGTCGTCGCTTCGACCTTCCGTCGTTCGTCAAAGTCCACATCATGGGCTAGAGTGGCCCTAAGTCCATGTCACCAATTACAATTACAAATACCAGTTACCGATCTCCTATTTCCAGTGGAAAACAGGGTCATATCATCCACAGTGCACTTCCGTGCACAAACCATATAAAAGTGTCAGCGATTTGTGTTTGTGTAGGGGTTGGTATCCATTCGGGGTAGGGGGGGGGATTGTTTTGGCACAGTGCACGTCACTGCGCCTGGCTTTCAGATATCTAGCTAATATCAGCTGCGTTTTACCTTGACATGTTAGTTGGTAAGCTAAGGACGTGGAAGGGCGTTCTCCTGTTAGTGGGAGACTGGATGTATGTTAGAGTTTATTAGTAATAAGGTGCTGGGACGGTTAAGTAGGACCAAGGAAGTGTGGTCCTAAGTGGATGTGGGACGAACGTTAAATGTAAGGAAAACCCTACCGGTGAGGGGTAGGATTTTAATCTGCCAGGAACGGGTATTCAGTGCGGTTGTTATATGCCGTACTGAGGTAGGTAGGGGTACGTTTGTGCTAGAAATGCGCATGCAACGTTAAAGATCCCTATCGGGGAAAAAATGGCATGGGGGATAAAAATACAATATCTCATAAGACTATGTTAGTGGGTAATTCCTTTTGACGCCAAGCTGTTAGCTCTATTGTTCCGAAATGTGGAATAACACATAGCCAAGAGCGAAAAAACATGGTGTGCACCCTGGCAGCTGCATGACTACCAAGTGCCGCGCATTAGTAAGGGGTGGGGAATCGTGTGTAAAATGTATAGTGTATATACTGTGTTTTGGAGGGGTAATATTGTTGAGCTTGGCCCAACCGGCTATGAATTGTGGCATCTGTGGCCATACACCGTAGTATTCTGCTGACTGCATTGTACAAGGTATCACCTGTACCTAAACTCTAGATAACTTATATACTAAAACTGGTCATATAAAGAGAAAGATCCTGTTAGTAGAGTATCACTGTACTATACACTGCTAGAATGGGCACAGGGATATGTCAGTATACCCTGTTATTGAAATCCCACTGTGGCATATCGATTGTAACGTGCTCCCAAATAATCCATGAGTAGGGCTAAATCGACCTATGGGGGGTCATGTTTAAAACTATACCATCCGCTACGCGGAAGTGTGTGGAGGGCAAAAGTGTGTCTTGCCACCCTTAGCATGGGGGTGACCTATAAATGTGAAACATGTGTCATCTATATCTATAAATCCCAAGCGATGGGGGCGTGTAAAATAATAATTCGAGAGGGGTAAGAGTAGTGTGGCGGGGAATGTGGTTGGGCCACCGTTGTGAACGATTTTTCTCGTCCCTTACTGGGATAAAGTGTTATTATTAAAAATGTGTTATGCCGGAAAAATTCTAAATAGCGTGGACATTTATGTACACGTATATGTGGGGAATTCCCGTATCTGCTGAGAGCGGAGGGTGGTGTCCTGACGAGGGTGTAGTAAGGGCAAGTGTTTCGTGAAGCATGGCGAAAGATATAGCGGTGCGCATGTAACTATACGCTCCGTGCGTAGCACTGTTAGTACGGACATGGGGACGTGGAGTCAGCGCTCTCTGTGTACGTCAGGGTGTGTGTGTGAGGGGACGAATGCTATTAATAATGTGGGTGTACCCTGAGATGCAGTGTGTACGTCGGGAAACAAATGTTACAGGCTCAAAGTCATTTGAACGGCGCGCTCGTCTGTGACGTAACGCTTGTTGCGAAAATAATGGCTGCCTAGAGTCAGGTTGCGTGAAGGCTGAGTGATGGTAGGACCGAGATAAGCGGTCTGTATGTATAGTATCAGATAGCATGTTATAGCTGGGCGGAGTATGCTGTGCCAATTGCCTACATCGCTCCGTGGGAGTAATGTGTAACTGCGCGCTATGCTGATTGGACAGGAGTACTATGAGGTACTGAAAGAAAATGGCGTGTTTGTCGACGTCGCGCGAACTGGCTGTCAACGCACGTGTCGTGTGACGACACGAGTATACGACGGCTATGCAAAGTGAGCAGGCGAACTGGCCTGTGTAAGACAGAGAGTGGATGTTCCCGCAGTGTGTCATTGTATACGCAATAGGAAATCGACGTATCGCTCTCCCATGTGGGGAATGTTGGCGTGCATGCGCTATCATTTAAGCGTGAAAAAAATGGGGCAAAAAATAGAATGACAAAAAACTGTGGCCGCTATGTTGGCTATATATATATATATAAGTGGTAATGTATTTATGCCTGTTGCAATCCTGTTCGCGTGTAAGGTCCTATGTATCTTGCCGTAGAAAAATCCTTTCCGTGGTCTAGTCTCACCTACCCTGGTAAAATGCAATAATGGTACGGGGATCAATAATAGTACCCTCGGAGTGTATAAATTAGGCATATTTATGTGTAGGCAGTATGACTCGTACTGTATTTCGCAAATGCCTGACTGTCCGAGTGGCATCGTGATGAGCTCTGGCTACTGGACAACCTGCTGTATGGAGGTGACATCTGTGTGTTGCAGTTCTGTAATGCAATGTGTTGACATATGGGGTATGTTTCCTCAATGCGTATTGAATGTTTGTATCTATCAGTGCATATTTATTGTATGGAAGAAAATCATTGGGCCTTCGTTTACCGTTTTCTACAAAACTTGGCATGGCTTCGCCCAGGGCTGATATTTACTCTACATTGTTTTTGAGAAGGGGCGCTTTAACGGAGCTCACTCCGATACTCTTCCACAAGACGTAAAGTAGTTATGAACCATGGACGCTGTGGCTGCCGGAATATACAGTACTTATACGCTCATGGCTGGATATTTATCTTACAGTGCGTTTGGGGGCAAGATTGTTTTAATGTAGACTCTACAGTGCTTTACCCCACACAAAATAAAATAGTTATGAGCCATGTCGTCAATGCTACACGTATATATATATCGGGTATGTATATAGGTATAAAGCCTCATCTGAAAGAAAATGCGAAAGTTTTATTTGGCCAACGAATGATTGTGGCTATCAGTGTGTATCTAAAGGGTGTATCTATATTTAATGGGATCTCAAGAAGGACTGTAGGGTCCTATGGTAGCCTTGTGGCTCTTATGAAGGTATGTCGTTAACTTATTATTTACTGTTATATCGGCAAATGGCATATCATGACGAACAGTTCATAACTGGGCGTATTGATGAAAAGAATGGTGTCCTATTCGGTCCGTTAGGAGAGTCGCCCCAGCCAAGTGGTTTGTACCACAAGTCCGAACATCGTAGACTAAGGGTGGATGAATTATTTAAATTTTGAGTGCATGTCCCTGATCGTCGGCTAAGGATGATGACGCCTCGTTGGAGAACTGTTTATTATGTATGTCCTTATGTCGTTATCGTGTGGTCAATGCCACCTTTGAGCAAAAGAAAAATGAAAGATCCCGTGTTAGGGGGGAAAATATATAAAAGGAGCTACGTGGATGGTGACAGCGCCATATGTGGCCTGTATGTGTTGGCTGCCCTGCTATGTACAGGCTGAAATGCTGTTGTAGCAAGACTGTTTCCGGTGTCGTGGATGGATCTCGCGTCACTGCTCAGAATGAGTGCGCTGTCCCGTGTGTGGGACTGAGTGAACTGTATGAGGAAATGTAGTATGAATTTATAGTGTATAATACTATGTGAGCTCAGTAAGTATGTCCTTACCCAATTTTACCACAAGTGTGTGGTCCTATTGATCTGTTGGATTCTGATATTCGTAGGGTATGATAACCTGTGTAATTGTGATAACTTGTGGCTGGCTGTGGTGGTGGCAACTAACCTGTGCTATTGTGATACTGCGTCTTTGCCTATATCGACGCCGCTAACCTGTGTGAATGTAATAAGGATTCTTGGCCCGTACTGGAGGTCGCTAACCTGTGTTAGTGTAGCAGTAAGCTTTTGCTTGTGCGGAAGGCCGCTAACCGGTGTTATTGTGGTATCCATGAATTGAAATGTAAGCTTTGTTCGTCATTGGATGCGAACACGGTATATGAAATAAATCCTATCAGCGTATTATCTTACTCGGTGAAAATGAAATGAAAGGAGGTTGTAACCTCTTCTCAGCGGTATGTCGCTTTCGGAATTCGTGCACCTCGGGATTGTATTGGAAGTATGGCTACGTGTATCATCATCTTTCCGCGGTAATCCGAGTATGGAGGTGATTGTAAAAAAATGGCAGGTGCCATGTTATATAGTGTAACTAATTGTTATGCTATGGTATTCTCATCTTCTGTTGGTCGATAGCTAATGTGTATACGGTTATGCCGTATGTGTATCGTTATTCAGAGGGAATGTTTACGCATGTATTCTGCAAATGCGTGTAAATCCTACGGAGCCTGTTTTCAACGTAAGTGAATCTTCCGTCGGTCAACTAATGGACCTATGCCTGAGTGTAGTTCTTTAGTGTGATGACGTGAGGTGGATATGCCTCTCGCCAAACTACTGTGTGATCTACAGTGTGCGTATGGTCATGAACTAGAAGTAAGTCTTTCCGCGGTCTCACGCGTGGACTCCGGGTGATTGTACTGTAGTACGCATGTCTATGTGTGTGTGTGGCAGGACACGTGCCTTACCGGGCACGGCTGTGTCCAGACGAGCGTGGCAGGTTGCTGAGTCAATGCTGGGTGTCATATGACAGTATCCTGTAGTGTGACAATGACCTGGCCTGGCGGCTGGGAGGAAACATGTGTTTCGCTGTACCGACAGTTCTGACCCTGACAATTGCTATTTGCTCTACGTGTAAGACAAGTATTCAATGGAAATAATACAATATACACATATATATATATCAAGACACTATTAATTACTTAAGCATGCACTTATAAGTAGGTAATGTCTGGGTAGAGTGTGGGATTGGCATCGTCACCTAGTGGTGAAGATGGCCTACTAGATGCCATAGCGCGCTCGGCGTTCTCTCTCTTCGTAAGGTCCTGGGTGTGATGTGTTACTGGGATAAAATACTATTCCCGCCTGGGTCATCTAACGCTTTCGTTTCTTGGCTACGGGGGGTCGAGGTGTAGGGTGGCTTCCCGTGAATTTTATGGTTTCATGCGCCGTACATGACCAGTATCCTTTATGATTTTGTGGTGATACCGGATGTTGGCCAGGTAATTTAGATCGGATATCTTCCTATGGACCCTAAACGGACCTGTCCATTTCGGAATAAGGAATTCCGACATGTTCTTAATGCGTGTGGGAGACCAGATCATAATCAACTGACCGGGTTTATACTCCTGATGTTTGTGTGTTCTATCATATGTGGATTTCAGCCTCTTTTGTGCAGCATGGATATTACGCCTGGCCGTGTCACGGGCGGTGCATAAATATTGCAACCGTTCAGCGTTACTGGGAGCGTGTCCTGCGGGATGTATATGTTGTCGATGGGACTGCGCGGATGGTATCCGTGTAAAAGAAAGTGCGGGGTGTGCTAGGTACGAGCGGCGAGGTAATGGACAGTGTCCCTAACCTTGCGCCTAACCTTACTTTTGGGAGTTAGCATAAATAACTGTAATGCTTAGTTTAAACTTGCCTGTATCCCATAAGCAAATGGCTGATCTTAATGTAAGGGTGTTAATCCTAACCCTATATATGTCTGGGGTGGGCTTGGGTGGTTACTATATTCTACCTAGTCTGTACTCTGATTTTTTTCTCGATTTTTGGCTTGGCTTGGATTAGTAAGAGGTTAATTGCTGGGATCTTGACCGCAGAGTTACGTTGTTTGTAACCCTTTAGGCGTTGTTCTAAAAACATCGTCACGGTACCCTGCGCCTCCCCAATTGTAGGGGACCTGAGTGGGGGTCCTCTACGATGTAGTGTTCAGGGGGAGAAGAGAATGGAATTTGGGGGAATGCTGGAGATTAGCGTGTAGGACAAGGGGGCGTTTGAGCAGTCCAAGAGCGTGGACGGGCTCGAAAAGGAGAACACCCAATTGTACTGTCTGCTTGGGTAGTTCGTGGGTGCGAGGTTAAGGGCTGCTTGGTTCTGATCAGCTGAGCGGCTGCTACTTGGAATAACGCAGACGTGGGCGCGACTCGCGCTAAGAGCAAGACAAACGAGGAATGACGTAGACGCGTGGCTGACTACGCGCGCCACGGAGCAATTAAATTAGTGTTCCCTGAATCCTACCGGGAACGGGGGATGAAGGGTATGATCTTAATAATTAATTAAATAAACTAAATGACCAGATACTTGTAAAAGGTATGGCTTTAATTGGTGCTTCCAACTGAGAGCACTTCTAGACTTTGCAGAGCAGTTATTAAACTTTATGCTTTCACAATTCAAATGATAATAAGGGACGAAAGTGTGATTGTGTGTGAGGAGTGTAGATCGCTGAGACACTTACCCTTCGGCGTAGCGGCGTTCTGTAGTGATCTGGCACGAAGTGACACTGCGGCAGACTGACTGGCGAACTGACCTCGAGTTACCTCTCCTTTGCGGTTTTATAGCTTTTTATTGGTGATTGTGCATAATGGCACTTTTCATAGAATGTGAGGAGCTGGCCTGGGGTCGTTGAAGTCCAAGTTGCGGGGTCATTAAAGGTTGTTACTATGAGCTGTGTATTAGAATTTCTGTAGGGCGTTTATGTGGAGATGGATGTATCTGTAGATAGTAGGGGGATGAGGGTGCATCCTCCGGATGCAACAATAGTGAAATTTATAAACTAGGCATTACAATAATCATGTCCTTATTTTGATGACATAAAAATTATAATTTTTATAGTACATCGATTTACAAAATGTGGCTATAGAATAAGTAAGTTGGGAGTATTGAAAAAGTCCTTCGGGTGGGAACAGCTGATGGCTTCCTCTGCTTTTTTCACCTCATTTTCTTTGAGCGATTCCCTCTTAAATCCTATTGCTAAGTCCAGATAGTGCCACCGGCCACGTTCACATTCCGTGTGACCAGGGCTGCCTCTCGGTGGTCGAAAAAAGAATTGCTGTGATGACAGGTCTTAGCTGTTGTCCCAACAGCACATCCAGAACATAAGGGAAAAGTTGGGCGCGCATGTGCAGAAGACAAATTTCACGTTTGCTGCCAATAAACTTGGGAATTCTCGCTGGGTTGTGATCTGCACAGCTAATGCCGCGCGCGGAGTGGAGCGCACGCCTAGATACCTCGTACCGTACCTATTCTGTACCTCGTAGTGAGGGGAGTAGAAATATTTCCTATTCTTTGCTTGACGTCTTTTTTAAAGCGTTGTATTTGTAGATAATTGGCCTACTATTAAAATAATTTATTTTCAAATAAAGCAATGTGCTGCAGCACTTCAGCACATGAGGAGCGGCTGCCCCTGTCTAGGACACTAAAGTTTGCATGTTACTACTTGACACCAACGCACTCAGACGTCATCTGGTGGTTGCATCCCGTACTATGTACATCATGTTTTCAAAATGTATGTAGTGCAACAACCACATATGTGGTTATTCAGAATATATAAAATAGTTGCCATGACTTCTGAAATGACCCTCGTATATACGAGGGCTGTTTTTTTTCAAGTTCCGATGGACTGTATAAAAATAACAGATTGACATACCAAACTGATTTTACTACTAAATGTTTGCTTGTTTTATTCTCATGTCTCAACATAATCGCCATAACGATTGAAACATTTGTCGTATCGTTACACCAGCTTTCCAATGCCCTCGGCAAAAATTTCTGCCGCAACTGAGGTGGGTACGTCGAAAGTCTCCTGAAGTGTTTCCTTTTTGGCGAGGCGTTGCCGCCCAACCGTACCTCCAATTCTCGAAAAAGGTGAAAATCATTCAGTGCTAACGCGAAGTAATTTTATTTCAATAATCCAAGCCTTCTTCCTTGCTGGTTGCTTCACCAAGCACTGCACCGCTTCGATGCATGATGCGAAGAGGCGGAGACGAAGAGACCAACTACTGTAAGTAGTTACTTCAATGACGAACAGAGTGCTCTATTCCCGTAAGGATTTGCGCTCCTGGCCAGTGATGCCAACCCGGGGGATTTGTGCCAAATTGTGGGACATTTAAACAAAATATATTTTTAGGAAAGGGATAAAGAGATTTTCCTTTCCTTTTTGCAAAAAGTGAGGTTAATTTGAGATAATTGCTCGATGTCATACATCACCAGCTGAGCTGGCATTAATGCATAAAAGCTTCGTTTGCACAGCAAACGTGTACAATATGTACGATTCATACATGCCGATATAATAAATATAAACATTTCACATTGTTCGTCGCAAAAGACACATAGCCTACGCAGCTTTGTCCCGGCTGCGAGATTGCAATTTCTGGTTGACTTTTAGCATTGGAGAAAGATACCGCTTCCTGATTGGCTGTTCTGACGAAAGACAACTGCAGCAAGGATTGTGATTAGCCAGCTTAGTTACAGGGTGGAACCTATCAGCAATGTCGTTCTTTGATGCCTAGGCCCTATATGTTACCGTATATTCTTAAGTAAATAATCATTACCGGAATGTTTTCATTAATTAATGCCACCTTGCACCACTTATCTCTACACAGTATAAAACAAAGTCCCCGATTCTTGGATGTTCCGGGTAATCTCGAAAACCACGATGCGGTTTGCTCCATTCTGTAAATGATTTCTCGAGGAAAGTTTCTGTGGAAAATAATTTATTTATGACGAAAGGAAGCTGAGCAGAAACGATTTCAGTGAAAGAGTCGAAGAAAACCTACCGTCCGTGTGCCGTTTATGCTTACGCTGCGCTGCAGTAGCGTAGCCAGGATTTTAGTTGGGGTTGGGGGGGCATTAGGTCCTCATCTATTACTGCAGGAGTTCATATGTTTTAGCCTATTTTCATTTATGAAAAATAGTAGGCTTATGAGATCCCCCCCCCACTTAACCCCTCTCACCCCCCCCCTATAAATGAAATATAAACGGCCGGAGCGATTTCAAGGAAACTCGGTAAGCACATACTACTACCTCGTCCGACCCCGACCGTGCCTTTCAAATTTTGATGCGTTTCACCAATTCAGCATGCAGGCCACGCGAAATATTTCACTGGCATTCTATATCTCCGCATTGGTAACAGATATCACCCTGAACTTTTGTACAGTGATAAAGGGCACTACAACAAGTTTACCGATGCGACTTTATTAAACATTTACGAGTATTACCCTTCATTTATAAAACCTGTTAAGAACAAAACGAACATGGTGGCCAAGCGAAGTTGAAACATTTTAATGGATATTTCACGCGATTTAACCACCCGAGCTCAGTGAAACTTAAAGTGGTAAATATATATACAAATTCTAATCTACTGACATCTAATTTAGTTAAATTGTTTACATAATCTCAAGATGGAGGCTGTGCGAAATTTTAAAATTAAGTTTTTATTTCTCGTGTCCTAATCATGCTATCGTAGTGAAAGTTTGTATAATGAACCTACGCAATAATTTTCATCTAATGTTACATAACTGCATGGCCTACATCTGGCGACCATCCGAAATATTAAGACGGTTCTCAATATCTACGAATCTATTGCAGCAATCAAACTGAAATTTTGTATGTTGATTGAGGCTATTAATATAAGTTCACCTATTGGACTTTCAATAACCTGGTGAGCACAATACCAACATGGCGGCAAAGTGAAGTAAAAACATTTAAATGGAATTGACTCGCGATTTCATTATCCGAGCGCAGTGAAACTTGGTATGGTAACTGTTCACACAAAATCTACTGCCATCTAATTAAATTCAATTGTTTTATAACCCCAAGATGTTTTAAAATTGAGTTTTTATTTCTTTGTGTCCTAATCATGCGATCGAAGTGAACGTTTGAATAATGAACCTATGCAATAATGTTCATCTAACGGTGCATAACTCTATGGCGTACATACAGAATAATCCAACATGGCGTTCCTTTTCATAGGCGGGAGATTTTTCTAATAAAGAAGACCAATTGGATACATGAAAATAGGCTATATAGTTCTTTACGAAACTACCTGTTTTGAGTATAAGTACTTTAGGGTCCATTTTAACTTAGGACAAAGATCTTCAGTGTGTTCATGTCTGTCTGAATTCTGTCCTTCGTTGCTTTGTTTTGAGGCAGCTCACAGCTGTATCAGTGTCTATATTTGTCTCTGTCACTCAGATTTTCAATTATCCGTTATCAGAATACTACCATTATGGCATATTCACACGTTTCTGTGCACAATGTTCTTTTACATTAACACTGCACTATGCTTGGTGTTTTATAAATAGTTTATTTACCAGAAATGTTTTTAGTCAATTTAATGAATCTGTAAAAAAAAAAAAAAAAAACAACAACAACAAAAAAAACATCAGGAGTAGATAACAGGAAGAAAGGACACTCATAAAGGCATCAAACAAGTACCTACGTTGCACAATATTTAGGTATATTATTGTTAGTGTAATTTATACAGTGCTGTTTTAAGGTAAGCCTGACGGTCACCGTGTATGGTACCTCAATCTTGTTTATTATTATTATTATTATTCAGAGGAAACTGCAGCACCCTTTAAATAATAATAAATAAATACGAACCTTTAAGAAAAATGGAATAACTTTACATTCTATTAGTGAGCATTGCGTCTTTCTCGTTCAGAGAAAATTATTTGTAAAAGCTGTGCCTATAGAATTAAATGGGGGCCTCAATTTTCTACACCTACAATAAAAGCTTTTCATAACTTACCGAAGATGTGTCCAGTTTTGCCTTCTTTATGACAAATCGGTCGATCTTAACAGTCGCTAATGTGACAAAAAGAAGAAAGAAAAGAGCAACTATCAAACAACTCTCGACTCTTCCCCTATACTACCACTCACAAACTGTATCTCTCCTCTCGCACAGACACACAACCACTGTAAATCCCGACAGTGGCGACAATCCACCATGCTGCGCTAGTATTGTAGCCTGGGACATTTTAACACTGATATTTCCAGGAAATGGAAATTAAAAGGTGACAAGATATAACTGGCCCCCTCCAGAGAGGTCTCCTGCTAATTGGCAATCTCCTAATTTCTTGGTAGACTTTTGTCATCATCACCTGGATGTATCCCCAGTACTCAGGCACCTACTGTTCTTGGAAAATCTCCTCTCCCCCATGTCACAATCCTAATTGCAACCCTGTTATTTGAGCTCCTCCAAGCTGTGCAGACATGGAAATGATGACAGGCCGTGCAAAGATTGTTAGTACATTCTTTGTCAAAGCATTTACTGTATTTAAAATTTCGTTGTAGGTTCTAAATTTGTTCGAGCCGTAAAAAAATATGAAGGCTTATGCCAACCCCAATTTCTGGATTTATTGGGGGAGGGGGGGGGGGCAGAGGGGCCGCCACTGCTGCGCTGGGTAAACCGTTAAACTTACCTATATACTATGAGTGTAAGAATTGTTTAGCATGTTTAGCATATCTCCATCTTCAACACATCGCCCACTGTAGGCTAAGTGTATTACGTTTTCATTCTTCCAACAAGCTCCGTTCATTTACTAGCTTCCGCGACAGTTTATAAGCTAGCTATTATAGTGATTGCTAGCTACATTACAATTTATACAACTTAAGAAAATACTAAGTAAAAAAAAAAGAAGCTGAAATTCTACACACTTATTTAAACATAGAACGACATTGCTGATAGGTTCCACTCTGTATCTAAGCTGGCTAATCACAGCCCTTGCTGCTTTTGTGTTACGTCGGAACAGCCAATCAGAAAGCGGTATCTTTCTCCAATGCTAAAAGTCAGCTAGAAATTGGAATCTAGCGTCTCGGCTTGTGACATCCTAAGTTTCTGCATTACCCGTGGACAGCAAATATGGTCAGAGTATGCCTCAGATAAACATCCCAATCTTTAAATGAATAAAAACGTGTATTAAGTGAATGTTTAAGTGTATGATAATGATAGTTTACAAGACAGTTTTGTGTTATGTTAAAATTAATTTTGGCGCATATGGTACTGACATTTGAAACACATTACTGAGACTCTACAGCACATTTTTAAAATTCATTATACATTTGAACACAATATAGGGCGTGTTTCTATCTCCCAAAATTTTAATAATGGCACCCCGTGGCGTTAACGAACAGCTGATCCGAAATCTCAAGTTAAAACGCAATGAGAGTGAAACGCGAATTATGATCCGCATCATCCTGGCTTGTTATTGGCTGGCAATTATTACCAGCCATTGGCTGCCCGCGGGTTTGTTTACAATTATCACCAACATGGTGGCGAGAGGAATAGATTTCTACATCAATTAAATTGCTAGAAATCTATTCCAGTTCATGACAGTATGAAGTGCAAATCACTTATTGATGAGGAATTGTATGTGCGTTTATATTTAAATTGAAGCGTGACACTGTTCATCAAAATTTGTGAAAATAAAAGTACAAATCAACACTCTTGCCAATCAACTGAAAGTTTCTACTACTTTGGATGTAATGGATGTAAATCAATTGGCTGTCGTTTCCACCAGTTTTATTCATCAGTTCGAAATACATTCAGTACAATAACCTTTTGTGCACTATAAAACTACATTATAGACCATTGCATATTGATGTTGCTGTCTGCTTATATTTACCAATTTCATGACATGTAATTTGTAGGTTATGCCTAATAAGGCATATAATTTAAGTGGCCGTTTGTAATGTGAAGTCCTTACTGTATTTATGTACAAATATTATGGTTTAACTAATGAAGCAAGGATTAAAAGTGCAGTTTGCACTGCCACCTTTTTTTTTAATGATATGTAGTTTCTCAGTCTGGTAACTTAATGGATTTGCTTGAGATAGATTTATGGTAATATACTACCTTATTAACCTGCAGGCTGAGTTTTTTTTAAACATACCCAGGTGCATACAGTAGCACAAGACCTACTGCAGGCTATGTCGATCCTAAATGTAGGCCTAATATAGTGCTCATGTCAAAGGTCGTCCTAAAGTTTTAACTATTGAGACTTGATTTGCATCGAAATAATTTCAGCCGAGTCTGGCAAGGCTTCATAAACTTGGGCGTGACATCCCATTTTCATTTTTCCTATACAGGTTTTGATACCAACCACTTAAATCACAGTATTTCAAGATTTGCTCTCATTAAACATCATCAACACTTTTCTTTTTTTTTTTCCCCTGGTATTGGAGTCTACAGAAAATAAAGTTGAGAAATAAAAATACATCTTAGGTTTCCATGACACAGTTGCATTTTATCCTACTATATCTCCACTCAATATACCAATCCTACCAATGTTTCCTAATTCGTCATGCTGCATAAATAAACATGACAGATTACAGCATTAGCAATGATGACAGTAATTTATGAATTGTTAAAATGTTTTTAAAAGATGCATAGAAAGAGGTTTGATAAATCCTGTATCATCAAACCATTTAAACGTTCCCACAGAGCTCTAATCAGAAGCTCATTTTATGTGCAACAGATATGGAAAATAAACCTCCCTCCCAATAACTTGTAGGCCTAACCTGAACATAATCCATGTTAAGAGCTGTTTTTTGGTTCACAGGAAAACCTACCATTTAAAATCTTGCACATACCGGTAGGCTACTAATCATATTAAGGTGCAATTAACTAGGTAATTTTAAAAATCATGGCTATCAACTACTGATTTAAATATTCCAGACATCTTTCTTAACTCCACTTTTACTGACAGCATGGAAGTCCTTACTACTGTCTTTCAAGCCATTGACCAGTTGTTTTTTTCATGAGGAACCATTTTAGTCATTCTTCTCTATGTGAAATGCAGTTGATGACAACTGCCTGGAAGACTCAGGTGTTTTTTCTTGTGTCGCTTCTCTGGTTGCCTACGACACTTCCTAATTATTAACAGAATGTTTCATTGAATCGTTGTATCCAATTGACCAACTGGTAATATATTATGGTTTGCTTTATTATTCCTATGATACACTTTTAGATCTCATATATTAATAAAATATACAACATAGGCTGAAATGTTGAACCAATCTCCCATTCCCTAACACTCCCAACTAATGGGACATAAGCTACCTAGTGGTTGGTCTCACAATGCTTCCATCTACATGTACCGTACTAGGTCTAGTAGTACCATAGGTATTGTGACTTTCTCCAACTCCGTCAAGGAAACTAATTCTGAACTAAGATCTGGAATGGGGTACACTGTCCCTCGAGGGCAATCAAGGACAACTTGAATCATTCAAGTAATTTTTCTATTTCATTTTATCAACTAACCAGGTGCCTGGAAATGCTAGTGAAGGAGGCAGCTAAGTAGGCTAGCCTAGTGGTATTCACCATTCAGAGAACATTCTCAGCGACTTGTCTATGCATAGGCCTATGACACAATTTTCAGAAATTGATACAGTAGTCACAGAACACTAATGGTGCCCAGTACTCGCAGCTTAGCATAGGACGGAGTGGATTCCAGCCACAGATTAACTTATGATCTGTCAACGGGTTTTCAAACAAATTGAGCACACACCCATGTACAAGGGTCTTGACCATGATGTTCCAAGCCTCTAAATGAAACACTCCTCTTTAAGACTTTCTGGTCTTGCATCCATGGTCGATCAACATTCTCCTGATCTGTGTTCTCAAGTTTCTGATGGTTATGGACATTATTTTTATCCTGATAACTTCATATTTTAAGGGGTTGGGGTACATGCCCTATTCTTAATTAGTTCAGCATAAGATCATTGAATCCCCTTAAGAAAAATAGGGAACATCCATGTGTTATTTGACCATAGGAAAGGGAGAATTTAAAAAACTGAACCTCTAGGGACATTGATGCAGATGACTCCGAGTAAGTAGGCTAGATCAAAATGAACATTTTTCAGTGTTGCCTTAATAAAGGTTGATAACTTTCTACCGTTCAACATGAATAGGCCTATATTGGATGGAAAATATTTTTATTATTTGCAGAGATTACAAGGATGACTTGTTGATGTATCGTTATTTTGTTAAGCGAACATAAGTTCCAAGTCCATATCGTGTTGGAACCCATATTTCAGTGCTGCCTTAGTAAACGAAATATTCAATGTCTTTCAGTCGGTCAACACGGTTGCACTTAATGGTAATGAGAATGAGCATTATTCCAAAAACCAGAAAAAAAACATGTAGGCTACATGCAGACCTAACATGTCAATTCAATCATGCCTACAAGACTACAAAAATGCTCTTTGAAAAACTATTAAAACCCCATAATGGTAGTCAAAAATAATCTCAAACCACCGCCACTATTTCGCGAAGGTGCAGAAAAATCTTACTATAGTACAGCTATTCGTAATAGTTGCTACTGTTGTGATAAACCGCTACTGTTAGGGACCTACGCCTACCCGGTGTAGGTATAACCAATAAAACAAATTGAATGAAACGCTCAAGACTTCTCATAAGAAAACTTTATATTCTAGTAACCGCCATTACAACATTTTCACTGCCTTGTGTATCAAAGCTCTTAACAACAAGAAACACAAAAGTCATGGAGTAAAGAGTAATCGTCCGTGACATCCTCCCACCTTTGATACAAATCAAACACAATGTTCATAAACAGAGACGGGAAGTCGTTTTTACTCTTCTTCCACTCCTGGTGAAGTTGCGACTTCTGAGACTTACTGCCTCCGGAACTGCACCACTAAGTAAGGGCACCTCCTCACTCCCACCTCCAGCCTCCAAAGGATATAGGTGTCTCGTAGGTCGGAGGAGTTCTCCTGAGGATGTCTTTACCCTAACTACTCGGGTCACTTTGTCTTTACCTGGAAGTGTAGCTGTCACTCTTCCTAGGGGCCAGTCTATCCTTCTCTTGTCATCACTACCAATGATGACTACATCTCCTACCTTCCACTGATGGTCAGACTCCTTGCCCGATGAACTGCATAGAAGGCTACCCAGATACTCCAGTCGGAATCTCCTCCTCAGCTCACCCCTTAGCTGTTGAAGATATTGAAACCTTCTGGTGAGATTAACTTGATCTAGCATGTCTAAATCAGGAGTGCCAACCACGGGAATGTCCTGAAGAAACATTGATGGAGTCAGAGGTACCAATTCATCACAGTCTTCTGAAATGTAGGTAAGGGGCCTCGAGTTGATTACCGATTCACTATCAGCAATCACAGTCAATAGTTCTTCATATGTCAAGATAGCTTTGCCTAAAACACGCCTTCACAATTTCTTGACCATTTGCACAATACGTTCCCAGAATCCACCCCACCAAGGGGCTGAAGGAGGACTAAATTTCCACTCGATTCTATCAACTGATACTTCCGCACACAATTTTTTCCAGTCAATGAAGCCAAACAAATTGTCGGTGCCAACAAAGTTTGTCCCGTTGTCACTATAAATCACACGAGGCCTTCCTCGTCGGGCTATGAAACGCCTAAGAGCTAACAGAAACCCTGCAGTGGACAAAGTCATGACTAACTCAAAATGGACCGCTCTCACTACGGCACATGTAAAAATCACAATCCAAGCCTTGTTCTTGCATTTTAAGTATAGCGGTCCAGCAGGTCCACTCCCACTACCTCAAATACACCTGCATCTCTCACACGATCTTCTGGAAGGGCTGGCGTTTCCGGAATTGTCTTTTCCATTTCGAATCTTCTGCACTGGGTACACTTCCTGATGACTTTGCGAATGGTTCTTCTTCCCTTTGGTATCCAGTAGTGCTCCCTGAGTATAGCAAGTAAAATCTGAACACCAGCATGAGAGGCTTTCAAATGATGATCTCTGATTATCATCTCAGTCAAAGGGTGCTTTGATGGCAATAACACTGGCGCACGGAAATCATATTCATCCTTCCTGTTGGTAATTTTTGTCTTAATCCTGAAGAGACCCATCTGGTCTTTAAAAAAACAGAATGTTTTCTGGTTGTCCCTTTCGGTAAACTTCTCTTCCTGAACTAATTTCAGCAGTCGTTTCTCTGCCATTGAAATTTCGAGACAATCTAATTCTGAAGCAACATTTTTCACTACGTCCTTCCTGGCATTGTTGACGAACCGTAACATCCAGGCCACCATTCTAACGATTCGTGAGTACTTGGAAAAATACCTCAAATACTAGTGTTTTTCCTGGGAGACAAGCATAGTATTGGTAACATGGCCTTTTCTTCTTTCTTCATCGACCTCCTCTTCATTAACTTTTACAATGCGCGTTGGCCAGCTGTTTTCTTCCAACTTTAACCAAGTGGGTCCCTCCGACCAACGAGAAGAAATCAGCTGCAACGTAGAGCAACCTCTCGAAGGTAGATCGGCTGGGTTGTCCGTCCCTGGTAGATGAAACCAACGCTTTGGGTTAGTTAATGTTCTAATTTCTTTCACACGGTTAGTGACGAACACTCCCCAAGCTTCCTCGCTTCGTATCCAACATAAAACAGAAGACGAGTCACTCCAGTAGTACTCCGGGACGTCCGTTAGATTCAAGCTTTCCTTCACTGTAAAGGCAAGACGTGAGCCTATAGTGCAAGCTAATAGCTCCAGTCTCGGTATCGTCACCTTCTTGAGTGGTGCTACCCTGGATTTTGCTGCGACCAGTTGCACTTCAAATTCTTTCCCATTGAATGATCTCAAGAAAATAACAACCGCATAAGCCACTTGACTAGCATCACAAAATACATGCAAACTCCAAGAGGATCTGTCCTCACAATTAGAAAATCTTCCAGGCACCTTAATTTCAGCAATTGAGGGCAGTTCATGTAACCATTTATTGAATTTGCTTTGGGCGTCTTCACTCAGTGGACTATCCCAACTTATTTTCTCTCTCCAACTTTCCTGAAGCAAAACCTTTGGCACAATGGAAACCGGACAAGTAAATCCAATTGGATCAAAGATACTTTGAGCTACCGACAAAACTGTCCTCCTTGTGAGAACATCAGATTCATTTAATTTTGCTACTTTACAAGCCAAAGTATCAGCCACTGGATCCCACCACAAACCCAAAACGGGTGTCACTTCGGGAACCTCATCCTCTAGACTCAATCTGGTGTGCTCCCACCCTCGGAGGTCAAATTTTCCTTGCGACAGTAACTCCCTAGACTCATCCACAAATTGTTTGAGTTCTTCCTCTGTGTTCAAGGAAGTGACGCAATTGTCTACATATAGTGAGGTTCTTAGTTTATCTGCTGTCTCAGTGAAGCATGTACTGTTTTTCAGATGACTGTCCAATACGGCTCCAAGTAGAAATGGACTACAGTTCACTCCGAAAACGACCCGTTTGTGGCGGTATATTTTAAGAGTCCCCTCAGTGAAGTCCTCCCACCATAGGAATTTCAGAAAGTTTCGATCATTCTCAGAGACTGAAATTTGAAGAAACGCCTTCTTAATGTCTGCGATCACACCTATCCTGTTTAAACGGAACCGGTTCAAAATAGAAGGAATTACTTCCAACAAATTAGGACCCTTTTCCAGACAGTCATTGAGTGAAAGTCCTCCTTTCGATTTACATGAAGCATCAAACACCGGCCTCACCGCTGTACTCGATCCTTCCTTGAAAACTCCTCGGTGTGGTAAATAATACCCAACATCCTGAGAGTCCTCCTGACCAACTTCTTCGATTATCCCTTCCTGTTCCCAGTCCTGAAGCACCTGCTGGTACTTCTCAAATTTGTCTTCCTTGATCAAACGGTGTGTTACAGAAACCAGTCTTTTTAACGCAACTTTCTTGTTGCCTGACAATAACTGCTGATCTTCTTTCCACGGAAGTGCGACTTCATACCTTCCTTCCTCATTGATCTTAACATTTTCTTGGAAATGTTTCAATGTTGCAATTTCAATTTCCTTCTTCGATAGTGTTTCAGCAGGATCACCAATTCCAATGGTTTCCAGGTTCCACAGTTCACCCAAAGAAGCAGTTCTCACAAACAGAGAGTTCACCATTGACACTGTGCTATCGTTTTCAGTTGTCTTCCAAAGCTGACCCATCACTGTACAACCAAATGTAGTCCTAACAGCAACCAATCCAGACTTCAACTTGATTGTGTCCCCAGTCAATAAACTACCCACAGTGTCTGCGCCGATTAGTAGTCCAATCTCCGATGGCACTGGGCCAAAATCAGAGAGCCAGATTTTCTTTTCTCTGATCTCATCCATCCAAGGGCCCCGGTTTAACCGAGGGATTACACCACAAATTTCCTTTTGTCCCAACACCTTTAATTTTCGAGAAATTGAATGATGTAGGTCGTCTATATCTATCTCATATAGGTTATGATCATTGGCACTGATTGAAGCACCCCCAAAAAGCCTGTGTTCAATTTTTTCAGTCTTTGATGGAATATACCCCATTTCCACAGCAATCTTCTCTAACAGATAGGATCTCTGCGAGCCTGTATCTAACAACGCCCGTACAGTTTTTTCTCTCCCTTGATGAACCAACCTAACTACAAGAGTTTGCAGCAGTACTTCCGAAACATCACTAGTTTGTGTATTAAGGGTTGTAGTTGGGACACCAGGCAATTTTGAGCCCCATTCCTGGTGCTTCTCCTCACCTTTATAATTCCCCCTATTTACATCTAATTTTGGGCACATAATAGCTTCATGTTTACTACTGCACACTAGACACTTCAGTTTCGTAATACAATTTGCAGCCCTATGTCCAACCTTCAGACACAAAAAACAAGCTTTGTTTTCAGACAGCCTTTTACGTTTGTCCCCCAAGTTCATTTCTTGAGCAAGATAACACCCCTTACTGTTATGTGTTTTTTTTTACAGAAGACACACGTTAAACTGTTTCCTTCACCTTTACCAACAAAGAGAACACTAGCAGTTGCTAAACTACTCTCTTTCCATTCTTTAACTTTAGCACTCCTTGATTCACTAGAAACTCCAAAACCAGCTTGAGCAAATGTAATCCTCTCTTCACTTTCTACTTCACCCTTCAGAAAACCAAGTAATGCAGTCAGTTTGTCGGCATGTCCATTGTCTTGATCCCTCATAGCCGTTGACGAACTCCTCATCCAGACACGTAACACTTCCTCAGGCAAGCAGGATTCTACTAGAGGGAAAAGCATTGACCCGTACTTATCTCGGGTAACACCTATAGACTCCAAAGCTCTCAGTTGTGCTTCCAACTTGTCATATAGACTAGCAAGTTGAGTCTTCTTCCTTGTTTGAGAAACATTTTTCACTACAAGACTTATGAGTTCCCTTACATAGAACTCAGTCAATAAATCCTTCCTTCCAAATCTACCCTGAAGAGATTCCACTGCTTTAGGATAATTTTCAGCAGTAGGGGGGAAACTGGCAACTAATTCTCTAGCGCGACTATCAACTTTCGTGGATTGGATCAAGTATTGGAATTTGTCTTCGTCCTCAATTTCAGAGTCCTCGTGAATGCGCCGAAATTGTCCCCAAAATTCCAACCAATTTTTAATCTCCCCATCGAATTTCATGAGTTCTATTTTGGGTAGTTTCAACTGCCTTTTGGTTTTATTCCCAACTGATAGGACCGATCTTGCTGACACGGCCAATACATTGGAATTAGCCTGCAACCGTAGAGCATACTTCTGTCTTGCATCATCCAATCTGTCTCGAAAACTGTCTACATATTCGTATTCACGGTCATACTCGTCCCCTTCCTTTTCCAGCAACATACTTAAAACTTTCTCGTCCAACGGCGCCAGCTCCGTTCCTAACCTCTCCAATTTGGTTAGCAAGGACTGTAAGGTGTCGTCGTCCACGCCGTCTTGAATTTCTTGATTTAAGTTTTGCAAAAGTGCATTGTACGTCTTCGTAAAAGTCGCTCTTACCGGCTTCCGCGCTTTCATTAACTTCTCCATTTCCAATACGAACACAGAACAGGAACACGAACGAACAGGAACACGCGGTCTTTAAATCAACACAATCTTCAAGTTGTTTGAATTAATACGCCATCCTGGCAGGGTCGCCAATATTTTGTTAGGGACCTACGCCTACCCGGTGTAGGTATAACCAATAAAACAAATTGAATGAAACGCTCAAGACTTCTCATAAGAAAACTTTATATTCTAGTAACCGCCATTACAACATTTTCACTGCCTTGTGTATCAAAGCTCTTAACAACAAGAAACACAAAAGTCATGGAGTAAAGAGTAATCGTCCGTGACAGCTACAGAGTGATAGGCCCCCGAAATCTTAATGTCTACAAGATAACGAGATTGCCAAAAAAACACAAATCTATAGAAGGCAACACTAAAAATGGCTTATCTAATCCACAAGTCACCCACCCTTCACCAACATTATTAATATTTGTAATTTAAGTAACTTAGGTTATGTTAAATTGAGGTTAATGGTGGATTTGATTGCGGCTGTGTGGCGGGAAGGACCCAATAAGTGCTCAGCCAATCAGGGACGTTTTGATTGGAGACCATGCTCGGAAAAATTTTAGATCGTTTTGATTCTCTGGGCTTCGTTAAGCCCCCACCCTAGGCCGTCATCGTGTCCAAAATGGCGGCTTAACGAACACGACAGGGTGCCATTATTAAAATTTTGGGAGATAGAAACACAGCCAAATTCTTACGTAGGATCTTTTCTAGTGAAAGGGGACATTCTGAGTGGAGAGTTGCGATTTTTAGGTTTGGGAGGTTGGCAACTCTGCTCCCGGCAGACGAAAGTAATGTTTTGGTAGATTATACCTATCCAGGCTTCCACGCTGCTATAAAATTTGAATTGGAATCGTCCTTTGGAATCATATGAGTGGATTCTAGATGGTGATTAAGAGATAATTATTCTCTACATAGTTTTCATTCAGCTCGGTGGTCGAGAAGTAAGTATTTTGTCCATATCTTGCGCTGTACAGATTGAGTGAGGTTAAGGTTTGCTTATGCACAGTAAATCAAAGTAAGATTATAATTGTAAGGTGACAGGGAAAGAGCGAGTAAGCTAAAACACAACTTTCTAGGATGCTACATTACACACTTCAGATTGTCATACATTTCTGAGCACTTCATCTAAACTATACACGTAGGCCTACTGTTTGCCCTGAAAATAAGTTATTTTTCCTGTTTTCTCAATCCTATTAGTGAGCTTGTCTGCATTCGCTACAGTGTATTTTTAGCTAAACTAACTTACTCTGTGCCACAATTAAAATGACAGTTTATTTATACAGGGTATTGTTGCATTCTCACGGATTAAATTAACTTACTACATTTTTTGGAATTACTCTTCTGTACTATAAACTGATTTGTACATTAGACAACTAGAGGACTTGTTTTAACAATGCCAATACTGAGATCAAGTAAACGATTCCCACATTTTTGTTTGCTTCATAATCTGTAGTCTTTGTACTTTTGAAATAGCGTAGATTCTGTGCCTTTCCTATAACAAGGGGTGGATGGTTATGCAAGAGATCAAAATTCGAAGCCAGCAGAACAGTTGCCTGCCCTTTACTTTCTGTCATAGACTGCTTTCGATTCCCTGTCAAAGCTCTCTTGTGTGGTTTGTGCAGGGAGTATACTCTGATTTACAAAAGATGCTCTGTGAACGCTGTCATACGCTTGATGGGTGAGGTAAGGATTGGAGACGAGTGGAATAACGGTCTCCATGGCAACAGTGAGCAATGTTGCACTGTATGCCGACACAGCAATAAGCACATGGTTTGACTCAGTGTGTCTTCACTCGTCACGGTCATTAGAGCGCCAGGCAGGAGGGCTAACTTCCACAGTATTTGTGTCTTCCTACAAGCCTCTTGGAATGTTATATGACTCAGTCATGATCTGCCTCAGTGGCAACGCAGCATTTCCCCACGTGCTAACTTTGACAGCTGTCAGCGAGCTTTATTGGTACTGGTAATTCAGAGTATAGTAAAAAATAATAAAAGCCAAATGTAAGTATGCACAGCTTAATCACATTTACCTACGTATAAAGGAGAAATTACTTGCAAGTCAGTTGCGTATAATCCAGAGAAATATTACCGTATATGAAGTAAAATGGCGTATTAGTCGGGCTGCGCTTCCTAGTAAATATTAGCCTAGGCAAAAACCATTGGTCTGGATCTTAGCCTCCAATAATAAAAAGCCTGCCCAATAGCCTCTGGGAGCTGTCCGCCCTGCAGATGCTATGTTTGCTGCTAGAGGCGCTGCATACCCCCTACATGATCAGTTCAGTTGGCGGTATTTATACACATTGTGTACCCACGAATCAAGTTATGTTACTGGAATAAGGCCATTGTATTACGATGGTATACTGTTGCGTGCCGTTTTGTAAACAAGGCTGTAGAAATAATGTTCCAGGAACTAGTTTTCATGAATTTCCTAGTCCAGAGCCAACTAGGAAATTATGGATTGAAGCAATAACACAATGTATGTAGCCTACACTAAACACTGTATGATAAAACTTGTACGGGTAATTATTATTATTAATCATGATTGGCCACATTGGACCACTTGAGTCGTTCCACAATCACTTCTTCTTTGAAGGTAGTACTGCTTGGTTCTTGCGCTCTTTCCAGTACTTTTTCATTCTTTCAGATCGGAATTTTCTCAACTCATCTGAAATCTCCATAGGCTTTCTATGTGTCATTTCTGCAGAAAATTTGTGAGTTTTAAGAATGGTGTTAATTTTATTTTTCTCCTCGGCATCTGTTATCTTGAGTCCAATTGCTTTGAGATCTTGTTGGATTTCTTGGATCCATTTTCCTCCAGTTTTCTTTCCTAGATTTCTCATCACCAGTTGGCGTACAATTCTGTTTTCTGGAAGCCGTAAGATGTGAAAAAAATATGAAATTCTTTTCTTCTTCATTGTGCTGGTGATTGGATCAATCTCACGATAGACAGTTTCATTTGGGAGAATCCTCCAGACTCCCTCAACCTGATACTTTTTATTTATGCACGTTCTAATGATTCTTCTTTCCGTTTTGAGGAGCTGATCAGTTCTTTGGTAATTTTTAATTTGGAACAGTGTTTCACAAGCATAAGTGGCTTCTGGGAGAGTTACAGTTTTATAATGATGGATCTTAGTAGCTATTAATAGGCATTTTTTATTATATGTTGACCAGGTTAGAGATTGTGCCTTTTTCATTTTATTTGTTCTATTTATCCAAGTTACTTTTTCGTTTAAGTTATGTGTTATAATTTCTCCAAGATACTTAAATTGAGGAACTAGGTTAATTTTATGATCATTTATATATTCATTTATATCTAAGGGTTTTATAGGCATGATCTCAGTTTTTTCAAAGGATATCTGTAATCGTATCCCTTGAGCAATTTCTTGGAGACTAGTGATCTGAGTACAAACCTCTTCCTTGTCTAGTGCTAAAAGAGCCAAGTCATCTGCAAATCCTAAGCAGTTTATTTTTATTGATGGTTTTGTTCCAATTTTGATCTTAGGAGGGTTTTCCTTTTGCCAAACATTGAAAAGCAGAGGGGATCCATCACCTTGTCTGAGACCAGTTTTTACTGTGAAAGCTGTTGATATTTCTCCCCTAAATTTAACTTTCGAATTTGTGTTTGTTAATGTTAATTGAATGATTTTTATCAATTTAGGATGGAGACCGTATGATCTGAGGATTTTAGCAGTGTCAGTTTATGAATACTATCATAGGCTTTCTTGAAATCTATAAAAGAGATAAAGAGTTGCTTATTTCTGTTTTTGTAATATTCCATTATTGATTTCAGGCTAAGGATTTTTTGGTCTGGACAACTTCTGTAAGGGCGAAATCCTCCTTGATATTCTCCAAGTTGTGGTTCCAGAATGTTTTTGATCCTGTTGTAAATTATGTGAGAGAAAATTTTATATGTGCAGTCCAGAAGGGTAATTCCTCTGTAGTTATCTGGGTTCGTTTTGTCTCCTTTCTTAAATAATGGATGGATAATTCCTATGGTCCAGTGTGCAGGGATTTCTTCAGTAATCCACATTTTAACTAGATGTTGATGAAGATTTATAATCGCAAGTTTTCCAGCATTTTTCCAGACTTAAGTCTTCGCCACAAGTTTTGTAATTTTTTTGTTCTTTAATTGCGAGTTCTACTTCATTAATGTTTGGAGGATTTATTAAATCAGGTGAAGTTAAAATAGGTGTATCAGTGTTTACTTGCAGGGTTTCCAGTGGATCATCACAATTTAACAGAGGCCCGAGTTTGATTCCTGGTTCTGAGGGACACCTTAAACAAGTTACTAGAAAACCAACATGGCCGCCACATCGGTGTTACCAACTTACATCATTCAACACCAAAAATTCACCAAATACTTCCATGTAACAAGTAACCCCAAAGGAAACCAAATAAGTAAGGGACATCTTGATCATCAGTCCCCTGCCGTCAAAACCATAACCAGTGTTATGGTTGTGAAGATAACTTTAGGTTTCTTCATTGCCTTTTAAACCACCTTATAAAATGCAAAATTTAAGGAATATTAATATTTACTCAAGGCTTTTTCAGTTTTGCTGAGGAGCTATAGATGAACTTGTGATTTTCTTTTCTTCTCACACATTTTTTTATAGTATCTTTTTAATAATTAGTTCAAAGGCGATGGTTTTATAAGGAAGCTTGTAGTTTAACGTGACCGTTAATCTCGCGATCATAAGCCACGGGACCTCCGTTTTACGTGGAATCCGAACCACAGGACATGGCAATTCACAATCGATGGTTTTATATTTTTAGGATGAATGATCAGGAAAGGAGAAATAAAATGGTACATATTTGCAGATTATTATTATTCATTATATCTTTATTTCTGTAAGTGCTCATTCCTTGCGTACACAGACCTTCGTGGAGACAGGATCTAGAAACATCCCTTTTGACATGCAAGATAATAAAGGCTTTTTCAATGCTTAGGCCTGAATCCACTGTAAGTAGTCTTGGATTTTAGGGGCAATTCTGGAAAAAAAAAATCTAAATTAATATACACTCCATGAAATGAGAGGAGATCATGATAAAACTCCCCATGATAAAACTCCCAAAGACATCAGGTGTTGTGTTGTTAAAACGAGGATTCTATCTCTTGAGAGCTTTGCCAATATTACAGACCAGTGCAACTATTGACGACAGTCGAAACGATGAATGGTATGACAATAAACAGCATCAGCAGCTTTTTTAATTACTGTTGAACCTCTTACTCATACCGGTACTTTAACTGGCTTGAAGCTGGTAACTTGCCTCTTAATTATGCAACATTCCATTTTCTTAATAGAAAAAATTAGCCAAACAGAAAGGGTGGGGGGAAGAAAAAAAGGCCCAAGTATAAAGTATAAACATAACGAATAGAATAAGAAGTGATATCACTGGCCTAGTACGCCTGGTCCGCCGCAGCGCTGGCTCCGATCTGTGATGTTAGTTAGCATTGGCGCTTACGAGACTTTTAAAACCTTCCGACCTGTTTTACATGTTCAAACACCGCAAGATATCCTCATAGGCGCTAATAAGTTCGACATCTCCACTTTTTTACTGTGCCCAATTATAATTTAATAAGTCGTCTCCTGTAATAGTCCAGTTTCGACAATAAGCGAAGACAGAGAGCAAGTTTAAAATGCAATTAGTATTGCCAGCTATCTGTAAAAAAAATTAACCTCGCTACCAGAAAGGATTTCTTCACATTGTTACACATTTTACATTCCCTTAACAGACTTGCAACACAGAAAAAAAAAAAGCCTTACGAACGCAACTTTCAACTTTACCGTAGATTACTATAAAATTCAATAATAACCATAAATTTCACTCCACAAACACCAAAATCGGTAAACTACCATCATTTCAGAAGAACTTAACATTAAACAGACATAGAAGGCATAATCATGACCCCTTCATAGAGTAGGCTATTGTCTAAAACGGGTCACGCCTCCTTCAGCATTACGGTACATATGTTTTTTAGCTCATTGTCTTTTTATTCTCATCCCTTTCTTCACAGAAGTAGTCTTTAATGGCATCAAGAGCATTTTTATTTACATCATACTGGACAGATACTTAGGAAAATTAGGAAATATATGTGGAACAGAATAGTCTTTCAATCGCCAGTTGGTTCTTGGGAGAAGTAATACTTCCATCCCTTCTATCACAAATTTGTCAAATTTAACAATTAAATCTTCTGAAAAGGGAGCATCACAGATGTAGGACTTTTCAGTAAGTTCCCTATCCTTCCCTGGTATGGCCCCTTTGCACTTGATAAAACGTTCCTTATCTTTAGGAGGTTTGAAAAACCGCCTTACCTATTATGGTATCCTGGTACAAAAGAGCAAGGCATCTTCACTACGCACATTAAGCACTCGTGAAAATGTAAGGGCTAAACTGCTGTTTACTTACATTAAATAACAATAAAATTAACACACGAAGATAACGTCAACACACGACAAGAAATTAAATTCCATTTCAGTTAATGCCTACAATAGCATTTCAGGTATTAATACTATGAAGTAATAGTGTAAGCACTTGTATATCAATAAACGTTTGCACAGAACACCACCAAAACACTCCGACCGATTAAATACTTAATATATCGCACATAAACACATAAACATATGTGGAAATCCACAATCTCAAGTCGACTGTAGCGCTGCGTAGCGGCGAGTGCCAACCCGATCCGTATTCATTACATGCTGTTGAGGGAGTAGAGATTACACTTTATATTCTATTCGTTATGGTATAAATTTAATTTATGAACATATTATCAAAATGAGAGTCTAAATTGATCAACCTATAGGCCTGTTTTTCTTATATTTTTATTGGGGGAGGGGCACCCGTAGCCCGCTCCCCCCGTGTGACAGTCAACCCAAGCTACACCGCCTCCGACATGCCATTAGTCCTTGATAGCAGGAGGAAACAGTCAAGGGATTGGAAGGATTTGCCCTTTGAGGCTTAGTGCCTGTCCCCACACACTGTATATTTCAAGGCATATGAATATATGGTAGGACGTAGGGGCAGGTAAAAGTCCTGTAGGAAGAAATGGAAAGTGCCTACAGGTGAAATCAGGAAATGATGTAATAGATGTTTACTCCTCCGCTGTCCATAACCCACCCACCTTCCCTTTTTAGATCACTACTTACCTAGGTATATAGTAAAATTCCAGTTGTGTCGGCCATTATTCGCGTGAATTATACACTAGTACAGTGTTGCCAAACCCCCACCCTTACGGTACTAATTGTATTGTCACCAACTGTTCCCCGCTAGCTTCCCGCGGCCAAGGCCGCACCTCAACCCGACCTTCGTTTTAACAATGATTTTAGCCTGCGGGCTGTGTTAGCCATGTATAAACCCCTGGTTTTTGTCACGCACCAATAATCTTTAATTATTGAGGCGTTTTTTGTATCCCACATGTTGGCAACAATGTTTGCATCTTGTTGACAGTTTAATGAGAATCAGCGCTCTCGAAACAGGCCTTTGTTAAAAGAGCAATAAATAAAGTTACATAAGTACGTAATTACATACTTCAGGTGCAGTAGTGACCAGGGTTACTAATTTAAATCGGTAATGTCCCCCAGAAGTTGAAACAAGGTATGTAAAAACCACGATGATATCTGATGCAAGTGTAAAAGCCACATTCTGGTCTCATTCAGAATTAATGTTTTCTTCCATTACAGGATGAATATGTATGGATCTAGTGTTTTGTAAGAAATGTGTGTCTTATACGAGGCCTGTCTAATTAATATCC
Source organism: Meconema thalassinum (assembly GCA_946902985.2). Classification (NCBI taxonomy): domain Eukaryota; kingdom Metazoa; phylum Arthropoda; class Insecta; order Orthoptera; family Tettigoniidae; genus Meconema; species Meconema thalassinum. The sequence goes on along the minus strand of OX336401.1, from coordinate 76,337,881 downwards.
AACATTTGGCCGTGAAAAATTTATTATTTACCTGATGGGATTGGGACGCTAATCCCCCTCAAAGTAGGCCCCTTGCGCATGCACACACTTAGCCCACCTCTCCTTCCACGTCTGAAAACATTTCTGACAGGCTTCTTTTGTTATGATGTTAATCAACGCCGTCGCATTCCTCATTATCTATTCTCTGCTCTCAAAACGGGACTCTTTCAATGGCGTCTTTAATTTCGGAAACAACCAGAAGTCGCAAGGAGCCATCCATGTCTTGGGAGGATGGAGAACGACTGAAATGTGTCGTCAAGAAAGTCGGGACCAATTGTGATGAATGTGCTGGGGCATTGTCATGTTGCAACTGCCAGATTGTCGCCGTCCAGAGGTCTGGTCTTTTCCGCCGAACGGCATCATGGAGATGGCGAAGAATATGGTTACTGTTTGTCCTTGTGGTGCTTATTCGTGATGCAGAACTCCACGGATATCAAAGAACACTGTTAGCATCAACTTGATTTTGCTCTGCACCCGTCGTGCTTTTTTTCGGCCATGGGGACTCAGGTTGCTGTCATTGCGACGACTGTGCTTTCATTTCCGGGTCGTACCTGCAGACCCAAGTCTCGTCTCCAGTTAACTTGGAGTTCAAAAACTCAGGTTCAGTGTTGCAAACATCCAGTAGGTCCTGTGCAACCTCAACACTGTGTTCTTTCTGTTCCGCCGACAGAAGCTTGGGCACAAATTTTGCAGCCACTCTGCTCATGTTCAAATCATCACACAAAATTCCTTGTGTGGAATCCTTACTGATCCCAACTTCTTCGGAAATCTCTCGTAGGGTCAAGCGTTGATCTTCTGTTATCAGATTTCTCACTCGCTCAACAACAGTTGCATTTTGAGTGGTTTGTGGCCTCCCAGGACGCTGATCACTCTCCACTGATGTGCAGCCATTTTTGAATCGGTTGAACCACTCTTTTAATTTGTGTTACCTCCATAGCATCGTCTCAAAACATTTGCTGAATTTTACGAATTGTTTCACTTTGAGAATCATCTAGCATCTCACAAAATTTGATGCAGTATCTTTGCTCATTTCGTTCGGTCATCTTGCGAGAAACTTCAATGCAATGAACACTTGTAACAGTACCTCACTTGGCAGCCATTAGCCAGCGACTGAAAAAAATCAAGCATGCGCAGTAAGGTTTCACCCTCCACTGTTGTGAGTGGCACCGCCTTCGCATCATCGAATATTAATTAGACAGGCCTCGTATGCTAGTTAAGGGAGCTAGACGATCGAAACATGTCATTCAATTAAGTACCCCCAATTTTTGTACATAAAATATTATTGCCACTCAAAATCCTTGTGCTTTTTATCTGATAAAAAATTGTGTTGAAATTGTTGAGTAGGTGGGTGCGACGGCTCAATACTGCTTGTAGCTTATAATAGATTAATCCTTAAATTTCGCTAATATAACTGAATATTTAAGGAGCCTAATCTTAGTATGCATTATTAACCTAACCATTACATTTTAAGGGCCAATGAATTTATTTTTCTTCGTTGTAATAGCCTTGCGTGATTTATCGAACAGCAACATTTCAAGAGGATAATGGTAGTCTGCAGATAAACTCCTATAATCCCAGCTTCATAATAATATATGCATTTGATTCGGGGAATAATGAATACCAAAATTAAAAAATCCACAGCCTGTTTCCAGTCGACCGACCAGGTCAGGGAACGCAATGAATGTAGCCCCCATATAGAGGCGAGGATATGAACTGTACCGGCTGCAATGATTAAATGAATGATAAATGAAATGTTGTGGAGAGTGTTGCTGGACAGGGACCAACCGAAGTACCCAGAGAAAAACCTATCTGCCTCCGCTTTGTCCAGCACAAATCTCACATCGAGTGACCAGGATTTGAACCATGAACCCAGCGGTGAGAGGTCGTCTTGCTGCCGCCTAAGCCAAGGAGGCTCTAACGAATACAAAAAGAAAATGCATAATATCATCTAAGAGTCTATATGAACACCCACACTTAAACAAGAACCACTCATAGGAGTGCAGAGACACCCTGTGGCCACGAGACAAACTAACCCTATTCAGAACACCATACCACCCAGATGACCAAATCTGGACCCAGGTTCTATATGACGACGGACTTTGACGACAAAAATTATAAGATTAGTAACAAATCAACTCTGAAGCTGTATCTACTAAAAAACTCCGTCAGATAAAATTAATATTGAAACACTCTTAGATTAAAAGCAACACACTTAGTATAAAAAAAAGACCCTAAAACAAAAAAAGGATCAAAGGATGCATTAAAGCAAGAAAAAATGATATTTTTTCCACTCATTCTGTGAAATGAATCCTCACCAATGCTGTAAGTCCCAATCCCCGTGATGACGCCTTTAAATAACATTATAAAGCTTGTGCGGCATGGAAATTCAGTATTTGTGCCAAAGGGCCTGAATGAAGGGAATGGAGAGGGCTGTCCGAATTTTCTAGTAGATAGTGTTACTTGTCTTGTTCCAAATGGTAAGTACGTAAAATTCGGTTCAGATTGGTGGAACGGTGTAGATTTGAGCCCAGTAAAACGGTGTAGATTTGTGCAAAAGGGCCTAAATGAAAGGAATGGAGAGGGCTATCTAAAATTATTGTTGCCAAAAACCTTTCTTGGGGTGTGCACTACAACCCTACAAAATTTCAATGCAATCGGTTGAACGGAGTCGGAGTCCATTAACGTCGGACAGATATACAAATTCATTTTTATATGTAAGATATATTTTTTATCATTTCAGGTTCTTGAGAATGAACGGTGTGGTGACGACTCTTACTCGGAGTTTACAACGCCTTTGGTCTCCTCAATTGACAACTGTTCGCTTCCGCTACCATGCAGACAAGATAGCGAAGGGGCCTTTGCTTCGAAGGTTTGGTTATGAAGAAAAAATACTTCAGAAAGGCTTACTGCCACGCTTAGATAATGGCAGAGCACTTCCCATTCCGCAGTACAAACCCAAGGATTCTTGGAATGAAAAGCGTGCATTGTTTGGACAGAACGATTACATTGATATTCTGGGCAATGAGAAAATACATCCCACCAGAATTTTATACAATGTCCCGTCATGGTTGAGAGGTGTGCAGGGGAAAGAGTATCATATTCTCCTTCGTAAGAAGAAAATGTTGGGACGTGGCATTTTGCCAATTGCAAGACCAACAAAGTGGAACCAACTGGAGAAAAGAATTAGATATCTTTATAGGTATCTTAATAGGAAAACAAAAACTTCATTTTCATATCAGTAATTGAACAAGTAACATCTGCATACCAGTAGAAGTCAGCTGGGTTTGAACTCCTGCGTACTGCATACCGCGCATCCAAAAAACATCAAATGTGTCACTGCCAGCTTCACTCACTCATGCCCTCTTTTTTTCTTTTTCTTTATTTGTACTCTGTTCTGTGCAAATGGAAAAACTGGGACAGTGACAGACTCGTGAACAACAAGCATAATGTGGGAGGTAGCAGTAACTGATTGTCGATATACAGGGTGAACAAAAATTGCCACACTTGGAGGTCGGCACGTTAAGAAATGTGGCTCTGGTAACGCTGTAACTGCATGTAGCGTGGCCAAAAACAGGTCGCAGGAAGACGAAGCTTTGTCGGAACTGTCTCGTTAGCTCAGTGAGACGAGATAATGCCATAAATGCCGGTTGTGCTTACAATCGCAGTTAAATGGAGGGAACTGACGTCACACACACAAATAAAAAAGACGTGACGTAGATTCGAACTGTAGCTCCATAGTGCATGTGGGTTTGATAACCCAGCAGTCTACTCAGTGAGCTGCGACGGCTGGTACGGTAGAGCGGGATGATGCACATTTCTCTGTACATACCGATGCGCTGCAGGATGTGTTGCCAGCTTCTCGTTTTCATACTTATGTTTTCAAACAGCACCCGATCCGATTTTGCTATAGAAACTTTTGTCCTGTAATTGGATGAGGAATCGAATGCTGACCTCCAAGTGCGGCATGTTTTGTTCACCCTGTATTTAGGTCAACAATACACACAGCCAAACCCCCACTACCCGTCGAACTGACTTGTCCTGGTGCGCAGACAATACCTGTCTCTTTGAGTGTATATTTATGACATACGTCATTTTTCTTTTGGTCCGTATTAGAATAATAATATAATTTTTTCCACCTTGCAATACAATTCTTTTTTAACAATTTCATCGGTACGTGTTTTTGTCCAATAAGACCTTCATCATCCTAAAAATTTAGCAATCTCTTACATTAAATTAAATACAGTGTGTCTGCAAATTCTTTCCGCAGCGGCGAGCTACGCGGGTCTCGCCTTGAGGGACGCGCTAGGTTAGCAATACGTTCATGTTATGTTGCTACAAGGAAAGCAATTACATTAAATTAAGTAATGCGGTACTCACCACAATCACAGTAGGTGTTGGAAGTGCTTTCCTCTTTCTTGAAGAAGGCATAGTTCAATACGTTTACATTTATTTGCGAACACCTTTACCAATGTTTCACGTGAAATCGAATGCACATGCAATTCCTAATTAAATCGCGTTCATTGTCACGATGTGGACACCTTGAGGCAGGAAAACTTGAACATAATTGCCGCCTCACATGCTCCGTAAAGTTTCCACCAGCACGGAAAACCTCTTCCAATAAAATCACACGCTCTTCAGTAGTAAGCAGTCCCACTAGACTCGGCTTACACAAGAACTTGACAAGAACACAACTTACAGCGTCAACACTGTCAAGCACAGGTACTCACTGTCGGCAATAATGAACCGGGATTCCCCACCCTATCACTCCAGTTAGAGGTCAATACGGAACAAGCGCTGCAGTGAGGCTGTGTATACAGCGAAATGAATGTACTGCCAACCTAACACATCCCGCAAGGCGAGACCCGCGTAACTCACCGCTAAGGAGAGAATTTGCGGACACGTAACTCTTGATGTACACTTTCTGCTTCGTATGTAAGTTAAAACATTGTTGCATAAAGATTCCTGTAGTACGCTTCGGTGGTGGTGTTGATAGCATGCTGAACTGCTATGCCCAAGATCGCGGGTTCAAACCCGGCCGAAGTCGTCGGATTTTTAAGAGCGTTAAAATCCTTCAGCTAGTCTTCCTTCAGAGGGGAAGTAAAGCGGGCAGGCCCATGTAATAAATTTATGGCATGTAAAAGAACCTACCACTACAGTTGGTAGTGTGTAGCTAAATTTGCAGGTTATTTGGTTAGAAACGCTCTATCAAGTTCGAACGTTCACCACTAGGTCAGTGACACTGGCATTTCTGGTAGCCAAAGTACAAAATCTATAGAATATGTCTATTTTTACCAAGAGGTCAATGTTTAATCTCAAAACCGATGAAAGTGTTAAAAAAAATGCATTTTTAAGTGGAAAAAATTATATTGTCTCTTTGAGTGTAGTGTTGTATAAAATGTAGATTGAAGATAAATGTTTTTTCATGCAGAATGTTAGTGTAGTTGTATTAAAGTATTCTTGTGGAAAGAATTCTTAAATGGTCTGATACTATCCAGAATTCCTTGTACTCCCATCAATGAAGCAGGATGGTGAATCCAACAGAAACACGTGATGTTTATTGGCATGGTAGATGGGTCTCGCACAGCCTGCTGGCTGGGAATAGACAGGAACCCGCCCAAACCATACGTATTTGTATCTGTGTCAGCCGTCTTAAAGGTGCCAGGCAAAGGCTTTGGCGTAGTTTAGTCTGAAGGAGGACTTAGTCTATGTTGTTTGTGCTCTGAACGAGTGTTTTTAACTAGGTTTAGCCAGGAACATTTATATTTCTTGTGATTTTTTGGTAAAACTAACATGGACTTGGTTATTTTTCTTTGAAACAACACATTTGGCCAATTCTTTTGAAGAAAAAAAGAAGTGTGCTGAATATGCATAAAGAAAATTTTCCTGTAAATTTCCAGTGTTCCACAATTCATAATAATAAAGAAACCTGGTAATTTTTCAATGAGAAACCACAGTTTAAACACCAGTGTTGTCCATGGCCCCCTCTGTGTATTTTCTTGGCACCCTTCATAAGCATATTTTTATTCAGAGTTTTTAATATTAATTTAAATTTCAAGTAAAACCTACTTTGGTACAACTTCCAAGCCACACCCATGAATCATATTTATATACGCTAGACTTTTTTTTCATCACATTAAAAGGATACCTACTTGTCAAAATGGTGTTTAGATCCCTTCTCGGAACTGGGACCCCCGCTGCGTCAAACATTTCTGCCATACAAAAGACACACCCTCCTCCGGAATTTGCGCTTTCGTCAGGTCTCTACTGGTTGGGAATTAGAGACAAAGTTACTTAAATCCTAACAAAGCTATGCCGCAAACAGTAAGTTCGGTCTTTTGAAGATTGTTATTTGTACCGATAGCGATGGAAGGAGATCCAACCAACCATTCAGTATAACTTGAGAGCGGCGGCTTCGGTGGCGTAGTTGGTAGCATGCTGAGCTTCTATGCCCAAGATAGCGGATTCAAACCCGGCCGAAGCCGTCGGATTTTTTAAGAGTGTTAAAATCCCTCAGTATGCCTTCCTTCGGAGGGGAAGTAAAGCCGGCGGTCCCATGTCATAGATTTATGGCATGTTAAATAACCTTCCACTAATTGCACCTGTGTGAAGCTAAATTGGATAGGTTAAGAATGTAAACAACGTTCTTAGGTTTCTAGGTTCGTTGCCAAGAGCCGACTGCGATGGTGTCTAGTAGCTAAGTTCTGAACTTGGCCTAGTAATCGTTGACGGTGGCGCTTGGCGGCAAAAGTAGGAACTATTTGAAAAATTCTGAGTTGCAGTACTTAAATTAAAAAACAGATAACACACACTAATACAGTCATTACAATTAACACCGGTTATCAGACAGATTCTATACACACCCAAAGTACACGGGGCTACATGACCGCGTTATCGCAGCCCCTATACTTAAGAACCAACCTAACTTGAGAGCTCATGAGTGAAGGTTCTGGTGTTGTGATCAGTGGCGGCTGGTGTAGAAAATTAGTTGTGTGCTGTAGGCCTAACCCTCCTTCCAATATTTTTTTAATATATATAAACATATAGAAACACTCACTCAGTGACGAAAAATGAAGTCCATACGTCGCTCCTTCTTGCTGCAGAACTTGTCACTCACCCTGGCATTGAACCCCTCCATACTGGAGACCATCTTCTTCTCAATGGAGAGCATAGCGAGGGCACTTAGTCTTTCTTGTGCCATGGTGTTCCGCAGAAAGGTCTTGATCCTCTTCAGCGATGAAAAACACCTCTCAGGCTCTGAAGTAGTCATGGGTGTTGTTACTAATATCCTCAGAAGCTTGCTTGTTTGGCAGAACGTACCTTGCAGATTACTGGATATTATGAAATGCAGAAGAGGGACTGCCCCACCAATATTCCTAAAATCTGGCCTACAGTACAGAACCGACAGTTCTGTTCTGAGCCTTTTCTTTTCCAGCATGCTATAGGCCTGAACAGTTACACCTAGTTCTTTATCTGGAAACGTTTTGGAAAATCGTTCAAAGTTGGTGGAATCTAACAGTTTTGCTGCTTCCAGGTGATCCGAGGTTTGGAAGCGATCGCGGGCTTCTCGTGTTATTCTATCACATACTTCCTTGGCATCAGTACGCCGACTTGATAACTTTCTGCGCTTGTTTTCTGAAGCACACGTTTCTTCAGAAGTACCGGTACTAGCAATGTCTTCTACCGATTCCCTGATGTTGTTGATCACTTGTATGAAGTGTGACACAGCGGATTTTATCTTCACGGCATCAGCTGTTCTTGACTGCAACTGATTGTACATAATGTCCACATGTGGCATCAATTTATGAAAGAAATGTAGCCAAAATATGAATTCCTCGTCTTCTAAGCTGCGACGAAGCCCGTTTGCCTGCAGGCAAGTTTTATAGGATGGGGTTTTCTCCAGCATTAATAAACACTCCCTTATGGATACCCTTTGCTCGTACACCACATTTACGGTGCGCGACCTGAAATTCCATCTAGTCGCTGGTCCAGTTGGAATTCTTCGAGCTGCCACTGCTTCTAAAGCAGACGTCCGTTGCGGCGACCTTGAGAAGAAAGCAGGGAACGCTGACAGGTGAGCGAAGAACATCCTAGCCGACTGATTCTGCGAAGCTGCATGTTCCATTGTTAAATTCAGTTGGTGTGCATAGCAGTGGATGTAATGTGCGTTGGGATAGCAGGCTTTTATCTTTGCTTGCACTCCACCTTTACCACCACTCATTACTGATGCCCCGTCGTAGGTCTGCGCAATAACTTTGTGTGGTGTAGCGTTTAACATGTTGTCCATTACACTTAAAATACATGATGCAAGGGAATCCGCATTCTGACCTTCTGGTTTAAAGAAGCCCCAAAATCGTTCGTATGGAATACCATCTTTCTCATACCGAAATACCGACACTAACTGTGTCTGCTCTGAAACATCTGTAGTTTCATCCGCCATCACACTAACAAAATATGCTTGCTGCATTTCTTCTGCTATCACTTCTCTGCAGGTTTCTAGCATGCAGTCCAACAGCTCGTTCTGGATGGTTTTTGAGGTCCCTTTGAAAACTCTATTAGATTCAATGTGCTCCTTTAACTGGAAATTAAATCTACTAGGCCCAAGAAAACGCCAGGATTGTCTGAATTATCACTTTCGTCGTGCCCTCTTAAAGCTAATTCAAACGCACCACAAAACTTAATGCAGTCTATAATTCTGGATAGCACATACCTGTTCTTCTCCACTTGTTGATTGTGCTTTTCTTTTTCTTCATGATAAGCACGGCTTAATAGTGTTGCAATATTAACTGTTCCTAAAGCACTTAAATTTAAAGAATTATTGATGTGTTTCTCACTGTCATTATGCTTCCTCATTAAAGCGTTTAGATGTCCAAGATCTCTAACACCCACTGTTCCCCAAGAATCACTATTGCCAAAACACAAACAAGGGAAACAGAAAAGGGCATTTCTAATTTCACACCCGCACACCCAATCGTTTTTATACACTTTCCTATTAAATTTTCTAGTGTATGCAGATTTGTTAGAAGTGGCTTTCTGAGCAATATCTAAGTCCGGGGTAGGTCTACCTAACTTCTTTACCTCAGTTTTTTCTTCAAGAGTACTGGTTGAAAATGTGGTTTTCAAGAGGCTCTCCACTGAGTTTTCCATATTGCACAAACACGCAAACAAACTCAACACACTCATTCCTCATACAAAATTAATTAAGTACTGCACCTGCAATTACAAAATATTCACGAACTCGGAAACACTTGGTCTGACCGCGCAAAAACAGTACTACTCAGTATTACCAAAGCATTAAAATGAAACCAGCAACGCCGCAATGCAAAATCACATGTTATTTTGCTATAGTGAAATTTATGAACTAGGCATCACAATAATCATGTCCTTATTTTGACGGCATAAAAATTATAATTTTGATAGTACATCGATTAACAAAATGTGGCTATACAATAAGTAGGTTGGGAGTATTGAAAAAGACCTTCTGGCGGGAACAGCTGATGGCTTCCTCTGCTTTTTTCACCCCATTTTCTTTGAGCGATTCCCTCTTAAATCCTATTGCTGAGTCCAGATAGTGCCACTGGCCACGTTCACACTCCGTGTGACCAGTGCTGCCTCTCTGTGGTCGAATGAAGAATCGCTAGAAGATGACTGGTCTTAGCTGTTTTCCCAACAGCACATCCAGAACACAAGGGATAAGTTGGGCGCGCATGCGCAGAAGACAAAATTCACGCTTCCTGCCAATAAACTTGGAAATTCTCGCTGGGCTGTGATCTGCACAGCTAACGCCATGCACGGAGTGGAGCGCACGCCTAGATACCTCGAACCATTCATGTTCTGAACCTCGTAGTGAGGGGAGTAGAAATATTTCCTATTCTTTGCTTGACGTCTTTTTTAAAGCGTTGTATTTGTAGATAATAGGCCTACTATTAAAATAATTTATATTCAAATAAAGCAATGTGCTGCAGCACTTCAGCACATAAGGAGCGGCCGCCCCTGGTTGTGATACAGTTAGCTCCTCAAGGAAAGTAAGTTGTGTTGTACAATGGACATAATAAGTAAAGTAGATATTCAATTGTCTCACCAAACTGTTGCTAGACAGATTGAAGAGATGTCTAACAACTTAGAATCTCAATTATATAGGACCTGCATTCGAGAGAGTATTTTTCGCTTCAGCTTGATGAAAGCACCGATATTTCTGATACTGCACAGTTGTTTGCATTAATTAGAATGGTTTTTCGTGATTTTACGGTTAAGGAGGAGTTTGTTAAAGTTCTGCCACTTCATGAATGTACTAGGGGAGAATACATATTTAATGCATTCCTGAAATTTGTGAACGATAGGAACATTCTACTCTCTAAACTTGTTGCTATAACAATCTGCTTCAATGACTGGTAGGAATAATGGATTTCTTGCTCTTTGCGCTAAAGATGATTCATTTCCAAAATGTATGGTATTTGTTATTGCATTATCCACCAGGAAGCTTTATGCACAAAGGTTTGGAAGTTCGACCATGTTATGAAAGTTGTAACTCTTGCAGTCAATTACATTAGATCATCCTCTACACATCACAGATTGTTTAGAAAAGAAATCTTTTGAATGTATCAGATTCTGACCATAGTGACGTAATTCTTCATGCAGGCGTTAGGTGGCTTAGGAGAGGGAAAACTGTGGAACAATATTGCAGTCTTCTGGATGAAATCAGAGATTTTTTGAAATCTTCTGGCCAATATTGTCAAGAACTTGATGAGAGATTAGTTTTTCTTGACAGATATCACTTCGAAATTAAATGAGCTAACCCTCCAATTGCAAGGTAAAGATAGCAATATTTCATGCATGGTAAGTGCAGTAAGGGGCAGATGACCTCGTAGTTCTGCCCCCTTAAAACCTCAATAAAAAAAAAGTGCAGTAAATGCTTTTCGAACAATACAACCTTCAAAGAAAAAAGTGTACATGGAAGACTCAAGTGGTCCAATGTGGCCAGTAAAGTCAGCGTGTCCAGCGACCTTGAAAACCTGGAAAAACCTTGAATGAAAGCAAACCTTGGAAAATCCTGGAAAAAAACTTGAATCGCCCCGAAAAACCTGGAAAAGGCCATTTCAATCTTTAGCTGACACGCGTGACTTGGTCAGCTAACAATGTGTAGACTGTTTATTAGTTGGTTTGGCTGTTCTATACAAGACTTGACCGCGGTTGCGCAAGAGACTCCTATCCGGCTACAGCGCGGTATTTATCTTGGCGCAGAGTTGGCGCGAGTTAGCTGAAGTGACTCACCAAGGCACGGCCTCTGCGAGTTTCGGTGAGTAGCGTGCGTGGAAGGGAGGGGAAGGGAGACCACGAAGGATATGTTCCTATGATTGATGCATTTCATTCGCTCGAGGTATATGCCGTGCCGCGTCGTGCTGGCGTACAGTGAAGCTGCTTCGGCAAAGATGCAGGTTGGGAGAATGAGCTCGAGAGCAATTGAGGTGATGTGATCTAGTCCGCAGCTTCCAATATCGGGCAATTCAACTCCGCACGATTCTTTCACTTCGGCATCTAATTCTCGAAACACTTTATGATTAACATGAGGTCCGTCCATAGAGTGTTGAGAAACCTTTTTCAGAACCTCACATACATGTCCATCTGAGTTTTTTGGGATATTGAGTTTAATCTTTCGTCAAATCCGATAACTATGTCATCGCAACGAGAGATCAGCTCATTAACGTTGATCATAAAATAGGGAGCAATTCCAAATACAATCGCATAGCCAATATTTGTCCGATGAAGTTGCATACTTTGACTCATTTCTGAGTCGGGAAACATCTCACCGCTGTCCACTTGGCTTTTAAAGTAGCCATGATGTCTACTGGCTGGGATTTAGCATCCATTTTGTATTGTATGTATGTCTTATTTACAGATGCGCCAGCACGGCGGAGTCTTTACGTTCAGTATACTGGCTGTACCTTGTTTCCGTTACGATTTTGTGCAACACGTTGGTTTGAAAACGAAAGGGTTGCAGATTGGGCCATAGAAATTCTTCCCAATCAAAGAAAGTTTGTCATTACAGCTGAAAAGGAAAATACCGCTCCCATTTCACACAATTTTGAGAAAGTCTCATCGGCTGTTAAAGACAAATTATTGGGAACTAAACTTGCATTTTTTGGGTCAATCGCCGGCTTAATAAAACCATTTCTGAATGAGTTCCAGACAGATGCTCCTATGGCGCCATTCTTGTATGAGGAATTACGCGTTCGTACCAAAATGTACAAGAGATTTATTTTTTCATTTCTTTTAATTGTTGTGAACTATGAAAGACTGATTATATTTTTTTTTTCTGGAATTATAACTAGTTTTTTAACCTAATAGCTTACTTCTCTCACTCACCAAGCTAACTCACAGTAGCAAGCAAGAAATCACTTGAAAACCGCTTTTAACGAACTTTGCATAGAAGTGTTACTTCACTAAATGGGATTAGCAACAGCTATTAAGAAATGCGCATGATGCAGTTTAAAAAAAATCTTGCCGAGAATCCCTTTTTTTTCCTCGGAAAAAATGCCTTTAGTTGTGTTGTGAGAGTCCCTTGATTACTCTGTGCTTTGGTTAGCAAAATATTTTTTATTCTCTTCAATTTACATTTAATTGGTCTATTACAATAATTTTTTTTAGCCCCCTCACCTTGAAATTCACTTACAGTAGTCAATTCTTCTTTTATTTATTTTCCTTAAAGAAGGGAAAAAAACCCCTTGAAAATCATGTTTTTGAGCCTTGAAAAAACCTTGAATTGAAAATCCCATTTTGGCTGGACACCCTGATAAAGTTAATAATAATAAATACTTTTCAGCGGAAACTAAAGCTATGGATTGGACATTTCAAAATAAATTCCTTTTCTCACTTTCCAACTTTGAAATCAATTATGGTATCCTTAAATGTAAATGTCGGTGAATCTTTTGCTCAGCATCTTGAAGCCTTACCCACAGAATTTAGTAATAGGTTTAGCTAGTTTTCAGCACTTGTACCAGTGATAATGTTCATCAATAATCCATTCGCTTCAGTGGACATTACTGAACTTGGAGGTAGGATGTGTGAGATCTTCAAAAATTGTAATTTGGAAGAAGTAGAAATGGAAATTTTTAATCTTCAAGAAGATATATCTATGTAAACATGTTATTCAACTTCAAGCAATTTCTGGACTCTGGTGGAATAAATATCGCATGGTCTGTAGTGTTGCTTTGAAAATTTATTCTTGGTTTGACATATCTTTGCGAAGTCACATTTTCATCTATGAATATCAAGAATAAATACTGATCCAGCCTGACAGACTCACATCTAGATGAGGCATTAAGAGCAGCATTTTTCAGCTACGCACCAGATTTATCTGAACTTGCAGCGAACATGCAGCTGACCGGAGTGACTCCATATCTGTTGAAACCATCACATTTATCCTGTGAATCTAAGATAGTTTTCAAAGACAGATTGCAGTAATTACAAATGATGTGAGGTCAAATCATTTTGACGACAAACTGTGTTGAGTGAATGGCAACTTCATCCAAAGGTGTCCGAGCACTTCCAACATCTCCTGTAAATTGCAATTACTGAATGCTTTCTTTGCCGCTAGACAGCTGGCAGTATGCTTGGCCAACAAGCTCCCAAGTTCTTGGGATAGGAGACTTGGAAGCTGCCAGTATCGAGTAGAGTGACATTCTGGCTGGCGGCTCCCTACCTCTGTCATTAGCGGCTTCGGTGGCGTAGTTGGTAGCATGCTGAACTGCTGTGCCCAAGATAGCGGGTTCAAACCCGGCCAAAGTCGTCGGATTTTTTAAGAGTCAAAAATCATTCAGTATGCCTTCCTTCGGAGGGGAAGTAAAGCCGGCAGTCCCATGTCATTGATTTATGGCATGTAAAAGATCCTTCCACAGACTAAACCTGTGTGAAGCTAAATTGTTAGGTTAGATTTCGTCGGAACGCTCTATCAAAGTTCCAACGTTCACCCCTAGGTATCATTGATATCTGGTAGCGAAAGTTGGAACTAATTGAAATTGAACAGAACTTGTAGCTCACCCTAAGGGTGTTCGCTGGAAGCAGCTACAGACTCAGGCGAGCCGAACATGTCCTCGGACACTCCCGGCACTAAAAGCCATACGATAAATAAATAAATAAACCTCTGTTGTTCAAAGTCTTTTTTGCATCACACCACTCTGTACCATGCTTTTGGTGAACTGCTATGCTGCTCAGTCAAATGCTTCCTTGATTTTTATTGATCATGAAATTAAAATAAATACCAAATGGTAGTGAATATATTTATTCCACCTTAATATTCTTCTTCTTCTTCTTTAAGTGCCATCTCCTCTCAGGAGGTTGGCAACCATCAGAGACTCCTGCTTTAGATGATGCAGCATGAAACAGCTCAATAGTGGAACAATTGAACCAAGTTTTCAGATTATCGATCCAAGAAATGAGTCTTCTTCCTGGTCTTCTTTTGCCTTGTAACTTTCCTTGAATGACCAGATGCAGCAAATAATATTTCTCTCCTCTCATCACATGACCCAGATACTGCAGTTTTCTAATTTTGACAGTATTTAATATTTCCTTTCTCTTTCCCATTCACCTCATCGATGGTGACCTTATCTTTCCAACTCAGCCTCAGTATCCTTCTGTACGTCCATAGCTCAAATGCCTCCGATCTGTCCATTTCTCTTTTCTTTATGGTCCAGGTCTCAACTCCATAGAACAAGGTGGAGAAGACATAGCATCTCAGAAGTCTAATTTTTAGATGTAAACTAAGGTCTCTGCTACACAACACACTCCTCATTTTATTGAATGCATTTTGACCGATCCTGGACTTAATCTCCTCAGTACAATGTAGCAGTTCACATTTGTTCCTAAATACTTGTACATTGTCACTTGCTGTACTGGCTCCCCATTGATTATCAAACTCTCTTGATGTTGTGTTCGTGATACTACCATAAAACGTGTCTTACTGACATTAAGTGTTAATCCCCATTGTTCACCTGCCTCCACGACTTTGTTAGTCAGTTGCTGTAAATCTTGTAGACTTTCTGCAAATAGCAACTTGTCATCTGCAAATCTTAAGTTGTTTATTATTTTTCCATTCACTCTAATTCCTGCTGTTTCTTCCTCTAAAGCTGCATGTAATATTTCTTCTGAGTATTGATTAAACAGCATAGGAGACAAGACACAACCTTGTCTAACACCAAGTTTTATTTCCACCTCTTCAGATAGCTCCCTACCTTCCTTTATGACCGCAGTCTGTTTGTAATAAATATTGCTGATGATTCTAATGTCCTTCACATCCAAGTTCTTCTTCTGGAGCATTTGGATGAGGCAATCATGACGAACCTTATCGAAAGCTTTATTATAATCCAGAAAGCAGACATACATCGATTGATTGACATCTAAACATCTCTGTGCCAGCACATTGAAGGTAAACAGGGCTTCTCTTGTTCCTAGTGCATTTCTGAAACCAAATTGTGTTTCAATGATATGCTGTTCCAATTTTTGAAGATCCTTCGATGGATAATTTTTAGGAATATTTTTAGTGTATGACTCATGAGACTGATTGTTCTATGATCGCTGCATTGATGGGCATTTGCCTTTTGCCCTGTATGATCCGGTCACCTAGCGAGGTGCCTCCGTGGCAAGTCCCGCGTCCAGAAATTCGGTTGGATCTACACCGAGGTCCTAAGGTGAACACGGATGCCTCCGTTTATCGGAGGCAGATCCACAGCATAGTTCACCAATTTCCGGACGCTGGCATTCTCTACACGGATGGTTCGAAGGTGGACGAGAGAGTGGGTTGTGCTTACGTTATTGATGGTGCAAATGCCAAGATCTCTTTGCCTGAGGCATGTAGTGTGTTTACTGCAGAGCTCGTTGCCATCTATGAAGCTCTGCAGTTTGCACTACAGGATGCACGAATCCACTTTCTCGTGTGTACCGACTCTTTGAGTTCGTTGCTACATGTTTCCCGCAACACCCCCTAGTGCAGCGAATCCACGACCTACTAGCCGGGCTGTGCCACGCTGACACTCGATTCACTTTTCTGTGGCTTCCAAGCCACATGGGAATTGCGGGAAATGAGTTAGCGGATCAAGCTGAACCAATGGAGGTACCCGCTAGAGACATTCGCTCTCAGTTACGCCGACAAGTACTGGCATTTTGGGAGAGTCAGTGGCTAGCTGGCCCAATACCCAGTAAACTGAGTGCGATAAAGGGAACTACTCGCGTGTGGCGGAGCTCTTTCCGGTCACGGAGGGAGTCCGTCATTTCGTGCAGGCTCAAGGATAGGTCATACAAGATCCACCCACTCGTACCCAATGAGAAGGGAAGACCCCCTACTTTGTACCAGTGGAGCCGTTTTCACCGTGGCCCACATTTTAACCGAGTGTGTGGATCTTGCTGACTTACGAAGAAACCTTGGTTTGCAGATGATACTCAAACTTCTATTAGCCGATGACGCGGTGGCTGCTGATCTCGTCATCCGCTTTATAAGTGATAGTGGGTTAGGGCCAGCAATCTAAATTTTCCAGTCAACATTGACTCAACAACTTGTTCGGTTTTGAATGACGAATTTTTATTTTTCCGTAATTTTTGTTTATACAGTCGAACCTGCCTTAACGGACACCCTTATTCAGCGGACACCTGCCTATACGGACATTTTCCCTTGGAACCGATTTTATTTTACATAAGACAAGTGTTAAATTAGCCTCATTTCAGCGGACACCTTGAAGTCCGGACAGCGGACATCGCCATCTGTCCCGTCCACTTGACTTAAGCGGACACTTCACATGCTGCAGGACATTTTTTACACTGGACCATATCATCCTTTCTTTTAAAACCATTCTGCAGACATACGGAAATCCCTCTTGAATGTCTGTACTACACCTATTTCGAGTCAAAGGAGAGAGAGAGTGAAATGCAGGCTACATGGCAACACTGTAGTAGCCGTAAAGTTAATTCTTCTATACATTCCTCTTTCCAAACCTTTTGTTATGGTGTTCTACCTACTGGTGTACATTCTGAGAATTCGAATTGTCCAGGATTGCTGCCAGTGACTGTTTACTCACGAGTTGCCTGGGGATTTTCTTCCCTGCTTGCATCATTCTATTCATAACTCAGATTGCCACTGATAAGGTCGAGCTCAGGTAGTCAACTTGAGAAGGAAGAGACTTGCAGTACATGCGCTAATTAGTGAGACAGAAATACCGTAGCATTTCAGTCGTCGAGTAAACATGAGTAACAAGGGACGAACGTGTTTAGACCTAGAAACAAGAAGAAATGTGATTGTAGAAAGTGACAAGGGACTTTCAGTGAGAAAGCTTGCCGAAAAATTCAAATGCGGGAAAACTCAAATAAACAAATAAAGATGTTTATGTTTAAGGTGGATTTACTTTGCCGTTAAAATGTTCGATTATTTTTACAAACTTGTTTCAGCGGACACCTCTCATAACGGACATTTTCCCTCGGAACCGACGGTGTCCACAGAAGGGAGGTTCGACTGTATTATAATTCTTTCTTTCTTTCTTTCTTTCTTCGTTTTGCCCACTTAGGGAGCGCGTTTGAACTTGTTGACTCGGGTTGATGGTGTTTTCCTCTTCTTCTCCCAGAATCTCCTCATGAACTATTAATTTTCGCTCTTTTCAAATTTAGGTGTCCACCTCTAAATTTTAAATTCCATTCGAAATTTGTATATTTTAATCTGTGTTAAGAGAGACAGATGACCTCGTAGTTCCGCCCCTTAAAGCAACAATAACTATCTAAGTCCGAGTTTCGGCCACATTGTGTCCTTCAGCTTTGTCTAGATCTTAACACAATTAAACCAAGAATAATTGGTGACCGGATTCTTAGGTTTTTACGTATTTTTTTCCTCACTTTGAAATACAAAAATACTTTAATACTTTTCCGAATCACACTCAAAAGAATTCTGTAGTACCTAAAAAACCTAATTGCAGTTTTGTTCCATTTCTTCTTCTGCTTTTACGACTTCAAGGGACCACTTCATTTCTTGGCCCTCTTCTTAAGTAAGTTTTCTTTCAGAGTTGCCCAGTAGCTTTTCATTAGCTCTGATCTTCTCAGGCGTTCCTCATCTGTAAATACCCTAGTTGACATTTGTCTATTTTTGGTTGAAATCTTATGTTTATGTCTTTCAGTTTTTTTAAATTTTTGTTTTGCAAGTCATCCAAGGTTATTTCTAATTCTTTCATATCT
Organism: Meconema thalassinum; assembly: GCA_946902985.2. Taxonomy (NCBI): domain Eukaryota; kingdom Metazoa; phylum Arthropoda; class Insecta; order Orthoptera; family Tettigoniidae; genus Meconema; species Meconema thalassinum. Next base: position 76,319,641 of record OX336401.1, on the reverse strand, counting down.
TCTCTAATTTTCTTATTCCATCCTACTTCTTGTTTCATATTCCAAAGTTTCTCAAACATTTTTCTAGGTAATCTGGTTTCTGGTAACCCCATAATGTGACCAAAAAGAGAAATCCGTTTCTTTTTCTTCCATTTATTGCAGTATATTTGAATTTTTAGTCCATAATTTTTAAAAGTAGACCTGAAGACAGTGTCCTGTGTGGGGCCTCGCCCAGGACACCAAGCTAGCGGGCTCTTGGAAAATTTACTATGTGAACTTTTGGTATGGTACTAGTCAGTTACTCATCATATACCAGCTGAAGAAGGTATTGGGGCTATCATGGTCATTATTATGTCATTCTAAAATAATACAAGTCGATCAATCTATATATATAAAAATCAATGTAACGTGATAGTTTGTCTGTGGGTATGTCTCCTATGCGTTCATATACCATTCGTCCGATTGCGATGAAACTTGGGTGAGATGTTGAGTACATTCCAAGGAAGGTTTCTGACTTAGTAAATCCATTTTACAATAGGTAGTGCACGCGTAGATTCAACAAGATGTTCAGCAAAGAACATATAGCCTACTTTCTCCTAAATGTATGGGTATATTTATGACTCTTTGTCCTCATCCCTAACACAATCACCTCTACCACAATGTATTGTTTGTTTTCTTTTATATTGATAATTAGCCAGTAAGTGTCAAAATCAATATTGTATACTTTATGATGATTGAATAACAAAACTACTAACTTATTGTAATGCATTCACGTCCGTTAATCTCTATATTAAGCCAGCCTGCTAAGTTAAGAATCTTCCGTTTTGGGTATCTTCCCCTTTAAAAATCCACGCCGATCACAGTAGGTTGGTGCTGCGACCTATCAGTGAATTAATCTTTATGTTGTACACCTATGCACTGCCATCGTAATGTACTACGATGGCAGTGGCCTAAGAGTGTTGAATGAGTAGACAGTTTAAAGTAGCCAAGAGGGAGGCGATCCAGCTGGCAGTGTTTAAAGGTAATCGGAGCGCGATCGTGGCTAATAGTTGAACTACCAGTATTACAATATTGCCATACTTCAGGAGGCCAGGTATTTACACAGCGGTAAGTTTGGAACAATATTACCCTCATAACCCACAAGAGGACAGCACCGTACAGAGGCATTAAGAAGGCTGTGGTTAATGACAACGTGTATCTAGTATATTCTAAAAACAATTGGAAACTAATCTGAACAGCAGACATCAGAAAGAGGAGACTAAAATTTTATGGGCACATCAGCAGACTCCCACAAACCTGACTCAGATACATACAGCGACTCAAGACTACTACACCCTGGGTGATGCAAGTCAAAATTGATCTGGAAAAAGCACAGGTCGACCCAGAAGACATCATAGACAAAAGCGTTTTTCGAAACAAGGTATACAAGTAGGAAGTGATGTCAGAGAAAGCAGCCCAAAGTGGACCGAAGAAAGGAAGAGGGCCTTTAGTGCAAGAATGAAAGAGTATTGGAAAAACAGGAAGATCAATTAGTCATGATTGCTTCGCTTGGTCTAATAGGCCTGTAACGTGTGAAATAAAATAAATAAGGAGTAATATTGTGTGTAAAAGTCTCCATGGCTTAGGCGGCAGCATGCCGGCCTCTCACAGCTGGGTCCGTGGTTCAAATCCCGGTCACTCCATGTGTGATTTGTGCTGGACAAAGCAGAGGTAGAGAGGTTTTTCTCCGGGTACTCCGGTTTTCCCTGTCAAAAATTTCATTCCAGCAACACTCTCCACTATCATTTCATTTCATCTGTCATTCATTTAATCATTGCCTCAGAGGAGTGCGACAGGCTTGGGCAGCCGGCACAGTTCATATCCTCGCCGCCGGATGGGTGCTTCATTCATTCCATCCTTGACCCGGTTGGTCGACTGGAAGCAGGCTGTGGATTTTCATTTTTCATTGTGTGTAAGTTTTGATATTGTCTAATGAAAAGAATATTCTGAAACTGATAAAAAAAATCCTGGCGTAACTGTGCTTGTTAAATCGTGCACAACGGCCGTGAGGGCACTGCAGTGAGATGATGATGATAATCGTTGTTTTAAGGGGCCTAACATCTAGGTTATCGGCCCCTAATTATCTGGGTGATAGCGAAAATGACAATGAAATGGAAATCAGAACGAAAATTAAGTGAGACAGAAAATACTTACAAAAAGGAACTCAGATTGAAACAACTCACAAAATGTTCTTACAAAAGGGAATTTAGAAAGAAAAGATTGAAAAAAAGGACACAAAATGCAGGCTAGGTTCAAAATATGTACAAAATGCAATGTAGAGTCGAAATACTTACAAAATGCAATTGAAATTCAAAATATTTACAAAATGCAAATGAGATCGAAAATACGTACAAAATGCAATTGAGGTTCAAAATATTTACAAAATGTAATTGAAATTGAAAATACACAATGCAATTCAGATTTAAAGATCCCATTTCCAATCCAAAATATTCACAAAGTGCAATTGAAATTCAAAATACTTACAATATGCAATTGAAATTGAAAATGCTTACAAAATGCATGGTAGATTCAAACTACTCATTTGGATTGACAATACTTACAAAATATAATTTAGATTGAAAATACTTGACAAAATGTAATTTAGATTCAAAATACCCACAAAATGCAATTGAGAATCAAAATACTTGCAAACTGCCCACCAAACAAAATACAATTTAGATTTAAAATTCTTGCGAAATGCGGTTTTGGTTGAAAATACTTACAAAAGCAATGGAAATTCAAAAAACTCATTAAAATGCCCTGCACTCACATAGAAAGACTTACTAAAAAGCAATTTAGATTGTCAATCTTTACAAAATGCAATTGAGGTTGAAAACAATCGCGAAATGCAATTTAGATCGAAAAAACTTACAAAATGCAACATATATTAATAATACCTACAAAATGTAGTATAGATGCAAAAAAAAAAAAAAAAGGCTAAAGGGAATTTAGATAAACGGGGAGCCAATTAACAAAAACAATGCAGGAATCTGTAAGAGAAAAGGAAAACAAGAGGTCTGACCGCTCGAAGAAGGAGGGATCAGGAAAGATGAGACAAGGGCCAATTAAGGCGGGAAAGTGAAAGACTCCCTAGGCCTCGGATACCCTAAGACCGCCGGGGTCGGAAAAGAGCAAGAGTTGACCAAGGGTGGTCGACAGGAAAGAAGACTGAGAGGAGCCTGGCACAAGTAAGTTGGAAGCAATGACAGACTCAGCTGGGGTCCCGTGGTCGCCAACCCACGTCCCACAAGATGTGAGCCCCTGGGGGACACTGCAGTAAGTCCGGAGGTCGCAGGTTTGAATCCCAGTGCTGACAGTGACTATCCTCCTTCCTGGCGAATGTTGGGATAGTACCTTACTTCCAGTCCTGGGGCACCTACCCCACCCTTAATACAGTTACACTACTACAGTCATCACAGGAATACAGGTTATCAGACAAGTTAAACACACATCCAAGATGACTAAGACGTCCCAAGCCCCTCAAATGAATTGACAATAACAACAATAACCTGATAAAGAAACTCTACTTACCTGAACAGCCTTAGTGACTGAGGGAAGAATCTGTGGCAGTGCTCTGTTGGGTGGTGGTCCTGGGGTGGTGACAAGCTAAAGGGTTGCATCACAGGTGTGGAGCGTAGAATGTTGATTGAGCCCAGGGTCAGTTTTAGAATGAAGAATAAACTAGTGTGCGATCTCTGAAGGAGGGGAGTTGGTTGATGCAGTCGTATAGCAGGCCATTATCATTGTAAACGATGTCCAGTTGCCAGATTATGGTGTATGAGACCTCTCCATTTCGTCCTGTCCTTTTATCACTCTTCCTCCAATAACCTGTTCCAATCATGACCTCTCCAGCACATTTCCTTCACTAGATCATCATCCTATACCATCATGTCCAGTTGCCAGGTTGAGGCGTATGAAAACTCTCCATTACATCTCCTTACGTCCAGTTGCCTGGTTGTGGTGTATGAGAACTCTCCATTTTGTCCTGTCCCTTTATCACAAGGCGGCTTCGGGGACATAGTTGGTAGCATGCTGAGCTTCTATGCCCAAGGTTGCGGGTTCAAACCTGGCCGAAGTCGTCTGATTTATAAGAGTGTTAAAAATCCCTCAGTATGCCTTCCTTTGGAGGGGAAGTAAAGCCGGCGGTCCCATGTCATAGATTTATGGCATGATATAGAACCTTCCACTAATTACACTTGTGAGAAGCTAAATTATAGGTTAGACTTGACTGATGCTCTTAGGTTCCAACGTTCGTCGCCAGGAGCCGACTGCGGTGGCATCTAGTATACAAGTTCAGAACTAGTTGGTCGTTGACGGTGGCATTTGGTAGCAAAAGTTGGAACTACTTGCAGTCCTTACTTGAATTAAAAACAGATAACACACACCAAAAGTACACGGGGCTACATGACCGTGTTGCTGCAGCCCCTAAACTGAGGAACCAACCAACCTTTTATCACTCTTCCTCCAATAACCTGTTCCAATCATGACCTCTCCAGCACATCCTCCTTCACTAAATCAATCCACCTTCCTCCCGGTCTCCCTCTCTTCCTAATTCGTTTCTTGCAGTTCTACTTGTACGCGTCCAAAATACTTTAATCGTGATTCCTGAATCTTGTTTACACTTCTTCTTTGATCTTTTCTGGTCTTATATAAGCTACCACAGTGCACAGGACTTAATCTCAGCTGCTTGGAGATTAGAACTATCCTTATTAGTCGGTGTAGCGGTTTCGAAGATGCATGCAAGAATTGGTAAATAGAAAGACTAGTGTATCGTCATCTTTGTTTTTACAGGTGTTTGTTCACCCCAAAAGAGCTGCCTTAGTTAATTGTATTGATCCTGTCTTGCTTCGTTTGAGGGCTACCGGAAGGTCTGCAGCCAGTGGATACTCCGGGCATTGAATGCCGAACAATGACCATACTAATTGCATCTTCTTCTTCATTTCCCGGTTCCAGTGATCTGGGTCGGGGTGTGAATCAAGGATCTCCAAACTTTTCTGTCTCTCTACCACTCTCGTCCCTCTTCCAGTACATCCTTCACTTTCACTCCTCTTTTCTCAACGCTCTCCCTCATTGCATCCATCCAACTCATCCTCGGTCTTCCCGTGACTTTCTCAGTAAATAATCGATTCGGGACTTGGTCTTCTCCCATTCACATCATATGTTCATACCATTTTAGTTTACTGATCTCGAATTTGTCTTGTAACTTTAGGAATCCTGTTTTCTTCCTAATTTCTAAATGCATACGGCAGAAAAATACATTTCACAATTCACAGATTTCGTGTTAAATAAATTTAGAGAATGAGTTTTAAATACCATAACTTAAGTTTCATGCATTACCAAAGTCAAATTAGTTACACATGCTTCCATAGACTACAGGATTGCTACTTTTGGTAGAATTATTATTTTTGGGTGGAGGTATTTTGAAAAAAAGCAATTAAAAGTCCTATTTTTCTGTTCCAATCACTTCAAACTCTTGAGGCTTTACTGTAATTCCAGTACATACAAACATTTTCGGTATAATAAAATTCTAAACCAATAGAGACCCTGCACCAACAAGGATCACTCGTCTCATTCGAAATTGGGATTTTGTTCGCGTTTGTGTTTCAAAAATTGTAATGGTTTTGGCTGAGAGTGATATTCAGGGTTGCTGTTAAGCGGTTGGCCTGGTGGAAAGCTGGTCGTGCTGTGGAGTATGCTTCAATGCAAGTATGTAAATTAGGCTTGCTCAATCCGGGCATTTCGCCAAGTGGGTGCCTGCTCCGTACACAGGCGTCGAGCGGGCAGAGTAGCTGCGTGCAGTCTTGCCTCACTGCAGTGATAGCTGGTGCTACGAATATGGAGTCAGCTGAGAAGAGACCAGTTCTGGTGCAAATACCGGTAGCGTGCAACAAGAATCCCAATGGGAAGGACAATGCCATTTTGTGCCAATTAGAGAACGTGCTAAATGTTTAGAATGTGGACATTCTGTGATAGTTAAAAAAAATAACAAGCAAAAGCGGCAGCATGTGCATATGCATGTTTGGTTCTACATATTTATGTGAGAAAATTTCCTCCACTTTAAAGCTTTGCAAATCGAGACATCGATCACAAATGACAAACAGCCATCTGAGGGCTGTTCTTCGACTGCACACCAGTAGTAGTATTTATCCAGACATTCCCTCGCTTACAGCAAAACATGGGACATATACAGTACACTATAATGTACACTCATGAATGCTGCATTTTTGTAATGTAATTACATTGTCGGATTTTTAAGAGCTGTAAAATCCTTCAGTAAGCCTTACTTCGGAGGGGAAGTAAATTAGCAGGCTCATGTCATAGATTTATGGCATGTAAATGAACCTATCACTACAATTGGTAGTCATCAACTTGAACAGTTTCCAGCCACTGGCCGGGTCTGTTTGGAACATAAGCCTCCCCATCGTCTTCTGTCTTCCCACCATCTTTCCGTCACCTCCTTGGTCCAGTCTTCTCCTTTCTTTCGCACCCTGTCCTCCACACCCTTCAGCCACTTATCTCTTGGCCTTCCTCTTGGTCTTTTTCCCTCTATTTTCATCTCGTGTATCTTCTTGGGTATCCTTCTCCTATCCATTTGCTTAACATGCCCTTACCATTTAAGCCTCGATTCCTCTATCCTATCTTGTAATGCTCCCTCCTTGACTGATTCTTTGATCTTCTCAATTCTTAACCTGTCCACCTTCGTCACTCCAATACTGCTTCTCAAGAATTTAATCTCACTTAGCCTGTATTCTGCTTCACTCCCTTCCTTTCATAACCCAGGTCTCTGAGGCATACGTCAGGATTGGAACGTAGTACGTCCTATATATGACCCTTTTGCTGTTTTGAGGGACATCCTTACTCCATACCAGGCTCCTAACACTTTTCCTGAATAATTCTGCTTGCCTCCGCTGCTCATTTATTTCTCTGCCGTTTCTTTCATTTTCTTGTATCATGCTTCCCAGATACTTGAAACACTCTACTTTCCTCAATTCTTCCCCACCAATTGTTATTCCCGTTGTGACTCTCTCCTTCTTCCTGGTTGTGATCATCCACTCGGTTTTGCTTATGCTAAACTTCCTCCCATATCCATGTACTATTTCTTCCCATACATTCAACTGCTCCTGTACTTCCTCCTCCTTGTTTCCGTAGATAATCGAATCATCTGCAAACGTCATTACTTTCATCCTTCTTTCACCAATCACTTCCACCACTCTGGTCATTATATCGTCATCACTACAGCCATTCTTCTGTTCCAGCCAATCTGATCTCTCTCCTCCTACTTTCACACAGCTTATACTTCCATTTGGCCTGTTTGCCATCTCTTGATGAATACAGTATATTTGCATTTGTCAGTTGGCACAGGCTAGAGTAAAAGGTGGCTTTTCACCGATGTCTCAGTCTCACTCATGGCTGTGATTATATGGAAGCTACTGAGGTATGGGTGGTGCTTAGTAATGGCATTCAGGGCCCAGTCAGTGCCTGTGAATGCTGTGAAAGGTTCTACTCATAGGGTTAGGACTACTGTTCTGACTCAGTGAAGAAAGCAATGGCAAACTACCTCACTCCTCTTCTTGCCTAGAACGCCTCAATATAGCGCTGCTTTGGGTTTTTGTGGGTATCTACTCACATAACGTAACGGCGGTGCTTTTGAGGATCCAACCAGCCTTCGGGCTGACTACCTAACAGACAGACATACTTCCATTGTACATTTCCCTTATCCTTAATATAGTCTGCTACAATTGGTAGTGTGTAGCAAAATTTGTAGGCTATATTTGGCTGGTTAGAAACGCTCTATCAGCTCTATCAAGTTCCAACATTTGCCACTAGGTGTTAGTAGCCAAAGTTGGAACTAGGTACTTGAAATTGACCTTGTTGGGAGCCCAAGGGCATTCAATTAAAATACCCTGCTATGGCCAGTGGCTGTGATTCATATATAAAAGTCAATAATAAAACAGTATTAGATTAAACCTGCTGCCCCTGAATCCCTATCTCAGCTCACAATGCCTGCCCTGTTCAACTGTGCATGCTCTCTCGCTTCGTCTCGCTACACTGTGATGTATGCATGCTGGTAAGCCGCCCGCACTGGGCCAGGGTAAACGGGCGCACAGCTGATCACCTCTAATGAAAACAATGAAACCTGGAAGGAAATGGTGGCAGCAGTTTGGTCTATATATAGCAGTGGTTCCCAACCCCCTCGGTGGTACACAAGGAACCGGTTAGGGGCATGCCAAAAATAAACGGTAATGGCGGGCGCCATGTTCCCATCATACGTGTCAGTCGTAAAGTACCGGCGTGCAGTGCCGTCTTATTCACCCACGTCAAGTTCAATGCTCTCACTCGACAACTTACCCTACCCCAATACCAGTCACTTTCATCGCTACACTTCTATTGTCTTGAATTGTCTATTTTTGTCAAACTAATCACCAGAATTAATTGGCTTTCAATAAAATTTAAAAATCTCATGTACTGTATATTTTCCTCAGTGAAATATTTATACATCTTCATTTGTACAAGTAAATAAAAGTAGCCTAAAATTGAAAATTATATTCCAACATTTTATTGAAATGAGCATACTGATGATGATGATAATTGTTGTTTTAAGGGGCCTAACATCGAGGTTATCGGCCCCTAAAAATGAGCATACTAACAGGAAACAAATAAATACATTAAAAATATTAGTTATACTGTATTGAAATAATAAGTTATTAATAGTTCCAAGTTTTTTAGCCTATTTTCAATTTTGGAAAAATAGGCTTATGAGATCACCTTTTGTCCGTGTGTGTGTGTGAGGTGTGTCCCCCTAATAACTTTTAAACGGCTGGAGCGATTTAAATGAAACTCGGTAAGTTCATAGCACTATTCCGGGAGACCCCGATCGTGCCCTTCAATTTTTTTACGTCTCACCAATCCAACATGGCGGTTGTGCGAAATATTTCACCAGTATTCAATATCTCCGAAACTATTTCCGATATCACCCTGGAATTTTTTACGGTGATAAAGGGAAATACTAGAAGTTCACCTATGTGACTTTTGAAAACCTGGTAACTACAAAACCAACATGGCGGCCACGTGAATTTGCGACTTTTAAATAGACATTTCTCCCGATTTAACCAACCAAACGCAATAAAACTTGGTACAGTATATGTTTATACACATATTATTGCACCGACATCTAATTTGGTCAATTGTTTACATAATCACAAGATGGCGGATATGCGAAATATTTCACCGGCATTCTATATCTCCGAAACTATTAGCGGTATCATCCTGAAATTTTGTACGGAGATAAAGGGCACTACTAGAAGTTCATCTTGAGCCTCCGTGGCTTAGGCGGCAGCACGCCAGCCTCTCACCGCTGGGTCCGTGGTTCAAATCCCGGTCACTCCATGTGAGATCTGTGCTGGACAAAACGGAGGCAGACAGGTTTTTCTCCGGGTACTCCGGTTTTCCCTGTCGAAATTTCATTCCAGCAACACTCTCCACTATCATTTCATTTCATCTGTCATTCATTTAATCATTGCCCCAGAGGAGTGCGTCAGGCCTCGGCAGCCGGCACAGTTCATATCCTCGCCGCTAGTTAGGGGCTCCATTCATTCCATTCCTGACCCGGTCGGAGACTGGAAGCAGGCTGTGGATTTTCATTTCACTAGAAGTTCATCTATAAGACTTTCAAAAACCGGTTAACTACGAAACGAACATGGCGGCCAAGCGAATTTGAAAATTTTAAATAGACCTTTCTCGCGATTTAATGTTCCAAACGCAATGAAATCTGGTACAGGAAATGTTTATACACATTGTAATGCACTGGCACCTAATTGAGTTCAATTGTTTACATAACCTCAAGATGGCGACTGTGCGAATTTTAAAATTAAGTTTTTATTTCTTGTGTCGTAATCATGCGATCGAAGTGAAAGTTTGAATAGTGAACATACGAAACAATTTTCCTTTAATGGTACATGACTCTATGGCCTATACATTTAACAATCCAACATGGCGACCGTCCGAAATATTTAGACGGCTCTGAATATCTATGAATCCATTATAGCAATCAAACTGAATTTTTTTATGTTCATAGTGGCTATGAACTTAAATTCACCTATATGACTTTAAATAGCCTGGTGACCACATACCCAACATGGCGGCGACGCGAAGTATAAATATTCACATGGACGTTTCTCGCAATTTAACCATCCGAGTGCAGTGAAACTTGGTACAGTAAATCCTGATACGAATGTTAATCCACTGGCATCTAATTTATTTCTCCATAACCACAAGATGGCAGCTGTGCGAAATTTTAAAATCTCCTTGTTACTTCTTGGGTCCTAATCATGCGATTGAAGTTTGAATGCTACACGTACACAATAATCTTCATGTAACAGTACATAACTCTAGGACCTACAAATATAAAATCCAACATGGCAACCATCCGAAATATTTAGTCGGTTCTCAATATCTACGAATCTATTACAGCAATCATACTGAAATTTTGTATGTAGATAGAGGCAATTAACATAAGTAGGATATATGAAAATAGGCTGCATAGTTCTTCACGGAACTACTTGTTTTATTAAGTTATGTACATATTGCCAATAAAATATTAAAAGTTTACTTTTTACGGGGTACTATTTTAGATAAATATGTATAAAAGGGTAAGGGAGGATAAAAAGGTTGGGAACCGCTGATATATAGGGCACTTGTATGTATCTAAATGTTTCCTATGTTGTGCAACTGGGTATATTATGAATTTCTTAATGAAATTGTGGAGTTTTCAGCATCATAACGCTCCTGCGCACAAAGCAAAAACCATGCAGCAGTGGTTGGCAACCAATGTCCCACAGTTCATCACTGCTGCTGCTGTCTGGCCTAGTAGAAGTCCGGCCCTCAATCCATTGTGGCAGAAGCTCGGGGCGATAGCATGTCAAAAACATCACCGCAATATTGAGATGTTAAAAAATCAATCACGTCAGCTGTCCAAAAATTCACTGGACATGATTCGTGCAGTTATTGATGAGTGGCCTTAATGTCTTCGCCTGTGTTGCCGCACAGGTTGATCATTTTGAATAAGAGTATGTTCATTCTGCAGCATTTTTTGTGCTCTTTCAGAATATATGTAAGTTATATTAATTGGTTAGCGGGCTTGGTGGCACAGTTGGTAGCATGCTGAACTGCTGTGCTCAAGATCGCGGGTTCAAACCTGGCCGAAGTTGTTGGATTTTTTAAGAGCGTTAAAATCCTTCAGTATTCCTTCCTTCGGAGGGGAAGTAAAGTCGGCGGTCCCATGTCATAGATTTGTGGCATGTAAAAGATCCTTCCACTAACTAAACTTGTGTGAAGCTAAATTTCTAGGTTAGATTTTGTTGAAACGCTCTGTCCAAGTTCCAATATTCACCACAAGATGTCAGTGACATCTGGTAGCGAAAGTAGAAACTACTTGAAATTTAACGGAACTTGTAGCTCACCCCATGGGTGTCCGCTTGAAGCAGCTACTGCCTCTGGAGAGCCGAACATGTCCTCGGACACTCCCGGCACTAAAAGCCATAAGCTAAATAATAAATATATAAATTAATGGGTTTGCGTAGTTATATGCATTGAAAGTATTGACAGAACTTCTGCCAGTACTGTGTATAAGTGGGCCGTTCCTTCTTGATCGGTACATATTATGTGTGCAGAGGTGTCCCCATGCACAGTGAGCCTTCATACCTGTGTGATCATCATCATCGCTTTATCTGCTGATGGCAGGTTTCCTCATGGTCGGTCTCTCCACCTTATCCGGTCTTCAGCAGCACGTTTCATCAGCTCATAAGATTTATCAATCTTGATGGAATCCAGCATCTGAAACCTTCTTCTTCCACTTCGGATTTTCCGTTGGACTGTCCCTTCTAATGCACTTTTCACCAAACCATCTCCTCTTAAGCAGTGTCCAATCCTATCTATCTATCCTATCTATCCAATCTATGCAAATAAAGTGCGCAATGTGTCCTCGGCACCGCATGTGCATATTTAGTGGTCTTAAAAGTTCTACTCGGGCTTTAAGAAGTTAGTTATTGTTGTTTTAAGGGGTGGAACTATAGTCGAACTTGGATAACTAGAATTCGTGGATAACTCAAAGTTTTTCTCCGGTCCCTTGAATTTCCTATACTGACAATGCAAAAAAATCGTGGATAACTCGAAGTTTTTTTGGTTCCGGAAGTCGTAAAGATTTGTTTGGCTGAAACAGGTTTTGTTAGTTTCAAGACCAGTCGCAGTTTGATTTTCGGTTCCGCTCAAGGTCAGTAAGCACATCTCTCTTTCTCTCTCTCGCTTTATCGCTTCGACAACGCCTCGGAAGGGAAGCAGACTTCGTAGGTCAATTTTGGTGTTCGTAGATGATCGGCAAAGTTTGGATAGCGTTTCTTCCCCATCCCCTGCTTCGTCAGTGTGCGGCGAGTCTTTGAGCCAGTAACATTATGTCTTAACAGGCAAGTGAGCGTTTGGTTATAATCACAGCATGTGAGCCGGATTTAAGTGCAAATTTCTTTGTTTGTAGGCTACCATGTTCAAGTTAGACGTAAGTACTGAATTTTTCAGCTGAAACCAAAAACCTTTCTTTTGTTTTTTGATTAGAGTATTTAAGACTGGTTTAATTAATTTTTAGTTCATTTCAAGCACAATATTATTTTCTAAAAAAAAAAAAAAAGGTACGGTACTGTAATTTTATTTAAAATGTCATTAAAAAGCATCAAATAAAAGAATTTGATGTTTTAAAGGGTCTTTTTCCATTATTATACATCCTACTCCCTCCCAAACGACCATTTAGGATAACTCAAAGTTTTTCTAGGTCCCTTGAGCTTCGAATTATCCAAGTTCGACTGTACTTTAAGAAGAATTCTCACGCGCTTACGACTGGCTACGAATGACCAGCCCATCTGTACACCACCATCTGTTTTGTTGTTTATGCAGTTTTACTAGGAAGCCCCACTCCGTGGCATACCCATACTCCCACACACCGAGAACAAGGCTGACCACTCCGAACTCAAACCCTGGCAAGCACATCACCTCAACGAGCTACCCATGCAACCCGTTTTCAAGGAGTTGAGTATTCCTTGTTAGATAAGGGTCTCTCAAACATTCACTCCATTCCTTTCATCAATCTTGTTTGAGAAACAATCCACACAGAATAAAACACTTGATAAAAACAAACCAGACCAATGATTTATGTTAGGTCAACATAGTACAATAATTATGAACACTTTATTTCATCTCTCTCTCACTCTCTCTTCCTCTCAATAATGTTGTAGAGAAGAGTGGTAATTAAAATTAAGAACAGTCATTTGTACATTCAAACCATCACATACCCATATTATTTACAAACATACAGCATACTCACTGGCATGAAACTGAGACAAATAATTGAAATGTCCACTTTCATGAAAGGTGAAAAGCACAAATACCTTTTGATGTTTTCAAACCCTTCAAGAAAAACACACACAATTTTTTAGATTATGCTCCAACTCATCTTTTGAAATTAATAATAATAGTGTAAGGAGAGAAAGAAATTAACAACTAGACGAAAGTGGACTCAAGAAGAGAACAGGTTTGTCCAAACTACGGTCCGCGAGCACCACTAATCCGGCCCGCCATAGTTTATTTTGAATGTAAGCACTTATACAAAATAATGATTGGATGAACTTGGTTAACGGACAATTAAAAACACAATAACTGACATATTACATATTGAAGATTTTAACTGTAGTTAATTAATTATATGGCACAGCTAGCCACGGTGGGTGAGTGGATAGTGTGTCGGTCTACTAACCCCAAGATTGCAGGTTCGCCCCTGGCCGTGGTAAGTGATTTTTGAAAGGCGGCAAAAATACGACACACATGTCATGCGATGTTGGCATGTCAAAGAACCATTTGAATTCAGTAGGCCGAGTTCATAATGGCAAAATTAATCTCGGGAGTTTCCGCCAACACAAAGTTCCTCATTTCCCCACTAGAAAGTGCTATAGTGTTCAAGGAGCTTAGATATCTAACCTCCTTGACTTTCATAGTGTTTCAAGGAACAACGAAATTCAACATGCAAGCTACCCTCTGGATGTCAAATTACAAAGCTTGCACCCGGCACCCGAGGCCATACGATATTATTATTATTATTATATGGCATTATCCTAAAAACTTCTAGTAAGTGACATAAATAAGTACCGTAATTCACATAATGAAATTGAATATTATAATTATAACTAATGAGATTTATGTAGCTGTAACTTTCCACTAACAATTGTCTGCAAATTATCAGCAGCAACATCAAATGCTCATCAGTTAATTTGAATCTGTAAAAGACAATATACCATCTTTTTGGAAGCCTTCATAGGGAGGTTATGGCTGTTTGAGCTTTTAGTTCTCGCAGTGAAGAGGCGCTTCATAAAAAGGGAGGTAGCGCGCAGTTAGATACTCCTGTGGGGGTGCAAGCGGGGACACCAAGAGCCCGCTAATGAGCCAGCTCGGTGTCCTATGTGAAACCCACACAAGACATGGCACAAACCTAGAAGAGTTGCTGAGTTTTAATTCCCTGGCCATGAAAGCCAATATACCAACAATAAATAATGATGATGTGGAACTTTTATTTTAATCAAATTATTATAAGAATCGTATTTTATTAACGTTAAACTCAATAACGCTGAAGAAGATGATATTGAATATCGAAACCACGCATTTTATAACTATTATTATTATTAAAATAGACATGTTGAAGTTTGCTGATGAAATAGCAAAGTGAGAGAGATTTACAAGAAGATTACAGAAAACACATTACGACATGGTTCTTGCAGTAAACAGGTTCTTCTTGTTAAAAGCATTCTTAGCTTGAGCAATCCTACTTGTTATCTCTCTTCCATCATTTGTGATTTTACTTCATAAGTAAGTAAATTCAGACACTTCCTATAATGTTTCATTTCCCAATTTTAATTCTGTAAGTTTTATTTTTGTCGACTGCATACTAAAATCTTTGGTTTTGTCTCTGTTTATTTTCATGTTCTTAATTACTTTGTCCATCTTATTGAGGATTGTTTTGTAAATCTGTAAATAATTTTTCGTATATTTCATGCTTTTCACACAGATGTAGTGCCGAAAGCGGAAGAAAATTCTTGAGCAATATGAGCAAAGCCCACGCCCTGCGTCATAGATATCTCAATCGCCAGCTAGTGGCAAAACTAAATTTTGCGCATTCAAAGCAACAGTATGTTGGTATGATGAGCTAGCTAGGTCTTGGCACTCGGGACTTAGGTGGTGGAGTCAGTGCGGCCTTAAGCTAAAAAGTTTGGCGAGTCCTGCTCTAGAGCGATGAAGGAAATTTGGTGCCTTTGGATTTTTTAAGAGCGTTAAAAATCCCTCAGTATGACTTCCTTCGGAGGGGAAGTAAAGCCGGTGGGCCCATGTCGAAGATTTATGGCATATAAAAGAACCTGCCACTAACTTCAATTGTGTGAAGCAAAATTTGTAGGTTAGATTTGATTAATGCTCTTTAAGTTCCAACGTTCTTCACCAGGTGCTGGTTGCGATAGCATCTAGTAGCCAAGTTTGCAGCTAGGTCTGCATTAAGTATTTGAAATTATGGCCAGAAACATGCCTCTCATATGTGATTGAACCTCCGATTTTTAAAAATTGTTTCAATTCATTGTTATGTCATGGAATAACTTTCGTAATGTGTATCTTTTGTCATCATCATCATCGTTTCTTCGCTCCAGCAAGCCGGGTGCGGTTAAAAATTAGCAGTCTCCAATAGGGATGTATAGAACTAGCACCGATAGAGCGCACTGCTGTTGTACTGGGTAAGCGCAAGGCGCTCTTCAGTTGTCTCCTGTGTTCTCATGCCACTAATATCCACGAATTTAAGTTGTTTAAATTGTTATTTTCGTGACTATGCCGAGCAATTGCAGTGTTCCTCTTTGCGAAAATCAGAGAAGCCCCTTTTCGTTTCACAAATTACACAAAATAAAGAAATGAGGAAGAAATGGTTACATGCTATTAGAAGGAAACATTTCGGTGAGAGCAATCTGACTGAAAATATATAAATGTGTTTCCATCATTTTCAACCCGATGACTTTACGAAAACTGTGTTGGGTAAGCGTGATGTATAAAGGGAAATAATTCCTATTTAGTACGGTACCTATAAACTGATTAGACATTTCGATAACAACCACTGAATTTATGCGTTTGTAATTGAAGGTGAGAGAGCAAGATTAAAACCGGGCGCTGTTCCATCGCTTTTTCCGTTGGACTATGAACACAACAAAGAAAAGGAAAAAGAAAGAGGCCACACACAAGAAAATTGCCGGATTACCACGATAAGCCTACAATATCGGAATCTGCAGAAATCATCTCCATTGAAGTACGGGAAGAAATCGTCAATATACACGAAGAAGTGAATGTAACATTTGTGACTCACATTTTCAAAGACATCAATACTCGGACAAATACTTCCAAGAATACATGTCGCAACAAACGTATTATACTGTACTGTAGTTGGTTTCTTGAAATCAGAATTAATCGTCAACTTCCATCTGCCCGGCGGAGAATGTGGTAGCGACTGACTTCTACATTCTTGAGACATAGTCAGATGAATGGAAACAGTTCGTGGCCCTAAAACAGGGATTCTCAAACTTTATAAACATTGTACCCCTAAGGCGTTTCCAAGGGGTACGGGAACGATAATTATTGAGAAATTGACAAAATGACATTAGAACCAAACGTTGCAATGAATTTTCGAAGTACACATTACCGGTATCAACTTTCTTTGATTATGTTTACCTTAAAACACGACAGTTTCATGTAAGCTATCAACCTAAGAAAAGGCATGAATCGAAGTCTATAAGCAAGGGGAGCAAGTGAATATTTAAATCTCTATTTATGATTTAAGTCTTATGGAGATATATTTATCAATATAGGCCTACAATACTCAATAATTGTAATCTTTAGGAGAAAGCATGCTGAATAATAAAGCATGTTAGAATTTTGTTCTTACCGCTGCAGGCTATTAATTCTCCCTTCCTCCCGCTAGTTTTAGTGCCTCTAGTCCGTAGCTCATTTTGCAGATGTTTAACGCTTAAACGCTGAAAATCGTCCATTATATATTAGGGTATATACCTATAGAATTAATTAATATAGTCTAGGAGTGAAATTAGAGAAGATATAATTTACTTTAGCCTATAAATCACGGTCATAATCTATAAATTCCTCGCAGCTGACTGGAAGAAACATAAGACGATCGCCTTGCGCTTACCCAGTACTACACGAGCACTATCTGGTGCGAACTTTCTCCGGCTACATCCCTATTTGTCTTGTCCATCCATAACTGTTGCTGTTGTATTTGATGCCAGTTCTTATCTCTAGCTTCAAGGTCCTTATAAATTTGCTTCCCTCACACATCGCGGGGACACTCTGGCCAAAGTACACTCGAGGTATCCTGTGGAGAGCCATCCTCTTCATGTGACCATACCTTGTCAATCTCTTGAGTTCGAGTGTCTCCAGCAGGCTCCTTTCCAATCCCGGTTGTTGTAGGATATCCTCATTCCTTATTTTGTCCAGTTTCGTCTTTTGAAGGCAAGAACGGAGGAACTTCATTTCTGTTGGCTGGAGAAGACTGTTTGTTGGTCCATTAAGGGTTGCTGCTTCCAGTCCATATGTTAGTATAGGTATTAAGTATATCTTGAACAAACTAATCTTGGAAGCTTGTAGAAATGTTTCATCCCAAAATAGCTGACGCACTGCCTGGTAGAAATTGGAAGCTTTCCGTAATCTGTTGTTAATCTCTTGATGTATGGTATTGTCCGAAGAAAGAATACTACCTAAATACTGGAATTTGTCTACAACATTTATCTCCTCATCTCCAAGTCTTAGATGGACTGTTGAAGGATTTCTACTCATCAGCAAACCAACTGTCTTGGTTTTGCTGATTTTAACCCTCTTAGTGCCGGCCTCCTTACCCTCATGTGTGCTAAGATTGCCAGAGGGAAAATGCTTATTATGCAGCACTGAAGTAAATAACATATACTACCCTCACGTTTCAAGATATTTCATTGTAGTTTACACCATTTTGTAGCTAAGTGATGCCTCTGTTCACTCATTGTAATAATATCATAAAAATAATTCACAGGGCCAAGTAAAAAAAAAAAAAATCATGCAATTTTGAAAGAAAAAAAAATAAATCAAATTTGGATCTCTATACCACCTAGTATTTTGAATGTACTCACCTAAATTTTTATATTTGTGTGCACATTGAGTAATTCTTTACCACTCTACAAAATATCACTCTCTTCCAAAAACAACTTTTCCTGATCACTACTCACACCTGTTATATGTACATATTTACACTCATGAACTTTCATCTCTCAGCACTTGTGCAGTCCAACACACAAACCATGCAGACCTTTCTTGCACTTGGCACACACAACATTCGACCTTTTTATTGGCCCACCATCCTTTTTGCTGCACACTACACACCGTTTTAAATTTCTACCAGGCAATTTTTCTAACAAGGCCCCTCCTGGAGGCAAAGTTGTTGGAGCAGGGGGTGGAGTTCTGTGTCTTTTCCATTCTATTTCTAAATCCTCAATAATGCTAAAAGTAAACTGTAGCCTGTTCATTTTCTTGTTGGCAGTATTTTCTTTATATAATATATAGTAATTTAGCACCATCCTAGCTAGAATACAAAACACCACCTTCTTCCAAAATTTCAAACTGCGCCTCTCATCCAGGTAAGTGTACAACATCATATCTGAAGCATCCACTCCTCCCATGTATGCACTGTACTTGTGAATTATATCTGGTTTTGTAATTTCCTTCTGTTTATTGTTCCTAATTTTTATTTTTGTTTTATTTTAGCTACAGATTTTTTTTTCACGATACCCTGCAACTAGAATTTCATTACTTCTATAATATTTTACTTCCCCTACATCAAATCTGTCCTTGAGGCCTTGTGGTATTTCCTTTCTGTTTCATCTTAGGGTACCAGTGAAGAAAGTGTCCTTTGAAAATAGATAACGAGCTAAAGGAATGCTTGAAAAAAATTAACTGTTACTACATGGTAGCCCTTCTGCAAATAATTACCTAATTTCAACAACTTAGTGACTATCACGTGACCAAGGCCATGCTGTTTGATTTGAGCTTTGTCAGCTTCACTCTTTGCTCCTCGGTGGCAATAAAACCCCAAACAATAGTTCACAACAGAGTCACATAACATCCAGAATTTGATTCCCCACCTGTGATGTTTTTTTGGGGGGGAGGTACTGTGTGAGGGAAGAGTGACACTTTGTTCCTACGAGTGACTCATCTATACTGAGATGTTGGTGAGGGCTATAATGTTGACGGAATACATGGTTTGCATGTTCGACAATGGGGTCAAATCTGGCACACGGATCATCGTGTTGATGGCCTGGGGGGAACAATGTCTTGTTGTCCACTAGATGGAAGAATTTTAAAATTAACTGGAATCTGTTCCTGGAAAACATTTCCCCAAACCATGGAATGTGCCTGGAATTTTTAGTCCAGTATGAAAATATACTAAGCCTACGAGTTATTCTCATTTCAAGAATAACTGCTACAAATGCCTTCATTTCTGCAACAGTGACAGATCGCCATTCCCTGGCTCTAGAATTAGGAGATAACTGCTGCACACGAGACAGAAATTGGCTGGCATATCGGTTTGTTTCTTTCACCATCAATTCCCACAAAGAAAGAGTGAAAAACAGATTAAAATACAGACTTGGTCGGGCATTCGGAGGTGGTGCACGTTTAGGGCCAGGCGTCTCGAGGAATACAGGCGAGGGTTGAAATTGTACGTCGTGATCAGATTGAATTTCACGGAAATCGGGAACCTGGTCATCATCGTCGTTACTATCTCCGTTAACTCTGGCATTATTCCCGTCATTATCATTACTGTCTGAATCGGAAATTTCATGAACCACTGACGCACGAGTAGGTTTGTTTACATCACTGTCGTCATTATTTGTATGATTACCGGCATCATTATCACTATCAGCATAATCTGAATCATCGCCTGATTCGACATAATCAGAATCATCACTCAGTGAATTAACATACTCTTCCAAATCATCATCATTTTCAAACACAACACGAGAACTAGTCGCCATTATTACAAACACATGGACTGCAGGTAGGCGCCAAACCACTGAAATTAAAAAATTCGTAACATAAACACTACATGCCACACAGAGATTCTAGTGGTAGATTTAGAAACTATGTAGTTTTTACCACAGTGCGGTACCGACTGGAGCTGCCATCTGTCATATTATTTGCTAACTATTACAACTTGTTAGAACAGCTGCAACAGTGCGATCGTGCTCCTGGCACTTTTCGCTAGCTTATAAAGGAGCGCTATCGCGCTTCCCAGCACTCTATAAGTTAAGACCCATGGTCGCAAATTCATTCTGCCAAAGATCTAGTCTAGCTTGCACCTCGCCCCACCCCAAGACATCAGCGGCAAAAACTACGGCATTAGTTTCTTGTAATATAATGTATATTCTGTTTTCTGTCATGGGTCTTCATGGCCTGTTGAGTGCAATAAATGACACGGCACACATCTAGAAAAATTGCCGAGTTTTAATTCACTGGCCATGAAAGCCAATATACCATCTTTTTGGAAGGGTTCATAGGGAGGTTATGGCTGCTTGAGCTTTTAGTTCTCGCAGTGAAGGGGCGCAGGGGTGCTTCATAAAAAGGGAGGTAGCACACAGTTTGCTACTCCTGTGAGGGTCCGGGCGGGGACACCAAGAGCCCGCTGATGAGCCAGGTTGGTGTCCTAGGTGAAACCCCACACAAGGCATGGCACATACCTAGAAAAATTGTTGAGTTTTAATTCCCTGGCTGTGAAAGCCAATATACCAATAATAAAAGATGATGATGTGGAACTTTTATTTTATTTTAATTAAATTATTATAAGGATATCCATTTTATTTCATTAATGGTAAACTCTATTAATGCTGAAGAAGATGATATTGAATATCGAAACCACACATTTTATAACTATTCATGGAAATAAAATAGACATGTTAAAGTTTCCTGATGAAATAGCATAGTGAGAGAGAGAGATTTACAAAACAATCCTCCATAAGATGGACAAAATAATGGAAGAAGAACATAACATGAAAATAAACAAAGACATAACCAAAGATTTTAGTATGCAGTCGACAAAAAATAAAACTTACAGAATTAAAATTGGGAAATGAAACATTATAGGAAGTGTCTGAATTTACTTACTTACAAAGTAAAATCACAAATGATGGAAGAAGTTGTAGTGAGATAACAAGTAGGATTGCTCAAGCTAAGAATGCTTTTAACAAGAAGAACCTGTTTACTGCAAGAACCGTGTCTTAACCCTATCCCGCCCTTAGCGCCCGTCTCTTGACTTATCCTTCCGGTCCTTAGCGCCCGGTCGCATTATCTGCACACGTCTGCCATCTATGTGTCAGGTTTGTAGTTTTCTCAACTCTAAAGTGTTTATAAAGCATTTACGAACGTGCAGTACAATCCACAAGGCTGTGAAATCAAAACAATAGCGTGAATCTATCTTGAACTTCCGTGCACACTGATCAGGTGTTTCGTTCGTAAACATGGCGGGATTGAGTAATGCAGATAATGAAACCGAGCTCAATATAGGCGAAGAAAGTGACGCAGAATCATTTAGTAGTGGTGAAAGTGAGTTTTTAGTCAGTGAAGAATGATAATAATTTCAATGATAATAGTGATGTAAGTGAAAACGGAGACCAAGAAATCGGACCTGACGACGATGTCCCGGCATTTCAATAACACAAACATTCCGTTTTTTAAAATTCCGAATGAGTTTTTGGAGAAATTATTTCGTAGTTTCATTTGGTTGTGCTAATAAAAGGAATATTCCAATCGTTAGTATCGATTCTTAAAAAATAAAATGAAAAATAGAATACCGGTATTGGTTTATATCGCGCCGGCCCTCATTTCTAGTATTTGACAATTATAAATAAAACTGTAAAGTACGTATTGTGATATGAATAGACAATGTTAGGCGTTCTCCTCGCTTTGGGAAATGTTGTATAATATTATGAAAGTATTCTCTACAATATGAGAGTTATAGGTTATGTTTACATGTCGTCTGGCGATTTCTCCAGTATCACCAAGATACTGGTTTGAACCAACAACCTTAGGACTCCAAGAAGGGAGATATGGATGTGGTGGTATGTTTTCTAATATTGTTGAAAATTTGAATACATTATAGTCAGTTGTTTTCATTATATTTTACTTTTTCTGAAACAATGTACTTAGGTTGTTCATTTCATTCTAAATAATAGGGTAAAAACTGGGGATAGGCAACCTGAAAATGTGGACGGGAAAAGGTTAAAGTGTTTTCTGTTCTTTGTTAAAGTCCATGTTTTTGCTCCGTAATAAAGTCACTCAATAAATAACAAATTAGAGGCCTTTGAGACGTGGCTCTCTCAATGGATGCTAAGAGTATCATGGACAGATCATTACATCACAAATGCCAAGGACCCTTCGAAGAATGGGAAAGGATATGGTAGTACTGACCACTGTAAAAAGGAGAAAGATGCAATATCTCGGTCACATCATGCGCAACAGAAGCAGATACCATCTACTGCAAGAAATTCTACAAGGAAAAATACCCGGAAAGAGAAGTGTTGGCAGAAGACAAATCTCCAGGCTAAGAAACCTCAGAGACTGGACTCTCGAGACATGGAAGAGTTATTCCAAACGGCTCAGAACAGAGAAAGCACAGCCAAGATGGTTGCCGACATCTGGAATGGATAGGGACTAGAAGAACAAGAAGAATGTGAGGAAACAACTGTTGAAGACCTATGTATGGAGTATTATTTTAAATGCAAGTGAAACTTTGACAATTAGTGAAAGGGAAAGAAAGAGACTCCTTGCATTTGAAGCTTAGTGAAAATTAGTTGGAGAGAAATGTTCATGAATGAAGAGGTATTTAGAAGAGTAGGAGAAAGATGTTGTTTTATGAAAAAATCAAAAGACGGCAGGATCATCTAATAGGACATAGACATGATGGATTATTGTGGAACGGATCAGAATGTTGGACATGGACAAAAAAGATCTAAGCAGATTACAAGCTACAGAGATGCACTTTCTACAAGGGATCCTGGGTAAAACGACAAGGGACAGGATAAGAAATGAGACAATACGATACACGCTATGGAAAAAAATAGGCTGAAATGATTTGACCATGTAAAAAGAATGGGAAAGGAGAGATTACCAAGAAGAGCTCTGGAGTGGACAGAAGCTGGAAGAAGACCACAAACAGATAGGAGAGACCAGGTGAAGATGATGTGATCTGAAGAGGAATACAGTGGGAGGAAATGCTGAACGATAGATTGTGGGAGAAAGGAGTATTGGAGGAGGCTATGTGAAACGTTTTAGGAAGAAGAAAAAGATTGTTGAATATAATTGAGGGTTCCATAGAGGGAAAAAATTATAAGAGGACTGTTCGTAATACAAACGGGTGTTGCGGGAAACATGAAACAGTCGACTGCAATGACTCAATGAGACATAGAGGTGGTGTAATTTACAACACATAATAGGACTTACTTTCTTTTTTTCAGTAACGAGGATTTGACTTAGAAGTTATCGTCCTTTTCCTCTATGACACTGTCAACGAAATGGGTAATGAACGTTAGTATTAAAAATAATTTTCATTTTATTTCATATTTTATGGTCAACACCGGACCACTACAATCAATTATACACAGACAATTTTTCTTTTCTATGCTTCCAATATTTCTTCGTCCTCTTAAATGTCAACATCCTTTCTTCAGTGGAGAACACCCTTCCTTTTGCCCTTTTATTAATTTTGGTTTGGAGTCTTACATGTGAATCATTAGAAGACACTGAGTTAATAAAATCATAATAACAATAATCATACGACCTCCGCTACTGTATTTACCATATTTACTCGCCTATAACACCCCCTTTTCCCTCCGAAATTTTGGCTTCAAAAATAGGGGTGGGGTGGGGGAGGGGGGGGGGGAGAGGAGGAGGGGGGTATATTAGGTGAAAATTTCCCTTAATATAGGTTAGGATGTCGTGGTATAAAGGCATACAAAGGAGCACCTATCAACACACAAAATAGTTATTTTAACCTAGACTTTATTTACGATAAAAGTGATAATAGCCCATTTCAATAGCCACTCTCTTGCATCATCACAGCTGACATGCCACAGGACTAAGACAGCGCTGCAGCCGCACAGCATTGCGTGCATTGAGTTCAAGGTTACGCAGTATAGCGATGTTACACGTCAACTAGGTCTACCGGAAATACGGAAGATTTGTTTCTAATACCGACCGATCACATTTTCATACTTTCCTCTTTTCACACCGCGGTAGGACTTAAAAATGTTCTTGGTTCCCAATAATTTGTCCTTCTGGTTGTGCCAATAAAGAATCATAAACGGCTGCACTTCGTATTTACGACTCGCCACTTTCACTCCATTTTCTGCAGCATATTCTAGCACTTTCAACTTGAAGGATGCCGTAAAACTTGTCCTCTTGCTTATTTTCAGTTCTGCTTGTGTACTGCACGCTTCTTAACCCTTTTAGTGCCAAGGGCCGATCTATCGGCCCCGGTTTAATAAACGTTTTTTTAATTAGTTCCAGCCAGGCATGTTGTAACCAATTCAACGCAGGAATCATTCTGTCTCTGAATATATCAATGTGTTTAAGTTCCGTGAATAACTTGATTAGTAAAAAGTATTCGTTGAACATGCTGAAGTCAGTTTGCGATCTTTTGAAGTTTAGTTTGTTTACGTTCTCAGTTGGAGATAATTTAGATACTTGGCAATAACATATCTAAACTCTTTGAACGAAGAAAAAATAAGCAAGATTTTAACGCTGAGTGAAGTGTATGATGAAAATCTTTGAAACAATTTCAAATGAAATGAAAATCCACAGCCTGCTTCCAGTCTCCGACTGCGTCAGGAATGGAATGAATGACAGATGAAATGAAATGATAGTGGAGAGTGTTGCTGGAATGAAATGTTGACAGGGAAAACCAGAGTACCCGGAGAAAAACCTGTCTGCCTCCGTTCTGTCCAGCACAGATCTCACATGGAGTGACCGGGATTTGAACCACGGACAAAAAAAAAAAAAAAAAACACCTTTTAATGAAACAAATTAAACTAAGTTTAAATAATTAGGATCTGAAACCACGGAAAATGATTTACCTACTATGGAAAAATATAAACATTCTAAAAAATATAGGTAGGAGATATTTATAATCCCACTAAACTTGGCTTGGCATTTTTTAACATAAACACTCATAATACTGTAGCTTGGCATCAAAAGGGTTAATTATACACTACACACGGCTGTGCGGGACAGAACTCGTAAGCTGGAGGCTAGGGGGAGTGAGTAGCCATTGTCGAGGTCAACAAGGCACAGGTGGTGCAGGCAAAAGTGCGGGTTTTACTGTTAACTGGAGTGTTGTAGGCCTATTTGCTACATTTTTTCTGAATATTTTTCCTTCCCAATTCCTTTTTCTTCTTCTTACAATTACCTTTTCCCCCCAATAATAGTAGAAAATTGAGGGGGGTTTGGGATTGTTATAGGCGAGTAAATACGGAGCATATTTTTTGTTCAGCTATTCAGTTAATGCCACCTTAAAAGAAGAGAAGATGAAACTGCCACTTGGGACATCCTGGCTTTATGTTAAAATACAAAACTGCATCAATTGTACACATGAACTTCACAGAAGTTCAATATAATTTAAATAAAACAATATCTGCGTGCTAAGAATTCAAAACCTTGAAAAACATTTGTGCTGTCCACCATCATGAAAGTATTTACTTCAATTGTCTTACTATCAAAAAAACATTGCACTTTTTGTTATACAACTATTATGTTAGTGTCTGTAAACCACCTCTAAGTAAAGTCGTAATACTTTCCTTGAGCCAAGGAAACATAAATATTGACAGGGGGCGAGGGGGAGGGGGACTCGTGATCATACGTACAAGATATCTATATATACCATCCTACTATAAGTAAGCCTGTAGGAATGACAGTAGGGTGGTTTCGTAGTGTTTGTTGGCATCGAGGTGTCGCAGACTGTGTCTCTCGTTGGGGTATACCTGAAACACAACAAAAATAATACAAGATAGTTTATATTTGGAAATGAAATGCCATAAGTACAGGCTCATCGGAAAAGGTTGCAGCAATTTCAAACAAGTAGTTCCGTGAAGAACTATACAGCCTATTTTCATATATCCTACTCATGTTAATTGCCTCTATCAACATACAAAATTTCAGTTTAATTGCTGAAATAGATTCGTAGATCCATTCAAATATTTTGGATGGTCGCCATGTTGGATTGTTATATGCATAGGCAATAGAGTCATGTACCATTAAAGGAATATTATTGCATAGGTTCATTATTCAAACTTTCACTTCGATCGCATGATTACGACACGAGAAATAAAAACTTAATTTTAAAATTTGCACAGCCGCCATCTTGAGGTTATGTAAACAATTGAACTAAATTATATACCAGTGCATTACGATGTGTATAAACATTTCCTATACCAAGTTTCATTGCGCTTGGACCATTAAATCACAAGAAAGTTCTATTTAAAATGTTCAAATATGCTTGGCCGCCACGTTCGTTTTGTAGTTAACCGGTTTTTGAAAGTCTCATAGATGAACTTCCAGTAGTGCCCTTTATCTCCGTACAAAATTTCAGGGTGATACCGCTAATAGTTTCAGAGATATAGAATTCCGGTGAAATATTTCGCACAGCCGCCATCTTGAGGTTACGTAAACAATTGAATGAAGTTAGATGTCGGTGCATTAAAATGTGTATAAACATATACTATACCAAGTTTTATTGCGTTTGGTTGGTTAAATCGCAAGAAACGTCTATTTAAAAGTCACAATTTCGCTTGGCCGCCATGTTGGTTTTGTAGTTACCAGGTTTTCAACTGTCACACATGTTAACTTCTAGTAGATTCCTTTATCACTGTAAAAAATTCCAAGGTGATATCGGTAATAGTTTCGAAGATATTGAATGCTGGTGAACTATTTCGCACAGCCGCCATGTTGGATTGGTGAAACGTAATAAAATTTGAAGGGCACGGTCGGTGTGTTCTGGAATAGTGCTATGAACTTACCGAGTTTCATTGAAATCGCTCCTGCCGTTTAGAAGTTATTAAGGGGGACCACACACACCATCACACGGACAAAAGGTGATCTCATAAGCCTATTTTTTTCATAAATGAAAATAGGCTAAAAATCATAGCTCAGGAACTATTTGAGATATTAAAACAGAGACATAGTGATATGCAAACTAGATACATAGAAATCACTTTTCAATCAATAGGATGAAAACGGTCCAAATGACCTTTAGAAAAGGAGGGACACTGAGGCTAGAGCACACATTAACCTACAAAGGTGAGCCATTACAAATCGTGAATTTCTTCAAGTACCTAGGAATCACACTGCAAACATCTGCGAGATCCTTCAGAATACACATTCAAGACAGAACATCAGCAGCAATTAGAGCCATATACACCATCAAGAAGGTCACTGCGCTACCAGTTGAAACTGCCTTATTCCTGTTTGAAGCGAAAATAATCCCAATACTCACCTATGGACTGGAGATAATCTGGGAAAAGCTAAGTCTTAATTAAAGACTTAAGATCAATAGAGAAAATAAAAGCGAGATTTCGGAAGGCAACCCTTGGAGTCTCAAAATACGTGCCCTCCCGACTTGCATATGCTCTAGCCAGAGAATCTTTCCTTCTGGAAGACCTAAGATTGAAAATGGTCCTTCCATCGACTCGACAATGGGTCCACGTTATGGCAGAGAGGAAAGAAAGACAAGAAGACATATATGGCCTGAGTTCTATAGCACGGAAGCAATGATCGACAGAGAATGGATTAAACCGAATCAAGAACTAAGACACCTGCTAACAAGCTTAGCTGTCCATGGCTACCATCACAAGATTTGCAGGAAGACACAATATCACACCCCTGATGATGACTGTTTGCACACTATGTGATGAGTTTTGTGACAGGTACCATATACTTGCATGCCAAAAGCGACTGAAATCCTTAAAGGAATATAGTCATTCAAACTGACACTTCTATACACATTAAATTATGTATGTATTATGCTTGTTTATGTGCATTTCCTTTAATAAAAATATTAAAACGAGTATTTTTTTTGGTTAAATTCACCATCTCCAAAGTTTTTTTTTTTCATTTCATATAATGTTTCTATGTGCGCTCGACTGTTTCGTCACTTGGTCTGGGGCGTCTGGGGGACTACTTCACGTCAATGCTGCCAGTTTCCTGTACCTGTTCATACTACCGTCTAATGCTATTAGCATGAGTGGGATCCCTACCATAAACACGTCTGAAAGTGCGCTGAACAGTTATAACAGATTTAAACTCCGCTAACCACAACAAACACTGTGCTTTCTGCTGAACTGAACTGTCGCCATTGCAATCACACTCACTACTGAAACAGTGGCGTGACATCTTTCTGTCGCGCACTCATTCTGTGCATCGGCTGAAGGTCATGGGCGGAGTAGGCCTACAGTCACATCTTCAACTAAAACTTTATGAGTTCCCAAATTAGTTTACAGGTCGAATTATTAATTTATCTCACTTACAAAGTCCAACCCCTCGTCCACGTCGTGGGAGACGGGCAACGGCACAAAGTAGGGGATCGCCTGTAGGGGCGAAGTACAGTGGGGACTTCGTGTGCCCCGGGACCGTTACGGTAGCTGTGAAGGTCCTACAAGAACCCTGAAAAGTGACGGCTAACGGGGCTCTGGTGAAGCTACGATAAGCCCAGCAAGCCAGTAGTGGATGAAACCAAATGCTTTCAAGAATGGAACGAGCCTCGGACATGATGGATATAATAGACGACGACACGGCTGTACACACAGACTAAGATTTGGAACTTTAAACATAAAAACTCTGACGGGGAAGGTGGAGGAGATAGTGGATATGATGGAAAGAAGGAAGTTGGATTTATTGGGACTGGCAGAAACAAAGTGGAAAGGGGAAGGAAGGAGAGAACTGAGAAAAGGCTATAGACTGTACTGGAGTGGGAATAAAGAGGGAAAGAGGAATGGAGTGGGAGTAGTAGTACGAGATGGTTTAAAAGAAGAAGTGAGGAGAATAAGTGATAGGATGATGAAAGTGAAAGTAGCACTGAGGGGAGAGACCGTAGAAATAGTGCAAGTGTATGCTCCACAAGTAGGCTGCGCCTCTGAAAAGAAGGAGGAGTTTGAAGAGGAATTGCAGAAGCAGCTGGTAGGAAGAAATATGATTGTTATGGGGGATCTGAATGCCCATGTAGGAAGAGAAAGACAAGGTTATGAGAGTGTTCTAGGACCAGAGGGCTGGGACGGAAGAAATGAGGAAGGAAAGAGACTGTTGGACTTCTGCGAGAGGAACAGCCTGCTAGTTGGGAACTCCTGGTTCAAGAAAAGAGAGAGCCACACAATCACATGGTACAGTGATAACTTGACCAGGAAGTCGGTGGTCGACTATATACTGTATGAGAAAGAACTAAATAAGAACATCACGGACATCAAGGTTATACCATCGGAGAACCAGGATAGCGACCATCGATTGCTGGTAATGAACCTGAGAGGGAGTAAGGAGAAGAAAGGGACTGAGAACCAGGAAAGATGTATAAGGATATGGAAACTGAAAGAAGGGTCGAGTACCTCAAAATGGTAAAGGAAGGAATTCCAACAGATGAAGGAAGAGGGGTGGAAGAGGAATGGACTAGATTTAAGAAGACACTAGTAGGTGCAGCAGAAGCAGTATGTGGGAGGACAAGTAGTAAGAAGAGGTGGAAGGAAACACCATGGTGGAATGAGAAGACAAAAGATATAGTAAGGGAAAAGAATAGAGCCTTTAGGAGGTGGTATCAAAATAGGACGGTAGAGACAAGGGAAGAGTACCAGGAAAGAAAGAAGGAGGCGAAGAGAGTAGTGGCTGAGGAGAGAAGAAAGTGGATGGAAGAGTGGACAAAGATGATGAAGGAGGATAGTGAAGGTACAAAAAAGGTCCAGTATGGGATGGTAAAAAATAAGAGGCGGAAGGATCCTACGGATTATGTTAGAATGGTGAACAAAAGGAAGAGATAGAAAGTAGGGAAGAACTGAAGAAAATGTGGAAAGAATATTTTGAAGAACTTCTGAACCCAAATGGAAACCACGGCGAGGAGAAAGAAATCGGGGAAGAGGAAGATGAACTGCAAACAGAAAAGGACTTAACATGGAAAGAAGTGGAAGATGCAGTGAGGAAGATGAAAGGAGGGAAGGCACCGGCTGTGGATGAGTTGAGTGTGGAGATGGTAAGAGCAGCAGGAGAGGTGGGGATACAATGGTTTACCGAGTGATGAGGACAGCATGGAAGGAAAGGAAGACCCCAGAGGACTGGAAAAAAGGAATAATTGTCCCGATCTTCAAGAAAGGTAGTAGAACAGAATGCAGAAACTACCGGGGAATAACACTGATGAGTCATTGTGCAAAGATCTTGGAGAAAGTTTTGGAAAGGAGAATTAGGACAAGGATAGGAGGGATGAGGGAAGAGCAACATGGCTTCAGAGCAGGAAGGTCCACAGTGGATTTGATTTTTGCAGTAAGGCAGTTGCAAGAACAGCACTATGGGTATGGAACAGATCTACTGATGTCCTTCCTGGACATTGAGAAAGCTTATGACAGTGTATGCAGAAACAAAGTATGGAAGTCCCTGGAGGATAGAGGAGTAGAGAAATGGACTATAAAGAGGATAAAGGAGATGTACAAGGGAAGTGTGAGCTGTGTGAAAGTGGGAGGAGAGATCGTACTGGTTGGAACAGAGAAACGGCCTGAAACAAGGAAGTGCACTGTCACCGTTATTTTTCATTGTGGTGATGGATGACATAGTGTCCCGAGAGGCACAAGTAATTGGGGAAGGAAAGCTGAAACAATGGTGTTTGCAGATGATTTGGGGAAACAAGGAGGAGGAGGTACAGGAACAGTTGGACGTGTGGGAAGGAATAATACAAGGATATGGGATGAAATTTAGCATAAATAAGAGTGAGATGGTGATCACAACAAGGGAGAAGGAAAGAACCACAACGGGAATAACAATTGGTGGGGAACAGCTGAAGAAAGTGGAGAGTTTCAAGTATCTGGGAAGTCTGATACAAGATAATGGAAGAAACGATAGAGAAATAAATGAGCGGGGGAGACAGGCAGAAGCATTCCGGAGGAGTGTGAGAAGCATGTTATGGAGCAAGGATGTCCCTCAGAACAGCAAAAAGATCATATATCGGACGTACTATGTCCCTACCCTGACGTATGCCTCGGAGACCTGGGTTATGAAAGTAAGGGAGAAGAGCAAAATACAGGCCAGTGAGATGAGGTTCTTGAGAAGCAGTATGGGAGCTACAAAGATGGACAGAATAAGAAATGAGAGGACCAGAGAATTAATGAAGGAGGAACCATTACAATAATAAACAAAGTTTATATGGTTCCGCCTAGTCAATACATTGTTTTATTAGAGGTTTTATCGTGACATAATCACTTGTCACGATAAAACCTCTAATAAAACAATGTATTGACTAGGCGGAACCATATAAACTTTGTTTATTATTACATTCTGTCAATACGGAAAAATGTCCGACTTTAAAAGTCAAAAAGAACCATTACAAGATGATATAGAGAAATCTAGACTTAGATGGTCATCATCATCATCATCATCATCATCATCTTGCACAGTTTCCAGCCACTGGCCGGGTCTGTTTAGAACACAAGCCTCTCCAACGTCTTCTGTCTTCCCACCATCTCTCAGCTTCCAACCTTGTCCAGTCTTCTCCTCTCTTCTTCACGCTTTCTTCCACCCCCTTCACCCACCTGTCTCTCGGTCTCTTTCCTTCCCACTTCGTCTCGTGTATCCTCCTGGGTATCCTCTTCTCCTCCATTCGTTTTACATGTCCATACCATCTAAGTCTAGATATATTATACCAGTTTCAGCCACATTGTGGCCCTCTTCAGTAATTGTTTTCTAAAATAAATCAAAACTATTTGAATTAAATCAATATTTAACTAGAGTTTTCCATTTCTTTGATAACAATTTTTCATAAAAGGCATTCAAGAAACAGATCTAGTGACATGGTGGAAGAATAGTTCAAATATAAGGTGCGTTCAAAAAGTAGCGAGCTGCAGGCTGGAATGTGCTAACCGGTGACGACATCGGCTAATCGTGGCATTTGTAACGAGGTGTGGTTCCGACCAGAGCGTGGAAGGTCACAGCCCATCGCTAGAGGGCACGTGTGCATGTCACTTGACGATACAAAGCGAGCAGCAGCATGCATCAAT
The DNA here is from genome assembly GCA_946902985.2 of Meconema thalassinum. Lineage (NCBI taxonomy): Eukaryota > Metazoa > Arthropoda > Insecta > Orthoptera > Tettigoniidae > Meconema > Meconema thalassinum. Next base: position 76,287,245 of record OX336401.1, on the reverse strand, counting down.
CGTTCAACGCTGCCAGTCGCATTGCAAACAGTAACATGGAGGCGTCAACCGAAAAGCAAAGAGGTGTTGTTCTGTTTCTGACAGCGGAAGGAGTAGGGGGAACAGACATTCATCGCCGAATGTCACAAGTGTACAGTGAACACTGCATGTCCCTTGCAAGGGTCAAGGCGTGGCACAAGCGCGTCAGGGAAGGACGGGTGTTGTTAGTCGATGATGCTCGGTCTGGGGCACTCCCCTGCATTACCAATGACAATGTCCAGCTGGTTGATGCACTCATTACCCAGGACCGCCGAGCGACAGTGAACACCATAGACGCCGTGGTCGCTCCACGATAATGCACGACCTCATACGGCCAACACAGTCGCTGCACTCCTGCAGAAATTCAAATGGGAGGTTCTTGCCCACCCTCCATACAGTCCAGACCTCTCTCCCTGTGATTACGCCATGTTTGGTCCCCTGAAAAGGGCTCTGTGGGGCCAACGATTCACCTCGGACGCCGACGTCCAGCAGTACGTGCGGAACTGGTTCACATCACAGCCCAGGGAATTTTATGAGACAGCCATTCACCGCCTCGTGTCACAGTGGGACAAGTGCCTCAACATCAAGGGCCAATACTTCTAACATACAGATACTGGTTTCTGTAATTATGCCTCCGGCTAGTTACTTTTTGAACGCACCTTATAATATGTTATACATAGTGATATGAGCTTAATCATATCTAATAGCTTTCCTTATTGACGATTTAATCTAAAAGTATACCAATGGGTATTACATACATTTACTACATCTTAGTCAATAATAATTAAATTAATATAAATTAATTAAATGAATATAGGCTTTGTTGGTGTAGTCTGTAGCATGCTGAACTGCTATGCCCAAGATCGAGGGTTCAAACCCAGCCGAAGCCGTCGGATTTTTAAGAGCGTTAAAATCCTTCAGTATGACTTCCTTCGGAGGGGAAGTAAAGCCGGCGGTCCCATGTCATAGATTTATGGCATGTAAAAGATCCTTCTACTACAATTGGTAGTGTGTAGCTAAATTTCTAGGTTATTTGGTTAGAAACGCTCTATCAAGTTCCAACGTTCGCCACTGGGTGACAGTGACATCTCTGGTAGCCGAAGTCGGAACTACTTGAAATTGAACTTGATGGGGAGCCTATGGACGATCAATTAAAATACCCTGCTATGGTCATTGGCTGTAATTCAAATACGATAATTAATAAAATGTACCAGTTTCAGCCTTCTTCAGCGGAGTTGTTATAAAGAAACTAAAGCAATTGTGAGCAAAGCTTTGTTGTTAATACAGTAAAACTTCTTTTATACGTTTCACATTTATAAGTTTTCTACACTTATACGTTTTTTTTTTCCTGGTCCCGGCAAAATCCCTATACTTTCCATGTTGATTTATTTCCGATATACGTTTTACATTATTTATTCGTTTTTCACGCTTATATGATTATATTTTAAGTCCCTTGCAAAATAAAGCATCATTTATACGTTGAGTGTTCTGAGAAAGTTTGTTTGAATGCAATCATTTGGTACAGACTGTACTTCCGTCACATCGCTCGGTGCAAGAATGCAGCGCGTGCTATTTATGTTACGATGGCCTTGAGCGACACTCGCTGGCTAGTGTGTTGGAACAAGGAAGTACAATAAGTACCGTAGAGAGGGCTATGTGTGTTAGCCAAGATGTTGATCTCTCAAAATACAGGAAGCAGCCATAGAACACAGACAGCGTCTGAAGCTTATGTTAAGATGAGCGGAAGAAAGCGGAAGTGTGTTACGATCGCCGATATTTTTTATTTTTATTATTTCCCCTTTTATAATTCTTATTCGTGTTTTCTTTTTTTCAGGACTTCTTGTCAAACCATTAAAAATACGCGATTGATTCTGTGTTACAATAATCTTGCGTCTTCAGACAAATTAATTTACACTACAGTATTTTATTAATGATGATGACGAAGAGCCGCAGTATAATACAGTGGATTTTAATGATGCTGTAAATGCTCTATGGACTATCAAACATTTTGTGACGTGCCATAACGTTTCTGAGGAAATAATGGCCTAATTATATTGGTTTGAAAATACTGTTCATGCCATGGCCGCGGCCAACAAGAAACAAGCCAAGATAACAGACTTACTTCCTAAAGTACCCAATTTTCTTTGTTTTGTTGTTGTTGTTTCTTTATTTATCTGGGTGCATTTCTCTTGTAGTTTTATTGTTACATATTGCCGATTATAGTTAAACAATCGTATTACCGTATTTACTCGAATATGACCCGCCCTTGAATAAGACCCGCACCCTGATTTTGAAGAACAAAATAAAAATACTCAAAACTATTTACAATCTTTACTAAATAAACAAAATAGCATTTCTACAAAATAGTTTCCAACAGTTCTGAAGTCGTCCTAAAATAACACAGAAACAATTAAAAATACAAATAAAAGACACAAACACTTCATTCATCGTCATCAGAAGTACCAACTTCGGAACTTTTTTCACCATCACTTTCCCACAAAATGTCGTCATCACTGCCATCCATAGCATTGGAAATACTACATTTCTTGAAGCTCTTCCGTATGAGATCTCCCGAGATACGATTCCATGCCGTCAAAATCCACGAACAGAGCAGCTGAACTTCCGGGCGCTGAATACGACCAGTTGGGGTCAGTGTGTGCTTATCGGCCGCCATCCACTCCGTATACAGCTGTTTCAAGGCTGCTTTGAACGGTCGGTTCACGCTGACATCCAGTGGCTGTAGCATAGACGTCATCCCACCCGGGATGATTGCTAGGTCAGTTTTCCCATCCTTGACGAATTTCTTCACAGCGTCTGTTGTATGGCCGCGGTAACTGTCCAGAACAAGCAAGCTCTTTCGTAGTAATAAAGCACCAGGGCGACGTTGCCAAACACACTTTAACCAGTCTTCCACCAGTGAACTGTCCATCCAACCAGAGTCCTGAGTTCTAACGATAACACCAGCGGGTATATTTTTTGGAAGAGTCTTTCGCTTGAAAACAACGTACGGCGGAAGTTTGGTTCCGTCAGCGAGTATACACAACATTACCGTGCACCGTTGTTTCTCATTACCACCTGTTCTGATAGTCACACTTTTAGATCCCTTAACATTCACAGTACTGTCCAGTGGCATTTCAAAGTAGACTGGTGTCTGATCTGCATTACCAATTTGGGAAAGCAAATATGAATTTTCCTTCCGCAACTTAATTATGTGACGCTGAAAGGAAAGTAACTTTTCTTCATAGGCACCAGGAAGACGCTGCGAAATTGAGGTACGCCTTCGTATGTTCAACCCATTTCTTTTATAAAAATTTTGAATCCATCCTCGGCTTGCTTTAAACCCTACCGTAGAAAGTTCCTTCGCGATCTGTAATGCCTTTAATTGACACATTTCGGTCGACACCCCATTTCCCAATTCCCGCCTTTCTGTTACGTATTTATAAAGTTGTTTTTCAATTTCCGGAAACTGTACACTCAGTCCGCGGAAAGCTCTACGAGCACCACTACTTGTTAGCAACACGTTTTTCTTCTTTCTCCAATCTCGAATACATGACTCGTCAATATCATATTTCCTACCGGTGGCATGATTTCCAATAATTTCAGCTTCCCTCACAACTTTCAGCTTCTCACTCACAGTAAACGACCGCAAACGCTTCGTAGAACTCATGTTTACACTCGGAAAACGTGCGCTAGACAGTATGACGCCGCCTGCTTACGGAAAAACAAAGTGATAGCCGGAAGAAGGCTAGCACCATCTAGTGGATACTCGCAACACCCGATATCGCGTATGGCGGGCAATTTCAATCTTTAAAATCAGGATGACTCAAATAAGACCCGCACCCCAATTTTTCACGTCCGATTTTGTTTAAAAATGTGCGGGTGGTATTCGAGTATATACGGTATTATTTCTTGTCGTTCACTTCTTAACTATAACCCATATTGTCACATACATTTTGCAGTTTTTATTTTCCGACTTTCATTTATGCGTTCCTCACACTTATACGTTTTTGGTCCCCTGAAAAACGTATAAGTAAAGTTTTACTGTATTTCACTTGTGTTTTCTATGATAAATGTGAGCTTTAATTCGATGTTAATAAAAATAATTTTACAAAAATGACATTATGCATAAATAGTTGTTATTGTATATTCCTATAAATTAGTCTAAATATGTGTTTAAAAATACCTTGGAATTCATCAGGTCGAAAATTTTATTTATTGCATAACTAGCTATACCCAGCATGCATTGCAGTGCCAATCAAAGACAGAAAGAAAGGAAGATAATAAAGTTATTGGTTTTACCTCCCCTTTTAACAACTGCGGCTTTTAGAGATGCCGGGGCTCTTCAACGTGCCAGTAAACCTACTGACACGGACCCCTCACATTTGCACACCCTCAAATGCCAACTGGCTGCGCCAGGATTCGATCCTGCAACCTTGGTCCCAGCAGGCGAGAACATTACCTCTGAGCCACGCAGCCAGCCCAAGAAAGAAAGCTGGTAAAAGATGATGGGTGTGAAGTGATTGACAGACAATCTTACAGACTTCATTGAGACACATGCATTAGAGCTGTGATGAGACTGCACGTCACCTCGGGATAATCAGCAAGCCTTTCTCACACCTGGCATTGCGGTGTCATAAGTATACAGATTGTGCAATTGGGCTGCTGTGGGCTTCCTGTTAAGTCCCTCACCCTTTCGTGTTACATAATTTGTAGCCAGAAACCTTCCCTGGAGTGCACACAACAAATCACCCAAATTTCATCGCAATGAGATGAATTGTTGTTGTTGTTGTTGTTGTTTGAGTCTTCAGTCTTTTGACTGGTTTCATGCAGCTCTCCATGCCTCCCTGTCCTGAGCTAATCGTTTCATCTCTACATAGCTACCACACCCTACATCCGAGGCACTCTGTTTAACATATTCTAACCTTGGTCTACCCCTACAGTTGTTGTCCTCGACCCTTCCTTCCATAACTAAGCTTGCTATTCCTGGGTGTCTTAGTATGTGCCCTCAACATTGTTGTATGGCTGTGAAACCTGGACCCTTTATCGACATGACTTCCGAAAGCTTGAGCGCTTCCATCAACAGAAACTTCGATCCATCCTTAAGATAAAGTGGGAAGACCACATCACCAATCTTGATGTTCTTGAGAAAGCACTTGCTAATAGTATAGAATCATCCATCATTGGTCATCAACTTAGATGGATTGGACATGTCCATCGGATGGATGATACGAGACTACCACGTCAGGTTCTGTATGGTGAACTCACCTCCGGCACCAGACCTCATGGAGGCCCTAAGAGACGATACAAGGACCAATTTAAGCAGAATATGAAGTTGACAGGACTCAATCCACAAACCTGGGACCAGCTTGTTAAAGACCGTTCAACTTGGCGCCAGACCATCCCGGCTGCTGTCAAAATGTTTGAAGAAGAACGTCGTAGAATTGTTAAGGCCAAGCGACAAGCACGAAAGCTCCGAGCAGCACAGCTACGCTCTCCACCAACAGTTCTGTGTGGACGTTTGTTTCATGCACGCATTGGGCTGTTCAGTCACCGCAAACATGCCCACAGACCTCAACCTTAGATTATTTTAGACTGTTTTGGAAGAAGATGTATACTCGGAAAAGAATTAAAGCCGCCACCGCCGACCAACCTATCTCTTCCCTTCATTAACAGTCGCCAGAAACATCCCGCCTCCCTCAATCATCGTAATAACACTTCATTTGTTACTTTATCTACCCATCTGATCATCATTCTCCTGTAACACCACATTTCAAACGCTTCTATTCTCCTCTTTCCTGAGGACATACAGCATCTCTGATACAGAATCATAAGTTCGTCCCATGACACTATTCTTTCTTCGAAAATCTCACATGCATTGACCGGGAATCGAACCCGCTCCACCTTGGTAGGAGGCCAACAGCTTGACCGCTGCGCAACCACTCCCCCCTGTGTCCTACCAACCTTTCTCTTCTCTTCATTAGCAGTCGCGAGAAACATCTCTCCTCTCCCACTAGTCTTAATACCTCTTCGTTTGTAACCCTATCTATCCATCTGATCTTCATCATTCTCCTGTAACACCACATTTCAAACGCTTCAATTCTCCTCTTTTATGTTTCACCAATAGTCCAAGTTTCACTTCCATAGAGTGCCACGCGCCAGACAAAGGCCTTCAAAAATGACTTCCTAAAACCTAATTCTATATTCGATGTCATGTCATGAATGGCATATGAACACATAGAAGACACACGGACAGACGAACTATCACGTAACATTGATTTTTAGCCTACTTTTCACATTTTGCAAAAATGAGGAAAAAGTAGTCTTATGAGATCGATCCGGGAAAATGTGTGTCTGTCTGTCTGTCTGTCCTTCTGACTGTCGTCCCCCCCACCCCCTATCAACTCCTAAACAGCTGGAGCAATCGAAATAAAATTTGGTAGGAGTAAAGATCTATACCTGAATATCTCACGGCCATATTTGAAAATGATGTCAGTGCTACCAACTGCTGAAAAATCGCAATTGAAATTTGAGCTCCATGTTGGATATCTTGGAAGGTATGAATGGGAGCTATTTCAAAATCGGCACACATATAGATAATAATATTGCAGTTTAATTTCCAGAAGGTCATACATGGCAGTGTTGCCAAAATAATTATAAGCCTACTGATAGGTCCAATATTTAAATGCATATAACTTCTACACTATCAATTGGAATTCAACCAAATTTCGTATGTTGTATGTGTACATAACCAGATATGACTGAACGTATTCTTATGAACCACCAGTGCTGCCAACTGTTAAAAAATGCTCTTAATTTCTATTATCCAAATACCAATATATATGAGAAAGTATGCAAGCCGACAGCTTTAAACTATGCACACGTATAGTACATGACATTCTATATTAATTTGGAGTAACTTATACACGTCGGTGCTACCAACATGATTCTAAGCCTGCTGAGAGGTCCAACTTTAAATACATGTAACTTCCATACTATCATTTGGATTTCAACCAAATTTCGTATGTGCTCTGTGTACCATAACAGCTATGACTATGCGTATTCTTAAGAGCAACCAGGGCTGCCAACTGTTAATAAATGCTGTCTCTATTTTTGTTACCCTAATATCAATATATCAGAAAGAATGCAAGCCAATAGCTCTAAACTTTGCACACGTATAGTACCTGGCATTCTAGATTACTTTGGAGTAACTAATATATGTCAGTGCTGCCAACATGATTCTAAGCCTGCTGATAGGTCCAATTTTAAAATGCATGTAACTTCTATACTAACTAATGGATTTCATTCAATATTGGCACAACAATAGATCATATTATTTCAGATTATTTCTGACCAATACATGCATGACACTGTTGCCAACATGATTTTACGCGCGCTGTTAGATCCAATGTTTAACTGCATGTAACGTCCATGCTATTCATTGGACTCCAACCAAATTTTGTATTCTGTACCTTAAGAGATGGAACTAAGAATATATTCAGTCACCAGGGCTACCAACTGTAGTGCTATATTAGGATACATTATGCCAGGTATACAGTATTTCGAACTAATTAGAAATTTCGATATTAGCAACTTAATTTCGTCATTATTCTAGATAAATCCATATCGATTAATCATTGGCATGAATCTTAAATTTTAAGAAAAGTAGGCTCTTTAGTTCGTCACGGAACTTCTTGTTATATATAGAGATATGGACATAAAAATTAAGAAGAAGAGATGGGGCTAGATACCACATGCAATTGATTACTTACTTGTAAGTGGTATGGTTTCCCGAGCTTCACCATGGCACTGATAAACTGACTCGTGTGGAAAAAGTGGACGTTTTCATCGATGAGCCCATGAATGATCAGCAGTCGATTCTGGCTGTGAGAGAAAGATGATACAGTGAGCTAGTTCAGAGGCAGACACTTGGGAGAGTTAACCAAAAAATACCAACTGAATAAAGGTATCATTTTGGTTTTTTAAATGCCCTAAAGTTTTCAGTGAAGGAATAACAGAAAGAAAAAGAAATGAGGGAAGAAATGAAATGAATAGATAATGGATATACTGCGCCCGTTGACGCATGTTTGCTCAGACAACAGAGACTAAAACTTATGCTGAAATGTAACTGAACATACCCTGCGAGCGGCGGGAAGAAGCTGAAGCAATATCGCTTACGATTATATTTTTACTTATTTTTCACATTCCAAAAATCAAGTATAATTATAACCAAGTAATTCTGCATATTTGAAGTACAGCATACTTCGTAAATCGAAGAAACTATCAATTTACGCGGCCAGCTCATGTACTGAGAGCACGCCATATTTGGTAACACCAGTTCCTATTTGTCTGTGGAAGAGACAACATGTGCATGATGGAGCACAAGTGAAAGGAAACCATGTGGCAGGAAAAATCTACGAATAACTTTCTTATGGATAGCCATCATGGCATTGTGTAATAGTTCATGGATTGAAGACATTCACCACTACGATAACTGTGAAGTATTTTTATCATTATCCGAGGTGAAATGATGGACTTGTGTGAAGAAAACTTTGCGACCGCATGGTCTCATTCTCACGCACACACACATATTTCAGTGTTCTACAAACCGTGTATTTAATTAACTGTGTAACTGTACAAAATCTACAAGTACAATCTTTATTTGCAGGATGGGCAGTATTTTGATTTAATTGTGTTCTTGTGTAAATATCAGTGCAAGTCACGAGTGAGTGTCGCACAAGCGACAGAGGCTAGAGCCAGTGGCGGAGTGAAAATGGGCAATTTTTTACCGCATATTAGCTGCAGTGCGCGACAGTTTTATTTAATTATGTGCTACATTTTTACCAACGCTAACATTGCAATAATGATAAACCAGCAGATCTTCAGATACAACTCCAACCACGCGATGGCATGTGATTGCTAAATCATGCGTGGGGAATTGGCGACGGAGGATGTCCAGACACAATGAATTGGTAACCTAAAGCCATACACGAGACCGCATACAACATCTCATGGCGGGACTCGAACCAAGTGACGCTGAATCTGTAAGTCAGATCAAATATTTATAGCGTATAGTAAGAGTGGAAAACAGAAGACAGTTTATTTTGGTTTCATTTATTTAGTGCACAATGCAGGTAGCTAATTATAAGACGCGTGTGGAAAATATAAGTTTTATTAAACATTTATAGAAGCCAGGAAGGCTGGATTTTCAATGCTCATTCGTATCATTTAAAACAGGTATTAGCAACTTTTATGTTTGTCAGGCTGATGACAAATAAACTAGTTTGACAATGTTAAATCAAGGCCAAGTTTACGAGCCAAGTTCACTACACAGCACACTTGATTCTAGGCAGTGGATTAATATTTTGTTTTAGAAGGCTGTGAGATTCTTGACATTATTACAAGTGGAATGCAGAGTTCCGTTATTCACATTTATTGGCCAGATCAATACTTGAAAACAGGCTTATTTCTTTAAGAGAAGCCACACAGGCAATGAATGCAATTGTATTTTGTAACCAAATGAACACAGGTTCGATTTATTCAGGGAAGAGGCAATTTTATAAACGCACACACACAGTTAGCTTGTATCAGAAACCTTCATGTTTATTTAAAGCATTGTCAGGATGTGTTTTCTGTACACATAATCTTTATTACCAGCAATTCAAACGTGTATCAATTAGGATTCCACACTTTTGTAAATTAAGAGTATTATATGAGTCGTGACGGTGGATGAATACCTCCGACATTGTTATTGTGGTTATATCGGTGGAAATGAACTAACTAAAGTCGTACCAAAACCGAAGGCGCCTGGATCAATGGATCCGAGATAAGAGTAAAGTAATTGGTGAAGACATAGGATGTCTAATAAGTGTGATGAAATATTGGTGAAGACACAGGGTGTCTCGTAAACTATTGAACTATTGAGTTATTTGCTTAAGCTGGATATACATGTTACCTGAATACACTGAACGCTTTCAAAGGTCCATAAACTGAACAACAATACTGTCAGGAATAAATAATTGTGTGAAACTTTAATAATCAAAAATAGGGTTTTGAAAACTAACAAATCTTATAATTTCCCCCTGAACCTAAATAAAATTTATCAACATTAAAAATAAACTATTTTTCTGGACCAAATGTTAACACTTAGATATTGTTAAGCTATTGTAGATACATTTTCACATGATTAGTCGACCACTAATTGGTGATGTGATAACTGAAGCACACACATCAGATTAGTAGCAACATGAGTCGATGTAATTGTTTAATTACTATCGCATTTGCAGGCTTTCCTATATTTTCTATTTTCTCAACACTTTGACACTATGACCGTTTGTTACAAACAGTAGCAAATAGAGTACGTAGGCAGTGCCAATTGCACAACCATAGGAGTGCTGAATTATTGTATGCATTTGAGTTGTATTAGCATAGTTTTTTTTAATTCAGCAACATTGTGTACATAGCTTGATTTTCTTAGTAATAAACACATCTCGTTTATTAATTAATGATATTTAGGACTAGCTAAAACTTAACTCTAAAGATAAATGTTAGAGATGGCACCATCATAGCATAGGACAAATTTTCCCCTTGCTACTAAATGTAAATGTTCTAGTATTTGTAAACAAGTAAATGTCTTGCTTTGCTGTAGATTCTTTTGATGTTTGATCCACCCGTAAGTTATTTCGATGTAATTGCTTAGGGCCGATCTTACGTGCCATTCTCTTAGCTTGTTCATTTTGTCGAATTTTGTATTAGGACCATGAGAGTAATTTAGATCTTGTATAGGACTTTTTTTAAAATATTTCTTTCAGGGCAGAATAGTATCGGACTAGCCGTTTGCAACTCTCATGCTAGGCTAGGGATCTATTCTGAATAAAATTTATTTGTGATTTTAACCTAAGACTGACCTCTCTTTTCTTGTTTAGTTTTGTTATCGATGCATTCCTCTGAGCTGGTTAAAGATCAAACCTCACTAATTCCCGACACCCCTGAGTGCAGACTTTTGTGCTACACCAGCCTATGACTGTATCGTCCCCCATACTTGTGTGTTAACTGGAAGAGGGTCTCGGAAGGGTCATTTGAAACCGGTGGCTCCCCGAAACCTTCGGCCAGCGGGCACAATATAAATGTAATAAAGACAATCTATAGAGGACACAATTGTCGAGTTAGAACACCACTGGATAACTCGAAATGGTTTGATATAGGACAAGGACCAAACAAGGCAGTATCCTATCTCCTGCACTATTTAATGTTGTAATGGAGGGAATGAATAGATTAGTAAAAGAGATGGTTGAAGAAAAGGACAAAAAGATGATATTTGCAGACGATATGGTAATATGGGGTAATAAAGAGGAAGATGTACAGTTACAACTCGAAGCATGGAAGGAAGTTATGGAAAGGTATGGATTAAAATTAAATAAAGATAAGATTGAAGTTGTGATATTCGGAAGAGAATATTGAGTTGGATGGTGAACCCCTCAGAGTGGTAGACAGTTTCACTTATTTAGGTAGTGCAATATCTCTGAGAGCTGCCAGAGTCGTAATGACAGTTCTCGCCTTGCCATGTGGTCTGAGAACGAGGTTACCAAACTGTACAAGCCAGAGATACAGCTGACCAGACACTGAAGCACATTGGCTGTAATATTACAACGCAGAGTATTATGACATCAACTATGCGAACATGGATTGATCAAGAGAAAGAGGGGTGATGACGGACGTGGAATTTCCGGCCAAATGTCAATACCATTCTGGCAGCTCACAGAATATAGTGATGGTAGGATAACAACTGAGATTACCAAGAGGCTGCAAACAACAAAACATCTGGTTTGGAATAAAGAAGTTCCAGAAAAAGCAAAACTTTCATGTATAGGACTTATTACTCACCCATTGTCACGTATGGAGCAGAATCATGGACAATGATGGAAAAGGACTGGAGCAGTTAAAGGGAAAACAAGATTGGACAGAATAAGAACTGTACAAATTAGAAAAGAACTAAATCAGGAAAGTATGAGAGAGGGCGTGAGAAAAAGAGACTACGCTGGTATGGACATGTTAAAGAGGATGAGAGGGCAAAGGTTACAAAAAATAAAGGAAAAACTTAAGATTGATGGAAGAAGACCTCAGGAGCGTCCAAGAATGCGCTGGAGTACAGGAGTGAGAGTCTGTATAGAGAGAGGAGTTAACTGGCATCAAGTGGGGGAAGAGAAGTGGTGGGAAGATAGAATAAGATGGAGAGGCCTCGTAAACACCCAGACCGGGCAATAGCTGGAACGGGATTTGGATATGATAACTTCTTGAGTGTGAAATAGCAGAGTTGCTTCATATGACTACGTCCTGCAATTTCCCTAATTACGATTATCTCCTAGTTACTATAGCCCCTCCCATTGGTCGGTCTTGGCTACACTACTGGTTCAAGGTAAATGCAACCAATGAATAGTATCCAAACCATTACAAGGAGAACTATACTTAATTTTATAAATTTCCATTCTGCTTCTCAGCCAGGGAGATAACAAAGTTGTCAGAGTTGTCCATTTAATTTATAACATACATAAGCTGAAGATCGTGTTCATAATGGCAAAATTAATCTAGTGATTTTCAGCCAACACAAAAGTTCATCCTTTCTCTACTAAAAAGCGCTCTAGTGTCAAGGAGCTTTGATATCTAACCACCTTGACTTTCATAGCACTCCAAGGAACAACAAAATTCGACGTGCAAGCTGCCCTCTGGGCGTCAAAAAGAAAGCTTGCACCCGGCACCCGAGGCCATACATATTATATTATAGTTGAAGATACCTTTATAACACCATCATGTTTGTAGGAATGGGGGACAAATGGTAGTACCGTTATTTGCTCGCATATAACTCACACTTTATTGGCCGAAAACAGGTGTGAAAATTTTCGGTGAGTGATATATGAGGAGATTTGTGTGCAAAAGACCGTATTTCTGGAAAAACGTAAAATTTGCATAATTAAAACAAAACGACTGGCATTGTTACTGCCATCACCATATAGCTATTAAACTGGCTTATGGTATATTAATAATAATAATATCGTATGGCCTCAGTTGCCGGGTGAAAGCTTTGTTATTTGACACCCAGAGGGCAGCTTGCTTGTCGAACTTTGTTGTTCCTTGAAGCACTATGAAAGTCAAGGAGGTTAGATATCTAAGCTCCTTGACACTATAGCGCTTTCTAGTAGAGAAATGAGGAACTTTGTGTTGGCGGGAAATCCAGAGATTAATTTTGCCATTATGAACACGTCCTACTGAATTCAAATGGGTTCTTTAACATGCCAACATCGTATGAAATACGCATCGTGATTTTGGCCGCCTTTTACCATGGCCAGGAGCGAACCTGCAAGCTTGGGGTTGGTAGTCCGACACGGTAACCACTCACCCACCGTGGCAAGATTATGATATATTAAGATGGTGGTGTGTTCATAGGTTTATTTGTATAATGGAGAGTTACTTTCTAGTAAAGAGCTTCAGCCTCACTTACTCATCTGGGAAGCGATTCACGTAGTTGAGAATGGAGCCCGAACGATAGCCCGCCTCATTGTTCTCTGGTAAATCCATGTAGCGTTCCGTATAGCCCGTGTCGTACAACAGCCACGAGGTAACTGGAGCACCTGCTATCGCTACCTGCAATGACACAAGAACAGTTCTTATAATAAGCTGCAATTTATTGTATGAATTATGCCAGATAATTAGGTATCAACAAAGTAAACAACGTGCAATAACTAGAGGTGTTTCTTTTTGTTGATTCACGATAAAAAATACAATGCTTTATGCTTTTTACTGCTAATATATTGGCCCATGCATCCAATTGACACATTTAAAAAGTAATTTTAAATCTCAAAATGAAGCATAATCTCTACATAGTATGAAACCAAGTCCCCGATTCTTGGGTGTAACGGGTAATCTCGAGAACCACTGGATGGATTTTGATGGGGTTTTCACCATTCTGTGAAGGATTTCCCAAAGAAGGTTTCTGTAAAAAAAACATCCTTTAAGACCAAAGGAAGCAGAGTAGTAACGATTTCAGTGAATCGAGTCGAAGACAAAACTGCCGTCCGTGCGCCTTTTAAGCTTATGCTCGGTAAATCGGTAAAAATATCTACAGTATATTGGCCTACCATGAGTGTAAGAATTGTTCAGCATGACAAGTTCTAGAAAAAGGTCCCTGGCAGCATATCTCTATCTTTAATACATCGCCCACTATAAGTGTTTTTACATTTTCACTTCTTCCAACAATCTCTATTCAGTGAAAATTTAAATTACTAGCATCAGAGCGAGTTTCTGAGCGAGCTAATCACTCCAGCTTTGGCCAGCATCAAACTGTCAAGTCGTGTCATGTTACGACTTCAGAGAAGAGTGTTTGGAGTTTCGCTGTTCACCTCGGCTTTTCTGAATTGGGGGCGTGGTGGCTCAGCGGTCTAGCTGTATGCCTCTCACCAAGGCGGTCCGGGTTCGATTCCCGGTCAATGCATGTGAGATTTTCGAAGTGAAATGCCATGTCCTGTGGTTCGGATTCCACGTAAAACGGAGGTCCCGTGGCTCATAATCACAAGATTCACGGTCACGTAAAACTACAATCTTCCTTCCTTTTTCTGAATTGTGTCTGGGACCTGCCATCCGTGCGTCTTTTAAGCTTCGCTGGGTAAACCGTTAAAGATACTGGGTGAAGCCGCGGTGGATTGCTAGTTTAACAATAATACAAAACATATTCGTGAAATATCACAAATTTTCTTAATTCAATAATGCTATGCCTTATAATTGAGCACGAATTTTGCTTTCGGCTGTCAATAACTGCCAATGACTTGAGATTGCAAAAATATTGTGATACTGTACCTACTCTTGCCAACAACTGTACAATCAAAACATTACTCAGATCACTTACACTTCAACTGCGTGAGAATGGGGGTGATTGGGAAACATTGTGATATAATTCTGTGCCCGACCCTGAATTTGAAACCTTAGGGACAGTAGAAATCTCTTTAAATGGACTGAGAATGAAATCTGTTGTGTTATATTGTGATCTACATAATGAGCCCGGCTATGAATATGATAATTTATCTGATCAAACGGAAATAACATCATATTCCCATTCGGGAATATTCATAACCTAATTGGATTGCCAAGGTAATGTTTTTGTTTATATGAAAGGGAGTTTGACTTCCGTAGCAAATTGGCATCACTCGTGACGTCAATACTACTTGTATTTTGTGTCTTGTGATGGCCTTCTCAGTATGTGCTAGCCATGCGTCTTGATGAGGTGTGTGTGTACCAACTGACGAGCCCAACGGCACACTGGGGCGAAACGCTGGCATTTTATGTTTGATCTAACCGGACCAATTTTATCATATTAATTGATAATTTATCTGCTCAAACGGAAATAACATCATATTCCCCATTCGGGAATATACACAACCTATATGAACTGGAGACCGCAGTCAGTGGAAATATCATCAGACCAAGAGTGAATCATCATCATCATCTTGTACAGTTTCCAGCCCCAGGCTGGGTCTGTTTGGAACATAAGCCTCACCACTTATTTCTTTCTTCCCACCATCTCTCCGCTGTCACTCTGGTCCAGTCATCGCCTCTCTTCTTGACACATTCCTCCACTCCTTTCAGCCATCTATCTCTTGGTCTTCCCCTTGGTCGTTTCTTCTGCATCTGCATCTCATGTATCCTCTTGGGAATCTTCTTCTCATCCATTCTCTTTAAGTGTCCATACCACCTCAGTCTTGATGTCTCAATCCTACCTTGCAAGGGCTCCTCTTTCACCATTTCCCTGACCTTTTCATTCCTCACCCTGTCTCTTCTTGTTACTCCGATCCTACTTCGCAGGAACTTCATTTCACCTGCCTGTATTCTGCTTATGTCTCTTTTCTTCATTGTCCACGTTTCTGAAGCATAGGTCAGTATCGGGATATAGTAGCTTCTGTATAACACTTCCTTGCTTTTTTGTGGGACATCTTTATTCCACACTAAGCTCCTAATGCTTCTGCCTGTCTGCCACGTTCCGTAATCTCTTTGTCATTTCTCCCATTTTCCTCCACTATACTTCCCAAGTACTTGAGACTTTCCACCTTCTTCAGTTGTCCACCTCCAAGTGTTATCCCACTCATTGGTCTGTCCTTTTTCCTGGTCGTTAACAGGATCTCACATTTACTGATGTTGAACTTCCATCCGTACTCTCCCACTGTTTCTTCCCAAGCCTTCAGTTGCTCCTGAATTTCCTCCTCCTTGTTTCCCCAGACCATGAGATCATCTGCAAACACCATTGCTTTCATCTTATCTTCTCCTATCTTTCCTGCTATCCGTGTCATTACCTCGTCCATAACCACAATAAAGAGAAGGGGTGACAGCGCACTACCCTGTTTCAGGCCACTCATTTGTCTGAACCAGTCTGTTCTTTCCCCTCCAACTTTCACACAACTCACACTTCCACAATACATCTCCTTCACTCTGCCTACAGTCTCTTTTTCCACTCCCATGTTTTCCATTGCTTTCCAAACCTTCTCCCTACACACACTATCATAGGCCTTTTCGATGTCCAGGAAGGCCATCAACAGATCCTCTCCAAATTCGTAGTGGTGTTCCTGGAGCTGTCTCACTGAAAATATGAGATCCACTGTTGATCTCCCAGGTCTGAATCCATACTGTTCCTCTCTCAATTTTCTCTCCACTTTGGCTCGTATTCTACTTTCTAATATCTTTTCATATATCTAGAGCAGAGATTCCCAAACTGGGCGAATTCGCCCAGTAGTGGGTGATTTTAGCACGCCAGTGGGCGAAACTGACAGAATGAGAATTCGATGGGCGATTTGAAAAAAAGTGGTGGCCAAATAATTCAGTTTTTTATATATACAATATGACCGAGAATTTTTTGCCTATAAAACCAAGGAATTAAATAAAATTGCAAAAGAGTAATCTAATTATGTCAAATAATCTTGCCAGGAAATCTAGAAATAGGCTAGAAATTGAAAAGCGAGGAGATCGTAGAATTCTTCTAACAAAAATGGCTCCTGACATCAACAAATTGATTGAAACTCATCAAATCCATATCTCACATTAATTAGATATAAAATTAAAGTAGTTTTAATTGTAATTTTTTCTTTAATTCAATTCATTGTTATTCCTTTTTTTAGACCTATTATTTTAAAAATTTTAATGTACATAATTATACCTAAATAAACATGATGTAGCTATTAAGAAAAATGTCCATAAAAATCCTCATTTCTCAACTTATATGTAGGTATTTGAATGTATGTGTTAGTAATTTTAAGATTTGTGCATTTTTTGAAATGAGGTGAGCAAAAACAAATTATAAATCTCGAAAGTGGGCGATGGTCAGAAAAAGTTTGGGAAACCCTGCTCTAGAGAAACAGAACCAAGTGGACAGACCATCAATTAGTGGACAGGAAAAGAAGGACAGAAACATGAATAATGGATGAAAACAAGGAAATCCCACTGTAACTAATGTAACATTTAGAGAAAAGATTTTGTAAGTAATAGTGTTTTCTTTTTAATTTTTTAATTTCATCCTTTATTGCATTAACAGGCCATCAAGGCCCAGGGCAGAAAAAATGAAAAGAGAAACTGACCTTCAAATCCTCTTTATCTTTTTCGTTAATAAGTGTATGGACATAAAGAAATGAAGTTACTATTATTTGCAGACGATATTGTGGTCTGGGGAAGGTACACCGAAGAAGTGCAAAAACAACTAGATGCACTGAACGAAAATGTTCAGAAGTACGGCCTGAAAATCAGTATAGAGAAAAGCAAGACCATGGTGATGACAAGAGGGGAAAGACAAGGAAAGGGCACTGTGAAAATTGGAAGTCAGAGTTTGGAAATTGTGGACACGTTCAAATACCTAGGAAGTGAATTGATGCAAACTGGTAGGTTGGACATGGAGATTGGCAGGAGGGTACAGCAGAGCAATGCATTCTATCAAAGTGTAAGAAAACTTGTTTGGGGTAAGGAAGTACCAAGGAAAAGCAAGGAGGTAATGTATAAAGTGTACTATGTACCCATATGAGACTTGGACCCTGACAAGCAGGCAAGAGAGTAGAATCCAAGCCAGTGAAATGAAATTCCTAAGAAGTATGATAGGAAAGACAAGGAAAGACAGAGTGAGGAATGAAGATGTTAGGAAGAAAGTTGGGATGGGAAAACTAAATGAGAAAATTGAGAAGAATAAACTAGGTGGTTTGGACATGTAAAGAGGATGGAGGAAAATAGAATACCAAGACATATGCTGGAGGCAAAGTGCAAGGGTAAGAGAGCAAGAGGAAGACCTAGAACAAGGTGGATCGATTCAGTGAAGAACAGCGTAAGAAAAAGAAATCTGGACTGGGACAAGATCGTGGAAGAAGAATTGTGGAAGGAAAGAGGAAAGTGGAGAAGTGCCATAAATACCCCGACCCGGCAGGAGCTGGATAAGGGGAAATGATAATGATGAAGATGATGAAATGTAATTTAAAGCTAGCAAGTTATTGACCTGCTGAGCTCGATCACGGTAGTGGGGTTGTCACCTTAGGCATCAGGGCTGCCCGGTTTGTCATTGAAGTATCCTTCTTGATAGGTGGCCTTCACTACGGTTCCAAGAGTCGAATATGGATAAATTGTAATTCAGAGGGCGATGGCGATCCCACATATGAAATTCAAACGGTCATGAAAGTTTAATTTCTTTACATTACTGTGCCAGTCGAACGACTGCCACAATATTTCATCCCCACCCCTCCCCCCAACACTGTATTTCAAACTATGTCAAACTCCCGCCGTTAACCCTCTCTGCCTGGCTAAGTATTTCCGGCCTTGGAAGGGACATGACATCATGGGAAGTCACCAGATGCTTCGCGAATGTTCGAGACTAAAATTCATGTTACTGGCCGCGCCACAAATTGCCGCGGTCTGATTGGTTGGTGTAAGTGCCCATGTGTGTGCGGGCGTCCTGAGGACGTGATCTTTCTGCCTGGGACCGTTGGAGAGGACAGTCGTCTCAAAACG
The DNA here is from genome assembly GCA_946902985.2 of Meconema thalassinum. Lineage (NCBI taxonomy): Eukaryota > Metazoa > Arthropoda > Insecta > Orthoptera > Tettigoniidae > Meconema > Meconema thalassinum. The sequence goes on along the minus strand of OX336401.1, from coordinate 76,268,213 downwards.
AGACGCAATGTAGCGATAAAGGAAGCATGGCACGGGACTCGGCCCGTGCCAAGTTCATTTGCAGTAGTTCTGCAAGTTTGATTGTACTTTGGATAATACTATTTCTTAAACTGTGAATTCCGAGAAGTTATTTACATATTAACTCAATTACGTATTTTCTATCTTCGTTCGCCGCGTTGTCTTGAACCACACCATGCATTCAAATTACGGCTTGGGAAGCCGTACGAACTAAGGTACTGTGTTTTCTACAAAAACCTTTCTAATACTGATTGTGATATTTTGTTCATTATTTTACTCCCGAAGGAGATTTTGATTACATATTTGGTGTTTCGAGAGCCTCCGTGGCTTAGGCGGCAGTACGCTGGCCTCTCACCGCTGGGTCCGTGGTTCAAATCCCGGTCACTCCATGTGGGATCTGTGCTGGACAAAACGGAGGCTGACAGGTTTTTCTCCGGGTACTCCGGTTTTTCCTGTCACAATTTCATTCCAGCAACACTCTCCACTATCATTTCATTTCATCTGCCATTCATTTAATCATTGCCCCAGAGGAGTGCATCAGGCCTCGGCAGCCGGCACAGTTCATATCCTCGCCGCTAGATGGGGGCTTCATTCATTCCATTCCTGACCCGGTCGGAGACTGGAAGCAGGCTGTGGATTTTCATTCATTTGCTGTTTCGAGTGCAGGTTGTGAAGCTAAGCGTCATTTGCATTTTGGACTTGTACTTTGTGTGGGCCACATAATGGTTGGAAAATTATTATTCCTGTTTGATATCTTAACTCTTGTTCTGAAGGAAATATTCCTTAATTATGATTCTCAGCTTGGTGTAGCATATTGACGTATTACGAAACTTTGGAATATTCAAACACGCGCAACGGCCGTTAAGTGTGACGCCAACCTAATTTTGGTAATAAGCTATTTCGTTATTTAAAGGACTTGAACCAATACCTATATTTTGATATAACTGAAACATGCCGTAATTTTGGATTGGGATTTTTATTTTGTTTGTCGGCGGCATTCCCCTTGCCTATTGTCGCCATCTGGTCGGCTATTCTTAGACGCCTCGTGGCGTATGCTCTTCTGCCTTTTCTTATGTTGCCTTCCGCAATTTTCTTTATCTCTGTTTTTGGTAAGTCTCCCGGGCAGTTTACTTAAATTGAAACCTTTGTTTGAGTACACGTGATCGTGTAATTAGTGTAGCGTCTGTGATTTGCTCATTTCACCCTTCCCGCCTATTATTGCTCGGATAGCAATTATTACTTCTCTTGCTTCCGCTCTCTTGAGCCATGCACCTCATTGTCTTGGTATTCACGATTACTCTTTGTTGCGCCTGCTGCGCCCAAGCCGACCAGATCTAAGGGTCTCCTCCCAGTTTAACTTAGGCCCCAAGTGTCTTATGTCTTGCGCCCCAATACCTTATGTACTCCCTTTATTGAAAATATATTTGTTATTTCTTTTGAAGTTGAGAACATGATTCTCCTGAAATCCAGCGCGTCCTATACCCACCCTTTGGGTACGTCCAGCTTTCCACTCCCTGGTCAATCTGATCAAGTCCCCTTTTCCCTGAGTCTTAAAGGTAGCATAAACAAATCTAGGCTCTGGGCAATTAAGGGGGGCTGTGCCGTATCCCCTCGCGGGGTGCCGCATAATTACCTTAAATATGTCAGGATGAGTTGCTAAGGCCATGAGACTGAGATAGCCACCGTACGACCAACCGTGGATGGCCACGCGGCTCATGTCGATGAAGCCCAGACTATCGGCCAGCCACTGCAGAACCTCCACCTGGTCTGCCAGCTCCACAGTGCCCTGGTGACATGACATAAGGAAAATGCTGTAGAAACAATCTTTGAACAGGAAAGGGTGGATAGAAACTTGGGAGAAAAGTAAAACACAATGATAACATGGAGAAGCTATCCTCATGGCAAACCAATTCCAGGACATCAGGGTTTAAATATGCTAACGGGAAGCTCGATAAATTCAAAACATCTTGTTTGAACAATAAGTTTTAGTTTCTTTCTTCTTGACTGCCTGTTGATGGGATTCTTATTTCTTAGTCTTGCAACCTTCTAAATATCAAAATAAATAAAAAGTAGGTTGGCTCAGGCAAGGAAAGCATTTCTACAGAAAAGGAATCTGTTGACATCGAATATAGATTTAGGTATTAGGAAGTAATTTTTGAAATCCTTTGTCTGGAGCGTGGCGCTCTATGGAAGTGAAACTTGGACTATTGGTGCAGCAGAAAAGATGAGAATTGAAGGGTTTGAAATGTGGTGTTACAGGAGAATGATGAAGATCAGATGGGCAGATAGGGTTACAAACGAAGAGGTGTTAAGACGAGTGGGAGAGGAGAGATGTTTCTGGCGACTGTTAATGAAGATGATGATGATGATTGTTGTTTTAAGGGGCCTAACATCCAGGTTATCGGCCCCTAATGATCTGGGTGATAGTGAAAATAAGAATGAAATGGAAACCAGAACGAAAATTATGTGAGACGGAAAATAAGTAAAAAGAGAAACTCAGATGGAAACGACTCACAATATGGTCTTACAAAAGGGAATTTAGAATGAAAAGATTCACAAAAAGAATAGATTGAAAAAGACCCACAAAACGTAGGCTAGATTCAAAATACGTTCAAAATGCAATGTAGCGTCGAAATACTTACAAAATGCAACTGAAATTCAAAATACTTACAAAATGCAAATGAGATTGAAAATATGCACAAAATGAAATTGAGGTTCAAAATACTTACAAAATGCAATTGAAATTGAAAATACACAATGCAATTCAGATTGAAATATCCCAGTTCCAATCCAAATTATTCACAAAGTGCAATTGAAATTCAAAATACTTACAAAATACAATTGAAATTGAAAAGGCTTACAAAATGTTCGGTAGATTCAAACGACTCTTGTGGATTGACAATACTTACAAAATGCAATTTACATTGAAAATATTGTACGTGACAAAATGTAATTTAGATTCAAAATATCCACAAAATGCAATTGAGAATCAAAATATTTGCAAAATGCCATTTAGATTCAAAATTCTTGCGAAATGCATTTTAGGTTGAAAATACAAAATGCACTTGAAATTCAATAATCTCACTAAAATGTCCTGCGCCTACATTGAAAGACTTACTAAAAAGCAATTTAGATTGTCAATCTTTACAAAATGCAATTGAGGTTGAAAACAATCGCGAGATGTAATTTAGATCGAAAAAACTTACAAAATGCAACGTAGATTAAAAATGCCTTAAAAATGATCGCTAAAAGGGAATTTAGATACACGGTGAACCAAGTAACAAAAACAGTGCGGGAATCTTAAAGAGAAAAGGAAATATAAGGAGAGGAGAGGGGAGAGAGGAGAGAGCAGAGGGTCCGCCCCAAAGGTAAGGGACAAAAGGGGAAAACGGACTCAGCTCAGGAATCCCTCGGGGTCGCCAACTCCCGAACTCACCAGCCATGAGACCCTGAGGGTGTAGCATTATCTAGGGTGCACCAGAAGTGGTGGGGCTACATACACCCTGCCTCCTTAAGGGCCTAGAGCACAAGGCAGGAGGTAAAAGGAAAAGAAAAAGAAGGCTGACCCCTCACAGAAGGAGGCTAATGAAGAGAAGAGATAGGTTGGTAGGGCACATTCTATGACACCCAGGAATAGCAAGCTTAGTTATGGAAGGAAGGGTCGAGGACAAGAACTGTAGGGGTAGACCAAGGTTAGAATATGTTCCAACAGATTGCCTCGGATGTAGGGTGTGGTAGCTATGTAGAGATGAAACGATTAGCTCAGGACAGGGAGGCATGGAGGGCTGCATCAAACCAGTCAAAATACTGAAGACTCAAACAACAATTATTTATAGGGTGCTAAATGTTTTAGGATGAGGTGGAATCAAGTTATAACACCTCTTACTTTTTTTCTCAGAACTGGAAACAGATAGAAATATGCGGATTGTTTTAAAATACTCGCGCACTCGTTCCGAATGCGTGACATAGATACCAATATTATACGGCACTCAGGATGCCAGTGGCAACGGTGAGACTTAGGACGGTTTTCGATACTTAAAATAGAGACGTTTTCATTACAAGAACAGTGTGTAATCATTCGGTTTCTCCATCTGCGTGATGTGACACCAATTGAAATTCATCGCTAGTTGAGGGAGGTTTGTTGGCATTTCCGTAGGATCTGTGCACACAATGTTACATGATGACCTGAAAATGCAAAATGTGTCCTCTAGGTGGGTGCCAACTTTCGAGGCGATTTGTTCCACAGTCATACGGCGATCCTCCAAAACAACTTTCTCCATTTGCTCCATCATGTCTTCAAACTGGCTGGTGCGAGGCCGAATTTGTCGTGGTTGTCAAACGAGGTTCTTCACAAAGAAAGTTTGAAGATGGTCCGGCTAGCTCAAAAACAGTTGCCAGCATTTTGCCCCAGTGTACCAATGGGCTCTTCAGTTGGTTATGGTACACCTCACCAAGACGCGAGGCTAGTACATACTGAGAAGGCTGCTGCAAGGCACAAATGTCGCCACGAGCAGCGCCAATGTATTACGGAAGTCATAACTTTCTAATCAAAATGGTGTTAGCATACCTTGCTAATCCATATTGGATTGCCTTCTTTGAAAAGTCGCACCCACGAACATACATAATGCGCGAGCATTTTAAAACAATCCGCATTTTGTTATCTGTTTCCAGTCCCGAGGAAAATAATCGGAGGTGTTACAACATGAATGTACTCGTATTTATCAGTAATAGTTGCCACACTTTCTAAGTTCTTTCCATGTTCTTTTGTTTTTGGAGAGCAGAGATCGTTTGTGAAGTGGCATTGCGGGTTTGGTAGTGTTCATGGTGTCCACAGAATTTTCAATGTCAATTTTCCTGACTTTTCCTGACCATTTTTCAACAAAATTCCTGACTCGTGAAGTCATCGTAATCATCATTTCCCCTTATCCAGCTCCTGCCGGGTCGGGGTATTTATGGCACTTCTCCACTTTCCTTCCACCATTCTTCTTCCACGATCTTGTCCCAGTCCAGATTTCTTTTTCTTACGCTGTTTTTCACTGAATCAATCCACCTTGTTCTAGGTCTTCCTCTTGCTCTCTTACCCTTGCACTTCGCCTCCAGCATCTGTCTTGGTATTCTATTTTCCTCCATCCTCTTTACATGTCCAAACCATCATAGTTTATTCTTCTCAATTCTCTCATTTAGTTTTCCCATCCCAACTTCCTTCCTAACATCTTCATTCCTCACTCTGTCTTTCCTTGTCTTTCCTATCATACTTCTTAGAAATTTCATATCACTGGCTTGGATTCTACTCTCTTGCCTGCTTGTCAGGGTCCAAGTCTCAGCTGCATATGTTAATATGGGAACATAGTACACTTTATACATTACCTCCTTGCTTTTCCTTGGTACTTCCTTATCCCAAACAAGTTTTCTTACACTTTGATAGAATGCATTGCTCTGCTGTACCCTCCTGCCAATCTCCATGTCCAACCTACCAGTTTGCATCAATTCACTTCCTAGGTATTTGAACGTGTCCACAATTTCCAAACTATGACTTCCAATTTTCACAGTGCCCTTTCCTTGTCTTTCCCCTCTTGTCATTACCATGGTCTTGCTTTTCTCTATACTGATTTTCAGGCCATACTTCTGAATATTTTCGTTCAGTGCATCTAGTTGTTTTTGCACTTCTTCGGTGTTCCTTCCCCAGACCACAATATCGTCTGCAAATAAAAGTAACTTCATTTCTTTATGTCCATATGCTTCCTTTGTTTCCTTTACAATTTCATCCATTACCATTATGAATAAAAGAGGTGACAGCACACTCCCCTGTCTTAGTCCAGTCTTGTTCCTAAACCAATCTGTCTTTCCAACTGGGGTCAGTACCCTGCTAACACAGTTGTTGTACATTGCTTGCACCATTTCCAACATTTCTCTTCCCAGTCTCTTCTTAACCATGGTTTCCCATACCTTCTCTCTGGGGACACTATCATATGCCTTTTCTAGATCTATGAATGTCATGATCAGATCCTCTCCATATTCCCAGTTCTTTTCCATCACCTGCCTCAAGCTAAAGATTGGGTCCACTGTGGATCTTCCACTCCTGAAGCCATACTGTTCCTCTTGCAACTCTCCTTCCACCTTTCTTCTCATTCCTCTTTCTAATATCCTTTCCAGTATTTTTACTATCTGTGATATGAGGGTGATCCCTCTATAGTTATCACACACCTTCTTGTCCCCCTTCTTAAACACTAGTATTATTAGTCATCGTAATATCGAAAAAAAAAAAAAAAAAAAAAAAAAAAAAGTTTATTGAGCAAACAAATACTGTATTATTATTTTTTATTTACAGCCTCCACATCCCCATAGCTGCCCAACGCTCGCCTCTTTATTCATTTCAAATACAAAATCAAGTAAATTATAATGCAATAATACATAAACAGGGTGTCGAGCGATGGCCTTTTTTCAAATTCCCGTATAACTCCCGTATTTCCCGTACGAAAATCCACCAAATTCCCGTATATTTTAGAACCCTCTAAGACTAGAGTTCGCACACCGAATGGCTGAAAAATGAATCTTAAAGCGCGAATCAAAATTGTCTGGCGTAAGTGTAACTGCATTTTTGGAGAGACTTCCGCAGCTCACGGGTGATGGCAATATTTAGGCCTAACCCGTAGCGTGAGCAAAGCGCGCGCCCGCACGCGCGAGTGAACCCTCTCGCAGATGGGATGGGATGCTACGAACACAAATAAAATACCGTTTATCTGAGGAGAGCTGATATAAATGACTGTTTTACTGAGGAGAAGTGATGTGCGCGAGTGACGCTTGGACTCGCGAGAATCGAGTCTAGCAGTTCCGAGTCTGAACGAGTAACCCGTGCGAAGGACTCGAGTCTCCACGGTGACGTCACGATCCGTACTTACGATATAGGACAGAATGCGGCCAAATTCCCAACACTCGCTAAACTTGCAAACGACTTTTCTACTAGTGATTTACAAGAGAAATCGTTTGCAAAATGCACACTATGCTTCATATTATAACGACTAGGTAATGATAAAGAAAAAATGTAATTTAAAAAATCAAGTATAAAAAACCTCCTCGCCGGGAATCGAACCCCAGCACGCTGCGTGAAAGTTAGCACCGTTAACCACTCAACTAGAGATATCGATAAGACTAATGACGTTATCAACAGCGATATATACTACTGCTTAGCAAATTATCACGTTGAAGGAAATTTCTCTTTACTGTATTGCGTTCTTTCTTTCTGTCATCAGTCCACTTCTTGCCGGTTTCCAATTTTGAATATCCTATTGTATCACTGTGCATTGATGGGAAACTAATAATACTTGGCCAAGGCGTACCGACATTACTATATATCGTGTAGTTTCCATATATGGCTCACGGATAACGCTGACAACGTCCTCGGCCTCGATTCCGGACTCGAGTATCTCGAGTTTTACGGTTCCAGACTCGATTCTTCGCGAGTCCACTCGCAGCCCATCACTACTGAGGAGGGTTGAGAGAGTAGAGAATAGGAGTGTCACATCTTCATATACACACATCAAAAAAAGTTTTGCATCACCTCGGTTCCCAGATCTCCGGCATATAGACGTTGACTGTGTATATTGTATCCAAGATACAGTCCCTTTGACTGTTCATAGATGTCACTAAAACTGCTCAAAGATGTAAACAACCATGCATGAGCAGGGCCTATTAGACGGAGGGGGTACGACAGCCGATCAGTTCCAGTCATTCCACCAGGACGAAGGTACGCTGCTCATGTTGTCTGTAGTTCTACCATGCCTAGAAGGTCAATACCGCAGTTCGATCGCGTCCGCATTGTTACTTTGTGTCAAGAAGGGCTCTCAACAAGGGAAGTTTCCAGGCGTCTCAGAGTGAACCAAAGCGATGTTGTTCGGACATGGAGGAGGTACAGAGATACAGGAACTGTCGATGACAGGCCTCGCTCAGGCCGCCCAAGGGCTACTACTGTAGTGGATGACCGCTACTTACGGATTGCCGCTCGGAGGAACCCTGACAGCAATGCCACCATGTTGAATAATGCGTTTCGTTCAGCCACAGGACGTCGTGTTTCAACTCAAACTGTGCGCAATAGGCTGCATGATGCGCAACTTCACTCCCGACGTCCATGGCGAGGTCCAACTTTGCAACCCCGACACCATGCAGCGCGGTACAGATGGGCCCAACAACATGCTGAATGGACCCCACGGAATTGGCATCACGTTCTCTTCACCGATGAGTGTCGCATATGCCTTCAACCAGACAATCGTCGGAGACGTGTTTGGAGGCACCCTGGTCAGGCTGAACGTCTTAGACACACTGTCCAGCGAGTGCAGCAAGGTGGTGGTTCCCTGATGTTTTGGGGTGGCATTATGTGGGGCCGACGTACGCCACTGGTGGTCATGGAAGGCTCCGAAACGGCTTTACGATACCTGAATGACATCCTCCGACCCATAGTGCAACCATATCGGCAGAATATTGGAGAGGCATTTGTCTTCATGGACGACAATTCTCGACCTCATCGTGCACATCTTGTGAATGCGTTCCTTCAAGATAACGACATCGCTCGACTACAGTGGCCAGCATGTTCGCCAGACATGAACCCTATCGAACATGCCTGGGATATGTTGAAAAGGGCTGTTTATGGACGTCTTGACCCACCAACCACTCTGAGAGATTTACGCCGAATTGTCGTTGAGGAGTGGGACAATTTGGACCAACAGTGTCTTGATGAACTTGTGGATAGTATGCCACGGCGAATACAGGCATGCATCAATGCAAGAGGACGTGCTACTGGGTATTAGAGGTAGTGGTGTGTACTGCAATCTGGACCACAAATGCTGAAAGTCTAGCTGTATGATGGTACAACATGCAATGTGTGGGTCTCATGAGCAATAAAACGAGCTGAAATGTTGTTTGTGTTGATCTCTATTCCCTTTGTATTTAACAGTTCCGGAACTCTTGGAACCGAGGTGATGCAAAACTTTTTTTGATGTGTGTATATTATTTCAGTAGTATGCATCCCTCCTGCGACGCTCACAAGAGACCGATCGTGACAAATGAGCATTCAAATGAAAGAGAATAGACATTAGCAGTGACTTATTGCACTATAATTTCATAAATATCTATAATTTCTTTAAAAAATGTACGAAGTGTGCGATTTGCAATCACCGTTGATGTAGAATAATACGCTCCATACTTCCTGTCCACGGGCCACTGGGACGCATGTTTCATGTCATATTAACATTCTGAGGTCTTTCCTTTATCCTGAAATGTTAATAGTGTTCTATAATCATTTGGTTGAAATAAAAACATAACCTTTCTCCTTAAGTGTCTCATTATAAACCTATTGGAGAAAGTGTGGTTTATGAACATGCGAGATTTCTCGCACGGGTCCGCTAGTAATAAATATTTACTGGAAGTGATTGAATTGTATGGTACCGTAAGATTATAGAGCTTCCACGAGATAAAATGGCATCGAAGCTTATGCATAACGAACTTCCAGTCCGCGAATCTCCATTTGATTTTCATTGGCAGTGAAACGTTCGTTCGTGATTATCTTCGTTATTATTTCGGATTGTGGTTTTGTTTTTAGGCGTTCAACTTATGAAATAATAACTAAAGGGTTGGTCTTTCATGAATATTCCAAAGACAAGTGTCTCCAAAAAGAGTAATTAGTAGAACTTCGCATCAGAGACGACCGTAACACTTGCCTACAAAGTGTGCGATTTGCACATTTCAAACGGCATTGGTCTAACATATCTTAGACTACAATAATTAAGTTGGTGCAAATTATATATGTTATATGTGAGAATATTATTATAATTTGCTATCCAGTTGTTATATTGGCATATTATGCATTAACGTGACCTGTTTAAATGCTAAATTGTGACGTAAGCTACGAATTGTAGGCTATTCGCCGAACCGGTAGGCCTAATATTTACTAACAACGCATCGTTTCTTCTTTAATATTTATTTAATCATTATAATTATAATAGCCTATCTATTAACACTTATTTAACCAATAATCATTTTATAATTCTATACATATTCCAGGTATTGCAAGAAAGCGATTTGATAGCACATGCGGCTCTACCTTAAAATCCAACCATGCCCAGTTTTCATTACCTATGGATGATATTACCGCAAGTTAATAAACCAAACAACTGGCAACATATTTTTTTAATGCTCATTTACATCTTCACCCAAGTCTACGTAAAGTACCATACGGTAATCACTGAAAGGGTAGGGGGGTTATGACCCCAATTTCACAAACGAACGGACCTCATTTTGCATGAATTATGGAACTCGAATCCTAATGGAGGTATGGATTGTCTGCATTTAGAAATATGTTAGTCAATAATTTAAAACAAGACGCCAGAAAACTAAATACAAAAAGCTGCGTGCCTACTACGGTGTTAAGTTGCTCCGTGAAAAAAATACACTTCGCCAAGATTATACGTCAGCGTAGCCATTGCGCCAGAAAGCAAATTCTTCTGATTACAAAGAATTTCCAGGGCAATGACGATCGTAACTTCTTCCAACTTATGAGTCTCAGCGACCCCTATAGTGTCTAGGCAGGAAATAGCACGGGACTCTCGTGAGCAAGAGTTGACCACTTTTTGATTTTTTCAGCCATAGGATACGAATGTACAATTTTCGGCAGTTGGTGCGAAATTGCAGCACATCCGCGTCTGGAAGTTTCTAATATCTTGATCTGTTAGCTTCATTAAGGGCTGCTCTTGTCGAGAAACCCAGGTCTCCTCTGTGAATAACAAGGCGGACTGATTCCTGTATGTCATTGTCAGCAACAAGCGCGGCGCGCGTAGCCCCACGCGTAGAGGGAACGGCCGGCGGTCGGCCAGGCAAAGTATGCATTCGACGTTGGCTGGGTTCTCATCCCGCTTAGCGCTCTATCGGTGGCGCAAATTACGGGTGGCAGCGCGGTCTGCAGGCGAAATAGAAGATTGAGCGGGAGGACTCTACCGAGCGTTCGGGGGCTAAGAAGTCGGGCATTATGAGACTTTTCAAGATTTCCCGTATCAAGTGCGAATTTCCCGTATAATTCCCGTATTTTTCCCGGGTCACTAAAATTCCCGTATAATTCCCGTATTTCCCGTATCGCTCGACACCCTGCATAAATCAAAGTACTCTGCTTGGCGTGCAGGACAGTCGTTCAATACATGTCTCTCAAAAATAATTGATGGTCCCACTTTACAGAATGCATTCCTGGTTGTAGGGCTCCATTGATAATGTGAAGGCCGCAAACACCAAGGTTAACGAGTTGTTTGCCATTTGCATTATCTTCTATTATTTGGCCACTGAACTTTTTTATGAAACTCAAATTTACATTCGGTCCATCCATAGACATACGGTATCTTTCTAGCAAGAAGAGAGATTCCCTGGTTGAAAGCCTCTAAAATATCTTGAGCTGTTGTGTGTCCCATAAAGATGCTGTTGAAATATCTGGTGTTAACTTCATTGCAGTTGATGTCAAGTTAACGCACAAATAGGTTCATCTGACCTCGCTGAACAACTTTGTTCAATGCCTCGTCAAAACAGGTAACATTATCACATGAAAGAATTTCATCTTGCAGTACATTATGAAAGTATGGAGCTAATCCATAATTGATGACATATGAACATTTCGTGTTCCCCAATTGAAATTTTGTTGCAATTGCACTATCAGGAAACATTTCCCTGAAGGTTTCTGAAATATTTAAACAAGAATTAAGAGAATTTATTTTGGACGACATTAAGGGCCCACTTTATTTCGGCACTTGTGACTTCATCTTTATTTACGAAAGATTCTACAGATGTCACACACAGTTCCTGAAGTAGAACTTGAAGGAGTTAATATGGTTAATATAAAATTCCTGACTTTCTAATACTTTTCGCCATTTTTTCCTGACTCACGCTATATTTTCACACTTTTTCCTGACCAAAAACAAAATTCCTGACTTTTCCTGCCTGTGGACACCATGGTGTTGTCTTGTATACTTGGATTTGGTGATGCTCGCTTGATGAGCGATAACCTTCTGCAATACGAGATTTGAAACTATACATTTGTGAACTAAACAAATGTAACATCAATTTGGCACTTTATGTCTCAATATGACATTTTCGTGGAATCATTCAATTGTCTGTAATTTGCTTTTCTTACCATTCTGCACTTAAGGTGACTCTCAAAGTGCAGTCCTCGATGCTGCGAACCTCTTGAGTCGATGGCCACAACGCAGTAGCCTTGAGCGGCGAGCATGTGCATCCGCAGCTGTCTCATACCCTGAGGAATACAAGCAAGTCAATAAGAGCTCAGTCAATTTTCAAGTTCAAGTGTATAACACTGCACATTGCAAGCAAAACTTGTACTTGTCAAACATAAAACTGACTTCCACAATATCATTCAAGACATGTAACATTAAACCAGCCAGTGTGCTGAAAAATGTTGTAAATGCAGGACAAGGGTAAGGGTAGATGGGACTAGTTAGTTACTGTTTTAAGGGGTGGAACTACAAGGTCATCTGCCCCTCTTAACACAAAGTATACAAATTTGGAATGGAATTTAAAATTTAGAGGTGGACACCTAAATTTTAAAAGACCAAAAATTAATAAATAAAAAATTAAATAAAACTAATAATTATAATATAAGAAAAACTTTACAACTTAAAACATTTAAGGAACAAATAAGAGATTAAGGAAAGGAAAATTATGCGAAAGATCTTATGGCCCAGAATTAAAAATGGCATACACTATCCCAAACCCAACTCTGAAATATATAGGTAAATTTCACAACTTACCGATACCATGAGAATGAGACGAATTCAATTTTTGGGCCATTTAGAAAGAATGAATCATACAAGACTTACGTACCGAATCCACAAATTTCTGCAAATCAAACGTACAAGATCAAAGTGGTACAAACAGATGGAGATGGGATCGCCAATTCTGAAGAATAGAAATGTAATCAGGAATATTGTTCACACAAGGGGATTTGAGGAAGATCAGAAGAAATCAACATGACGTGCATGGTCGGAGGAACATAAATTACAACAATCCATGCATATGAAGAGCTACTGGGCAAGGAGAAAGGCTCAACATACAGTACGTTGATTCCGCGTGGTCCTAAATGACCCATCCGCGAGAAGGAGAAGAAACAAAAATTACGAAAGAAAATAAATTCAGCATTCAAAAACGAACAAGTCGTTGAGTCGATGTACACTGAAAATTTAGATTGCTGGCCCTAACCCACTCTCACTTAAAGTGGAGTGTCATCTGCAAACCAAGGTTTCTTAGTAAGTCCGCAAGATCCACACACTCGGTTAAAATGTGGGAAACAGTGAAAACGGCTCCACAGGTACGAGTGGGTGGATCTTGTATGACCTATACTTAGCCTACACACTCTTGGAGCCGTAGTGAAGGCAAACTATCAAGAAGAAGGACACTTCAATGACAAACCAGGCAGCTCTGATGCCTGAGGTGACAACCCTACTACTGTGATCGAACTCAGCAGGCCAATAACCTGCTAGCTTTAAATTACACTTATTAACGAAAAAGGTAAAGAGGATACAGTGCAGTCCCGATAATTCGGGTGCGGATAATTCGCTTTGCGGTTAATTCGCGGGTCTCCAAATATATTTTTAAATAGAAATTCTCACGGCAACTAATTATCATGCTAAGTAAAGCAACCTCCCCGTCATTTAAAATAATTTTCGTGGGACGCAATGCGTAAAGACGAAATCATTGACATCGAAAAGACTGAGCTGCGTTTCTCTGTGATGGTACAGTAGTCCTACTTGCGCAAGTTCGAAACTTACGAGTAGGTTGCCGCGAGTGGTATAGCATAGATTTCCGTTATCTTCGAAGCCCAAACAAGACAAGAGGAATGCGCTTTCACTGGGAACCTACCCTCTCTTTCCCAACAGCCACGCTCCAAGGTCGCTGACCTGTGAGTTGTGAAGGGTGGATGCGCGGACAGCGTATTGTAATCAGGGATTATTGCGTAATGACGTAAACTTTCGCGAGACATAGAGCGTGTTTGTTGGATGCTCTTCATGCAGTGAACCAGTCATAAGAGAAAAATACCTCTACAAAAGCAAGCTCTTGCCGACATCTGTAACGACGATATTTCGAACGGGCAAGTTAGACGCCGATAAAGAAGATTATGATTTAAGACATGAAAGCAAAGATGAAATAGCGCGGAATTTGACTGTTGGTGAGGAAAACTGAGATCTAGTTGATATCGAGTGCGGGAGTGATGCAATGGAAATCCCGAAAGTTTCCCACTCTAGTCACACTTATCTCTTATATAGAAAAACGAAATGAATTTTTGTTCTCTTATAGGCCCCTAATGTTTTCTTCGGAAATGTGAACTCTAAAATTAGAATAAACGATCTAAGAAACAAAATGGAATGACTTTTTTTTTAAATATTTTTGTAGGCATAATCCACATAGGGCTTCCTCTAGCCTAGCATGTCTTATAGGACACTACAATCAAGTATTATAATTATTATTTTGTGTGTTCAAGCCTATTTCAATATTTTAATCAATAGTCTTGTTTTTACTAGGCTTAACAAAAATAACTGCGGATAATTCGAGGTTTTCAATAATTCGCGGAATTTTGTGCATTAATTACCGCGAATTACCGAGAGTGCACTGTATGTAGGTCAGTTTCTATTCTCTTGTTTACTGCCCTGGGCCTTAATGGCCTGTTAAATGCAATAAAAGATGAATTAAGAAAGAAAACAACACTATTACTTACAAAAACTTCTCTCCGAATGTTACATTAGTTACAGTGGGATTTCCTTGTTTTCGTCCATTATTCATGTTTCTATCCTCCTTTTCCTGTCCTGGGGCGTGGTGGCTCAGCGGTCTAGCTGTATGCCTCTCACCAAGGCGGACCGGGTTCGATTCCCGGTCAATGCATGTGAGATTTTCGATGTGAAATGCCATGTCCTGTGGTTCGGATTCCACGTAAAACGGAGGTCCCGTGGCTTATGATCGCGAGATTAACGGTCACGTTAAACTACAAGCTTCCTTCCTTCCCTTTTTCCTTT
Organism: Meconema thalassinum; assembly: GCA_946902985.2. Classification (NCBI taxonomy): domain Eukaryota; kingdom Metazoa; phylum Arthropoda; class Insecta; order Orthoptera; family Tettigoniidae; genus Meconema; species Meconema thalassinum. The sequence goes on along the minus strand of OX336401.1, from coordinate 76,253,145 downwards.
TCCTGTCCACTAATTGATGGTCTGTCCACTTGGTTCTGTTTCTCTAGAGGGATTTATTTAACCTTATCACGGCTCATTTCTCCTTTAGTGTTCCTATTCATACTCTCGTTATCTTTTTACTCTCCTAGACTCCCTTACTTGTGTTTAACAATTAAAACACTGGAGTTTACACAGTTTGCCTAACATATAAATTATATTTCGTGGTCGGAACATAGATTTTACAGCCCAAGTGTTAAGGATCTGAAGATGATCGTATGACGATCGGAACTGGTCATCCAAGTGTTAAGGATCTGAAGATGATCGTATGACGATCGGAACTGGTCATCCAAGTGTATTTATTAATCTCATGTAATTCTTTTCAGGATCAGGGAATAACCCATCTCATTTGGGTACAATCGTGTTGACCGACTGAAAAGCACATATGTTTGCTGTTATTTGCCGTGACTCAGGTTGTTTTGCCTCGTCCGGAGTTGCTTTGTTGTCAATATTTCATCATCATTACAGTAGGCTTACCGTATATACCCGAATATACATTTTTATTCAAAATCGGACGTGAAAAATTGGGGTGCGGGTATTAATTGAGTCATCCAAATTTTAAAGATTTAAATTGCCCGCCACGTGCGATATAGGGTGTTGCGAGTATCCGCTAAATGGTGCGAGTGCTTTTTCGGGTATACCGTATTTACTTGCATAACACCCCGCCTGCTTATTTTTTTAAATTTTTTATTTTAATTTTCGGCTTCAAATTTTCCCTTGATATAAGTTAGGATGGCGTCGTATAAAGGAACACGAAGGAGCACCTAGCGTCTTTAAATCAACACACAAAATAGTTATTTTAACCTATACTTTATTTACGAAATAAGTGATAATAGCCCATTTAAATAGCCACTCTTGTGCCATCACAGCTGACTGGCCACAGGGCTGCAGCACAGCAGTGCGAGCGCCGAGTTCAAGATTACGCAGTGTTGCATGTTACGCAGCATCATTTCGCGATTTACAGCGTGACCATTGTCTCTTGTTTCTCGAACCCACTCCAGAACTTTTATGTCCACATTTTCGTACTTTCCTTTTTTCAGACCGCGGAAGGACTTACAAGTTTTCTTCGTTCCCAATAATTTATTCTTCTGGTTACCGGTACGCCAATAACGGATCATACACGGCTGCTCTTCATATTTACAACTCGCCGCTTTCACTCCATTTTCTGCAGCAAATTCTAGCATTTTCAACTTGAAGGATGCCGTAAAACTTATTCTTTTGCTCATTTTCAATCGTTGTGTAGGCTACTGCAGACTTCTGACACTCGGCTGCACTCAGCCGCGTGGGACGCGAGGCACGGAACTCGTAAGCGGGGCAGTAGGGGGAGAGAGTGCCATCGAGGTCAACAGGTGTTGCAGGCAGAAGCGCGGTTTTACAGTTTCGTGAGTTGCATGATACGGTAGCATGGCATCGGTAAACGTAAAACAAGTGATGGAAATAGCTAACATGAAATCTCGTCATATGTAGTACAGTATTAATAGTATATATTTGTTTAAAAGTGACAAAAGTAAAAATAAAAGTTTTTTTTTTTAAATTTCCATTCAAAAATGATGGTGCGTGGATTATTCGGGTAGTCATGGGAGAATGGGAGACAGGCTACCTGTTCATCCTATTTATTCTATAGTGTCGGACCGCACAGGGAACTTCTTGCTGCCTGTGATTCTGGATTAAGATTTAATGCCAATTTCCTTACACTGGAGAGATGTATGCCCTGATTATAGTTGAAATTGTTGGGAATCTTGGATATCTCTATGGCTTCTCTGATATTTCTGTGGTGGACATGGCTGCTGGGGGCTAGGAGTTGTGTTTCATCAAAGAGGATGGAGTGTCTGCAGTCCGAAGAATGCTCTGCTATTGCTGATTGAGAAGGCTGGTTGAGACGCACATATTCAACATCTTCTAACATCTGGTTGCAATGGTTTGGCCTGCTTCCCCAATGCAGACCTGGCCACAGTCTCATAGTATAGCATAAGCGGCTTCAGTGGCGTAGTTGGTAGCATGCTGAGCTTCTATGCCCAAGATCGTGGGTTCAAACCCGGCCGAAGTCGTCGAATTTTTTAAGAGCATTAAAAATCCCTCAGTATGCCTTCCTTCGGAGGGGAAGTAAAGCCGGCGGTCCCATGTCATAGATTTAGGGCATGTTAAAGAACCTTCCACAAATTACACCTGCATGAAGCTAAATTGTATAGGTTAGAAATGTCAACAACGCTCTTAGGTCGCTACGTTCGTTGCCAGGAGCCGACTGCGGTGGCGTCTAGTAGCTAAGTTCTGACTAGTAGTCGTTGACGGTAGCGTTTGGCGACAAAAGTAGGAACTATTTGAAAAATTCAAAGTCTGCAGTCCTTACTTGAATTAAAAAACAGATAACACACACTAATACAGTCATCACAATTAACACCGGTTATCAGACAGATTCTACACACACCCCAAGTACACGGGGCTACATGACCACGTTGTCGCAGCCCCTAAACTGAGGAACCAACCAACCACCAACCAGTCTCATAGTATTTTTGTATACTCCTCCTTTATGAACCTTGAGATTATCCTCCATCAGCCAGATGAGGTCTCGTACCATAAGTCTGGAGCTGAATGGATGTTCTTTACCTGTAGCTAGAATACTCTGTTGGTTGGTTCCTTAGTTTAGGTGCTGTGACAACGCGGTCATGTAACCCCGTGTACTTTGGGTGTGTAGAATTTGTTTGATATCCGGTGTTAATTGTGATGGCTGTATTAGTGTGTGTTATCTGTGATTCAGGTAGAAGGACTGAAGACGATTAATTTTTTCAAGTAGTTCCTACTTTTGCTACCAAATGCTATCATCCACGACACCTAGCTGCGGACGTGGCTACTAACTGCCATCGAAGTCAGTAACTGGCGGCGAACGTTGGAACTAACATAGCATTATCAAACTAACCTACACATTTTAGTTCCACAAGTGTAGTTAGTGGACCGCCCGCTTTACTTCCCCTCCAAAGGAAGGCATACTGAGGGATTTTTAACGCTTTTAAAAGATCCGATGACTTCGGCTGGGTTTGAACCCACGATCTTGGATACTCTGTCTTGAACATTATGTACGGGAGACGGCTTTGTAGGTTCTGCCATCGAATGTCTCTGGGACATTTTTTGACTTGGGTTTGATGGTATGTACTATTTCATTTATTTTGCAGCTCTTCTGTAGAAATAAAACCCCGTGGCACTACAGCCCATGAAGGGCCTAGGCCTACCAAGCGACCAATGCTGAGCCATTGGCCTGCAGATATTGGAGTGCCACGTGGTCAGCGCATCGGATCCCCTCGGCCGTTAATCTTGGTTTTCGTCACCGGGCCTACTCAATTGTCCTCACGAGGCTGAGTGGACCCCGTTCCAGCCCTCACGTCAGTTTCTAAAATCCCTGACGGAGCCAGGAATCGAACCTGTGGCCTCCGGGTGAGAGGCAAGTGCGCTATCCCAACTCCCAACTCTTTAGAAATGCCATCTTCAATATATCCAGCCTCAGACGTACCGTATATACTCGAATACCACTCGCACATTTTTAAACAAAATCGGACGTGAAAAATTGGGGTGCGGGTCTTATTTGAGTCATCCTGATTTTAAAGATTTAAATTGCCCGCCACGCGCGACATCGGGTGCTGCGAGTATCCGCTAGATGGTGCTAGCCTTCTTCCGGCTATCACTTTGTTTTACAGTAAGCAGGTGGCGTCATACAGTCTCACGCACGTTTTCAGAGTGTAAACATGAGTCCTATGAAGCGTTTGCGGTCGTTTACTGTGAGTGAGAAGCTGAAAGTTGTGAGGGAAGCTGAAATTATTGGAAATCGTGCCGCCGGTAGGAAATATGATATTGACGAGTCATGTATTCGAGATTGGAGAAAGAAAAAAAACGTGTTGCATTATTACGACGAAAGAGCTTGCTTGTTCAGGACAGTTACCGTGGCCATACAACAGACGCTGTGAAGAAATTCGTCAAGGATGGGAAAACCGACCTAGCAATCATCCCGGGTGGGATGACGTCTATGCTACAGCCACTGGATGTCTGCGTGAACCGACTGTTCAAAGCAGCCTTGAAACAGCTGTATACGGAGTGGATGGCGGCCGATAAGCACACACTGACCCCAACTGGTCGTATTCAGCGCCCGGAAGTCCAGCTGCTCTGTTCGTGGATTTTGACGGCATGGAATCATATCTCGGAAGATCTCATACGGAAGAGCTTCAAGAAATGTAGTATTTCCAATGCTATGGATGGCAGTGATGACGACATATTGTGGGAAAGTGATGGTGAAAAAAGTTCCGAAGTTGGTACTTCTGATGACGATGAATGAAGTGTTTGTGTCTTTTATTTGTATTTTTAATTGTTTCTGTGTGTTATTTTAGGACGACTTCAGAACTGTTGGAAACTATTTTGTAGAAATGCTATTCTGTTTATTTAGTAAAGATTGTAAATAGTTTTGAGTAAAGTAAAAATGTAGACTTTCACGACCGGCGTTGAAATAGGAATCTCCGTTTCGCGGGCTTATAGGTCGTGTTCCAAGGACATTTTGTCGTCCTGACGTTTCGCTGAATACTGCGTTCAGCATGTTCACAGGTTACATAAAGCGAGGTAAAACAAGTAAACAGAAGATATATAAATAGTCAACAACCCACACACAGAGGCTACCATAGCAACGGCGTACCACATAAAAGTAATGCATCAAGGACAGGGCTGCTCGTCTGTTGCATCTTCTCGTCTACGACGGTCAATAAGGGCAGGCTTGAGGGGATTAAGGACTGGAAGCCAAGCTCTGTTCACACGTTCTGCTTCCTCCTTAAGATTGAAGCTGTTAGTATGCTTCAGGATTTCAATGGCCTCCCTTTGTAGCCTGGCATGATAAGACACCGTGGTGGACAGAACTTCGGTGTCTCCATATCTTATATCGTGACCTGCAAGTAGCGAGTGTGCTGCTACAGTGGATTTATCTGTTTGTCCCAGCCGGCTGTGTCGTTCGTGCTCCTTGAGGCGAGTGGCAATACTTCTTTTCGTTGTTCCAATATATACTTGGCCACAATCACACGGGATTTTATAAACCCCTGCCGCGGTATGAGGATGTCGCTTATCTTTAGCGGACCTAAACATGTCCTTAATTTTTCGTGTAGGCCTGTATATGGTCTTTATATCATGGGACTCGAGTAGCCTCCCGATTCTGTCCGTGACCTTTTTTATATATGGAAGAAAAGCTCTAGCCAGGGGCTGCTTGTCTCCAATTACCCTTGTAGTTGGACGTCTCGGATGGAGTGCTCGCTGGATATCTTTCTGGCTGTACCCATTCGCGCATAAGGCCACGTTGAGGTGTTCAATTTCTAGTTTTAGGCACTGCTTATCACAAATTCTTTTAGCGCGGTCAGCCAGTGTTTTTATAACTCCGTATTTCTGTCGTGGGTGGTGGTTGGACGTCTTATGTAGATATCGGTCAGTATGGGTCGGCTTACGGTAAACTGTATGTCCCAAAGTTAGATCAGCGGTTTTCGTTACCATAACGTCGAGAAACGCGATTTTCTGTTCATTTTCTAACTCCATGGTAAACTGAATGTTCGAGTTCTGGCTGTTAAGATGTTGTAAAAACAGATTTAATTGATCTTTACCATGGCCCCATATTACAAAGGTATCGTCCACGTATCGTAGCCACACTTTAGGTTTCAAAGGTGCGGTCTCTAGTGCTATTTGTTCAAATTGTTCCATGAAGAAATTCGCGATCACCAGACTAAGGGGACTGCCCATGGCGACGCCATCAATTTGTTCATAGAAATCACCCTTCCACAGGAAATAGCTAGCGGTGAGGCAGTGGCGGAATAAGGCGGTGATATCATCAGGAAAAATCCGTGCGATGTACTCCAGGGCTACCTTTATAGGTACTTTCGTGAAAGTACCTATAAAGGTCTTATTCCGCCTTATTCCGCCACTGCCTCACCGCTAGCTATTTCCTGTGGAAGGGTGATTTCTATGAACAAATTGATGGCGTCGCCATGGGCAGTCCCCTTAGTCCGGTGATCGCGAATTTCTTCATGGAACAATTTGAACAAATAGCACTAGAGACCGCACCTTTGAAACCTAAAGTGTGGCTACGATACGTGGACGATACCTTTGTAATATGGGGCCATGGTAAAGATCAATTAAATCTGTTTTTACAACATCTTAACAGCCAGAACTCGAACATTCAGTTTACCATGGAGTTAGAAAATGAACAGAAAATCGCGTTTCTCGACGTTATGGTAACGAAAACCGCTGATCTAACTTTGGGACATACAGTTTACCGTAAGCCGACCCATACTGACCGATATCTACATAAGACGTCCAACCACCACCCACGACAGAAATACGGAGTTATAAAAACACTGGCTGACCGCGCTAAAAGAATTTGTGATAAGCAGTGCCTAAAACTAGAAATTGAACACCTCAACGAGGCCTTATGCGCGAATGGGTACAGCCAGAAAGATATCCAGCGAGCACTCCATCCGAGACGTCCAACTACAAGGGTAATTGGAGACGAGCAGCCCCTGGCTAGAGCTTTTCTTCCATATATAAAAAAGGTCACGGACAGGATAGGGAGGCTACTCGAGTCCCATGATATAAAGACCATATACAGGCCTACACGAAAAATTAAGGACATGTTTAGGTCCGCTAAAGATAAGCGACATCCTCATACCGCGGCAGGGGTTTATAAAATCCCGTGTGATTGTGGCCAAGTATATATTGGAACAACGAAAAGAAGTATTGCCACTCGCCTCAAGGAGCACGAACGACACAGCCGGCTGGGACAAACAGATAAATCCACTGTAGCAGCACACTCGCTACTTGCAGGTCACGATATAAGATATGGAGACACCGAAGTTCTGTCCACCACGGTGTCTTATCATGCCAGGCTACAAAGGGAGGCCATTGAAATCCTGAAGCATACTAACAGCTTCAATCTTAAGGAGGAAGCAGAACGTGTGTACAGAGCTTGGCTTCCAGTCCTTAATCCCCTCAAGCCTGCCCTTATTGACCGTCGTAGACGAGAAGATGCAACAGACGAGCAGCCCTGTCCTTGATGCATTACTTTTATGTGGTACGCCGTTGCTATGGTAGCCTCTATGTGTGGGTTGTTGACTATTTATATATCTTCTGTTTACTTGTTTTACCTCGCTTTATGTAACCTGTGAACATGCTGAACGCAGTATTCAGCGAAACGTCAGGACGACAAAATGTCCTTGGAACACGACCTATAAGCCCGCGAAACGGAGATTCCAGTTTTGAGTAAATTTTTTTTAAATTTTTTAATTTTGTTCTTCAAAATCAGGGTGCGGGTCTTATTCAGGGGCGGGTCGTATTCGAGTAAATACGGTATTCATACCTGCCAACTTTCAAAAATAGAGGTCCAGAAAATCCCAAAGCCCAAAAATTTAACGCGTACATGCGTCAAAGGTCTTAAAACATAGCCAGAAAAGACTACAGGGAAAGAGATTACAAACTCTTGGTGATGGGAGACTATCTAATTCGTTGAGTCAGTTTCCAAAAATATTGCAATCACGGTACATCAAGAACACATATAATTGGGAACAGTTCACACATCACACAAACATGAGCTTTTCTGCACTTCGATCTTGCAAGTCACAGAACACTGGCTATATATACCCTTCACAGGTTGGAGAGGAGAGATGGAGATGAGTAGCTTCCTTCGGCTTTCTTCAGAAATTCTGGAGGAAAACTATTCATGTAACATGTACCACTACTTCTTGTTTTGAAAACAGAAATGGATCCCACAGTTTCTTTGGACAAGGAGGACCTAAACTGATTTTGGTTCCTTTTCACCAAGCAGAACACACGCTCACACTAAGCATTGCTATGTGGTAGAGTCAAAACAGAAACCATTAGTCTGGATATACTGGATAATCTGAGAGACGGGATTATCGATAAACTTATCGGTCGACTTTCAGTCAAATTTCCAACACTCGCATCTCAGAATAGCAGCTATTATTGAAAATCAAAACTGAAATGAGATTTGGATGCAGAGAACGAAAACAAGCCAGGGAGTAGAAAATCCGGAGAAAAAAACTATGTTAATCCGGAAAACACCCCTAAAATCCGGAAATCTTCTGGGAAAAATGGAAAACTTGGCAGGTGTATTGCATAGCAGGGCTGATCTTTCTTGCGCTGCACAGTGGGTCAAAATCGAAATCTAGAAAGACAAAATTATTTTTAAGTTTTAATCATGAATTTAGAGTGAAAGCAACGTATATAATTTGTTTACTTCATAATAAATATCAGTTAGGACCTTTTTTAATCTACGTCTACACATGCAAGAAATTGTCTATGACAGAGTTGGATAGAGCATTCAGTTATCTCTTCAGAACAATTTTCTACCCCCAATTTACTTTTAACAAAGTCACAAAGTTCCACTTTTGGCATAATCGTCGAATCCAGTGCTTCAAACAGTTGTAAACGTGTGAATACTGGTTGCGCGGCATCTTCTAAAACATAAAATAACTAAGTAAGTTGCAAAAAGATGCAAAAAATCTTATAACAGGCGTAAACTACAAGACTTTATCTACATTATAACATTAAGTGGGAAGTGACGCCGAGTGACGCGACATAATAAAAATCTAAGTGAAAATATAAATTTAAAAATAATAGTTAAATATTATATAATGCAAATATAGCTAAAATTACGTAACAATTACGCACATTAATAACTAAAACACGTTACAAAGATCATACCTTCAGCTGCATGTTCCATCTTAAAGCATCACACTAACCACAAAGACAACCAAACCATAGCCACTTACATTCACCCTCCAATTCAGACTGCTCAAACAGTGGTGACAGATTTACACTAAGATGCGTTTATATCCCAGAATAGTGAGCGGCAATTATATGAGAAAGCTGTAGAAGTAATAAATTTTGATTTTTTAATTATGAAAATAAATAATTTTGTCCTCCTAGATTTCGACTTGACCCACTGTGCGCTGGTTTGTGATGCAACTTTGGCATCAAAGCAACGCTGAATTTGGCAAAACAACCCAAGATATTTGTACCAAGCCTGGCAAATTGGGGGCTGTTCTGAAATAAATCCCCTGGACACTCCTGAAATAAAGATTCAAAAACTTCCCATTTCCCCCAAATGTGACTTTCTGTGTGATTACTCAAATTCTACAACATGTTGCAATAGTGACCAAACTTTTGCGGCACCCTATAGGCCATGTCATCGTGGAAATTTCCAAGGTGCTGGTTGTGATCAGAAACATTGGCGCTAGTGTTCTAGTAGCAACTGTTAAAACTCCAAGGTACCAACTTAAGATGACTCAAAACTTCCAATGGCATATGGCCATTTATTTTAATCTGCGACAATTTGTAGTGGTAGGCCTGGATTGGCCAAGATGGTGGACCCTAGCTCTGTGAGTTAGGCATAAAGAACTGTGTCTTTTATCGCCAGCAACTGAGGTAGGTGGATGTGAAAATTTCTACGGGATACGCCGACCAGGCGGCCTCGGGTTCTCCCGAGGACTCTGCCATGTGAACAGTAATTTGTATCTTAAGTGGATCGGCCACGGGAATGATGAACATTTAAATGTCATTCTTTGTAAACTTGTTTCATTTTATTTTAATTCCGTTTAGTGTGCGTGGTCAGAATGTAAAGTTGACTTAGTTAAATTGCGTAGTAACGGGTGCCGTATTTTCAAAGTGCTAATTTTATGTATCATTTGTAATACCTTGCTTTCTGTTGGTAATGTGTATCGGCCACCGTTGCATTTCAAGTTCATGTTGGTTTAATTTACGTAAATATTTTGTTTGCCTCGTGCAGGCCAAAACTTGTTTTAAAAGCCGCGTCCATTGGTGACGCTTAGATCTGACCACGTGCAAAATTAACTAAAGACGCCAATAGGCTAGGCTTAAGATTTTGTTTTATTAAGTGATCTGTATTGTAATTAGTTTGGGGAATGTATTTTGTTGGTTGTTAAGATAAATCAGGGGTCGGGATTTGTTTGGTTGTGATTCGTCTTTGTTTCTCATCATGCTTGGCGGCGTCACTCTTTGTGTAGGCCCCGAGGCGGCCGGCCGGTTATCAGTTCAGCTCGTGTGTTTCGATACTTAACTTTAACCTTTTGATCAGTGAGTTTTTGCTGACACTTACAGGCCACCAGGAGTGAGTTTTTTTTGTGAAAAATTGCAGTTCTCAATTTTAAGTTAATTTGAGTCTAACTTTTCTCTATTAATAAAGTTACAAAATTTCCATTGATGGTACATAACTGATACCCTCAATTTAATTGAAACCAGGGGCGTAGAAAATATTTTTCTCAAAAATACTGAAAGGAAATTGAAAAACATAATTACTTTCTATATTTGATCAAGTTTGTATCCCATACAACACGACTTAATTTTATATCAGTTTCACCTAGGCTTTCAAAATGTCTTTAGGATATGGTACTCTTCAAAACAGGGGTGTACACAGAGGGGTCTATCACACTCAACACACATCCACTTAGTGTCTGTTCTTTTGGTCGGTCTCTTCTTTGTGTGCTGACACACAAAACATCTCCGTTGCGGCTTCTGCTTTGATTGTGTTGGAGGTACTGGTTTAGGGAAATGACGTCCAGAAAGTCTCAAGCAGTCTCCTCCTGAAGGTGGTCGACCTCCTTTTGTTGGCTTCCTCTCCACTGCAAATTCCTCTAGCAGCTGATCTATGAGGCAGAGTCGGAATTCACTAAGCTGTGGATTTTTTCCAGTCTTCATCTTGTAAATATTGTAAGAGTTCAGCACTGAAATGTCAATCAAGTAAAAAAACAACTTGACATACCACTTCAGTGTTTTCCTGACATTTGCAGTGAAACTGATTTGCATATCAGCTTTGTCAATTGGACCCATGTTCACATTATAATCCAGTACACTCAAAGGTTTCATTTTCTTCTGACCTGTGGCGTGGTCTGTTTTGTCGGTTTCTACCATCACGTTCTCGTGTATGGTAGTAAGCATAGTAACATCCCTTTTGTCGTGCCATCTTTGCGCCAGCATATCACTGGTGTGCCGTGAAATACATTCCCCCTTTTGAATTTTCTTCGGGAAGTCTGGCATCCCTTTTCTGTTTTTTCTGACTGTGCCACATGCTCCAGTATTTTCCTTGTGTAGGTACTCAAAAAGATCTGGGCTTGTGTACCAGTTGTCGACATACAGGTTGTGGCCTTTACCAATGTAAGGTGCTGTTAGAGTTTTGACAACTGACCCAGACACTCCAAGTTTTTCATCATGTTCAATTTCCGTATCCTTTCCCGTATAAACAATAAAATCATTGATAAACCCAGTTTCACAGTCACAAAGTATAAACATCTTTATGCCAAACCTGTGTCGCTTTGATGGAATGTACTGTTTCCATTTTAGGCGACCTTTCCTTATCGTCAATAGAGATCTTTTGGAAGGGATAGAATATAGATCGGAATTTCTCTCTCAAATAGTTTATTATAGGCCTAATTTTATAAAGTCTGTCACCTGGGGGTTGAAGATTGTTGTCAGAAAAGTGAAGCAGTCTTAGAATGAGGGAGAAATTGTCGAGGGAGACCACTTTACCGAACATCGGAGTTTCGATCAATTTATTTGTCGACCAATAGTCTTTCATCCTGTTTTTCTTCACATGGCCCATCAACAATACAGTTGCCAGGAAAACATAAAGAGTCTCTACGGTTATGCCTTGCCACTTATGTAATTTCGACTTTTCCTTTACGTCCGTATTTTCTATAACAAATATGTAGTAGTTGTTCATTTCTGACACTATCAAGTTCATAATATTACGGTCAACAACTTCTTTGAAAATCGACACTTCAATTCTTGAATCATTGTCATTATCATTCACATGAAGATTATCACTAACGCCTGAATTTGATGCATCAAAATTAGCAGAAAGCGTAGGAAGAAACCTACCTACTTTCTTCCTTCAGTGTGAACAGCTGACAGCTTAGCCTTCTTTGCGACAGCAGGCTGCACTTCGTCCTCAATTTCTATGTCATCGTCTTCCGAGGAATGACCAATTTCACTCACATCGGACACAATACAATCACTATCACCATCATAAATATCAACTTCATCGTCAGACTCCTCATTAGTCAAAATATTACTTATATCTTGCGGAGCAAGCGCGCCTCCTCGACTAGATCCTGCCATTTAGCATGTGTATATGTTGACAATCAGAGAGTAATGGAGTTTGTTTCCACGGAAACCCGAGATGAGGGAAAAGAAACATAATGTGTATTGTCAAGAAATAGTTGTGCAGTGCACTCACAGGAAACAACAATAGAAAACAGTTCTCGTGTGTTGTACTTCGTAGCACAATCGCGTAAGAAGTTAGGTTACGTGACTGCAGATGCCGGGACAGAACTTCATCACAGTACATACGAGATGTGATAAAACAAGGAATAACGTTCGCTGAACCTGTCAAACATCCTCCAACATTGTTCTAAAGACCCGCCAGTACAATGTCAGGCAACAATTTCAAACATTCCCCATGAAACGTGATTAGACGGCGGTACTGTTTAGGCGCGAACTTCGAGAACGTCAATAGACGGCAGTACTCCCGTGGGCCACGCACAACAGTGCCGTAAATAGACGGCAGTACTGCTCATTGGGTTAATTATTAATCTTTTAGTTTAACCGCCGTCCTGTTTAATTAGTTGCATTCATCCTTTTAGTTATTCACATAAGTTTGTAAACTATTATAGTTGATCTTATTCACGATTTGGTTAATCGCCTTTGAGGTTAAGCCTACCTCGTGGTCGTAATTTAACGTGCTACCTCTTACGGACCATTCCTTCTTGTCAATGTATAATCATACCTGCCAACTTTTGAAAAGGGCTATCAGTAAAACTCACGCGCGACAAAAAATCGAACGATTTTCGATATACCCCCGGCTTGACGAAAATAATAATACTTCTGGGCTACAAAATACAATAATTCATGCTTTAAACAGGATACTTCAATGAAATCATATCTACTTACATAATTTGTAGATGAACATAACAATCCAGAAGAAATCCATGTTAATCAGCAGCAGGCGTGGTGAATATTGGTTTGGAGCACACATAACAGGACTTCCTTGATAGATTAAGCTGATATACGATAATTGAAAAAGGCTTTACACAATAAAACTTGTTTAACGTAACACAGGCAAGAAATAATATAATACACACTGCAAATCACATGCTAGTTCGACTTTAAAGTCATGGTTGTGGTCTTTTTAGCTTCCTGCAAAAAGTCATGAGAAAATGTTTTGTCATAACAGCGACCAGAACTCCTGGTCTTCAAAATAGAAATAGACTCCAGAGATTCATTGGACATGGATGACCTGAACTGTGTTCTATTTTTCTTCACAAGGCTAAAAACACGTTGACATTCTGCATTGCTATGGGGTATGGTGAGAACAGAGAGCATTACTCTAGAAATTCGGTTATACTTAAGAAGTCTATCGGCTCCACGAATTCTTGATATTTGTGCCCAATTGGAATCACTTGCAGCATCTTGATGTGCAGCCGAAGTGTCATCTACCTGAAGAGCTGTGAACTGCCTCTGAAGGTCATTCACCACCTCATCTGTAGTTTCATTCTCTTCCTTGCATAACATGATAGGAAACTTTTCCAAGAAAAAACGAATGGAAGAAAACTGTCCATCTTCAATTTTGTCTAACCTAGCAACTTGAGCATTCTTTAACACGTCATCCTTGAGTGGAAACTTGTTGATGTAGTCACAGGCAGTACAAAAGTAGTTTCTCACTGATGGAAAGAAAAGGGATTTATCTGTATCCGGTCCGTTCTGAAGGCACTTAACAACTTCAGATGATGCATTTTTTGCCATTTTATTTACAAAGCATGTCGTTTTCGTGCGACCACAACTATATTTCTTTGCAACTTCTGATGTTGGAAACATCTTAAATAAAGCATCAGCATGATCAGCCGCACTTAAGGGCACATTGTGTTCCACCAAAAAGGAAGTAAACAGACACTCGGCCCTAATTACGTCACTGTCAACGTGAAGAAAAAATATGCACATGGTAGAAATAAAAAACAAACACACACGTGGAACGAATGTAATTAGTCCAAGGAATACAGGAAACTGCGAAGCACGAAGTTATAGCACAAAAACTCGAACGCTTCATTAAAATATGCCATAACCTTAAAAGACGAAAACATTCAAGGAACGCCAACTTCGCGAACAATGAACAACTCACGTGGTCAAAGAATATGGTTTAAATCGCAACGAGCGAACGGAGCGGAACAAAGAATATGCGAAGCAGAGCCTGTCGACACCTAAGATTCACATGGAAGAACGGTTATCCCGGCTTCAAATTCAATTACAATGAAGACACAAACATCACACGGTTAAAAGTACGAATCATATCAAAGAACGAGTTATCGACTATCGTGGACTTGCCTTCGACCCACGCAAACAATCGATTGTACGGAAGTGGGCGGTATTATCGAATGTAAATTATCTTTTCAAATTTTTGTCCGCGAAATCGTAAAATGACACCGTTCATCCGTAAAACCGTAAAATGCTGCAATTTCCGTAAATTTTACGGATAAACCGTAAAAGTTGGCAGGTATGTATAATTCAAGTAACTCTGTTTCCGTTGGTGTTCAATTCTATTTGATTTTATTCACGATTTAGCGATTCGCTTTTGAGATTAAGCCTACCTCGTGTTCCAGTGTTTAACATGGTACCTCCCGAGGACCATTCCTTCTTGCCAGCATATCATCCAAGTAATTCTGCTAAAATTTGTAACGAGGGAGGTCTAGTGTAAAGATCCAATTCCGTTTTAGCGGTGGATTATAAATTGTTTCTTGCACGTGTTTAGGTTAGGTTATGTTTGTGTTAGTTATGTACTGCCGGCAGGGATGTGTATTTGATATTTTAGTTCCATGTGATATTAAGTTTTCCTGAACCAAATGGTTATCCATGTATATTTAATTTTATATAATTTAAGTTAGGCCTCGTGTCCCTTGCACTGATATTGTGTATTCTTCTTTTTCTTGTTATTAATGGCAACGACTGAATATTGTTAGTTCCTAGTTTTTTATTTTTAAAGGGCATGCAGGTCATAACCTCATTTGTAACGTTCCTTAGAAAATTATATTTGATTTTTACTTGGTATAATCTTTCCTTGTTGAGGATACCCTGAAATTCTTCCTTCCGGGCCATGGGATTAGGTCCAACTTCCACCAACGAGCCAGTCTCGCTTCTCCTCAATCCGTCCTCAGGTAGCATAGTAAATAGTAGGACATGCAGGGATAGGGGGGGGGGGTACAATATTACAGCTAACAGAATAAAAAATATACCTTAAGGTTTGTTTTCAGATGTCCTAGTTTATTCCTGGAGGATATCTTTCCCTTGTTGGCGGGCCAACCAGACTTACCTTGAAAGTATTGGAGACAAGCTGCACTTCTGGTCCCCCATAAATATTGAGCACAGTGGGGTACTTCTTTCCCTGCTGGAAACTGTGAGGCTTGAACACCATGGCATACAGCAGGTCCCCTGATGAGATCTGATGTGTGTACAGTTCTGGACAGTAGAACTCGCCTTCGGGCACTGTCGGGGAACAACAGGACCACACGTGAACAGTTGGACACGGCTGCCATAATTCTTATTTACAGCAACTGTTGTAACTATAGTTCCCTCACTTTCCTGGTTAACGAGCGACGACTCAAATGTAAGGCAGTAGCACGCGCCGAAAATAACCATTGTTCGCTCCTGACCAATAGAATGCTTCCTCTATCACTCCACGTGAGCGCCGCGTGCTATTACGGTTTGCCTACCGCTGAGCGCCAAGGCCAGTTTCCGTTAGTTGCAAGCTTTTGTTGGATCATTCATAGTTCAGCTGTTATTATAGGTAGAAACTTGAAATTTCCGTTATTTGTTTACTAATATGATGGCCTATACGAGTAAAGCCTTACTCAGTTCATTTATGACCATTTGTAAACATTTGGCAGCCAGAACCCAAAAATATTAATTAAAAATAAAACAAAACCAAAGTTTAGCAATAAAATTGTGGTAGTTTTTTTTTTTATATACATTGCAAACCTACTTATTGAACAGTACGACTTATTATAACGCTGTATTGAAAATTTCATTCATTTTGAACCTAAAATAAATCTGTAATAAAAATAATTAATTTACATATCCAAATAAGCCAAAAATACAAATAAAATAAATAAATAAATAGCCTTACAAATCCCCTAAGGGCTATGGCCTCCTGCTTTGCAGGGAATTGCTCAGTTTTAACTCATCAGGTGAGCAAGTCCTGAGGAGCATTCGGGGTTATTCTTTCTGATTGGGCCTTCTATATAGATGTGCAGCTGATTAAAGATTAAGTAAATTATATTACGACGGCATAACATTCGCTACAACAATCTTCATTTCTGAGTCTGGCGATATCAAGGCCTCAAATATCCATTAGTATTACGGAAATCATAATAGCCATCAATTAATATCTGGGAGCTTCCCATTGCCACTAAGCACAAAGCTTACCCTGTCTAAGCACTTGAACAATGACAGAAACTGCCAAGTCGTCACTTTTCAGTAAAATCTACGTATATTGAACCGTTTCAAATAGGTCTTTTTAAAATGCAATACAAAACCTTACCGGTGGAGTTTTAACATCTAGTTTGGATGCAGATACCTATACACGTTCTTTAACATCCCACAAATCATTCACTATGTTGTGCACATGTGGTCCCGGAACGAATTAACAAGTGTTTCGCAAGATAGTTGAACCTTTTGAATTCCTTGTGATGCAGTAAGGTTATTTTCCCTAGTGAACACGATGATGTTTCCTCAAATTAGAGCGCGAGACAATGTTCCATTAGTTCTGTCCGCCATGCAAATGACTTCTCACATGTGCTACAAGTGTATTACTTCTCTCCAGTATGAACAACAGTGTGCTTCTTGAGGTCACCGCTCTGTGAGAAGCCTTTATTGCACACCAGAGATATGTACCGCTTTGCTGCATGTCCACTGAACGGTGTCTTTCTAGTTGATGCATTGTTTTATTGGTCACTGCATGCGAGTCTCCCTAGGTCTTTCCACTCCTGCCTCATCTTCGCTGTTCTTGTCCATTGTTTTCCTCCCCATTTTACGAACCAGTCTGCCCATCTGATTCTTTGTCTCCCAACGTTTCGTCTTCCTGTTCTTGGGTCCCACATCGTCATTTTGTACGTCCATCGGTTAGGATCTAATCTCGCTACATGTCCACCCCATCTCCATTTGAGCTGGTCTGCTGATGTCATAGCGTCTTTCATGCCGGTTCTCCTTCTTAAATCTTCGTTCCGTATTCTATCTCTCAATGAGACATGAAGTATCTTCCTTTCCATTTTCCGTTGACATCTCTGGATCATTTGTCTTTGTTTCGATGTTAGTGCCCAAGTTTGGCAACCATATAGTAACACCGGTATAACGCATTTTTCCAGAACTTCAGCCTTTAAAGTGTGTTTTTGGGTCTTGTCAGCCAGAATAGACTTTAGGGACCAAAAGCTCTTCCATGCTTGTCCTATTCTTCGTTTGACCTCTTTCTCTGAACGACTTGAAAATGACATGTTCTGACCGAGATATACATATTCTTCAACATATTCCAGTGTTTCTCCGTTCACATTAATTGGGGCTTCTAACGCATTGGTCATCAGCTTCGTTTTCTTCGGGTTCATTGTAAGGCCCACTTCTTTACAACACAAGTCTTATTACATTCGTTTGGTTTATATGTCAGTACTTATGGAATACGATACATATTACGAATAGTGTTCTCACTAACAGATCGGCTCATTTTCACAGCTATAAATGAACAAAAAAGATCGAGAGCAACTAGACACAGAGCGGACAACGTGCACAGCGAGCTGCTAGTGTTGACGCAGCGCCAACTAAAGCGCGCCAATAAATAGGCCTGTTGATTGGACTGATATACTGAAACAATGGCCTTAAAATTAAAAGAGGCTGTTTATTGGAAAAACAGTAAGTCTTTAACTAACTATATTGAGAAATTCTGAAAGGAAATGAATGTTACTTTTAACAATAATAAAATAAATACTGAACGTCCTTTTGAAAGGACGTTGGCATTTTTCAGATGAAAACCAAACGGGCTTTCAAAAGGACTTGGCGCTTAGAGGGTTTGTCTCCGACAGGTATCGGTGTCCAATGTTGCACATCTGCACATAGTTCTGTTCAGTCTCGCTGCTTGCCCTCAGTGGCTACGGTGGAAATTTGACAACGCTGTGCCTCATACTGGGACAGCCTTGGACCCAGGTGTCATGGAATGTAAACATATCCGCCCAGCTAGATTTCAAAGGCGAGCCGCACGTTAACCAGGAAAGTGAGGCAACAAAACGATGACCAACTTAATAAAATGCACAATTTGCAATATGTGATATGTCGACCGAATACAAAAACCGAGCTAAGTGCCAAAATTTAAGTTCTGAGATAAACAGAAAAAACATTGTCATTTTAACAATAATTATTGTAGATATTTTCTTCCAAAAAAAGTGTGAAATAGTGAGAAGCACTTACATTATAAACAATAATGAGAACTTAATGATACCTAAGGTATATTATTCTTGTAATTACCCCCTTTGTCGGCACATTTTATGAAATGAGGTAAGTGGCAACTCCCGTTCCCTTAAAACTGGGCTAAGTGCCCTAAAAGTATCACAATAATGAAAGGCAAAATTTACAACAGAAGAGTTAGCAAACAACATGTTATGGATAACATTTCGGAAAAGAAAGGAGAAAATCTCTTTTTAATGAATTTTATTCATAAAACACAAAAAAACAAGTACTCAAGTCATAATAATATTAGACCCTAAGTAAAAAGTAGTGTTCTTGAACACTTTATTGTTGAAAAATTAGTAATTAATTTGAAAATAATGTAGTGTACAGTACTTTTCTTTAATAATAAAATTATTATACAAATATTAAAAGTAAAAGTAAAATATTATAAGTAAACAGCATTCTTCAAACCATGACTACTGTGTTAGTTCAGTGTAAAAATGTTTGTTTTCTTCCTTAGGGTATGGAATCATCGCATTTTAGCTACTGTGCTCGCATTATATCTCTGCCGGCGACGTACGTCATCACTTCCAGGGAAGGTCTATCGACTGTACTAGCCTCAGCAAAAACATTTCTCAAATCACTTCTTCTTTCGTTTCACCCTATTTGGGGTACGTTGAATCAATCATTTCCCTGTACGCTGTTCTTTCCGTAGAGCCCAGTACTTCTTCAGTCTTTCCTATCTTCTTCTTCATCATTTCCCGGTTCCAGTGATCTGGGTCGGGGCGTGAATCAAGGACCTCCATCCGAGGCCTCGACTCACACACTATCATATTTAGGCTATTTGTACGATGGGTTCGCCACACCCTATCTTCCTATCTTCTTCCCAGATAATGGGTTTGGATTTTAGTGTAGCTCTGTTTTGGAACCTTATATTTTCGTCTTTAGTAATTGATTTGGCTGTTCGATCAAGTAATGACATTTCTGTAGTTTACAATTCTACTAGGTCTTTTTCAATTTCTTTAAACCAGTTGGGTTTTGTTTTACGATTATGGAAAAAGTCAAAGATTTGTTTCGTTAATCTATTAGAATCCATTCTCAGAAGATGACCGTAAAAATTTATCCTCCTATTTCGCATGGTATCAGAGAGTTTTTCAATTTTCTGGTAGAGAGTTTCATTCCTAATGTATATAATCTTGTTATCCTGAAATTTTGGTCCTATAATTTATCTTAAAATGTTCCTTTCCTTCAGCTTGAGTTTTTCCATTTGGCCCTTAAAATTTATAGTTAGTGTTTCTGCTCCATACAGTGCTTCTGGCTTAATCACTGTCTTGTAATGTTTAATTTTGGACCCCCATGAAAGGGATTTTTATTGTATGTATCTTTTGTTAATTGGAAGGCCAGTTCAAGCTTATTTTTCCTGGATTCCATTGCTTTACGTTCCCCAGTATTCCAAATAATCCATTCTCCGAGATATTTGAATTCTTGTACTACAGTGGAATCTCGTTAGTACGTTTTTCAAGGGACTGAAAAATTTGGACGTCATATGCGGGAAAACGTACTACCGAAAAACGCCATACTGCATTTACAACGTATAAGAAAGAACGCGGCGTATATATGGACGTTAAATCGCCGACCTTAGTAAGTGATTATATGCACTACTACAGTCATGACATAAACATAGGTTATCAGTAACTTACACGGAATAAATAACATAAAAATGAATTACTGTACCTCTACACTACAGTATAATACAGGGTCTTTATTTCTGGTTAGCAAGGACATTCTCGCTCTCGCGCACCGCCAGTGACGGCTCAGTTGCCGGCGACCACGCACACATATGTAGGCCTACGGCAGAATACGGTGCTTAAATCAGTAGCCTACCATGCAGTTTTACTGGCCATGATTTACAGTAGATGCTGAAAATGTTCCCCATCCGCTTCCAAACACATATAATACAGGGTCTTTCTTTATATTTGATCAGCAAGGACATTCTCGCTCTCGCGCTCCGTCAGTGACGACTCCGTTGCCGGCGACCGCGCACGAATATGTTTGAAGCACGGGCTTGCTTGAACCACTTCAATAAAGCGCTTTCTAGTTCCGGAAACTGTCCCTCTCGCAAACGTTTCCTTTTGCAGCTCACACCTTCTTCAAATGCATGTTCGATTTCCTTCCTTTTGCCGAGAATCGTGTTCAGTGTAGACGGAGGAATGTTCCACTTTCGCGCTATATCCACACGCTTCATGTGAGGATTGCAGTCCACGTCTCGAATGTATTTCACCTTCTCATCATTAGTTATCTGCCGTACTTTCTTCTTATCCATTATGAAACACGCAATAAAATAGGTCATAACTGGACGTGAACACTAAGAACTAGAAGACAATAGTGCGGAACATGAAGACAATAATGCGCCTACGTGAGAAATAAACAAAGGGAAGGGATGGAAGGGCAGCGGGAGAGAGACACGTCAACTGTGTTGCGTCATAGCTATAGCCACTTCTACGCCGTCAAACACAATAAAATCATATACACTGTCAATAACTATCAGAGAATATGAGGCAATATCGCGTCGTGTTTTCCAGAAGCCGAATTTTATAATGAAATAAGAATAAAATACGGTTCACTAACAAATAGTTCAACGGAAATTTGATCGTTGTAAGCGGGAATAGGTAACGTATTAAGGGGATATATCAACATGAATTTAGTAGGATAGGGACTTGAGAAAGGAGATAAAGGGCAGTGGGAGAGAGACACGTCACCTGAGTTGCGTCATAGCTATAGCCACTTCTACGCCGTCAAACACAATAAAATCATCTACACTGTCAATAACTATCAGAGAATATGAGGCAATATCGCGTCGTGTTTTCCAGAAGCCGAATTTTATAATGAAATAAGAATAAAATACGGTTCACTAACAAATAGTTCAATGGAAATTTGATCGTTGTAAGCGGGAATAGAGAACGTATTAAGGGGATATATCAACATGAGTTTAATAGGATAGGGACTTGAGAAAGGAGAGAAAGGGCAGCAGGAGAGGGACACGTCACATGTGTTGCGTCATAGCTATAGCCACTTCTACGCCGTCAAACACAATGAAATCATCTACACTGTCAATAACTATCAGAGAATATGAGGCAATATCGCATCGTGTTTTCCAAAAGCCGAATTTTATAATGAAATAAGAATAAAATTCGGTTCGCTTACAAATAGTACAACGGAAATTTGATCGTCGTAAGCGGGAATAGAGAACGTGTTAAGGGGATATATCAACATGTATTTTGTAGAATTGGGACTGGGACTTGAGAAAATCATCGCGCTAAACGGGAAAACGTCGTAACCGGGAACGTGCTAACGAGATTCCACTGTATTTCAATTTTTTGTTCTATAACTTTGAAGTATTTACGAGGGTGTTGGTTGTTCGTCGTGATCTTGGTTTTTTCGAAAGAGATGTGAAGACCTATTTTAGCTGCTTGTTTCTCTAGTTCAAGGATTTGCTCCCTTGCTTCCTCCAATGTTTCAGCCAACAAAAGCTATACAATTGATTTTAAGGTTCTTCTTTTTGCAACCCAGTCTTATTCCACTCTTTATATTCGTGTTCCATTCTCTGACTACTTTCTCAAGCGCACAGTTGAACAACAACGGTGAGAGCCCATCACCTTGTCGTACTCCCGTTCTTATTCCGAAGGGGTCGGATATTTCACCCATGAATTTAACTTTCGAAAACGTATTTGTGATGGTCTCTTTTATGATATTAGTTGTTTTCTTATCCAAACCCAATTCTTCCAGTACTAATAAAGGAGATTCTCTATCAATCGAATCATACGCTTTTTTGAAATCAAAGAAGGAGATTACGTATGTATTGTATTTATAACAATAATAATTATTATTATTTACATCACCATGAACAGTCCTCCTTAATACGTACTGGTCAAAGTCGTCGAAATTAGCAACAGTATTACTTCTCGCACGAGTTGTATCAGGAGTTGCGAACGAGTTCGATTCTCCTTTCTCAATATCGCCCAACTCTCTCTTTATAACACGCACCGTTATTTTAGATACAGCTGTGGCCACAGCGGTCCTGGCTTGTGCTTGGTTAACAGGAATATTGAAATCACTGCAACCTGCTTCATTTTCCATGAATTTTAGCACATTAGCCACCATCTCCCTACTTGGGCTGTTCAGTTTCTTGGTTTTAACTTTAGAGATGACAGGCGGCATCTTATAACTTTACTTAAAAATGTAACTTAACCCTTTTGCTTTCAAGCTCTCAGCTGATGGATGTGTCAAAACTGACAGCCATATTTACCACACTATGCACACACTTCTTTTAAAATTACATGGAAGGCACACCAATGAAGATATCTACATGAAAGATGGTAAACGTATAGAGCATATATCACTTATTATTACTGTAAGTAAGTCATGTCTCTAAACCAAAAGGGTTTAATGTTAAAAAATAAGAAATGTGAAATCAAAATTACAAGTTTCAGATTTTGAAAGTTTTGAAGTAATTCTAGAAAATGGTACCGTATTTCCTCACATAATCGTCGCCACCGCGTAATCGTCGCACCCCACTTTTCAAACACTAAAATAGGTTTATAAAATTTCATCGCATAATCGTCGCATAGCATGTTCGTATTTGTGCGCCAGTCAGTTGCACATGCTGCCGCGACTTTGTCAGACGAAAAATATCTCGTCCTTATGCTTGCGGGCAATGAACTGTGACGCGAGCGGCAAGCTTCGTCACTTAGCACATTCCACGAGCGTATAATCTGGCGTGATCTTGTCAGGAGAAAGTAATCTTGTCTTTATGCCTGCCGGCTAAGAACCGCGACGCGAACGGCCAGGGCACATTCCGCGAGCTTATAGGCCTAATCTGTCGTGATCTTGTCGGCAGAAAGTAATTTCGTCTTTATGCCTGCGGGCTATGAACTATGACGCAAACGGCCAGCGCACATTCCGCGAACTTATAGACCTAATCTGGCGTGATCTTGTCAGCAAAAAGTAATCTCGTCTTTGTGCCTGACGGTTATGAACTGTGACGCGAGAGGCCAGCCCACATTCCGCAAGCGTATAGGCCTAATCTTGCGTGGTCTTGTCATGAGAAAGTAACCTCATCTTTATGCCTGCCGGCTATGAACCGCGACGCGAATGGTCAGCGCACATTCCGCGAGCTTATAGGCCTAATCTGGCGTGATCATGTCAGCAAAAAGTAATCTCATCTTTACGCCGGCGGCCTAAGAACTGTGACGCGAGCGGCCAGCGCACATTCCGCGAGCGTATAGGCCTAATCTGGCGTGATCTTGTCAGGAGAAAGTAATATCGTATTTATGCCTGCGAGCTATAAACCGCGACGCGAATGGTCAGCGCACATTCCGCGAGCTTATAGGCCTAATCTGGCGTGATCATGTCAGGAGAAAGTACTCTCGTC
The DNA here is from genome assembly GCA_946902985.2 of Meconema thalassinum. NCBI lineage: Eukaryota > Metazoa > Arthropoda > Insecta > Orthoptera > Tettigoniidae > Meconema > Meconema thalassinum. Next base: position 76,229,162 of record OX336401.1, on the reverse strand, counting down.
GTTATGCCTGCGGGCTATGAACTGTGACGCGGACGGCCAGCGCACATTCCGCGAGTTTATAGGCCTAATCTGGCGTGATCTTGTCAGGAGAAAGTAATATCGTATTTATGCCTGCGGGCTATGAACCGCGACGCGAACGGCCAGCGCACATTCCGCGAGTTTATAGGCCTAATCTGGCGTGGCCTGCGGGCTATGAACTGTGACGCGAACGGCCAGCGCACATTCCACGAGCTTATAGGCCTAATCTGGCGTGATCTTGTCAGCAGAAAGTACTCTCGTCTTTATGCCTGCGGGCTATGAACTGTGACGCGAACGGCCAGTGCACATTCCGCGAGCTTATAGGCCTAATCTGGCGTGATCTTGTCAGGAGAAAGTAATATCGTCTTTATACCTGCCGGCTATGAACCACGACGCGAACGGCCAGCGCACATTCCGCGAGTTTATAGGCCTAATCTGGCGTGGCCTGCGGGCTATGAACTGTGACGCGAACGGCCATCGCACATTCCGTGAGCTTATAGTCCTAATCTGGCGTGATCCTGTCAGGAGAAAGTAATACCGTATCGTCTTTATGCCTGCCGGCTATGAACCGCGACGCGAACGGCCAGCGCACATTCCGCGAGTTTATAGGCCTAATCTGGCGTGATCTTGTCAGGAGGAAGTAATCTAGTCTTTATGCCTGCGGGCTATGAACCACGACGCGAATGGCCAGCTTCGTCAGCACATTCCGCGAGCGTTAACCTTTCGTGACCTTGTTAGAAGAAAGAAGCCTGTCTCTGACTGCAGGCTATGACTCACGCCAGACTAACGCTACGCGAATGACTGGCCCGTGCAGCAAATAATGATACAGTATATTCTTTGAACTTAAATATTCTTCACATAATCGTCGCATCCTGCTTTTTTTCCACGAATTTTTGGCAAAAAAAAGTGCGACGATTATGCGAGGAAATACGGTATTTACAGCCCAGTTTGTTATTCATGTCAGTAGGAAGGCTATAATATTGTTTACTAGCATAGTAAATATCAAGATTCTATGTGCATTAGATCCAAGGATAAATTGAAATGTTAAAATGATGTAATACTGAAAAATGTCAGCCATTTTTGCATAAAACACAGATTTCTTATAAATAATATGTAGCACTTACCAATGAAGATATTACTGGATCATCATTATCCTCTACACTTTCCTATTCGGACAGAGTAACATCATCATCACTTGAATAATTATCAAGATATTCAGTGATATCATCTTCAGCTAAATGAAGACCTTCCGCCATGTCACACACGGCAAATAACTAGGCCTAATCTAACTGAACTACTGTATATCTTAACACTTCACTATCACTATGCACCTAATTACCTAAGAAAACTATTTAAATAATGAACTAACACGTTAAATAAATATATTGCCTACGATATAACTTAATTTTACTATATAATCACGTACGAAAACACAAGAGAAATGAACGGAAGTTTGCCGCCGACCATGATGTAAACAAGATTCAGAACTCCAGTGAGCACATGTTTCAGACTCTAAGATTATCGATAAATACGGATAGCCGGAAGTTCCCATGGAGTATAAAGTGAGATAAAACTATACTCTTCTTATTCCGTGCAAAAATGCTGCTATCTGGCGCGTAAATAATGAACTAATAATAAAAAAGACGGGTAACGACGGATCGTTACCCTGTCAGTTTTAGCAGGACCCGTGGGTACCGATAGATCGTTACCTTGAAAGCCAAAGGGTTAAAATAATAACACCAGCTTAACACATTAAATACAGTAGAACGTCGTTTATCCGGACTAATTGGGACCGAAAGTGTTCCGGATAACGATTTTTCCGGATAATCAAACATGCGTTTATTTAATAGGAAGAGCATGCAGAGTACATTATGGTGATAACCACCAAGCTTCTCATTTAGCAGCAATGCGTTCTCTCATAACAAAGGTCCAGAAATGGAACCTCCCTTACTTCTTGTCTAAATAAACCATAAGTATTCGTACAATCACTCATGGTTCCGTATTGATTAAAGGTCAAATATAAAGGGACAGGAATTCCGCCTGATCAATACAGGCGGAATTCCTGTCCCCTTTATATTAAACCATAAGTACGCTGCTTCTTCCAATTTTTCATTCGTTGCTGATCCCAAGGTTTTTCTCTTTTTAGACTCTTATTCACTATCTAACTTCGATGCATAATAAAGAATTTCACCTTTTCGGTTCTTCAAATCATAATTTGTGGATTTTCCAACACTGTAAGTTTTCATCAGACACTGCACACTCTCACCCTAATCCAATTTATTATATTAATGATCGTCACCTTCTTCTCCATCGATAGAACATTGCGATTTCGTTTTTCCTTTTTCCCACTCGTAGAAGCCATTTTCACAACGTAATACAGTAATACACTCACATACTGGATAACACGTTGAGACATCAGAGAGTAAACAAACGGAAGGAGACAACCGAGACAACATTAATTGAAAACGAGAACCGACTCACTACTGTAGGCAGCGCGCACTTCCTCTTAACAGTAAGCACACGCTGATCCATCTTTTTGTTTTTTTGCTCGATCGGATAATTGACATTCCGGTTGTTTGACGTCCGGATAAACTACGTTCTACTGTACTGCAAAAAATAATTCAACAGTACTGCAGAACTACATACACTGACAATAGTCTGGCAAGTACTAATGAAATGTGCTGACTGCATCAGGCTAAGTCGGCTGAGTATACCGTATGGTCAAAACTCCCGAGCCCCAACATGAGGGGCAATGTCACGTAAATAGAAGTACAGAAATTGACAAGATTAATTGGAGGATTATCCATTTCACAAGGTCCGTATTGACGTGTACAATGACAATTCTAATGGGTTGGGGGGTCTCCGCCCAATCAATACAAATAATTATTGGCAATTAACAATTTATTGCCTCTGGGGACATGTTTCGGGCTTCATGGGCCCTTCTTCAGCCACATAAATTATGTACGTATTCACATCCATCGTGTTACTTATACACAGATCATGCATATTATAAGAAAAACATTAAAATTAACACTCTAAAAATTTATTCTAAAATATCATCTTATCCTTATTTTAAGAAAATTAAAAGTAACACTCTAAAAGCTAATTCTATATTGTATCTTATCTAAATTATAAAAAGAAGAAAAAAATACGGCTAAAAGTGACACATGTGATCGTGGTGACCTTCTTAATATTTTGATCTAGTAGATGTCCTGTTCAAATTGCTATTAAAATGTTAGTTTATAATGTTAAAAAATATTGAGGTAGTTAGGACCTATAAGCCCACTGGTCACATTCTAACTACCTCAATATTTTTTAACATTATAAACTAACATTTTAATAGCAATTTGAACAGGACATCTACTAGATCAAAATATTAAGAAGGTCACCACGACCACATGTGTCACTTTTAGCCGTATTTTTTTCTTCTTTTTATAATTTAGGTAAGATACAATTTAGAATTAGCTTTTAGAGTGTTACTTTTAATTTTCTTAAAATAAGGATAAGATGATATTTTAGAATAAATTTTTGGAGTGTTAATTTTAATGTTTTTCTTATAATATGCATGATCTGTGTATAAGTAACACGATGGATGTGAATACGTACATAATTTATGTGGCTGAAGAAGGGCCCATGAGGCCCGAAACATGTCCCCAGAGGCAATAAATTGTTAATTGCCAATAATTATTTGTATTGATTGGGCGGAGACCCCCCAACCCATTAGAATTGTCAGAAATTGACAAGTCGATGACACTTCATATTCTTAGAAATACAACGGTCGTCAGAGGCAGAGGTATAATGAGCGGACAGTACATCCATCATTATAACAACACAACACTTTTAAAACACTGAACTCGTGCCAAAGAGCAGACAACAATATAACCTCCAAGACGTCCAAGTAACTACAAAACCAGTCACATGGCGCTTGGCACATAGCCCGGGCACTTAGACCCAGGTGAATTCTTGTGGCTAGAGTTTGAACTACTTGCAGACTGAATTATCACTTACGCCGGTTTTTACCACACTGGCATAGGCACTTAGTCCACATTTTTGCAATAAAATGGAATATGATTGTTTTGGCACTTAGCTCAGTTTTTTTATTCCGTCGACATATAATGTTGAAATTATATTAAAAAAAAAATCCGCCTACTCAATACTTAAAATTTGTTTATATTTAAAGAATCAGAAACAGCAGAGGCTCTGAGGTGAGACACCCAGTATATCTTGCTTTCTAGATGTCCAACCCTGACCTTTGACTGTCCTATTTATAGACTGACTGAACCACAAAGTCCCCTACCTGTTGATTCGAGCAGATGACCGACAGGCGTGAGCGTGACGCCCTCCACCGTCCAGTCTGTGTGTGTTATCCTGAACACCTGGCAGGCCGGACACTTCTGGATATTGCTGTAGACCGCAACAAACATGGAACATTCCTGGTGAACAAACATTACTTCATCAACAAATGTTTTCAACTTCCTTTTATTTATTTATAAATATCCTTTGAAAAAACTGAGATCATGCCTATGAAACCCATAGATATAAATAAAGTCTATATAAATGATCATAAAATCAACCTAGTTTCTCAATTTAAGTATCTTGGAGAAATTATCACACATAACTTAAAACGAAAAAGTACCTTGGATAAATAGAACAAATAAAATGAAAAAGGCACAATCTCTAACCTGGTCAACATATAATAAAAAATGCTTATCAATAGCTATTAAGCTCCAACATTATAAAACTGTAACTCTCCCTGAAGCCACTTATGCTTGTGAAACACTTATCCAAATTACAAATGAACAAAGAACTGATCAGCTCCTGAAAACGGAAAGAAGAATCATTAGAAGGTGCATAAATAAAAAGTATCAGGTTGAGGGAGTCTGGAGGATTCTCCCAAACGAAACTGTCTATCGTGAGATAGATCCAATCACCAGCACAATGAAGAAGAAAAGAATTTCATATTTTTTTCACATCTTACGGCTTCCAGAAAACAGAATTGTATGCCAACTAGTGATGAGAAATCTAGGAAATAAAACTGGAGGAAAATGGATCCAAGAAATCCAACAAGATCTCAAAGCAGTTGGACTCAAGATAACAGATGCCGAGGAGAATAAAATAAAATTAACACCATTCTTAAAACTCACAAATTTTCTGCAGAAATGACACATAGAAAGCCTATGGAGATTTCAGATGAGTTGATAAAATTCCGATCTGAAAGAATGAAAAAGTACTGGAAAGAGCGCAAGAACCAAGCAGTACTATCTTCGAAGAAGAAGTGATTGTGGAACGACTCAAGTGGTCCAATGTGACCAATCAAGATTAATAATAATAATAAATAGGGTGGCAAGGAAAAACAAACATACTCAATTAGTATTTATAGTAAGTAAGAGAGTAAGCATAAGAGTAAGGATACGAGGATGGAAGCTGAAGGAAGAGAAAGTACAGAGATAAATTCCAAGAAATAGTGAAGAGCAGCATACCAACAGATGAAACAAAGTCTTGTCGAGGAGGAATGGAAAAGGTTAAAAACAACGATGGTGGAAGCAGCAGAAAGAGTGTGTGGAAGAACTAGTGATAAGAAAATGTGGAAGGAAACACCCTGGTGGAACGAGCGGGTAAAGGAGAAGGTTGCAATGAAGAACAAAGCTTTCCGGATACGGTTCCAAGAAAGATGATGATTATGATGATGATAATTGTTGTTTTAAGGGGCCTAACATGAACAGAGGAAGTAAGAAAGGAATATATGGAATAGAAGAGAGAGGCAAAGAGAGTGGTAGCAGAGGAGAAGAGGAAATGGATGGAAGAGTGGACAAAAATGATGGAAAGAGACAGTGAGTGGAGTAGGAAAGTCTTGTATACAATGGTCAAAGCAAAGAAGACAGGCACAGCAGAAAATACCAGGATGATAAATAAATAAGGAAAAGAAATTGAGGACATACATGAACTGAAGGAGATGTGGAAGGGGTATTTTGAGGAGTTACTGATTCCAAATGGGAAAATGGAGAAGAATAATGAGGAATTATGTAATGTAGAGGAAGATGAAAAGGACCCGACATGGAAGGAAGTAGAAGAAGCAATAAGGGCCATGAAAGGAGAAAAAGCACCTGGAGTGGATGAAATACGTGTCTAGATGGTGAAAGCAGATGACGTCGTAGGAGTGCATTGGCTTTATCGGGTCATGAGAGTTATATGGAAGGAAAGGAGAACACCTGAAGACTGGAAGAAAGGGATAATAGTGCCAATTTTGAAGAAAGGCAACAGGAAAATAGTTCAGAACTATAGGGGAATCACGTTGATGTGCCATGCTGCAAAGATATTTGAGAAGATCCTGGAAAGGAGAGTAGTAGAAGAAGGGTTGAGAGAAGAACAGTATGGATTTAGGCCAGGAAGATCAACAGTGGACCTGATTTTCAGCATAAGACAGCTCCAAGAAAAACACTATGAATATGGAAAGGATTTGGTAATGGTGTTTCTGGACATAGAGAAGGCATACGATAGTTTGGATAGAGGAAAGGGAATTAAAAACCTGATGATGATGATGATAATTGTTGTTTTAAGGGGCCTAACATCGAGGTTATCGGCCCCTAATGATCTGGGTGATAGCGAAAATGAGAATGAAATGGAAACCAGAACGAAAAGTATGTGAGACGGAAAATATGTACAAAGAGAAACTCAGATGGAAACAATACACAATATGGTCTTACAAAAGGGAATTTAGAACGAAAAGATTCACAAAAAGAATAGATTGAAAAAGACCCACAAAACGTAGGCTAGATTCAAAATACGTACAAAATGCAATGTAGCGTCGAAATACTTACAAAATGCAACTGAAATTCAAAATACTTACAAAATGCAAATGAGATCGAAAATACGTCCAAATGCAATTGAGGTTCAAAATACTTACAAAATGCAATTGAAATTGAAAATACACAATGCAATTCAGATTGAAATATCCCAGTTCCAATCCAAATTATTCACAAAGTGCAATTGAAATTCAAAATACTTACAAAATGCAATTGAAATTGAAAATGCTTACAAAATATACGGTAGCTTCAAACGACTCATGTGGATTGACAATACTTACAAAATGCAATTTAGATTGAAAATACTTGACAAAATGTAATTTAGATTCAAAATACCCACAAAATGCAATTGAGAATCAAAATATGTGCAAAATGCCCACCAAACAAAATGCAATTTAGATTCAAAATTCGTGCGAAATGCGGTTTTGGTTGAAAATACTTACAAAGTGCAATTGAAATTCAAAATACTCACTAAAAGGCCCGGCCACCTGCATTGAAAGACTTAATAAAAAGCAATTTAGATTGTCAATCTTTACAAAATGCAATTGAGGTTGAAAACAATCGCGAGATGTAATTTAGATCGAAAAAACTTACAAAATGCAACGTAGATAAAAAATGCCTTAAAAAGAAATCGCTAAAAGGGAATTTAGATACACGGTGAACCAAGAAACAAAAACAGTGCGGGAATCTTAAAGAGAAAAGGAAATATAAGGAAAAGAGGAGAGGAGAGGAGAGGAGAGGGGAGAGAGGAGAGGGTCCGCCCCAAAGGTAAGGGACAAAAGGGGAAAATGGACCCTGCTCAGGAATCCCTCGGGGTCGCCAACTCCCGAACTCACCAGCCGTGAGCCCCTGAGGGTGTAGCATTATCGAGGGTGCACCAGAAGTGGTGGGGCTACATACACCCTGCCTCCTTAACCCATGAACGCCCGAATTAATACTTTTTGAAAATTTTGCTTTTTTATTAATAAGTCATACCATAGGGAGTTGTCTCCCATAAGTCCAACCCCTCGTCCACGTCGTGGGAGACGGGCAACGGCACAAAGTAGGGGATTGCCTGTAGGGGCGAAGTACAGTGGGGACTTCGTGTGCCCCGGGACCGTTACGGTAGCTGTGAAGGTCCTACAGGAACCCTGAAAAGTGATGGCTAACGGGGCTCTGGTGAAGCTACGATAGGCCCAGCAAGCCAGTAGTGGATAAAACCAAATGCTTTCAAAAATGGAACGAGCCTCGGACAGGATGGATTTAATAGACGACGACACGGCTGTACACACGGACTAAGATTTGGAACTTTAAACCTAAGAACGCTGACGGGGAAGGTGGAGGAGATAGTGGATATGATGGAAAGAAGGAAGTTGGATTTATTGGGATTGGCAGAAACAAAGTGGAAAGGGGAAGGAAGGAGAGTACTGAGAAAAGGCTATAGACTGTACTGGAGTGGGAACGAAGAGGGAAAGAGGAATGGAGTGGGAGTAGTAGTACGAGATGGTTTAAAAGAAGAAGTGAAGAGAATAAGTGATAGGATGATGAAAGTGAAAGTAGCACTGAGGGGAGAGACCGTAGAAATAGTGCAAGTGTATGCTCCACAAGTAGGCTGCGCTTCTGAAGAGAAGGAGGAGTTTGAAGAGGAATTGCAGAAGCAGCTGGTAGGAAGAAATATGATTGTTATGGGGGACCTCAATGCCCATGTAGGAAGAGAAAGACAAGGTTATGAGAGTGTTCTAGGACCAGAGGGTTGGGGTGGAAGAAATGAGGAAGGAAAGAGACTGTTGGACTTCTGCCAGAGGAACAGCCTGCTAGTTGGGAACTCCTGGTTTAAGAAAAGAGAGAGCCACACAATCACATGGTACAGTGATGACTTGACCAGGAAGTCGGTGGTCGACTATATACTGTATGAGAAAGAACTAAATAAGAACATCACGGACATCAAGGTTATACCATCGGAGAACCTGGATAGCGACCATCGATTACTGGTAATGAACCTGAGAGGGAGTAAGGAGAAGAAAGGGACTGAGAACCAGGAAAGACGTATAAGGATATGGAAACTGAAAGAAGGGGATAGAAGGGTCGAGTACCTCAAAATGGTAAAGGAAGGAATTCCAACAGATGAAGAAAGAGGGGTGGAAGAGGAATGGGCTAGATTTAAGAAGACACTAGTGGGTGCAGCAGAAGCAGTATGTGGGAGGACAAGTAGTAAGAAGAGGTGGAAGGAAACACCATGGTGGAATGAGAAGACAAAAGATATTGTAAGGGAAAAGAATAGAGCCTTTAGGAGGTGGTATCAAAATAGGACGGTAGAGACAAGGGAAGAGTACCAGGAAAGAAAGAAGGAGGCGAAGAGAGTGGTGGCTGAGGAGAGAAGGAAGTGGATGGAAGAGTGGACAAAGACGATGGAGGAGGATAGTGAAGGTACAAAAAAGGTCCTGTATGGGATGGTAAAAAAATAAGAGGCGGAAGGATCCTACGGATTATGTTAGAATGGTGAACAAAAGGGGACAAGAGATAGAAAATAGGGAAGAACTGAAGAAAATGTGGAAAGAATATTTTGAAGAACTTCTGAACCCAAATGGAAAAGATGGTGAGGAGGAAGAAATCGGGGAAGAGGAAGATGAACTGCAAACAGAAAAGGACTTAACATGGAAAGAAGTGGAAGATGCAGTGAACAAGATGAAAGGAGGGAAGGCACCGGGTGTGGATGAGTTGAGTGTGGAGATGGTGAGAGCAGCAGGAGAGGTGGGGATACAGTGGCTGTACCGAGTGATGAGGACAGCATGGAAGGAAAGGAAGACCCCAGAGGACTGGAAAAAAGGAATCATTGTCCCGATCTTCAAGAAAGGTAGTAGAACAGATTGCAGAAACTATCGGGGAATAACACTGATGAGTCATTGTGCAAAGATCTTCGAGAAAGTTTTGGAAAAGAGAATTAGGACAAGGATAGAAGGTGGGATGAGGGAAGAACAACATGGCTTCAGAGCAGGAAGGTCCACAGTGGATTTGATTTTTGCTGTAAGGCAGTTACAAGAACAGCACTATGAGTATGGAACAGATCTACTGATGGCCTTCCTGGACATTGAGAAAGCATATGACAGTGTATGCAGAAACAAAGTATGGAAGTCCCTGGAGGATAGAGGAGTAGAGAAATGGACTATAAAGAGGATAAAGGAGATGTACAAGGGAAGCGTGAGCTGTGTGAAAGTGGGAGGAGAGAGATCTGACTGGTTGGAACAAAGAAACGGCCTGAAACAAGGAAGTGCACTGTCACCGTTACTTTTCATTGTGGTGATGGATGACATAATGACCAGAGTGGCACAAGTAATTGGGGACGGAAAGATGAAAGCAATGGTGTTTGCAGATGATTTGATGATTTGGGGAAACAAGGAGGAGGAGGTACAGGAACAGTTGGACGTGTGGGAAGGAATAATACAAGGATATGGGATGAAATTTAGCATAAATAAGAGTGAGATGGTGATCACAACAAGGAAGAAGGAAAGAACCACAACGGGAATAACAATTGGTGGGGAACAGCTGAGGAAAGTGGAGAGTTTCAAGTATCTGGGAAGCCTGATACAAGATAATGGAAGAAACGATAGAGAAATAAATGAGCGGGGGAGGCAGGCAGAAGCATTTCGGAGGAGTGTGAGAAGCATGTTATGGAGCAAGGATGTCCCTCAGAACAGCAAAAAGATCATATATCGGACGTACTATGTCCCTATCCTGACGTATGCCTCGGAGACCTGGGTTATGAAAGGAAGGGAGAAGAGCAAAATACAGGCCAGTGAGATGAGGTTCTTGAGAAGCAGTATTGGAGCTACAAAGATGGACAGAATAAGAAATGAGAGGACCAGAGAATTAATGAAGGAGGAACCATTACAGGATGGTATAGAGAAATCTAGACTTAGATGGTATGGACATGTAAAACGAATGGAGGAGAAGAGGATACCCAGGAGAGTACATGAGACGAAGTGGGAAGGAAAGAGACCGAGGGGAAGACCGAGAGACAGGTGGCTGAAGGGGGTGGAAGAAAGCGTGAAGAAGAGAGGAGAAGACTGGACAAGGGTGGAGGCTGAGAGATGGTGGGAAGACAGAAGACGTTGGAGAGGCTTGTGTTCCAAACAGACCCGGCCAGTGGCTGGAAACTGTGCAAGATGATGATGATGACCATAGGGAGTTATTAAGCTGCTCAACTGCATATTCTGAATGGTGATTTATAAATACAATAATGTACCAATTTCATATTTGTTGCTAAATACTTATCTTTATAATATTACATTTTAAAAAGCACTGAGCAAGTATTTTGACACATTTGAACCTTCGATCATATAGTCAAGTGACTAGTTGCTTGGTCTGGAACGGCAGAAAGCATGATATGTACAGTCCCTCATCACATTTACAACATGCAGTGCAGACACTGCTTACACACAATTCACCGGCACACCGCCTCCGCCTATGTCCTGGGACGTTGATGACCAGATCGCGTCCATCATGTCATAGATTTATGGCATGTAAAAGATCCTTCCACAGACTAAACTTGTGTGAAGGTAATTTTCTAAGTTAGATTTCATTGGAACGCTCTATCAAAGTTCCAACGTTCACCACTAGGTCTCATTGACATCTGGTAGCGAAAGTTGGAACTATTTCAAATTGAATGTAACTTGTAGCTCACCCTATGGGTTGCCGCTAGAAGCACCTACTGCTTCAGGCGAGCCAAATATGTCCTCGGACACTCCCGGTACTAAAAGCCATACGATAAGTAAATAAATCATATTACAAGTCTTCAATGTCGCGGCCCTCTCCTGGCTCCACGTGGTTATACGCCATACAATTTCACGTAGAATGTCAGCTGACTGTACTAGGATTCGATCCGGCAAGCTTGGGCACAGCAAGCGAGAACGTTGCCACTGAGCCACGCAGCCAGTCTAGACCTCTGAAATATAGAAATAATTCTCGTATTGTATTTTCTGAAACACTGCCTGCAGCCAGATATCTCGGCAAAGGTATGGTCTTGAAAACGGTACTGGCATAAAAAATATGCTACGGTGACATAAAACATATTATATGAAGGCATGCACTGTTAAAAAAAGCTGTATATGGAAAAACGTTTGGTGTATAAATGCATGAAATGTATTCTATATGAATGTGCTACAGAAAATATCTTGCCTTACCACTGACCCCGTATCCGCCTAGCATTACCATAAACGCTGGGAAAATTAGTCCCGGGCATGAGCAGGTATAAAGGAAAACGTAAGATATGTTACTGAATTATAAATTAGATATGTTTACTACCATAATCAAGCCTCCGTGGCTTAGGCGGCAGCACGCCGGCCTCTCACCGCTGGGTCCGTGGTTCAAATCCCGGTCACTTCGTGTGAGATCTGTGCTGGACAAAACGGAGGCAGACAGGTTTTTCTCCGGGTACTCCGGTTTTCCCTGTCAAAATTTCATTCCAGCAACACTCTCCACTATCATTTCATCTGTCATTCATTTAATCCTTGCCCCAGAGGAGTGCGTCAGGCCTCGGCAGCCGGCACAGTTCATATCCTCGCCGCTAGATGGGGGGCTTCATTCATTCCATTCCTGACCTGGTCGGAGACTGGAAGCAGGCTGTGGAATTTCTTGTTTCACTACCATAATCCTGAAGACCAAGTAAACTATCTCCATTTTACGCAATAATTTAGCATGCCGTACCTTTTGCGGCATGCCATCACGACGTGGGAAACAAACCACGAAATGCACCCAATTGTTGGGACATCACCCAAGACATTCCCTAGTGACTAATGCGCGGGAAATGAATCAATGGACCTTCCTTGATCATGTAAACGCGAAGTTCGAATATCTTTAACTGGCAAAGGTCCTGTAGAGCAATAAATGCAATGACCGGTACTGCGTTACCATATGGTAACGCTAGGCGTTCATGGGTTAAGGGCCTTGAGCACAAGGCAGGAGGTAAAAGGAAAAGAAAAAGAAGGCAGACTCCTCACAGAAGGAGGGTATCAGGAAAGATGAGACAAGGGCCAATTAAGGCGGGAAAGTGAAAGACTCCCTAGGCCTCGGATAACCTAATACCGTCGAGGTCGGAAGAGAACAAGAGGTGACCAAGGGAGGTCGACAGGAGAATTAAAAACCAAACTGTGGCTAGAATAAAGAAGATGTACCAAAGAAGTGTGAGCTGTGTGAAAGCTGGGGGAGAGAGGTCAGACTGGTTAAAGCAGGAGAGTGGTTTGAAACATTGCTTTTCATCTCAGTGATGGATGAGGTAATGGTAGAAGTGGCAGCACAAATAGGAGAAGAACTATGAGAGCAATGATGTTTGCAGACGATCTAATGATATGGGGCAATGGAGAGGCACAGGTACAAGAAAGGTTAACTGTATGGGTTGAGACAGTAAAACAGTATGGTTTGAAATTAGCACAAAGAAGTGTGAAAGGATGGTGACAACGAGAAATAGGGGAAGAGTAACTGTGCCGTTATTACGTCACTTTTTACCCTTACTGCTCTGTTTAGTCGATGGTCTCTGGGACTCTGCCTGCAGTGGAGATATCAGTTCTCTGTTTTGCCGCTAGAGAGCTGCACCACGGTAAGAAGTTCATAGTAGCCTTGGGTCTGCTATATGTATCTTTGGAGCATGACCAGTCTTACTGATTTTTTGAAGTCAATTGCGTTTTGTTTTTCTTCGATGTTCTGTTGGGGTTTCTTAACTATGTACGACAGTCAGCTGGTATGTGAACAGAAAAGGATCGACGGAGCCATTGCTAAGTTCTGGCTTCTTATGAAGTTATTCTAGTAAATAAAAGATTTTAATGTCCATTCCTTCGATGATAATGAAACCTATATGATTGATAGTTGGGGTTTCTTAACGATGTACGACAGTCAGCAGGTGTGTGAACAAATCGACGGAGCCATTGCTAAGTTCTGGCTTCTTATGAAGTGATTCTAGTAATTAAAAGATTTTAATGACCATTCCTTCGAGGATAATGAGACCTATATGATTGATAGTTGGGTTTCTGAAACGATGCACGACAGTCAGCTGGTATGTGAACAGAGAAGGATCTGTTGAGTAACTGTCGTAAAATATATGCTGGACTACATACGTTTTTCTCCGTGCGAAGGCAAGTACTGGGAACGTGAACTATTTCCACATCTTCTAAGTTTTCTAAATCTAATCTTGTTGTTAATGTTTTGTAAATGTAATGTTTAAAAAATGTCAATAGAAGTTGTTCTTTAAGGAACACAAGTGTATCATTTCTATGTCTAAGCTTAGTACTGTGGTCTCGGAATACTATTCTGGGTATGTTTTTCTTTTGGGCCTGGTCTTTCCAATTAAGGGGGTATACTCCTGCGTGTCAGTAACAACAGATAAAATGATAGGAGGAGAAGTACTAAAGAAGGTGGATAGTTTCAAGTATTTAGGGAGTGTAATAGAAGTGGTAGAGGAGACGCAAGAAAAGCTTGCCGAAGAATGCTGCGCAGATCTTCGCCCATGTTCGGGTGTTCTCGGTAATGGCATACAACGCCCCTCCCACTTTGCGGCAGTAGCTCGCTAGCAGCAGTTCTGAACGGCTCGTCTGCCCAGGCTTGGCAGGCTGAACTGTGACTGGGTTTACGCTTGGTTTACAGCTGTAGACCGCGCCTCAGAGGGAGCCGCATTGTTGAAGGATGGAGTGAGCAGTGAGCCCGGTAATCAGCATTCGGGGAACACACAGGAGCCCCGCAATAAGCATTAAAATACGCCGATTGATATTGGTCTCTGTGCATCGTTGAGTTTTGGCAAGCTTTTCTTGCGTCTGCTCTAGAAATGACAAGTCCATGAATTCCTGCAGAGCATGAGAGGTCTGGTATGGAGGAGGGACGTGCCCCAGAAGAGCAAACGGCTATTGTATCTAACGTATTATGTCCCAATACTCACCTACGCATCAGAAACATGGGCTATGAAGAAGAGACAGGTGAGCAGGATCCAGGATTGCGAAATGAAATTCCAGAGAAGCAGATTAGAGTAAGAAATGAGAGTGAGAGAGATTGTGGAAGAGAATCCCTTACAAGAGATCATAGAGACGTCTAGAATGAGTTGGTATGGACATGTTAGGAGAATGCAGGAGGGCAGGATACTAAGGAGGATGCACGAGATGGAAATGGAGGGCGAGAGACCAAGAGGAAGGCGGAGAGGAGAGGAGTGGGACAGAGTGAGGAGTGAAAGGTGGTGGGAGGATGGAAAACAATGGAGAGGCTAATGTTCCAAGCGGACCCAGCCAGGGGCTGGAAACTGTGCCAGTCTGACGACTGCCACACATTTTCGCCCCTGCCCGCCACCCGGCAACCCTTCCTACAAAACTGAATAATACTATGCCCTACTCATATTTGAAAATCCCGCTAAACTGCCCGCCATCTTGTCTCCTTGGCGATCTCTAGCGGTCACTAGAACTTTCGAGAACCTATTTATTCCTTCCGCATGGAGCGACACTTGCTCCGCGGAGAAACTGTGGGGGGAATTCTTGTGTCGATGCTGCCACCCTGACTCGCACGCTTGCGAGGTCTTGCTACGGCGATTGACTGGTTCCCCTGAGTGTCTTAGTTGGCATTGCCTAGCTTCGGCAAACTTCGAGTATACGCTCGGCTCTCCTCGCCGGCTACTACGTGCTTACGAGTCATTGCAAACTCGTCTCATTTGAACTAGAGAGATGTAACGAACAAGGTGCTTCTCGGCCGGGCTCCTATGGGCTTGGCCACGCTTTGGCCGGTAGGCCAAACTTCTGGACTTAAGGTATGGACATTATCTGATACCGTGTGTCGAAAAAGACAGACTAACTTTCATTTCAAGTCACGTTATTATTCACTAATACTCACAGTGTCGCCGTGAGTGCATTTACAAGACTGAACTTGAAATTTAGACATGGGAAACACACTTTGAACTGTAAGATAGTTGTAAGGCACATGGCCATTGCTGCTAGCCTTTGTGTAAAATCTCGTGTTCCCATATAATTTTCAATTATGTAACTTCTGTTTTATTTCTTGCAAATATTTAAGTTAGGTTATTTTCCTTGTTCATTTCGCGGTAGGCCGCCTAGTTAAGTATTTTTGGAGGGTATAGTTGTAGGCGACAATGTCTCGCATTGTCGTTTGAAATGGTCAATAATTGCTAACGGCTTAGGCCCTTGTTGGCTGGTCCGCAGCAACAGAGTTCCTTAGTGCCTTCAGTTGAGCATGGACGTGATGTTAGAGCTCTCTGCTCTGGGGCATTAGTTCAGCCCTTTGATTTTTAGTATCTTTCCTATTTAATTATTTTACTATGTGTTTGCTTACACATTTGGAGGTAATATTTTCTTTACTTTAATTGAGCTTGCTGCTCGTGGATTTCCTCCTCCTTCGAGGATTTTCAGATGTTGGAACTTTGAATATTTCATGACGCCTCATGCTGTGTAGCTTCCTTTTCGGGAATTCGCTTCCCTTTTCAGCCCATTGCTGGGGCAATGCACATATTTCTTGTCTCCAAGAAATATACTTCATGAACTTGTTCTTTGTGTTAGCGGTCGCCATGCATGACTGTTGGGCCCTGGACAGACCACGTGGGGATAATAGTTGTTAGGAGGGCATTTATGTTGTGTATTTGTAATTATATTTTGGTTTCCACTTGTTTGTATTTTTAATTGTTTTAATATATTATTTGTTACATTTGATTTTATTTTGATGGTTGAATATTTCAATGTTGCCATGTCACCAACCTATGGGGTTAAGTGCCCACTTCCACTCCCCAAGTATCCTACTTGCCTGATGTCAGTATTGTTTCGGCAATATCTGGCACAGAAACTATAGAAGATGATGATGATGAAGAGAGTAAGCAAATTAAATAGCCTCAACCTGTCTCACTACAGACCATTGAGTCACTGCTCAGCCACATGGCCACTTGGTAATTTCTTTTTTTGTTAACATCATTACGGCCTCTTTGTTGTTTGAGTACACGCCCATCGTTGGCGGGTATATAAGGAGCAGGGTTGGTGGGCTTGGGAGCAGTCTGTTCTAGCGGAGGAGGCAGACAGCAGCAGCGACAGTACTCTTGCTGCCACACGCGTGGCCCGCTACCTTATCGCCATCGGAGGATGCCCCCTAAGAAAAGTGGGGGAAATTCGCATAAGAAAGTCAACAAGAACTCTCGGTCCGCCTCCAATGTCTCCTGTGCGACAGACGGCACGATGGTAACCACGGAACGTTTTGACCAACTCATGGCTTTGATGGAAGGTCTAACTCAGAGAATGGATTTTTTAGACGGGGGCCAGCGACGCACCAGACGATGCACCACGGCAACATGTCCACGACGAAGACGCATCGGACATCACCGGTTACGAGTGGAGGTCGATTGTGCCAATAGAATATCCCAAGGGCATGTCAGTTCCTACCGAGCACAGGGTTTGGAACTTGGCCTGTGCCCTAAAACAGCAGCTCATCTACACGCCGGCAGGGAGGGATCATCATGATACCCAGACCATCTTGTACTTCCTGTCGGCGTGGGACGCGACCCAACAGAAGTATACTTACAACCGGGTGAACTTGCTGTACGCGGCCCTCACCAAGGGGTGGGGGTACGCCGTCCAGCTCGACAGCGCGACTGGGGACAGAGTCATCGACACACCTCCGGGATTCCAGTACCAGCCGCCAGCCCGCCTCATCCTCAGGGCCAAACAGCCAGGTCTTCAGTCTTTTGACTGGTTTGATGCAGCTGTCCATACCTACCTGCCCTGAGCTAATCATTTCATCTTTACATAGCTACCCTACTTTACATCGAGGCAATCTGTTTAATATATTCTAACCTTGGTCTACCCCTACAGTTCTCGTCCTCGACCCTTCCTTCCCTAACTAAGTTTGCAATTCTTAATATGTGTTCGACCAACCTATCTCTTCTCTTCATTAGCAGTCGCCAGAAACATTTCTCCTCTCTCACTCATCTTAATACCTCTTCATTCGTAACCCCATCTACCCATCTGATCTAATCTTCATCATTCTCCGTAACACCACATTTCAAATGCTTCTATTCTACTCTTTTCTGCCGCTCCAACAGTCCAAGTTTCACTTCCATAGAGCGCGACGCTCCAGACAAAGGCTTTCAAAAATTACTTCCCAATACCTAAATCTATATTCAATGTCAACAGATTCCTTTTCCATAGAAATGCTTTCCTTGCTTGAGCCAACATACTCTTTATATCCTCTTTGCTTTGTCCATCCCTGGTTATTTTGCTTCCTAATTTACAGAAGTCTCCTACTTTCTTTGCCAATTTGCTGCCAATAAGGGTTTTTGATTTCTTTCGGCTGCATTCCATCATTTATGTTTTGCATTTGTTGATTTTCATCATGAATTCCTTCTTCAAGACTGAGTCCATACCATTTATAAACACATTCAAATCCTTTAAGAATTGTCTGCGAGATTAAATTGTTTGGATCCTCAGTTTAGGGGCTGTGACAACACGGACATGTAGCCCCGTGTACTTTGGGTGTGTGTAGAATCTGTCTGATAACCGATGTTAATTGTGATGGCTGTATTAGTGTGTGTTATCTGTAATTCAGGTAAGAACTGCTGACAATCAATTTCAACTACTGTAGTTCCTACTTTTGCTACCAAATGCTAGCATCAACGACACCTAGCTGTGAACTTGACTACTAGATGCCACCACAACCAGCACCTGGCGGCGAACGTTGGAACTTAATAGAGGGCTAATCAAATCTAATAATTTAGCTTCACACAATTGTTGTTAGCGGAAGGTTCTTGTACATACCATAAATCTATGACAAGGGCTCGCCGACTTTACTTCCCATCCGAAGGAAGGCATACTGAGGGATTTTTAACGCTCTTAAAAAGTCCGATGACTTCGGCCGGGTTTGAACCTGCGACCTTGGGCAGCATGCTACCAACTACGCCACCAAAGCCGCCTAAATTAAGATTAAGAGTGAGAAAATTAAACTAAATAAAAATAACCTTATTGAAATCCACACTATAGGAGAATCCCGGCCAGGTGAGCAGTCGCACCTCGCCCGGCCGTCGCAGGGATACCACATACAAGTGTTTCTCGAGGGGACTCTCTCGCAGTCCCAGGAAGTAGACCAGCTGGCGCTCCGAATCCACCCACACCGAGCGGCCCAGCACCTCCCATTCGCCCGTCGTCAGCGAGATCTTCTGGCCCACGCGAGGCTGCAGGAACACACCTGTGCCAGCAGACAACACAGCTTCAATAGTACATTTATCTCAACAACAATAATTATTACCATTTATCTGGAAGGATGCATCGAGATAGTTAATACATAAATAATTAATAAGTATAAAATAAGTAAATAAATAAATAATTAAATAAGTATTTGTCTATTGTAACTGTTATTTTTGAAGGCTCAGCTGGGGTTCCTGTGGTCGCCAACCCATATCACGCTATACTCTGATTTACAAAGATGCTCCGTGAAAGCTGTCACACGCTTGAAGGGTGAGTTTCTTTTTTTTGTCGTGTGGCCTCCTGAGAGGCCGAGTGCAGGTCTTTCTAGTCGATGCCCGTGGGCGACGTGCGCGTCGGGATGAGAGATGGAGTGGATGAAGATGAATGAAACTGGGCAAGGATGTAGAAGGAAGCGGCTGAGGCCTTTCAGAAGGTACCGTCCCAGCATTTGCCTGGTGTTGAAAATGGGAAACCACGGAAAACCATTTCAAGGACGGCCGACGGTGGGGCTCGAACCCACTCGTCTACCGAGTCAGCAGAGAGCTTGGCCCCATGGCCTAACACTGCGCTTTAGCCAGCATAGCCACTACTGTCGGTAGAAGGGTGAGGCGAGGAGTAGAGACGAGAGGGGTAACAGTCTCCATAGCAACAGCAAGCAATGTTGCAATGCATGCCGACACAGCAGTAAGCACATGGTTTGACTCGGTGCGTCTTCACTCGTCACTGTCATTAGACCGCCAGGCAGGGGGGTAATTCAGAGTATAGTCGTGAGACCCTGGGGGGCAACAGATGAAGGAAATAAAATTATTATTAGGCTATAAAGTCACATTAACTACAAAATTACTGCCAACCAACTATTCATTCATGCATTATGCACTGTATTTTACAAAGTGTCATGCGAATTATGAACAGTGCACCAAGACACTAATTCAGAAAATATTAAAAGGAGAGGAAGAGGTATAATTTGGAAAATAAGAAAAATATATTGTCAATAATAAATTGTGCTTTCATTTCCATGATGCATGAAATAATCTTGTGGATTGAAGACTGCTGCAGTAAACAATACAAGACACTGTTCCATACATTTTTCACTATCCTTGAGTTATCTCTGTGTATTCTTAGGGATCATATTGCCAGCTTAGTAGTGAAATTACGGGAATTTTAAAAGTACATCATGGATCCGTAGTGAC
Source organism: Meconema thalassinum (assembly GCA_946902985.2). NCBI lineage: Eukaryota > Metazoa > Arthropoda > Insecta > Orthoptera > Tettigoniidae > Meconema > Meconema thalassinum. The sequence goes on along the minus strand of OX336401.1, from coordinate 76,208,972 downwards.
GAATATATATATGATATAATGTTTGAAATTTATACAAAATTTCTGCCTAGTAAATACTTTCAATTGTGTTGTGTATTCAAAGAATCACAACTGTCACATGTTTCAGGGTCAAATTATGTTTTTGGCAACAAAGCAAAAAAAGCAAGAAACAAATTCAAAGATTTAGAGGTCAAACTAGTTAGCATAATAAAAGATATTGATTTTTTTAAAGATACAGTAGAACCCCTTTTTAACGAATCTCAGGGGGATTTGATATTTCTTCCTTAGAAGGGGGTTTTCCTTAAAAGGGGGTTCGAAGAAAATAGGCTATATATCACAAGAAATAATGATACCGGTACATTTTAGTCTTCAACTAATGTAATGTCAAGAAATAATAAATGAACATGTTAAGAAATACTAAAAAGTCAAATTAACACAAGAATAACAGAAAATAAATACGAAACAGCACAGGTAACGGATTCCTTAGTGGTCCATTGGGAGCACAAGCTGCAGCAAGGAAAGGAGAAATAGGTATTACTGACTTGTAATTGTAACTTGAAGGAACAGAGGCCTAACATATATTAAGGATATTTGTGAAGGCAGACCATGAGAACTATGAGAATAAGCATAAGGTAGTAGTCCAGTAAAGTAGTTTGCTTCCTCTTGCCCAGATGTCTCACGGAAAGAAGTTTTCTCTCAATTTGGTTGAGAGTGTTGATGAGCTCTTCATCCACACTGAAGGAGGAGAAGTACCGGCGGACAATATCCAGTCCTTCCACTGCTGCCCCAAAAGTTGGTTCTGCTGGATCCTCTTCTTCTTCTTCTTCGTCTTCCTCTTCAGTACTTTGCCTTTTTGCATCATCACAAAGGTCTCCAACATCCATCTGTGGTGGTGAGGTTAGGATATCATCATCACAAGTAACAAATTCTTCAAATGTTGTGACAGTAGAATCCTTTGATACAACCCCCCAATCTTCCCCAATGTCATCAGTAGCGTCTTCTTCATTAAAAACTTCTGAAATAGCACCAAAACCTGCATGGCCAAAGCAGTTTTGAATAGTGGTCGTTGTGACTAGTTGCCATGCTGCTACAAACATATGCGTGGCTTGGAGTATGTTCAATTTCATTACCTCATTTCTTTCGAGGAAAGAAACAGCCCTTTGAACCAGGGCCTTCCTGTACTTCACTTTCACAGAATGAATAATGCCAAGGTCCAAAGGCTGCAGGTGACTGGTGCAGTTAGGAGGAAAGAAAACCACTTTGATATTCCGCAGGAAAGACGTATCTGAAGGATGAGCTGGACATCTGTCTATCACCAGCACTATTTTCCTTCCTGCCGATCCCATCTTGTCATCCAAACTTTGTAAAAATTTTCAAAATATCTCCGATGTCATCCATGCACTTTTGTTAAAATCATATTTACATGGGAGTGTACGGGTGTTCTTGAAACATCTTGGATTCTTAAATTTTCCAATTATTAGTGGGGGTAATTTTTCACTCCTGTTGCTGTTAACACATAACAACGCTGTCAGTCTTTCTTTACTTTTTTTTGCCTCCGTGGCATTTTTCTCCGCGAACAGCGGATGTTTTGGACGGGAGCAAGTTGTAAAACACTCCCGTTTCATCGGCGTTAAAAATATCCTTAGCATCATATCCTTCAAGAAGTCGAGGCAACGTTTTCTCTTTCCAGTATACAACCGTATCGTCATTAACTTCCGCACTCTCGCCGCACATGTTTTGGAACGAAAGATTGTGCCGTTTTTTGAAGCAATCAAACCAGCCATTAGAAGCATGGAAATCGACCAAACCCAGCTTAAGTGCGATTTCTTGAGCTTTTTGTTTAAGTATGTTCCCATCAATTGGAGCGTTCTCACTCCTTTTTCCCTCGAACCATTTCATTAAAATGTTTTCAAGTTCCTCGTACGGCGAAGAACGAATATTCTTCCGTATTTTTGCCCCAGAACCTCACTCAACTTCCGCGGTCAGAATAGCTTCCTTCTGTTTCATGATGCCAAACAGCGTAGAGGGTGCCAAGTCATATTTTTTTGCCATCTGTGACAAAGGTACTTGGCTATCCCTTTCAACATCCCTGATGATGTCTATCTTTTTCTGAAGAGTCAGCTTCTTACGTTTTGCAGCCATAATGAATGTGGTCCGCCGTAACTCGCAGTACAACTCTTATCACAGACACAAAAAACTCGTAGCACAACTTCCAACAACACAGGAACAAAAACAGAGAATGAGCCTTCAGTCCGCACCCCTCGCGTCCGCATGATTCCTAAGCAGCGATTGGAGCAGCGGGACAGAAGTGCCTAGCCGGTGTAAGAGCGCTGCGGCTATAAGTTAAGGCAGCTGACGTCACTGTAGACATTACCCGACTAAAACTGTCCTAACTCCCTAACGGTTGGAGATAAGTATATGCGTTCACGGACATTTTTGTAGAGCTTGAACAGCTCTACATTTCGTACACATATACTTGGGATCTATCAATGACGGTTCAGGCAGCGTAAGCCATGGAAGGCACGACTTTCTACTTATTCCCTAATTTTTTCTAGAATACATTTTCATTTGTAGAATATCCATAAACATTTTCAGTTTCTTATTGCTTATTGCTTTTAATCTTTCACCTAAATCACGTGAAGTTTGCAAGAGACCTTTGGCCTAAATATTTATATTTCGTGAAGTTACCCGAGTCTCGCGGCATTTACGCGTAGGCCCTACGTCAGTCATGCCTCTAGGCTGTATAGCTAGTCTCAAGGTAAACCGCACTTCGTTCCCATACAGCCGTCATTCCAGTACTACCTACAGTTCAATGGACATAACTAACCAACAGCGTCTAGCGTGATAGTGACTGCTGCTTGCCGGTAACGGTGATTTCCAGCGGCCGCCCCAATTTACCATGGTTCTATACATCGCTAAAGGAGCGATTTCGTTTAGAGCGTCAACTTCGGACTGAGATTACGTCAAAACGGAAGTTAATTTACATTCAAAACAAGTTTAGAAAAAAGTATCTTATCGACATATTCGTTACAACGGGATGCGCGATCGTAATTTATGTGAAATATATTCCTTAGAAGCGGACTTTTCCTTATATCGGGGTTCGTTAGAAGGGGGTTTAAATAACACTGTGCTTATGGCGATTTGGCTGGGACTTACGAAAATCTTCGTTAAAAGCGGGCACGTTAAAACGGGGTTTTACTGTATATAGTATCCGGAATTTGACACCTAAACATCTCAAATCCTGTCTGGACTACGGCCTATAAGCCCGAAAAACTTGTACTTAATTGGGACCATTATACCACTTTGAACGTGGGACACAAAAGATAATCAACAATAGAATCATTCAATGGGAAATAAAATTTCTATATTTTTAATGTGTTTTTTTAATGTTTTGTTCATATTCAGACTCACAACCATTTTTAGCCCATTTTCATTTATAAAAAAAAAAAAAAAAAAAAGGGGCTTATGAGATAACCTTTTGTCGGCACGCGTGTCCCCCCCCCCCCCCCTCCCCCCATAAAATCTAAAAGGCTGGAGTGATTTCAATGAAACTCTGCAAGGTCATAGTCTCATAGTACAGTACTATTTTGTCCGATCTCTTGAAATGTTATTACCTCGCACCAATCCAACATGGCAGCTGTGAGATTTATTTCATAGGCATTCAATATCTCCGAAACTATTACTGATATCACCCTGAAATTTTGTATGGTGATAAAGGGCACTACTGGAAGTCCACCGATGTGACTTTCAAAAACCTGCTAGGTAAATAACGAATTTGGTGTCCAAGCGAATTTGAAACATTGAAATCGACTTTCCTCTCGATTTAACCATCTGAGCGCAGTGGAACATGGTACAGCAAATGATTATTTACATTGTAATGAACTGACATCTAGTTTAGTACAATTTACATAACCTTAAGATGGCGGCTGTGCGAAACTGTAAAATTGGGTTTTTATTTCTTGTGTCCTAATCATCCAATCGAAGTCAACGTTTGGATAATGAACCAACCCAATAATCGTCATCTAGTACATAACTCTATGGCCTACATATATGAAAATTCAACATGGTGACCATCCAAAATATTTAGACGGTTCTCAATATCTACAAATCTATTACAACAATCCAACTGAAATTTTGTATGTTGATAGAGGCAATAAACATTCGTAGGATATATGAAAATAGGCTGTTTAGTTCTTCACAGAACTACTTCATAATTATGTATCATGTCATTCTCGTAGAAATGTTTCAATGTGATTCTAAAGCCAACATCAATGCAATATCATAGTTTTATGCTAGTCGTTAGTGACATTAATCAAGGCTGATGAAGGGTGCCAAAAACATAACTAGGCCTCGAAACATGTACCAGTTGTGATTCTTTGAATACATAACATAATCAGAGGTGCCACCTATTATGGATTGTCCGTAATTATTACGGATCTCACCTCACGTTTACGGCATTACGGTCAAAGGGGAAATTATTACGGAAAAGTGACATTATCGCGAAAAAAATAAATTTCTATGAATGAAGAAAGAAAGAAAGAAAGAAAGGAAAAAAAGAAGGAAAGTTACAGGGTGTCTACCGGTAACGAAAAAGTCGTTAATTTTACAAACATGTAACGCAAGTAACGACAAGTAGCTATTTTTTACGTCTGGATAGTTGGAGGTTACGAAAATTCGCCAAGGTCGGTTTAAATCATTAAAACTCGCGCTGCTAGGGTCACAGATTGCGATGGAGCAAGTTTTACGCAAGCGGCGCCGATTGCGTAAGCTATATTTTCCCTTTGCCCGACCTCAAGGAAATGCATACTGAGGATACCTTGAGTGGTTTACGTCGGTTCAACGTATATTTTCGACATCAAGAAGAGATTTGAGTTTTGTGTGTTATTTGGAAACCTGACTTTCCGCGAGACCATAACGAATAGAATAAGAAGTGATATCGCTGGCCTAGTACGCATGGTCCGCCGCAGCGCACCGCAGCGCTGGCTCCGATCTGTGATGTAAGTTAGCATTGGCGCTTACGAGACTTTTAAAACCTTGCGACCTGTTTTACATGTTAAAACACCGCAAGATATCCTCATAGGCGCTAATAAGTTCGAGATCTCCACTTACTTTACTGTGCCCAATTATAATTTAATAAGTCGTCTCCTGTAATAGTCCAGTTTCGACAATAAGCGAAGACAGGGAGCAAGTTCAAAATGCAATTAGTTTTGCCAGCTATCGGTAAATTAAAAAAAGAACGGAACAATTAACCTCGCTATCACAAAGGATTTCTTCACATTGTTACACATTTTACATTCCCTTAACAGACTTGCAACACAGAAAAAGAAGCCGTACGAACGCAACTTTCAACTTTACCGTAGATTACTATAAAATTCAATAATAACCATAAATTTCACTCCACAAACACCAAAATCAGTAAACTACCATCATTTCAGAAGAACTTAACATTAAACAGACATAGAAGGCATAGTCATGACCCCTTCATAGAGTAGGCTATTGTCTAAAACTGATCACGCCTTTTTCAGCATTACGGTACATATATGTTTTTTAACTCATTGTCTTTTTATTCTCATCCCTTTCTTCACAGAAGTAGTGGCATCAAGAACATTTTTATTTACACCATACTGGACAAATACTTAGGCAAATTAGGAAATATATGTGGAACAGAATAGTCTTTCAATCGCCAGTTGGTTCTTGAGAGAAGTAATACTTCCTTCCCTTCTATCACAAATTTGTCAAATTTAACAATTAAATCTTCTGAAAAGTGAGCATCACAGATGTAGGACTTTTCAGTAAGTTCCCTATCCTTCCCTGGTATTGCCCCTTTGCACTTGATAAAACGTTCCTAATCTTTAGGAGGTTTGAAAAACCGTCTGACCTCTTTACAGTCCCCATAGCTAGATCTGCATACTGGTACACTATCTTCACTACTCACATTACGCACTCATGAAAATTTAAGGGCTAAACTGCAGTTTACTTACATTAAATAACAATAAAATTAACACACGAAGATAACGTCAACACACGACAAGAAATTAAATTCCATTTCAGTTAATGCTTCCTACAATAGCATTTCAGGTATTAGTACTATGAAGTAATGGTGTAAGCACTTGTATATCAATAAACGTTTGCACAGAACACCACCAAAACACTCCGACCGATTAAATACTTAATATATCGCACATAAACACATAAACATATGTGGAAATCAACCATCTCAAGTCGACTGTAGCGCTGCGTAGCGGCGAGTGCCAACCCGATCCGTATTCATTACATGCTATTGAGGGAGAAGACAGCACACTTTATATTCTATTCGTTATGGCGAGACGTTTATTCGCGAAAACTTCCATAACTCAACAGAAACCTCTCATTTCTGTTATGACCTCTAAATTTGGAGACTATCTCAAATTGAAGTCCAGAAATAACGCGAAATAATTTAATGTCGTAATCTTGCAAAATGATAGTTTCGAAAAAAATCGCGAAAAAGCTTCTGAATACATGATTAAAATTTATCCGTCTCGAAAATTTGCGACATCCAGTATGGTTAATTCGAAATTCCGTTATGTCGATTTTTCCTTCAAACTTTGGCTCCATCGGATATATAATCTAACTGGTTATCTCGAAAACTTGTATAACGTGTATAATTCGTGATTGAAAATCGAAAGAAAATGTGCTCTCTTGTTGTATTATTCATGCAATCCTCTCAGAATAATTCGTAATATTCGATACCTACTCCGAACGTTCATCCTCCAAACTCTCATGCTTAAGACGGCCGGCTGACCGCACGACTTGCCTGCGGGAATCCCGTCAAACGGACCGAGATCGACGCCAGTTGCGTAAAATCATAAATCCCGTGCCCAATCACGAACTTGTGATCGCGAGGACTGCGGGAATCCTATCAAAGGTGATTGGGCACCCATCACGAAAAATCCCGAAACCTACCCGCCACTTTTCCCATGACCGTACACTGTACTTAAAAGCGTACGGGGAGCGAGAAGTGTATCAACCCACTTAGAAATGAGTCTACGTAGCATCGCGATACTCATTTCTCCTCGTGATCCACCGTGAACTCCCAACCACAGCATAGGGACAGCAGGAATCACGGCGCCGACCATAAACATGTCCATAACTGCTCGTGAATTTTAACCATGCCCAACCTCGAGCTTGCCTCCGCCATTCTGCCAGGACAGATAGAAAGGCAGACAATCGTTGAACAGCCGGGTTCGGCGCCGGTTGCATATTATCGCGTTCTCAGTGACCAACCGCGAGGACATCGTGATTCTCGAATATCGGCCGAAAGCGGCAGCGATTGCGATACATCGCGATATTTCTCCACATTCGATGACGAGAACAACTGAATTCTTGTCAATCGTACAGCAATCGGCGCCGATTGCGTAATTATACTATATTTTTCCGTGTCCACCTCAAGGACACTGGAAATCTCGTTGATCGACTAAAAGTGACACCAATTATGTAAATCGCGATTTTTCTCCTTGTTCTATGGTGAAAATTACGGGAATCTCGTCAAACGGCTGAGACCACCGCCGATCGTGTAACATCTCGATATTTCTCTTAGAATTAAGGTTTCCTATTCATCTCTTGATTATTTTGTTCTAAGATTCCTAAGTTTGGTCAAGTAAAGTGAACATGACAAACTTGAAGAGAAATTTGCTGTTTATCAGTGTGATACTATCCCTGAATGTACAGTATTTTACAAGGACCTAGAATTGATGTAAACTGGGGCAACATTGCTGAGCTTAAAAACGAAAGTGGACAGTTCAAGTATAAAACCTTAAGTACCGTACTGTAATGTGGTATTTGCAATTTTACGTGTACCTCACAGTAACTCTCCCACAGAAAGAATTTTCAGTGTTAGGAAAAATCAGACAGAATTCAGACCTACATTAAGCACATTTACACTGGAATAGCGTATGTTTCAGAAGACGAAAATGTTATCACAGGGGGAAGTAAGTTACAAGAAAACTTTCACGAAAAAGCGGCTACTGGGTGCAAAACAAGCTACAAGGATTTTTTAAAATCACAGAACTAACAGGTAATGTGCAAATTTTATTGTGTATTATAATATTCTTTACTATGGGTTGCTTCCGGGTAGGGCAAAGGTGGTGTCATTATAGAGAAGGGAGGAGCATGTTTTGGATTTGGCATGAACATTTGTGTGTGTGTGGAGGGGGGGAGGAGGCATTATAAGGGATTACTGATAACCCACTTCAAAGGTTGGCACCTCTGCATAATTGAAAGTATTGACTAGGCGGAAATTTTGTATAATTTTCAAACATTATATTATATATTTACAAGTGAAACACGCTAATGACAATTTTAATGGGTTAAGGGGTCTCCGCCCAATCAATACAAGTTGTATTGATTGGGCGGAGACCCCTTAACCCATTAAAATTGTCATTGTACACGTCAATACTGACCTTGTGAAATGGATAATCCTCCAATTAATCTTGAAACACGCTAAGTCGGAGAACTTTGAACATAGGGAGGGAGCATGCATCTATTAGGGAATGAGTGATGATGCTGAACGATCACATGTGACTAACATTTGTAAACACAACAGAGTACATATTATTCACATATTTCACATTAATATATAGCAATAACGTGTCGCTTGTTCTTGTTTAAAATAAAACTGAGAAGAAAGCTGCAGAGGTACTGTAAACGATTTCAAGATTTGTATTGTAAGTGAGGTTATGGAAGTCTCATAAGGGGCTGATTAAAGATGTAAACTTTGTTTACTTTCATTAAATATATCGTACTATTTAGCATCAAAATAAAATAGCTTCTTTTTACTCTCTCCCTTTCCCAAAATAATGGGTTCTGTAGAACCCCTCCCCCAATTTTGGAATTAAAAATTTAGAAAAAAATGAGGTCTTATAGCCGAGTAAATACGGTATATGGTAAGTGCCCTCGTAAGAGACTACAGATCCTCAAGATGCCAGTATGTTGGAACAGTAACTTGATTTACTGCATTACTAGCAACATGTGTGGTGAGTAAGGCAGGATACCGGAGGGTAGTGGAAACCAGGCAGTCTACAATGTACGATTATAAAACGTGACTTTACTGCGCACTAAGTGAAGAGTCGAGCTCAGGAGTGTATGTTGGGGCGCTTGCTCACTTTCCATGCGCTCCAACATCTCCTCCACACCATTGCTGACGCCCGCCACATGCGCCGTGATCAGATACAGGTGCCGGTAGCCCGTCTCCTCGCTTGCCCAGATGAACTGCATCTCGCCACTGCCTGTAATCGAGTCGCCACCGCTCTTGTTGGGGAAGAAGTACAGCAGATCGTGCACCTGATGAAACGCATACAACAATGATGAATAAAAAAAAGACAACATTATCAAGCTAGGAAAGGAAAAACAGTTGTTAAGTTATTTCTTGTGTGTTGATTACGTCTGATAACCTGTTTTCTGTAGTGGCTGTATTAATGTACGTAACTCTAATTACGTCCGGGATTGTGGCAGGTGCCCCAGGACTAAAATTAATTTTTCTCATCTATTTCTGATACAGATACTTCCAAAGTTTTACTGATAGTCTAGGCTATAAGGATTCCATTTCACGGCCTGTCATCAATCTCCCTGCCTCAAAATTTTTGAGTTCTACATAACCTAGGGCATTTTACCAGATTCCCAGTGAAAATATTAACTCTTCCCAAGTGGAATATGGATATATCTGGAGCCAGGGTTCCCAGCCAGAAAGTCAAACTAATTTCCCTGACAAGAATTTGGCATTTCACAATATTTAACAGCCTCCCCCACCCCTATTAGCTGTCCAACACACACCTGTACACACTATTTATTACTCAAATAGGAAATACAACATTTTAAACAGTACAGCACATACAATTTAATAATAATGTGCCAGAAAATAATAAATGTTAATATATTTTATTTATACTTAAATAATGAAAGTATAAGTATTAAAATTTCTAATGAACACACAATGACTGTATCATCATCATTTCCCCTTATCCAGCTACTGCCGGGTCGGGGTATTTATGGCACTTCTCCACTTTCCTCTTTCCTTCCACAATTCTTCTTACACGTTCTTGTCCCAGTCCAGATTTCTTTTTCCCACGCTGTTCGTCACTGAATCGATCCACCTTGTTCTAGGTCTTCCCCTTGCTCTCTTACCCTTGCGCTTGGCCTCCAGCATCTGTCTTGGTATTCTATTTTCCTCTATTCTCATTACATGTCCAAACCACCTTAGTTTATTCTTCTCAATTCTCTCATTTAGTTTTTCCATCCCAACTTCATTCCTAACATCTTCATTCCTCACTCTGTCTTTCCTATCATACTTCTTAGGAATTTCATTTCACTGGCTTGGATTCTACTCCCTTGCCTGCTCGTCAGGGTCCAAGTCTCAGCTGCATAAGTTAATATGGGTACATAGTACATTTTATACATTACCTCATTGCTTTTCCTTGGTACTTCCTTATACCAAACAAGTTTTCTTACACTTTGATAGAATGCATTGCTCTGCTGTACCCTCCTGCCAATCTCCATGTCCAACCTACCAGTTTGCATCAATGCACTTCCTAGGTATTTGAACGTGTCCACAATTTCCAAACTCTGACTTCCAATTTTCACAGTGCCCTTTCCTTGTCTTTCCCCTCTTGTCATCACCATGGTCTTGCTTTTCTCTATACTGATTTTCAGGCTATACTTCTGAATATTTTCGTTCAGTGCATCTAGTTGTTTTTGCACTTCTTTGGTGTTCCTTCCCCAGACCACAATATCGTCTGCAAATAAAAGTAACTTCATTTCTTTATGTCCATATGCTTCCTTTGTTTCCTTTACAATTTCATCCATTACCATTATGAATAAAAGAGGTGACAGCACACTCCCCTGTCTTAGTCCAGTCTTGTTCCTAAACCAATCTGTCTTTCCAACTGGGGTCAGTACCCTGCTAACACAGTTGTTGTACATTGCTTGCACCATTTCCAATATTTCTCTTCCCAGTCTCTTCTTAACCATGGTTTCCCATACCTTCTCTCTGGGGACACTATCATATGCCTTTTCTAGATCTATGAAAGTCATGATCAAATCCTGTAATAATGTAGAAAAAACAAAATGCAGCACAACAACAAAATTACACAGAATTTTTTCTGGTAATAATAATAATATCGTATGGCCTCGGGCGCCGGGTGTAAGCTTTGTTATTGGACACCCAGAGGGTAGCTTGCATATCGAATTTCGTTGTTCCTTGAAGCACTATGAAAGTCAAGGAGGTTAGATATCTAAGCTCCTTGACACTATAGCACTTTCTAGTAGCGAAATGAGGAACTTTGTGTTGGCCGAAAATCCCGAGATTAATTTTGCCATTATGAACACGGCCTACTGAATTCAAATGGGTTCTTTAACATGCCACATCGTATGAAAGGAAGATTGTAGTTTTACATGACCGTGAATCTTGTGATTATAAGCCACGGGACCTCCTTTTTACGTGGAATCCGAACCACGGGACATGACATTTCACTTTGAAAATCTCACATGCATTGACCGGGAATGGAACCCGGACCGCCTTGGTGAGAGGCATACAGCTATACCACTGAGCCACCACGTCCCCCACATCGTATGACATGCGTATGGTGATTATTTCTGCATTTCAAAAAAAAAAACACAACCCACACTTACCACGGCCAGGAGTGAACCTGCAAGCTTGGGGCTAGTAATCCGACACGATAACCACTCACACACAGTGGCAAGCCATTTTTTCTGGTTTCAAGTAGGCATATTGTATCTTCAATTCTGGCTTATTATTATTTATTTATCGTATGGCTTTTAGTGCCGGGAGTGTCCGAGGACATGTTCGGCTCGCCTGAGTCTGTAACTGCTTCCAGCGGACACCCTTAGGTGAGCTACAAGTTCCGTTCAATTTCAAGTAGTTCCAACTTTCACCACCAGATATCAATGATACCTAGTGGTGAACGTTGGAACTTGGATTGAGCGTTACAACGAAATCTAACCTAACAATTTAGCTGCACACAAGTGTAGTCTGGGCAGGATCTTTTACATGCCATAAATCTATGACATGGGACCACCGGCTTTACTTCCCCTCCGAAGGAAGGCATACTGAAGGATTTTAACGCTCTTAAAAAATCCGACGACTTGGGCCGGGTTTGAACCCGCTATCTTGGGCACAGCAGTTCAGCATGCTACCAACTACGCGACCAAAGCCGCTAATTCTGGCTTCACTTCTTGTGACTGCATTCTTTTAACTACCTCATCTGTAGATCACTTTTCCTAGCTTCAAAGGATTCACAGGTTGCAGTTTGTCATCAGTATGAATTACCTGACACATAACAAATTAGAGTCAACTTCCCTGACAATTTTGTAATCTCCTGACTTCCCCTGAATTTCCAGGTCGCTGAAAATCCTGGGAGAGTACTTTTCAGCCGCCAGCGGAAGATGGATATATCCGGAAAAGTCCTACATTTAAATCAGGCGCCTTTTTCCGTCAAAATAGTTAATGTTAAATCCAGGAGATGGCATCACTATGTAGACAAATGTTTGATAGTTAATTATGACACTCGTAGAGACCACTTTGACTTCACAAATACCCGCAGGCAGTTGTTGCTTCAGATGAACGCACATGTCATTGAGTACTTGGTGAAGTGAGTGCATTTTTGTAGTGTTTATTTGGTGATGTGAGCATAATTTCACAGAAAAGGCTATGGAATCATGAAGATAATGGCAGCACTGCATTGGATCTGAGTGATTGTTTGAACTGTTCCACACTTAACAACCTTCAGATGCTACTCAAATTTCAAATATCAACAGGCAATCGAATTACAGTATATGCGAGTTCTAATTAAATTTAGTGCATGAAAAATATAATCTACATATTCTGAATTTTTGAAAAAATATTCCGCTAGAGCCATAGCAGCATCTGCTCGGAAAGGGTAACATTCAACTAAGAAACAAGAAGATGATTGTTCTACCAATTAATACCTAGCCATATGTCATAAGAAATATTTTGAAAAGAGAAATTTCACATACACTCCATCAGTTATTAGGCAGAAACATTGATTATCAAAAATGTGTTAGCATTACAGATTCAAAAGCAGCCATCCAAGCCGTCTCGTCAAATTATAAGCCTCAAAATAAAGAACTGAAATAAATTTTTTGTATGATAAAAACCCTTCGAAGACTCCACAAACAGATCTCATTTCAGTGGATCCCTTCTCATGTTGGAATAGCAGGTAATGAAGAGGCAGACAGATTAGCAAAAAAAAAGGTACCACACTACAACAACCTGTCAGTCAGACTGATTTTATGTCAGCAAAAAGGATATTGAAAAATACTATCAAAAACAGGTATGAAGAAATGGCAAAGAAAACAGCAGAAACCAAATTATGGAAGGACATTGATGCTAAATGGGATCAATATAAATTAACACCAAGAAGAGAAGCTGTAGCCTTCTTCAGACTTAACACTGGCCACGACTGCCTTGCAGCTCATCTGAAACGAATCAACATCCTGAGATCTGAATAATGCACACTTTGTCAAGAACCAGGAAGTAAAATGGATAAGGGGCACCTGCTACATTGCAACAAACTTGATGTGACTTCTAGAACTTCAGGAAACCTCACACAACTCTATTGGAACGCAAGAAAGCTGATGGATTGGAATCCAGGCTAGACATAGGAAACGACAACATATTTTGGTCTATAGAGATTATTGAGTGAAATATTAAGAGATTATACAGGGTGCCAGGAAATATTCTCCGCAGTGCCTACAAGCGTCTGCGAGAGCTAGCATCAGTAGGTACGTTGGCAGCACTACTGTCGCTTGTATTAAAACAAACAGTAAACTTTGTACTCACCACAGCCATTCATAACAGATGCTGGAGGTGCTGATGACAACACACGCTCGCTTATTGCAATACACACTGACGATTTCGACAGCCTACAGCCCACACGTGTGGGATTCACCCGGTCAAGGACACCGTGCTGCCAACTAAATTGCTGATGCTAGCTGTGGCAGAAGCCGTCAGTCACTGCGGAGAACATTTCCTGACACCCTGTAGTCTCCAATATTGAGATCCAAGTCACTGTCAGAATTAACCCTCCTAGTGCCAAGCCATTTCCTGAAATACTTGCCAAGAATGCCAAGCCATTTTCAATGATAGAATCATTATTTTTGCTTTGTTTCATAACCAATACCTCATTCTTTCATACAATATGTTCGTAAAGGCAAATACTGTATCTAAACCTTTTTAATGGAGGTTATTCTGATAATTGTTCAATTTTTCAACTGTTTTTGTGTAAAAAATCAATTTTGAGTCTAAATTAAGGACACCTGGAGTCATATTTGAAGAAACACTAAGTTTCCAGCTGCATAAAGTTCTTAGATACAACTGTAGGCAGAAAACTTCAACAAGAAGAAAACAACTGCGCCGCAATTTTGGTGGGAACGTGCGTGATTAGGGGAGCGGTAAGGGAGGGTGTGAATACAAACTCAAACCTATCACGTAACAGACTTCGAAGGAAAAAAGTAGACACCGCACAGGCAAGCTTGGAACATCACCTATCCAACAGTATGAAATAATCACGGACATATGCCTACAGAAATCTACAAATATAAAATAAAGAGTGCGCCGATTCAATCGGCTTTGGCACTTTTGGTGCGAGCAGCGAGTGGCACTGAGTGGGTTAATATCAAGATGTCTATTTCTTCAAGTGAAACAATTTTAGAATTTTAAATCAGTAGATTGCTGGTTTGGCATCAGCGTTTTCTTATCGCACTCTAAGCTCTCTCCCCCCCCGCCCACCACTTGCTCTCCCTCTTTTGCTAGCACCGAGAGTGCCTTCCCTCTGGGCTTCAGTTGAACGTGACGAGCGAAACAACAAACAGACGAAAATTAAACTGAGGGTATATTTGGGCATTGGTGTTTGCAGATGATTTGGGGAAACAAGGAGGAGGAGGTACAGGAGCAGTTGGACGTGTGGGAAGGAATAATACAAGGATAAGGGATAAAATTTAGCATAAATAAGAGTGAGATGGTGATCACAACAAGGAAGAAGGAAAGAACCACAACGGGAATAACAACTGGTGGGGAACAGCTGAAGAAAGTGGAGAGTTTCAAGTATCTGGGAAGCCTGATACAAGATAATGGAAGAAACGATAGAGAAATAAATGAGCGGGGAAGACAGGCAGAAGCATTCCGGAGGAGTGTGAGAAGCATGTTATGGAGCAAGGATGTCCCTCAGAACAGCAAAAAGATCATATATCGGACGTACTATGTCCCTATCCTGATGTATGCCTCGGTGACCTGGGTTATGAAAGGAAGGGAGAAGAGCAAAATACAGGCCAGTGAGATGAGGTTATTGAGAAGCAGTATTGGAGCTACAAAGATGGACAGAATAAGAAATGAGAGGACCAGAGAATTAATGAAGGAGGAACCATTACAGGATGGTATAGAGAAATCTAGACTTAGATGGTATGGACATGTAAAACAAATGGAAGAGAAGAGGATACCCAGGAGGATATACAAGATGAAGTGGGAAGGAAAGAGACCGAGAGGAAGACCAAGAGACAGGTGGCTGAAGGGGGTGGAAGAAAGCATGAAGAAGAGAGGAGAAGACTGGACAAGGGTGGAGGCTGAGAGATGGTGGGAAGACAGAAGACGTTGGAGAGGCTTGTGTTCCAAACAGACCCGGCCAGTGGCTGGAAACTGTGCAAGATGATGATGATGATGATACCACATCTGGGATGAATACAGAATTTTAGCCAAAAATTCAAAATACTTCAGACTGAAAGCTTACTCCACACAGTTAATGAAAATCATGTTGCATGATATAACAGAACGGGGTCTATACCTACATTGATCCAAACATCTGAATGCTGAGTGTAGAGCACCTGGACGGCCGGCGATGGAGGGTTCAGATTGTTTTCCACATTGTACATATTGGGCGGAGGTTCCGTAAAATTATCTACAGAGAGAAGCACCAATTCCAGTCGCTGTTGCCGCCTGTCCAGCAGTTGTACCCAGATGCTGAAATGTAACATGCCATGTTAGAACATTCCATTTATCAAAAAAATAGATAATCTTTTACATGTAGTTAGTTATTGAGGGTTTAAGGGGCGGAACTAAGAGGTCATCTGCCTCTAATCATTTACATGACAGAGCCATACGTGAGCTTTAGTGAACTCTGCCTTGATTTCAACTTCCGGATGTAACAGACCATTTCGCAGACATCTATTCTCTTACAGTTTGAGTTCATCTGTGATGTAAAGAAGCATGGCGGAAAAAGCACACAATTTCTACTTGTCGCGTTGTGATTACAGATCAAAGAATCCTTCAGATATTAACCATTAGTAAGGAACAACATGTAATATCATATTTGCTCGCATGTGAACTCACACCTTTTTGACCAAAAATAAGTATGAAAATTTTCGGTTCATGATACCTGCAGGGATTTGTGTGAGAAAGACCGTATTCCCGAAAAAACATAAAATTTGCACTATTGAAACAAGACTGGTAATTAGCGGGAGGGCGGGAGAAGTGGTATAAAATCGGGAGTCTCCCGCTTAAATCGTGAGAGTTGGCAGGTATGCTTCTCTTATACAACTACAGTAGAACCCCTATTTAACGTTTTTCTAGGGACCGGTATTTTTTAACCTTAAATGGGGGTTTACCTTAAATTGAGGTTTCGATAGGATTCATCACTAACTGCAGCACTCTCTCCACATACAGAGCACCGTCGTTAATTCGCGGTAATAAATGCACGAACTTCCGCGAATTATTCGCAGTTATTTTTGTTAAGCCCGGTAAAAACAAAACTATTGGTTAAAATATTGAAATAGGCTCGAACATGCAAAATAATAATTATAACACTTGATTGCAGTGTCCTATAAGACATGCTAGGCTAGAGGAAGGCCTATGTGGATTATGCCTACATTAATATTTAACAAAAAAAAAGTCAGTGCACTCTCGTTAATTTGCGGTAATTAATGCACGCACTTCCGCGAATTATCCGCAGTTATTTTTGTTAAGCCCAGTAAAAACAAAACTATTGGTTAAAATATTGAAATAGGCTCGAACATGCAAAATATTAATTATAACACTTGATTGCAGTGTCCTATAAGACATGCTAGGCTAGAGGAAGGCCTATGTGGATTATGCCTACAATTAATATTTAACAAAATAAGTCAGTGCACTCTCGTTAATTCGCGGTAATTAATGCACGAACTTCCGCGAATTATCGAAAACCGCGAATTATACGCAGTTATTTTTGTTAAGCCTAGTAAAAACAAAACTGTTTCTTAGATTGTTTATTCTAATCTTTGATTGCACATTTTAGAAGAAAACATTACATGAGAACGAAAATTCATCTCGTTTTTCTATTAAGAGATAAGTGTGACTAGAGACACTAGCTTGACTGTGGGAAATTTTCGGATCTCCGTAGCATCACTCCCGCACTCGATATCAACTGGATTTCCGTTTTCCTCACCAACAGTCAAATTCCGTGCTAAATCTTCTTTGCTTTCATGTTATCATCATCTTCATTTCCCGTTTCCAGCTTCCTGGGTCGGGTTGTGAATTAAGGACCTCCATCGTTGCCTGTCTCTCCACCACTCCTCTCCTGATTTTAGTACATCTTCGGGTTTTCCTCCCTTCTTTTCTACACACTCCCACACTGTATCTGCCCATCTCTTCCGGGGCCTTCCTCGTGGTCTCTTCCCTGTCATCTTTTCACAGAAAGTTTTCTTTGGTACTCTCTCCTCTCCCATTCTCATCATATGTCCATACCACTTTAACTTTGTTGTTTCTATCCTGTCCTGCAGCTTCAATATTCCTGTCCTTTCTCTAATCTCTTCATTTCTAACTCTATCTCTTCTGGTCTTGCCCTCTATACCTCTTAGGAATTTCATCTCTGCGGCTTGTATTCTACTCTCCTCTCTTTTTGTAGTAGTCCACGCTCCAGCTGCGTATGTTAGTATGGGTCTGTAGTAGGTTGAATATAATACTTTTTTGCATTTCTTTGGGACATCTCGGTTCCACACAATACCCCTTACACTCTGGTAAAAACTGTTCGCTTGTTGTATTCTCTTTCCAATTTCCTCAGTTATCTTTCCATCTTCTGCGATCACACTTCCCAAATACTTGAAACTTTTAATGACTTCTAGAATTTTGCTGATGATGAGGATGTTGAAAAGGTCTACGAAGAAATAGACGAAATTCTGAGGTATATCAAGGGTGATGAGAATGTTATAGTAATGGGAGATTGGAATGCTGTGGTAGGAAAAGGGAGAGAAGGGAAGATAGTAGGAGGTTTCGGATTAGGTGAAAGGAATGATCGAGGAAGCAGGCTGGTAGAATTCTGCACCGAGCATGAGTTGGTCATAGCTAACACCTTATTCAATAACCACAATAGAAGAATATACACATGGATGAGACCAGGAGATACAGGGCGTTACCAAATCGACTTCATTATGGTCAAGCAGAGGTTTCGAAACCAGATTTTGGATTGTAAAACATATCCTGGTGCTGACATAAACTCTGACCACAATCTGGTTGTAATGAAATGCAGATTAAAGTTGAAGAAACTGAAGAAAAGTCAAAAGCCAAAAAGGTGGGCAATAGACAGACTGAAAGAGAAGGATGTAAACGAAAGATTCAAGAAGAGTATAAAGGAAGGACTAGTGAAAAACCCTAAACAAACTTCAATTGCAGACGAATGGGCACTTTTGAAGAATGAAATAACAAAATCCGCAGAAGAAAACATTGGTAGGAAAGAAAGAATAGGTAGAAAACCGTGGATCACTCAGGATATACTAGAATTGATGGATGAAAGGCGGAAACACAAGAATGTAAGAGATGAAAAGGGGAAAGCAGAATACAGACGTCTGAGAAATGAGGTTAACAAGAAGTGCAAGGAAGCAAAAGAAGAATGGTTGAAAGAGAAATGTGCAGGTATAGAAAATTGTCTGAAATTAGGAAAAGTAGACACAGCTTATCGAAGGATTAAGAATACTTTTGAGGAAAAGAAGACTAAGTGCTGTAATATTAAGGACAAAAATGGAAAGCCTCTAACAGATAGGGAAGAAAAGGTTGAGAGATGGAAAGCTTACATAGAGAGTTTGTATAAGGGAAAGGAGATTGAGAATCATGTAATGGAAAGGGAGGAGGAAATTGATGAGGATGCGAAAGGAGATTTAATATTGAGATCAGAATTTGATAGAGCTTTGGAAGACTTAAGCAGGAACAAAGCACCAGGCATAGATGATATACCGATTGAGTTGCTACGCTGCATAGGAGATGAAGGTCTGATCAGGTTATTTCACTTGGTGTGTAGGATTTATGAGACAGGTAAGGTACCCCTGATTTCAAGAAGAATGTAATCATCCCTATACCAAAGAAAGTGGGAGCTGACAGATGTGAAGATTACCGTACAATCAGCTTGATTACTCATGCTTCAAAGATCCTGTCTAGAATAATTTACAAGAGGATTGAAAGCCAGATAGAAACGGAGTTGGGCGAAGACCAATTTGGTTTCAGGAGAAATGTAGGAACAAGGGAAGCTGTACTAAGTCTTAGGCTGATTTTGGAAGGTAGAATAAGGAAAGATAAGAGAACGTTCATGGCTTTTGTAGACTTAGAAAAGGCTTTTGATAACGTTGATTGGACTAAATTGTTTGACATTTTGAAATCCATTGGAATAAAGTACAGGGATAGGATGGTGATATACAATCTATACAGAAACCAGACAGCAGTCATTCGAGTTGAAGGACATGAGAGAGAAGCTGGTATTCAGAAAGGTGTAAGGCAAGGCTGCAACTTATCACCCATACTTTTCAATCTTTACATTGAACAAGCAATGAAGGAAATTAGAGAAAAATGTAAAGTGGGAGTGAAGATTCAAGGAGAAATAATTTCAACTCTGAGATTTGCTGATGACATCGTCATCTTGGCCGACAAGCCTGAGGATTTGAATGAGTTTTTGAATGGTATGGACTCAGTCTTACGGAAAGAATTCATGATGAAAATTAATAAATGTAAAACAAAAATACTGGAATGCAGCCGAAATAAATCAGAAACCTCTATGGAGATCAAATTGGCAGGTGAAAAGCTGAAGGAAGTAGGAGACTTCTGTTACTTAGGAAGCAGAATAACCAGTGATGGACGAAGCAAAGAGGATATAAAAAGTAGGTTGGCTCAGGCAAAGAAAGCATTTCTACAAAAAAGGAATCTGCTGACATCGAATATAGATTTAGGTATTAGGAAGTCATTTTTGAAAGCCTTTGTCTGGAGTGTGGCGCTCTATGGAAGTGAAACTTGGACTATTGGTGCAGCAGAAAAGAGGAGAATTGAAGCATTTGAAATGTGGTGTTACAGGAGAATGATGAAGATCAGATGGGTAGATAGGGTTACAAACGAAGAGATATTAAGACGAGTGGGAGAGGAGAGATGTTTCTGGCGACTGCTAATGAAGAGAAGAGATAGGTTGGTAGGACACATACTAAGACATCCAGGAATAGCAAGCTTAGTTATGGAAGGAAGGGTCGAGGACAAGAACTGTAGGGGTAGACCAAGGTTAGAATATGTTAAACAGATTGCCTTGGATGTAGGGTGTGGTAGCTATGTAGAGATGAAACGTTTAGCTCAGGACAGGGAGGCATGGAGAGCTGCATCAAACCAGTCAAAAGGCTGAAGACTCAAACAACAACAGAATTTTGCCATTCAATTCTATCTTTCCTCTTCCTTTCTTCCTTCCTCTTGATATTACCATTATCTTGCTCTTCTCTGTGCTTACTTTCATCCCAAATTTCTCTATCTCTTGGTTCCATACATCTAGTTGTTTTTGTACATCCTTTTCATCCTCACCCCATATAACTATATCATCTGCAAACAGCATGGCCTTTGTTGCTTCTTGTCCCAATCTCTGTTTGACATTCTTGTGGATTTCATCCATGACTATGATGAATAGTAATGGGGACAATACACTTCCCTGTCGGAGACCCGTTTCCACTTTAAACCATTCTGTTTCTCCTATACTGGTCTTCACGCTACTGACACAATTTTTGTACATAGCTTTTAACATTTGGACTTCTGCCCTGATAACTCTTCTTTTTCTTAATACATCCCAAACCACCTGTCTAGGCACACTGTCATATGCTTTCTCAATATCAATAAATGTCATCACCATGTCTTTTCCAAATTCCCATCTTTTCTCCATCATTTGCCTTAATGTAAAGATTAGGTCAAATGTTGATCTGTCTTTCCTAAAACCATACTGTTCTTCTTCCAACTCTCCTTCTATCTTCCTCCTCAGTCTACCTTCCAATACTCTCTCAAAGATCTTAGCTACATGAGCAATAAGAGTGATCCCTCTGTAGTTATTGCATTCCTTTTTGTCGCCTTTCTTAAAAATCGGGATAATTAAACCCTTTCCCCATTCTTCTGGAATTTCTTTCTTCTTCCAAATTATTCTAAATAATCTATACAGCCACTGTACCCCTATTGGTCCCGCTGCTTTTATCATTTCCGTGGTCACCTCATCCACTCCTGCTGCTTTACCACTCTTCATCTTCTGTATGGCTTCCTCTATTTCTAGCATAGTTATCTCCTTTTCTTCTTCTTCTTCCTCCATTGTTTCTTCTTGTTCCCTTTCATCTTCCAGTTCAATGTATTTCACATTTAGTAGCTTTGAAAAGTATTCTTCCCATCTATTTAATATATCATCTCTTTGATACAATATCTGCCCTGCTTCAGTTTTTACAAATTTTGTATTTTCCCTACCTTTTACACTGTTTTTAACGAATCCATATAGCACCTTCTTACTTCCTTGGATATCCTCCTTCAAAGTTTCTGTGAATCTTTCCCAACTTTTCCGTTTTTCTTCATGTACAATTTTTTGGCATGCCTTCTTTGCTTCTCTATATTTTTGTAATTTCTCTGCATTTTTACTGCCTATCCACTTCCTCCATGCCATTTGCTTTTCTTTAACAGCTTCCTTTACCCTGTCGTTCCACCAAGGAGTCTCCCTTTCCTTTTTCTTCCCTGATAATCTTCCACAGGTGTTTACTGCACACTTCACAAAACCATTCCTAAAACATGCCCATTCCTCTTCTACAATTTTTGCTTCATCTTTGGGAACTTCCTTTTTTAAATCCTCTTGGAACTTGTCCATTGTCTCCCACCCTTTTAGCTTCCACACCTTTATTTTTCTTTCCCTCTTTTCCAAAAGGTTTGTGATTTTTCCCAGCCTTAATTTGGCTATCACCACTTTATGGTCTCCTTCAAAATCTCCTCTTGGCATAGCCGTCACATCTACCAGTGGTCTTCGTTTATCCTTTTCCACCAGGATAAGATCAATCATTGTCTTTGTCTTTCTGTCTCCCCAACCATACCTAGTTATTTTTTGAGAGTTCTTTTTCCTAAACCATGTATTTCCAACAATTAATCCATTCCTTCTACAGAAATCTATTAACAGATCCCCTTCTTCATCCTGATTTCCATAACTAAACGGGCCAATTATCTCTTCTTTTCCCTGCCTATCTGTTCCCACATGTGCATTCATATCTCCCAATATTATAACCTCTTTGTCTTCTATACACTTTTCCAGTTCATCTAGGAACTCCTCTAAACATTCATCTACCTTCCCTGTTTGGGGTGCATAAATCTGTATGAAGTCCTTTGTTCCACTCTCAAGTCCTAATCTAATTTTCAGTATTCTGTCACTAGTTTGCTCTACTTTCTCAACATACTGTACCAAGTCTTCTCTCAATATTATTGCAACACCATTCACTGCCTTCTTTCCTCCACTCCAATATATTCTATATCCCTTCCCTTTCTTGATTTCTTTCTCACCTTTTCCCTTCCATTTTGCTTCACTGACTCCCATCATTGCTATTTCCTTCTTTTCCATGTAGTCCACCAATTCTTCTGTCTTGCCATTTAGGCTCATCACATTTATGAATCCGATGTTAGTAGTGTCTGGTAGCCCACTTCTCACAGTTCCCCCAGACCCCTGAGAACTGCGCGTCGCTTGCAGGGGACGCCCTAGCCCTTTCCGATGCCTCAATTCACATTTACTCATTCTAGTGAATGAGTGAATGAGAATGAGTTGCTTTCATGTCTTAAATCATAATCGTCTTTATCGACGTCTAACTTGCCCATTAGAAATATCGTCGTTACAGAAGTCGGCCAGCGCTTGCTTTTGTACGAGCGTAGTAGCGGTATTTTACTCTCATGACTTGTTGACTGCATCAAACAAACACGCTCTCGGTGTCGCGCAAGTTTGCGCCATTAGGCAATAATTGCTGTTTACAATACGCTGTCCACTCATCTATCCTTCACAACTCACAGATCAGCGACCTTGCAGTGTGGCTGTTGGCAAAGGGAGGGTAGGTTCCGAGTGAAGTGCATCCTCTTGTATTGTTTGGGCTTCGAAGATAAGGAAATCTGTGCTATACCACTCGCGCCAACATGCTCTATGTTTCGAAGATTGCGCAAGTAGACCTACTGTTACATCGCAGAGAAACGCAGTTCAGTCTTATCAAATCTCAATGATTTCGTCTTTACATATTTTATCAATAAATGATAAAAATGGTCCGGTTAGCTCAAACAATGCCAGCGTTTCACCCCAGTGTGCCGTTGGGCTCGTCAGTTGGTACAGACACACCTCACCAATACGCGTGGCTAGCACATACTGAGAAGGCACATGCATATATACTGAGACACACCTTGGATTGCCAAGGTAAGGCTTTTGTTTTTATGAAAGGGAGTTTGACTCCCGTAGCACATTGGCATGCTCGTGACGTCAATAATGCTTGTATTATGTGTCTTGCATGGCCTTCTCAGTATGTGCTAGCCACGCGTATTGGTGAGGTGTGTCTGTACCAACTGACTAGCCCAACGGCACACTGGGGTGAAACGCTGGCATTGTTTGAGCTAACCGGACCATTTTTATCATTTATTGATAATTCATCCGCTCAAATGGAAACTACATCATATTCCCTTCGGGAATATTCAAAACCTTATATTGGATTGTCAAGGTAAGGCTTTTGTTTTTATGAAAGGGAGTTTGACTCCCGTAGCACATTGGCATGCTCGTGACGTCAATACTGCTTGTATTTTGTGTCTTGCATGGCCTTCTCAGTATGTGCTAGCCACGCGTATTGGTGAGGTGTGTCTGTACCAACTGACGAGCCCAACGGCACACTGGGGTGAAACGCTGGCATTGCTTGAGCTAACCGGACCATTTTTATCATTTATTGATAATTCATCCGCTCTCAAATGGAAACTACATCATATTCCCTTCGGGAATATTCAAAACCTTATATTGGATTGCCAAGGTAAGGCTTTTGTTTTTATGAAAGGGAGTTTGACTCCCGTAGCACATTGGCATGCTCGTGACGTCAATACTGCTTGTATTTTGTGTCTTGCATGGCCTTCTCAGTATGTGCTAGCCACGCGTATTGGTGAGGTGTGTCTGTACCAACTGACGAGCCCAACGGCACACTGGGGTGAAACGCTGGCATTGTTTGAGCTAACCGGACCATTTTTATCATTTATTGATAATTCATCCGCTCAAATGGAAACTACATCATATTCCCTTCGGGAATATTCAAAAACTTATATTTACATATTTTGTCGCACCAGAGCTCGGCCGCGTGCACGCGGCATGAGTGTTAGCACGCTTCTGCCGCGGTTGACTAAGTTCGAGCTCACTCGTGCATGTAGCGAGGAATTGATATGGAAGATGATCGATCGTATCGATCGCTACGCGTATGCGCTCTAAATTCTGCCTTGAATCATCCTTAACCAGGGTGTCTACTGTAAGGATAAAGTAAAAATTAGTTACTTTTTAGGTACCTTTTAGTTACCTTTTAGATAATTTTAGTTACCTTTGAATTCAAGAAACGTCTGCGGTCTGCAAGCATAGGCGCTCATCACGCGGTGAAGAAAAACAACAGTGAACTGTTTTTAAAGAGGTAAATAAAATTCAGATGATGATGTAAAAATTTAAAAAATAATAAATATAAGGTGCGTTCAAAAAGTAACGAGCCGGAGGCTATAATGCGCAAACCGGTGACGATATCGGCTAATCGTGGTGTGTGTAACGATGTGTGGTTCCGACCAGAGCGTGGAAGGTCACAGCTCATGGCTAGAGGGCACGCGTGCACGTCACGTGATGATACAAAGCGAGCAGCAGCATGCATCAATCGTCCAACCAAGACCACGACAGTAGGCCATTCGACATGCTTCCTGGTATGGTTGAAGACTGTGGGGCACCCATTGGGCACACACTTTCAGCACATGCAGTCGTTCCTTCAGGGTGGTGTGCACACTTCCAACGCTCAATCCGACCACGGCGGCTATGGCGTTCACTGTCACTTGGCGGCCCTGGGTAATGAGTGCATTAACCAGCTGGACGTAGTCATCGGTAATGCAGGGGGTGCCCCAGACCGGACATCATCGGCTAACGACACCCGTCCTTCCCTGAAGCGCTTGTGCCACGCCTTCACCTTTGCAAGGGACATGCAGTGTTCGCCGTACACTTGTGACATTCGGCGATGAATGTCCGTTCCCCGTACTCCTTCCGCTGTCAGAAACCAAACAACACCTCTTTGCTCTTCGGTTGATGCCTCCATGTCACTGTTTGCAATGCGACTGGCAGCGTTGGACGATTGATGCATGCTGCTGGTCGCTTTGTATCGTCACGTGACGTGCACGCGTGCCCTCTAGCGACGGGCTGTGACCTTCCACGCTCTGGTCGGAACCACACCACGTTACACACACCACGATTAGCCGATGTCGTCACCGGTTTGCGCATTCCAGCCTCCGGCTCGTTACTTTTTGAACGCACCTTATATATAGGCCTACTAGATATTTATTATCAAATGAGTTGTTTCAGCTAATATGTCGTCTTGTGCACAATATGTTGTTATAATTACGGTACCCAAGAGGTTGCTCTGCTCTTGACCATTTGGCGAGATTTCCTTCGTCCCCGCGGTAGGTCACGAAGAAATTCATGCGATGTTACGCGATCGTCACCGAATTCTATCATCGAAGTCAAATACGGAGAAATATCGAGATGTTACACGAACGGCGCTGGTCTCAGCCGTTTGACGAGATTCCCGTAGTTTCCGCGATAGAACACGGAGAAAAATCGCGATTTAGATAATCAGTGTCACCTTTAGTCATTCGACGAGATTTCCATTGTCCTTGAGGTCGGGCACAAGAAAATATAGCATTAATACGCAATCGGCGCCACTTGCTGTCCGTTTGACAAGAATACAGTGTCCTCGTCATTGAATGCGGAGAAATATCGTGATGTATCGCAATCGCTGCCGCTCTCTGCCGTTTTACGTTGTCCTCGAGATATTATGCAATCGTCGCTGGACCGGCCATTCAACGATTGTCTCCCTATCTGTCCTGACAGAATGGCGGAGGCAAGCTCAAGGTTGGGCATGGTTAAAATTCAGGAGTAGTTATGAACATGTTTGGTTCGCGCCGTGATTCCCTTTGTCCCTATGCTGTGATTGGGAGTTCATCAGTTCAAGGTGGATCACGAGGAGGAATTAGTATCACGATGCTACGTAGGCTGTCATTTTTAAGTGGGTTGATGCACTTCTCGCACCCCGCACGCTTTTAAGTATACGATCTTGGGAAAAGTGGCAAGTAAGTTCCGTGATGGGTGCCCTATCACCTTTGACAGGATTCCCGTGGTCACACGTTCACGTTAGGGGATGGGTTTTATGATTTTACGCAACTTACGTCGATCTCGGACCGTTTGACGAGATTCCGGCAGGCAAGTCGAGCGATCAGCCGGCCGTCTTGAGGATGCGATTTTGGAGGATGAACTTCGAAGTAGGTATCGAATATTACGAATTATTCTGAGAGGATTGTACAAATAATACGACAAGAGGGCAAGTTTTCTTTCGACTGAGAATCATGAATTATACATTTTATCGAAATAATCGGTTAGATTATATATCCGATGGAACCAAAGTTCGAAGGAAAAATCGACATATAACAGAATTTCGAATTAACCATACTGGATGTCGCAAATTTACTACACACATTTTTAAAATAAGTTATAGGCCTACATGTATGTCGAAGATTTTTCGCAATTTATTTTCGAAACTGTAACATTTCGCAAGATTGCGACATTAAATTATTTCGCGTTATTTCCGGACTTCAAATTTGACGTAGTCTCCAAATAACAGAAATGAGAGATTTCTTTTTAGTTTCGGAAGTATTCGCGAATAAACGTCTCGCGAAAAGTCAGGTTTCCTAATACAGTAACACAGAAAAATATTACACACGAAACGTAAGTCTTCTTGATGCCAAAAATATACGTTGAACCGATGTATACCGCTCAAGGTATCCTCAGTATGTATTTCCTTGAGGTCGGGCACGGAGACATATAGCTTAGTACCATGCAATAGGCACGGCGCAGCTTGCGTGAAACTCGCAATCTCTGAGCCTAGCGGTGCGAGTTTAAACGATTCAACCCGCCTTCAGAAAATTTTCGTTAACAGTTTGTGAAATTCGTAACTTTTTCGTTACTTTCGTTACCCATTTGTAAAATTCATTACTTTTTCGTTACTTTCGTTACCGGTAGACACCCTGTTAACGAGCTTATAAAACCTTCTTCATAGGTTCTTAATGTCGCATAACCACGAATAGAAATATATACTTGAGAATTTTAACATTTCCTATTGGAAATATCTGTTCCCGTAGGAAACAGGATGTAAAATTGTCCGATTGAGCTATGTACATTAACAAATTCACAAAGAAATTTGATACAATGGTCCGGCTAGCTCAAAACAGTTGCCAGCGTTTCGCCCCAGTGTACCAATGGGCTCTTCAGTTGGTTATGGTACACCTCACCAAGACGCGTGGCTAGTACATACTGTGAAGGCCGCTGCAAGGCACAAATGTTGCCACGAGCAGCGCCAATGTACTATGGAAGTCAAAACTTCTTTTCAAAAATAATGTTAGCTTACCTAGCTAATCCATATTGGAAATATCTGTTCCCGTAGGAAACAGGATGTAAAATTGTCCGATTGAGCTATGGACATTAACAAATTCACAAAGAAATTTGATACAATGGTCCGGCTAGCTCAAAACAGTTGCCAGCGTTTCGCCCCAGTGTACCAATGGGCTCTTCAGTTGGTTATGGTACACCTCACCAAGACTCGTGGCTAGTACATACTGTGAAGGCCGCTGCAAGGCACAAATGTTGCCACGAGCAGCGCCAATGTACTATGGAAGTCAAAACTTCTTTTCAAAAATAATGTTAGCTTACCTAGCTAATCCATATTGGAAATATCTGTTCCCGTAGGAAACAGGATGTAAAATTGTCCGATTGAGCTATGGACATTAACAAATTCACAAAGAAATTTGATACAATGGTCCGGCTAGCTCAAAACAGTTGCCAGCGTTTCGCCCCAGTGTACCAATGGGCTCTTCAGTTGGTTATGGTACACCTCACCAAGACGCGTGGCTAGTACATACTGTGAAGGCCGCTGCAACATTTGTGCCTTGCAGCGGCCTTCACAGTATGTACTAGCCACGCGTCTTGGTGAGGTGTACCATAACCAACTGAAGAGCCCATTGGTACACTGGGGCGAAACGCTGGCAACTGTTTTGAGCTAGCCGGACCATTGTATCAAATTTCTTTGTGAATTTGTTAATGTACATAGCTCAATCGGACAATTTTACATCCTGTTTCCTACGGGAACAGATATTTCCAATATGGATTAGCTAGGTAAGCTAACATTATTTTTGAAAAGAAGTTTTGACTTCCATAGTACATTGGCGCTGCTCTTGGCAACATTTGTGCCTTGCAGCGGCCTTCACAGTATGTACTAGCCACGAGTCTTGGTGAGGTGTACCATAACCAACTGAAGAGCCCATTGGTACACTGGGGCGAAACGCTGGCAACTGTTTTGAGCTAGCCGGACCATTGTATCAAATTTCTTTGTGAATTTGTTAATGTACATAGCTCAATCGGACAATTTTACATCCTGTTTCCTACGGGAACAGATATTTCCAATATGGATTAGCTAGGTAAGCTAACATTATTTTTGAAAGGAAGTTTTGACTTCCATAGTACATTGGCGCTGCTCGTGGCAACATTTGTGCCTTGCAGCGGCCTTCACAGTATGTACTAGCCACGCGTCTTGGTGAGGTGTACCATAACCAACTGAAGAGCCCATTAGTACACTGGGGCGAAACGCTGGCAACTGTTTTGAGCTAGCCGGACCATTGTATCAAATTTCTTTGTGAATTTGTTAATGTACATAGCTCAATCGGACAATTTTACATCCTGTTTCCTACGGGAACAGATATTTCCAATATGGATTAGCTAGGTAAGCTAACATTATTTTTGAAAGGAAGTTTTGACTTCCATAGTACATTGGCGCTGCTCGTGGCAACATTTGTACCTTGCAGCGGCCTTCACAGTATGTACTAGCCACGCGTCTTGGTGAGGTGTACCATAACCAACTGAAGAGCCCATTGGTACACTGGGGCGAAATGCTGGCAACTGTTTTGAGCTAGCCGGACCATTGTATCAAATTTCTTTGTGAATTTGTTAATTAACATTTCCTAACGCTAAATGCGTGTTTTGCCGTAATGCAAATTACGTTGAATCGAATATAAAATTGCATTGCACTTATGGAATAATTTCCGGGACTTGAAATTTGTTCCATTAAATGCGGGTTAACGCTAAATCGAGGTCACGCAAAATCGGGGTTATACTGTATAAGTAAAGATACGAGAAAATAGCATTTTGAAATTAATTTTGTAGCACTTTCATTTTAAAAAATAGCATTTTGTAGCATTTAAAAGTTCGTCACCAGGTACAATAAAACTCTAACAGGTTCAAAATAATATGCACGGAAACTAATTCAAACATGTGCAGGATTGGAAATATGTGTGTTTCTGATAAACGGCATTTAAGCATTTAATATAATAATGTGAATCATACATTTACTTAACTTTACGTAAATATCATACAATGGATAATTAACTAAATAATAAAATGTACGTTTACTCCCTCATTATTTCCTTTTCAATGAGGGCCATTGAATTTCTATTTGCCGGTGGTTTAATGGTCAAATGGCACTTCTTGAATCCATCATCATCATCTTGCACAGTTTCCAGCCACTGGCTGGGTCTGTTTGGAACACAAGCCTCTCCGACATCTTCTGTCTTCCCACCACCTCTCAGCCTCCACCCTTGTCCAGTCTTCTCCTCTCTTCTTCACGCTTTCTTCCACCCCCTTCAGCCACCTGTCTCTCGGTCTTCCACTCGGTCTCTTTCCTTCCCACTTCGTCTCGTGTACTCTCCTGGGTATCCTCAAGCATTTATTGAGTCACCGGCCTGCTATATAAGAGCGACCTGTCAAGCGGGGTGTGTGTGTTTTTCGAGCTAGTGCGAACGTTTATCCTGGGCGACAGAAGTGTGGTGACGTGACTTGCGAAACACCTAGTGAAGCTGGTTCTCTTGACAGCGAGGGAGTGAGAAGCATACAGGGGACTGCCTGTGTTTTGAGCGAGTGTGATTTCACTGAGCGACAGAGGTATTGTGGCGAAGTGCTGTGCGAGTTACGAAATACAGTGACATTGTTTCTCAGCTTGTGGGCAGCGAAGCAGCGTATAGCAGGTTATCGTAAGTAACTGTAGTTTGTGTACATAAGGAAGAGGTGCAGGTATTCCTAGCGAGGACACGGGTCTCATTAGTGGAGGATTAGCTGCATGACTAAGTGAAAGGGGCAAGAGTGCTCCATAAGGAAGAGACTTGAGGAAACTGGAGTAAGGTTCTAATTGCTTTGCCTGTTCCTCTATCGGGCGCGTCCCAGGTGGCGGATAGGGGGGCTCGCCGGACTTGTCCGGAGGGTTTGAGGGAAATAAAATACCTCTCGCGGACCAAAAACAGGCCCCTTGCCAGGGTTATGGTGAAGCTACGTTAGGCCTAGCAAGCCAGTAGTGGATATGAAACTGCTTTTAAAACGGGAACGGGCCTCGGAAAGGACAGATCTAAAGGAAGCAGACCTGGCTATGGAAATGGACTACGAATCGGAACTTTGAATATAACAACATTGACGGGAAGATTGGAGGAGATTGTGGATATGATGGAGAGGAGAAAACTGGATGTACTCGGACTGGCAGAGACTAGATGGAGAGGGGAAGGAAGAAAAGAACTGAGAAATGGCTTGCAGCTATACTGGATAGGAAATGAGGAGGGGAAGAGAAATGGAGTGGGAATGGTGGTGAGAGAAGGGCTGAGGGAGGAAGTAAAGAGGGTAAGTGATAGAATAATTAGAGCCAGAATCACAGTGAAAGGTAGAAACCTGGACATTCTGCAAGTCTATGCACCACAGGTGGGATGCACAGAAGGCGAGAAGGACGAGTTTGAAGAGGAGTTGCAGAAGCAGTTAGCGGGGAGAGACCTGATAGTCATGGGAGACCTAAATGCCCATGTCGGAACTGATAGAAGAGGTTTTGAGGAAGTGATTGGTGGTGAAGGATGGGGAAACAGGAATAAGGAAGGAGAGAGATTGTTGGAACTGTGCAAGATAAATGGGCTAATGGTTGGAAACACATGGTACAAGAAGAGAGAGAGCCATAAAATTACTTGGTACAGCAGGGATTTGACTAGGAAATCAGTGGTGGACTATATTCTATGCGGGAAGGAGACAAAGAAGAGTATCACGGATATAAGGGTAATACCTTCAGAAGCCCTGGACAGTGACCACCGTCTGCTGGTCGCCAAGGTGAGAGGACTGAAGGAAAAGAGGAGAACTGAGAACCAAGAAAGAAGAATAAGGACATGGAAGCTGAAGGAGGATGGAAATAAGGAGAAGTTCCAGATATTAGTGAGGAACAAATTACCGAAGGATGATCCGAAAACAGGTGAAGAAGAATGGAATAGGTTCAAGGACGTGTTGGTAGAAGCAGCGGAAGTCGTGTGTGGCAGAACTAGTGGAAAGAAAAGGTGGAAGGAAACACCATGGTGGAACCCCAAAACTAAGGAAGCAGTGAAAAAGAAAAATGAAGCATTCAGGAAATGGTTCCAACAGAGGACAGACAGAACAAGAGAAGAATACCAAGAGCGGAAGAAAGAAGCAGGAGAAGTAGTGAAGGAAGAGAAAAAGAAATGGCTGGAGAAATGGACAGAAATGATGGAGGAGGACTGTGATGGCAGTAAGAAAGTGTTGTATGGAATGATAAAGGCAAAGAGAAGAGATACAGGGGAAAATGTCAGAATGGTGGACAGGAATGGAAAGGAGGTCGAAAATATGGAAGAAGTAAAGGTTATCTGGAGAGAATACTTCAAGGAACTCCTAAATCCAACTAAAACCAGCGTAGTGGACATTGTGGAGGAAGAAACAGACAGTGACCAAGACATTTCAGAGAAGGAATTGACATGGAAAGAAGTGGAGGAAGCATTAAGGAAGATGAAAGGGGGAAAGGCACCGGGAATAGACGAAGTGAGTGTGGAGATGGTGAGAGCAGCAGGGGTGATAGGAACCCAGTGGCTCTTTCGAGTAATGAAAGTGATATGGAGGGAGAAGAAAATACCAGAGGACTGGAAAAGAGGGATAATAATACCCATATTTAAAAAGGGAAGTAGGAAGGAATGCAAGAACTACAGGGGAATTACACTCATGTGCCACTGCGCCAAAATATTTGAGAAGGTACTGGAGAGAAGAATTCGGACAGAAGTTGAAGATGGGCTGAGGGAAGAACAGTATGGATTCAGGCCAGGAAGATCAACAGTTGACCTCATCTTTGCAGTAAGACAGCTACAAGAACACCATTATGAATATGGGAAAGATCTGGTGATGACCTTCCTGGATATTGAGAAAGCATATGATAGTATTAATAGAAACAAGGTATGGGAAGCAATGAGAGCAAAAGCAGTGAACAAGGAGACAGTGGCAAGAGTGAAAGCAATGTACGAGGGAAGCAAAAGCTGTGTAAAGGTGGGAAGAGAGAGAACGGAATGGTTTCAACTGGAGAGTGGTCTGAAACAGGGAAGTGCCCTCTCACCCCTGTTATTTATAGTGGTGATGGATGAAATCATACGAAAAGTGGTAAATAGCATTGGGGAAAGGAAAATGAAGGCAATGTTGTTTGCTGATGACCTTCTGGTATGGGGAGAGGATGAGCAAGAAGTACAAGAGCAATTAGATGAGTGGGAGAAGGTAGTGTTATCATATGGGATGAAGTTCTCAGCACAAAAGAGTGAAGTGGTCATCACAACGAGGAAGAACAGACTGGATATGGGCATAACACTTGGAGGACAGCAGTTGCAGAAAGTAGAATGCTTCAAGTACTTGGGAAGCATAATTGAAGAAAAGGGAGGCAATAGGATGGAAATAAATGAGAGGGGAAGGTGTGCAGATGGATTTTTCAAGAGTGTTAGGGGGATGATATGGAATAAAGATGTACCACAAAAATGTAAAGGAATCATCTACAAGACCTACTTTGTGCCAATTTTGACATATGGTTCAGAAACATGGGTGATGAAGGAAAGGGACAAGAATAAAATACGAGCAGTGGAGATGAAGTTCCAGAGGAGTAGGGTAGGAGTGACAAGAATGGACAGAGTAAGGAATGAGAGAGTCAGGGAGATGGTAAGAGAGGAACCATTGCAAAATAGAATAGAGCGATCTAGGCTACAATGGTATGGACATGTGAGGAGGATGCAAGAGGAGAGGATACCGAAGAAGATGCTTGGAATGGAAATGATGGGAAGGAGGCCAAGGGGAAGACCAAGGGACAGATGGGCAAAAGGAGTTAAGAAGAGTGTGGAGGAAAGAGGAGTGTGCTGGGACACAGTAAATGACGAGAGATGGTGGATGGACAGGAAACGATGGAGAGGCTTATGTTCCAAGCAGACCCGACCAGCGGTTGGAAACTGCTCAAGATGATGATGATGATGCTGTTGAGTGGTGTATCTTTCTGGCCGCAATAAAGTTAATTATTTCTTTAAAGGAACAACCTGTGTTGTGCTTCAACCCACCGTAATCCAGTTAACAAAAGTGCCACTAGGGGGGTGGCACGTAACAACTGGTGTCAGAAGCCGGATTACGAACTCAAACACAAGCACAACACCTGGTTTCAAAACCCGAGCAGGTCATTTTTTTTTTAAATTTTCCTGTGAGTGCATGCCCTTTACAAAACAAACATCTAAAATGGAAGTGCAATTTGCAGCATTGCTAGAAAAGTTAAGTGGCATGGAAGCCAAGATGGAATAAGGCCAGAAGAAGATGGAGGACAGCCAGAGGAAGGTGGAGGACGGCCAGAAGAAGTTAGCCAAGGACCTAACTACCAAACTAGAAGACGGCCAAAAGAAGATGGAAGACTGTCAAAATAAGCTAGCGGAGGACCTGAAGAGGATAGAGGACGGCCAGAAGAAGATGGAAGACGGACAGAATAAGTTGACATAGGACCTGAAGAAATTAGAATTGGGTCTGCGTGAGGAAGTCACGGCAGTGGAAAAGAAGTTCGACGCCTTACAAGTGGAAGTTGCCGAGCTGCGCCAACGCCTGCTGATGGGGGTGGAGGAGAAATTCAACGCCTTACAAAAGGAAGTTGCCGAGCTGCGCCAACGCCCACTGACGGGGGTGGAAGAGAAATTCAACGCTTTACAAAAGAAAATTGCTGAGCTGAGCCAACGCCCGCCGACGGGCATGGAAGCGAGATTCAACGCTCTACAAGAGGAAGTTGCCGAGCTACGCCAACGCCCGCCCACCGGTACACCGGGAATATCAGGATCGGGACATAGAGCGACACCCCCAACCTTCGACGGAAAGGTCCCGTGGAGCACCTACTTACGTCAATTCGAGGCAGCCTGTTCCATAAACAACTGGAACAGCACAGAAAAGGCTACAGCTCTCATTGTAGCGCTGAGAGGGGACGCCCTTAACGTCCTTCAGGCCATCCCGACTGGATCCCAGGACTACGCTTCACTAATCGCCCATATGGAGATAGCCATCTTCAGCAGGCCTACCAGATGCAGCTCCGGACCCGGGTACAAAAGAACGCGGAAACCCTGCAGGAGTTCGAGATGGATATTGCACGCCTCGTAAGGCTCGCCTATCCAACAGCGCCGGCCGACTTTCTGGAACAGATTGCGACGCAGACCTTCACCAACGGGCTACGAGACTCGGACACTCAACAGGCGCTGCGACTCGCGCGCAATAAGACCCTGGCAGATGCGCTGAGCCACACACTTGAGTTCGAGACGGCAAAGCAGGTATCTAGAATGCGCACGCGGGTGCGTCAGGTGGACGTCGACGAACCAGCCAAAGCCGACAAGACCAAGCCCGTGGCCGATGAACTGATGGAGGCTCTAGGCCGGTTCTTCAAGACTCTCAGTACCACCAACAAAAACGTAGCCGAAGGACATCCGGAGAGGCGGCCCGGAAGAGGACTACCGACCTGCTGGACCTGCCGTAAGAGAGGCCACCTGAGCAAGGACTGCGGTGATCGCCGCCGCCAAGGGTTTCCGTCGGGACAGTCAGTCGTAGGGAAACCGCGCGGCCCAGAATAGCAAGTATCAGCCAGCCTTGGGGGGCAAGGGTTGGCTTGTGACAGTCGTCAAGCCCCGGCAGTCCAAGTTCGTGTGACGCAGTTACGGAGGGATAATAGCAGCCTGATGGTCGACGGAGTCGTCAACGGAGAGAGCTGGCCCATGCTAATCAACACGGGAGCGTCGAGGACCATCATCAGTGCCACCGTGATCCCGAAGTGGAGAGTACAACCCACACAAAGGAACCTCCAGCTAATAACCGTGACCGGAGAGACCGCACCGGTACATGGCGAAGCATCACTGAAGTTCGTCATTGGTCGACGGGCGATAAAGCATCCAGTGCTTGTGGCTGACGTATCAAATGAAGTGATCATCGGACTGGACTTCCTGGACCAGAACAACATCATCTTGGATCTGAGTACCAACACTCTGCACTTCGGAGGTGAGGAACTTGCTTTGCAACCAGCACACGAGGCCATCGCCGCACGGCGAGTAAGGCTGAGAGAGGACGTCATCGTTCCCGCCAGGACGGAAGTCAGCGCTGCCGTAATTGTCGACGGAACAGCTGAGGGAGTGGCGGCTGTCATCGAGCCAAAATATGAAGACGTCCAGACAAAAGGATTGCTAGTTGCCAAGACTCTCATCAACACGACGTCTCGGCCGTACGTCCGCCTGTCCAACCTGAACGACTACGATATTACGGTTCACCGGGACACCAACCTAGGAGTCTGCGAGCCCGTTATCTGGATTGCCCGCGTCACAGACACGACGGACGGACACCTGCAGACGGACAACCGAAGAAGACGCGCCCTGCCAGAAGAACTACAGAAGCTGTACCAAGGATCCCAGGACCATTTAGACGAGGAACAATCACCAACTTCGGGACCTGCTACCCGAATTCCAGGATGTCTTCTCCGTGGGGAGCAAAGACTTCGGCAGGACAAGCTTGGTCCAGCACAGAATTGACGTTGGGGACAGCGCACCGATTAGGGCCCCATTCCGACGTGTCCCGCTCGCCAAGCAAGCCGAAGTCGACCACATGGTAGAAGAGATGAAGGAGCAAGGAGTGATCGAGCCATCACATAGTCCTTGGAGTTCTCCGGTCGTGCTAGTGAAGAAGAAGGACGGTTCCACCAGGTTCTGCGTGGATTACAGGCAGGTGAATGACGTCACGAAGAAAGACAGCTACACCTGATATTGTTGATTGCATAATGAGAACATGACCTTTGGATCTTTTCAGCATAGCTCAGGTACCCTCGTTTCACGTCATACAACCAACCGACAGTACTTGAGCTCAATCTTGCCAATTAGCCAGGCTGATGCCTTTATTTTCAGATCTCACATTTCTGAAAAATGTATGGTGTCAAGTTTCTACATTTCTTTTATACTGATATTAGGATTTTAATACTTCGTACACTCCCTTAGCAAAAATAAAAACCACACACACAACAGGAGACTTAACACTAGTTAGTTATTGTTGTTTTAAGGGGCGGAACTACGAGGTCGTCTGCCCCTAGACTTAACACTGCTGCCAATGCAACTTGTGTAGACGAATGCTGACAATTCTGTGAACTTTATTGTGCACCTTTCATATCTACTCCAAAGATTTAAATGATCACATCTCAGAGGTGCCAACCTTTGAAGTGGGTTATCAGTAATCTCCTATACTGCCTGCCCCCCCCCCTCCCCTCTTCTGAAAAATTATTTTCATGTCAAATCCAAAGCATGCTCCTGCCTTCCCGATAATGACACCTCACCACCTTTGCCCTACCCGGAAGCAACTTATAGTAAAGAATATCATATTACACAATAACATTTGCACATTAACTGCTAGTTCTGTGATAAAAAATTCCTTGTAGCTTGTTTTGCACTCAGTAACTGGTTTTCCGTTCAAGTTTTCTTGCAACATACTTCTCCCTGTGAAGACATTTTCGTCTCGTGAACCATAAGCGATTCCAGTGTAGATGTGCTTAATGTAGGTCTGAATTCTGTCTGATTTTTCCTAACAACACTGAAAATTCTTTCCGTGGGAGAGTTACTGTGAGGTACAAGTAATATTGCAAATATCACTTTACTTAAAGTTTTATACTTGAACTATCCACTTTCGTTTTTAAGCTCAGCAATTTTGCCCCAGTTTACATCAATTCTAGTTCCTTGTAAAATACATTCAGGGAAAATATCGCACTGATAAAGAGCAAATTCCTCTTCAAGTTTGTCATGTTCACTTCCCTTGACCAAATTTGGGAATCTTTGAACAAAATAATCAAGAGATGAATAGGAAACCTTCATTCTAAGAAAAATATTGAGATGTTACACGATCGGCGCTGGCCTCAGCCATTTGACGATATTCCTGTAGTTTTCACGATAGAACACTGAGAAAAATCGATATTTACATAATTGGTGTCACTTTTAGCCGATCGACGAGATTTCGATTGTCCTTGATGTGGGAACGAGAAATTATAGCATAATTACGCAATCGGTGCCACTTGCTGTACTGTAAGTTTGACAAGAATCCAGGTGTTCTCGTCATCGAATGCGGAGAAATATCGCGATGTATTGCAATCGCTGCCGCTTTCGGTCGTTATACGAGAATCACGATGTCCTCCCGTTTGCTCACAGAGAACGCGATAATATGCAAGGGCGCCGCATCCGGCCTTTCAACGATCGTCCGCCTGTCTATCTGTTCTGGCAGAATGGCAGAGGCAAGCTCGAGGTTGGGCATGGTTAACATTCACGAGCAGTTATGGACATGTTGTATGGTTGGCGCCGTGATTCCCACTATCCCTATGCTGTGGTTGGGAGTTCACGGTGGATCACGAGGAGAAATGAATATCGCGATGCTACGTAGACTGTCATTTCTAAAAGGGTTGACGCACTTTTCGCTCCCCGTACGCTTTTAAGTATACGGTCATGGGAAAAATGGCGAGTAGGTTTTGGGATGTTTCGTGATGGGCGCCCAATCACCTTTGACAGGATTCCCGCAGTCCTCGTGGTCACAAGTTCGCGATTGGGCACGGGTTTTATGATTTTACGCAACTGGCATCGATCTCGGTCCGTTTGACGAGATTCCCACAGGCAAGTCGTGCAGTCAAACGGCCGTCTTGAGCATGCGAGTTCGGAGGATGAACGTTCGAAGTAGGTATCGAATATTACGAATTATTCTGATAGGATTGCATGCATAATACGAGAAGAGGGCACATTTTCTTTCGAATTCGAATCACGAATTATACAAGTTATACAAGTTTTCGAAATAACCGGTTAAATTAGCCGATGGAACCAAAGTTCGAAGGAAAAGTCGACATAACGGATCTTTGAATTAACCATACTGGATGTCGCAAATTTTCGAGAGGGAGAGATTTTTAAAATAAATGTATTTCAAAGAATTTTCGGGATTCTATTTTCGAAACTGTATAATTTTGCAAGATTGCGACATTAAATTATTTCGCGTTATTTCTGGACTTCAATTTGAGATAGTCTCCAAATTCAAAGGTGAATAACAGAAATGAGAGGTCTCTGTTGAGTTTCGGAAATGTTCGCGAATAAACGTCTCGCGCAAAGTAAGGTTTCCTAATAATGCAGAAAAATATTTCACACAAAACTAAGAACTCTTCTCGATACCGAAATTATACGTTGGACCGATGTATACCACTCAAGGTATCTTCAGCTTGCATTTCCTTGAGGTCGGGCACGGGGAAATATAGCATACGCAATCAGCTCCATCGCAATCTGTGAGCCAAGCGGCGCGAGTTAAGACGATTTAAACCGACCTCGGCGAATTTTTGTTACCTCCAACTATGCAGACATAAAAATTAGCTACTTTCGTTACCGGTAGACACCCTGCAACTTTCCTTATATTTTTTTCATAGAAATGTATTTTTTCGTGATGTCACTTTTCCGTAATAATTTCCCCTATGACCGTAATGCTGTAATCGTGAGCAGAAATCCGTAATAATTACGGATAATCCGTAATAGTTGGCACCTCTGACATCTTATCAGTCTCAAAAGTTTTCTTAAGTTAAACAGAATATGCAAACACGCAATTACTGGTATACCTTTTTGCGACTCTTGACTGACAATCTGTAAAACAGTATCTGAATTCACGGAGAAATCACCGGACGACATGTAACATAACCTATAACTCACACATGGTAGAGAATACTTTCATCATATTATACAACATTCCCCAAAGCAAAGAGAACGCCTAACAAACATTGTCTATTCATATCACGATACGTACTTTAGAGTTTTCATTTTCATTTCAAATATAAGAAATGAGGGCCGGCGCGATATAAACCTATATAGGTCTAAGCATAACCTTATTGCTCTAATTTTTAAAAAGAATCGGCACAAACTATTGGAATATTCCTTTTATTAGCACAACAAATGACCTACGAAATAATTTCTCCCAAAACATCGTTTTACTGGCGATAGACAGTGGATATTATGCGGCAATAACAGCACCATTTTCAAATTGACTTTTACCGTAATCGATTGTTTTCACGACAATAATCGATGTTCGTACATACAGATTATTACTGGTAAATATCGATTATTTAGCCGATATTTTCATTGCTGGGAACTCGCAAATTTCATAGTTGCGGCGCAAAAATGTAACAAAACATAATATTCAACATTAATCGGTAAATTCGGCACTCTTCGCATTTATGGGAATAATTCGCAAGAACCCTTAGTTATCGCACTTTGTCGCACATTCAGTTTGGCAAATTTTGGGTATACATAGTCATATTAGTTACCAGGTAGTTGAAAAAAGGAGAAAAAAGTAAAATTCGCACTTATCGCAATTGCGATTTTCCCGTATCTCTATGTATAAGGTAAGTTAGGAGGAACTTACTACTCGGCACTTGGGGTCCAGCCCACTCGCACCAAGTACTCCATCCAGGGGAACATGAATGCTAGAGGATACTGCAGTTCTAACGACTCCACGTCCACCACCATGTATGTATCTGTCAGTCGGAACTGCACCATCTTCAGGTTCGATATGGAGTTGGGCGATCCTGCGCGGGGAAACCTGTAAGACAAGAACTTAGAATGTAAAATGGAAATTAAAATCACCTAGTGGTGTAGCGGCTAACATTCTTGGCTGTTATAGTCCGGGACACCTTAAATAAGTTACTAGAAAACCAACATGGCCGCCACTTTTGGTGTTGCCAACCTACATCATTTAACACCAAAAAGTCAGCACACACATCCTTGTAACACGTACGCAAATGATCCAACTACGTAAAGGCCCTTTACATTTTACATAAAGTTGTGAAGCAGTCCTTGCTCAAGTTAGGGACATCTTGGTCATCAGTCCTCATCAGTCTAACTCTTAAGCAGTATTATGGTAGTGAAGTTAACTTAAATTAGCTCTTCTAGATTGATTTTTTTTAAAGCATCATATAAAATGCATAAGAACAGAAACATGTTCATTTCTTCTTATAGGCTACATTTTTATAATTAGTCCAAAAATGCAGACCATTCTGTTTTAAGATGAGTGTTCAGAGAAGGATTTAGGAGTGGGGTACATATCAGCTTATTATTTCTTTATTTTTGATAAGTACCATACTCATTTCTTGCATGTATAGGCCTACATATATGGAAGCAGAATTGAGACAAGCTATTGAAAGCCTATTGGCAAATCCCTATTGAGTTGCAAGAAGTTCAGATGAGGATTGGGATTAAATTAGGAACCATCCCGGTATTTGCCTGGACTAGAAGTGCGGAAACCACTTCCAAGATGGCTAAGATGGGAAGCGAACCCTCCTCTTCTCAGTTTTGCCTCACGAGGTTAAGTGTGCCTTGTTCCATCCCTCAGACCAAAATTAAAATTTCTTGGCAGAGCCAAAAATCGAACCAGGGCCAACTGCCAAAAAAAAAAAAAAAAAATGCTAGCGGCACAGTGCGAGATGGTTGGTAGGATACTCTCCTGACCTTTCGTCACCTGGCACATTATAAGCCACTTGCAGAAAATTCACTGAATTCACTGACAAATTGACTAGTTAAATACACGCGTTGAAAGGCAAGCTTTATTGACGGAGTAATACACAGACCGGCAAAAAAAAAGTGGAACAGTTAAAAATGTAATATAAATGGTATAAAATTAGCCATGAAAAAGATGTAATCACATT
Source organism: Meconema thalassinum (assembly GCA_946902985.2). Lineage (NCBI taxonomy): Eukaryota > Metazoa > Arthropoda > Insecta > Orthoptera > Tettigoniidae > Meconema > Meconema thalassinum. The sequence continues at coordinate 76,167,329 of OX336401.1, read as the reverse complement.
TTAAAAGCTTTTCGCGCATTAGAACAAACATCTGAAACATCCGTGAATAGTAATTGATAATATGACATTTCTTAGGGTGGTTTATTACCACCAATTACCCAATCTTCGATGACGGGAAGCGCACTGTAAGCATTTAAGGGTTATGAATGTTGCTGCTCGCTTATTGTTATTCTAGGAATAACAACTGGCATTTGTTGAACACGAGCAGTGGGCCTCTATTCTTTTCACCGACGAGAGTCGCTTTAATCTTAGATCTCCTGATGGAAGAGAAAGAATGTGGAAAAGGCGCGGGGAGAGGTACAGCCCTGTTGCTTTCTCCTCCAGGACTCCATTTGGAGGTGGCTCCGTTATGGTGTGGGGTGGGGTGGCATCAACGTCATGGCCCGCACTGAGTTGGTGTGCATCGATCACGGGACACTCAATTCTCAAAGGTACATCGAAGAGATCCTGATGATCCCTTTGCGCCTTTCATTGGTCAGAATTTCATGCTGATGCAGGATAATGCCCTCATACTGCTCGCTGTGTTGTATAATATCTGCAGGAAGTGGGGATTCAAACCCTGGACTGGCCAGCTCGTAGTCCTGACTTAAACCCCATCGAACATGAACGAGATATGCTTGGAAAGAACGTCAGACAGTGTGACCCCACCACCTTGGCACAACTGAAAACATTGCTGCTGGAGGAATGGGATTGCATCCCGGCATATGTCATTCGACGAGTTGTGAACAGTATGCCTGAGCGTTTACAAGCTGTCATAGACGCTAAGGGTGGAAACACTTGTTTTTAGTGACCAGTGGTGTTGTGCAGTGCAAACATTAACACTGTTTTGTTTGAAAAATAAAAAATCAGCCCAAAAGAACATTACTAAAAAATAGAAAATTGTAAGATTTGCAAAAATATGTAACGAAATTTGTGAGTTAAAGCGTTTTGTAAAACAGGTTTCAGTATTTTCTGTAGCCAACCATCTAAAATTTACATGAATAATGCAAATATTGGAAAACCGATACATATTAGTGGAATAAATTAAGAAATTACATAAAATAATAGCCCGTCTTCAAGCAAAAATGTTCAAAGCAAAACGGCATACGTACCATAATAGAGGTAACACTTCAGGAGTGATGAACCAAGTAGAATACTTAAATTAGCCTAAATACCTTGTGTAATGATGAATAATAATTGCGGAAATGATGTCCTAATAGATGTTTTCTCCTTCGCTGTCTCTAACCCACCCGCTATCCCCTTTACAACACGACTTATATACTGTAGGGAAATTTCAGATTAATTCTGTACAACGTATTACTCTTTTCCTTTTCACTTTCACTTTGATAATACTGTACATCATTTTCATACCATATTTCATCTTTTGGCGGGGCGGGGATTGTCAGTTGTAACTACAGTACTAACTTTGATCACTTCTGCACCGGATATATGTGCTTAATCACTTAAAATGTGTGTTTTTATTTATTGTATATTTAACAACCGCAGCCATGTTCGACAGCATATTTAGTATGTGAAACTGCTGCAGCGATCACATTGACATCATTAGTTACCAACATATCCGATACAAAATAGGCCTACATTAGACGACACATGTAATGTTGCAATTTATTATGTGGGGGAAAAAAATAAATAATCGGGCTCTTCTTAGTTAGACGACTGTCTGGACGAAACTATTGTTCGCTACTTGGTTAGACGACAGTCTGGACGAAAATTACTGATTGCACTACTGGGCGTAAGCCCCAGGTTAGTTTTGTTTTGTATGTAGAACCGTATTTACCAGTGTAATGAACGCTGATCGCAAGGATTCCATGTTTCGAACTAATCGGTAAAACCCGCGCCTCAGTGCCTAAAAGTGATTGGTCTAGGCACAAACCATTGGTTTGGATGAAAATTATTGATGCGTGTCTACCCCCACTGTGCGTGACAAAGCCAGGGTGGTGTTTGTATGGCGTAACGACCTAACAATTATTGGTCAGCCATCACACCACTTTTCGATAAACAAAATCAAGCCATGAAATTAAGATTCATGCAATTAACATACAAATCCAAGACACAAATCATAGTGTTCACAGCTGGTAGGAGAAACACAACAAGCAACTACGGAGTATCACTACTCCAAAGGGTTAAGGCTTATTCAGCACAAATAGCACCGAGTAAATATGACCAACTTGCCCACCACATTAATTCCCTTGGCAGCGCTGCCTTGCGATTGAAAAACACAATATGGCGTTTGATGCTGGGAGTACGCTACTCTGAACTTTGCCTAGCGATTGAAAAACAGTCAACCTCCATCAAAATCTGGAAAATTTTCTACAGTAACTTACCGTATGTAATGTGACAGATACAAGAGTTGAACATTTTATCGCTAAAGGGTGTCGTTAAATTTTTCAGCAGTGCCAACATTATTGTTTGGCACTGGTCTTGCCTCTTAGTTCGAGGGTGGCGAATCCGGAATAAGGCTTTACATACAAACCTAACCTGGGGCTTATACCCCAGACCCCCTTGCTTGTATTAAAAGCAGTAATTTTCATCCACACAGTCACCTGGCCTAGTAGCGGCCAATGGTTTCGTCCAGACAGTCGTCTATTTTAGAGTTGTATTTCTTAGAGATGTGTGCTGACAGTTCGGCGGATAAGCCATTGAGCTGAAGAAAGTGGGTAATCTCGAGAACCACTGGATGGATTTTGATGCGGTTTGCACGGTTCTGGAGGAAGGTAATTTTAGAAAAATATTCATTTATGACCAAAGGAAGCCGATTTTGTATCCCACATGTTGGCAACAATGTGTGCGCATCGGTGTGCCGCTAGAGTGCGCCTTGTTGAATGAGATGCAAGCACTGTTGGAACATGGCAGCTGTTTGTAAAGAGCAATAAATAAAAACGCATATTGATGTACTTATGCACATATATGAAATGCAGTAGTGACCAGGGTTCCTAATTTCAATACGTAATATCGCCCAGAAGATGAAACAAGGACACAAGGTACATAAGCGTCACAATCATGTCCGATGCAAATGTATAAGTCGCGTTCTACTTTCATTCAGAATTAATAATACAAGTAGCCTAGGCTATAGTTGCGAGGAATATTTATAACGTATTGCAACCAGTGGCTTTGCACGAACTGTGTCATCTAACCAAGTAGCGAACAGTGACTTTGTCTCACCCAACTTAAGTACATCAGTAATTTTCACCCAGACATTCAGTGGTGCAGTAACTTATGTCGAGAACTAAAAGAGAGCCAAGAGATATTGTTGGTATTCTCTGAAAATGTGCATCTGTGACTCAACCGCAGTGCATATAGCTCTTCGAAATGATGATTGATTCATGTTGCACAACCCTTGAAGTTCGTTGAAGGCTTCCAAACTAATCTGTAGCAACCATAACTGAAACAAAAATAGGCCTAATATAAATATTTTATCTGCCTACTACTAAGTAGGCTATAGGTCAGTAGCCAACTACATAAATAATCGCCAATGCATTCACACTACAACTAGCAGAGTGTGAATCATAGACTACTTTCAAGCTTTCGAGTAACATATGCAATGTATTATAATACTATGGCTGACGGCACTTGGAAGTCGAGAATAAGATACCGGTACATTACATTACCGGTATATTACAAGGCGAATTGATCCTAAGAATATGTTCCTGGGAGTGAACTTGTACACATAGGCTATATTTTAGGTTATGTTTGGTGTGTATTATACGAAAAATGCAGTCAGAAGAATTTTCCAAAATTTCCAAAGACCATTAAGGTTCTTTATTACGTTATTTGTGCTCGGACTGAATATAAAAATACATAAAACAACGATTAAATAACTTTGTACTTTTAATTATGTAGATAGGGTCTAGGCTACTTACTCAAAACCTAGTTGATTCGCCAGTGATCTTCGTAGAGTTTCTCCAATCCATCTTCAATCTTGTTCTCGTGTTTTTTAGACGTCATGATAAAATCTAAATAAGAATTTATGCAAAAATTAATTAAATAAAAGCTTGCAAACATCTCAGACGAGTGGGTATGAACGCGCACATATTCCATAATCAAGGGTCTATAATAACTGTAAAAACTGTTTTAATCGATGTATATTAGTAGTACTTACCTTGTACAACTTGTTTTAACTTCATTAGACTTGAAATTCCAAAGAAAACTGTGAAATTATTCAGATAATAGGCCCTAGTGAAAATCGTAATTATTATGTTGGGGGAATGTGCGGAAAATGCATTCTGGGAGAAAAATGTCGGCAACTGTGTGTTAAGAAATTTTACTGGTATTATGGTCTTTGGAGATGGCGAGATTTTAAGCAGGGTTGGCGACAATGTGCTCGCACCTGAAAACAACTTAACTTCAAGAAATGCAACCATAAACCAACATTTACGTAGGCATAGGGGACGGCTGTTAATGTTGCCTACCCTGTTTTGATCTAGTAACTTAATTAAGCTGTCCCGGACTACACCCCGGAGGTCCAAGTTCGTTTACCAGCTCTGCCAAGAAATTTTAATTGTGATCCGAGGGCTGGAATGAGGTACACTCAGCCCTGAGGAAAAATTGAGAACAGAAGGGTTTGATTCCCATCTCAGCCATCTTGGAAGGGGTTTTCCGTGGTTTACCAATTCTACTCCGGACAAATGCCGGGATGGTTCCTGAGTGTTATTCATAATGGTCTGTATTGACGTAATTAATCAAAGAAAATATTATTTTATTTTTCTTAAGACTCAATATCCTTTGGAAGAGGGTTTTTTCTTCTTCAAGAAACTAGATGCCAACACAATTAACATGTAAGTTTTTTTAATAACTATACTTGCACTTGTTGAGGCAAGAACATAATGTCTATACGGTCTGCATTTTCTGCAATTTCAATCATTCTACCTATAGTTTTATCTCTTTTTCACCCAGATCGACATTACCATTTCAATCTCCAGTGTTAATCATGAGAAAAGAGACCGTATTTACGTACGCAAAGAAAATATGCTATTCTGCCACAACCGCCTAATTCAATTGGATATGATTCTGGTAACCCATAGTTTACTCGGCCAAAGGTCCACAAAGAGGACCATTGAATCATGATGGAAAAAGAACTAGAAACGAATACGAGGGCATATTTTAATATTTAATAAATTTTACTAGCTTTTACTAGACAATTTTGTGCTTCTGTATGGAGGTCAGGATTGGAAGCGACTTGAAACGTATGAGATGTGGGTCAGGCGAGAATATTACGGATTAAATGGATTGGTTACAAACGGTATTTCCTTGAAGAACTGGACATACCCGAGAAAATCTTTAAATTCAACAGATGTTTAGGAATCATCAATAAAGATTTTAGACTATCATTAGTTCAAAAACATACCCGAACAAGAATTTACAAAACCTTGGCAAGACCAGTACTTTGCTATGGTAGCGAAGCGTGGACCCTGAGGAAATGTGATGAGAGACGAATAACTACCGCCGAAATGAAATATATGCGACGAACAGCAGGAGTCACTAAGTGGGATCACAAACGAAACACAGAAGTGCTGAATGGTCTTGACAGCAGACCTATATTGGAATACATCCATGAATACCAAAGAAATTGGCTAAGACACCTCAACAGGATGGACAGAAGCAGGATCCCTAACGCAGTCGTCAACTACTGCTCCGGTGGGAAGAGATCTCTAGGTCGCCCCAGGAAAAGATGGCGTGTAAATTCAAATCTTTTGTGTAGACCGTAACAGTTCTTCTAGGACTAACACATGAAAGGATGATGATGATGATGATGATGAAAAGAGGACTAACATCATTATCCTGCAAGAAATTCAAGGGAAAAGAGAACTTAGACCAACTGTCCATAAAAAAAAAGCTAAATTCACAGGCCACATCCTGAGACATAACGCTTTCCTAACGAATCTCCTAGAAGGAAAGATCAAATGGAGGAAAGGCCGAGGTCGAACGAGAAAATGTTTCCTGCAAGACATCACACTAACTCTTCATTATGGTTCCTGCTGTGAGATGAAACGAGGAGCTGAAGACAGAGAGCAATGGTTACGGAGACAAGGCATTGCCTTTAGAAGTTGATTGATTGAGACAATTTTAATTGGGTTTATGTAAATATTTTTTAAAAAGTGTCTATAGTTTTTACCCATACACCTCCGAGTGCACCGATCTCAACTTAAATGGACAATGAGTGTTCACACAATGTTTGTTAAAGTGCTTATATTATTTTGTTCACATCTTACGGCTTCCAGAAAAGAGAATTGTACGCCAACTGGTGATGAGAAATCTAGGAAAGAAAACTGGAGGAAAATGGATCCAAGAAATCCAACAAGATCTCAAAGCAGTTGGACTTAAGATAACAGATGCCGAGGAGAAAAATAAAATTAACACCATTCTTAAAACTCACAAATTTTCTGCAGAAATGACACATAGAAAGCCTATGGAGATTTCAGATGAGTTGAGAAAATCCCGATCTGAAAGAATGAAAAAGTACTGGAAAGAGCGCAAGAACCAAGCAGTACTACCTTCAAAGAAGAAGTGATTGTGGAACGACTCAAGTGGTCCAATGTGACCAATCAAGATAATAATAATAATAATAATTCTGACAGTAAAAAAATAACCAAGAAAGCAATCTTAATATGAGAACGTGGACCATAGACAAGTCTTTTTAAATTATGTGCATCATTTTTCAACGGGGGCGTGGTGGCTCAGCGGTCTAGCTGTATGCCTCTCACCAAGGCGGTCCGGGTTCGATTCCCGGTCAATGCATGTGAGATTTTCGAAGTGAAATGCCAAGTCCTGTGGTTCGGATTCCACGTAAAAAGGAGGTCCCGTGGCTCATAATCACCAGATTCACGGTCACGTAAAACTACAATCTTCCTTTTTTTTTTTCATTTTTCAAAAATATTATTCATATCCTATTAGCATGCATTATAATCCTTCTATTCTTTTCTTATTCGGTGATATGAATTATCAGACTGTTTTTCTTCTAGTTAATTGTTATACAACATCTGACCGAAAAGTTCGGTGACTGGGTCTATATTACGAATGGATTGTTGGCTTACCTGAAACAGCAGTTACTGTCCTTCGAAGTAATCCCCGTGGATGGTTATGCACTTCTGAGAATGTCTCTACAAGTCCTGGAAACTCTTTACGGATAGCCTTCAGTCGGGTCGTCACATTACGTTGGATGTCCGAAAACCTCTGGCTCTTCGGTGACCCTGGACATGGACTCCGCCACTCCATACTTGGACACTTGACTTCGGGGTCGTACCTCAGATACCAAGTCTCGTCGCCCGTGACGATGGTTTTCCGAGCCATTCCATTCCACAGAACATTCACCCTTCTCACTGCCACCCGCCGAACATGTGTGCATGGTGGGTTGCATAAATTCATCCTTCATAACATGCACTGTGTCAAACACATTCCGTTGTGTGTCGCCAATGTTGCCAGGTCGACCGTTCTGACTTGAATCACCGAACGCAACGTGACGAGGCTTTTGAACACCATCCCAAAGGACACCTTCTTGCAAAGTTTCCAGGACATGTATCGCCGATCTCAGCATTGCATAGTTACAGGAGGGAACTATTTCGAAAGACAGTAGGGTCACTGTCGTGCATTGTTCATCTATGTTGATAATACAGGCCTATTCAACAAACTTTATTGTCACAGGTTGTAGTTTGTACAGTATGTAAAGTTTCTAATGTTTAATATTGACAGTCTGAAGGAGGAGGAGCACCTCCGAAAAATGTACAGTGGAATCTCGTTAGTACGTTTTTCAAGGGACTGAAAAATTTGGACGTCATATGCGGGAAAACGTACTACCGAAAAACGCCATACTGCATTTACAACGTATAAGAATGAACGCGGCGTATATATGGACGTCAAATCGCCGACCTTAGTAAGTGATTGTATGCACTACTACAGTCACGACATAAACATAGGTTATCAGTAACTTACACGGAATAAATAACATAAAATGAATTACTGTACCTCTACACTACAGTATAATACAGGGTCTTTATTTCTGCTTAGCAAGGACATTCTCGCTCTCGCGCTCCGCCAGTGACGGCTCAGTTACCGGCGACCGCGCACGCATATGTTTGAAGCACGGGCTTGCTTGAACCACTTCAATAAAGCGCTTTCTAGTTGAGGAAACTGTCCCTCTCGCACACGTTTCCTTTTGCCGCTCATTCCTTCTTCAAATGCACGTTCGATTTCCTTCCTTTTGCCGAGAATCGTGTTCAGTTTAGACGGAGGAATGTTCCACTTTCGCGCTATATACACACGCTTCATGTGAGGATTGCATTCCACGTCTCGAATGTATTTCATCTTCTCATCATTAGTTATCTGCCGTACTTTCTTCTTATCCATTATGAAACACGCAATAAAATAGGTCATAACTGGACGTGAACACTAAGAACTAGAAGACAATAGTGCGGAATACGAAGACAATAATGCGCCTACGTGAGAAATAAACAAAGGGAAAGGGGCGGAGGGCAGCGGGAGAGAGACGTGTCACCTGTGTTGCGTCATAGCTATAGCCACTTCTACGCCGTCAAACACAATAAAATCATCTACACTGTCAATAACTATCAGAGAATATGTGGCAATATCGCGTCGTGTTTCCCAGAAGCCGAATTTTTTAATGAAATAAGAATAAAATACGGTTCACTATGAGCCGATTGGTTTCGACTCACAATACTTCGCCGCCGTCGCCGCCCCTCCCCCCCCCCCCGTGTGCCCCGCCGCCCCCATGTGATGTGACCCCCCCCCCATTCTTCTGCCGACGCCCCTGGTCATTAATTGTGAATCATTTCAGGAAACAAGAAGAGGACAAAAACAATTTAAATACCCATTGTCTTTTAATGGAAAATTATTAACAAATTATTCCGGTCTACATTGATTGAATGTAGCCATTGTTGACTGTCTAGTGAATAATTTATATGTGGGACTGTACTGAATTTTGGCGGTCTTTATTCATATATTCTAAAGTCTGGATAGCCAATCATTGATGGACACATCTATGGAAATTCTATTGCCAATTTAAATTTGGTTAAAAAGGACGTTTCGATCATTTAAGAGGTGAAGGAAAATTAATTATCAAAGTTGGCATTAAAACTAGTGGCAGTCGTTCTTCAGCTGTTATCTGTTTTAAAATGAACTTCTGCACATGCGCAAAATGGCGTACCATTGTGGAGAGAGCTGCGAATAGTTTGGACGAGAAGAGATCATTATGTGAGCTTACGATGAAAGGACGCGGTTTGTGGTGGCCTCGGACCACTACCTAAATCTTGGTCCGAGAACAAGGTAAAACTGTTGGATAATACTAGTTGGAACTCTAGAACCGTCAGACAAAATATTTATGACATTTCATGAAAATGGGAACTAAGTTTGTGAATTTTAAGAGGCCAAGTGTCGTCTGGCCGGATGCATTGAAATAACTTTCGATTACCCAAAAGGACGTTATTCTTCTTTATCAAGGCGTTTTCTTAGATTTGCTAATTTGTTCAATTTATATTTTATGGGTCTATTATAATGTGGCCTAAGATTATTTTATATTCATAACACGCCTCTTCTTTTTAAGCAGCGAAAACGAGTTTGTTTTACTTCATCCTTCGAGATGTGTTTGGTTTCATTTTTAATCTTTCCATGCTGCTAATGTGAAATTTAATGATTTCAAGAATGTAATTGTCAGGATTTTGGTGTGGGGAACTTGATAGTTTTAATAATGACAAACGGTCCCTTGCTTTTCGTTTGTCTGTGATGGCATCTTTTGGTCTATTATGGCCGCATAAGTACAGCATCCATGCTGGTTGCAAAATAGTTTCGGAAGCCTATTAGAAAGAATGTAATGAGTAACCAATTGAAATGAAGCGAAATGAAACTGTAGTAGTGTTCAGATATAATTGGGAAAGGTTTAATATGAGGTGATTTGAAATCACGTAAATGTGAACTGTTTTGATTTTACAGCGTTGCCATATAATTTGGGGATATAGCATGGCCTCCATTTTAAATATATAGTAGGAGTGAAGATTGGTGTTCCCTCCCATAGCCATTCGGCCTTGTATTTCTTTTCCCTTGGAAATATATATTTATTTTACCTACTGCTGTTCGAGTCCATGTTTCATTGAGCGCATAGAATAGTACTAGGTTAATTGTCTTCAGGCCACTTTGGCCTCGGGGTACCTAAGCCCTTCCTCCTGGTGCACACTAACAAATAGTTCAACGGAAATTTGATTGTTGTAAGCGGGAATAGAGAACGTATTAAGGGGATATATCAACATGAATTTAGTAGGATAGGGACTTGAGAAAGGGCAGCGGGAGAGAGACACGTCACCTGTGTTGCGTCATAGCTATAGCCGCTTCTACGCCGTCAAACACAATGAAATCATCTACACTGTCAATAACTATCAGAGAATATGAGGCAATATCGCGTCGTGTTTTCCAGAAGCCGAATTTTATAATGAAATAAGAATAAAATCAGGTTCGCTTACAAATAGTACAACGGAAATTTGATCGTCGTAAGCGGGAATAGAGAACGTATTAAGGGGATATATCAACATGTATTTTGTAGAATTGGGACTGGGACTTGAGAAAATCATCGCGCTAAACGGGAAAACGTCGTAACCGAGAACGTGCTAACGAGATTCCACTGTACCTGTAGTAACCATGTTATAATCTTGTAATGAAAAGATGGATATATAAATCTTTTCTTTGATGGTTCCTAACTTAAGGACATGGCTGCATTCTGCCCAATCCTAATCTGAATTACAAATACACACACTAATTCATGAAAAGTTTTGAAGCCATGCCTATTCAAACTGTTATTCGTAGCTCTTCAGTCGGTCAACACGAATTTGCCCAATGATAGGGCGGGTAATATTATTTGCTTAATTTGTAATCGCGTGTATTTCACTTTCATCAAGATCACCGTATAATCCTTGTATTTTCTCATTGTGGACACCACGTGCATAACATGATGCACGGGTCTCTGTTGCGATGTTTCCAAGGAAGTGGTGGATGCTCGACTGGCACGAGATGTCCCTTGCGTAAGATTCCGCCAATAGCAGTCGAGCCTGTTTTAACATTGGAGAACTGGGGCTAGCAGCGCTTAGTAAGGCGGATTATTGAATCTTGCCATTCCGAGGTCAACTCACGGAAGCGATAGGTCCATACAAGTTTCACTCCCCTGGAATGGCGCAGAGTGCGATCGCTGTTTAGCGTGCCATGGGCTGGCCGTTCGCGTAGTGTGAGTCATAGCCTGCAGTAAGAGAGAGCGGTTCCATTGTTCTGACAAGGTCACGCCAGGTTATAAACTCGCGGAATGTGCTAAGTGACGACGCTGGCCACTCGTCAGGCATAAAGACGAGATTACTTTCTTCTTACAAAGTCATGCCAGGTTATAAAGTCACAGCAGCACGTGCAACCGATCAGTGCACAAATACGAACATGCTAAGTGACAATGCTGCCCGCTCGCATCACGTGGTCATAGCCCACAGGCACTAAGGCAGGGACTCCTTTCTTCTGACAAAGTCATGCTAGGTTATAAGCTCATAAAGTACAGTATGTGCAACTGACTGGCGCACAAATACGAATATGCTAAGCGACGATTATGCGAGGAAATACGGTGAAAATAACAGTATCTAGGGTCTAGGGAGGGAAGTCACAGGCGTACTCTGAGATAGAAGAATACCTCTACATCTGAAGTCCAAAATATATCGCATGGTAACACGTCCTGTAGCTTTATACGGTGTCAAATGCCGACCACCAATAGAAGCCACAGAGCATTCCATGGAAATACATACGCTCCATTGGTGAATGGGCATCCCTCTCATCGATCATATCACGGGAAAGGCATCTCCAATGGTATGGCCATGTTCTACGGACTGGACCTGACACAGTCGCCAATTCTGCCCACTAGTTTGAAATCAATGGGCAGTACCGACGTGAACGTCCGTAGCAACGCTGGCAGAATAGAATTGTAAACACTGAATAAATAAATTTCTACAAGTGTGTTGCAAAGTTGACATATGTTGACTTAAAGACTGTCGCTTTGGCACCAATCGATGCCCAGGATTGTGCAAAATGGCGAGCTTAGATCACAACAGTGTGGCCTGGTGGGTAACGCTAGGAGAGGGAGGGGGAGGGGGAGGAGAAGGAAAAGGAGAAGCAGAAGAAGAAGAAGGAAGCTAAACATTCTGCGAAGTGACAGTGTGAAAACACGTAGTCCGCACACAGGAGTGACTCGGCTGACTGGTCCATTGAGGCGTGATGCCACTGAATAATTAGCGCAGGAGGGTGGCGCGACCTTGGCTTCAACCAACTCTCACAATGGCTGGGCTGCCAAGTTAAGCCCATTGCATTTTCTTTTCACTTCCTCAGTGTGACGTCATGCGCAAACCTACTTCACAGATTCCGTGGATGAGGTATAGTAGTTTAATGTGACCGTTAATCTCGCGATCACGAGCCACGGGACCTCCTTTTTACGTCGATCTGAAAGACATGGCATTTCACTTTGAAAATCTCACATGCATTGACTGGAAATCGAAACCGGTCCACCTCGGCGAGATACGGAGAGCTTGATCGCTGCGCCACCATTCCCCCACTGAGAAGAAGGAAGGATCTTGTAGTTTTACATGACCGTTAATCTCGTGATCATGAGCCACAGGACCTCCTTTTTATATGGAATCCAAACCACAGGACATGGTGACATGTTGAGAGGCATACAGCAAGAAGTAGGAGGAGGAGGAGGAGGAGGAGGGGGAGGAGAATAACAATAATAAGGGCTTTTAAAAACAATTAGTGCAGCGGTTCCCAAACTGGGGGGTCGCGGGCCGTTCGGAAAGGGGTCGCGAGATGTGTACAAATAATGGTGGACTATGTACTTAAACTTAGATGGCCATCGGGAGTTTTAAATTAAATAACTTTGTACATTTACAAAATATCAATATATTTTACAGATTTTGTCAAAACAAAACAGAAACATTTAATAATTTTGATATGTAATTGTTAATACATTTCTAAGTAAAAAAGACTTCTTTAGTGAGAAACATGGGCCTGTTTTTTGTCAACAAGTTTCTTAAAATTCGGCTTAGTTTTAGATACACATACAATAAGGTCGTCTTCTACGTCCAGTCGATTTCTTGCCTTGGTTTTAATGTTGACCAATGTAGAAAAACCGAGTTCGCAGAGGTAAGATGTTGCAAAGGGCATGATGATTCTCAGAGCCACTGATGTTAAGCTTGGATACTCAGCTCTTCTTTGTAGCCAGAACTTGTCAACATTTTGGGTGCTGAAGGACAGTTGCAAAGTCATGTCACAGGATAGCTCGATGAGTTTGTCATGAATCAGTGGGTTTAAGTCTGCCTCGTTCACAGCCTGCTCGTTGAAGGGGTTAAGCACTCAGTTCCAACCGGTGTGTTGATCCTCGGGAATGTAGCTAAGGATCTGCTCTTGTAGACCTTGCAAGTGAGTAGTAACCACAGCGAACAAATTATGGTAAATATTCTTTTGTAAACCGTGCCATTGATAACTGGAACTCTCTACCTGCCGCAGTCTTAGAGCCTTTTCCCAAACATATAGGTGTGTTTAAGAAAAGACTGACTATTTGTGTAAATACTCCAGTTTAATTGTTGTATAATTGTTATTGAATTGTTATGTATAATTATGTATTGTTATGTATAATTATGTATTTGTTATGTATATCCAATTTGCCACCGGGGGACACACCCCCCATTGCAAATAAATGAATGAATGAATGAATGAAAGTCATGTCACAGGATAGCTCGATGAGTTTGTCATGAATCAGTGGGTATAAGTCTGCCTCGTTCACAGCCTGCTCGTTGAAGGGGTTAAGCACCCAGTTCCAACCGGTGTGTTGATCCTCGGGAATGTAGCTAATGATCTGCTCTTGTAGACCTTGCAAGTGAGTAGTAACCAGTTTGGACAGGTTGTCAATGTCGGGATAATATTCATCGCTTCGATCAAGGGATGTGATAAGCTCATTTGTCAGTTCAAAGTTTTCAAATGTATTCTTCTCAACCCTGGTTGGCCAAGTGGCTAATTTCTTTAAAAACGAATTGACTTTGTCTTGTGCAAAAAGTATGGTTTTGTCTCTTCCCTGCAAGGAAACGTTGAGATCGTTCAGATGATGAAATATGTCAGCTAAATAAGCAAGTTTTAACAGCCATTCATTGTCACTCAAAAAACCGGCAAGGTCTTTGTTTGCAACTTGAAAAAATGTCTTAAGCTCAGAGCGCAAAGCGAACACTCGAGAAAACACCTTCCCTCGTGACAGCCACCTTGCCTCTGTGTGAAGCAAGAGGCATTTGTACTGTGCCTCCATTTCTTCGCATACCTGTGATAACAAACGACACTGTAATGGCCGGCTTTTTACAAAATTAACCAACTTAACAGATTCGTTCAACACTGTTTTTAGCTCAGTTGGCATGACCTTGGTAGCTAATGCCTAGCGATGCAGAAAACAATGAACCCAAGAAGCATTAGGCAAGACATTTTTCATCCGTCTCACGAAACCGCTGTCTTTTCCAGTCATTGCTTTGGCACCATCACTGCAGATTGAAATACACTTTTGAAAGACAATTTGAAGCGAATCGGTTGCAGACATGAACATTTTAAACATTTCCTCACCTGTTGCGTGGTCAGGCAAAGGTTTGAAAAATAAAATGTCTTCTTCCACACTACCGTCACCCTCAAAACGAACAAAGCATATAAACTACGCCAAACTCGACACGTCCGTAGACCGTCAACTTGAATGGAAAAGTACTCACTTTTCTGCAACTTTGTTTTCAACTGATCCTTTATGTCTTGAGCCATCTTGGTAATGCGCCTCCCCACCGAGTTGATCGACAGAGGAATGGTGGAAAGCTTCTTAGCTGCATCTGGGCTGATCATAGTTGAAACCATATCCAGAGCAGCAGGTAGAATGAGCTCTTCAGCAATCGTGTGTGGTTTACCTTTCTTTGCTATTCGTAAAGCCACTTGATACGATGCTAGCAAAGCACCTTTGCTCATATTATTTCCACTTAACTGAACTACTGCATTTTTCTGGTAATCTAAAGCAGTTAACTTACGTTCAAAAAATCTGCCGGCTTATCTTTAAAACTGGGATGTTTACTTTCTAAATGGCGAATCATCTTGGAAGGTTTCATACTCTCGGCCGATAACAACTCGCTGCAAATAACACACTGTGGCCGATTTCCGAGCACCGTAAATCCATACTTAATATAACTGTCACTATACTTTCTCACCTTTACCCTCTTCTGTTCATGATCATCATGAGAAGTCGAAGGCCCTGCACGCTTAACAAACTTATCCATAGTCAGAACCAAGGATCATGTAAGTATAAGAGATTCGTCACTTTTGGTTATAGAATTTCCGAGAGAGAGAACACCGCCTGAGGCTATGGATTGTACTGGCAAGTCTGGCAACATAAAAAGTAAAAAGCCATATGAATGTAGCCTTTATTACACGTAAATGAACAGTATATTCTGCGATGAGTTATTGATTATTGATGAAAATAACACAAACAGAACTGCGCCTTTCGCTAGGCGCTGAAATATACGTCCAGATTGGCAACTCCAGCTATCTGATATGACATCTAGCGGTAAAAATTAGAAACTTACGAAGTAGGGTACATTTGTCACGTGGTGACTGTTTGTATATGGTTTCTTGTATTGGTAAGCAGATCGTGGTAAATTCTTCGTGATTATATATAAGTAATAAGTTTTACTCGTTGATAAGAGTGCAAAATGAGTACAAGCAAAGTATATTGCTCAGTTTACGGCTCTAAGTCGATGTATAAGAGGGCTGCGGATATACGTTTTCATCACTTTCCAAAAGATGCAAATAGCAATAGCCGAAAGGTGACGATACCAAATAAAGACGGGGGGCAAGAGCGGATTGGACCACTCACCACTACACTCACTGACGACAAGACGGATTGTTCACTTACGCCGTGCCAAGCCGCACCTATATAGACAGCCAAGCACAGTCTCGCCAAGCCAAGCCGTACCAAGACAGCCAAGCCTAGGCCTACACCAGTCGAGGACAGCCAAGCTTCATCAGTCAGGTATCCTTTCCCGCTCCCTAGTTCATTTCCAATAACCCTACCAACCGTCATCACCTCGATCTGCGATATCCGATTCATTCCACTACGAGTCATATAGGCCTGATTTGACTTCGGAGGGTAAATACCTTCCAAATCAAGCAATTCCTGTCTACCCCGAGTTTTAATACAAGTTAAACTCATCCCTTCGCCCTAGCAAGCAGCAAATAATTTCTAGAGTCTATGGTAGAGTGAGCAAACTCAAATATAGCTTTTAAACGTAACAGCGCCATGACTCGAACTGCATAAAAACAAATACCAGCAGACAACCGATGCCTGATAATATGCAATTGACACATAAAATCCAGTGGAACACACAAATTAGATCACGTGTATCGCACAGTTATACATATATACAATTGAAAATAACACTGTCATTATTTTAGTGACCACATTTACTGATTATAACCGAAAAATAAAAAGTGTTCTATATCAAACGCGTGTTATTGAGTAATTTTACCCTACTTATCCAGACGACCGCAGCGCCCCAAGTGTTAGTTTGAGTTGCCAATAGGAAAATAATACATTTTTATATATATCAATGTTGGCAATAGATTTGTCACGAAGGACACAGTTATGCCGTTCTAGAGCTTAATTCACCTCTAGGCTAATTAAAAATGCTCTCATACTCTACAGAATTGTTGGGATATTCGATGATTATAAAGAATACTGTCCAAATGCACACACTACATTGCCATAACCTCACTTTTTGCCTAGCATGCCCGCTGCCACCCCCCACCCCGTAGCCCTAAACCACAAATTGTATTGCAATGCAAAGGAGAATGGGTAAGAAAACAAACAAGAGATGAAATGCACACATTTATTCTCTATATATTTTTATTCGAGAGTAGTCCATATTGCTCACTAGTTTTACACATGGTCAACACCAGGAAGATGAAATTCTTACTATCATTATAATTCTTACATCCCGGTGCTTGGCAATTTTTCCTCCCTTGCAGTGGCATGATTGACTCTCAATTCAATTCAAATAAACAATCAAAATACTGAACAAATCAAAACAACCAACAACACCACGAGGAAAATCAATCAAAACAGACTATTCCCGCTTCCGCTAGTCGGTTTGATGTGAACGTTCATGAGTGCCAACTACGGAACCTTAGTGCTAAAATTAATTCTTCATTGGTTGGCAGAACATGCAGTACAGGGCCTTACCCCGACCCACGCGCTCCCTATGAACTGTCATCCCCCTGGTCAGAACAAAATCAAACAATACGCGAGGAACAAAACACAAGAGACGTACAGTACAAGCCAGGCAGCTTGAAGCGCGGCTGACGCATGCGCATACGAGCCTTTCTCCCTCCACACGTCACCAACGTCACAACTACAGTCAAGTCAAGACAGTCGAGCTACTAGGTTCCTTTGTGACTATTTAAAAGCATTTATAAAAGTTAATAGCAGGTTATAGGCACTACTACTTTTCGTTTTTAAAATAATACCCTGGTAGTCTAAAAAGAATTACTACCATTTATTTAAATATCATTATACTATTGAACCGCCAAATATTATTTTTGTGTCATATTATTTTACATTTAAGTTTCTCAGTAAACATCAAACAGGTCAGTAACATCAGAATAAGATTAAAATTTTAAAATCTGAACAAAGTAAATAAATAAACATTTAAACGAATAACCTACCGGTCACTTAAGTTAAATTCCAAAGTAATTTTATCCCTCCACTTTGTCCCCCCCCCCATCACAGACACCTGCGCTAAAACGGGGGTCGCGGCTAAAACGTATGGGCTAAAATGGGTCACGGAAAGAAAAAGTTTGGGAACCGCTGAATTAGTGTATGCATTTGGGTGGTCATAAAAAGCTTTGAAGGCATTTTCAATGTTGCCTTCTGACAAACTGTACTTTGTTATTATCGTGTTGGATGCCATTTTTCAGTGATGCCTTAGTAAACAAAGATTTTTAATGCTTTTCAGTTGGTCAGCACGATTGAACCACACGTTATTTAACAAGCACCACATTGAGAACTCCTGCAGTAGAGTAAATACACTAAGTAAAACCTGTAAGCTCCTCACCTGAACTCTTCAATTTCTCCACAATTCGACGTTGAAGAAGGGAAGCAGAAGATTTTTACATCACTGTCATCAACCTCTTCATAAACTATCCTGTATACTCCATCTAGAAAAAAAAAAAGTTAAATTATATTTAAATAAATAACTATAGACTTGAATAACTTTTTACTCAGATAAAAGAATCGACAAAATTTTAAAAGTAGATAGAAGAACAGCTAGAACATGCATAAATAAAAAATATCAGAAAGATGGACAATTGCGGATAGTACCCAATGGAATGGTATACAGAGAACTGGAGCCCATCACTGATACTATTCGGAAGAAATAGATTTCTTTTTTTGGTCACATTATGAGGACACTGGAAACCATATTATCTAGAAAAATTGTAGAGAAACTTTGGAATATGAAACAAGAAGTAGGATGGATTAAGGAAATTAGAGAAGATATGAAAGAATTAGAAATAACCTTGGATGACTTGCAAAACAAACAAAAAATAAATTAAAAAAAATGAAAGATATAAAAATAAGATTTCAAGCAAAAATAGACATCATCAAACAGTGAAAAGGGTGTTTACAGATGAGGATCGCCTGAGAAGATCAGAGCGAATGCAAAGCTACTGGGCAACTCGGAAAGAAAACTTACTGAAGAAGAGGACCAAGAAATTATTGACTGAAGTGGTCCAATGAGGCCGTAAAAGCAGCAGAAGAAGAAGAAGAAGAGGCAGAGGAGGCCACACTGCTAATTGCTAAAGCTAAAGGAGGTGACTTGTTCGCAAACAGAGACTTGCTGACTAGACTGGACGCTGAAAGGCAAAACAGTCTCAAATGAAAATGTAGGGGAGACTTAAAGTAAAGCCAGCATTACTTCCGACTTAAGCGGCTTCGGTGGCATAGTTGGTAGCATGCTGAACAGGTGTGCCCAAGATAGCGGGTTCAAACCCGGCCGAAGTCTTCGCATTTTTTAAGAGCGTTAAAATCCTTCAGTATGCATACCTGCCAACCTCTCAAAATGAAAAATCGGGAGATTCGACGCGGCGACGGGGGGGGGGGGGGGGGGGGGGGGGGGGGGAGGGAGGGAGGGAGGGGGGATGCAACATAATACATACACAGGCTAAGACATTGCAGCAAATATATGTTACACTATTTATTAAACTGTACATGACTAACATGATATGACATCCCAGTTTACAAATGTACTTAAGACTGAGTACAGTCATTTTAAATTCTCACTAGTCTATCAAACAAGCATACCTTTCTTTCGACCACACTCAGGCATACAAAACTAGTGACGTATCGAAGATCATATTATTCAATTGGTCGTTGTTGCAGGTGACTGAGGCTGATTTTGCCCTCTTCAAAAAGGTCTTGCTATATTCTTGCTCAAAACACTTCCCTTTCTGAATCGACTTCAGAGTTATAAGTTTGTCCAAAGTCTTGTCAGAGAGAGATGACCTGAACATCCTCTCACACTCTGCATTACTATGCGGAATGGTCAGAATGGAAAGCATAACTTGAGTACCCCACCACTACATATCATTTGGCCTACCAGTGCCCACTTCACAACAATTCTCACTTCTTCTTCTTCTTCTTCTTCTTCAATAGATGTCACATCCTCTAGTTGGAAGTTACAGAATTGGGAATGTAAAGCATCCATTTCCTCATTAAAATTGTCTTGAGTGTCTGTTAAAATGCTGGAAATGTATCTACAAAAAACTTAATTTTGGAAAATGTCCCCCACTATGCGAGATACTGAAATCACACCTACAGACACTACAAAATGCAAATGTTGCGCCTCTTCTTGACTCAGTTATATGCGGAATCAAGGTGTCTACTGTAAGGATGAAGTAAAAATTAGTTACTTTTTAGCTACCTTTTAGTTAACTTTTAGTTAATATTAGTTTGAATTCAAGATACGTCTGCGGTCTGCAAGCAAAGGGGCTCATCACGCGGTGAAGAAAGACAGCAATGAACTGTGTTTAAAGCGGTAAATACAATTCACTTAGGGAGTTATAAAAAATTTAAAAATAATACGAAATATTTATTATCAAATGAGTTGTTTCAGCTAATATGTCGTCTTGTGCACAAGGCGTTTTTATAATTGTCAAGAGGTTGCTCTGCTCTTAACCGTGGCGAGATTTCCTTTGTCCCCGCGGTAGATCACGAAGAAATTTATGGGACGTTACGTGATTGTAACCGAATTCCGTCTTCACAGTCAAGTATGGCGAAATTTCGAGATGTTACACGATCGGCGCTGGTCTCACCCGTTTGTCGAGATTCCCGTTGATTTCGCGATAGAACACGGATAAATATCGCGATTTAGATAATAGGTGTCACTTCCATTGTCCTTGAGGTCGGGCGCGAGAAAATATAGCATTATTATGCAATCGGCGCCACTTGCTGTCCGTTTGACAAAAATACAGTTGTCCTCGTCATTGAATGTGGAGAACTATCGCGATGTATCGCAATCGCTGACGCTCTCTGCCGTTTTACGAGATTCAAGTTGTCCTCGCGATATTATGCATACCGCGCCGCACCCGGCCGTTGAACGATTGTCTATTCGTCCTGACAGAATGCTGGATGCAAGCTCAGGGTTGGGCATGGTTAAAAGGAGAAATTAGTGTCGCGACGCAACGTAGGCTGTCATTTCTAAGTGGGTAGATGCACTTCTCGCTCCCCGTACGCTTTTGGGAAAAGTAGCGAGTAGGTTTCGGAATGTTTCGTGATTGGTGCCCAATCATCTTTGACGGGATTCCCGCAGTCCTCGTGGTCACAAGTTCACGATAGGGGACGGGTTTTATGATTTTACGCTACTGACGTCGATCTCGGTCCATTTGACGAGATTCCCGCAGGCAAGTCGTGCGGTCAGCCGGCCGTCTTGAGTATGAAAGTTCGAAGTAGGTATCAAATATTAAGAATTATTCGGAGAGGATTGCACGATTAATACGACTAGAGGATACGTTTTATTTCGAATGCGAATCACGAATTATACAAGTTATACAAGTTTTCGAAATAACCGGTTAGATTATAATATATCCGATGGAACCAAAGTTCGAAGGAAAAATCGACATATAACGGAATTTCGAATTAACCATACTGGATGTCGCAAATTTACGAGACAGATTTTTAAAATAAGTTACAGCCTACGTATTTCGAATCTTTTTCAAAATCCTTTTTCGAAACGGTAACATATCGCAAGATTGCGACATTAAATTATTTAGCGTTATTTCTGGACTTCAATTTGACAGTCTCCAAATAAATGCCAGAAATGCGAGGTTTCTGATTAAATTCAGAAGTTTTCGCGAATAAACGTCTCGCGAAAAGTCGGGTTTCCTAATAACACAGATAAATATTTCACACAAAACTAAAAAGTCATCTTGATGCCGAAAATATACGCTGAACGATGTATACCACTCAGGGTACCCTCAGTATGCATTTCCTCGAGGTCGGGCACGGGGAAATATAGCTTATGCAATCGGCGCCGCTTGCGTGAAACTCGCTCCATCGCAAATTCTGAGCCTAGAGGCGCGAGTTTAAATTATTCAATCCGCCTTCGGAAAATTTTCGTTACCCGTATGTAAAACTCGTTACTTTTTCGTTACTTTCGTTACCCATTTGTAAAATTCGTTCCTTTCGTTACCGGTAGACACCCTGGGAATATTGTCTTTGTACACACTTTTAAATGTCACATCATATTTCTTCGCCATATTACCGAGGAACCGACGCAATCACTCAGATCGAAAAATCACAATAGCCTACCGGCATATTAACGCCAACAACATCTAAGTTATACACAAATCATATAATTTCACGTGTGAAGCAGATACAATATTCCGCAGCGTACAACTACCTCTCACCAACTGGTCATTATGCAAAACATCTAGGAACAAGCGCTGAATTAACGTTCGACGATTTCAAACGAAGACTTATTCGAAGCCAACTTTTTATAACAGCAGGACGCGACGCGGGAGTTAGTACGCAGTTGTCGATTATCGATAAAAAGCGAAACTGCGGTATCGAGATATAACTTCGAAACACGTCAAGTCGATCCGTTCGATAGACGACACATTAAATCCGAAATTACGCGTGGGATTTTTGAAAAATCGGGAGATTTATTACGTTAAGCGGGAGGGCGGGAGAAATGGTCTGAAATCGGGAGTCTCCCGCCTAAATCGGGAGAGTTGGCAGGTATGAGTATGCCTTCCTTCGGAGGGGAAGTAAAGCCGTCGGTCCCATGTCATTGATATATGCCATGTAAAAGATCCTTCCACAGACTAAACTTGTGTGAAGCTAAATTTCTAGGTTAAATTTCATTGGAACGCTCTATCAAAGTTCCAACGTTTATCAGTGACATCTGGTAGCAAAAGTTGGAACTACTTGAAATTGAACGGAACTTGTAGATCACCCCATGAGAGTCCACTTGAAGCAGCTACAGCCTTTGGTGAGCCGAACATGTCCTCGAACACTCCCGGCACTAAAAGCCATACGTTAAATAAATACTTCCGACTTGACGTTTCAGTGTTAACCTAGAGTTATCTAGCGGTCAGAAGGAAAATCACTTTAACTAGCCAATTGCAGGCAGTCATTCAAATCAATATATCACGACAAATAGAGTTTCGTCTGTGATGTCGCAATTTGCCGAATGAAACTTTAGCCTAGTACTGAAACGTCAAGTCGGAAGTAATGATGGCTTTACTACAGGGTGCAACAAAAAGGTACGGCACAAAATGCAGGACGCATTCCTCACACGTAGACGACGAAATTTTGTTATGTGAACATGGGTCCGGAAACGCTTATGTTATACCTCATTGGCGCCAACGCATAAATCATGAAAAGCACATAAGAACAGAACATACCTGCATACCACATGCAGCTTTTTGTCACAGGAAATGTTCAATGTGCCCTCCATGCGCATTTATGCATGCATCAACCCGCCGTGGGCCGTAGTGAATCTCGGATGCGCTGATGTATCCCTGGAGTATTGCGTACCGTATGGTTTCGCAGCCTTCCATAAAATGGGGACCCAGACTCTGAACATCTGGTAGAGGGGTTCGGTACACAAGAGCTTTCAAATGTCCCCAAAAATGAAAGTCCAGTGGGTTTAGGTCCGGAGAGCGTGGAGGCCAGGCAATTGGTCCACTTCTACCTATCCATCAGTCACCGAATCTCTGCATTTGTGTACACTGCCATTGCACGAGCCACGTCTGTGATGAACTGGCCGTAGTAACCCGTGTGCTTGCCAAGGTCGTACTGATCACAAGAACAGTTAATGTTACCGTAAGTCGCATGGCAACAAGGCCATGTTAAACAAAACACTGGCGGTGCACCTACGGTAAGGACAACGTAACCAGATGTAACCAACAGTGCATGATCCCCATGATTCGAACGTTCTGTTCTTGTGTGTTTTCCATGATTTATGCGTTGGAGGCAATGGGGTATCACATGGAAACTAAGCGTTTCCGGACCCATGTTCATATAACATAATTTCTTCGTCTACGTATGAGGAATGCGTCCTGCATTTTGTGCCGTACCTTTTTGTTACACCCTGTATAGCCATACTGCATAGTTAGCAAATTTCTCAGTACAGTAGAGCGTCGTTTATCCGGACTAATTGGGATCGAAAGTGCTCCGGATAACGATTTTTCCGGATAGTCAAACATGCATTTATTTCATCGGTAATATCCACCAAGCTTCTCATTTAGCTGCAACGCTTTCTCACATAACAAAGGTCCAGAAATGGGATCTCCCTTATTTCTTGTCTGAATAAACCATAAGTACACTTCTTCCAATGTTTATCCCTAGCTGATCTCATGGTTCCACTCTTTTTAGACCCTTCTTCACTATCGAACTTCGATGCATAATTCAGAATTTCAACATTCCTTTCTTCAAATCATAAATTGTGGAATTTCTAACACTAAGTTTTCATTAGACACTGCACACTCTCACCAATATCCAGTTTATTAATGATCTCCACCTTCTTCTCAATGGATAAAACATTGCGATTTCGTTTTTTGTCACTCGTAGAAGCCATTTTCACAACGTAATACAGTACTGTTACGTTCCACCCCTAGTGGCACTTATGTTAACTGGATTACGGTGGGTTGAAGCATAACAGATTGTTTCTTTAAGGAAATAATTAACTTTATTGCGGCCAGAAAATTACACTACTCATCAGCAAATACAAGTAATTGGAACCTTACTCCAGTTTCCTCAAGTCCCTTCCTTGAGCGCTCTTGCCCCTTCACTTGTCAACAAACCACAGAAGTTAAACCGTCTTAATGAGTACGGTGGCCTTGACAGAAACTACCGGCTCCTCTCCCTTATGTACACCAACTCCAGTTACTTACGATAATCTGCTACCTGCTGTTTCGCTGTCCACAAGCTGGGGAAACAATGTCACTGGATTTCGTAACTCGCACGGCACTTCGTCACCACACTTCTGTCGCACTCGCTCAAAAACACACACCCACAGAAAACTCCGGTCCCCTCACTGTCGAAGCCGCTTATATAGCAGGCTGGTGACTCAATAAATTCTAGAATCGTCCAGGACACACGGCTTCTCGACATTTCCATCACTGGTTGGGTCACGAAGATTCTGGACCATCCCTTTGTCATAGTAGTCCTGTTGCATAAGGCGCACGCAATACACTGGGGGAGGGCAGCCCAGCCCTGGGGCAGTTGTGACTCATGCGGCGAGCGATGACACAAACTCACAGCCGTAACAGTACTGTGCACACACACACTCACATACTGTAACACATTGAAACATTATAGAGTAAACAAACGGGAGGTGACATAAGAGACAACAATTGAAAACGAGAACCAACTCACTACTGTAGGCAGCGCGTGCTGCTCCGTCTTCTTTTTTTTTTTTTTTTTTTTTTTTGCTCGTCCGGATAATTGACGTTCTGGTTGTTTGACGTCCGGATAAACGACGTTCTATTGTATTTGAAGTATACTTTTACTGCAGAGATACCCTAGCGCAAGAGAAGAGTTCATCTTACCAGGGGAGCTTCGGTGGCGTAGTCGATAGCATGCTGAGCTTGTATGCCCAAGATCGCGGGTTCAAATCCGGCCGAAGTCGTCTGATTTTTTAAGAGCATTATGGCATGTTAAAGAACCTTCCACTAATTACACCTGTGTGAAGCTAAATTGTATAGGTTAAGAATATAAACAACGCTCTTAGGTTCCTACGTTCGTTGCCAAGAGCCGACTGCGGTGGCATCTGGTAGCTAAGTTTTGAACTAGTAGTTGTCGACGGTGGCGTTTGGCGGCAAAAGTAGGAACTATTTGAAAAATTCATAAGTCTGCAGTCCTTACTTGAATTAAAAAATAACACACACTAATACAGTCATCACAATTAACACCGGTTATCAGACAGATTCTACACACACCCAAATTACACGGGGCTTCATGACCGCGTTGTCGCAGCCCCTAAACTTAAGAACCAACCATCTTCCCAGTTGTATTGAGTCAACCATTGAATGTCCGTTGGCTATGACTTTTACCTGGTGGTAAAATCGTGAAAACCTACCTTGTATTTTGTTTGTGAAGTCTTCATAAAATATAGTGTGTTTCAGTGATTAATTTATGCTGTAATGGTACAGGGAGTCCGGGAATGTTCTCCGTAGCGCCTACATGCGTCTGCGAGAGCTAGCCACAGCAGTTACGTTGGCAGCACGGCTGCCGCTTGCATCATATTAGCCTTTCACGAAATGATTGCCGGCGGTCGAGACGGGAACTATTCTTTGTTTACTTGTGTCACACGTCAGCCTGCTTCGTTGACAGGTACAGTTGCTCAGCTCAAGTAGCCTCAGTCATCGTTTAACTGTCCATGGTGACATGAGCTCGTATGACGTGCAATGCTGTTTGACTTATGTGCAGAATGCATTCTGTCATCGCTGTGTTCCCTAATGACAAGCAAACAGGATACTTTGTACTCACCACAGCCATTCATAACAGATGCTGGAAGTGCTGATGACACATACGCTCGCTAACTGCAATACACACTGACGATTTCGACAGGCTACAGCCCACACGTGTGGGATTCACCCTGTCAAAAACACCGTGCTACCAACTAAACCGATGAGGCAACCACTCACAGCTGCACGTAACCACTGTGGAGAACATTCTCGGGTGCCCTGTAGTAATGTAGCATATTATTAGACTTATAATATTGCAAATTTAGACGAGGTACCATGGATTATCAATTTAAAATTTCTTCAAAGGTGTTATTAGTTGTTTTTAGCCAACCCATGCCAGATGAAATTTTAAGTACTCAATTTTTCACAAATAAGTAGTACTTTAATTTGTTAATTTTTGAAACTCTTTCCCTTAATTTATCATGTTTACCATCAACCCCTTAATATTGTGGATGTAGCCGAGTCACCGCTGTGTAGAAGTTAACCCATTGAGTTGCAATTTTTCAAGGAAAAAAATGTCCACAAATTACGATTTAATTTTTCTCAAAATACGCCACTTTTGTTACAACTTAATTCAACAATCGGCTGGCTGTGTGGCTCACAGGTAACGCATTTGCCTGCTGTTCCCAGGGTTCCAGGATCGAATCCTGGTGCGACCCGTTGTCATTTAACGATCCGCAAATGAAAATGCGAGGGAGCTGTGTAAGAGGATTTACTGATACGTTAATGACCCTCTTCAGGTCAAATTTTTGGCACCCTGGCGTCTTGAAAACTGCAGTTGTTAGAAGGGACGTAATACCAACAAAATTATTATTACTATTTAATTCAACAACGCATGCATGATAACCTTCTAAGAATAGTTGAGTACAGTGTGATAGAACATGAAACAGTCCCTGCATTAATGGCATTCATAATGGGATTCACCTCAATTTTTTTCTTTTTTTTTTTGGCGGCTTCGGTGGCGTAGTTGGTAGCAGGCTGAGCTTCTATGCCCAAGATCACGGGTTCAAACCCGGCCGAAGTTGTTGGTTTTTTAAGAGCGTTAAAAATCAATTTAGAAGTGGAGAAAAGTGTTTTGAGGGGCTGTCAGAATTTAGATATCTAGGCTCTCTGATCACTTCACAAAACAAAGTTAAAAAAGAAATCAGCACCAGACTGGCTGCAGGAAATAGATGTTATGCTGCTTTAATTCCAACATTAACCCTCTTAGTGCCAGGCGAAAAGGTAAAGGTGAAGTCTAAAAGTGCCAGGCTGTTTTAATGGAAAATGTAGGCTTTCAGAAAAAAAATATGTATATCCTCTGTTTTGAAAGATACGAAATGAAATTTAGTCAGGGAGTGCAAAACATAGCTATCTAAATTCAGGGAAATTTTCAAATCATTATGAAACTTTTGTCTTTCTTTATTAATTATTTAATTAAAATAATTTCTTCTGTAAAATAAAAATTAGAAAGTTTGATTATTCCTATTACCACATGCTTATAAATGGAATAAAAATGAACACTGGAGAGCACACATACATAACAAAAGAACCAGGGAATGCAGATTTTTAGTTTAAAAAATATCAGCAGGGGTGTAAAAAATCCGAAATTCTAAAATCTAGCATATTCATAAAATACCGTACACCAACAATGGCATTGTTGATATAAATAAAATAAAAATAATTACACTGAAAATAAATAAACAGAAGGGCACCCTGTAGTTTTATCTTTCACATTTGTGGTTGTGTAGCCTGTGGAGGATTGGCCTGGTCAACATTCCTTTCTTCCCAGTCACTATTACTATCAACATCATTACCATCACTATCACTTGTTTGGTTATGTACGATCGCATTCAGCGCAGGTAATTCATTGTACGAAGCGGAATCGGCACTTGATTCATCACACACAAGATCGAAATCACTGTCCACGAAGTCCAAGAGTTCACCACTTGACTCATCAATCATTAATTCTTCAATTTCTTCCTCTCTCAAACAATGATTCCTTCCCTTGGATGCCATGCTTTTACGAGTTGCGCGTAAACAAGTCGAGGAATTTCAAATATCGCTCGAGTATATCGATAGACAGAAAGCAAAAGATGTTTGCCAGGAAATGGTTGCTAGAACTCTCTTTAATGGTCACGTCAAGTTTAGACGCCATTTTCGGTCTATAAGCCCCTCTATGAATACAAAAACGAAGCGTCTCTCAGAGCGACGCTGGCAAGTTTCGTTCATTTTATGAGGATCGCTCACAGCGACTCTGGCATTAAGAGGGTTAAGAAGCAGGCAAGTATCACGGAAAGCTAAGGTTACTATTTATAAAACTGTCATTCGAACAGTGGTTACATATGGAGCTGAGACTTGGGTATTAAACAAAACAGAAGAAAAAAGGTTAATGACATGGGAAAGAAAGGTACAGAGGAAGATCTTCGGACCAGTTAAAACGGAGCTGGGATGGTGCATTAGAACAAATCAGCTTAGAGACCTGTACAATGAACAGGATATAGTAACAGTGGCGAAGACTGCTAGAGTGCATTGGCTGGACATGTCCATCGAATGGAGGAAATAAGAGAACCTAAGAAAGTGCTGGAGGGGCATCCTGGAGGTAGACGACATAGAGGTAGGCCAAGAAAGCGGTGGATCGAGGAAGTGGAGGAAGATAGTTGCGGACACCAAGGTTCTGCAAGGACCGAAGCATCAAGGAGTAAGTAATTAAGTAAAAATCCCTCAGTATGCCTTCCTTCGGAGGGGAAGTAAAGCTGGCGGGCCCGTCATAGATTTACGGCATGAAAAAGAACCTTCCACTAATTACAATTGTGAGAAGCTAAATTTTTAGGGTAGATTTGATTAACGCTCTATAAGTTCCAACGTTCGCCACCAGGTGCTGGTTGCGGTGGCATCCAGTAGCCAACTTCACATCTAGGTATCGTGGATGGTACCATTTGGTAGCAAAAGTAGGAACTACTTGAAATTGATAGTCTGCAGTCCTTACCTGAATTATAGATTTATTTATTTATCGTATGGCTTATAGTGCCGGGAGTGTCCAAGGATAAGTTCGGCTCGCCAGAGGCTGTAGCTGCTTCAAGCGGACACCCAAAAGGTGAGCTACAAGTTCCATTCAAATTTAAGTAGTTCCAACTTTCACTACCAGACGTTACTGATACCTAGTGGTGAATGTTGGAACTTTGATAGAGCGTTCCAATGAAATCTAACCTATAAATTTAGCTACACACAAGTTTAGTCTGTGGAAGGATCTTTTACATGCCATAAATATATGACATGGGACCGTCAGCTTTACTTCACCCCGAAGGAAGGCATACTGAAGGATTTTAACGCTCTTAAAAAAATCCGACGACTTCGGCCGGGTTTGAACCCGCTATCTTGGGCACAGCAATTCAGCATTCTACCAACTACGCCGCCGAAGTCGCTAATTATAGATAACACACACCAATATGGCCATCACAATTAACACCGGTTATCAGACAGATTCTACTCACACCCAAAGTACACGAGGCTACATGACTGCGTTGTCTCAGCCCCTAAACTGAGGAACCAACCAACCCCAATTTTAGACTATGTTTATCATACAAAAAAATAGGCTTATGAGATCACCTTTTATCTGTGTCTTGAACGCAAGAATTTTTAGTCTGAGACATAAAAGTACGAGGAGGAGAGGGGTGGGAGGAGGGTGGGGGAGGGAGGAGGAGGCGGAGGGAAATACAATGTATCTGAATCATGTACCGTATTTGTTCGCGTATATCTCGCACCCCATTTTTCTACTTCAAATTTCAGGAAAAAAAAAAAAAGTACTCGCATATATCTCGCATTCATTACTGACGCCATCATATAAATGACCGTAATAACCTTGAGGTAGAAACACGTTTGATTTAGCGCACCACAACAGTCGTCTTTGTCCAGGAAGTTACCCGAAGCGATAGTGTTAGCACGCTGTACATCGTTAGTCTTCGGCCGCGGTTGGCTAAATTCGCCGCCTTGAGACACGTTCGAATTAGCGATTAGCGCGCCACATAAGTTGCGCAAGTAGGCCTACTGTTAGACCGCAGAGAAACGCAGTTCAGTCTTCTCGAATATCAATGAATTCGTCTTTTCGCATTGCGTCGCAACAGAGCTCGGCCGCGTGCAAGCATATGGCGCAGCGTGAGTGTTAGCACGCTGTACATCGTTCGTCGCGTCTTTGGCCGCGGCTGGCTAAATTCCCCGCCTTGAGACACGTTCGAATTAGCGATTAACGCGCCACGTCAGTTGCAGAAGTAGGCCTACTGTTACATCGCAGAGAAACGCAGTTCAGTCTCCTCGAATCACAATGATTTCGTCTTTACGCATTGCGTCGCATCAGAACTTGGCCGCGTGCAAGCATACGGCGCAGCGTGAGTGTTAGCACGCTGTACATCGTTCGCCGCGTCTGGCTAAATTCGCCACTTGAGACACGTTCGAATTAACGATTAGCGAGCCACGTCAGTTGCGGAAGTAGGCCTACTGTTACATTGCAGAGAAACGCAGTTCAGTCTTCTCGAATCTCAATGATTTCGTCTTTACGCATTGCGTCGCATCAGAGCTCGGCCGCGTGCAAGAATACGGCGCAGCGTGAGTGTTAGCACGCTGTACATCGTTCGCCGCGTCTTCGGCCGCAGTTGGTTAAATTCGCCGCCTTGAGACACGTTCAAATTAGCGATTAGCACGCCACAACAGTTGCTCAAGTAGGCCTACTGTCACATCGCAGAGAAATGCAGTTCAGTCTTCTCGAATCTCAATGATTTCGTCTTTAAGCATTGCGTCGCATCAGAGCTAGACCGCGTGCAAGCATACGGCGCAGCGTGAGTGTTAGCACGCTGTACATCGTTCGCCGCGTCTTCGGCCGCGGTGGGCTTAATTCACCGCCTTGAAACACGATCGAATTAGCGATTAGTGAGCCACAACAGTTGCGCAAGTAGGCCTACTGTTATATCGCAAATTTTGTGTTTTTTCGGGAATATGATCATTCCCCGCGTATGTCTCGCTCCAAAAATTTTCACACATATTTTCGGTCAAAAAGTGCGATATATACGCGAGCAAATACGGTATTCAAGGTTGGAGAAAAAAGGATAGACTCCAAAGCTGTTTGTGAAATTGCTTGGCTTTCAAGGTAAAAAGGCAAAGTTCTTTTTCATTTGTTTCATACAACTTCATTTTCTCCCTCAAAAAGATACTTAGCAAAATCAGGGTGTACAACATACTCTCGTAAATACGGTAATATTATTATTACTAACTGATAAATTTTGGGGGCGATTTCAAATCTATCGCTAATGCCACCAACTCTAGTAATAATAAAAGTTTGTCACTTATGCTACCTTACAAATGGCATTTTGTTTGCCAATGATATAGTGATATGGGAGAGGACGAAAAGGAAATGCAAAGAAAGTAGAGGTTTGGAATCAAGAGATAAGAGAAATTTGGGTTGAAAGTAAGCAGAGAGAAGAGCAAGACAATGGTAATGTCAAGAGGAACAAAGGAAGAGGAACGTTAAAACTAAATGGGGAAAGTCTAGAAGTGGTTAAGAGTTTCAAGAATCTGAGAAGTGTGATAGGATAAAGGAGGGAATTGGAAGGAGAATACAAAATGCAAGCAATTTTTAACAGAGTAAGGGGTATACTTTGGAAAGAGACGTCCCAAAGAAATGTAAAAGGGTACTATATTCAACCTATTACGAGCCTATATTACATACCGTATATACCCGAATATTAGCCGGCCCTGAATAATCCCTTCACTCTCATTTTTGTATGGAAATTAAGAATACCTTTTATTTTTGTGACTTTATTTTAAACAAATGTATTTACTCGGCTACAGGACCCCCTTAATTTTCGAGAGCAATATTAAAAAATTCTTGGATATCGCTTATAGTACCCCTCCTTAATTATTGAGAGCCCTGTCTGTCATTGTCTGGCAAGGAGCGCGGGACGATCAGCTCAGCGCCGATGTGATACGGCCAGCGGATGGTCAGGCAAAACAATCTCAGGGAAAGTGTGATATCTGTCCAGAGGTGGTTGGCAATAATCATGGAACTTACCGTATATACCCGAATATCACCCGCACATTTTTATACAATATCAGACGTGAAAAAATGGAGTGCGGGTATTAATTGAGTCATCCAAATTTTAAAGATTTTAATTTCCCTCCACGCGCGAGTGTCCGCTATTATGGTGCTTGTTCGGGTGTACTTGTTTATTTCCGTCTAATGGCTTGTGTTTATTCAATTCCCAATTCTAATGGCTTGACCGGTATCGCAAGACAAACACAAGCGTCAGTTTCGTTAGTTGCTTGATCAGTAAAGGCTCGGTCAAACAGGAAGCGGGCTGACCGCGCAAACTCTGCCGCCCTACCGCTGATAACTCTGTATTCTGTAATATTGCATCATCCTGGTTAAACAGAAGGCGATCTACTGCAGCGGGTAAGTGAGCAGTTGTGATTTTCCACAAAGTCCGCGCCTTGACTTGTCCGTATTCAGTTTGACCACCCCAGTCCACGACGGGCTGCGGTCGTTCCGTTTGCGCGGGCAGCCCGTGTCCTGTTTGACCGAGCCAAACTCGGCGCACGCACTGGAATGTTTAAACTTCGCTGCTGTTTAAACCATACCAGCAGATCTTGTTCTACGTCGTCGTATTTCCCAATTTTAATTTTCTGGCAGTTTGCGGAAGTATTCCTGGCAGAAGCCAGTGTTTTCCATATCTCCTCACACATGTTTCAAGGTTAACACTGTCCAATGAGCTGCTGCTGTGATGGCGTGACGTCATGTAGCCTTGACGTAGTTCGCGCGGTCGGATGATTCACTGGAGACCCGCGGACACTCGGAACTGCTGTATTCTTTCACTCGGAACACCGGAAGTATCTTTCGCAGAGATTGGCGAGATTTGATTCAATTGCGGGACCGAGAATATCGGACGTCTTAAGTGGGAAAACTTTTTATGCGGGAACTTCTTAACCGAGTTTTACTGTACTACAGTGTTAATAGTATACATTTTTGTTTAAAATAAAGTGTCAAAAACAAACAAAAAAGTTTCTTTTTTTTAAATTTCCATACAAAAATGAGGGTGCGGGGATTATTCGGGGGCTGGTAATATTCGGGTATATACGGTACTTGTCTTTGTATATCAGATGTTGGATCATTGTTGACTGCTTGGGCCATACCATTCAATCGAACGCGAGCTCCATTGCTAACAAGGCGTGACGTCGTTTGAAGAAAGAAGTCTGTTTTTCTTTCGGTGCGTATGGGTTATGACTCACGCTATGCGACAGGTGGCCGACATACGCGCGCTCTTAGAGAAGTGGCCGGTGATACGTGCGGTGTTGCCGCATTCACGTACGAAAGAGATGCTACTGGCCGGCAGACATACGCATGCACTTCGTTTATTTATATTAAATACTAGCAGGTACCCGCGGCTTCGCTCGTGTGATAGTCGTGTCATATTATTCAATGAAATGAAGGTTTAACCCCGATAACACCCCTTTCGAACCTGAATATCCAAAAATCCCTCCTTAGTAGACGTTTACGACACACAACGAACAAATCCCCAAAATATCATTCTTCTAACTTTAATAGTTTTACATGGTCGATGAGAGTGAATATCCAAAAATCCTTCCTTAGTGGATGTTTTTCTTCCAGAATTTCACCCCTCCCCTTGGGCCCCTTAAATTGGATTTATGAAAAAACGGTCGAACACCTATTTAATTATTTATTTATTATTAAGCTGATTGAAGCCTCCGTGGCTTAGGCGGCAGCACGCCGGCCTCTCACCGCTGGGTCCGTGGTTCAAATCCCGGTCACTCCATGTGAGATCTGTGCTGGGCAAAACGGAGGCAGACAGGTTTTTCTCCGGGTACTCCGGTTTTCCCTGTCAGAATTTCATTCCAGCAACACTCTCCACTATCATTTCATTTCATCTGTCATTCATTTAATCATTGCCCCAGAGGAGTGCGTCAGGCCTCGGCAGCCGGCACAGTCCATATCCTCGCCGCTAGATGGGGGCTTCATTCATTCCATTCCTGACCCGGTCGGAGACTGGAAGCAGGCTGTGGATTTTCATTTTCATTAAGCTGATTGTTTTCCTCTGAGTTTCAAACTCCTCGCCTATGTCGATTAAGAGATGCACGCTCCATTAGGAATCCTTCAACCCCCACTTTTCACCCCTTTCACTCATAATATACACCACATCGAAAAAACATTAGACATGTATCAGCTTATTTTTATGATAAGTTTATATGCCAAGTATCACACCCCCACATGAAACCACTCGCGAGATATTCTTATTCAATGAAATGCACGTTTACCCCTTAACACCCCTTTAGAACCTGAATATCCAAAAATCTTTCCTTAGTGGACGTTTTCGACATACAACGAACATATCCCCAAAATTTCATGTTTCTACATTCAATAATTTTGGTGGGGCGATGATGAGTGAGTTAGTCAGGACATTTTCTTTCATTTATTTTGGAGAATTTCACCCCTTCCCATGAACCCCTTAAATGGGATTTATGAAAACGAACGTTCGAACTCCTATTTACTTATTTTTTAAGCTGATTTTTTCCCGCTGAATTTCAAACTTCTCGCTAATGTCGTTTAAGAGATATACGCTCCGTTAAGAATCCTTCAACCCCCGATTTTCACCCCTTTCACCTCATAATATACAACATATCGATAAACCCTTAGACATATGTCCGCTTATTTTTATTGATTAATGCCGAATATCACATCCCCAAATGAAACAACTCTTGAGATATTGTTAATCAATTATTATTATTATTATTCTCGAGTCAGAAAACATCAAATAAAACACAGATACAAACACTATGACTACAAACATTATATAATATTTGACCAAAACTTGGCCACTTCCACTGCATTCTGTGATGCTTCACAAAGTTCATTCTCTGTGCAGGAGGTCGGGCACAGTCTACACTGAAGCATATGTTTCACAGTCTGATCTTCTCCACAGTCACACTGTATGTCATCTTCCTTAATGTAGCCCCACTTTGCAAGATTGATCTTAGATCTGCCCAATCCTGATCTTAATCTATTCAAGGATTTCCATGTTACCCAATCTTGATCATGACCAGGAGGTGAAGTTTCGGCTATCCTTTTCCAGCCCACGAGAGGAGATTTCTTAGCTTTCCATAATTCACATGTAGTCTTCAATTCTTTGGATGGTCTTAGGAAACTCTTCCTAGACTTCAGCCTCAGAGCATGTAGTTCATGTTCATGTAGAGGATGGGTTGCTTCCTGGACAACTTTCTTCCTTTCCTTGTT
Organism: Meconema thalassinum; assembly: GCA_946902985.2. NCBI lineage: Eukaryota > Metazoa > Arthropoda > Insecta > Orthoptera > Tettigoniidae > Meconema > Meconema thalassinum. Next base: position 76,132,000 of record OX336401.1, on the reverse strand, counting down.
TGCAGCTACTTCTCGTCGAATAGAGGGTGGTGCTATTCCTGCAAGCTGGTCGAGGCATTCTGTTGGTGTTGATCTTAAGCATCCAGTTATAGTTAAAGCCCTGCGCGGATGCGGATATCCGCAGCATTTTTCGCCACGCGGATACAGTTTGCATGGCTGTGCGGATAGCGGATAATGTTAGGAGTAAATTTGCGGATAGTTTTTAGAATACGATGTGGAACTTTCGATAATATTACATATTTGATATGCCAATCTACAGCTTCATGCTTAAAAGAGATAGCCTATTGCGTACGAAATATTCGGGTACGTTTTGCAGTTATACACGAGAAGATTATTTTACTCATATGGTTTCAACTACATTTTATTAAGTAGTTATTAAGTTTGTAGTAGAAGGTCTTGATATCTCATCATCATCATCAATTTCTCACTGCCATTACCCACGAGATATAATGCTGTCAATAAGTTTGTTAGTTCATCGTGGTGACATCATTAACATATCTCAAGTCAGCTACTTCGCTATCTAAGCTATCCTGGAAGATCTGGTTCCAGGTTTATCTGTAGATTTATTTCCATCTTGGCACTGAAACGCGTGGGCTGTGATATTGCAACGGAGACAGTTACGACATCATCTATGCTAACATTGATGGGTCAAGAGGCAGAAGTATGATGACTGACTTGGAAGTTCCGGCCAAATGTCAATCCCTTTCTCCAAGCTTAAAGAGAAGTTCACTTAGTAAATGTTACCGCGACCGGGAGTATGGACAACATTTAACCAACATTGATAAAATATCTATTAAAACAAAACAAGGTGAATATTCAATAGTGCGTGATACAAAGCTCAAGTCAAGGATAAGGTAGATATTTGGTTACGTTTTCAATGGAACCAAAGAGATGAACGATATAGTAGGATGTTTTACCTGTAAATAAGTGTATTCATACTCAGGACACAATTCAGGCACATCAAACCTACTGCGGCACAAGTGCGAAAGTAGCCAAAGAAGTATAGCCAGTTTTTTGTCTAAAGCGGAGGTCAGGAAAACGGAATTGAAATATCAGCGGATTTTTATACAAGTCGTGCGGATGCGGGGCGGATAACAGTCGTGCGGATGCGGGGCGGATAACAGTCGTGCGGATGCGGGGCGGATAACAGTCGTGCGGATGCGGATAAGGTTTTGTTTATCCGCGCAGGGCTCTAGTTATAGTTCTACACGTTTCATTGAGAGCTACGTCTACCTGTTTAGCATGAGTTGAGTTATACCAAACCGGGCAGCCGTACTCTCCAGCGGAATAACACAATGCTATTGCAGATGTTCGAATAGTGTCAGGTTGGCTACCCCATTGTGATCCGGCCAGTTTCCTCAGAAGATTATTCCTGGTGTGAACTTTTGACTTGGTGTTCAAACAGTGTTTCTTGTAGATAAGAGCTCTGTCCAGTGTCACTCCTAGAAATTTTAGGGTGTAACAGTGTTCCAGTTCAACTCCTGACCATATTACCTTCAGTTTACGAAAGGCCTCCCTGTTTCTCAAGTGAAAAGCACATACTTGTGTCTTGGATGGATTTGGTTTCAGTTGATTTGCGATATAATATTTGGACAGATCCTTAAGGGCACTCGTGAGGTTGTTCTCCACTGATTCAAAATCCTTACACTGTGTAGCAAGTGCGAGATAGTCAGCGTACAAGAAACTCCTGGTGTTGGGAGCTATCGGCTGGTCATTTGTATACACGTTGAACAGAAATGGAGCGAGAGGCCATTCTTCTGTAGTCTCCAACGGCTGCGTTGCCCCTGGAAGTCCACAAAATATCTCAGATTCTGCAGGAGAGTAGCAATGAACCTGGTTAGGCTGGAGTTCTTGGTCAGCGTGTAGACCTAAGAAAATAGAAGCTGATGATTAACAGTGTCGTAGGCTGCCGATAAATCGACAAATGCCACTCCCGTTACCTTAGCTGCTTCGAAACCATCCTCTATGAATTGCGTAAGGTTCAGCAACTGCCCAGTACAGCTTTTGCCGGGACGAAATCCAGCTTGTTCAGGTATGAGCAGAGGATCAATTACGGGTAAAAGGCGATTCAAAATCATTCGTTCTAGTAGTTTGTAGAGGTGACACAATAGTACTACTGGTTTGAAGTTCTTTGGACTGTCCCCTTCTTTGCCAGATTTCAACAAAGCTATCACACGGCTCTTCCGCCATATCTTTGGAATTTGATAATTCTTCATGCAGTTATTGAAGAGCTGGAGTATCCAATCCTTTGTTTTTAAGCCGAAATGCTTAATTTGTTCTGTCCGAATGTCATCCAAGCCGGCTGATTTTCCATTGTTAGTCTGTTTGATAGCCTTCTGCAGTTCTACCATAGTGAATAGTATTGTAAGATCGTTACTTTCCTCTTGAAATCCTCTTTGATGTCTGGGCACTTTGTGCTTATAGATGGGCTTCCTGTTCATCAAAAGCTGATGAGCTATTTGGTTGGCAGTGATGTTGTAATGTACAGAGGTCTTTGTCGGATAATTGCTTGAACGCCTTAAAAGTCTCCAAGCCTTATGGCTGTCTCTTCTCAGATCCAGGTCTTCTACAGTTCTAACCCAATGATCTCGTTTTGTTTCTCTAATGGCGGAGATGAGTCTGTTCCCAGCTTCTACTGTTGATTCGCCGAAAGAGTTTTCTTCAAATTCCTTCCTGTATTCTGTTAGTAGGGTAACTTTGTCTGATGTGAGACCAGGGATGAATGAAGTCCTGCAGCCGCGAGGTATAGACCTTCTGGAGCAATGAAATGCAAGTTTAACCCCCTTAACACCCCTTCAGAACATGAATATCCAAAAATCCATCCTTAGTGGACGTTTTCGACATACAGCGAACATATCCCCAGAATTTCAAGTTTCTAACTGCAATAGGTTTGGCTGGGGGATGATGAGTGAATATCCAAAAATCCTTCCTTAGTGGACTTCTTTCCCCAGAATTTCACCCCTCCCCATGGGCCCCTTAAATTGGATTTATGAAAAAACGATCGACCACCTATTTACTTATTTTTCAAGCTGATTTTCCCCCCTGAGTTTCATACTTCAGGCCTCTGTCTTTTAAGAGATACTTGCTCCGTTACGAATCCTTCAACCCCCACTTTTCACACATACACCTCATAATATACACTACATCGAAAAACCCTCAGACATGTGTCTTCCTATTCTTAATGATGAGTTTATATGCCGAGTATCGCATCCCCCAAGGAAACCAATCGGGAGATATTGTTATTCAATTAAATGCAGGTCTACCCCCTTAACACCCCTTTAGAACCTGAATATCCAAAAATCCTTCCTTAGTGGACGTTTTCGACATAAAATTAACATAACCCCAAAATTTCATCTTTCAAACTTCAATAATTTTGGCTGGGCGATGATGAGTGAGTGAGTGAGTGAGGACATTTTCTTTCATTTATTTTTCAGAAATTCACCCCTCGCATGAACCCCTTAAATTGGATTTATGAAAACAACACCTATTTACTTATTTTTAAGCTGTTCTTCCCCCCTGAGTTTGATGAGTGAGTGAGTTAATAAGTTAGAACACTTTCTTTCCTGTTTTTCCCCCAAGAATTTCACCCCTCTCCAAGGGCCCCTTAAATTGGATTTATGAAAAAACGGTTGAACACCTATTTACTTACATTTTAAGCTGTTTTTTTTTTCCCACTGAATTTCGAACTTATCGCCTATGTCGTTTAAGAGATACACGCTCCGTTAAGAATCCTCCAACCCCCAATTTTCACCCTTTTCACTTCATAATATATACCACATCGATAAACCCTTAGATATATGTCTGCTTATTTTGAATGATTAGTTTATATGCCGAATATCACATCCCCAAAGAAACAACTCATGAGTTATCGTTATTCAATGAAATGCACGTTTACCCCCTTAACACCTCTTCAGAACCCGAATAAACAAAAATCCTTCCTTAGTTGTCGTTTTCGACAAACAGCGAACATATTCCCAAAATTTAATGTTTCCAACTTCAATAGTTTTCGCTGGGCGAAGATGAGTGAGTGAGTGAGTCAGGTCATTTTCTTTCAATTAATTTTACCAGAATTTTACCCCTCCCCATGGGCCCCTTAAATTGGATTTATGAAGAACCGCTCGAACACCTATTAACTTATTTTTAAGCTGTCTTTTTTCCCCTGAGGTTGATGAGTGAGTGACTAAGGGCCGATTGTATAAAGATCGCTTGACTGGGGATCAAATTAACTGGAGTTCAAAATCTGAACCAAGTTCAGTCGTCGTCCATGTTGTATAAAACTATTCGCGGATTCCGAGATCCTAGTTCAATTTGATCTCAAGTTCAAGGATTTCAATATGGCAACAGCGCAAAATAGTAAGGATATTCACGTATAGAGTGCACTAAACTCATCTCGCCGAGCGATCTTCAACTTTTTTTGTTTATTTTTGTAGGCTATATGTCAACCTCAAAAGAAAGCGTATTGACATGTGTTGGGAATAAAAACCTAGAACATAACCTAAGTGCACACCATGTTTGTCTGAGGGGGAATGTTAAGACAAAAAAATGTAACATAAAAGACCATTTCAGTACCGGTAACCGGAAAAAGAATGCTCCATGGTCTTCAAATTCGCGGCCGAAATTTCGCAAAGGACTTGCAACCGAATCCATAAAGGTAGGTGAAGTCAATTTATATAATTATTTACAGCTTTTAAATGTACCCTAGATGAGATTACGTTGCTGAAAGATATATAACACGGTTTCAAACCATTTTTTAAATTTCTTTCAGGTTCAAATTTGATTATAGCTAGCTGATCCAATCTGGTCCTGCCTGAGCTGGAAGTGGGATCACATGTGAATTGTGGTCTCGTACACCTTTTGATATTCATACAAATCACTATGCTTCCTTCTGCATGAAATCCATGAAGGTAGGTTCCTTGCACATCTTTCAGTTATATTGGCAACTCAAACTAACACTTGGGGCGCTGCGGTCGGTCTGGATAAGTAGGGTTTAAAATACTCAATAACAAGCGTTTGATATGGAACACTTTTTATTTTTCGGTTATAATCAGTAAATGTGGTCTCTAAAGTAATGACAGTGTTATTTTTAATTGTATATATGTATAACTGTGCGATACACGTGATCTAATTTGTGTGTTCCACTGGATTTTTTGGTGTCATTTGCATATTATCAAGCATCAGTTTTTATGGTTGATGTAGATCAGCTGATTCAAATTTACACAGGGCTACACTTCGGACATTATTTCGGTACTATTATGCGCAATATAATGTAAATGTCGATCCTGAGTCAATGCCGAGGACATTCAAATAGAGAAATACGGTACATAAACAAATAAATAACACACCGAAGCTGTGCTACTTTTATCATTCCGAGACTAGCATCCACGCAAACCAGATTCCACTGTTCCAAGCTCCAACTTATATCGTGAATTGATGTCAAACTGATGATCCGCCAGCCTTTCCGCCAAGCCTACACCTCGTAATCGCTAAGTTCTTCGATATTCGAGCTATTTCACTATCAGTCATATAGGCCTAATTTGCCTCCCCGTGGGCACTGTAGAATGAGTGATTCCGCTACCATTCAAATATTCAACACCAAACCCACCTTTTAACCATCCAAATCAAGCAATTCCTGTCGCCCCACGAGTTTTAATACAAGTTAAACTCATCCCTTCTCCCTACCAAGCAGCCAATAATTAATTATTTAATTAATTATTCAAGTAACTTCAATCTTACCAGCGCGCCCATCGTAACAGCTGTTTTTAAACTGAATAACCTTCGATGGCTTTACGTCGCAGGTCTTCTGTCTGTCTACCTCGACAAGTGTTAGATCCTTCCCGGGGTGGAAAGGTATTATTATTAGGTATTATGTATCATCACATTTCGGCTATTGCTATTTGCATCTTTTGGAAAGTGATGAAAAGATATATCCGCAGCCCTATTTTACATCGACTTACAGCCGTAAACTGAGCAATACACTTTGCTTTTACTCATTTTTCACTCCATCAACGAGTAAACTTATTACTTATGTATAAAGACACGAACAATTTACCACGATCTGTTTACCAATACAAGAAACCATATACAGTCACCACGTGACAAATGTACCCTACTTGGTAAGTTTCTCATTTTTACCGCTAGATGTCATATCAGATAGCTGGAGTTGCCAATTGTATAGTAAGGCATTTCTCCACCCCACCTATCTACCTAACCTGTAAATAATCTACAATACCGGTAGCTGAATTTGGTCCGTGTACCATAGTTTTATACATTAATGAAGTGAATTTCAAGATATAGAGGGGAAGATCATGTTGATACCTGATATTAGGACCCTGAAAGTCTCCATAAATATAATTTTACATCAGTTACACTGTTATAAAATATATGCTTTAGACAAGTAGGCTAGGTCATTCCTCAAGGTAAGTAGGCTACTGTTAGTGAACACTGAATCAATAGCCTCGATATTGTAGACTATTGATTGCTTAGTTTATTTGTGTAGCCTTCCTTGAGACTCTTGTCATTGTATCACAAAGGTCAACAGGCTATCCTTTTTATTGGCAACCAAGGCCCTTAAATCTTAATCCATCAAGAAATAATATACTAGCATGCATTGCTAGGTAATGGCATAGGTTCGGAACAGTATGGTATCCAAAGGTTTATTTAAATCAAAACTTTAATTTAATTTTGCAAATTAATGCCATATTAGTATTATTAGGCCTACACCAATGGCAACATCATACCATACATGATGTTTGGAAACTCATTGCTTTTCTTTCTCGTAAGCTGCAATTGATTCCTGTAACGTTTGCAACATTGTTGGTATGGTATGGAAAATCTTAAAAATAAGTGGGTAGAAAAAGTGCAGTAGTCTATATTACATAGATAAAAGAAATACTGGTACGGTATGTAAATACATATACTGTATCATACTCAAGGAGGCTTCCAGTTATTAGGTCATGGTGTAGTGCAGGTAATTAATGTGGAAGGTCTTACACTCCAACTATTTTTACAACACATGACCCAACAGCTGAAAGCCTCCTTGGTCATATATGCAGCCATGAAAATCCAATTCCTGAAATATACTGTAGCCTCCTTCTTATCATTCTTTATGCACCATTTGCATTGACCTGTTATGCCTATTTTTTAACTCAGCTTAACGTTAAAATAAATGATAATGTTACGGTCTTTATAAAAGTAGAATTCTTCCTCTCGTCGTACTCCCTTCATGGGGGGCAGTAAATTACAGTGAATTCTTTATCATGTATGCCAGGGCTGAACTCTTGCTCACAAAGCAGCGTGACCAGGCATTTCTGTTCAGTTACACTGTAGCCATTGCCCAGCTCTCCACTTCAGTGTTGTGGAGCCAGTTCAGGAGTAACCAAGGGCCTGATCATTTTTGCAGCCTTCGCTGGCAATGGCTACAATAGCTTACTGATGAACAGGTCATGTTAAAGCAACTTGATATCAATCTCAGATAGGGTTTAAGCAGTCTTTTTTTGTTTCTGCTTCATTAGGATTAGGACATGGTCATCAGCTCCTTGCACTGGACTGTATGTGGAAGTTTTGACTTTATTTGAGATACAAACTGAAAAGTTTCAATAATTTAAATCTCTATAATGTATATAGTGTACTGTATTGATTAGATAGGTCATGTTACCGTATTCTGAATTTAAGAAAACCTTCACCGGTACAGTACTGTCCAACACTAGGTCTCCTTAGCATGCCGCAGTAGAGAGGCAAACTTATCTGTTTACAGGAATTATGCTGAGATTGCTATTTATGGACAACATAGCACAATGGTTCAGTAGCATTGTTTATGACAGTCTCAAATTAAATTATGGCAACATTTTTTGGTATTCAAAGATAAATAAGTCTCTGTGGAATTTGTTACACCGGACTGCATTTAATTGAAAGGGGGAGGAATTAAATCTTCTGATGCTATCTGTTTTAGTATGTCAGCATCAAACATAGCAAGAAGGTACTAATTCCCAAGCAATAGGCAAATAAGCTTAAAACGTACCCTACCGTATTAAATAAAACAAATTATTTAGCATGACTTTTTCCTAGACTTTTACTTATTATTTATTTATACAGCAAATTAGTGCACTTTATGCCCTAAGGCTAAATGAATGCTTAACTATGGTGAGAATTCAGTTGTTAAGTACACTCCACACATCACTTGTTATTTTATATCATGTTGCAGGTAGCTTTGGAGGAGCCTTTAAGAACACAGAGCAAGCAGAAGCCACTGTGTGGAGAAGACAATGGGCAAAATGAAAGAATAATTAGAATATGAAATGTTGAGCAGGCAGAAACTGAAGGAAATGAAATGTACTAATGCATTATTTAATAAAAATAAAATAAAAGTATGTAATGTTATTCTGAACTAGTTAATTCTTCAGGCCCTGTTATTCCTGAAATTGTTGCCACGATATTGTCCTCCATTGACTTAACAAGGTTACACAGTGATTGGAGTACCAAGTCCCTAACACTCATTTATGCTCTCTCTACAACTGAGCATGGATGATTTATATTTATAAAATCTTGTTATGTGCATGTAAAAAAATGTTTGTGTTAAATGTGCAACATAAGACTGGTGAACATTGCAGATATGCTACAAAATTGGTCGAGGGACATTCAGCATTATTGATCAAAGTTAATGTCCAGTACAACTGTTATCATTTGTAATGCACTAACAACTTTAATCAGAAATCTGCTGTTTGCCATTTAATTACAGTTGTCATGTATGGGACAGTCGAAGCCAAGCTGTTAATTGCTTGCGTATTGAATTTCTTGAAATTTGGTTAACATAATAACATTTGAATTGGGTAGGTTTTGGAGAGAACTTATTATGAAGCAGACCACTGTTTTATTGGAGGTTCCAGGTTCACTTTTCTTTCAAAAAGTAGTTTTTAAATATGGGTTTTTATCACTTTAAAAAATTTAAACGTTAGAACATGTTATCAAATGGTCGTTACTAATACAGTTGCAGGGCTGAAGTCAGACCACCCTCGTCAGCCGCTCCCTTCCTTCTCTCACAGCTGTGATTGGGGACCCTTTCTCTTGGCCTTGGCTGGTGACGTGCAAGTTAATCCGGGCCCAGTAACTGTAAAATGTCTGAAGTGTGACTCTGTAGGACGAGTAAACCAGATCCGGATTCGGTGCTCAGAATGTCAACAGTTTGTGCATCGTACTTGTGCCAAATTGACTGCAGGTCAATCTAGAAAAATATCAAGAGGTGAAAATTCGTTCTTCTGCTGGCAGTGCTCCATGCCGCAGTTGTCAAACTCACTATTCGATAGCTCCACTAATTCGGTTTCCACGCAATCATCTCAATACCGTAAATCAACTAGCAATATTTCAGTTCTAAATTTTAATGCACGCAGCATAATGCATCCGAAACGCAAACCTCTCATTGATGCTTGGTTGATAGAAGAAGCCCCATCACTCATCTGTGTGTCTGAAACTTGGCTCAATCCCTCCATTTACAACAATGAGGTGATTTCGGACAGTTACATAATATTTAGAAATGACAGGCCCTCCACAGGTGGTGGAGTTCTCATAGCTTGTCTCCCAGAGCTACAACCCAGAAGCGTGCCCGAACTCGAAGTAGAGGCGGAGGTAGTTTGGATACAGATTACAACCAAGCAGGGTCCCATTCTGGTTGGCTCTGCATACCGAGCCCCGGGTTCTAAAGACCTCCACAACGAAGCCCTTCTTCGCTCCCTCTCAAGAGCACAGGCGCTACAGAATAAATTCTTCGCTATTCTCCTGCTAGGTGACTTCAACCTTCAAATTGACTGGCTCTCGAACGATACTCCGAAAGCTCTTAATTCTCTTTCTGAAAAATTTCTATCATGCTTTTACGGCCTATTTCTTCAGCAGCTGGTAAAGCAACCCACTCGAATCACGGACCATAGCAGAACCACCCTGGACCTAGTGCTCACAGATAATGTGGACATAGTGGACTCCGTTGAAGTAATTGAAGGCGTGTGTGATCATGAAGCAACCAGGGTTGAACTGAAATTACTCCACCCAAAATTGAAGAAAATATACAAAACAGCTCTCAACTACAACAAAGCAAACTGGTCATTATTAAATTCTCTGTTTCGCTCCAATCTTCCGGTAGTGCACACCGTTGACATAGAAACCCTCTGGACAGAGTGGAAAAGTATATTCTGGCAGTGTGTACAACAGTGCATTCCACAAGTTAAATTAAATGGCAATCGTCGATCTCCTTGGATTACCAATGAGATTGTACTAATGTTAAAAAAGAGAAATAGATTGTACAAAAAATGGAAACATAACCCTACCCCCACTAATCTCCATAAGTACAAGATCCAACGGAATTTAACAAAAATCACCATTAGAAACAGCCATAGCAATTTCATCTGGAATTTGGGCTCCTCGGACACGAAATCTCTGTGGCGATATATCAGCTCCAGATCAAGAAGCACGCCCTCCACGAATTTCACGTATAATGGCAAAATTTTATCTGAACCCGCGGAGATTGCTCAATCATTTTGCTCCTCCTTCTCTCAGAACTTTTCTTCCTTTACGCCCTCACAAAATTATATAATAGATCGAAATATTCCTTTCCCTAAACTTGAATCCATTTATTTCTCCGTTGATGAGGTCTGCAAGTTGTTGTCATCTTTACCCCCAAATTCCGCTACTGGGCCTGATAATATACCCGCAAGAATTCTCAAAACGTGTGCTCAGGCCCTCGCTCCATCCATCTGCACAGTATTTGACACCTCTTTTCAATATGGGAAACTACCATCTGATTGGAAAATCGCCAACGTTGTTCCTGTCCACAAAACTGGTAATAAGGAATCAGTAACCAACTACCGCCCCATATCATTGACATCCATATTGTGTAAGGTAATGGAGCGTCTGCTATCGAGGGAGATGTTGCGTTTCCTGAAAGAAACAGGTTCTCTTAACGAACACCAGCATGGGTTTCTACCTGGACGTTCCTGTACAACGCTACTCACATCAGCTGTGGACGACTGGCAACAAACTTTGGAAAGAATACCAGGCGGTCAAGTGGATCTCGTTACTCTCGATTGGACCAAGGCTTTTGATCAGGTTCCCCATTCACGTCTCCTTGATAAACTGCGCTCCTACAGCTTCGGTGGTAAACTAGTGGGGTGGTTGACTGACTTTTTTACAAACCGGCATCAGAGAGTAGTCTTCCAAGGCGCTCATTCCTCTACTGTTTTGGTCCCATCTGGTGTCCCTCAAGGATCTGTCCTTGGTCCTCTACTTTTCAACATATTCATGTTGGATCTTCCCCTTGCAGTCTCCTCAAACATCTACCAATATGCGGACGATACAACCCTCTATCGCAAGATCAAAGACAATAGTGACCTCACCGCCCTGCAGGAGGATCTAAATAACATCAGTGTCTGGTGCAAAATTAACGGCCTGGCTGTCAATTCTTCCAAAAGTAATCTAATCTCCCTAACCCGTAATCGAATTCCAGCGGCCAACCCTTATCACTTTGAAAACACTCCGATTCCCCGTGTGCAGTGCGTCAAACTTCTTGGACTCAACATCACTTCCGATCTGAAATGGAACACCCACACCGACGCAGTGAGGAACCAAGCTGCACGCCAACTGGGTATGCTAAGCAGAAATCTACGTGGCTGCCGTACCAAAGTGAAAAGGACCGCCTACCTGAGTCTAGTACGACCGCTGCTAATTCACGCGTGCCCTTCATGGAGCCCCGGTACCAAGGGAAATATCCTTAAGCTTGAACAGATACAAAATCGTGCCACTAAATTCATTCTTTCGAAAAATTCCGACGTAGACTCTAAAATCAGACGCCAAAAATGTAGCCTTCCATCTATTGAGAACCTATTTACCCAAATTGATTTGTTATACCTGAGAAAACTTTTTAATAATACAGACTCATCTGCTATTTTAGACAAAATTTCCCTTGGCTATCGATCAGCTCAGAAGGGCCGCGGAGTTACGCTGTACGCCCCACTACCCAGGACTGAGTCGTACAAACTGGGGTTTGTAAATAGATCGGTCTGTGCATGGAACAGCCTACAGTGTTCCCTGAAGGCCAGCAACAATAATGCCGTTCAGTTCAAGAGGAAGCTGCGGCATTATTTGTTTATGAAGTAGGTTGTTCCTCATAAATTATGCCCCGATTCTTTGTTGTGCTAGTGTTTCCTGTGTATCTCCATTTACAATATTTATGTGACCTCTTCTCTTGTTTTCCTGCCTTATCCTATATAAATTTACCATCCCTCTAATGTATACTGTAAATAATTTATCATTGCTCGATTCTCACTAATTGCCATCTTGTGTACATATGTAAATATAACCCAGTATATATAGTGGGGGCTCTGACGCATCCCGAATGCGAAGTGGGGCTTTGCTCTTTTCAGAGACTCCCTTCAGTGTAATGTAAATATAGTGTAAGGCACTGATGAATAAATATGAAATGAAATGAAATTAACACCGGTTATCAGACAGATTCTACACACACCCAAAGTACACGGGGCTACATGACCGCGTTGTCGCAGCCCCTAAAAACTTAAGAACCAACCAACCAACCAAATGGTCGTTGGAACATCTTGGTCAACAACCCTGTGTACTTGGGTGTGTGTTGATTTTGTCTGATAACTTGAGGTGGCTGTAGTAGTGTACCAGTATGTAACTGTGTAATGAAAACAGTGGATTTAGTAAGTTTTCTATGGATGATATTTACAGGTCCCGTAAGTAGCATTCTAGCATTTGCCTTGGTATAGTGTGGGTACCCCTGAAGAGCCACGCTCAGGATGATCAATGTCAGCAGAGGGATTAAAATCTCTGGACATGTTGCATTTCCTCATTACAGTCTTGGACAATAGGCCGATAACATCTATCCCCAAACAAAGAAAAAATACCTTCCACAAAGAAAAGAAAGGAATTTGTGAATATACACCCTACATGCTACAGCTGGTGATCTATTACAGTGTTGTCTTAGCATTTTCTTGTTAATGTGATGCAGTTGTACAACATGGGCCTCTTCTCAAGTGCTCGGGGACACCGTTCAGGGGATGGTTGGATGACCTAGCTCCAATGACACTACTGGTATTTGGAAATAAAACTCATGAGCACAGTAAAAGGTGGGGAGTGGAGATGAATGGAAGCAAAATAGGATAGATGGAAATGTTAAAAAACATTTTCTCAGTACAAATAAATTCATATACCGTACCTAGCAAAGATTTCTTGATCAAACATTTTGCATAAATGTAAGCCATTGAAATGTGCATGTAGGCCTATCTAAATTTACACGAAGGACTATTTAGAAGTACCGTAGCTTATGGCACCCAGCTATGTACTTGCAATTATTGTGGTGCATGTTTACTGGCATAGGCTATGGGCTTAAATAATGTGAAGTGTGTGTCACATGAATACTAGGCCTATGATAGTTCTTCTACAGGATATCTAATAGGCTACCCTATTAGCTAAGGTAAGTTTAAGTACCGGTACCAGTGGCCTACCACTTTCAAAAACAAAAAGTACCGTGGATAAAATAGTCATTTATTACTACTATTACCGTACCGTATGTGTGTGGTACCGGTATTAACACTATATTCACTGGTGGTATGAAGCACCTCTCGCAATGCTTTTAACCTCAAAATTGTGCATCGCATTCGTACGGTATTGGTGCATATGTCAACGATATAAAGAAAGGTTACAATACCATCACTGATTTAAAACACAGTTTGGAGTGCAAACATACATTTTTATAAAATGTGAACACGTATTACGTCCGTATAGCCTTTAGGCCTAGTAGGCTAACCCTCGACTTGTACAGGCAAGAACAACATAGTTTATGGGTGACCTAACACAATAAAATGTTTAAAAAAACGGCCGTGTTTTGAAATTTATTTAAAACGGAAGAAATATATCGTTCATCTGCCTCAATAAAACACGATTTTTAGGAGAACGGCATTCTTCCCCCTCAAAATCCAAAATCACTCTGAATAAAATGCATCATCGTTTAGAGCGAGCATGCACAAATTAGGCCTAGTCCAGAAAGAAATAGAACCTACGTATAACCTGCTAATGTACAAGCTTTCTAACATATTTCTCTTTTAAATGCAGCCTAGAACTGGAATCTAACCGCTAAAATGTTTCACGGACAATAGCTGTGAACTAAGATCAACATGGCTGAACCGAGAACTGTCGCCGGTTAAATATGAACTCAGATCAAGACGCGGTGATCTGTGATTAACGTTTATACAACAGAAATTCAGAGTTCAGCACGCGCTAAGATCAGCTGAACCTGGTGAACTGAGATCAAATGCTTTATACAATCAGCCCTTAGTCAGTTAGGACACTCTCTCTCCTTTTTTTCCTCCAGAATTTCACCCCTCCCCATTGGCCCCTTAAATTGAATTTATGAAAAAACGGTCGAACACCGATTAACTTATATTTTAAGCTGATTTTTTCCCGCTGAGTTTCAAACTCCTCGCCTATGTCGTTTAATAGATACACGCTACGTTAAGAATCCTTCAACCCACACTTTTCACCCCTTTCACCTTATTATTATTATTATTATTATTAATCTTGATTGGTCACATTGGTCCACTTGAGTCGTTCCACAATCACATCTTCTTTGAAGGTAGTACTGCTTGGTTCTTGCGCTCTTTCCAGTACTTTCTCATTCTTTCAGATCGGGATTTTTTCAACTCATCTGAAATCTCCATAGGCTTTCTATGTGTCATTTCTGCAGAAAATTTGTGAGTTTTAAGAATGGTGTTAATTTTATTTTTCTCCTCGGCATCTGTTATCTTGAGTCCAACTGCTTTGAGATCTTGTTGGATTTCTTGGATCCATTTTCCTCCAGTTTTCTTTCCTCGATTTCTCATCACCAGTTGGCTTACAATTCTGTTTTCTGAAAGCCGTAAGATGTGAAAAAAATATGAAATTCTTTTCTTCTTCATTGTGCTGGTGATTGGATCAATCTCACGATAGACAGTTTCATTTGGGAGAATCCTCCAGACTCCCTCAACCTGATACTTTTTATTTATGCACGTTCTAATGATTCTTCTTTCCGTATTGAGGAGCTGATCAGTTCTTTGTTCATTTTTAATTTGGAACAGTGTTTCACAAGCATAAGTGGCTTCTGGGAGAGTTACAGTTTTATAATGTTGGATCTTAGTAGCTATTGATAGACATTTTAGGTAGATTTCATTAGAAAGCTAACTATTGCAATGGGTACCATGTTTCGACATCCGGAAAATTTTGACTTATCTTCGCGTTTCACATCCCCCAGACCCCAAAACCACCGTCAGTTCAAAAGTTTATATATAATTTATGTATGTATATATACTGTATATGTATATCAGTTTCTTGTGGACACGATAACTGCCGTAATTTTGCACCAATCACTTTGAATTTTTTACCGAATATGTATACCTATAAAATCTCGGTCGAGTTCGTTACTGGGCTAAATCGGTCGAAGGGGGTGAAAATGGGGGGCTTTTTTCGAAAAAGTGAAATATTGCTATAACTCTCTTAATATGTGAAATATCGAATCCGTTCCAAGTTCATACTATGTGTCGGATAAAGCCCAAAAATTTATGTTTAAAGAGTTTTTTATAGCACCAACCATTGACCAAAGGGGTGGGAAAAAGTAGGTTTTTCGGGAAACATTAATCATATCTCTCTTAATAGGCACAATATCAAAACCGTACAAAATTGACAATATTCTCCTAATAATTACCTAAAACTTTTGTCTGAAATAATTTTTGATATGATCCACCATTACGCCAAGAGATGAGAAAAATGATTTCGGAATTATAAGAAAATGCCAAGAGCTATCAGTGGTTGCCATGGCAACACTACTAAATTGATGAGGGATGAGCCATCAGACGTTGCCATGACAACGCACTTGCACGAGATCAGATTCAGATTTCCATCTGACTAAGTGTGAAGCGGCTTCGGTGACGTAACTGGTAGCATGCTGAACTTCTATGCCCAAGGTCGTGGGTTCAAAGCCGGCCAAAGTCGTCGGATTTTCTAAGAGCGCTAAAAATCCCTCAGTATGCTTTCCTTTGGAGGGGAAGTTCCAACGTTCGTTGCTGGTTGCGGTGGCATCTAGTATCAAAGTTCATAGCTAGGTGTCGTTGACGGTAGTATCTGGTAGCAACATTAGGAACTACTGCTTGAAATTGACCGTCTGCAGTCCTTACCTGAATTACAGACTAATACAGCCATCACAGTTCACACCGTTTATCAGACAGATTCTACACTCACCCAAAGTACACGGGGTTACATGACCATGTTGTCGCAGCCCCTAAACTGAGGAACCAACCAAAATCTCTGCGGGAGATATAATTTTGCGTGAAGAAGTAACAGACCGTTACATAGTTACACATCAGTGTCGAAACCTTGCATAAGGACAGTGTGACCACAAGTATAAAAATGGGCTCCAAATGACAAGAAGGTTACAGTCATCATAAGACAATAAAATGTTTAAAATATGCATAAAATGACGAAAAACAAAGTTAATTAATCTCCAATTATAAAATACTTTTGTCTGGCAATAAATGAGGTCTGATCCTTCTACAAAAACCTGCATATTCTGCCTATCCCCAAGTTTGTCCGGTGAAATCTACCTCCGCCTTCCGGCGTGCCGAGAGGACTTTTTTTTTTATTATATGTTGACCAGGTTAGAGATTGTGCCTTTTTCATTTTATTTGTTCTATTTATCCAAGTTACTTTTCGGGAAAGGAACGAGCGGCAAGAAGGGAGTTGGAAAGAGAAGTTAAGGGTAAGCGATCAGTTGGAAGATCAAGAAGAAGATGGATGGATCAGATTCGGAAGGACATCGGAGAAGCTGGATTGGATGTGGAGGAAGTAATGGAGCAGGAAAAGTGGAAGGACAGAAACGAGTGGAAGAGGCTTGTTAACCACACCCGGGCGACTGGAGTGGGACATTGATGATGATGATGATGACTTTTTCGTTTAAGTTATGTGTTATAATTTCTCCAAGATACTTAAATTGAGGAACTAGGTTAATTTTATGAGCATTTATATAGACTTCATTTATATCTAAGGGTTTCATAGGCATGATCTCAGTTTTTTCAAAGGATATCTGTAATCCTATCCCTTGAGCAATTTCTTCGAGACTAGTGATCTGAGTACAAACCTCTTCCTTGTCTAGTGCTAAAAGAGCCAAGTCATCTGCAAATCCTAAGCAGTTTATTTTTATTGATGGTTTTGTTCCAATTTTGATCTTAGGAGGGTTTTCCTTTTGTCAAACCTTCATGATATAATCAAGAGCCACATTGAAAAGCAGAGGGGATAATCCATCACCTTGTCTGAGACCAGTTTTTACTGTGAAAGCTGTTGATATTTCTCCCCTGAATTTAACTTTCGAATTTGTGTTTGTTAATGTTAATTGAATGATTTTTATCAATTTAGGATGGAGACCGTATGATCAGAGGATTTTCAGCAGTGTCAGTCTATGAATACTATCATAGGCTTTCTTGAAATCTATAAAAGAGATAAAGAGTTGCTTATTTCTGTTTTTGTAATATTCCATTATTAATTTCAGGCTAAGGATTTGGTCTGAACAACTTCTGTAAGGGCGAAATCCTCCTTGATATTCTCCAAGTTGTGGTTCCAGATTGTTTTTGATCCTGTTGTAAATTATGCGAGAGAAAATTTTATATGTGCAGTCCAGAAGGGCAATTCCTCTGTAGTTATCTGGGTTCGTTTTGTCTCCTTTCTTAAATAATGGATGGATTATTCCTATGGTCCAGTGTGCAGGAATTTCTTCAGTAATCCACATTTTAACTAGATGTTGATGAAGATTTATAATCGCAGGTTTACCAGCATTTTTCCAGATTTCACCTTATAATATACAACACATCGAAAAACCCTTACACACATGTCTGCTTATTTTTAATGATTAGTTTATATGCCGAGTATCACACAAATGAAACCACTCTTGAGATATTGTTATTCAATAAAATGCAGGTTTAACCCCCCCTTAAGACCCCTTTAGAACCTGAATATCTGAAAATCCTCTCGTAGTGTATGGTTTTGACATACAACGAACATATCCCCAAAATGTCATGTTTCTAACTTCAATAATTTTGGCTGGGCAATGATGAGTGAGTGAGTCAGGACATTTTCTTTCATTTTTTTTTTTTTTTAGAATTTCACCCCTCCCCATGAACCCCTTAAATTTGATCTATGAAAAAAAAAAAAAAAACAACAAATGTCCAACACTTATTTTTAAGCAGTTTTCTCTCCCTGAGTTTGAAGAGTGAGTGAGTCAGTCAATCAGTTAGGACACTTTATTTCCTGGATTTATGAAAAAAAAAAAAAAAAAAAAAAAAAAAAGGGTCGAACTCCTATTTACTTATCTTTTAATTTGATTTTTTCGCTGAGTTTCAAACTCCTCGCCTATGTCATTTAAGAGATACACGCTCCGTTAGGAATCCTTCAACCCCCACTTTTCACCCCTTTCGCCTCATAATATACACCACATCGAAAAACCCTCATACACGTGTATCACATCCCTCAATGACACCAAGCCGGAGATATTGTTATTCATTGAAATGCAGTTGTACCCCCTTAATACCCCTTTAGAACCTGAATATCCAAAAATCCTTCCTTAGTGGGCGTTTTTGACTTACAAAGAACATATCCCAAAAATTTCATGTTTCTAACTTTAATACTTTTGGCTGGGCGATGAGGAGTCAGTCAGTCAGTCAGTCAGTCAGTCAGTCAGGACACTTTGTTTTATATACAGTGGAATCTCGTTAGCACGTTCTTGGTTACGACGTTTTCCCGCTTAGCGCGATGATTTTCTCAAGTCCCAGTCCCAATTCTACAAAATACATGTTGATATATCCCCTTAATACGTTCTCTATTCCCGCTTACGACGATCAAATTTCCGTTGTACTATTTGTTAGTGAACCATATTTTATTCTTATTTCATTTTAAAATTCGGCTTCTGGAAAACACGACGCGATATTGCCTCATATTCTCTGATAGTTATTGACAGTGTAGATGATTTCATTGTGTTTGACGGCGTAGAAGTGGCTATAGCAATGACGCAACACAGGTGACGTGTCTCTCCCGCAGCCCTTTCTCTCCTTTCTCAAGTCCCTATCCTACTAAATTCATGTTGATATATCCCCTTAATACGTTCTCTATTCCCGCTTACAACGATCAAATCTCCGTTGAACTATTTGTTAGTGAACCGTATTTTATTCTTATTTCATTTTAAAATTCGGTTTCTGGAAAATACGACGCGATATTGTCTCATATTCTCTGATAGTTATTGACAGTGTAGATGATTTTATTGTGTTTGACGGCGTAGAAGTGGCTATAGCTATGACGCAACACAGGTGACGTGTCTCTCTCCCGCTGCCCTTCAACCCCTTCCCTTTGTTTATTTCTCACGTAGGCACATTATTGTCTTCCTGTTCCGCACTATTGTCTTCTAGTTCTTAGTGTTCACGTCCAGTTATGACCTATTTTATTGCATGTTTCATAATGGATAAGAAGAAAGTACGGCAGATAACTAATGACGAGAAGATTAAATACATTCGAAGCGTGTGGATATAGCGCGAAAGTGGAACATTCCTCCGTCTACACTGAACACGATTCTCGGCAAAAGGAAGGAAATTGAACGTGCATTTGAAGAAGGGGTGAGTGGCAAAAGGAAAAGTGTGCGAGAGGGACAGTTTCCTGAACTAGAAAGCGCTTTATTGAAGTGGTTCAAGCAAGCCCGTGCTTCAAACATATGAGTGCGCGGTCGCCGGCGATAGAGCCGTCACTGGCGGAGCGCGAGTGCGAGAATGTCCTTGCTGATCAAGTATAAAGAAAGACCCTGTATTATATGTGTTTGGAAGCGGATGGGGAACATTTTCAGCATCTACTGTAAATCATGGCCAGTAAAACTGCATGGTAGGCTACTGATTTTAAGCACCGTATTCAGCCGTAGGCCTACATATGCGTGCGCGGTCGCCGCCAACAGAGCCGTCACTGGCGGAGCGAGACTGTCCTTGCTTTGTAAGAAAAAATAAAGACCCTGTATTATACTGTAGTGTAGAGGTACAGTAATTAATTTTTATGTTATTTATTGCGTGTAAGTTACTGATAACCTATGTTTATGTCGTGACTGTAGTAGTGCATACAATCACTTACTAAGGTCGGCGATTGAACGTCCATATATACGCCGCGTTCTTTCTTATACGTTGTAAATGCAGTATGGCGTTTTTCGGTAGTACGTTTTCCCGCATATGACGTCCAAATTTTTCAGTCCCTTGAAAAACGTACTAACGAGATTCCACTGTAATAGATATCATATTACGTAGCATCAAAATAAAATAGCTAATTTTTACTCTCTACCTTTCCCAAAATAATGGAAGTTTGTGTCTATAGTACGCCACCGCCCAATTTCGGAACTAAAAATTTAGGAACAAAGGGTAAACAAGTACACCCGAACAAGCACTAGCACCATATAGTGGTTACTCGTGCGTGGCGGGCAATTTAAATCTTAAAAATTTGTATGATTCAATTAATACCCGTACCTCAATTTTTCACATCCGATTTTGTATAAAAATGTACGGGGGTGGGTGGGTATTCGGGTATATACAGTAATGCAGCTGGAACATGGACTACTACAAAAAGAGAGGAGAGTAGAATACAAGCGGCGGAGATTAAATTTCAAAGAGGCACAGAGGGAGAGATAGAGTTAGAAATGAAGAGATAAGAAAAAGGACAGAAATCTAGAAGCTGCAGGACAGGATAGAAACAACAAAGTTAAAGTGGTGTGGTCACATAATGAGGATGGAAGAGGAGAGAGTACCGAAGAAAGCTTTTTCCGAAAAGATGACAGGGAAGAGAAGATCCCGAAAGAGATGAACGGATACAGTCTGGGAATGCATAGAGAAGAGGGGAAGAAAACCTGAAGATGTATTTAAAAAAGGAGAGGAGTGGTGGAGAGACAGGCAACGATGGAGGTCTTTAGTTCACAACCCGACCCAGGAAACTGGAAGCGGGAAATGAAGATGATGATGTTGATGAGTATTGTAAACTCAAGACACCAAAACTGTTGTTCATGATACTCTGGTATTCTAGCATTGCTGTATGAATGAAGCTAAGGACATTGGCTGGAAAGATATTATAAACGCATCTCTTACCGGAACACTTAGTCTGCCACCAATAACCCTGGTATCTACTGAATTCCTCTTGCATTACGTATGAAGGAATACCAGCGCTTAGTGGATCATCAGCTAAATTTCTACCACCTTTGTGGGCGTAGGTTAATCGTACAGTGCTACCTGTATGGAGAAAAAAGAAGAAGAACTAGGAACAAATAACTTATTTTGCATTTTTAAACACAAATCTAAAGTCAGAATATTGGCTGGAAATCAATACACCTAACAGCCAAAAATAAAACAAAAAAACTCATGAATGGAACTTTTAACTGATATTGTAAGAAATATATATGGTGCGTTCAAAAAGTAACGAGCCAGAGGCTGTAATGCGCAAACCGGTGACGACTTCGGCTAATCGTGGCGTGTGTAACGAAATGTGGTTCCCACCAGAGCGTGGAAGGTCACAGCCCGTCGCTATAGGGCACGCGTGCACGTCATGTGACGATATAAAGCGAGCAACAGCATGCATCAATTGTCCAACGCTGACAGTCGCATTGCAAACAGTGACATGGAGGCGTCAAATGAAGAGCAAAGAGGTGTTGTTCGGTTTCTGACAGCGAAAGGAGTAGGGGGAACGGACATTCATCGCCGAATGTCACAAGTGTACGGCGAACACTGCATGTCCCTTGCAAGGGTCAAGACGTGGCACAAGAGCTTCAGGGAAGGACGGGTGTTATTAGGGGCACCCCCCTGCATTACCGATGACAACGTCCAGCACTCATTACCCAGGACCGCCGAGTGACAGTGAACGCCATACCAGTCGTGGTCGGATTGAGCGTCGGAAGTGTGCACACCATCATGAAGGAACGAATGCACTTGCGGAAAGTGTGTGCCCAATGGGTGCCCCACAGTCTTCAACCACACCAGGAAGCATGTCGAATGGCCTACTGTCTTGGTCTTGGTCGGACGATTGATGCATGCTGCTGCTCGCTTTTTATCGTCACGTGACGTGCACACGTGCCCTCTAGCGACGGGCTGTGACCTTCCACGCTTTGGTTGGAACCACACCTTGTTACACATGCACGATTAGCCGATGTCGTCACAGGTTTGCGCATTACAGCCCCCGGCTCGTTACTTTTTGAACGCACCTTATATATACAGTATATCTATATATAAATACAGAATTTGGCCAATTATAGACCGCTTAGAAACTAAGACAATGGTACATTATTTTTCCTTTTCTTTTCTTCCCAGAACGTTTTCATTCGGCGGCTAATCGTTTGCCGTTGTTCCACTGACTTCACCCTCGTAGGCCGTCGTTGGACTTTGAAACGTGTAACATCTGCTGAATGGACCAGTCACTGAAATTCCTCCCTGTCCGAGATGATAGCATCCGTGATCTTCAGTTGTAGCAGATCCCATCGTATCTCCTCCAGCCATCCTGTAGTGTCTTTTAATTTAGAGATGTACCGTATATACTCGAATACCACCCGCACATTTTTAAACAAAATCGGACATGAAAAATTGGGGTGCGGGTCTTATTTGAGTCATCCTGATTTTAAAGATTTAAATTGCCCGCCACGCGCGATATCGGGTGTTGCGAGTATCCGCTAGATGGTGCTAGCCTTCTTCCGGCCATCACTTTGTTTTACCGTAAGCAGGCGGCGTCATACAGTCTCGTGCACATGTCGCGCACGTTTTCTGCGTGTAAACACGAGTTGTACAAAGCGTTGCGGTCGTTTAATGTGAGTGAGAAGCTGAAGTTATTGGAAATCGTGCCCGGTAGGAAATATGATATTGACGAGTCATGTATTCGTGATTGAGCGGGATGACGTCTATGCTACAACCACTGGATGTCTGCGTGAACCGCCCGTTCAAAGCAGCCTTGAAACAGCTGTATACGGAGCAGATGGCGGCCGATAAGCACACACTGACTCCAACTGGTCGTATTCAGCGCCCGGAAGTTCAGCTGCTATGTTCGTGGATTTTGACGGCATGGAATCGTATCTCGGGATATGTCATACGGAAGAGCTTCAAGAAATGTAGTATTTCGAATGCTATGGATGTCAGTGATGACGACATTTAGTGGATGGTGATAAAAGTTCCGAAGTTGGTACTTCTGATGACGAATGAAGTGTTTGTGTACTTTTATTTGTATTTTTAATAGTTTGATGTGTGTTATTTTAGGACGACTTCAAAACTGTTGGAAACTATTTTGGATAAATGCTATTCTGTTTATTTAGTTAAGATTGTACATAATTTTGAGTAAAAATTTTGTTCTTCAAAATTAGGGGGCGTATTCGAGTAAATACGGCAATCAAAAATTCTCTTCGAGAGCCAATTACTGTTCATCCTGTAAAGATGTCCATAAAATTTTAGATTTCTCTTTTTAATTGAAACAGTAATTTCTTTTATATTTCTCCTCTTCATCCACCAATTCTCTTTATTCTTTTGGGGACGCAATATTTTTCAAAGTATTTTTCTTTCTTTTTTCTGTAGTTCAACTTGGTTTCCTTTTTTATTCAATGTTAAGCATTCAGAACCATATAATACCTCTGGCTTAATGACAGTTGCATAGTATTTAATTTTTGCTTGGAACGATATTGATTGTTTGTTGTAACGGGTGTGAGTAAGCTTATAGGCAAATTCCATCTTCTTCAATCTCTCCTTGCACGCTGAGTTATCAAGTCTATTTGACTGGATCCATTCACCCAAATACTTCAATATCATCCTTTCATGTGTTAGTCCTAGAAGAACTGTTACGGTCTACACAAAAGATTTGAATTTTCACGCTATCTTTTCCTGGGGCGACCTAGAGATCTCTTCCCACCGGGGCAGTAGTTGACGACTGCTTTAGGGATCCTGCTTCTGTCCATCATGTTGAGGTGTCTTAGCCAATTTCTTTGGTATTCATGGATGTATTCCAATATAGGTCTCCATTCAGCACTTCTGTGTTTCGTTTGTGATCCCACTTAGTGACTCCTGCTGTTCGTCGCATATATTTCATTTCTTCTCTCATCGCATTTCCTCAGGGTCCACACTTCGCTACCATAGCAAAGTACTGGTCTTGCTACGGTTTTGTAAATTCTTGTTCGGGTGTGTTTTTGAACTAATGATGGTCTAAAAACTTTATTGATGATTCCTAAACATCTGTTGAATTTAAAGATTTTCTCGGGTATGTCAATTTCATCAAGGAAAGACAGACTCTTTCCAAAATGTTATTATCCAAGCAGGTCTTACTTCTTACTGGTTCCGTGCCACAGAATGCCATTATCTTAGTTTTCTCTAGAGATAATTCCATCGAGTAGTTTCACCCAAATACTTAAATCTATCAACTCTTTGAATCTGACATATTGTGTTGGTAAATACTTTTCTTTATTATGTCTGTATTCAATATATTTCGTTTTTTCATATGAAATGGTAAGACCAGTTTTAATTGCTATTGCATGTAGTGTTTCAATCATTATTTGTGCTTCAAGTTTGTTCTCTGAAATCATCGCTATATCATCAGCAAAGGCAAGACATTTCATATCTCCCTCGGCCTTGTCCCAAATGGATCCCTTCAATGTTCTTCTCTCGTAATATGGTCTCCCATTCACCCATAACCTTGTTTAATACCAAATTGAAGAGCATTGGCGAAAGCACATTGCCTTGTAAGAAATATTATACTGTAATTCCAAAATTGACCAAACAAATTCAACAATTTGAATGTTGCAACAAATGCTTACCTGTAAGTGTGTGCGTAACCCATATATCACTATTGCACACATAAGCTACGAGATCCGGATTCGAAGGACAGATCTGGGGATTCAGTTTCGCACCACAGGAGTTCATGCGTAATTCCGAGGGGAACAGAGGTCCGATCTGCAAAGCGATATCAAATATTGTGTATAATATCAGAGCAATATTCAAGGGGTGTTCAAATGAAAAGGTACGAAATGATACTGTGGGTACAATTCTTATTTGTTATTCAAGAGTAATCACCACAGGCCTGTGCACAGGTGTCCCATTGCTTCACTAGCTGCAGAATTCCCTGTTCCCAGAAGTCCTGTGGTTGTGACAGGAGCCAATCCTGTACGGTGTCCTTTAGTTCGTCGTCCGATTGGAAACGTCTTCCCTTGAGATGTTTTTTTAACGGACCAAACAGATGGAAGTCACAGGGTGACAAGTCTGGGCTGTAGGGCGGATGCTCAAGTTGCTCCCACTTGAACGTGGCCATTACACCTTGTGTGACGTTACAAACATGTGGGCGAGCGTTATCATGGAGCAGAATCACTCCCTTCATGTACAGTCCAGGTCGTTTGTTCTTGATGGACTTGTGTAGGCTACGGAGTGTCGCACAATACAAGTCACAGTTAATGGTTTGTCTAAAGGAAAAATGTTTCCAATCGGACGACGAACTAAAGGACACCGTACAGGATTGGCTCCTGTCACAACCACAAGACTTCTGGGAACAGAGAATCCTGCGGCTAGTGAAGCAATGGGACACCTGTGCACAGACCTGTGGTGATTACTTTTGAATAACGAATCAATTGTACCCACAGTATCGTTTCGTACCTTTTCATTCGAACACCCTTCATACATTTAAAACAAGATGTTCAGTAAATACATAAAAGTATGGTATAGTTTTCTCTGAGTCCATCATTCCAGCACCTCAATCTGAAATTAAATTCCTTGATAGAATATTGAAATGACAGAAACCATTTCTCAGTATGTATGTGTGTATGTTTGTAAGTTGTTGATCACTTTACTCTGTCTGTCCACCATCCTTCCTCAACCACTGAACCCTACTTCAGGTTCCATTCTCTCACACTGTCTTTCACTAAACCCATCCACCGTACTCTAGGTCTTCCTCGTCCTCTCTTTCCAGTCATCTGTCACTACATCACTCGTTTTGGCATTCTTTCATCATTCATCCTTTTTACATGTCCATACCATCTCAATCTGTACTGCTACAGCTTCATTCAGCTTCTGTACATTCACACTATCTCTTTTAGTCATCTGTACCATCTTCTTCATGGTCGTAGTTCGATTTCGAACGTCGTGACCCTTCACAAAATTCTGTTAACAATACCCCGCCATACATCGTGGCCTTCTGCTGTATGCATTCATTTCTGAAGTGGCGGATTAGTCAGACTCCTTATCTGGTCAAGGTACCCATTTGGGGCACGTCCCCGTGGCCGTTTCCCGTCAACTTTACCCCGGATGATACACTTCTCAATGCCGTCACGCCGAATGAGATGGCTGAAAAATTTCAGCATTTGCCTTTGGATGTTTAGGAGTAAGCATGCTTTAGGAGCAATCCTTACAAGGGGAGGATATGATCCATGGGTCACCGATTCGAACCATCTTTAGTACACGTGTAGGGCATGGCCAGGCGTATATCAGGTGCAAGTAGTAAGGTGCGCTTCTCAGCCGTTTCCAAGAAATTAATTAATTGCAATTACAGTGCGGCGTCTATGTGCGTTGTACGTTAGCAAAAATCCAACATGCACGTGGCTCAGCGGTAAGAGCCCTGCTCCATAAGCGCCGGATCGCTGGATCGAATCCCACCGGTGAGCAGTTGTAGTGCGTTGTGTTTATTTTGGTAACCGTTGGCAATTTCCAACCAATACGCATAGCATGAGTCACTGCTTGCGGGGTACGGGGTGGTCTGATGGTTCACCGACTTGCAATGAATGGCGGAACAGACTGGCCCTTCAATTTATAAATGTATACATATAATAGAATACATCTGACCGTATATAATACCAATGTATTTGCAATGCCGTTACTGTACATTATGTAATGTCACAAACGTTGATCCCCACACGATGATTTCAGACTCCCTTTGCACGCTCACATATCACTTTACTACAATTGACTGCAAAATAAACATTGTTCACGACACCTACATTTGCACGAATTGCCAATGTTTTCGATAAAAAAAAAAAACAAAAAAAAAACAACTCACCGGTGGGTTTCGATCCAGCGCTTAAGGAGCAGGGCTCTTACCGCTGCACCACGCGCTCGTTGCCTTCTTGCTAATGTACAACGCACATAGAGGCCGCTCTGCAATGGCAATTAATTAATTTCTCGGAAACGGCTGAGAAGCGCACCTTACTAATTGCACCTGATATACGGCTGGTCATGCCCTACACGTGTACTAAAGATGGTTCGAATCGGTGACCCATGCATCGTATCCTCCCCTTGTTAGCTCCTTCAGAATAGATTCATTCGTAGCATTCTTCGATAACAGGTCATGTTCGGTACCATAATCCTCAGGAATTTCATTTCGGCTGCCTGTATTCTACTTTCATCTGTCCTCGTCATCGGCCAGGTTGCTGCTTCATACGTCATTATTGGTAAGTAATAGGTCTTGTACATCACTCAGTATGCCTTCCTTCGGAGGGGAAGTAAAGCCGGTGGTCCCATGTTATAGATTTATGGCATGTAAAAGAACGTTCCACTAACTACACTTGTGTGAAGCTAAATTATAGGTTAGATTTGACTAACGCTCTTAGGTTCCAAAGTTCGTCGCAAGGAGCCGACTGCGGTGGCATCTAGTAACCAAGTTCAGAAGTAGTAGTCATCAACGGTGGCGTTTGGTAACAAAAGTAGGAACTACTTGAAAATTGAATGTCTGCAGTCCTTACTTGAATTAGAAACAGATAACACACGGTCATCACAATTTACACCGGTTATCAGACAGATTCTACACACTCCCAAAGTACATGGGGCTACATGACCGCGTCGTCCCAGTCCCTAAACTGAGGAACCAACCAACCTTCACTTCTTCAGCCTTCAGTGGTATGTCTTTATCGCAAATTAAACTCCGAACCTGATGATAGAAAGCATTCCCCACTCCATTAATATTAGTATTAATGCAATTAATTTACTCTTTATTGATCATAATGAACTTGTAAGGTATTTATTGTATTTCAAAAATTGTTTCATACGTACCGGTACCATATTGCGTGGTTAAGTGTAAGAGGGCCATGAGCTCTAACTTTGCCCGTACAACAGATAAAAAATAAATACATAAAAAAACAACAACCATGACTGGTGGGTCATATTCTTACTGTGAATCCTGTGTCATGACATTGGAACAGACTACTGCAAGCAGGGAAGATGAGTTTGCCGGACTCATGGTGCAGTTCGTACGATGTGATGCCCCATGTGGCTAGCCTCTTACGCTCCCAGAGAAGTTGCTCCTCGCGTGAGTGCCTACAACACAAGACATATCCTACATACAAACAGTAAATACAATGCATACATCTTTATTGACAGTGTTCACTATCATGGTGGTGACAGACTTCGACTGTCGAAATTCTCTGATATTTCCACACAATTCCTTGATATTAATTTAGTGCATAATGTATCAATCTTGCTTATATGGTACCTCCCCTCTTGCATAACGATTCATTTAGAGATGACAGTCAGCGAGGGGAATCGCACTGTTTTTCGTTGTGCCAGGTTACGGCTGCAAAATAACTCTCACTTGCTCGACACAAAATTTGCTGCATTTTAGATTTATGTTTTTTTTTTTTTTTTAAAGTTTCTTAAAATTTCTCTGATTTTTTCTACACCTTTGTGAAATTCCCTGATATTTCAAAGGAGACAAATTTCCCTGCTATTTCCCTGATTTCCAGTTTCTGTAGCCATCATGACTATGTTCTCTTCAACACGACAAAAGACAATAATGCAATGTCCAATATTGTCCAGCCTAATATCCAACATTTTATTTACCCTTTCCTCAGAAATTATTAACAGGAACTAATAGAATTTTTTTCACGGATGTTCTTCAAGACTCTCCCCTTAGTTAGTTATTGTCATTTTAACTCTTTATAGGATAGTGGTCTATATATTAACCATTTACTATAAAAAAAAATTTGTAGGCTATTATCAAAGGTGCAAATAGTTGAAACTTTCAGCCTAATTACAACAACATTTCTTGTAGATGTAATATTTCTGGAAGGCAAATGTTACATCTGTCTCCTGAACTATGATGCTGGCTAAAATTTCAACTAGTAATTATAAACAAAAATATTCAAATTAAACAATAAATTAAAACTTAAATATACAAATTAAAATAAAACCCACTAAAAATTAAAATAAAATTAAGATTATAAAATTAAAGAGTTAAAAAATTATAAAAGTAGAGATAATAAATAAACAGACAGTAGTGGCTACGCTGGCTAAAGCTCAGCATTAGGTCATGGGGCCAAGCTCTCTGCTGACTCGGCAGACGCGTGGGTTCGAGCCCCACCGTCGGCCGTCCTTGAAATGGTTTTCCGTGGTTTCCCCATTTACAACACCAGGCAAATGCTGGGACGGTACCTTCTGACAGGCCACGGCCGCTTCCTTCCACATCCTTGCCCAGTTTCATTCACCATCATTCATTTCATCTCTCATTAACTCCTCTCATGAGGTTGGCGTCAGGAAGGGCATCCGGCCGTAAAAATCATCACCACAAAGACTTCCATCGCATCCATACCTGCCAACCTCTCAAAATGAAAAATCGGGAGATCGACGAAGCGGCGATTGGGGGGGGGGGGGGGGGGGGGGGTGCAACGCAACATAATACATACACAGGCTAAGACATTACAGCAAATATATAAGTTACACTATTAACCTGTACATGACTAATTTGATATGACATCCCAGTTTACAAATGTACTTAAGTAATTTTAAATTGAAAGTAGTCTATCAAACAAGCATACCTTTCTTTCGACCACACTCAGGCATACAAAAGTAGTGACGAATCGAAGATCATATAATTGGTCGTTGTTGCAGGTGATTGTGGCTGATTTTTTCCTCTTCAAAAAGGTCTTGCTATATTCTTGCTCGAAACACTTCCCTTTCTGAATCGACTTCAGAGTTATAAGTTTGTCCAAAGTCTTGTCGGAGAGAGACGACCTGAACGGAGTTCTTGTTTTTCTGACAAGACTGAACATTCTCTCACACTCTGCATATCTATGCGGAATGGTCAGAATAGAAAGCATAACTTTAGACAATTTGTCATACTTGAGTACCCCACCACTACATTTCATTTGGCCTACCAGTGCCCACTTCACATCAATTCTCTCTTCTTCCTCAAGAGATGTCACATCTTTAAGTTGGAAGTTACAGAATTGGGAATGCACATTTCTGCAAGGATGGCCGACGTTTTAGTTCTGGCTGAGCCATATCTCCCGGCAATTTTTGAGTCTGGGAACACCTTCCTAAATAAAGGACCAGCGTGATCGGAACAATTGACAGGGAGGTTATGTTCAAAAATAAACGATGTGAACAATACTTCTGCACGTGTTATACTGTCAGTGTCTTCCTCCTTACACTTGAAATAATCAAGTTTCTGGTTTTTCTCAACACACTGTACATTGTCTTTATGTTTCTTTGAGAGCACATGTTTTGAAAAGTCCCCCTTTCCACCATGCGAGATGCTGAAATCACACATACAGACACTACAAAATGCAAATGTTGCGCCTCTTCTTGACTCAGTTATATGCGGAATGTCATCTTTATATAAACTTTTAAATGTCACATCATATTTCTTCGCCATATTACCGAGGAACCGATGCAATCACTCAGATCGAAAAACCACAATAGCCTACAGGCATATTAACGCCAACAACATCTAACAAAGTTATACGCAAATCATATAATTTCACGTGTGAAACAGATACAATATTCTGTAGCGTACAATAACTCTCACCCACATGTGATTATGCCAAACATCTAGGACCAAGCCCTGAATTAACCATCGACGATTTCAAACAAGGACGTATTCGAAGCCAACTTCAAAGAACTTTTTATAACAGCACGACGCAACGCGGGACGCGGGAGTTTGTACGCAGTTGTCGATTACCGGTATCGATACAGAGCGATACTGCGGTATCGAGATATAACTTCAAAACACGTAAAGTCTATCCGTTCGATAGACGACTGGAGTGTCATCTCGCACATTCAATCCGAAATTATGCGTGGGATTTTTGAAAAATCGGGAGATTTAATACGTTAAGCGGGAGGGCGGGAGAAATGGTCTGAAATCGGGAGTCTCCCGCCTAAATCGGGAGAGTTGGCAGGTATGCGCATCTCATCCCCGACCCCGTTGGAAAACGGGAATAATAAGGGGTAGACATACATACAAAGATAATAAATAAAGTTTTTTTTTAAATTTATTGAAATAAAATTAATAATATTGAATAATAACTAAAATCATAATAAAAATTATAATTATAAAAATAAAAATTACTAGTTGAAACCCGTCAAAACATGACTGTCATTGGGAAAATATTTACAGAAGGATTTTCTTATATGCATTCTTTGTATGATTACAGAGAAAGATCGAATTTGCAACATATAACTGCCCATGACTGAAAACTTGATGAGGCAAATAGTGGCCTACACGTTCCAGAGTTTCCCCTTGAGCTTTATTGATTGTGATAAATTATGCCAAGCGATTGGAAACTGGTGGCTCTTAAAAGAAAATGGGAGTATTTTTATGGCATATTTATATTGGATTTTTAAAGTTGCTTCGTATTTTGTCCGATTTCTCACTTTATTGCGTCAATTTGTAGTTTACATACGACCGGACAATGTTCCTTTTCGTCGAACGGGGTTTTATAGTAGTATTTCTCCCAAAATTAACGTCTTATTAGATAACACTATAGTGCCCTGCATCAATGGAGCCGCTAAATATTAAATAGCAAATAATACTCCCATTGCAAAAACAACCGTATGGTTAGACTCATTGTTATGTACTCTAATCAAATAAAATCAATAAACAATTGGCTTATACAATGAAGTTCAACATGACCAGTGCATTCACCGTCCAGATACTTTCATACTAAGGTGGTTGCTGAGGATAATGCGATGAAGCTGTTCGACAATAATAAAATCCTTATAATTATCCTTGCCAGCAACAATGTTTGCAATAGTTTGCAAATGCAGCTCAGGGCAATGTTCTTCATTTTGATATAAACAGCACGAAACTTCTCGAAATAAGCAATTTCTATCGCCTGTTATAGGTACAATCCTTTGGGTTTCTATGACAGCAAACTATGCAGAGGAGCATAGAATCACTTCACCAATTACAGGATGAGCACAGACTCACTTTGCCAGCCACCGTAATGGAGGCAGTTTTAGAATTATATGTCCCGTGCATGTCAAAAAACGCATTAACATAGGGAAGCCCACTATTAAGACTATATTCTTGGCCATCGACCCAGAGATCCGGATTCATTTCCCTGCTCTGCCAAGAAATTTAATTCTGGCCTGAGGGCTGGAACGGGACGCACTCAGCCTCGTGAGGTAAAACTGAGGAGAGGTAGGATCGATTCCAACCTTAACTATCTTGGATGTGTTTCTCTTCGGTTTCCCACTTCCACTCCAGGCAAATACCGGGATGGTTCCTTACTTAAGGCCTCGGCGTTCTCCTTCCCAATCCTCACTTTAGTTACAGATACACACATTAATACAACCATCACAATAACACAGGTCGGTAACTTAATTTTTTCTCTTAAAGACACTCTGCAACTCTACAGGCCAAGAGCTTTTGTCAGAGTGCTTTACGAAGTCGAAACATGATAGTCAATGGTAAAATAATTACCGAAGGATTTCCTTATATACGACATTCTTTGTACGACTACTTTTTGGCACTATTGAAACTTTAAGGGCGTCGAAAGATCGCACTCTTGACATTGCAACATATAACTGGCCATGACTGAAAACTTGCTGAGGTAAATAGAGACCTACACGTTCGAGAGTTTCCCATTGAGCTTTATTGATTGTGATACAGAATGCCAAGCGAATTGGAAATTGACGTCTCTTAAAAGAAAATGGAAGGGTGTTGTCGGATGGTGTTAAATCAACTCGAGGGATTAGAGCTCTCTGCCCAATTTTATCTCCACTGATTATTACCAAATCAAAGCAATGTTCATACATATTCTATACAAATAATCTGGTTCCGTTCAGGAGCCCTTGGGAAACGTTCAGATTTCTGAGAAGCATAACTATGGCTCCAACTTTTAGAGTAAGAATATGTGGAGGCAAACCACTTAATTCCAAGGAATTCAAGAATTCTGTAGGAATTGAAGTAGCTGGCTTTCATCTTCAGTAATTAATCTGTTAACGCTGGTGTATGTTTTTGAACTACCAGGTGTAAGTTCGATGACTGTCAAATTAATTTCATTACAGTGTTCATTTTTTGGTGTTAGAATGCATACTTTCGAGAAATTGATTATATCTTTCGTAGAAATGAATGTTTTGCCGTAAATCTCAGTCACGATATCATCATGCGCTAAAATTCTGGGTGGTAGTTCAATAACATTTGATTCCTCACCATCTACAGAGGGGTAGTCACCGTTACCAATTTGTAACAAAAAATTAGAAAATTCAATTTCTTCTGGTTTCAACCGCATGTTTTTATGTAAGCAGCGTATTTTGAAGAAGGGCCAGAGAGGAGAGTATTTAATACAGTTTTGAATAATTGTTTGGCGAGAAGCGTGCGGCACAACAGGCAAAACCTGCCTAAAGTCTCCTCCAAGAACAGTAATTTTCCCACCAAATGGAATGTCATTACCCATAATATCTTTTAGGAGACGATTCACACACATTAATGAATGAATATTTGCTATTGGGGCTTCATCCCATATTATGAGCCGTGCTAATCGAATATCGTCAGCTGCTGTGGAATTTAATTTTAATCCAGACACTGAACTCTCATTTAAATTTAGGGGAATTTTGAATGTACTGTGTACTGTTCGACCGTTGGGTAGCAAAACAGCGGCTATTCTGGTCCATGCTACTGATATAGCATAAAGCCCTAAACTGCAGAACTATTGTATTAAATATCGGTAAATAAATGTTTTTCCTGTGCCCCCAGCACCGTCAATAAAGAATGCGTTCGTGACAGTTGTGTTGTTATCTTGAAGAATGCTAGTGATTTCATTAATAATTGAAAGTTGTTCCTGGTTTGCTAAGGACATCAGGTCAGCCAAATCAAAAGGGAACACTGGCTCATTAGTAGTTTATTCGTAGGAGTGTGTGTCAGTACCAACAGGAAAGTTAAATGTTGGGAGAGAGAAACCATGCAATTGTAGAGTTTTATTAATATCTCTGAGAGATAGTTGATAAGCTGTATTTTCGTCTTCAGACTTTAAATAATCGTCACAGAGAGAGTTTTTGTGCATGTCCCATAAGTGACTGGCATTGCAAGGTTGATGAAATATGCATATGTAGGCGAATAACTGTCTCAGTTGAAAGGGCATTTGGAAAACCGATGCTTCCATCAAACAGCGTTGCCATTCTGAATCATCGATAAGCAAACCAAACTTAAGTGCCATATCCTTATATGTTGGGCAGGTAACACTTTGGTATGTTCGGAGATCCTCAAAGCTTGTGGCACCTACTATATGAAGTAAAAGTAAGCGCAGATGGTATCTTTCTGATTCAGATGGAGAAACATTGTACATCCGACCTATTACCTTTTCGAATCTAAGTCGTATTTTCCAAATGCATTTGCATTTATCCCATACATAATGAACGGGTGTTTCAGGATAAATATATGCACTCCTAGTTGTTGGATTTTGGTTCAGCTGAAACCATGCAGTGAGTTGTGTACTTTTTAACTGAGCCCGTATTAATGCTTTGGGAGCATCATCGGCATGATAAAATACATCTTGTTGGTCTGGTAAATGGACAGGTAACCGGGCAACAATGTGGGACTGTTCGTGCATGTTGTAACCAAAAATCCTGTATGCAGCTTTACTTCACCCAATATATCTAGCATTCAAATACGTAGAAACTTCGTCATGATGTAACATTCCATCGTTTGCCGTGATTTTCAAGTTAGCGCAATCATGCCCCTTATAAACATATTTATGTATGTATTTGATGCTGTGTACACTTGCACAGATTTCGACGTTAATATGGGCCTGAAAGTACATCAATAGATATCGATTGTATGTAACAATGAAGCGATTGTCGATTTAAACATTGGTGCCTTGTACTCGTTTAGTATATGATCTTCCATTCTGTCGCCTACGGTAAAGTGAATAGCCGTTCATAATCTCTTTAGTTTCTGGCACAAAGTATTTTGGAAAACCCTTCTTACATCTTCCATCCTTCATGCAAATTGAATTGGGATTCAGAAGACCGCAAGGTCCATGTACCATGTGTGTCTTTACTAAGTTGTACAATGATGTATTGGAAGGACCTGGTATTTCTGCAGAAGCTGTCATATCAATATCAGAGATAAGATTTCTCGTAATTTACAACTGTCTCGAAGACAAACCAGTAAGTGTATATGAGGTAAACCTAGCTTCTGGAACTCAACCGTGTATAAGAAAGTTTGCACCACGCCAAAAATTTGCTTTTGATTTATTAAACGTAAGAGTTCCTTCACTTTCGCATGAAAAACGCGAACAACGACATAAGGTCTATTGTTTGCATTTTCATAAGGTTGGAGGCTAGTAGTAATTTCAGGCCATGATGGGTTGCAAGTGAAAGTTATGAAGAGGTCTGGCTTGCCAAATTTTCTCACAATTGTCATTGCATCCTGATAATTTTGCAACATATTTCTGGGACTACCCATAAAAGTAGAAGGCAAAATAACTATGCGACTAGCTCTTAAACTTTCATTTTCAGCTCTAAAGTGTAAAGCATCAGCAAGACCAACGTAGGTATCGACACGCAATTTCGTTTGTTGATTGCGAATATATTTTAGTCTATCTCCTTCCATTCGACAATAATAGTCAACTATTTATTGTTGGGTAAGTTAACCTGCATTAAGTAAAGGGTTGAAACCTCCTGTGGGAGGACAACCTCGAATCGACAGCCTATACAATATATATTCACGCATTGTCATATTTTGCCTAACGTTCGTCTTACGTTTCCCTCCTGTTGGCAGTGAAATATGCCACTCTGTTTCTCCGCAAGGCCAGATTAAAACGTAAGTTAATGGATCACAATGCATACTGTCGACATCAATTTCCTTTAAAACTCCCTGATTGGAAAATACGGCTATGTGGCGGTGTGAAGCCGGAGCATCGTCTGGTGTTTCAAAAATAGCTGCAATCTCTGAGGAGGCTGGGTTATTGTAACGTCTAGGATCTTCTTGAGGTTCATGGTAAAAGCGCATGACCAAATCTAACGGTTGACATTTTTCTCTTAAAGCCAGTTCATTTTCTTTGCATATTTTTGAATGCATTGTCTTATACAGTTGAATGTAAGGGTTACTCTCTTGCAAAATATTATTTAGAATATGAAGTGTACCCTCCCTGATGCAAGAATTCGCTCGATTTGCTAGTCTGATTTGATTAGCTTCTAAGCAGTCTAATATATACAACTGGCCGTAACAACTGTCGCTTATATTTTTGGAATATATGGAAGAAATGCGATGATGTACAATTCCTGAAATGTTAAAACAATATGGACCGTGTTCAGGTGGTACGGTAACATTGGCACCAAAGAAAACGAAGGACATAGAATTGTTGAACTGCCGAATATTCTCTCTGAAGTTCCTTGAGGTATCATCATTTCCAGTGAAAAATGGTTTAAGCCTGTCAAGTATTTTATATTTCGGCAGATCAATTTTACCATTGCAACTGCAAAGGCCAAAGTAACCAAGCGTAGTTTTTTCGCAAGAAAAGAACAATGCAGAACAATGTTTACATTCGTTCGTCAAGGACCCAACGCTGTACGGCATAATATCTGGCATTCTTTCTGAAATGGCAGATTTATATTGTATATTACAAGTGGTTTCACCTTTTCTCCGATTTCTCATTGTTTTGCGTCTATTTGTAGTTTCCACACGACCGGTTAATGTTCATTTTCGTCGAATGCGTCTATTTACAGTAGAATTTATCCCCAAATTAATGTCGTATTCGATCACACTATAGTGTGCTGCATCAACAGAGCCGCTAAACAATAAATGACAAATAACACTTCCATTGCCATAATCTACAACGTGGTTAGTCTCATTGTTATGCACTCTAAACAAATAATCATTAAACAATTGGCTTATACAATGGAGTTCAACATGACCAGCATATTCACCGTTCAAAGCCATAAGATTTTCATACTCAAGTTGGTTGCTGAGGGGAAGGCGATAAGACTCATCGCCAATAATAAAATCCTTTTAAATATTCCAGTCAGCAACAATTTTTGTAACAGTTTGCAAACGCAACTCACTATGACGGTCTTCATTTCGATATAAACAGTACGATACTGCTCTAAATAAGCAATTTCCGTCACCTGTTATTGGTACAATTCTTCGGATATCCATGACAGTAAATTATGAAGAGGAGCATAGAACCACTTCGCCAGTCACCTTAATAATGGAGTCAGTTTTATAATTATATTTCCTGTGCGTGTCAAAGGTCGTATTTACACAGGGAAGCCCACTCTTAAAGCTGGCAATGAATTATCGAGACCAACCGGCCCAGTAATTCTGCGTAGTCACTTTCTAGTATGCCATAGTTATGGTATACAAAATGAAAGGTTTAATAATTCGCAGAAGCAGCGATATCAGGGTGTCTACTGTAAGGATGAAGTAAAAATTAGTTACTTTTTAGGTACCTTTTAGTTACCTTTGAATTCAAGATACGTCTGCAAGCGGTGAAGAAACAACAATGAACTGTCTTTAAAGAGGTATTTTTATTTATCGTATGGCTTTTAGTGCCGGGAGTGTCCGAGGACATGTTCAGCTCGCCTGAGTCTGTAGCTGCTTCCAGCGGACACCCTTAGGGTGAGCTACAAGTTCCGCTCAATTTCAAGTTGCTACCATATATCAATGATACCTAGTGGTGAACGTTGGAACTTTGATAGAGCTTTCCGACGAAATCTAACCTAACAATTTAGCTTCACACAAGTTTAGTCTGTGGAAGAATCTTTTACATGCCATAAATCTATGACATGGGACCGTCGGCTTTACTTACCCTCCGAAGGAAGGTTGGTTGGTTCTTAAGTTTAGGGGCTGCGACAACGCGGTCATGTAGCCCCCTGTACTTTGGGTGTGTGTAGAATCTGTCTGATAACCGGTGTTAATTGTGATGACTGTATTAGTGTGTGTGTATCTGTTTTAATTCAAGTAAGCACTGCAGACGATCAATTTTCAAGTAGTTCCTACTTTTGCCGCCAAACGCCACCGTCGACGACAGCTAGTTCAGAACTTGGCTACCAGACGTCACCGCAGTCGGCTCTTGGCAACGAACATAGGAACCCAAGAGCATTGTTTACATTCTTAACCTATACAATTTAGCTTCACACAGGTGTAATTAGTGGAAGGTTCTTTAACATGCCATAAATCAATGACATGGGACCGCCGGCTTTACTTCCCCTCCGAAGGAAGGCATACTCTGGGATTTTTAACGCTCTTAAAAATCCGACGACTTCGGCCGGATTTGAACCCGCGATCTTGGGCATGCTACCGAAGCCGCCCCTCCGAAGGAAGGCATACTTAAGGATTTATAACGCTTTTAAATAATCCGACGACTTCGGCCGGGATTGAACCCGCTATCTTGGGCACAGCAGTTCAGCATGCTACCAACTACGCCACCGAAGCCGCTTTAAATGAAATTCACATGATGTTATAAAAATTTTAAAAATAATAAATATATACTAGATATTTAATATCCAATGAGTTGTTTCAGCTAATATGTCGCCTTGAGAACAATATATTGTTATAAATACGGTACCAAGAGGTTGCTCTGCTCTTGAGCATTTGGCGAGATTTCTTTCGTCCCCGCGGTCGGTCGCGAAGAAATGAATGCGATGTTACGCGATCGTCACCGAATTCTGTCTTC
Source organism: Meconema thalassinum (assembly GCA_946902985.2). Classification (NCBI taxonomy): domain Eukaryota; kingdom Metazoa; phylum Arthropoda; class Insecta; order Orthoptera; family Tettigoniidae; genus Meconema; species Meconema thalassinum. Next base: position 76,093,080 of record OX336401.1, on the reverse strand, counting down.
GCAGTCAAATACGGAGAAATATCGAGATGTTACACGATCGGCGCTGGTCTCAGTTGTTTGGTGAGTTTCCCGTAGTTTTCACGATAGAACACGGAAAAAAATCGCGATTTAGATAAACAGTGTCACTTTTAGTCAATCGACGAGATTTCCATTGTCCTTGAGGTCGGGCACAAGAAAATATAGCATTATTACGCAATCGGCGCCACATGCTGTCCGTTTGACAAGAATACAGTTGTCCTCGTCATTGAATGCGGAGAAATATCGCGATGTATCGCAATCGCTACCGCTCTCGGCCGTTTTACTTTGTCCTCGAGATATTATGCAATCGTCGCCGCACCCGGCCGTTCAACGATTGTCTGCCTGTCTATCTGTCCTGACAGAATGGCGGAGGCCAGTATACGGTCATGGGAAAAGTGGCAAGTAGGTTACGTGATGGGTGTCCAATCACCTTTGACAGGATTCCCGCAGTCCACGTGGTCACAAGTTCACGATAGGGGACGGGTTTTATGAAATTTACGCAACTGACGTCGATCTCGGTCCGTTTGACGAGATTCCCGCAGGCAAGTCGTGCGGTCAGCCAGCCGTCTTGAGGATGCGATTTTGGAGGATGAACGTTCGAAGTAGGTACGGTATCGAATATTACGAATTATTCTGAGAGGATTGCACGAACAATACGACAAGAGGGCAAGTTTTATTTCGACTGAGAACCACGAATTATCTACAAGTTATCGAAATAATCGGTTAGATTATATATCCGACGGAACGAAAGTTCGAAGGAAAAATCGACTTATAACGGAATTTCGATTTAACCATACTGAATGTCGCAAATTTACTTGACATATTTTTTTAAATAAGTTATATGTATTTCGAAGATTTTTCGCATTTTTTTCGAAACGGTAACATTTCGCAAGATTGCGACATTAAATTGTTTCGCGTTATTTCTGGACTTCAATTTGACATAGTTTCCAAATAACAGAAATGAGAGATTTCTCTTTAGTTTCGGAAGTATTCGCGAATAAACGTCTCGCGAAAAGTCAGGTTTCCTAATACAGTAACACAGAAAAATATTTCACACGAAACTTAAGACTTCTTGATGCCTAAAATATACGTTGAACCGATGTATACCGCTCAAGGTATCCTCGGTATGTATTTCCTTGCGGTCAGGCACGGAGACATATAGCTTAGTACTATGCAATAGGCACGGCGCCGCTTGCGTGAAACTCGCAATCTCTGAGCCTAGCGGCGCGAGTTTAAACGATTCAACCCGCCTTCAGAAAATTTTCGTTACCCGTTTGTAAAATTCGTTACTTTTTCGTTACTTTCGTTACCCATTTGTAAAATTCGTTACTTTTTCGTTACTTTCGTTACCGGTAGACACCCTGGATATGTATTCTCGACAGACAACGACTGACCTGGACTGACCACCAAAGACTATATAACAGAAAGATCGGAAACACAATACAAATGGCGGTTTCAACATTCGACTGCAGCGGCATCTGCTACTGAAACATAGAAGTTAATTTGGAAAACAATGGAATCAAAAATAGGAATACATTTGTAATATCAGAATTTCAACGTAGGCCTACTGTATATTATTGCCGTATAACTGGTTCATTAGTGGAATTTCATGTAACAACATTTTGGACATGCCTTGTATGTTTATAAGGCAAAGAAAGAACTGAGGAAACCAAATGAGTACCGTAGCACATGGCGCGATTTGAAGACACTTGGAAGTAAGTCGCCCAAGCAGGTGGGTTGTAATGTGTTGGAATTCGTACAATCCTTGAATCACAGTTGGCTTAACAGTTTTCCCATGTGCAACAATATGCCAAAACTTCTGTAGCAATAAAGATAAATAGCCTACCGGTATTGCAAATGTTATCTGTCGAATGTTGGAACTTATAAAGCGTTTCAATGAAATTACCATAGCGTTTTAAATTGAGATGGCAACGCAGAATTCCTTAGTTTACGGGAATGCCAAAAGTTAAATATGTTTTGGCAATATAATAGCAATTGCAAGAAAGGAAAATACGGAAATAAAAAAACATGCTGGAGGGGGGATTCGAACCCCTCACATTGGGCGATGCATAAATTAAGAGATCACGGCTCTGCCACCTGAGCTACCGATCAACTGGTAATGGCGCGCAATATTAAGGGAGTTAAACATCATGCACACTCAAAATTTGATGTCAGTTTACGTTTTTCAATATTTTCTGCCTGGTATAATTATATTCCAGTGTATATTATGGAAATATCATAAACAATGTTCCCTTCCATTATAATTCTTATACATAACTATGAAATTAAAACGCGGTGGACTTGTAACCGCCATGACTGTCATGCGGCAAGGCGATTGTGCGCATGCGTGCTAGGCAAGATTTCTGAATTTTTGTTTATTAATTTAAAAATATTCTGTAACATATTTGTTTATTATAAAGACACTCTGCAAATCTACATGCCAAGAGCTCTCGTTGGAATGCATTACGAAGTCAATCGGTTAAGACGTTATCTAATTCTCGATGTAACAAAAATCGTCTTAGTGTTTTAAATATATAGATAGCTGAAATGAAAATTTAAATAAAAGCAATTGAAATATAAAATTAGAAAAAACCAGTCTGCCCTATAAAGGGATAAGAGGCGGAACTAAGAAGTCATCTGCCCCTTGAGACTCTCTCCTTACCTTGACACAGACTTTTTGAAAATTAACCCTTACGATGTCAAGCTATTGTGAGTGGGTATGTTAAATTAGATTATGGTTAGGTTAGGGATTAAAGTGTGTAAAGCATAATATTGGACAAACTGATGAGATAAATGCTTTAGTTTTTGCGGATGATGTAGTAATAATAATAATATCGTATGGCCTCGGGTGCCAGGTGCAAGCTTTGTTATTTGACACCCAGAGGGCAGCTTGCCTGTCGAATTTTGTTGTTCCTTGAAGCACTATGAAAGACAAGGAGGTTAGATATCTAAGCTCCTTGACACTATAGCGCTTTCTAGTAGAGAAATGAGGAACATTGTGTTGGGGAAAATTCCCGAGATTAATTTTGCCATTATGAACATGGCCTACTGAATTCGAATGGGTTCTTTAACATGCCAACATCGTATGACATGCGTGTCGTGACTTTTGCCGCCTTTCAAAAATCACTTACTACGGCCAGCAGCGAACCTGCGAGCTTGGGTTAGTAATCAGATACGATAACCACTCACCCACAGTAGCAAGCATGTTAAATTAGGTTCGGGATTAAAGGGCGTAAAGCATAATATTGGACAAACTGATGGGATAAATGCTTTAGATTTTGTGGATGATGTAGTGATTTGAAAGGAAGATTGTAGTTTTAAGTGACTGTGAATCTTGTGATTATGAGCCACGGGACCTCCTTTTTACATGGAACCCGAACCACAGGACATGGCATTTCACTTCGAAAATCTCACATGCATTGACCGGGAATTGAACCCAGTCCACCTTGGTGAGAGACCAACAGCTTGACCGCTGTGCCACCACGCCCCCTAGTAGTGATTTGGAAGGAAGGTTGTAGTTTAACGTGACCGTTAATCTCTAGATTATGAGCCAAGGGGACCTTCTTTTTACGTGGAATCCGAACCACAGGACATGGCATTTCACTTCGAAAATCTCACATGCATTAACTGGGAACCTAACCCGGTCCGTCTTGGTGAGAGGCATACAGCTTGACCGCTGAGCCACCACGCCCATCGAGTAGTGATTTGGGGACAAGGAGAAAATGAAATACAAAGGAGAATGGAGATTTGAAATGAGAATTTTAAGGGGTTCGGAATGAAAATGGGTAAACAGAAAACTGTGGAAAGGAAAAAGAAGAGTTCGAATCAACTTAGATGGGGAACAGTTAGAGAATGTGGAACAATTTGCATAATTAGGCAGAGTTATTAACAGGAATACTGAAATTAATACAGAAATTAACGTAAAGATATATCATGTTATCATCAAGTTCGACAGCTGTCGTGGGATGTTAAGGTACCACAAGGAATAAAATTAACATTATACAAACAATATTTTACCCCAATTGTAACCTAAGGTTACTAACAAGAGACAAAACAGTAAGATCGAAGCATCTTAAATGAAATTCTTGAGACTAGAAGAGATAAATCCGAAGCTCAAAAATTAGGCAATATACAGAAACCATTAGTTCAGCGATTACAGAGGTCGAGATTAAGATGGTTTGGCCATGTGCAAAGGATGGAAATGGATAGATCTGTAAAGAGGGAGATGGTGAGAAGCATTGATGGTATTAGATTGTTTCGTAGATCAAAGAAGAAATGGATGGACCAAATCCGACAAGACATATGTGACATTGCACTGGATGTGGCAGAAGTAATGGAGCAGGAGGAGAGAAAGAATAGACAGGAGTGGAAGAGGCTAGTTTAAAATACTCGGCACAGTGACTGGAGTTGGACACGGATGATGATGATGATGATGATGATAAAATGCCAAGCCAAGGTTCATGAAATTATAAGTTTTTGACAAAATTATCTTCTCCCAATATTTTTTTTAAGACTGTTGATATGTTCCCGTAGCAGCTAAATATATTTTACTAAATCAGGATGTCTACCAAAACCAACTAACAGATTTCCCTGGCAATTACCTGATTTTTCCAGGATAAATCAGAAAATTCCCTGAGTAACAGTAGCAGCCATAATATTATACAGGGTGTCTCAAAAAATGTACTAACATTTTGAATGACTATAAAATGATTATTTATGAACATAGAGACAAGTTTAAGGGCTTCAATTATAGAAGAGACATGTAATTAAAGACTCATGTTCGCAAATGTTCAAATTGATCACAGTCAGTGTCCGGGAGTTCGACAAACCACCACCAACGCAACGGGCCATTGCTCGCATCAAGAGATAAATTTGAAGCAGATGGAACTGTTCACAACGTCAACAAGAAACATTCTGGACGACCACGGACATCCACCAATCCTAGATAAGAACAGGTGCAAGAAGCCCTCACTCGATCCCCACCGAAATTACTACGACAAACGGCATGAGAGACACACATCTCAAAAGATAGCGTCCAACGCATCATGAAGCGGCTGCGCTGGAAATCCTACATTCCAACACGAAATTGGAAATTGACAGACAATGTCACCAAATTCCAAGTGAACTTTGTCGCAACGTTTGCGAATCCATTGATTTGCGTTATCAGCTTTGTCTGGACACTGACGGTCATCAATTTGAACATTTGTGAACATTAGTCTTTAATTACATGTCTCCTCTATAATTGAAGCTCTTAAACTTGTCTCTATGTTCATAAATAAAATCATTTTATAGACATTCAAAGAAGAGTCCATTGCAGGTTCCGTGCTGACGTTTTGTAATTAAGTATAATAAACTTAAAGTTTCCGCCTAATCAACACTCATTTATTATTTCGTTAGCTTATGGGTACATGTTTCGGAATTAGTACAATTCCTTCTTCAGCCCTTCATAATTCATATTCGGAAACATCATAGACTAAAAAGACCACGTCCATGTGAGAAACATAACACACTGATAATTAAAATACTATAAAAAATTAATTGAACACTTTAAAACATGACAACCTTATGGACATTACATACAATAAAACAATAAAAACATTCCTGCTGTTAACAATCAAATTGATTAATAATCACTACTATGCACGTAAGAATTGAGGCTTTCACGGCCGGCGTTACAAAGTTCATCGATGTATTCCGGGCTTAAGGGCCGTGTTCCAGGGGCTTGTGACGGTCCCGACGTTTCGCCGAAAACTGCGTCCGGCATTTTCCAGGGTTCCTCTGACTTCAACAGCAGCGAAGCACTCAGTGGAATGGAGTGGCAGATCGTTTCACCCCATTATATATAGGTGCATGCTGCGGAACGCTGCTCGCTATTGGTACGCCGTGGTGGGAGGGCAGTCGCTGATTGGCTGTTGACCGGCCAATGGTTGAAGCGTATTGGAGCCCGGCGTTAGCCGACCTGTCTTAGCGGAGACTGGCAACTGATCTCCCGTTGCATATACTGGTTCGTCGCGGCCACCGTGTCCTCTAGTTTTCAGTGTATTCAGCAGTGGAAACCAGGCTTTGTTGACCCGTTCAGATTCCTCCTTACGGTTGAAGCTGTTGGTATGCTTCAGGATTTCAATGGCTTCCCTTTGTAGCCGGGCGTGGTAGGACACTGTAGTGGACAGTACTTCGGTGTTGCTGTACTGTATATCGTGGCCTGCTTGCAGTGCGTGTTCGGCGACTGACGACTTTTCCGTTTGTCCCAGCCGGCAGTGTCGGTTATGCTCCTTCAATCGGGTGGTGATGCTGCGTTTCGTAGTTCCAATATATACTTGACCGCAGCTGCACGGGATCTTGTAGACACCAGCAGTGGAGAGAGGATGGCGCTTGTCTTTAGCCGATCTCAGCATTTCCTTGATCTTCTTCGTAGGCCTATATATGGTTTTGACTCCATGGGACTCCAGTAGCCTCCCTATTCTATCAGTTACTCTACTGATGTACGGCAGAAAGGCTTTAGCTGCCGGCCGCTCTTCATTTTCCCTGTTAGTTGGACGCCTGGGATGGAGTGCACGCTGTACGTCTTTGTGGCTGAACCCGTTGGCGCGCAGGGCCATGTCGAGGTGGTTGAGCTCTTCGTTCAAGTGCTGTGGTTCACATATTCTCCTCGCACGTTCAGCCAGCGTCTTTATGACTCCGTATTTTTGTCGCGGGTGGTGGTTGGACGACTTCTGTAGATAGCGGTCTGTATGGGTCGGCTTGCGGTACACTGTGTGTCCCAACTTTAAGTCGGCTGTCTTCATAACCAGAACATCTAGGAAAGCGAGCTGTTGTTCACTTTCTACCTCCATAGTGAACTGAATATTCGGGCTGATGCTGTTCAGATGCTGTAGGAACGGCTGTAATTGTTCCTCTCCATGGCTCCAGATTACAAAAGTGTCATCCACGTAGCGAAGCCACACCTTAGGTTTAAGTGGTGCGGTCTCTAGTGCCATTATTTCGAACTTTTCCATGAAGAAGTTCGCGATCACCGGGCTCAGAGGACTGCCCATGGCGACACCGTCGATTTGTTCATAGTAACTGTCATTCCACAGGAAATAACTTGTGGTGAGGCAATGGCTGAACAAGTTCTTGATATCCTCGGGAAAAATCTGAGCGATGTGGTCCAGGGCCTCCTTTACTGGTACCTTAGTGAAGAGCGAGACCACGTCGAAGCTGACAAGCAGGTCTCCGGCTTCCAACTGGATGTTTTTCAGCTTTTCTACGAAATGGCCCGAATCTCTGATGTACGACTCTGTGCCACCGATGTGAGGTTGTAGTAAGGTGGCCAGATATTTCGAGATGTTATATGTAGGTGATCCAATGGCGCTAACAATGGGTCGTAGAGGTACGTCCTCCTTATGTATCTTGGGTAAGCCATACAGCCTAGGTGGTAGAGCTTCACTTCTGGAGGTTTCTCTCTTCTCGTTGTCTGCTAATGAAGAGGCCTTAATAAGGCTGTTGGTCTTGCGAAGAATCCGGTTGGTAGGATCTCTCGGTAGTCTGCGGTAGGTCTCAGGGTCTAACAATTCCGAGATCTTAGTGGTGTAATCATCAGTGGCCATGATGACAGTGGCGTTCCCTTTGTCCGCAGGAAGAATGATGACACTCTCGTCCAAGTTGAGAGTCCTTATGGCCTTCCTCTCTTGAACCGTGAGGTTGCTCTTCGGTGTCTGTGCCTTCCTGAGTATGCGTGAGGCTTCGTGACGAATTTCGTCCGCCTGGTCCGATGGTAAATTGCGAATACTGGCTTCAATATTCGCGACGATGTCCTCCACGGGAATCGAGGGAGGGGTAACGGCAAAGTTCCCTCCTTTAGCCAGTAGAGAAGTTTCGGCTTCTGACAGGCAACGGTTGGTTAGGTTGACGATTGTCCGTGAGGTGTCCAGGGCAGGTGGGTTCTCAAGCGCGGGTCGATTCTCCAGGTATCGCTCAAATTTCCTCTTCTGCCGTTTGGTCGACTGATCGAATGTCGCAATCATGGAACAGCTGGTGACACGGTCTACTTTCTCCCAGTCCTGCGAATACTGGCTTCAATATTCGCGACGATGTCCTCCACGGGAATCGAGGGAGGGGTAACGGCAAAGTTCCCTCCTTTAGCCTTACTACAACCTCACATCGGTGGCACAGAGTCGTACATCAGAGATTCGGGCCATTTCGTAGAAAAGCTGAAAAACATCCAGTTGGAAGCCGGAGACCTGCTTGTCAGCTTCGACGTGGTCTCGCTCTTCACTAAGGTACCAGTAAAGGAGGCCCTGGACCACATCGCTCAGATTTTTCCCGAGGATATCAAGAACTTGTTCAGCCATTGCCTCACCACAAGTTATTTCCTGTGGAATGACAGTTACTATGAACAAATCGACGGTGTCGCCATGGGCAGTCCTCTGAGCCCGGTGATCGCGAACTTCTTCATGGAAAAGTTCGAAATAATGGCACTAGAGACCGCACCACTTAAACCTAAGGTGTGGCTTCGCTACGTGGATGACACTTTTGTAATCTGGAGCCATGGAGAGGAACAATTACAGCCGTTCCTACAGCATCTGAACAGCATCAGCCCGAATATTCAGTTCACTATGGAGGTAGAAAGTGAACAACAGCTCGCTTTCCTAGATGTTCTGGTTATGAAGACAGCCGACTTAAAGTTGGGACACACAGTGTACCGCAAGCCGACCCATACAGACCGCTATCTACAGAAGTCGTCCAACCACCACCCGCGACAAAAATACGGAGTCATAAAGACGCTGGCTGAACGTGCGAGGAGAATATGTGAACCACAGCACTTGAACGAAGAGCTCAACCACCTCGACATGGCCCTGCGCGCCAACGGGTTCAGCCACAAAGACGTACAGCGTGCACTCCATCCCAGGCGTCCAACTAACAGGGAAAATGAAGAGCGGCCGGCAGCTAAAGCCTTTCTGCCGTACATCAGTAGAGTAACTGATAGAATAGGGAGGCTACTGGAGTCCCATGGAGTCAAAACCATATATAGGCCTACGAAGAAGATCAAGGAAATGCTGAGATCGGCTAAAGACAAGCGCCATCCTCTCTCCACTGCTGGTGTCTACAAGATCCCGTGCAGCTGCGGTCAAGTATATATTGGAACTACGAAACGCAGCATCGCCACCCGATTGAAGGAGCATAACCGACACTGCCGGCTGGGACAAACGGAAAAGTCGTCAGTCGCCGAACACGCACTGCAAGCAGGCCACGATATACAGTACAGCAACACCGAAGTACTGTCCACTACAGTGTCCTACCACGCCCGGCTACAAAGGGAAGCCATTGAAATCCTGAAGCATACCAACAGCTTCAACCGTAAGGAGGAATCTGAACGGGTCAACAAAGCCTGGTTTCCACTGCTGAATACACTGAAAACTAGAGGACACGGTGGCCGCGACGAACCAGTATATGCAACGGGAGATCAGTTGCCAGTCTCCGCTAAGACAGGTCGGCTAACGCCGGGCTCCAATACGCTTCAACCATTGGCCGGTCAACAGCCAATCAGCGACTGCCCTCCCACCACGGCGTACCAATAGCGAGCAGCGTTCCGCAGCATGCACCTATATATAATGGGGTGAAACGATCTGCCACTCCATTCCACTGAGTGCTTCGCTGCTGTCGAAGTCAGAGGAACCCTGGAAAATGCCGGACGCAGTTTTCGGCGAAACGTCGGGACCGTCACAAGCCCCTGGAACACGGCCCTTAAGCCCGGAATACATCGATGAACTTTGTAACGCCGGCCGTGAAAGCCTCAATTCTTACATGAATCGCCTCTACGGGGAGGAAATTTCTAATTCATCTCGTCGCTTCGAGAGACTTCGGAAGAAGAAGGCGCAGCTCCTGTCATCTCTCACGTTTCTTCTGCGATGCAGAGACTCGGGTATCATTCCCAAGTTCCTGAGAATGAAGAGACCGGTGAATTCAGCCCAGTCACACCGGATCTACGACCGAACGGAGCGCTCTCTACTTCGGGAACGTATCAGCTCCACACGCAGAGACCTGGCTACCAACGACCAGGCACTTCTACACCTACATTACTTTCTCAGCGCCACGCTGTCACCGCAGGACTGGGAGAAAGTAGACCGTGTCACCAGCTGTTCCATGATTGCGACATTCGATCAGTCGACCAAACGGCAGAAGAGGAAATTTGAGAGATACCTGGAGAATCGACCCGCGCTTGAGAACCCACCTGCCCTGGACACCTCACGGACAATCGTCAACCTAACCAACCGTTGCCTGTCAGAAGCCGAAACTTCTCTACTGGCTAAAGGAGGGAACTTTGCCGTTACCCCTCCCTCGATTCCCGTGGAGGACATCGTCGCGAATATTGAAGCCAGTATTCGCAATTTACCATCGGACCAGGCGGACGAAATTCGTCACGAAGCCTCACGCATACTCAGGAAGGCACAGACACCGAAGAGCAACCTCACGGTTCAAGAGAGGAAGGCCATAAGGACTCTCAACTTGGACGAGAGTGTCATCATTCTTCCTGCGGACAAAGGGAACGCCACTGTCATCATGGCCACTGATGATTACACCACTAAGATCTCGGAATTGTTAGACCCTGAGACCTACCGCAGACTACCGAGAGATCCTACCAACCGGATTCTTCGCAAGACCAACAGCCTTATTAAGGCCTCTTCATTAGCAGACAACGAGAAGAGAGAAACCTCCAGAAGTGAAGCTCTACCACCTAGGCTGTATGGCTTACCCAAGATACATAAGGAGGACGTACCTCTACGACCCATTGTTAGCGCCATTGGATCACCTACATATAACATCTCGAAATATCTGGCCACCTTACTACAACCTCACATCGGTGGCACAGAGTCGTACATCAGAGATTCGGGCCATTTCGTAGAAAAGCTGAAAAACATCCAGTTGGAAGCCGGAGACCTGCTTGTCAGCTTCGACGTGGTCTCGCTCTTCACTAAGGTACCAGTAAAGGAGGCCCTGGACCACATCGCTCAGATTTTTCCCGAGGATATCAAGAACTTGTTCAGCCATTGCCTCACCACAAGTTATTTCCTGTGGAATGACAGTTACTATGAACAAATCGACGGTGTCGCCATGGGCAGTCCTCTGAGCCCGGTGATCGCGAACTTCTTCATGGAAAAGTTCGAAATAATGGCACTAGAGACCGCACCACTTAAACCTAAGGTGTGGCTTCGCTACGTGGATGACACTTTTGTAATCTGGAGCCATGGAGAGGAACAATTACAGCCGTTCCTACAGCATCTGAACAGCATCAGCCCGAATATTCAGTTCACTATGGAGGTAGAAAGTGAACAACAGCTCGCTTTCCTAGATGTTCTGGTTATGAAGACAGCCGACTTAAAGTTGGGACACACAGTGTACCGCAAGCCGACCCATACAGACCGCTATCTACAGAAGTCGTCCAACCACCACCCGCGACAAAAATACGGAGTCATAAAGACGCTGGCTGAACGTGCGAGGAGAATATGTGAACCACAGCACTTGAACGAAGAGCTCAACCACCTCGACATGGCCCTGCGCGCCAACGGGTTCAGCCACAAAGACGTACAGCGTGCACTCCATCCCAGGCGTCCAACTAACAGGGAAAATGAAGAGCGGCCGGCAGCTAAAGCCTTTCTGCCGTACATCAGTAGAGTAACTGATAGAATAGGGAGGCTACTGGAGTCCCATGGAGTCAAAACCATATATAGGCCTACGAAGAAGATCAAGGAAATGCTGAGATCGGCTAAAGACAAGCGCCATCCTCTCTCCACTGCTGGTGTCTACAAGATCCCGTGCAGCTGCGGTCAAGTATATATTGGAACTACGAAACGCAGCATCACCACCCGATTGAAGGAGCATAACCGACACTGCCGGCTGGGACAAACGGAAAAGTCGTCAGTCGCCGAACACGCACTGCAAGCAGGCCACGATATACAGTACAGCAACACCGAAGTACTGTCCACTACAGTGTCCTACCACGCCCGGCTACAAAGGGAAGCCATTGAAATCCTGAAGCATACCAACAGCTTCAACCGTAAGGAGGAATCTGAACGGGTCAACAAAGCCTGGTTTCCACTGCTGAATACACTGAAAACTAGAGGACACGGTGGCCGCGACGAACCAGTATATGCAACGGGAGATCAGTTGCCAGTCTCCGCTAAGACAGGTCGGCTAACGCCGGGCTCCAATACGCTTCAACCATTGGCCGGTCAACAGCCAATCAGCGACTGCCCTCCCACCACGGCGTACCAATAGCGAGCAGCGTTCCGCAGCATGCACCTATATATAATGGGGTGAAACGATCTGCCACTCCATTCCACTGAGTGCTTCGCTGCTGTTGAAGTCAGAGGAACCCTGGAAAATGCCGGACGCAGTTTTCGGCGAAACGTCGGGACCGTCACAAGCCCCTGGAACACGGCCCTTAAGCCCGGAATACATCGATGAACTTTGTAACGCCGGCCGTGAAAGCCTCAATTCTTACATGAATCGCCTCTACGGGGAGGAAATTTCTAATTCATCTCGTCGCTTCGAGAGACTTCGGAAGAAGAAGGCGCAGCTCCTGTCATCTCTCACGTTTCTTCTGCGATGCAGAGACTCGGGTATCATTCCCAAGTTCCTGAGAATGAAGAGACCGGTGAATTCAGCCCAGTCACACCGGATCTACGACCGAACGGAGCGCTCTCTACTTCGGGAACGTATCAGCTCCACACGCAGAGACCTGGCTACCAACGACCAGGCACTTCTACACCTACATTACTTTCTCAGCGCCACGCTGTCACCGCAGGACTGGGAGAAAGTAGACCGTGTCACCAGCTGTTCCATGATTGCGACATTCGATCAGTCGACCAAACGGCAGAAGAGGAAATTTGAGAGATACCTGGAGAATCGACCCGCGCTTGAGAACCCACCTGCCCTGGACACCTCACGGACAATCGTCAACCTAACCAACCGTTGCCTGTCAGAAGCCGAAACTTCTCTACTGGCTAAAGGAGGGAACTTTGCCGTTACCCCTCCCTCGATTCCCGTGGAGGACATCGTCGCGAATATTGAAGCCAGTATTCGCAATTTACCATCGGACCAGGCGGACGAAATTCGTCACGAAGCCTCACGCATACTCAGGAAGGCACAGACACCGAAGAGCAACCTCATGGTTCAAGAGAGGAAGGCCATAAGGACTCTCAACTTGGACGAGAGTGTCATCATTCTTCCTGCGGACAAAGGGAACGCCACTGGCATCATGGCCACTGATGATTACACCACTAAGATCTCGGAATTGTTAGACCCTGAGACCTACCGCAGACTACCGAGAGATCCTACCAACCGGATTCTTCGCAAGACCAACAGCCTTATTAAGGCCTCTTCATTAGCAGACAACGAGAAGAGAGAAACCTCCAGAAGTGAAGCTCTACCACCTAGGCTGTATGGCTTACCCAAGATACATAAGGAGGACGTACCTCTACGACCCATTGTTAGCGCCATTGGATCACCTACATATAACATCTCGAAATATCTGGCCACCTTACTACAACCTCACATCGGTGGCACAGAGTCGTACATCAGAGATTCGGGCCATTTCGTAGAAAAGCTGAAAAACATCCAGTTGGAAGCCGGAGACCTGCTTGTCAGCTTCGACGTGGTCTCGCTCTTCACTAAGGTACCAGTAAAGGAGGCCCTGGACCACATCGCTCAGATTTTTCCCGAGGATATCAAGAACTTGTTCAGCCATTGCCTCACCACAAGTTATTTCCTGTGGAATGACAGTTACTATGAACAAATCGACGGTGTCGCCATGGGCAGTCCTCTGAGCCCGGTGATCGCGAACTTCTTCATGGAAAAGTTCGAAATAATGGCACTAGAGACCGCACCACTTAAACCTAAGGTGTGGCTTCGCTACGTGGATGACACTTTTGTAATCTGGAGCCATGGAGAGGAACAATTACAGCCGTTCCTACAGCATCTGAACAGCATCAGCCCGAATATTCAGTTCACTATGGAGGTAGAAAGTGAACAACAGCTCGCTTTCCTAGATGTTCTGGTTATGAAGACAGCCGACTTAAAGTTGGGACACACAGTGTACCGCAAGCCGACCCATACAGACCGCTATCTACAGAAGTCGTCCAACCACCACCCGCGACAAAAATACGGAGTCATAAAGACGCTGGCTGAACGTGCGAGGAGAATATGTGAACCACAGCACTTGAACGAAGAGCTCAACCACCTCGACATGGCCCTGCGCGCCAACGGGTTCAGCCACAAAGACGTACAGCGTGCACTCCATCCCAGGCGTCCAACTAACAGGGAAAATGAAGAGCGGCCGGCAGCTAAAGCCTTTCTGCCGTACATCAGTAGAGTAACTGATAGAATAGGGAGGCTACTGGAGTCCCATGGAGTCAAAACCATATATAGGCCTACGAAGAAGATCAAGGAAATGCTGAGATCGGCTAAAGACAAGCGCCATCCTCTCTCCACTGCTGGTGTCTACAAGATCCCGTGCAGCTGCGGTCAAGTATATATTGGAACTACGAAACGCAGCATCGCCACCCGATTGAAGGAGCATAACCGACACTGCCGGCTGGGACAAACGGAAAAGTCGTCAGTCGCCGAACACGCACTGCAAGCAGGCCACGATATACAGTACAGCAACACCGAAGTACTGTCCACTACAGTGTCCTACCACGCCCGGCTACAAAGGGAAGCCATTGAAATCCTGAAGCATACCAACAGCTTCAACCGTAAGGAGGAATCTGAACGGGTCAACAAAGCCTGGTTTCCACTGCTGAATACACTGAAAACTAGAGGACACGGTGGCCGCGACGAACCAGTATATGCAACGGGAGATCAGTTGCCAGTCTCCGCTAAGACAGGTCGGCTAACGCCGGGCTCCAATACGCTTCAACCATTGGCCGGTCAACAGCCAATCAGCGACTGCCCTCCCACCACGGCGTACCAATAGCGAGCAGCGTTCCGCAGCATGCACCTATATATAATGGGGTGAAACGATCTGCCACTCCATTCCACTGAGTGCTTCGCTGCTGTCGAAGTCAGAGGAACCCTGGAAAATGCCGGACGCAGTTTTCGGCGAAACGTCGGGACCGTCACAAGCCCCTGGAACACGGCCCTTAAGCCCGGAATACATCGATGAACTTTGTAACGCCGGCCGTGAAAGCCTCAATTCTTACATGAATCGCCTCTACGGGGAGGAAATTTCTAATTCATCTCGTCGCTTCGAGAGACTTCGGAAGAAGAAGGCGCAGCTCCTGTCATCTCTCACGTTTCTTCTGCGATGCAGAGACTCGGGTATCATTCCCAAGTTCCTGAGAATGAAGAGACCGGTGAATTCAGCCCAGTCACACCGGATCTACGACCGAACGGAGCGCTCTCTACTTCGGGAACGTATCAGCTCCACACGCAGAGACCTGGCTACCAACGACCAGGCACTTCTACACCTACATTACTTTCTCAGCGCCACGCTGTCACCGCAGGACTGGGAGAAAGTAGACCGTGTCACCAGCTGTTCCATGATTGCGACATTCGATCAGTCGACCAAACGGCAGAAGAGGAAATTTGAGAGATACCTGGAGAATCGACCCGCGCTTGAGAACCCACCTGCCCTGGACACCTCACGGACAATCGTCAACCTAACCAACCGTTGCCTGTCAGAAGCCGAAACTTCTCTACTGGCTAAAGGAGGGAACTTTGCCGTTACCCCTCCCTCGATTCCCGTGGAGGACATCGTCGCGAATATTGAAGCCAGTATTCGCAATTTACCATCGGACCAGGCGGACGAAATTCGTCACGAAGCCTCACGCATACTCAGGAAGGCACAGACACCGAAGAGCAACCTCACGGTTCAAGAGAGGAAGGCCATAAGGACTCTCAACTTGGACGAGAGTGTCATCATTCTTCCTGCGAACAAAGGGAACGCCACTGTCATCATGGCCACTGATGATTACACCACTAAGATCTCGGAATTGTTAGACCCTGAGACCTACCGCAGACTACCGAGAGATCCTACCAACCGGATTCTTCGCAAGACCAACAGCCTTATTAAGGCCTCTTCATTAGCAGACAACGAGAAGAGAGAAACCTCCAGAAGTGAAGCTCTACCACCTAGGCTGTATGGCTTACCCAAGATACATAAGGAGGACGTACCTCTACGACCCATTGTTAGCGCCATTGGATCACCTACATATAACATCTCGAAATATCTGGCCACCTTACTACAACCTCACATCGGTGGCACAGAGTCGTACATCAGAGATTCGGGCCATTTCGTAGAAAAGCTGAAAAACATCCAGTTGGAAGCCGGAGACCTGCTTGTCAGCTTCGACGTGGTCTCGCTCTTCACTAAGGTACCAGTAAAGGAGGCCCTGGACCACATCGCTCAGATTTTTCCCGAGGATATCAAGAACTTGTTCAGCCATTGCCTCACCACAAGTTATTTCCTGTGGAATGACAGTTACTATGAACAAATCGACGGTGTCGCCATGGGCAGTCCTCTGAGCCCGGTGATCGCGAACTTCTTCATGGAAAAGTTCGAAATAATGGCACTAGAGACCGCACCACTTAAACCTAAGGTGTGGCTTCGCTACGTGGATGACACTTTTGTAATCTGGAGCCATGGAGAGGAACAATTACAGCCGTTCCTACAGCATCTGAACAGCATCAGCCCGAATATTCAGTTCACTATGGAGGTAGAAAGTGAACAACAGCTCGCTTTCCTAGATGTTCTGGTTATGAAGACAGCCGACTTAAAGTTGGGACACACAGTGTACCGCAAGCCGACCCATACAGACCGCTATCTACAGAAGTCGTCCAACCACCACCCGCGACAAAAATACGGAGTCATAAAGACGCTGGCTGAACGTGCGAGGAGAATATGTGAACCACAGCACTTGAACGAAGAGCTCAACCACCTCGACATGGCCCTGCGCGCCAACGGGTTCAGCCACAAAGACGTACAGCGTGCACTCCATCCCAGGCGTCCAACTAACAGGGAAAATGAAGAGCGGCCGGCAGCTAAAGCCTTTCTGCCGTACATCAGTAGAGTAACTGATAGAATAGGGAGGCTACTGGAGTCCCATGGAGTCAAAACCATATATAGGCCTACGAAGAAGATCAAGGAAATGCTGAGATCGGCTAAAGACAAGCGCCATCCTCTCTCCACTGCTGGTGTCTACAAGATCCCGTGCAGCTGCGGTCAAGTATATATTGGAACTACGAAACGCAGCATCGCCACCCGATTGAAGGAGCATAACCGACACTGCCGGCTGGGACAAACGGAAAAGTCGTCAGTCGCCGAACACGCACTGCAAGCAGGCCACGATATACAGTACAGCAACACCGAAGTACTGTCCACTACAGTGTCCTACCACACCCGGCTACAAAGGGAAGCCATTGAAATCCTGAAGCATACCAACAGCTTCAACCGTAAGGAGGAATCTGAACGGGTCAACAAAGCCTGGTTTCCACTGCTGAATACACTGAAAACTAGAGGACACGGTGGCCGCGACGAACCAGTATATGCAACGGGAGATCAGTTGCCAGTCTCCGCTAAGACAGGTCGGCTAACGCCGGGCTCCAATACGCTTCAACCATTGGCCGGTCAACAGCCAATCAGCGACTGCCCTCCCACCACGGCGTACCAATAGCGAGCAGCGTTCCGCAGCATGCACCTATATATAATGGGGTGAAACGATCTGCCACTCCATTCCACTGAGTGCTTCGCTGCTGTCGAAGTCAGAGGAACCCTGGAAAATGCCGGACGCAGTTTTCGGCGAAACGTCGGGACCGTCACAAGCCCCTGGAACACGGCCCTTAAGCCCGGAATACATCGATGAACTACTATGCACATTCTTGAACGGTATGCGATGGTCAAATTGAGCAGTCGTTAATTTCTTTTTGTAAATAAAAACAAAGAGCACATTCCATTAGTGTTCAGGACACAAATAACTTGCTGTACTGATAAACGTTGACATAGGTGGAAACTTTGTTCGGCACTTTATTGAAAGTGTGCTGACATGTGCTTAGTGGATGCAAAACGGAGAAACCTTCCGATTATTAAACTTGTATTTTGCACATTAACTGGGAGTGTTTATCTTGAGCCGAAAGCTCCACGGACGTGCAACGTTTAAGAGCAAACTGCACTAGTGGATTAACCTGTATACACATCGGACCGCAAACAGCCAGGCACTTGACCTTACCTACATCGCTTCGCATTAGCAGTCACGCCGATGTGGGAGCCTACCAACCAGTACCATAGTCATTGACCTTGGCGCGTTTGCTCTTAAACGTTGCACGTCCGTGGAGCTTTCAGCTCAAGATAAACACTCCCAGTTAATGTGCAAAATACAAGTTTAATAATCGGAAGGTTTCTCCGTTTTGCTTCCACTAAGCACATGTCAGCACACTTTCAATAAAGTGCCGAACAAAGTTTCCACCTATGTCAACGTTTATCAGTACAGCAAGTTATTTGTGTCCTGAACACTAATGGAATGTGCTCTTTGTTTTTATTTACAAAAAGAAATTAACGACTGCTCAATTTGACCATCGCATACCGTTCAAGAATGTGCATAGTAGTGATTATTAATCAATTTGATTGTTAACAGCAGGAATGTTTTTATTGTTTTATTGTATGTAATGTCCATAAGGTTGTCATGTTTTAAAGTGTTCAATTAATTTTTTATAGTATTTTAATTATCAGTGTGTTATGTTTCTCACATGGACGTGGTCTTTTTAGTCTATGATGTTTCCGAATATGAATTATGAAGGGCTGAAGAAGGAATTGTACTAATTCCGAAACATGTACCCATAAGCTAACGAAATAATAAATGAGTGTTGATTAGGTGGAAACTTTAAGTTTATTATACTTAAGACATTCAAAGTGTTAGTACATTTTTTTGGAGAAACCCTGTATTCTTCTTCTTCTTTTGAGACCACAAAGGATCACTTTACCCAACCATTAGTTCGTCGACTTGTAGGAACTGTACGAGCCTTGCGGTCCTCCTAGTACTTTTCATGCGTATTGATCGTCTTGCCCGTTCTTCGGCGGAAAATATTCTTGTATGAATTTTCTTCTTTGTGAGTGGAAAATGAAACGTCATATTTTTAAGGGCTGTAGTTAAACTTTTCTTATTTGCAGCATCTTCTGTTGTTAGGCCAATTTCTTTTAAGTCCTCTCTGATTTCTTTTAACCATCGGCATCCAGTTGTTGTGTTTTTTGAAGCAAGATTGTACTGCACTAGTTGTTTTAGAAGACGTGAATCTGGCATTCTCATGAGTGTTGATTAGGTGGAAACTTTAAGTTTATTATACTTAAGACATTCAAAGTGTTAGTACATTTTTTTGGAGAAATCCTGTATTCTTCTTCTTCTTTTGAGACCACAAAGGATCACTTTACCCAACCATTAGTTGTATGGTATCAGTAATGGGTTCTAGGTTGTTATAGACCATATTGTTAGGTATTATTCACCATTGCCCATCTTTTTTATATCCTTTATTGATACAAGTTCTTCCAATTCGCCTTTCGATCTTCTGTAATCTGTCGGTTTTAGAATGTTCATTTAGATGGAATAATGTTTCTGCTGCATATGTGGCTTCCGGTTTTATGACTGTATTGTAATGTTTAATTTTTGCATTAATTGATAAGCATTTCTTTTTGTAAGTTTCCCATGTTAATTTTTGAGCCCTAGATAACTTGTTGGTTCTTATTTGAATTGACGCTTTCTCATTTAAATTGTTTGTTATTAGCTCTCCTAGATATTTGAATCGTGTTACAATTTTAATTTTTGTATCATTAATTTGTATTTCCTTTAATGGTGTTGGTTTTTGTGGCATGATTTCTGTTTTTTCGAATGATATCTTAAGGCCAATTTTATTTGCAATTGTCTGAAGCTCTGATATCTGTGTTTTGGCTTCCTCTAAATCTTTCGCCAATAATGCCATGTCGTCTGCAAAACCAAGACAGTTTGTTTGAATTTTTCTCCCTATTTTTATATTTGGAGGGCATTTCTTAGACCATTCTCGCATTACCATTTCCAATGCACAATTAAATAGTAATGGTGATAAGCCATCACCCTGTCGTAAACCGGTTGTGACCTCAAATGGGTCAGAGAATTCACCTCTGAATTTAACTTTTGATTTGGTACCTGTAAGAGTTAGTTTTATGAGATTTGTCAATTTGGGGTGTAATCCCATGTGTCTTAGAATTTTTAATAAAGATTCTCTATGAATACAATCATATGCTTTTTTAAAGTCGATAAATGTTATCACCATATCTCTATTCCTTTTTCTATTATAATCCATTATCAATTTTAGGCTCATAATTTGATCTGGGCAACTTCTCCAGGGCCTGAAACCTCCTTGATATTCTCCTAATTCATTTTCAAGTTGTACTTTAATTCTATTGAGAAGAATTCGAGAAAAAATGTTATAGGTAACATCCAGGAGTGAAATCCCTCGGTAATTGTTAGAGTCTGTCTGATCCCCTTTTTTATGTAGTGGATGGATGATAGCTGATCTCCAATGTTCAGGGAATTTTCCTGTAATCCAGATGTTGACTAGTTGTTGGTGAAGAGCGATTTGTGCCGAATTTCCAGCATACTTCCAAATCTCTGCAAAAGTCTGGTCTTCTCCAGGCGCTTTGAAATTCTTCATCTCATTCAGTGCTATGTAAACGTCTTCTAATGTGGGCGGGTTAATGTTCTCCGGTGGTGTTGTTATTGGAGTGTCAACATCCAATTGGAGAAATTCTTTGGGTTCTTCACAGTTTAGGAGTGTCTTAAAATATTTAGCCATAATTTGTGCATTATCCTGGTTGTTGTGGGCCAATTTACCATTTTCATCTTTTAACAATAAGGTAGGTGCTTCATATTTTTTCAGATGTTGTTTAAAGATTTTGTAATAATTCCGCGATTGTGAAATTTTGAATTCCTCTTCAATTGTTTGTAGGGTGTCAGTATGATATTGCCGTTTTATTCTTCTTAAAGTTTTAGTCGTTTCTTTTCGTTGTGTAACTAAATTTTGAAAAGATGTTTCAGATTTTTGGGATTGGTGTAATAAACACGCTCGGTGTCGTTTTTCAATCATCTCATCACATTCATTATTCCACCATTGATGTTTTTTCCGCGGTTTAATTGGAGCCAGGTCTTCTGCTATTCGTTGTAGGTTGTGAACCAAGTTTTCGAGTTTATCAGTTATTTTAATGTTTCCAGTTGCTTTTTGGTACTGTTCACTGTTGATTAACTGAATAGGATCTATTGTTCGTTTAGTTTTGGGGGTTTTCCTTTGTTGTCTCTTCTGGGGCGTGAGTTTAATTTTAATTTTGACTACGTAGTGATCAGAACCTGTGTCAATTCCGCGGAGGACTTTGACGTTATAGATCTCTTTATGGTGGTGTTTATCCCTGCACACGTGGTCCATTTGCCATTCTCCCTTAGTGTAATCAGGGTGTTTCCATGTTTTAAGTTTTTGAGGTTTTCGTTTAAAACATGTAGATTTTGAGATTAAGTTATGGTTTCGACACAGGTCAACTAGTCGCTCTGTATACTAATAAAACTATCAATATTCTCCGTCTTTTCAATACAATATTAATAGTCTATTTATACAATTGGGTACATGTTTCGCACAAATGTTAGTGCTTCCTCAGCCCAAATATACATTAAGACATAAACAAATATTACGCACTTATCAAATACATACAAATCCATACATACGTGTACCCAATTTTATAAATGGACTATTAATATTGTATTGAAAAGACGGAGAATATTGATAGTTTTATTAGTAAACATATTCAATACGGACCTGAAATGGATAATATTATTCTGACACTCTGTATAACCGAGTTTGTACTTAAACAGCAATTCAAAAAGTGCTTGAACAATAACTGGTAGCATGACAAAGTTTTTATTATTATTATTATCGTATCAGAAATACCATTTCCACAGTTCAATTATGCATAGTGAACTACATAACATGACACAAATAAGCACTTCACACCAATCTCGACCAGAACCTAGCAACATCAAGTATGGCAAAGTTGAACAGACTAGAAAAATAAAACAGAAAAATATATTTTTCTATATTTTGCCAATTTCAAAATTTTTCATCCAGAAGAACTATTGTACTTGCGATACAAGATTCAATTTTAAGGGAATTTTAAGTGATATGAAAAAAAACAAAAAAAAACCTTGTATCATTCTGTAACTTTTATTTAGGCCTCGAAACATGTCCCATTAATGACCACACAGTGATCTTTATTAATAAAAGTATTGATCAGGCGGAACTTTTAACCTGTTTTAGAAGAAAGCTTGAACTACTTATAATAAATTCTCCACTGCCTTACAAGAGGGCATTAGTTGTCAGTTAACAGAAAACCTAAGCGACATAGCGGGAATTAGTTAAACTATAAATTGCATCAGTAGACTATGCGACGTTCCAGTTTGCATCATTAGACCAAGCGCCACATTCCTCACATTGCGTCACGGATGTCAGCGAGGGAGCCCGCGTTTTCGATAATGATTGACGTGGTGATACATTGATTGGTTTAACAAGTGACGAAATTCAGCAATGGATCAAGTAGTTCCGAAAGTACGGAGGACAATGCTGCTAATGCAGCTTGCTAAAAAAAGGTTGTGTCAGTTGCAAGATAAACTGGCCAACACTAAAAGAAATCCAGTTCTTGAAATCACAGCCGTTTGCTGTGTACATCAAAACTAAATTTGATGGTGAATCTCGGGAAGTAAATTTAAATAAGTCAAGACTGGGACGACCACGAGACACTACAGTTCCCTTTAATCAGGCATTAATACCTTTGTGGCCAAATGGGAAACCTATCTCAGAAGCCAAACTTGGAGACCTTAAGTCGCTGATGCACCTAATACCTGCAGCTGCCAAACAATTTTACCAAAAACTTCAAGGGGATTCTGACATCGTGGACGACATAGATGGATACAATGGAGATCCTGAATTCGAGATTGAATGAACTGAGAGTAACAAACTTATTACCTGTCCAGTGTTTTCTGTGAATTTATGGGAGCAAATATTTTAAATCACATCATCTGTTCCTAGTGTGTTCGACTGAGATAAGTTATTAAAATTCAATTTTTTCTTTCAGAATTGCTTTATTTTTCTTGGAATAAGGTAATCATAACCACATATATCTACCTTCATATCCTTGACTTAGTTTAAGGGACTGCCATTCTGATGATGATGATGATGCTTGTTTAAAGGGGCCAAACATCTAGGTCATTGGCCCCTAATAGTATGAGAGACTGTCATTCTACTTAACAACACTAATGTGTGTCTAAAGCAGAACAAAACTTACACATAGGCTTGAAAATATCACGTTAGTACTGTACTCTCAGGACAAAATGGGTCTATCGTGAAGGAAAATCCATAAAGAAATATGTATTGCATTGTATCGACTACAATGGCTCATTTCATACCATTATTATTTGACTCAGATCAGTTGAAATTCCTCAAATCAGTAAGTGGTTATAGAAATGACTTTAGGGAATAGCTCCCCTTCGAGAGTTTCTCCATCTAAAACTTGAATAATGTGCCGGAGTTATGGCGTGGCTCGTGGTGGTACAAGCATTTAGCGCGCCTGTCCGGACAGTAGGAGATTCAGGTTTTAATCACGACTGTGGTCACATTATATTTTTTGAAGTCTTACTCAGTAGATACTCAACAGTAAAGGGTTATTGGTGTAGCATTGTGATGCATTATTCGCACGTGAGAATTACCTTAAATTGCATCAGTAGACTAAGCGCCATTTTTCCAAAAAAAAATCTATGTAATGCGAGTATAAAAATGTTGAAATTTGGTGAGAAGGTACAATCTATTATCCTACAACACCAGGAATACCAAGTTTAGAAAAAATGAATTTACACATAAACCTAAAGTTAAACACGAATATCTCGAAATCAACTTTTGGCGCTTGGTCTAATGATGCATAACAGCATCCAATTAGTCCTACTGAATAGATCAATCGGCCGTGCCATGTGCATTCCAGCCAATGAGCCATTACACACATGGCAGCCAGCAATGGCCGCTGTATTCCGTCAAGGGGTGAACAGCTGTTATGAGTTGCTTAAACCTACATTCATCTTGCAATATCAATTCATTGCCCTCTTTAAAGGAAACTTGTATTTTTTTGTGGCATTTATCAAATTATTGTTCTAACAGCACACCTAAAACCCACTGACGACTCCCTGACACAATATTGCATCATTGGGCACGGTGTGACACAGCAGCTGATAATTTAAATGTTAGAGTGGAATTATTTTTAGGCTCATCATTTCACAGCTCAAGGAAAATGCTTACTAAGGTATCGTTTAAGATGTCCTTAAGACGATAAGATCATTACTTGACCTGTTGGATTAATATTAAAATAAAACATATGAAAAATTTCACCCTGTAAGTTAACTAGTAGGCCTACACAACAACTCATATTTTAGGCCTAATTTTTTGCACAAATAAGTATGAAAATTGTTCACCAGGGCAATGTCCTTGGGGAAATCAATAGTTCTGCTGCCTTTTCATTTACCTTCAAAAAGAGAGAAATAAAATAAATATCTTTACCAAGAAATTCCGTATCTGCTTCCGACTCGATAGTCAAAACAAAGATGTCCGACCTGGAGACCTCTCAGGCTACATATTTACTCAACATTCAAGATAACCACTATAAATTTATCTGAAAAGTGAACACACGTTCAAATGGAAATAATACTTTCAGACGACTTTGCGCAATATTATCAATTATAATTGTTATTTAATATAATTATCACGTTATTTGCACAGGCGGAAGAACACGGTAAAGAGTCCATTACCAACCGCACACCCATGCCACGAGCAAGTGGTAGTTCAGTTTGATAATGCAACTTTTCAGTCTGGCCGACAGAATTATGTTGCCAATATATCACAATTACTGGGACAAGCAAAAAAATAACCTGAAAAACTTACATGTGATTAACCCTCTCAGTGCCACGCACTGATCAGATCGGCTCTCGCTGCTCACGCCAAAAGTGCCAAAGCCGATTCAGTCGGCGCGCAGTTTACCTTATATTTGTAGATTTCTGTAGGCATATATCCGTGATTATTTTATACTGTTGGAAAGGTAAGATTTCAAGCTTGCCTGTGCGCTGTTTACTTTTATCCTTCAAAGTCCGTTACGCGATAGGTTCGAGTTCGTATTCATGCCCACCCTTTGCGCTCCCCCAATCACGCGTGTTCCCGCAAAAATTGCGGTGCAGTTGTTTTCTTCTTGTTGAAGTTTTCTGCCTACAGATGTATCTAAGAACTTTCTATAGCTGGAAACAGTGTTTCTTCGAATATGTCTCTTAGGTGTCCTTAATTTAGGCTCAAAACTTATTTTTACAAAAATAAATGAAAAATTGAACAATTATCAGAATAACCTCAATTAAAAAGGTCTAGATGCTGTATTTACTTTTATGGACAAAATATATGAATGAATGAGGTATTGGTTATAATGCAAAGCAAAAATAATGATTCTATCGTTGGAAATGTGGTATTTATGTTGTATTTTTTTCGAATAGTCTGCATGACCATTGAAAATGGCTTGGCATTCTTGGCAAGTATTTCAGGAAATGGCTTGGCATTAAGAGGGTTAAAACATGTATATATTTGTTACGGATTACAGGTTATAAATTGTGTCTTTCCTTATGAAAGTTGGCAACCCTAGCTGTCAAAAAAGTGCAAACTTACAGTAGACGAACTATACTGGGGGGAGGAAAGAGACAGATGAGAACCGCCCCAAAGTCGGTGAAAAAAGGGAAAAAAAACCAGACCCAGCTCAGAAATCTCTTGGGGTCACCAACTCCTGGTCCTACCTGCTCATGCTGAATGCACTCTGGAAGTTGGCCTCTATGACCGGCAACCACGGGAGTTTGTTACCCACGAGTTGGTCCCCGTTGGTCACGTCCACGTAGAGGAGTGTCGTCTCCCAGCCGTTGGGAGGAGTGCTTAAGAAGTAGATTCGAGTGCGACCGTCCGGCAGGGTTCGAAAGGAGATGGAACTGGGTACCATCGTCGATAGGCCAGATAACTGACGCCGTAGATCGCACACTACGTCGCGCAGCTGAGACCAAGGTTTTTTACTTCTGCTGCTGTTGCCCCCGCCGCCACCATCTTCGTCGATCTGTTCCACGCTGTCACTGTTCTCCATTCTCTCAACTTCCAGCCTAAAAATAAGAAAAAAAAAGATACAAACTGTACATACCGTATATACCCGAATATTAACCACCCCCTCATTTTTTTTTGCATGGGAATTTAAAATTTTTTTTTTTTTATATTTGTCACTTTATTGTGATTTTAGCGGAGGAAGAGGTACTAAAAATAACAGATAAAGTTCTAATAGAAGAAGCACAAAGAGTGGGTTTGAGGATCAATCAAGATAAGAGTGTATGCTTGTAATCAGAAACAATGAAGAGGAAACAAGAGGGAGTACTGGCAATAGAAGATATGGAATTTAGGAAAACCAGGTCTTTCAAATACCCTGGGAGTACAGTCAATGCCAACAACAACATGGAGGAGGAAGTAATGAATCGGCTAAAATCTGCAGAGAGTTTTCTCTTTTCAATGAATAAACTATTTACCAGCAGGCTATTAACGAAAACAACAAAACTCCGCATTTACAAGACAATCATGCGACCTGTATTGATGTATGGGTCAGAAACATTGACACTGAGCAAGAAAATGGAGAGAAAAATTATAACTTTTGAAAACAAGGTGTTAAGAAAAGTTTTTGGGCCAGTGTCTGAAAATGGAATCTTTAGAAGAAGAAAAAATATTGAAATCCACACGCTGTTTAATGAACCCGATGTGACAGCTGTAATAAAGAGCAGAAGAATTGAATGGCTGAGACAGGTCCTGAGAAGAGAAGACAAAATGGTGAAGACAATGCTAGAAGGGAAGCCACAAGGTACGCGACCCCTGGGTAGACCAAAACTGAGGTGGATGGATGGAGTCAAGAAAGACCTGGAGACACTGGGAGCCAACGAGAACATGGCTAGCAACAGAGACCAATGGAAGAGGCTAAAGAGTGAGGCATTGAACCGACTTCGGTTCGTGTGGCCAACGAAGTAAGTATGTAGTATTTGTCACTTTATTTTGAACAAGTGTATTTACTCGGCTACAGGACCCACTCGCCTATAGTTAATTTTCGAGAGCCATAATAAAAAATTCTTGCAAATCGCTTCTAGTACCCCTCCTTAATTATTGAGAGTCCTGTCCGTCATTGTCTAGCAAGGAGTGCGGCACGAGCAGCTCCGTGCGGATGTGATACGGCCGGCAGTTGGTCGGGCAAAACAATCTCCGGGAAAGTGTGATATCTTTTCAGAGGTGGTTGGTAATATTCATGGAATATACTTGTCTTTGTATACAGGATGTTGGATCATTGTTGGCTGCTTGGGCCATACCACTCAATAGTACGCGAGCTCCGTTGCTAACAAGGCGTGACCTTGTTTGAATAAAGAAGTCTCTCTTTCTTTCTGTGCGTACGGGCTATGACTCACGCTATGCAACAGGTGGCTGGCAGGCCGACATACGCATGCTATGAGAGAGAATTTTCTTTTGAAAATTGTATATGAGAGAGGTGGCCGGTCACACGTGCGGTGTTGCCGAATTCACGAAAGGACGAGGCGCTAGTGGCCGGCAGACATCTGCACGCACTTAGATTATTTTGATTAAGTATATCATACAGGATCCGGCAGCATAACTTCCTTTTTTAAAATACGCGCCATTCAGTCGGTTGATGTCGTAGCGGAGCGCTAGTGGTCTCGTTCGTGAGGTGGCAGATTTGTCTCGACACAGTTCAGTCGCCATCATGCGTTGGGACAGGGAGGAGGCCTACTTTTTGAGCAGATGTTATGTGATCGCAACCCAGCGCGCCTTTCAGAGGCGCTTTAATTTAGCCCCGTTTGCCCGTCGTGGACCGGAAATCAATTGTTACGTGGGTCACTATGTTCAGAAGAACTGTAAATGTGACAGGACGAAGAACTGGAGTTCCTCGGCCTTATTTCTTTTAGGGGAAATTTGGCCCCTTGTGATTTTTTCTATGGTGTTTTTTTGAAATCCCCTGTTTATGTGAATTGTCCAAAGACGCTACAAGATTTTAAGACCAAAATCCAGGAAGAAATTGCCAACATAACGCCTGAATTGCTGGCAAAAGTCATGACAAACGCCAGAAAGCGGTTTACTCAGTGTATGGAGAATGGGGGACGTCACCTTCCTGATTTGATCTTCAAAACTAAGTAAAACAAAACTTTATGTATGCGCCTACATTATTAAAAAAAAAGTTTTCTGATTCATACAATGGGTTCTATTATGTTTTTAAAAAAGGAAGTTATGCTGCCGGACCCTGTAGTATGTAGCTAATTTTTACTCTCTCTCTTTCCCAAAATAATGGATTTTTTGAGAAGTTCGCATCTATAGTACCCGCCCGCACCCCCCCCCCCCCCTATTTCGGAACTCAAAATTTAGGAAAAAAGGGGTTTCTATAGCCAAGAAAATATGATAGACAAGTACACACGAACAAGCACTAGCACCATATAGTGGATAGTCGTGCGTGGCGGGCAATTTAGATCTTTAAAATTTGGACGACTCTATTAATATCCGCACCTCAATTTTTCACGTCCGATTTTGTATAAAAATGTGCGGGGGGTATTCGGGTATATACAGTACATTCCCATTTGAGACTGATTTGCCTTTCAGCGTCCAGTCTAGTCTGCAAGCCTCTGTTTGCGAACAAGTCACCTCCATGATGCCCTATTAGCAGTTAGCACTGAGCCCTTCTCTACTTCTTTGAAATCGTTCATCATTGAATCCGACTATCACCTTCTAGGTCTACTCTGCTTCTCTTACCCTGTACTGCCGAACTCATTAACAGGATGTCTACCAAAACAAACCAACAATTTCCCTGACAATTCCCTGATTTTTCCAAGGTAAATCAGAAAATTCCCTGAGTAACATTAGCGGCCATAATAAATATATAAAACAGAGTTTGTACTTAAGAGCATTTCAAAGAGTGCTTGAACAATAACTGGTAGCACGACAAAGTTGAAAAGACAAAGAAAAAAATATATAGACCTATATTATTTTTCCATATTTTGCCAATTTCTAAATTTTCCATCCAGAAAAACTACTGTACTTGTGAGTATCTCTTCAACAGTAAAATGCTCTCAGAAATCATAGTTGTACATTTATATACAAATACACAGTCAACACATGTAATTTGTATGCTCTATCTTGCAAGAAATGAGAGCTTACTGATTGAGCATCAGTACGAACATACATCAAAAACAATCATCGATTGTGGGATTTACTTCCTCCATTTTTGGTCCGTATTGACTTCGATGATTTATTACAAATATATTAGTCTGTCGATCAATACTTAAAATCACATATATTTATCAGTGGTACATGTTTCGGGCCACTACATAACTCTTCATCACCCACAACAATGAATTTATAGAACAATCTCGCACACACCAAAGACACTCGTCGTCGGCTGTAACTCGATTCCGAGTACACATACTGCTCGAGTCTAAGCTGCGTGGACCTGAGTGGAATGTGCATCGCAGACTATAGTAGTGGTGGTGACAAGTGATGCGGTTTCTCGGTCCTTGCGTAGTAACAGAAGCAAGTACATTAGTCGGTGACTCAGTCAATCATTCCCAACGCCACACTGGTTTCAGAAAAGACCCATGTTAGCAGTATTGGAATAAACGAGAATGTCAGATAACACGGCGGGCTGTCGACAGGCTTCTCAATTCTCGCCTGCTCTTACCCTGCCTCTGCGCTTCATCACGCAAATTCACAGAGCTTGGAACCGAGCAGTACTCCTTCCTGCATAGAACTTTTCAGACTAGCTTGCGGATGTGTTTCTGATGACTAAACAGGCCAATCCTGGCATGAAACATGCACCCACATAAATTGCACTGAATGGTTGGGGGAGGGCGGGGTTGTAATTGACGAAGCTTCCTTGCTTGTCGTTTGGCCTCTCCATGTCTGCGACGTTCTTCTTCAAATAAGTTGACAGCGGTCGATGTAGTGTTCCCCCACAGTAAACGGTTCGCAGCAGATGTTTCCACATGAGTGGATAGGTATACCAGTCGTCTTCATGATGTGTTTTAGCTGGTCTTTAAAACGCTTCAGTTTTGAAGCGTTGAGGTCTACTGCCGGAGCAAAGTTCACCATAAAGGAATTGACATGGAAGCCTGGTATAACTTATACGGTGAACATGACCTAACCATCTCAGTTGATGAGGGATGATGGTTGCCTCAATGCTATTGAGATGCGCTTTCTCGAGAACTGCTGTGTTGGTAACGTAGTCCTCCCACTTAATGTTCACGATGAATCTCATCTTTTGTTGGTGGAAGTGCTCAAGTTTCCTGATATCACAGCGATAGAGTGTCCAAGTTTCACAGCCATACAGTAGCGTTGAAATGACGACAGCTTTGTACACCATGAGTTTGATATGCATCTTTAGGTCTTTATTCATGAAGAGACTGTGCATTAAGTGGGCAAATGCTGAATGGGCAGCCTCAATTCTTTTGTCAACATCCTGTTTGCATGTGCACCGTTTAGACAAGATGCTACCAAGATATGAAAAATGATCAACCTTAAAAAACATGTATAAAACCTTGGTTAAAAACAGGTCAAAACACAGAATAAAATGCATGCACACGCTGTTAAAACATCATTAAAGGGCTCTCCGGCCTATGAGTTCATGGAGGTAGCGTGAGTAAAGTTCACGTGGAATATTCATGACACTATGTAATGACAGCCAGTCACTGTCCGTTTGTGCTGATGTAAATATTGCTTGAAAGAGTTTGTATTCTCCTTGACGTGGTAGGACGTCTGGTGCGTCAAGTTATTGATATTATACAGTCGAAACGGACGAAAAATGGACATGAGCAGGATCCCAGGAAACTGTGGCCAAGTTAGTGAAGATTACGTAAAGAGGTTGATGGTCCATACATAAAACGAGTAGGAGCCGTAATCTTAAAGGGAAACAGAAAGAAAGGCCAACAAATTAAAGTGAAAACCCAAGAACTGGGAAGACGGCCGAGTGTGAAAAAGCAGCGATGACATACCTGAGGAGAGACCCACGTGCGAACGTAGCCTAGGAGAGCACAGGAAGCACTCCATGAACTCATGGGCCGGAGAGCCTTTTAATGATGTTTTAATGACGTGTGTATGCATTTTATTCTGTGTTTTGACCTGTTTTCAACCAAGTTTTTATACATGTTTTTTAAGGTTTTCATAGTGTCTTTGATGTGTGAGATTGTTCTATAAATTCATTGTTGTGGCTGATGAAGGGTTATGTAGTGGCCCGAAATATGTACCACTGGTAAATACAGGGTGTATCTTAATTATACCGACAAAAAAATCAGGGACGCTCTACGTGTCATGTAAAAGACTATGCCGCAATCGGATTGGCGGAGAAAATTTTTCCCTCAAAGAAAATGAGGTTACTTTGTTACTTCCGGGCGCGCGATTCAAATCTACGAACTCGCCGTATTTGCTGAGCCAGGTAGCAAGCCGCTGGCCACTGCTGTGCTTCAGGGAAGGGAAGGGAGTGTGATAGAAGGAGACAAGAGATATGCTGGCGGGCATGCGGCAAGCCGAGGCGATCGAGGAAACTTGCGCATGTCCGCCAGCATATCTCTGTCACCTTCTATCACACTCCCTTCCCTTGCTTGAAGCACAGCGGTGGCCAGCGGCTTGCTCTCTAGCTCAGCAAATACGGCGAGTTCGTAGATTTGAATCGCGCACCCGGAAGTAACAAAGTAACCTCATTTTCTCGGAGGGAAAAATGTTCTCTGCCAATCCGATTGCGGCATCGTCTTTTACATGACACGCAGAGCGTCCCTGATTTTTTTTGTCGGTATAATTAAGATACACCCTGTATATGTGATTTAAAGTATTGATTGATGGACTAATATATTTGTAATAAACAACAATCATCACCAGAATATACTTTTCCCCCGTGAAAATTTAAATGCTTCATTTCTAATTATTCAAGGTTGGACCTAGTAAAACTAAAATTCCCTGAGTGTCATTAAAATACCCTGATAATTCCCGGAGTTTTCCAGGATTTAAAACTTCCCTGAGTATTCCCTGTTTTCCAGAGTAGTAGACTCCCTGATTTAACCTCTTAGGTAATCTCTCCTCCGCCATTCTCATCACATGACCCCACCATCTGAGTCGGCTCATACGAACAGTTTCATCTAGCGTGTTCATTTCTAACTTAGCCTATATCACTTCAATAAGTGTACCCTCCTGCCATTGCTCCCATCTATTTGTCCCAGCATTCATTCTTGTTACCCTAATATCAGTTACCTCTAGCTTATATATCAGATATCCAGCTCTCATTTCCACACAGCAAGGTCGGCCTAAATAATGAGCGTTGTAGAGAGAGTTTCGAGGCCACACTATCTTCTTTCTTGCAGAATACTGTAGATCACAACTGGATTGGCTTTTATACACCTCGACCCTATTTCTTCCCCCATACTACCATCCTGAGAAGATACACAGCCCAAAAGAACTAAATATTTATAAAATATAAGTAAATTCTTAGAAATCTCCTGCAGCTCCGGTAGGTAATGTGTTTAGTCATTAGCACCAATGAAACAAGTAGTTCTGTGACGAACTAAAGAGCCTACTTTTCTTAAAATTTAAGATTCATGCCAACCTATATAGACCTATCTAGAATAATGACGAAATCAAGTTGGTAATACTAACATTTCTAAATACTACAGTTTGAAATACACCTGAAATAGTGTAGCCTAATAGAGTAACACACTACAGTTGGCAGGGCTGGTGACTCTGAATATATTCTTCGTTCCATCTCTTAATGCATAGAATGCACATACAAAATTTGGTTGAAGTCTAATGTATAGTATGGACGTTACATGCGGCTAGATATTGGATTTATCAATGCATGTAAAATCATGTTGGGAACAATGTCATGTATGTGATGATCAGAATTAATCTGAAATATTACGATCTGTTATAGTGCCAATTTTGGATAAAATCCATTTGTTAATATAGAAGTTATATGCATTTAAAAACTGGACCTATCAGCAGGCTTAGAATCATGTTGGCAGCACTGATGTATATAAGTTACACCAAACTAAGGTAGAATGTCAGGTACTATACGTGTGCAAAGTTTAAAACTGTTGGCTTGCATACTTTCTGATATATTGATATTAGAGTTAAAACATAGAGAGCGCATTTATTAACAATTGGCAGCCCTGGTGGCTCTTTAGAATACGCACAGTCATATCTGTTGTAGTACACATAGTATATACGAAATTGGGTTCAAATCCAATCGATAGTATAGAAGTTACATGCATTTAGGAATTGGACCTATCGGCAGGTTTAGAATCATGTTAGCAACACTGGCATGTATGGACCTCTGAAAATTAATCTGGTTGTGTGCCAATTTTGGAATAGTTCGCATGCATAACTTCTGAGATATCCAACATAGAGCTCAAATTTCAATTGCGATTTTTCAGCAGTTGGTAGCACTGACGACAATTTCAAGCATGGCCGTGAGATATTCAGGTATAGATCTTGACTCTTACCAAATTTGGTTTCGATAGCTGCAGCCATTTAGGAGTTGATAGGGACACACACACAGACATACAAAAGGACGGACAGACAGACATTTTCCCGGATCGATCTCATAAGTCTACTTTTTTCTCATTTTTTGCAAAATGACTAAAGTAGGCTAAAAATGAAGCTTGCAATTTTTATGTGACTGTTAATCATGCGAGCATGAGTCATGGAACTTTCATTATTACCTACATGGAATGGAAACCAAAGGACGTGATATTTTACTTGGAAACCAAAGGACATGATATTTTACTTAAAAAAGCTCACATGCACTGACTGGGAATTGAACCTGGTACACCTTGGTGAGAGGCAAGCAGTTTGACCAATGAGACACACTCCAACAGTGGCAAATCTTCAATTCTTAGATGTAGAGGTGCTACTGCGGTTGCTTCTGGTATGACGTGGAAATACATTTGATCTCCTAGACCAGGGCCTTTCAGGGCGCATGCGCCAGTGCATCGTGTGGCACAAGGTGTAAAAGACAACTGTGTTAGGTTAGTTTTGAGCAATAGCGCCATAGCTCTCTTTACCTATGCTTGTCTCGCTTGATCTTCCTCAAAGCACTCATCAGCATGAATGGATATAAAGTATGACGAAGGGTGTCACCCGGATTCAAAGCCTATCTTTAAGAATTTTATCTGTGATTTTACGGCGTTGACGCCATTTGACTTGTACAATTTTGTAAACATACAACAGCAAAAGGGTTATATATAGGACGTACTACGTTCCAATCCTGACGTATGCCCCAGAGACCTGCGTTATGAAAGGAAGGGAGCGAAGCAGAATACAGGCTAGTGAGATGAAATTCTTGAGAAACAATATTGGAGTGACAAAGGTGGACAGGTTGAGAAATGAGAAGATCAGAGAATTAGTCAAGGAGGGAGCATTACAGGATAGGATAGAGGAATCAGGGCTTAAATGGTATGGGCATGTTAAGAGAATGGATGGGAGGAGGATACCCAGTAAGATACACGAGATGAAAATAGAGGGAAAAAGACCAAGAGGAAGGCCAAGAGATAAATGGCGGAAAGGTGTGGAGGACTGCATGCGAAAGAAAGGAAAAGACTGAACCAAGGTGGTGACGGAGAGATGGTGGGAGGACAGAAGATGATGGAGAAGCTTATGTTCCAAACAGTGGCTGGAAACTGTGCAAGATGATGATGACAAGTGATTGTGTATTTTTAAGATCGAATATGTTGGAGAGTAAGTATGCTGCTAATGACTGATGAAGGCTGATAACAGCCGAAACATGTATCATTTCTGAGTGGTAGATAAAAGGAATCTGTATTGTAAAGTGGACATTATCTTATAGATATTGAACACATGCGGTGAAAAAGTAGAACATGGCCAAGGTCATGGTTATGCAGTATACAACAAGGTACTTTTATACAACCTTCATTTTCAGATACAAAATGCTCTTCTTCAAGATTTTTAACTTCCTTAACTCTTCCTCTGTGGTGTCACCTATGATTTCACCATATTTTTTGTTATGCACACTAATAATAATGTTATGGGTTTTATTTCGATTTATTGTGTTTCTAACAGTAAGCCTCCGTGGCTTAGGCGGCAGCACGCCGGCCTCTCACCGCTGGGTCCGTGGTTCAAATCCCGGTCACTCCAAGTGAGATCTGTGCTGGACAAAACGGAGGCAGACAGGTTTTTCTCCGGGTACTCCGGTTTTCCCGATCAAAATTTCATTCCAGCAACACTCTCCACTATCATTTCATTTCATCTGTCATTCATTTAATCATTGCCCCAGAGGAGTGCGTCAGGCCTCGGCAGCCGGCACAGTTCATATCCTCGCCGCTAGATGGGGGCTTCATTCATTCCATTCCTGACTCGGTCGGAGACAGGCTGTGGATGTTCATTTTCATTGTGTTTCTAACAGGCATGTATGCCTAATAAAAAGAAACACATGTACATTTCATTACACATCATCATCATTTCCCCTTATCCAACTCCTGCCGGGTCGGGGGTATTTATGGCACTTCTCCACCTTCCCCTTTCTTTCCACCATTCCTCTTCCACGATCTTGTCCAAGTCCAGAATTCTTTTTCTTATGCTGTTGTTCACTGAGTCAATCCACCTTGTTCTAGGTCTTCCTCTTGCTCTCTTACCCTTGCACTTTGCCTCCAGGATCTGTCTTGGTATTCTATTTTCCTCCATCCTCTTTACATGTCCAAACCACCTTAGTTTATTCTTCTCAATTCTCTCATTTAGTTTTCCCATCCCAAATTCCTTCCTAACATCTTCATTCCTCACTGTCTTTCCTTACACCATTCTATAAAATTAAAATATAATTGTCAGGCATAATTTACATCCCTTTTAACTACAGCAGTTTTTAGAGATGCTGAGGTCCCGGAATTTTGCCCCGAAAGGGATCTTTACCGTGCCAGAAAATCTACTGACACGGCTTCCTCAAACCCCAACTGACTGAGCTGGGTTTTTACCCCGCTATCTTGGACTCAGCAGGCGAGAACGGTACCACTGAGCCATGAAGCCAGTAGGAATGTCTTTCAATAGACGATTTTTTTAAGCACATAATTATTGCACCACAGATTAGGTATTTGGCTTTATCATCACGACTGACAAAAAATAAGAAAGTTTCAATTATGATTTATGATAATAGTTGTTTTAAGGGGCCTAACATACAGGTTATCGGCCCCTAATGATTTGGGTGATAGTGAAAATAACGAAATGCAAAAACTACAAGTAAAACTAGAAGAAGAAAAAGGACAAAAAAGAAAAGGATTAAGAGAAATAAATTACAGGGAAAAGATATGCCCTCAACCTCGAAGAATGAGCACTAAGGGACTCGGAAAGAAGTAGAGCCATGAAAGGCAGACGAGAAACGGAAAGAGTGGTCCGACCCAACAGGCAATGGAAAAAGGGTAAAATCCGCACTCAGCTCAGGAATCCCTGTGGGATCGCCAACTCCCGAACTCACCAGCCGTGAGCCCTTGAGAGTGTAGCATTATCCAGGGTGCACCATAAGTGGTGGGATTACACACACCCTGCCTCCTTGAGGGCCTTGATCAGAAGGCAGGAGATAACATGAAAACAAATGAAAACAAAACTCCTTAATACACGTCAGGCACACGCACTCAGTATTAGTAAGTTGCTCTAGCCGAGCGGAGCTTGACCTACACTTGTCGCCGCGGGGCTGTTTTCGTCTGACTTCGGATTCAAATGTAGCTACACGCCAACCAATCTTCTCTGACTTTTCCATACCGTATGGCAGAAGACTATCTTAAGACAAGTTGCCAAATGCATAAAATTTTAAAACAAGAATTTGTAACATGTAGCTATTGATGTCCAACCCATCTTCAGCCACAAAAAACAGTACAAGATATACAGCAAGTTCTTACAGCACGCCACTCATAGACTTCAAAATATGTGCCCAGTGTTTCACAGCGTCAAATGACATTTATTTAGATGAAGAACAAGTGAAAACATGTTCCTGAAGACAGTAAAACATGCATGTTATTTTTAGATTTTAGACTCTTAGATGTTTTTACAGTGTTTTATCTATTTATTGTGTGTGTGCAGTTTGTGTTTATCGATGTTTTGTGATTTGATGGGCTCCATGTGTGATTTTATGGGCTGAAGAAGGGTCCAGAAAGATTGGGACCTGAAACATGTACCCTTGAAATATTATATAAAAAAGTATAGTATTGACTAGGCGGAAATTGTAAGTTTTAATTTTAATGATTACTGTCAATACGGAACCTGAAATGTATAATATCTCTAATAAACAAAACAAGAGGTATGACTCCTTGAAGGATGAGGGTATCAGGAAATATGAGACACGGCCAATTAAGGCGGGAAATTAAAAGACTCCCTAGGTCTTGGATATCATAATACCGTTGGGGTCGGAAAAGAACAAGAGTTGACCGAGGGAGGTCGACAGGTCGAGAGGAGCCCGACACAAGTTAGGTGTAAAACAAAAACAGGAAACCTCTCGGAAAACTTAGTGTTGTTATAAATTTTGTAAGGTAACGTTTTCTCAGCTCAGGGTTGTTGGAAAATGTAGTTATTGGTCGCGTTGTAATCCTTATACATCAAAATATTAAAATATAAATTAAAAATTCCAAAACTACATGAGCTAACGTAAAATAGAAAAAAATGATGTTATTGAATTCACTGTTGGCGTATTGGTTACTTCACAAATAACCTTCAAACTCGAGTAAACATATTACTTTAGTCAACAGTAGTTACACGTCACCACCTTCAAAAGTGAAATTTTAACCATACCCGGACGTACAAAAAATTAAGTGTAAAACAATATCGTACGCCCCTCTTATATCTTAATCACATGTAATTTCTTTCAGGTTATTTTTCTCACATATTCCGGTAATTGTAATGATCTTTTTATTGACCAACTGAAAGTTAAAATATTAATTGTCAATAAGGTATTGCTGAATAATGGTGTCAAAGCTATCTTTATTCTGAATCTATCACTGTTTTTAAACTTCATGGCAACCTTTGCCAGCTGACGCACCCCCTTCGGGTGGTCATCTTGTCCTCCCCCCGTCGCTTCAATAACCTCTCCGATAAACTAATAACACTACATAATGGAAAAATTATAAAAATTATAAGACCTGGTATGTAACAATAATGCTGGGAAATGAAAGCAACTACTAAATCGATGATGAGTGGAAACATGTCGCGTATGGTCGTAGGCCTCGTTTACTTTCAAGCAAGTAGGTCCTCAAAGTGTGCAATTAAACTCGCGTCGAGTGGACTTGTTCGTACATCTGCTCCCAGGCTTGATTTTGCTCCTTACACAGCAAATTCCTTATTTCACCTCCAACCTCGCGACTCCGCAGAGGTTTGTGGTGACAGTTGGCAATTACCAGTACTTTTGAACGATTGACTTGGCGCGACAATCACTTAGAGAGATTCGAAAAATGTTTATTTGTAATATTCATCATCATCTTGAGCAGTTTCCAACCGCTGGTCGGGTCTGCTTATTTGTAATATTAGAGTTAAAAAAAAAAAAAAATGGAAATCACTTCACGCACCCCCCCTCCCGATAAAGCCCTAAGCCCCCCTAGGGGGGTGCGCCTCCCAGGTTGGGAATCCCTGCTCTAGAGGAAATGTTCGTTTCCATATGGATTGTATATGGTGTGTTCAAAAGGTAACGAGCCGGATGCATAATTACAGAAACCAGTAGGCTACCTGTATATGTTAGAAGTATTGGCCCTGGCTGTTGAGGCACTTGTCCCACTGTGACACGAGGCGGTGAATGGCTGTCTCATAAAATTCCCTGGGCTGCGATGTGAACCAGTTCCGCATTTACAGCTGGACGTCGGTGTCCGAGGTGAATCGTTGGCCCCACAGAGCCCTTTTCAGGGGACCAAACATGGCGTAATCACAGGGAGAGAGGCCTGGACTGTATGGAGGGTGGCCAAGAACCTCCCATTTGAATTTCTGCAGGAGTGCCGTGACTGTGTTGGCCGTGTGAAGTCGTGCATTGTCGTGGAGCGACCACGGCGGCTATGGCGTTCACTGTCACTTGGCGGTCCTGGGTAATGAGTGCATCAATCAGCTGGACGTTGTCATCAGTAATGCAGGGGGTGCCCCAGACAGGGCATCATAGGCTAACGACACCCGTCCTTCCCTGAAGCGCTTGCGCCACGCCTTGACCCTTGCAAGGAACATGCAGTGTTCGCCTACACTTGTAACATTCGGCGATGAATGCCCGTCCCCCTACTCCTTCCGCTGTCAGAAACCGAACAACACCCCTTTGCTCTTCGGTTGACGCCTCCATGTCACTGTTTGCAATGTGACTGGCAGTGTTGGACGACTGATGCACACTGCTGCTCGCTTTGTATCGTCACGTGACAGGCACGCGTGCCCTCTAGCGACAGGCTGTGAACTTCCACGCTCTCGTCGGAGCCACGATTAGCCGATGTGGTACCGGTTTGCAGCCTCCGGCTCGTTACTTTTTGAACGCACCTTATAGATTTATGTACATTTTGCCTGATGGTAGTATCCTTCAAATCAGGCGTTCCCACTACCTCCTCATCCTCATCAACTTCTAAAGGCAATGCTTTGTCTTCGTACCTGGTGCTCTTTAACCCCTTCTTCCTCAAAGCGCCTGAATGCGCCCGGATGTGAATGTCACTGCTCCCTGCTAAAGCGCCCGTGTATGTTCTTTTCATAATCTGCCTCCGGGATCTACAGAATTAGAATATTTTGAATAAATGGCAAGTGGTGCTGAACTTCATGGAAACATTGCAAAGAGTAGAAACAATCTCAGTTAGGAAAAGTAGAGAGTGACTGGTTCTGAACCAGCGAGCTCAGGAAATAAAACTACTGTAAACAATGTAAATATGTGTATAGTTTGTGAAAACTGTGCTAATTCCATTACTGACACATTTTTTAAAACTTAGTTTCATAATTGTTTATGTATCCAGATCATATAGTTTAACAAGTTCCGTGACGAACTAAAGAGCCTACTTTTCTTAAATTAAGATTCATCATGCCAATCTATATATCTTGAAAAATAGCGAAATTAAGTTGGCAATATCAAAATTTCTAATTAGTTCAGAGTATACCTGTAGCCTAATAGAGCACTACCTACAGTTGGCAGCCCTGGTGACTGAATATATTGTTAGTTTCATCTCTTAAGGTACAGAATACAAAATTTGGTTGAAATCCAATGGATAGCATGGATGTTACATGCAGTTAGACATTGGATATATCAGCGAGCGTAAATCATGTTGGCAACAACGTCATACATACGTTGGTCAGAAATAATCTGAAATATTATGATCTCTTGTTGTGCCAATTTTGGATGAAATCCAATTGTTAGTATAGAAGTTACATGTATTTTAAAATTGGACCTATCAGCAGGCTTAGAGTCATGTTGGCAGCACTGACGTATATTAGTTTCTCCGAATTAATCTAGAATGTTAGGTACTATACGTGTGCAAATTTTACCATAATAGGATATATACTGCCATAATACACTGAAGAAAATGGAAATTGCAACACCCAGAAGGAGTGGTGCTACATTGCTGCAATTGAACATGCAGGACGAGTGTTCGGTTGTGATTCGATGATTACACTTTCAGGTCCCTCTGACAGCAAGTTTGGACAACAATCAATACAGGATGTGCCCACCACAAGCTGCAATACATTGATGAATTCGGCGAGGCATGGAGTCAATAAGACCCTGGATCGCTTCATGTGGTATTGTGGCCCATGCTTGCTGCACTGCACGGGTCAGTTGTTCCAGAGTTGTGGGTGGCTGAGGACGGTTGGCCAGTTGTCGACCCATCATGTCCCACACATGCTCAATAGGACTGAGGTCCGGGATCTGGCGGGCCATTCTAAGGTTGTGAGGTCGTGGAGAGCTTCTCTGGAGAAGCGTGCAGTGTGAACCCGGGCATTGTCCTGCTGAAACATCCCATTAGCAAGGTTCGCCATCATAGGGACAATCACTGGATTGAGTACCCTATCAATGTACTGTCGAGCAGTCATAGTGCCCTCAACAAGCACTAATTGTGATTTCACATTACAGCCAAGAGCTCCCCAGACCATAATGCTTGGTGTTGGCTCTCTGTGCCTCTTGACAATAAGGTCTGGGCGGCCCCTCTCCCCGGTACGTCGGCGCACACGATTCCGGCGATCACTGCAGGCAAGACAGAAGCGCGATTCATCACTAAAGACAACCCTATGCCATTCGTCGACCCACGTCGATCGTTCTCGACAGCAGGCCAGCCTTAAGGCCACCACACACAGAAAGCTAGGCTAAGCTAAGCGGCGTTATGAAAAATATCGCTCTCAATGCATTTAAGTACAGTGACACACACAGGCCGCTATGCTAAGCTATACTATGCGAAGCTAAGCTAAGCTAAGCTAGACAGATCGCTAGGCAGGCGATTTTCTTAGCTGTAGCTGGCCTGGCGCATGCGCTCTTCATTTCGGAACAGTTGATCTGGCGGGCTGTCACAGACCTTTGAGTTGTGTGCATAGCCGTGTTGTGTGAGTGTAGTGTAGTGATTCAGGTAGTACCGTACTTCGTTTTATTTATACAATGGGTGACAGGCCAAAAGAACAACTTTGTTCATTTCCCAGCCCTACAAAACTGTGATAATCAAAATTCTCAAAAGTACGCAGAAATTATATCAGACTTAAGAACCTATTCCGCGTTAGAATTCAAGACTTCATGGTGAATGTTATAAGTTTCAATATGTTTTCTTCCCCTTTCTTCATTAAAGTATTTAATAGTGTATCCACTGCAGAAGAGGATTTAGCTATAAGAAATAATGATCTTCTTGTATTATCTTCACATAATACCCATACTGGTCCATCCAGTCTCCAACAACAAAATGTAATTATAATTAATGAAGAAGACAGAGGTAATTAATTATTTAATTAATTAAGTGTTGAGTTTGAATTTGTAGTAGAGACGTAGTCAGAGGAGGGGGCAGGTCCGGATTCTCTCCGAAATTAAATCAAGAGGCAAACTTATCGTTTGACAATTGTGATATCATATTATTCTTATTTTCTTGTTAGTAGTGCCGGTATTGTTACAGTTTTAAAACATTTTGTCAAATAACCCTTATGGTATTGAATATAGTTGATAACACAAAGGATCTAATAATATCATTTTTAAATGAAGACATAGGCTATTCAAATACGGTAATATAGAAGTATCTACTGTATTGCTATTTTATATTCATATAGGCAAAATTGAAAAGTTTTAGAAAAAAAAACCCACATATCTACATAGCTATAGTGGGCCACAATTTTAATTAATAAAATAGCAACACCTGGATCCCCACCTAAACAGAATCCTGGCTACGTTCCTATTTTTTAAGTTACATATACAGTATTACACAAAAATTAATTTAGAAAGCAGTATTAAAATAATATTATTAATCTAATTTAATCCTGTACGATCTCTTCCTATAAAGATACTATACATTTTCATTAGTAGGAAAGCATATAATAAGAAATATGCTGCCTAGCTTAGTTTAGCTTAGCTTTTTGTTCGTGTAATAGCACACCATAGCTTGGCATTGCTTAGCATAGCATAGCTTTCTGTGTGTGGTGACCTTTACACGTCGCTGTTTTGGGGTCAATGGAACACCTTCTGCAGGGACACGGGATCGTAAGCCAGCTGCACACAGGCAATTACCAACTGTTTGTTATGTAACGTGTGGTGCCACAGCTGCTCGAATTCGCGCTGCTGTTGCATGGGGTTCCATCCGGACCATCCGAATGATGCGGCGATCCTCTCTCAGTTGTCTGTCGCGCTGGGCCTGTGCCAGGTCTACGAGTGTAGGAACCTTCATTTGACCACTGCTGCCATACACGTTGTACCGTTGACGCCTGTCGGCCAACACGTGCAGCGACAGTCCTTAGCGATAATCCAGCCTCACACAGCCCAATTATTGAGCCCTCTCAAACGGTGACAGTTGTTGATAGCGTGCTTTTCTCTGTCGTCGAGGCATGTTTGACGGGGAACACTTCACTGCACAGACTGCAAGTCAACTACGCTACACCTGAGTCCGTATACTGGAGTTGATTCCTCTGCGACCAATCACGAGGGGAGACCTGTAGCAACAATCCAATGGGTCTGAAACTTTGATCGTTTACATACCTACATGGCATCGTTCCATATCTTGAAAATCCACACAAACGACCAATGCCTTCATGGTGTTGCAATTTCAATTTTCTTCAGTGTATATATATATATATGTGTGTGTGTATACAAATCGAATGGTACTCCGATGCATGGAATGTGCAGGAAACGAACGCAAGTGTTAAGTAAAGAATATTGTGATTTATTACAAAATGAAATGAGAACATACTAGAGAGGAAAATTCAACAACATTTTACCAATATGAACAGATAGTACAGGCCTTGAGTGACTTTTTCTCAGTCGTTTTTACGAATTTCTAGTTTTGGAGGAAACAATCTTCTCCAAATTGGGTACAATATTTCTGGACACAGCTATTCGTAAACAATTGCGCAAGTTTCTATCACTCATCGTTGCACGATGTTTACTTTTGGTAAGCTTAAGAACTGAAAAGAAACGCTCACAAATGTACGTTGAGCCAAACATTGACAGAACTTTACAGAAGGGGATATTCTTCTTGTGGAAAGCCACTGTAAAATTCTTCTGAACTTCGTGACATTAGAAAGCGGTCTTTAAGACGAACATTGCATTGCAGTTCAATCAGCTCTAATGGAAATAGCTGTGGAACACTGTCTGCACTAATAGAAAATGGTCGAACAAATACATCTAACACCGCTTGGAGTTCTGATAATTCTGAAAATCGCTTGTCAAACTCTTCTTGTAATTGGCGAATTACCTGCAAGTACTCATCAAAGTCGACACCTTCTTTCACTGTTTCAAGCTATGGAAAATGTCCTGTGTTCCTTGCATGCAACTGGTTTTCCCACAAAATCAATTTTCTTGTGAACGCTTCAATTTATTCCACCAAATCGCAGATGTTGTGCTTTTCGTCCTGAAGCGAAGTGTTCAAATTATTCAGATGGGAAGTAATGTCACATAAAAATGCCAAGTCAGCCACCCACTTAGGGTCACCCAAAAGAACTTCGGGCCGCCCTTTCATGTCACAGAATGTATCTATTGCGTTCCGCAAGCAAAACACACGATTCAGCAGCACCTTCGCCTTGCTCAGCCATCTTACTTCTGCATGGTACGGGATATCCGGATAATCCACTTCGATGCCATCCAAGAACTCTTTGAATTGACGGTGCGCGAGTCCATGGGAGCGAAGATAATTTACCATTCGCACAACTGTTCCCATTACATCTTTAACCCTATCCCGCCCTTAGCGCCCGTCTCTTGACTTATCCCTCTGGTCCTTAGCGCCCGGTCACATTATCTGCACACGTCTGCCATCTATGCGCCCGTTTTGTAGTTTTCTCTACTCTAAAGTGTTTATTAAGCATTCCACAAGCAATCCACAAGGCAGTGAAAACAAAACAATAGCGTAAATCTATTTGAACTTCCGCGCACACTGATCAGATGTTTCGTTCGTAAACATGGCGGGATTGAGTAATGCAGATATTGAAACCGAGCTCTATATAGGCGAAGAAAGTGACGCAGAATCGATTAGTAGTGGTGAAAGTGAGTTTTTAGTCAGTGAAGAACATATTAACGATTTCAATGATAATAGTGATGTAAGTGAATACGGAGACCAAGATATCGGACCTGACGGCGATGCCCCGGCATTTCAGGTAACACAGACATTTCGTTTCTCCGAATGACTTTGTTGGTGATGTTGGACCTGTCCATAATTTGGAAAGTGGA
The DNA here is from genome assembly GCA_946902985.2 of Meconema thalassinum. Taxonomy (NCBI): domain Eukaryota; kingdom Metazoa; phylum Arthropoda; class Insecta; order Orthoptera; family Tettigoniidae; genus Meconema; species Meconema thalassinum. The sequence goes on along the minus strand of OX336401.1, from coordinate 76,048,115 downwards.
TCGCAAGAAATAGATTATTTTTTGCATATGCTAGGAGGGGACACGCTATTCAATGACATTGCTAAGTACACAAATATCAATGCAGCATTCAAGCAGGCTCATTCAGGTAAAATAGATACCGAATGGAAAGACACTTGCTTACAGGAAATAAAAGCTTACATCGGAGTACTTATATACATGGGAATATTTCCACTTCCAGAAACAAGCGATTATTGGTTAAGTCAAGACATTGAGTGCCCTGTGATAAAAAAAACTGTATGACTTTTAGGAGATACAAGATTCTCACAAAATATTTTCATATTGTGGACGTCAGACAGCTAAAAGCAAGAGATGATCCCTCGTATGACATGCTTCAAAGGGTTCTTCCACTCTTGCAAATAATGGACAGCTTCCAGGAGAAGTACAACCCAGGCAGAGAATTAGCTATTGATGAAGCAATGATCCCTTTCAAAGGACGCAATGTCATGAAACAGTACATAAAAGACAAACCGGTGAAGTGGGGTTTCAAAGCGTGGATTCTTGCCACTCCAAAAGGCTATGTTCTCAAAAGTAATATCTATCGTGGCAAAAAGGAACCCAGAAACAAGGACATGCTGTTGGGAAACCAGGTTGTCATTAATTTGTTATATGATAGGTTAGGGTCAAACCATCATGTTTACTTTGACAATTTCTTCTCATCCGTAGAGCTCATTCAACACTTATATGACAATGGAGTATATGCATGCTCAACTACAAGACCCAATCGTAAGGACTGGCCAGCTGAACTAAAAAATCCTAAATCTCTGAAGCTAAAAAGGGGAGAAAGTAAAATAGTTCAAGTAGGTGATGTAACAGCTTTGGTTTGGCATGATAACAGGGATATATGTGCCGTTTCCTCAAACTGTGATCCAAATGTCACAGTTGAAGTAAAAAGAAAAACAGGGAAAGGAAATGAACAAATTACTGTGCCATGCCCTTTGACAATTGACAGATACACAAAGTACATGGGGGGTGTAGATAGGTCAGATCAAAAAAGATCTTACTATACTTTGGGAAGGAAAACAGTCAAATGGTGGAGATACATATTTGGATTTTCTATGAACACTGCAATAGTGAATAGTTTCATATCTTACAACGACACTAATCAACCAGCTCCTTCCAGACATGGTCACACACAAAGAAACTTTAGACTTGCTCTCTACAGGCAGATGATAAATAATTTTTCATCAAGGAAGCGTCTTGGTCGCAAACGATCATTACCGTTGTCAACGCTTTCTCCCAAAAATCTCCACAAAATTACTAAGATAACTGGAAGAAAGAAAGTGTGTGCATATTGTACATCTGTTGGAAGAAAAGCAGCATCAGGAAGAGGAATTCAAACAACATGGGAATGTGACAAATGCAGCCTACCTCTGTGCCGAGTAGGATGCTTCCTCCAGTATCACCAAGAAAGGGGGGTGGAAGTTTGAACCAACAACCTTAGGTCTCCAAGAAGGGAGATATGAATGTGATGATATGTTTTCTAGTATTGATGAAAATTTGAATATATTATGGTGAGTCGTTTTCATTATATTAAACTTTTTCTGAAACAATGCACTTAGGTTCATTTCTTTCTAAATAATAGGGTAAAACCTGGGGATAGGCAACCTGAAAATGTGGATGGGAAAAGGTTAAGCTTGGCGACTTTTGCACAGATTGCCTCCTGGTGTATGAAGCAATGGATCGCCGCCAATAGGGTACTACCGTTCTCAGCCATTTTTAACTTTTACATAGCTGAGGAACCCCGTGCATACACCCTGTAAAGCAGGAGCTCCATCCGTCGTTATACTCGTCAACCGCTCCCATTTTAATCCCATTGATTCAAAAACACCCTCCACAGCTTGGAAAATATCGAAACCGGTAGTGGTGTCTTTGAAAGCTACCAAGTCGAGGAAATCCTCTGTGACCCGGAGATCGTCATCCACCCCTCGAATAAAAATAACAAGCTGTGCTGTGTCTGCAATATCGGTTGATTTGTCGAGGGCGATGGAAAATGATACAAATTTTGCTGCCTTCTCTATTAATTGCTGTTCCATATCAACGGACATATCGTCTATTCTGCGAGCCACAGTTGGAGGAGAAAGAGAGATGATTTCAAATTTCTCAACTATCTCCGTAGGACAAATACATGCCGCCACATACATTAGGCACTCCTTGATGAAATTCCCTTCTGCGAAGGGTTTCCCAGCTTTGGCAATTCACATCGAACATTTGTAGCTTGCTCGTAAAATGGGTCCACCAATCTCACTCTCCTCTATCTCCTGTCAGACAAAAATACGGCAAGTCACAATTTTAGTGTTCTTCAGATAATTAAATCATTTGTTCATTCCTATTCGTAAACAAGCATTTTAAAATTAAGGCAATAATACTTACCGGAAAGTACTTCTTGAAATTTTCTTCCAACTTCGATTGCTGACTGGCGTCTGTCAAGTCACCGTAATCATCCCTGCGGTTGGCACTGTAGTGCCGTTCCAAATTGTGTTTTTTTGAACACATTAAATCTCGGTGGCTCACTAAACATTTGGCATGCCCTTTATAAGCTGTACAGAAAAATGAATTTTCCCATTCTGCTTTAAAGGCTGCTGCTTCACCACTCCTTTCTTTGTACGATGTTCAGTCATGACCACTGCGAAATTGATATGCTGTCAACAAAGTGCATTGGACTAGACTAGCGACTGATGGGTCAGGTGCCCACTTCGGCGCGGCGGGCAGACCACGTGCTCAGCTAGCCAAGCTCCTCCCATCATTACTGAAACAACCCACGAGCTCAGAGCGCGGCCGGAGCGCTGTTTGGATGGCCCTAATCTAGACCAATGGTTTTTGCCTCTACCAAAATTGCTAGCTAGTATATACACCCCTGGTTTTTGTCAACACAGAGGGGGTAGTCACGCATCAATAATCTTTATCCAGACCAGTGTAATTTGCCAATTTATGCTTTTTCACATAATTACAATATTACGTGTGCTGTGTATTTTCTATCCATGTTGGCAACGTAATTGTATGTGCCTGAGTAACAGTTGAAGAGACCTCATGCGCCTCGGAAATATGGCTGCTGTCATTGAATGAGCATGTAACAAATATTTCCAGTCTAGCAGAGATAATTGACAGTAATTTCAATTCCTAATGACTCCCAGAAAAGTATGAAAATCATATGTTCAATAATAAGCCAGGTACAAGTGTAAAGGTCTGGATTTGGTCTCCTCCAGAATTAATTATAGCCGATTTCTTCTCATTCAATTGCTGCAAATGGTAATTGTTGAGGATTAGTAATCCTGGATTCTACACCGGCACAATATGTCATTTTCATATCTTATTTCATATTCTGGGAGTCATTACGCTACAGACGCCATGATCGACAGGAGATGGGCAAAAGCAAACCAAGAACTGCGATCGGTGCTAACCAGACTTTCAGTGCACGGCTATCACCACAAGATATGTAGAAATGACAAATTTCACGAACCATGCACGAACTACGCAACGAACATTGTGAAAAATACCACCTAACTAAATGTCATAAGAGGATTAAGTCAATCATCAACTATAGCAAAGACTAGATCTAAATGTATCAAACATTATAAGTTATATAGGATATAAAACTTAATGTATGCACATTTGTGCGCACTTTATGTAATAATTACTGTCCGTTATCACTACTGCATTGGAAATATGTGCTCAATTATGTATTTTTGATTTGTTTTTTGTTTTGTTTATTCAAAGACAATTACCATGTTTGTTTGGAGCATCAGGCCTCTTCAACTGTTACCAATGCACACACATTATCACATTACTGTTACCGTACCAATATATGGGATACAAAATACTGTACATGTTGCAATTATGTAAAAAAGCATTAATTGGCAAAACAATTGCTCTGGATAAAGGTTATTGATGCACGACTACTCCCACTGTGCGTGACAAAAACCAAGGGGATATATATTAGCTAACGAGGCCTGCAGGGCCATGATACCTAGCAATTATTGGCCCAGGTAAAAACCATTGGTCTGGATAAATTATTGATGAGTAGTACCGTATGCAAGGGGTTGGCTATTGTATTTGTCCCATAATTCACATATGTATTATGGCGGACACAAATGGATTTCTACTATACAAGTCGTGCTCTAAAAAGGGGACGGTGGGTGGGTTATAAATGTTGTAATGGTTCCTTTTTAAGTATTGTGGGTTGAAAATGGCCGCCTATGGCTGGGGCACTACAGGGAGTCTAGTATGATGTGCCTACTAGATTCTTTGTGGTGAACCAACAATAGGTGGGAGGGGGCTTTGACCTTTGAAGTTGCTGTGTAAGATGTTCTGATGTTGTTTTTCAGTGAGATTTGGTTAAAATAAAATGATGATTATGTTATGTTGGAAATGAAATAAGTATGATCTTATGTTGGAAGAATAGTATACTGTCGAGGACAGTTCAAACTACAAGGGGATAAAAAGAAGAATGGTAGTGAAAGATTATGGTGCAGCACTGCAGAAAATAAAGGAGTAGAATTGTCAGTTAGGACTTTTCTTGTGTGCACAATACCAGAAACGACCCCAATAACCTCAACACCCCCTAAGAAAGTTACAATGTGGAGGAGAAAACATATTACAGTAATGCTGTATGACATATCGTTCCCTCATAACTTTTCTGAAGTCCAAAAATTAACCAAAATACCTGTAGTAATGTTCAGGAAAAAATCAGGAGATGATATAGTAATAGTTGTTTACTCCTCCGCTGTCTGTAACTCACCCGCCTTCCCAAATAGGATCACGACTTATATAGATGAAATTCCAGCTGTGTTCGCCATTTTAGCCAGTAAGTTAATTATGCACAAGTACAGTATTGCCAACCCCACACTATTTATATGCGCTGTACAAAATAGTGCAGAGTTCACTTGACAGTGCGCCGAGTTTGAACGTGAATACTGTTCTACATACAAAACGGACACCCAGCGGCTTCGGTGGGGTAGTTGGTAACATGTTGAACTGCTGTGCCCAAGATAGCGGGTTCGAACCCGGCCGAAGTCTTCTGATTTTTTAAGAGCGTTAAAATCCTTCAGTATGCCTTCCTTTGGAGGGGAAGTAAAGCTGCGAACCCAAGTAATAGATTTATGGCATGTAAAAGATCCACCCACAGACTAAACTTGTGTGGAGCTAATTGTTAGGTTAGATTTCGTAGGAACACTATCAAAGTTCCAACGTTCACCACTAGGTATCATTGATATCTGGTAGTGTACGTTGGAACTGCTTGAGCTTACCCTAAGGGTGTCCGCTGGAAGAAGATACAGACTCAGGCGAGCCGAACATGTCGTCGGACACTCCCGGCACTAAAAGCCATACGATAATTAAATAACAGACACCCATTTTATCTCACCAGTATTTTTGTGTCGTCTGGTGTATTTTGTATCGGACATGTTGGCAACTACTGATGTCACTGTGTGCGTCTCGTGAGCGTTCGCTGCGGCAGTTTCACATACTAAGTACGCTGTCGAACATGACTGCGGTTATTAAATAAACCATAAATAAAAACACTTATTTACATGATTTAGCACATATATGCTTGCCACGGTGGGTGCGTGGTTATCGTGTCAGACTACCAACCCCAATTAGAAAGTCTTATCTCTATATACTAACCCCAAGCTTGCAGTTTCGCTCCTGCCGTGGTGAGTGATTTTTGAAACGCGACAAAAATCAAGATACAAATGTCATACGTTGTTGGCATATTAAAAGAACCCAGTTGAATTCAGTAGGCCGTGTTCATAATGGCAAAATTAATCTAGAGATTTTCCGTCACACAAAAAGTTCCTCCTTTCGCTACTAGAAAGTGCTATAGTGTCAAGGAGCTTAGATATCTAACCTCCTCTTCTTTCATAGTGCTCCAAAGAGCATTGCGCGTCATTCAACAAAGCTTGCTCCCGGCAACGAGGCCATACGATATTATTATTATAATAGCACATATATCCAGTGCAGTCGGTGCAGAAGTGATCAAGGTTAGTAGTTACAATTGATCATGCCCCCCCCCCCACAAAAGATGAAATAAGGTATGAAAATGATATAGTGTCGAAAAGAAAGTGAAAAGGAAAAAGAGTATTACGTTGAACAGAATTAATCATATTACTAGTTGAGGAGAAATCTACACTTAGATGGTATGGACATGTAAAACGAATGGAGGAGAAGAGGATACCCAGGAGGATACACGAGACGAAGTGGGAAGGAAAGAGACCGAGAGACAGGTGGCTGTAGGAGGTGGAAGAAGAGAGGAGAAGATTGGACAAGGGTGGAGGCTGAGAGATGGTGGGAAGACAGAAGACGTTGGAGAGGCTTGTGTTCCGAACAGACCGGGCCAGTGGCTGGAAACTGTGCAAGATGATGATGATGACTAGTTGAGGAGATGAGAACATGACTTTGACACTCACAACTACGTTAATACAGAAGACATGATTTTCATACCTTTCCAGGGGACAATACCAATTGAAATCGCTGTCTATCATTAGTGCACTGGAAATATGTGCTAAATTATGTTATATCATGTGTTTTTGTTTATTGCCCATTGAAAGACGGCAGCCATGTTCCTCAAGAGCCGAGCATTCGTCAACTGTTAGCCCACATGGGCGGAGACATGATGACACATTCACGTCACGGTAGTGTTGCCAACCTTTAAGATATAAAATACACCACCACATGAGGTCGGTCATATGCATGACTAAAGCCATTGGTCTAGAGCAAGACTGTGCGTGACAAAAACCAGGGATGCATATATGGCTAAGGCCGCTCCTACATTAGAACCGGAATTTCTCCTGACCAGACCAGACCAGACCAGACGGTCTGAGCGGGTCTGGTCGAGTCTGAAGAAAACAAACACATGACGCACCGTCCGCCCTCCTACACTGGAGCCAGTGCTCGTTCCGGGTAGGGGAGTCTGGTCTGGACTGGTCTGACAGCAATCAAACAAGTTTGTTTTTCTTCCAGTTGCATGGAAGCTTCTGGTGGTGCTGGTGTGTTCTAACATCATTGAACTTGGTTTTTGTGTGGAATTGTGCCATAATAGTAGACAAAGGAATGATAATTGAATTAGTGCGTGAGCGAGTTGTATTATGGTTATGAAAAATTCACTTTGACGGTGGTCTTCATTGAACTTGTGAACCCATTTTCTTTTACACAAATAATAATAATAAATTCCTGTCCAATAACATAAAATCAATTAGTTCCTCGTCCATTTATCAACTGTAATAATAGAAAACTTGGCTCGTCGAGAGTTGACACAGTACTGGTTCTTCCGCTGAAAACTAGCTGCAATGTAGGAGCGCCGAGTCTGGACTGGTCTGGTCTGGCCGGGTCGGGTCTGGTGGCCGCTTCCAATGTAGGATCAGCCTAATGCGGCCCGCAGGCTAAAACCATTGTCAAAGCCCATTGGATTGGACAAAACGAAGGTTAGAATAGATGGGTTGAGGTGTGGTCTTGGCCGCGGGAAGCTAGCGGGGCACTGTCGACATTGTTCTGGACGAGTTAGGCAGTAACCATTGACCAAAAACTATTGGTTTGGACGTGTTAGGCTGAAACCATTGTCAAAACCACTGTTCCTTTCATTTGAACCCCTCACAGAACGCTACCTAGACTGCCTATACAATTAGTACCGTACGGGTGCGGTTGGCAATACTGTACTTGTACATAATTCATGCGGATAATGGCAGACACAGCTGGAATTTTACTATATGTCATGATATTAAAAGGGATGGCGGGTGGGTTAGAGACAGTGTAGGAGTAAACATTAGTTCTGCACGACGGATCACCATTTTCCTTTTCGCTTTCATTTCGACAATATATCATCTTCATACCTTATTTCATCGTTTGGGGGCATCATCAATTGTAACTACTAAGCTTGATCACTTCTGCATCGACTACACCGGATATATGTGTTAAATCACATAAATATGAGGTTTTGTTTATTGATTATTTAACAACAAGCCATGTTCAACAGCGTATTTATTATGTGAAACTACCGCAGCGAGCGCTCACATTGACGTCAGTAGTTGCAAACATATCCGATACAAAATATACCAGACATATGTAACGTTGTAATTATGTGAAAGAAGAAGGGGGAAAAAAAATGGGCTTTTGTGTAGTATTTGTAAATAATGCTTGTATGAGGCAATGGTGCCAACTTCACTCTACCGCAATCCTCTGTAGATAGGTTTGGCGACTGTCTGGACGAAAAATACTGATGAAATGAAATGGGTGTCTGGACTAAACTATTGGTCGCTCCTTGGTTAGACGACTGTCTGGATGAAATCATAAGTCGCTACTTGGTTAGACAACTCTCTGGACGAAAATTAATGATTGCACTACAAGCAAGGGGGTCTGGTTTGTTTTGTACGTAGAACAGTATTCATGTTCAAACTCTGCGCCCTATCAAATGAACTCGGCGCAATTTTGTTTCACGGAACCGTGCATTTATATACAAAGAAGTACTGTAAGTGTGGGGTTGGCAATACTGTACTAGTGCATAATTAATGGCAAAAATGGCGAACACGGTTGGAATTTCATCTATGTAAGTCGTGATCCTCTTTGGGAAGGCAGGCCAGTTATAGACAGCTGAGGATTAAACAACTATTAATACATCATTTTTCCCTGACCATTACTACAGGGGTTTTGGTTAATTTTTGTACTTTAGAAATGTTATGAGGGAGTGATATGTCATGCAGTGCTACTGGAGTGAACTCCCATAATTTCCAGACCAATTTTTAATCCTTTCAAAAGTTATTTATGGCTAATTTCATTAGTTAAGAATTTCTTTTCGTAGGTTCTCGTCTCTTTCGGTATTTACTTGTGTCATGCTGTCAGCTTGCTTAGTTGACAGGTACAGTCGCATGGGTAGGATATAACTCACGTCCAGTAGCCTTTCATTGTTATACTCTCCGTGGTGATATGAGCTGTGCTGTTAAAACTCACCATTTTTAATTTTCCCATTATTATTAATTATTCCATTAACAATTCACAATATAACCTCTGTCTAACACAAGTAGCATGCAGATTGCTGCTTGACTTATTTGCAGACTGCCCTCGGTCATCACTCAGTACCTTTGCTTGTCCGGCAAGGCTCTAGCTGCTATAACAAATGCTGGTGCAGCCAAGTTCAGTGGTAGTCGTATCTTGAAAGCTTAATACGGACTTCAACACTTGTGTATTGCGTTTGTTTTCAAGTCTTAAAATGAATCTCTCTGGTGGCAAAGAATTCAGTGTTTCTATGATTCAAACAAAGTGGTAATTATCAAACATAAAATAAATAACACTGGTAATTAGACATCAGTGGGTGACTTAAAACAGAAATAAGTTATAGACTAAGAGGTAATTTTGCACGCCGTGAGAATATGCCTTTTCGTAACTTTTAACGAGGTATATTATTGAAAATATAGGATTTATGATTTACATACCTTTCTTGGAGTTGTTGAGAGTCGTTTCACAATCTCAACTACAACTGCCGCACCTCAATAATGTGTTTTTTTTACGAAAATAAAGAATTTTTATCGTGTTCGTTTCACTACGGACGCCATCTTGGACACTCGACAGACGGAAATGTGACTACGTTACCAACATGTCGCATACAAAATTCACCATTCACCATTTCACACGTAAAGACGTAAAGTACTGCCTGGCCGAAAATTACTGCTAGTACCACAAGCAAGGGGGTCTGGGGCGAAAGCCCCAGGTTAGGTTTGTTTTTGTATGTAAGACATTAATAAGATAGAATTTATGTCCGCTACTAGGTTAGGTACTGCCTGGCCGAAAATTACTGCTAGTACCACAAGCAAGGGGGTCTGGGGCGTAAGCCCCAGGTTAGGTTTGGTTTTGTATGTAAAACATTAAAAAGATACAATTTATTAAGTAATTTCACGTGCCACACAATCCATGGTTAAAGTACGACTGACGAGTTGGATTTGGCGCAATACTATTACATTATCGACGCTCTTTTGTTTCTTTGTATACCCGGTGCGAGATAGTATCAAATGCGTGGGGTTGGCATTCCTGACTTCGTGAGAAAGATGTCTTCTAGAGACTTCATTTCAACTATATAAGTAGTGTTGCTATTTGGGATGGCTGGGTGGGTCTATGACAGCGGACGAGTCAACATCTATTAATTTATCATCTCCAGATACCATTACTACAGGTACTTTGGCTAATTTCATTACTCAATTTTTTTTATACACATGTTCTCACGGTGTGCAGCGCTACCGACTAAGACATCTAGCACCTTCACCAATGATAAGCCTTGACAAGTTTAGCTGGTATTAGCCTTTCAAATGAAATTAAACTCAAAGATGAAAATACCCCCATCTAATTACACACAAAACTCCTCCTGAAAAGAATTAAACTTACCTTACACTAAAGATCTGTTTTTCAGTTAATTATTTCCCTTCTGAAACAGGCACCATATCATGTCTGAAAAGGAGAGAAAAATAAGCAATTAAACATCAACATTTATTGCATTAACTTACATTAATTTAAAATCATTTTTACTCAGTTAACTCCAACATCTAAGCATACATTTTTCGTACCGGTAATAAACAACACTTGAATATAAACACAAAGTACATTAACCTCTGCATAAAATTGGCAAGAGAACACAACCTAAAAAAAAAAAAGGATATACAGTGGCTTTAATAGGCGCTGCTGATACACCTAGCTGAAAGGAAATGTACTCTAATTATTCAAAAATTATACATAATTACAGCATGATATAGAATTCTGCACAAATGCGATTCACTGACATATTAATGCATACGGTATGTAAATGTAGCATAAACACTGGGCGACAGAAAAACGCTCTGTCAGGCTGGATTTCAAACTCATGCACCAAGCCTCACCTTTTCTCTAAACCATTACTTATGGTATTAGATAAATTAAAGATAGTTTAAGTCAACTTTCTCAGTAATTTTAACAAATTTTTACGGGGTTAACTTTTCCGAAATTAGAAAATACTGCTCTCTATTAGAGACAAACAGAAGCAACCCTCGCATACGACTACCACGCTGCGCATCTCACTGCCGCCTAAGGATTAATTCGAGTCCACGACCGCCGATTCAATGCAAAAAATATTCTTACGACTTCGTTTATTACGTAATGCACTTTATCAACCAAAAAAGTGCAAGAAATCGACCTTAATGACGTCAAAGGCTAATCATTTTACCCACAGGATGATTTGAGAACTTATAAATGCAGTACGTATATAAGAGAAAGAAGTCAAAACATGCAAGATGGCTGTAACCACAGATTACTACTAGGCTGTGACTGTTTTGGGCAAATTGTATTCAGTGGGCAGCTACAGCCAGTCCGAGGATCAAAGGTTCGAATCCCGCGCTAAAGTAGCCATCCTGAATAGTTTATCCCACTTTTTTTTCGCACTCCCTCCAGGCAAATACCTGAATGATTGCCCTATATCCTCATCCCCGAACCTAATAATTACAATTGCATGCACTGCTACAGTCACCGTAGAAGCACAGATTATTAGACAAATTCAACCTACTGTACAACAAAATACGCGCGACTGATGTCAAACATATCCCATGCCTCTAAAATAAATTAACAACAACAAAAAGGGCTATAATTAAATAATTTTGTCCCTTTTGTTGTTCAGAGAGGTGATTTGCTTGTTCTCAATTCTGGGCCTAGTCACTGCCCGTAAATTTTGTGCTTCAAGAATTGAAAATTGGAAGGATTTCTCCCAGAATTGACGATATTCAGTTTTACCATATGATAAACTCCAAAAGTTAATTTATATACTGCATTTTACAGAATCAGAAATATCTTGTGAGCAAAAATCTTGAGAACTGTATATTTTGCCTTAGTCCTGTCACAACTACAATATGGAATAAATGGTTGGGGTGGACTTCTTGATTCACATTTGGCTCAGGTAAATACCTGCCAGCATTTTATTCTAAAAGTTATGTACAAAAAGCCACTAACTTTTCCAACATGTGAACTGTATCAACAAAGCATGGTGCTTAATATACGACAGTTATTAATTCAGTCATCAGTCATATTTATACATAAAAATATGAAGCTCTTATCTAATGGACAAAAACTTAAAATGTGCACTAGACTTCAAGACAGAACTGGAATAAATATCCCTTGTCGAAACACACTACTTGGCCAAAGGAAGTTATGTTGTCTTAGCACTAAGATGTGTGCAATATATTGCCAGTACTGTAATTTAAATGTGACAAATAACACCCTGAATATACTGAATAAAAGGCTTTTTACATGGCTCCTTAATAACTTTGATAAAGTAAATGAACTTATACATTTTCACCATCATATTTAAACCAACTCAGTCACAAATAAGTAATGTATCATCGTCTTTTATTTTTAGTATCCTTATAATTAATGCTTTTAAGTTACCGTACCGTACTATAAACTTTTCTTACTATTATCAGTCAAATACCATGTTGCAAATAAATTAAGAAATTGTGTTCATGAAGCCCACGTACAAGTATATCTTATGTGGGATTCACCCTGTATTTCGATACAACATCTGTATCTGTACATGTTTTCTGTCAGTGAATTAAAATATGTGCCCGTAAAAAAAAAAAAAAAAATCAGGGTGACCATACGTCCCATTTTGACCAGGACGTGGTCTTAGTAAAGTGGAGTCCTTACACTGCACTTTGTGACGTCACACGCTGCGGGCTATCTCGCGAGGCATCGCAACACTTCAAGCCAAACCAGGACCTCCGAATAATCCCATACCAACACATTTATCTCGCAGAATATGGCAGAGAAATGCAATAGAAGAACTCTAGAAGCTAAAAAATATACAACACACATAAACATAGAATACGGTATATTAAAACACAGTGGCGGCTCGTGCTGATCGAGTTGGGGAAGGTTGCAAATGAGCAAAAACTGGAGGTACTGATATCGCGCCAGGAGTTGGCAGTTGGGTTTGAATTATGTGAAAGAAGGTCTTCCCGCTCACTGCGTATCGCGCATTACAAAAACATTCAGTTTGTCACTACTTGCTTCACTCACTCAGCACATTCCTTCTTTCACTGGCTGCGTGTCGTCTGCTGCAATAGTAACCATTGGCATGCGGGTAGCCGATATATTTAAGTTTGGAATAGGTGAACCACGCAAGCGTACTGCAAGACCCCCTCCCCCCGCATCCCGTCCCAGCGTGTTCAACTGCCATCTCCTGCCGCGATGACAGTAGTTTGGTGTAATGATTTACACCGTAGCTAGGTAGTAGACTAACTGACCAGCTTAACTCAACGCGTAGTGTCAAATGTTGGTTTAATGAATTTCTTATGCGACTCGCATACTCGTTTGCAGGATTTTATTGGGGACAATATTTCAGGGAAAGGTGGAGGGGGGGGGGGGGAGTCCGGAATATTGCCAGTACTGTAAATGTAAATGCTTTTTGTTGATCAAAAGATTGGTACTATTATGCTATTTTATGAACCAATGGATTTATAATTTTCTATTTAAACGGATTGACTTACCGAGTTCCGTTATTCTAATTTAAACTGCTCCCCATCCTAATGAGAACCGTCAGAAGAGGCCTGATTCGTGATTGTACCCTACAATCCACAATTAACTTCCAAAACACTATCAGCTAGACCTGATTTGCAACATGATCCGAGAGTGAAACTGAACTTGAGGGATATATGGAAACGGACACACATGCCTGGTCGGATTTCAAACTGAATACTTCTCTCAAGTCACGGTAGATGGTACTTCTCCCCGTGTCACATCATGGTGCTCTCTGGCGGAAATATTTTAACTACACATCGTGGGATACCATTTGATTTGTCAATAATGAATATAACTTATTTGTCTTCTAAGAATGTTTCTGGTAATTTGTCAATTAATAGTCCTTTGGAGAGCGAAAGAGGGAAAAGACAAAGCTTCAAGAGGGTAGGTTAAGTCTTCATGAACAACTTTGGATGCATTCCACTAAATACAAAAATCCTGCCAGTGTTGGTAAGTCTGGCTTAGGCTCTGAGCCTTAACAGTGACATTGGAAATGAATGGAGTTTTCTAAACCACGCCTCCCAACCCGGTGCATAGTGAGTAATGAGAAATGTGAGGCTACTCCTAACGGCGCTACTACCCATCTGAAGAACATATTTTTATCGACAGTTCCAAATATATTGACTGTTGTGGCTGAATGGACTTAGTGAAATTTACAAATGCCTCTAATTAATTAAAATTATAAATACCTTCATTAAAGAGATATATTTATAGAATCTCTCAAGAGAGGCTCCACAGGAGAGCCTTTGAACACCAGCCGCACCTGTTCAATACTATGAGGAAAGGACCAGGGTAGTTGGAAGACCAAAGCTCAGATGGGAAGAAGGTGTGAGAGTGGATGTTAAGATCCTTAAATTACCAATTTTTTGGAGGAGCACGGCTTATACAGAGAAGAATGGAAGAAACTTCTTCAGAAGGCCAAATCCCACAAAGGGCTGTCGACACAGTAATGATGATAACATAGCGTGCATTATCACGCATGCGATTATTAACATTTAAGAGTCGCGATACATTAGACGTGCTTGGTGGTATCATGACCCGTTCTTTCTGTGTCAAGTTATACTGTGAACGACCTCAACCCCGACTTCTTTCATCCGGCAGAATTCTCATCAATAATACCTGCTTACTGCATGGTGAGTGTTGATATATTCTTCAGAATTCTTCGTATTAACTGTAGAGTGTTTGCATGTGCCGTACTTAGCGTTGATTCAAGATCAATTGTGAAAATATTTTACGTATTTTTGTACTGATTGAATGACCGAGGTGCAGCCCTGTGTATTGTTCGAATCAACTGATTTAAAAACTTGGCAACGCAGTTCAGCTGTTAGAAGTTCCTGCCATGTCCTTCATGTTCCTCCTGTCGAAACACAGAATATGAACATGATGTACTAAACCCTTTGGAAAATAGCATGTAGACAAGATTCAAAATTTCGGGGTCGTAATGGATTCTTGTGAATGTGATTTAGAGGTTTTGCTATCAACATAACTTCCAGGGTTCATAAGGTTAACTTATTATTATTATAAAGCCAAGAAAAACAACAGGATCTACTAACAAATGAAATTTATTAACTGAATCAAACATAAAAAAGAAAACTATAACCACCCTTTTATTGTTCACTCGCGTGAACAGATCTAACACTGACCAGCCTGACGTACCGTGACGACACGGCATGACAGCTGTCAACAAGCATTGTGACTGAAATGTCACTTAAGTCAGAGTAACAAAAGAAAACGGATCACAAGATCCAAATATAACAAACAAATAAAATAGTACAAAAATTCAATATTTATGAGCGACACGGGTTTTAAGACTAGTTCAAGTAATGAGCATTTTGACGGGCGCTCGTTTCCGACCAAAACAGTTGGTTCGGGAACGGACTCCGTACTGCGAAGGACGAATTACGGAAATGTGGGAACAACAATTACATAATTATATACACTACTGACATGCTCTAACCTTAGATTACCACAACCAAATACACGTGTGTATTATTTAAAATAAGGGCTGCGGAATTACCGTCTTATACCTTAAACACTAGGAAGGCATAACATGACATGAACAGGTTTGGCCGGTTGCCAAATTATATTTATATGAATACAATGGCCTTGAAAATAAGAGCCAACAACAACAAAATACAACTTTTAATTTTCACGCCGGAAAGTTTGGCGTTTTAAAACAATGAACAATAAGTCGTAGTAATGATAAAAGAAACTTGGATCGACAACATGGCAACTTCCCAAATTAAACCAAATAAAATAACCTTAACTCATTAGGCTTTAAAGCAAACATAACGTGTCATAACGAGCTGGAGACAACCGGGCCTGTTATCGCATCACCGAGAGAGTGGCTGATTTCTTCCCCCAAGTAGTAATTAGTGCCATGCTAAATATAGATTCTGGCCCATAGCCAGCGTACAGCACCTTTGCTAATCGCCACCTGTTAAACGCGTACAAATAAATAACACATTATCTCAAAACATCCTCTCAGGGATTTTTAAGAATACATTCCCAGGTCAAACTTATCCCCACGGATAACTAGTTTGCCGGAATGATATCGCAGTCATGGACAGGCTTTACCTCTCCTCATCATCATCACTTACACCCAAAAACACGTGGCACATTTCTCGAAGATCTCGTCGTAGCATTAATCAGCGCACCTCTCAGATAATGACACACAACATGTCCAAATGACAATAAAGAATAAATAACAGGATCAGTCCTAGCCCGAGTTATCAAAGCAACAAATGCAAATATTCCCCCCACGTAATAATTAGTTTAACATATCATTAAATCAGTCCATTTATCATTGTCGTTCCTAGGTTCTCATTCATGGCTACACTTTTTATAGATACGTTAATCGATGCGGCCGTTTCGCTATAAGAATTACGTATACATAAGGAAAACATTTAAATTACAAAATTTACTGTACAACATAATTGTCACGCAATGCCAAAATTTACTACACGCATGTCAGTTAAGAAATCAAACCCTGAAATTTAAATTAAACCACACAAATAAAATCTATACAAAGTTCCACACATCTCTCGCGATTCCCCTCGTCCAAAATCAATAAATCAATTTTTTAATACTCATCACTTAAACTGCTTTCCAGAGGCCTCCCGCCTCGTCAATTCCCATCATTAGGCCGTTAGCCCATAACACTGATGGTAATGGAGGATGAAGCTTGCTGTCTTCTCTCCATGGTCGACATTTTGCTGCTGTTAAAACACAATTAAATCAAAGTTTTTAAACTGTTCTATCTGCGTTCTAAGTATTTTATTTCCTCAGATCGTCCTATGCAGAATCATCGACTTTCCCTATTCTATGGCTAATTGCCATCTCACAATTTATGAAAATTACTAACTTCGTTGCCGACACACAACTATAATTTTAAAACCATATCGTCTTAAGGACGTCTTAAAATGACTGTCGAAGAATAATTAGGAGTGCCCCGGTTCATCTCAGACATTTGTATATATACAGAAAGCCTAAAGTTTCAATGGTGGGAGTAAAACAGCTCCTCAATATTTTAAGTAATGGGCCTATAATTATGTGTGACCTCTCAAAAATCTTGTATTTTCTCACAGGTCGCGAATCTGCCGTCGAACAAGCAAACCGATCGCTAGATCTTTTTATATCCGATTGCCGCGCAAAACACACTGACGCTATGTTCTGGCGTCATGTTTTCTTATTGGTCAGATAAGTTGGCTTCGGAGTTCTGACCTTACAAATCCCGCCCTTATATTGACGTCACGACTATTCTCCTCTCTCTCACTCCTTGCCTTGTACGCAGCATTTTGCCCTTTTATGGTCACGTACGCCACAGCGTCATATCTGATTTTCTCAGAAATCCAAGAATAACATTGGTTGTGAAACTATTGGTCATTTCCAGCCAGCACGTAGCATGTCTTACCAAGTCCAGATTTCTTGCTACATCAATATTACTCAAATATCCAGCATATCATGTATTTAGTATTTCCATCGTTTTTATTAATATGAAACATTATTATTGGACACAATGATAAGGGTTCATCCGACCCCTAGTTGATGAAATTCGAACTCAAATGAAGTCGAATTTCACATCCCCTACTTTTCTGGCTCAAATTTGAAGTTGCTGGTCACCCTCAAATATAATGACTGTCCGCCTCTGTCTGTTTCAGTAGCCGTCTCGTTCCAAACTCATTAGGAAATTCCTGTATACTTATGCCCTCCGGCCTCTTTCCTTGCTACTCGTCTCCCCTCTCACTCTTTCAAAACATCAACATATTCATTAACGACTTCCGCCTGAACTTGTAAACACGTCAGAGCTGTCTTTTGCGCTTTCACCACTCGAGTACCCCCGTATCTTTTGTTGTATGTTATCACGCGAATGTTTAATTTGCTGCAGTAACATTATTTCTCGGTTCGTATGGCTCTCTCTGATGATACAATTTTAAATGAGATATTATACACTGCCATGTTTCCTGTGCTCACCTCTCGGACTCTGTAGGCGTTGTTACCTAAGTTCGTAACCCCTAGTTGAACTTCCTTAAGCCGCTCCTGTCTTTTCTCCATTTTACCGTGATGTCATCTCCTTCTTCTCCCCCGCGTTGCCATCTTCTTCCTTCTCCCTTCTTCTTCTCCGATTCCCGTACAATAACTTTTTTTTACCATATTTCGAGACCCTTGCCTGACACGGCCTGCGAATCTCTCCTGCTATTCTTCTGTTTCCTATTGTCGGCTGCTCTATTTTCTTCTTCTCCATGCAGCTCCTCCAAATATCTCTGGGTTTCTACATGCATGGCCTCCAACATTTGATGTGTTCCGTTTTCCTCCTCGTGGTTGTCGGGATTTTTCCGCCGATCTATCGCTCTTTCCCATTTATCATTATTTCCTTCCATGTTACGTGGCTCCTCCAGGTACTGTTGCGGGTCAGCGTGTCTCTCGTTCCAATTTCTCTGATCATCCCTTGGATCCGATTGCTCGTTAAACCGCTGGTTATTTTGTGCGTTATATTGTTGATTGTAACGCCTATTGTCCCTGGGCCTATATTGTTGATTATAGTGTCCTCCACGCCATCCTCGATTGTAAGGTGCGTTATTATTATTCCTATTGTATGACGTTTGGTATCTCCTATTATCTCGCCACTGCTGATTGTTTGTGTTCCGGTAGCGGTTAGTTTCTTCCTGATTGTTATGGTTTCTGTCCCTATTTTCGTATCTCGGTTGAGATCTCGGCTCATATTCTTCGGTGCTCTGCCGTCTTTGGTTATCCCCAGTGTTTGTAGCTTGCGACCTCGTGTTTTTGTTCGGTGTCTTGACTACTTCGACTGCATTAACTAACTCTATCTGTCTCTTCTCTCTCGGGTTGATGTAATTAGTGGTTTCATCTATCTTCCTTAATACCTCTTCTGCCTGGACCACGGTCGTAATATTTGCCGCCACCAAGAATTGCTGAACGCTAATAGGCATCTGCTTTCCTATTGTAGTTATTAGCTCCATTTCGCTCGGTGGATTATCAAGATCCTGCAATTTGACAAGTTGCATGGCGAAAAAATCTGCATATTTCGTCTGATGCGTGGAATGGTATTTGCGCGAGTATAAGTCCATTCGCAAGCTTTGTTGATACGACCCACTCCAGTATTTGCTCAGGAAGGCCTTGTGGAAACCTTCCATTGATTTAAATGTGTTCTTAAATCCAAGATACCAGGTAAGTGCTGAGCCCGCCAAAAATTTTTCAACCATTCTTAATTGTCGCGTTGAGCTAACATTTTGGTCCGAAAAATATTCTGTCAGTTCCCTTAAGAAAGCTTTAGGTGTCCCTCCGCTCTCTGGTAAAAACTTATTCGGTTTAAATTCGTTTCCACGGATGACTTGTATAACTTGCGTGGGAAGTTGTGTGTTTTGAGGTGTCGAGCTACGACCCTCATAATTCTGGAATGCTTGCGTGTCTACCGTTCTTGGACTTTGCCCAAGCTCGTGGCTGTCTATTGTGTGCTCTCTTTCCGCATTCTCCCCTTTCCCCTTTTCCATTAGTGTCGCAAACATCGTATTATGTCCAAGTGACTGCAACTCCGATTTTATCATGCGGTCCTCTTGAATTTGAAATCTTAACTTCATATTTTCTTCTAACGCCTGTATTTTCGCGTTATTTTCCCCTAGCTTCTTGCTTACTGCGAGCCGTTCATCTTTTGAATCAGCGCTCATCTTGGTCCAATCTTTCCTAATAGTATCCTTCAATTTAACAAAGCGTTTTTCGACTTCCTGTTGATTAGCCTCCTGATTATCTTCAAGTTTATCTATCCTTTCTCCCAGAGAAATGTTGTTCTGTTCTAATGTTTGTTTAATTTCTTCCTGGTCAATTTCTAACTTTTTCCATTTCTTAATTGATTGTATTTCTAATTTGTTGAGTTCCGTCACTAAGCCCGTGATATTGTTATCTACTGTAATTATCTGATCTTGCATACCCTGTGTCCCTCGTTCGATATTCTCAAACCTTTTTTCTAAGTTTGTGTGTGCTTCTTTAATCTCAGATGAGCTGGTCAAACACGCTTGCTCGATTTGTGCTAGTTTTGCCATAACAGTCTCATCCATTCCTTTTATTTCCTTTTTAAACGAATCTTCGATACCTTTTATTATTCCTAATTGTTTGGTATTGTTAGTGCTAACGTCCTTTGCTAATTGGATTAGCTGTTCTTTTGTGTGCTCTTTGATTTCTACCGTTAGCGCAGCTAGATTTTGAGTGTTCCTTTCGTCTTGTGCGTTTAACATTTCATTGTTTTTCTCAGACTGCCTATGTAATTGCTCCCTAACCAGAACGTTTTGTGTAGCGATTTTCTGATTTATATTCTCGTTAACTTCAGATAGTTTTGTGTTTAACTGTGTCTGCATTTCTACACTATTTGCCGCTAACTGTGTCTGCATTTCTACACTATTCGCCGCTAACTGTTTCTGCATTTCTACATTATTTGCCGCCAACTGTGTCTGCGTTTCTTCACTATTTGCCGCTAACTGTGTCTGCATTTCTACATTATTTGCCGCCAACTGTGTCTGCGTTTCTTCACTATTTGCCGCTAACTGTGTCTGCATTTCTACATTATTTGCCGCCAACTGTGTCTGCGTTTCTTCACTATTTGCCGCTAACTGTGTCTGCATTTCTACATTATTTGCCGCCAACTGTGTCTGCGTTTCTTCACTATTCGCCGCTAACTGTGTCTGTATTTCATTGGTTATGTCCTTTCTCATCTCACTAAGTTGTTCTCGCGTACGAGCGGATGCTAATTCAATCACTTCGCGGATTTCTCCCAGAGTTGCCATCACAACAATAATATATTTGAGACATAGGGAAATGACATAAGGGCGGAGCCCTGGATACGCGCGCTCACACATATTAAATATACACACATTAACCCTTTACATACTCAGTTCATTTACTTTAAATTACTCCCACAAACTATAGCATCACTGAGTATAATTTACTTATTATTCCATTTAATTTTAACCCTTTGATTCAGTTATAATCTTCCTGACCTTACTTCACTTACAAATTTTAACCAATTAATAGAGTATTAATTAGTTTTTAAGGTCTAACCTTCCTGTCAAATAATTCTTTGAGTTTGGCTTTTCTACACAAAGCTAATTTAATTTTATTGGGCGCCTGGAACAGTTTGTTCTAATTTTAATCAAAGTTCAAACACTTAACTTGTTCCACATTTACTTTATTGCAAACTCCATGACTTTATATTTTCAAACATTTGGCGGTACTATCTTCGCCTAACTTACGTTAATAAACTTATCACATGCCGGTGATCTATTTTTTTTACTCTAAAACACAAATGCCACACGTTCGGAAGCCAAAGTAACTCTTATAAACCCTTTGGAAAATAGCATGTAGACAAGATTCAAAATTTCGGGGTCGTAATGGATTCTTGTGAATGTGATTTAGAGGTTTTGCTATCAACATAACTTCCAGGGTTCATAAGGTTAACTTATTATTATTATAAAGCCAAGAAAAACAACAGGATCTACTAACAAATGAAATTTATTAACTGAATCAAACATAAAAAAGAAAACTATAACCACCCTTTTATTGTTCACTCGCGTGAACAGATCTAACACTGACCAGCCTGACGTACCGTGACGACACGGCATGACAGCTGTCAACAAGCATTGTGACTGAAATGTCACTTAAGTCAGAGTAACAAAAGAAAACGGATCACAAGATCCAAATATAACAAACAAATAAAATAGTACAAAAATTCAATATTTATGAGCGACACGGGTTTTAAGACTAGTTCAAGTAATGAGCATTTTGACGGGCGCTCGTTTCCGACCAAAACAGTTGGTTCGGGAACGGACTCCGTACTGCGAAGGACGAATTACGGAAATGTGGGAACAACAATTACATAATTATATACACTACTGACATGCTCTAACCTTAGATTACCACAACCAAATACACGTGTGTATTATTTAAAATAAGGGCTGCGGAATTACCGTCTTATACCTTAAACACTAGGAAGGCATAACATGACATGAACAGGTTTGGCCGGTTGCCAAATTATATTTATATGAATACAATGGCCTTGAAAATAAGAGCCAACAACAACAAAATACAACTTTTAATTTTCACGCCGGAAAGTTTGGCGTTTTAAAACAATGAACAATAAGTCGTAGTAATGATAAAAGAAACTTGGATCGACAACATGGCAACTTCCCAAATTAAACCAAATAAAATAACCTTAACTCATTAGGCTTTAAAGCAAACATAACGTGTCATAACGAGCTGGAGACAACCGGGCCTGTTATCGCATCACCGAGAGAGTGGCTGATTTCTTCCCCCAAGTAGTAATTAGTGCCATGCTAAATATAGATTCTGGCCCATAGCCAGCGTACAGCACCTTTGCTAATCGCCACCTGTTAAACGCGTACAAATAAATAACACATTATCTCAAAACATCCTCTCAGGGATTTTTAAGAATACATTCCCAGGTCAAACTTATCCCCACGGATAACTAGTTTGCCGGAATGATATCGCAGTCATGGACAGGCTTTACCTCTCCTCATCATCATCACTTACACCCAAAAACACGTGGCACATTTCTCGAAGATCTCGTCGTAGCATTAATCAGCGCACCTCTCAGATAATGACACACAACATGTCCAAATGACAATAAAGAATAAATAACAGGATCAGTCCTAGCCCGAGTTATCAAAGCAACAAATGCAAATATTCCCCCCACGTAATAATTAGTTTAACATATCATTAAATCAGTCCATTTATCATTGTCGTTCCTAGGTTCTCATTCATGGCTACACTTTTTATAGATACGTTAATCGATGCGGCCGTTTCGCTATAAGAATTACGTATACATAAGGAAAACATTTAAATTACAAAATTTACTGTACAACATAATTGTCACGCAATGCCAAAATTTACTACACGCATGTCAGTTAAGAAATCAAACCCTGAAATTTAAATTAAACCACACAAATAAAATCTATACAAAGTTCCACACATCTCTCGCGATTCCCCTCGTCCAAAATCAATAAATCAATTTTTTAATACTCATCACTTAAACTGCTTTCCAGAGGCCTCCCGCCTCGTCAATTCCCATCATTAGGCCGTTAGCCCATAACACTGATGGTAATGGAGGATGAAGCTTGCTGTCTTCTCTCCATGGTCGACATTTTGCTGCTGTTAAAACACAATTAAATCAAAGTTTTTAAACTGTTCTATCTGCGTTCTAAGTATTTTATTTCCTCAGATCGTCCTATGCAGAATCGTCGACTTTCCCTATTCTATGGCTAATTGCCATCTCACAATTTATGAAAATTACTAACTTCGTTGCCGACACACAACTATAATTTTAAAACCATATCGTCTTAAGGACGTCTTAAAATGACTGTCGAAGAATAATTAGGAGTGCCCCGGTTCATCTCAGACATTTGTATATATACAGAAAGCCTAAAGTTTCAATGGTGGGAGTAAAACAGCTCCTCAATATTTTAAGTAATGGGCCTATAATTATGTGTGACCTCTCAAAAATCTTGTATTTTCTCACAGGTCGCGAATCTGCCGTCGAACAAGCAAACCGATCGCTAGATCTTTTTATATCCGATTGCCGCGCAAAACACACTGACGCTATGTTCTGGCGTCATGTTTTCTTATTGGTCAGATAAGTTGGCTTCGGAGTTCTGACCTTACAAATCCCGCCCTTATATTGACGTCACGACTATTCTCCTCTCTCTCACTCCTTGCCTTGTACGCAGCATTTTGCCCTTTTATGGTCACGTACGCCACAGCGTCATATCTGATTTTCTCAGAAATCCAAGAATAACATTGGTTGTGAAACTATTGGTCATTTCCAGCCAGCACGTAGCATGTCTTACCAAGTCCAGATTTCTTGCTACATCAATATTACTCAAATATCCAGCATATCATGTATTTAGTATTTCCATCGTTTTTATTAATATGAAACATTATTATTGGACACAATGATAAGGGTTCAGTACCTAGCAAAGTATCTCTTAAACTCCAACTATCGTGTGCGCCACCTTAAGTTACTAACAATGTAATCTTGTAATTTATCCCCCCATATTTACAAATACTGGTGATTTATAGTGTAATTTCATATTGTTGGATTGAATCAGGGCTGCATTCATTGTTGCCACGCATGTTTCAAAGTCACCATGTTTGCAGATCACTTGCAGACACTGGATCTAGCATTTGTAATCTAACTTGAACGTCATCTGTGAAGTCATTCCATGTTCGCTAATTGTCACACCGTTAGCCAGATAGCCACCAGCAACACATACTAACATAAGGTTTAAAGTAACGCTTATTGAAGAGCATTGATACATTTTCAATTAACGTAGATTGCATGGTCTATCTACTACGCAGTATTGTATTTGATTAGCAGAAGACTAAAGTCAATAGCAAAGCAGGAAGTGGCAAAAGCAAACGAAGAACACTACAGAGACTTGTATGGTTAACTTAACACCCCAGAGAGAGGGAAATATATTTACCGTCTAGCGAAAGATCGTCACCGTTCCATAGAGGATATTGGACATGTAATGACCATAAAGGATGAACACCAGAAACTATTACAAAGACCAACTGAGATCCTTGACCGATGGAAGAAACATCTCGAAATAATCTTCAACGAAGAATTTTCACATCCACCTATACCACCAGCAAACCCAGTGTATGGGCCAGCTCCACCCATCATGATTGTTGAAGTAGATGCCGTCATTAAGAAAATGAAAAACGGAAAGGCAACTGGACCGGATGACCTTCCATCGGAGGTGTGGAAGATGCTTGGAGCACAAGCAGCTACGTTCCTGGAAGATCTATTCCACAAGGTCATTGATGAAGATAGTGCTCCTCCTAGTTGGCTAACTAGTGTCACGATTCCTCTCTGGAAAGGTGATGTTAGTGCTCGAACTATCGCCCAATTCGTTTACTTTGTCATACAATGAATATCTTCGAGCGTGTCCTGGACGCACGCCTTCGCGACATAGTTAACATTGCCACGAATCAGTGTGTTTTCATGAAAGGAACAGGAACGATCGACGCTATCCATGCTACACGTCTTTTGATGGAACGACATAATGAAAAGAAGAAACCACTCCACATTACTTTCTTGGATCTCGAAGGTCTTCGACAGAGTGCCTCGTGATCCTATTTGGCACGCACTGGGGCTGCATGGTGTACCGGAAGTATATATTCGATGGATCCAGCTTCTGAATCGGAATGCTACCAGCTCTGTCCGATGTGCAGCAGGAATGTCTGCACTCTTTCGCATTCAAGTTGGCGTTCATCAGGTATCAGCTTTATCTCAACTTCTGTTCATCCTCTGTCTCGACATCATCAGCACAGAAGTGTTAACAGCACAAACCTGGACTCTACTCTTTGCTGATGATGTTATGGTCGCCTGTGAATCCCGTCAAGATTTGCAACACCTAGTTCAACGTTGGAAATACTGGTTGGTTGGACAGCGACTTAACGTCAGGAAGACTGAGTACCTAGAGTGTGGGGTACAAAGTGATGGGTCAATTAACATCGATGGCGTTGTGATTCCTAAAACATCTCAATTTAATTACCTGGGGCCACTTCTCCAATCGAACGGTGAAACGCTCCCAGATGTTCAAAGCAGAATCAACGCTGCCTGGATGAAGTGGCGCCAAGTTACAGGAGTCCTTTCCGATCCGAAGGTGCCAATGTACCTGAAATCTAAAATTTATAAAACCATCATTAGACCAGTGGCGCTGTATGGAACCGAATGTTGGCCAGCCACAAGGAGACATGAACAACAGCTCCATGTCATGGAAATGAAGATGCCAATAGGACTCACAAGACTGGACCACATCAGAAATGAAGATTCGAATGGCATTTGGTGTGGCCCCAATCCCTGAGAAGATGAGAGAGAACAGTTTTCGATGGTATGGCCACGTACTACGCAGAAGCGGTTCTTCCGTGTCGAGAAGAGCCTTAAACATCAGTCCTGAGGGCCGCAGACCACGAGGGCGACCAAAGAAGGCCACACTGCGGGAGCATATGCATGTGGCTTAAGCCTCTCCTTAAGATGCACAAGACCGCATCAAGTGGAAAGGAAAGAGCAGAACAGCAGAGCCTGCAATTCAGTGGGATAAATGCTAAGAAGAAGAAGAAGAAGAAGAAGAAGAGAATATTATGCCGTCTATAATTGACCAATTGTTATGTTATTGCCACGTAATTATACAACGGTTACGGAAGTTTATATCTATGTTGGCAGCGTTGTATCGGACGAGAAAATTACTTCAAAGAATAAATAATTTACTTTTTAGTGGTTAATTTAAGGTAACGGCGCTTTATTTTTCTTAGAGGGTAGTCTATCTTGCAACCGTTTAGTTAAACGTGCACACATACTGTAGGTCTCTGAAAATCTTAAAATACACCATGACCACTGGAATGACTTTGGTTTCAACAGGAAGCTTGTAGTTTTACGTGACCGTTAATCTCGCGATCATGAGCCATGCGACCTCTTTTTTTTTAGCCTATTTTCAATTTTGAAAAAAAAAAAAAAACAGGCTTATGAGATCACCTTTCGTCCGTGTGTGTGTGTGTGTGTGTGTGTCCCTAATAAAATCTAAACGGCTGGACCGATTTCAATGAAACTCGGCAAGTTCATAGCACTATTCCAGGCGACCCCAACAGTGCCCTTCAAATTTTGTTACCTCTCACCAATCCAACATGGCGGCTGTGCGAAATATTTTACCAGCATTCAATATCTCCGAAACTATTACCGATATCACCCTACAATTTTTTACGGTGATAAAAGGGAACTACTAGAAGTTCACCTATGTAACTTTTGAGAACCTCGTAACTACAAAACCAACATGGCGGCCACGCGAATTTGCGAGTTTTAAATAGACGTTTCTCGCGATTTAACCAACCAAACGCAATAAAACTTAGTACAGTATATGTTTATATACATTGTAATGCACCGACATCTAACTTCGTTCAATTGTTTACATAACCACAAGATGGCGGTTGTGCGAAATATTTCACCGGCATTCTATATCTCTGAAATTAATAGCGGTATCACCCTGAAATTTTGTACGGAGATAAAGGGCACTACTGGAAGTTCATCTATAAGACTTTCAAAAACCGGTTAACTACAAAACGAACATGGCGGCCAAGCGAGTTTGAAAATTTTAATAGACCTATCCCGCGATTTAATGTTCCAAACGCAATGAAATCTGGTACGGGAAATGTTTATACACATTGTAATGCACTGGTATCAAATTAAGTTCAATTGTTTACATAACCTCAAGATGGCGGCTGTGCGAATTTTAAAATTATTTTTTATTTCTTGTGTCGTAATCATGCGATCGAAGTGAAAGTTTGAATGATGAACCTACGCAAAAATTTTCCTTTAATGGTACATGGCTATATGGCCTATACATTTAACAATCTAACATGACAACCATCCGAAATATTTAGACAGCTCTGAATATCTACGAATCTATTATAGCAATCAAACTGAATTTTGTTATGTTCATAGGGGCTATGAACATAATTCACCTATAGGGCTTTCAAAAACCTGGTGATCACAAATCCAACATGGCGGCGACGCGAATTATCAATATTCACATCGACGTTTCTCGCAATTTAACCATCCGAGTGCAGTGAAACTTGGTAGAGTAAATCCTTATACGAATGTTAATCCACTGGCATCTAATTTATTTCAATTGTTTCCATAACCTCAATATGTCAGCTGTGTGAAATTTTAAAATCTCCTTGTTACTTCTTGTGTCCTAATCATGCGATTGAAGTTTGAATGCTACACGTACACAATAATCTTCTTGTAACAGTACATAACTCTAGGACCTACATATATAAAATCCAACATGGCGACCATCCGAAATATTTAGTCAGTTCTCAATATCTACGAATCTATTACAGCAATCAAACTGAAATTTTGTATGTAGATAGAGGCAATTAACATAAGTAGGATATATGAACATAGGCTGTATAGTTCTTCACGGAACTACTTGTTTAAACGTAGAATCCGAACCATAGGACATGACATTTCTCATCCAAAATCTCATATGTATTGACCGGGAAGCGAACCCAGTCTACCTTGGTGAGAGACAAACAGCTGCGCCACCACGCCCCCGATTAGGTTTCAAATTTGTATAGCAAAACACTGTGCAAATTAATATTTCTTGAAAAATCATAGGAGTTTAAGGTTTTCAACTTCCAACAAATCCTCAAAAGCTAATGCGGTAGTTTGTCTTTCTAACACCTTTCCTTGAAATCCATTGCATCCTTCTGCTGTCTACTTTCTTCTGGAGATTTTCGCTTGGCAGGGTTTGTTGTGACATATATGAGGGTTGACCAGGATAAATCACTGAGAAGTCATCGACTAATTTTGGTCTTATCTTAACCACAGTAAGGATAGAACCGTCTGATCGCTTTGCAGTATCTTTCCGAATTATGTGGTTTTATGAAAAATGCTTAATGCAGGCGCAAGCACGTTCACCAGGTTGAAAATCAACTCGATGTATAGCACGAATCCACCTTTCTCGTATTTCTTTTTCTTGAGATAAAACAAATGTTGACTTGATTCCCTCTTTATTGGAGTGGTAGTTATATATAATTGTTATTATATATTCTTCTTCTTCTTCTTCTGCTTTTACGGCCTCATTGGACCACTTCAGTCAATCATTTCTTGGTCCTCTTCTTCAGTAAGTTTCCTTTCCGAGTCGCCCAGTAGCTTTTCATTCGCTCTGATCTTCTCAGGCGTTCCTCATCTGTAAGTACCCTTTTTACTGTATTACGTTTGTCTATTTTAGCCTGAAATCTTATTTTTATATCTCTCATTTTTTTTTAATTTTTTGTTTTGTTTTGCAACTCATCCAAGGTTATTTCTAATTCTTTCATATCTTCTCTAATTTACTTAATCCATCCTACTTGTTGTTTCATATTCCAAAGTTTCACTACAATTTTTCTAGGTAACCTGGTTTCTGGTGTCCTCATGATGTGACCAAAAAAAGAAATCCGTTTCTTCCGAATAGTATCAGTGATGGGCTCCAGTTCTCTGTATATCACTTCATTTGGTACTATCCGCCACTGTCCATCTTTCTGATATTTTTTATTTATGCATGTTCTAGCTATTCTTCTTTCTACTTTTAAAATTTTGTCGATTCTGTTTTTCTGAGTAACTTTAAAAAGAGTTTCACTTCCTTATGTCACCTCTGGTTGAACCACCGTCTTGTAATGTTTTAATTTAGTTGCGATTGATAGACATTTTCTTTTATATGTAGACCATGTTAATTTTTGGGCTTTTATCATTTTATTAGTTCTTTCTTGCCATGCAGGTTTCTCATCCAAGTTGTAAGTTATAATTTCTCCTAAGTATTTAAATTGCTTCACTATATTAACTGTTGTTATGTGATTGATTACAAGTGGATTTGCTACCATTATCTCTGACTTTTCAAATTATATCTGAAGTCCAATTTTTGTGCTCTATTTTGTAGGCTTATTATTTGATTTCTGGCTTCTTGAATATTATTAGCCAGTAACGCTAAGTCATCTGTGAACCCCAAGCAATTTAAGTCTATTTGATCTTTCTTGGTTCCAATTCTTATGCTCCTAGGATTTTCCCTGTACCATTCCTTCATTACATATTCCAAAGCACAATTGAAAAGTAGAGGCGATAAACCATCTCCCTGTCTTAATCCTGTTTTAATCGTATACGGTTCAGATATTTCTCCTCTGAAATTTTCTTTAGATTTGGTGTTTGTTAGAGTTAGTTTTATAATTTTTATTAATAATTATATATAATATTCTGTTAGTTTAAGTATCATGTACCAGTTCTCTAGTAGTAGTGTATTCATTATCATCCATAAAACAAATAAATCCACCGGTTGAAGCCGGACACAACAACTGTTTGTGATACATAAAACAATGTTTTCCGAGTCGTTTCACACATTAATACTTGCTCAAATCACCATGGAACACATACAGTACTACCGCGTGCGCACTTGAGAGCATTGCGTCATACCGCAGCCACTCAAATGTCGTGACGTCACACTTATGCCATTCGTATCAGACCGGCAGTTTACAACAGTCCCGTTGGTAACAAAACAAGTTTTGACCCGTTTTCAAAGGGTTATTGTTATTATTGACACCGTGGACGGCAGCGTGGATGGGCCTACTTACCTGTCTTCAGGGGTCCGCATCGCTTCCACAGCAAAAACACCTCCAGATGACATGCCCCAACAGAAGAGCACCCAAAGGGGTAGAAGGAAGGTGGAGAAGAGGGGAACGCACAGGCTATTCTACAGACACCCCCCAATAACTAAGAGAACTGTCGCCGACGAAATAATGCCACAACAGTTGCTTAAAAAATTTAAAAGAAAAAATTAATTGTTAAAATTTAGAGAACACCTTCATCAGAAAGCAGAACATGCATCAACCAGCATAATTTACAAGAAGGCAAGAGACCGCTTAACATGCTTGCTTGCAAAGCCAACAAAAAGAAAAGAATTAAATTAAAATCAAAATGTTAAAGCCCAAAGATTAAAATAAAATTACAGGCATAATTAAATGAGAAAGGGCTTGATAATTTACAAGGGAATGCAATACCGATCCGACATGCAGAAATCCAGGCCACGTCAAAAAACGAAAAATTTAAAATTAAATAAAGAAAATAAAATATGATCAATTAAGAAATTCCCGATATTCGTGACTAAGCAAAACACAAGAACATTCACCAAAAATATAAGGTTAAACCAACAAGATTAACAAAAGCATATTAAGCTAACACCACAACACGTTTGAGTTTCGCGGTTGGCGCCAAGAGACTGCCCCTCAAGACCAGAATGCATTTCGGCAAAACAAAAACAAACATGGCCACTAAAAACAGGCGACCACATGTCAAATCGAAATTACGGCAAAGAATTAGCATTAAATTAATTTTAAAATCACCGGAAATAAATGAAATGAGGAAAACAATTACATCTAAATACTATTAACATGAGGCTGGAGCATCGGATCGTAAAACAGATTAATAACATGCCAATCCCAAGATTGCCAAAAGACAATAAATAATAACTTAAAACGTAAAATAAACTAGAAATGTGTCTCCAGAAGGTACGAAGAAAAATAACAATATTAATATATATCTGGTAACATTATTAAAACATAAATAAAAAATTAGGCCTACCAGGCGAAACCAAACACAGCATCACAACATACATGCAAGGCCAATATTGGAGCTCCCATAATAAAATATAAATAAAATAACAACGTACCTTAACTTTTCTGTGGAGACACAATAAAAATAAAATAATTCACACACAAACCAAATAACGTAATACGGCACTATATTGCCTGAAAATGGCCCACCCAGCACATGCTTCGTTTGGGTCACAAGCACTGGTCTGCATCGAGATGCGATTACATTTCATACGTCTTCTTCACGGCAAAACGATGAAAATTAAAACCTGAAGAGCACAGGCAATTTCTTAGTAGAATGGGTATTCATATTTATAAAAGCTGGGGGCCAAGCCCCCCCAGACCACGAAGAGATACTCTGTCACACCAGCTGGCTAGTTGCTTCTTTTACGACAGACAATGCAGACCACAAGATGGCGGAGAATCCCACGTCAGATACCGAACTGCATTCATGTAAATAGTTATTGTCCAATCAAGGCTTGACACATCAAGCAACAATGTTATTATTAAGTAATTAATTTGGCGGTATCATGAATACACAGTCCTTTGTTTCATGACGTAGGAAAAAAATAGCCTTCAAACATGACATGAATAGGATAAGTTTATAAGGCACCCCAACACACTCTAGTGGTGAAGAAGGAACCACGTCAAGAAACCCCGAAGTCCGACAGCAGCTGCCATCTCGTGTTCACAAACGGAATCAAGTCACCAGGCGGTCGATTCAAAGGTCGTGAATTCACATCCAGGTAGATACATATTTGAAAACGTTGGGACGGGCTCTTGCACGTAACAGTCTCCCTCCCTTAAGCGTGAACACCGTTCACGAATATGCCTAGGCATAGGCAGTACTCCTTAACTAGTCGATTCACCAAGCATGTTTCCAGAAGATAATGTTCACCAGTTAACTCCAATTGATGGACGAAACCGCATCGTTTTGGTTAGGGAGAGTGCAGGGTCAGATTATCAGTGAAGGGATAATTGATCACCTCGCAAACCACTTAGTTAACAGCTTCACTGTGTCCATAAATCTTCAGAAACGCAGAACACCAGCACTTGCAGTGCTTTCAGAGTCCGAGACGCGTTAGATAAATTTTTCAATAAGTCCAATGTAGTTAGCTTTAAACGAAGTAGGTGGAAGCAAAGTGCCAGATATCATTCGACGCGTGGGAAGCCATTTACAAAACAGAAGTTAATCTTATTTCAAAAAAAGTTTACAGATATTACAATTTCTTACTACATTTTACAAAAGAGAAACAAAGTTGAATTTAAATGAAGAAAATATTTCTGACCATGACCTAGATCCGTGCTTACAAAATTTCATTAAATAACAAGATTACCTTTTTACAGACTAGAAGTACCTTTCAAGATTACATGAGTTAAGCGACTATACATTTAGAAGGAACTACGGTAGAGGAATGACCACTTAAATTCCCAAGGAATCATGTATATAAATTTTACCTTGAGTTATGTCTCCCACCGAGTCCAACGTACCATGCTAGCATCTTTTATGAGAACAACAAAATTTAGTTTCAATTTTACAATATACCATAAAAATGGGAATTATCCAACAGTTACAGTTTGTATCCCAGCAGAGTTTTCATATCCAGTTCAAAATTCCAGAAGGAACAGATGACTGAAGGCTTCAATGAAGGTTAGGGATACTCTACATTATACAAAATCAGTTCACAAAATCTATGGTAGCATTTCCTCATTAGAAACCTCTCCACCTCGTTTAATGTGTGACAGATGCACTCTGGAAATTTTGTTGGCCATAGGGTTTCTAATAAGCAGAGTAATGGGAGTCAGGAATGCCTCTACATAACAGGGGCCCTTGAAACGAGGGGTCAACTTGCTTGAAACTAGATTACTGACGCCCTTGGGCTCGAAATTGCGGACGTACACAACATCACCAATTTCCAAATCAGCTGGCTTGCGACAGGCATTGTGTCGCTTGGCAAGTTGGTCATGTGATACCTTAATATTCTCTCTAGCCTTGTCGAATTTCGCCCTCATATCCTCGGGCGTGAAACTGTCTGGAAGGAGATCGTGCAGGTTCCACAGATTGGACAACGGAGAATTAGCCATAAAGGAAAACATTAACGAAAAAGGGGTGGCTTGCGTGCTCTCGTGCACGGCGGTGTTGAAAGCAAAATTGAGCCAATGCAAATTAGAATCCCACTTGGAATGGTCGTCGTGGTGGAAAGCAATCAGAGCAGAACGGAGATTACGATTGACTCGCTCAGCGAGAGACGGGTTAGGAAAATAGGGAGTGGTGGTTACATGAGAAATAGCATAATCAAATAAGAATTGACGGAACTGATGAGATACAAAGCACTTGGCATTATCTGATACCAGGAACTGACATGGCCCAAAAGATGAAAAGATGGAATTAAGACACTTTATGACGGAACTGGTCGTAGCCTGTCTGGTGGGGAAAATCCAACTAAACCGGGTGAAACCGTCAGTGCAAACAAGCGCAAATTGGTTTCCCCGACCAGAGCGAGGGAACGGCCCAACATGGTCAATAAAAAGCCTCTCCATGGGTCTAGATGCCGGTTCAGATGACAACAGGCCAACCCTAGTAGAAACCGGAGGTTTGCTAATACTACATGAAGCACAATTTCTAATGAGCCTCCTGATGTCGCCATCCATACCTTACCAAATGAAAAACTGTCTGATTTTAGCTCGGGTCTTGAATACTCCTAGGTGGCCACCAATAGGAGATTCGTGATAGTAACGAAAGATTTCCGGAATGAGGACCGACGGGAGCACAATTTTAGGTAGACGGTCATGACGAGATGAACAACACAATACACCATCTGTTAATGAGTAGACTTCATCCCTTCGATGATGAAAGGAAGGAGTTGATTGCGTGTCGACTGGTTTTTGTTGCGACCCGTACTCGCGGGAGCGTGTAGTCAATTTTTTTGAAATTGTTAAAAACTTACGACAGAAAGTAAGGACACAAAATAAAGATTTAAGCAATCGGTAAACGCAATAGCGTTTTATTCACGTCAAAAATACATACAATAACATTGGCGCCCAACGGCACGGCCTTCGAAAACCGGAGATATTCAGAAATAGCATCGGCAACGAGCCGATATTACGGCAATCGGCAAGATGGCAATACGCTTCGCGGAGACGAACATCACAAGACGGCAAATAGGTTAGAGAGTAGCCCAGACATAAAAATAAAATAATAAAAACGTTCCTAGAAATCCTTTGATAACCTAAACATAACATAATCCTTCAGAAGCTACTCATAACCTCAATTTCGACATGTCGCAACTTGCGAAATTAAAGCAATCGCGTGGCCGAGTAAAAGGCATGTTAACGAGAATAAACAATTCTATTACAGCTGACACATCAAAATCGGAAGCAAAGGTTAAAATTAAAAATGTGATGAAGTATGGAGTGCCTTTGAAGAACTACAGATCAAAATAGAGGAAACAGAGATCACTGATGAATTGGCAGCACAAGAGTTTCAAGTGGAATGTGAAGGAGAGCGGCAGCTGTTCGAATCCATTTATTTCAATGCAGTTACACGTTTGCAAACAATTATAGATGAAGCGGAAGAGGTTCAAAGTACTTTACTATCTCAATTGAATCCAGCTATAAACAACACCATTCATCAAAAAGAAGTTGGCCTACCAGCAATTCACTCTAAACGAGTACAGAAATTACCAGAAATCAAATTACCAGAATTCAATGGAGAATTCACAAAATGGTTGTTCTTTAAGAATGGTTACGAGTCAACAATTCATCAGGATGCTCAGCTGACAAACATCCAAAAATACCAATATCTGATTGGAGCCCTGCAGGGTGAAGCACGCAAGGTCATACAAGGATTTACTATCTCAGAGGAAAACTACACAAGTGCCTGAAACTTGCTTGTAAATACGTATGATAATCAAATTCTGATCATTGAGACACATCTAGATGAACTTTTCAAGTTTCCCACAATTTCAAAAGAGAATAAATCTGAATCCCTCAGGCGGTTACATCTTCATATCCAAACTCACATAGCTTCATTAAAGGCAATGAAGCAACAGGTGCAACACTGGGATACGCTGATTATTCACCTAGCAAAGAAGCAGTTGGATTTCGTGGAGCAAAGAGATCGGCAAGAAAGAGTAAAAGGATGCACTCCAGAAGAGATGCCAACATTAGAAGAATTTCTACTGAACGTTCTCAATCATATATGCTGTTGAATTATAATAAAAACAAAGACTTCAATACTAAGACATATTCAAAGGACAAAAGGCCTAGCAAGAGAGTTGTTATGACAGCCACTCAGGAGGGCTGCATTTTGTGTGGAGGAAGTCACCCCATTTACATTTGTGAGGAGTTACTTCAACGATCAGTAGAAGACAGGAAGAAGCTTCTCCGAGAGAAAAAACGGTGTCTTAACTGTTTGAAGCCAGGACACATTGCGAAAGACTGTAGAGGATCAAAGTGCAAGAAATGTGGACATTTACATAACACGTTATTACATGCAGAGGACGATAACAAACAAAAACAAAATATTAAAAAAATCGAAGCGAGTGTGAATCATTGCGTCAAATTTCAAGACTCGCCTCC
Source organism: Meconema thalassinum (assembly GCA_946902985.2). Classification (NCBI taxonomy): domain Eukaryota; kingdom Metazoa; phylum Arthropoda; class Insecta; order Orthoptera; family Tettigoniidae; genus Meconema; species Meconema thalassinum. The sequence continues at coordinate 76,012,295 of OX336401.1, read as the reverse complement.
CCTCAATATAAGCTTGGAAAAAGAAAACACATCGCAAATACTTCTGTCAACGGCATTAATCGATGTGAGGGATGCTCAAGATAGGAGAACAACATGTCGAGCCTTATTGGATCCTGGATCTCAAATCAATCTGATGAAAGAGAATCTGTATAAGAAGCACCGCTTGCCAAATGTTAAGAGAAGCATGCAAATCATGGGAGTTGATTGTTCCAAAGTAGAAACAAACAAAACTGCAAGAGTACAACTCGCTTCAAGAAATGACGATTTTGCCATAGAAGAAGAATTTGTGGTGTTGCCATCTATTACAGAACGACTGCCACAGCTAGAGATCAAGAAAGACAAGTTAATTATTCCAAAGGAAATTTGCTTGGCAGACCCGACTTTCAACAAGACATGTTGATTGGTGCGGGACTCTATTGGAAGCTTGTTATTGGTCGACCCAGAAACGAAGTGCAAGGGCAACCAGCTCTACAGAACACCCGATTAGGTTGGATTATTGGCGGTGAAGTTTGCGAGAATCAACAAGGATTATCAATCACATGCATGAAGATCAGCAACAAACAATTAGCAGGTCATTTAGAAAGATTTTGGAAGCAAGAAGCTGTTCCGGAAATTCAACATTACACAAAAGAAGAAAAAATGTGTGAAAGGCAGTTCACAGAGACTGTTTCGAGAGATGAAACAGGTAGATTAATCGTAAGGCTGCCATTAAGACCAGATGTCGTACTTGGAGAGTCTAAAGGTCATGCACAAAAGAGACTAGAATCATTAATCAAGAGATTAAGCAGACAACTAGAACTCAAGACTGCGTACACAGATTTTTTTAATGAATATCAAAGGCTAGGGCATATGACTTTGATGGAAGAGCAGAAAAATCAGGAAATGACAAACTCATATTTCATACCCCATCATGCAGTGGTGAGACCAGACAGCGACACTACTAAAGTTAGAGGTATTTGACGCCTCAGCAAAAACATCACACGGTACATCACTCAACGACAAGCTCATGATTGGGCCTAATTTACAGAGAGACCTTTTTCATATTGTACTTAGATTTCGCAGTCATAAGTATGTCATAACAGCGGATGTGGAAAAGATGTTCAGGCAGATCCTCGTCCACCCTGATGATCGAGCATTACAGCAAATTATGTGGAAGGAGGATCCTTCAGCCCCTGCGAGGATTTATCAACTAAACACAGTGACATACGGAACAGGGTCTGCACCGTACCATGCCATGAGATGTTTAAATGAATTGGCTAATCTCCATGAGAGTGAACTTCCAATAGCAGCCAAGGCTATTCGTGATGATTTTTACATGGATGACTGTTTGAGTGGAGGAAATATTCTTGAAGATGTGATTCAGCTACGGCAACAAATACAAAGTATCCTTTTGAGTGGTGGAATGCATTTGAGGAAGTGGAGGTCCAATGACAGACGTATTTTGCTGGAGTTGGAGAGCAAAGGTAACGAGGGGACTTTGTTGATTTTAGATAAAGGTGAAGCCAGTAAGACTTTTGGACTTCTCTGGGACTCAGCACGAGATTGTCTTCAGTTTCGAGCTATACTAGCAAAGCAAACACCTAATTCCAAAAGAGAAGTGGCTTCCAAAATCGCACAGATTTTTGATCCTCTTGGGCTTGCGAGTCCAGTACTGATCAAGGGAAAATTGTTGATGCAACACTTATGGGCAGATGGATTAGATTGGGATCAGCCATTGTGTGCGAAGCACCTTCAAAGTTGGAACGACTATTATTCATCATTGGAGAGACTGAACGACATCAGAATAATCAGAAATGTAAATCCTGGAAATTGTTCTGACACTTTTGATTTGTTCGGATTTAGTGATGCTTCCGAGAAGGCCTTTGGAGCCTGCATATATGTAGTTAGTCAAACACAAAAGTATCACTTCGTGTCTAATTTACTTTGTGCCAAGACGAAGGTGGCTCCGTTAAAGACCATTTCATTGCCCAGGCTCGAATTAGAGGCAGCACTTCTTCTTGCACAACTTGTCAAAACGATGGCAAGTGCTTTGAAAGAAGGAGTTGGTCGTATCAGATTGTGGAGCGATAGTACAATTGTTTTAGGATGGATCAACACCGAGCCACGGTTGTTGAAGACGTTTGTTGCAAATAGGATCGCAAAGATTCAAGAAGCCACCGATCCCGCCATGTGGAATCATGTTCCATCAACAGAAAATTCAGCTGATCTTCTCTCAAGGGGAATTTCTTCTATGGAACTTGAAGGCAAAACACTTTGGTGGAAAGGGTCTCCGTGGCTCTGCACACAAATTCAACAACCAAGGCAATCCAAGGAATTTGAAACAGAACTGCCAGAACTGAAGATTACAACAGTGACATTAAAGGCAACTGCAACCAGCAGTTTGCTTATCAAATTTTCGTCGTTCTTGAAATTATGCCGTATAGTAGCATACTGTCAGAGATTCATCTACAACTGCAAACAGGATATACCAGAAAGGAAAACAAGCTCACTAGAGACAGAGGAAATTTGTCAAGCAGAGAGACATGTGGTCAGGTGGACACAGTTGGAAGCTTTCTCTGAAATACAAAATTGTTTAACAAATAATCAAGACCTCCCATGAAAGAGTCCATTAAATTCACTCAGTCCTTTCCTAGACAACGATGGGTTGATTAAGGTTGGAGGAAGGCTTCGGTTTTCAGAGTTAGCATCGGAACAGAGACATCCCATACTTCTCCCAGCAAATCACCACATCACCAGGAAATCATGGAAGGGGAACATCGTCGTCTTAAGCACTGTCCGCCAGAGCAGTTATTACATGCAACACGACAGCGATATTGGCCCATCAGTGGCAGAAGAGAGCAAAGAAGGTCATTCGAAGATGTGTGAAGTGTTATTGCTTTAATCCTCCAGTTCCTGAGGTACGCATGGCAGATTTACCAAAGGAAAGAGTCACGCTGGTTCTTCGGCCCTTTGTCACCACGGGAGTGGACTACGCAGGTCCCATATCTGCGAGAGAGAGCCGCAGAAGAGGCCGGTTCCATGTTTACAAGAGTTACATAGCTGTATTTACGTGCTTCAGCACCAAGGCAGTGCATCTGGAACTAGTGTCAGAGCTAACAACTGAAGCTTTCTTAGCCGCACTGCAACGTTTTACAGCTAGACGAGGTTTATGTAACCAGCTCTTTTCCGATAATGGAAAGAATTTTATTGGAGCATCCAATGCGCTTCAAGATATTCAGTCCTTTTTAGAGAAAGAATCATCAGGCATTGCCTCCTCACTTGCTCAGCAACGAATCAATTGGATGTTCATCCCTCCCCGATCGCCACATTTTGGGGGATTGTGGGAGGCAGCTGTAAAAATTATGAAGAGACATTTACTAATTGAAACGCAGGGACGTATACTAACCTTTGAAGAGACCTACACTATTCTTTGCGACATTGAAGCAGTATTAAACTCACGCCCTCTCACTCCGTTAGCAAATGATCCCAATGATTTGCAAGTTCTAACACCTGCACATTTCATCTTGAGTGACTCGCTTATGCAACCTGTACAGAGGGAGGTGTCAAGGGAACCTGATAACCGCTTGTCCCATTGGAAAAACTTGCAGAAAGTCCGTCAACGGCTCTGGCAGAGATGGCAGCAAGAATACTTGCAGGAGTTGCAAAAACGTGTCAAGTGGCACAGTACTGATTGGCGTATTAAAATTGACTCTTTAGTACTGTTGATCGAAGACAATATCCCGCCTCTACAGTGGCCACGAGGTAGGATAATTCAAGTTCATTCCGGACGAGATGGCAAGGTGAGAGTTGTCACCGTTCAGACTCCTGGTGGAACCTTCACTCGAAGTATCAAGAAGTATCCCATAGAGGATGAAGAAAAGGATCATTATTAAATATTATGAAATAGATTCAATCTGTATAATTGTATTAGTTAATTAATTGAAAGAATTCCTTTCAAGGCGGGGTGCATGTTAATGAGTAGACTTCAACCCTTCGATGTTGAAAGGAAGGAGTCGATTGCGTGTCGACTAGTTTTTGTTGCGACCCGTACTCGCGGGAGCGTGTAGTCAATTTTTTTGAAATTGTTAAAAACTTACGACAGAAAGTAAGGACACAAAATAAAGATTTAAGCAATCGGTAAACGCAATAGCGTTTTATTCACGTCAAAAATACATACAATAACACCATCCTTTAGAGAGTAGGGCTTGATCACTTCACCAGAATTGATTCGGTCAATTAGGCTAGATAAGGAGGGATCTTCTTTCTGGAATCTCCTCACATCTTCAAAAAGCACAGGGGAATTGCTAAGAATGACATTGACATAATTTACAGGTGATACAAGGTTTACGGGTTCACATCCTTGAATATCCTCTTCGGCTGTTTCCTCATACATGCGGCTTAATGAATCAGCTACCGCATTTTCGGACCCACGAATATGGTGGACAGTGAACTGGAATGACAGAATCCTAGTTGCCCATCGGGCAATCCTACCAGTTTTACGGGGTTTCCCTAAGACCCAGCTCAAGGCTTGGTTATCGGTCTCAAGGAGAAACTTAGTGTGCTCAAGATACATACGGAATTTTTCCAGGGCGAACAACACAGCTAAACCCTCAAGTTCGTATATGGAATACTTCCTCTCTGCGTCCGTTAGGGTACGAGAAGCGTATGCAATGGGTTGCCTACCCAGATCAGATTCTTGCAGTAGGACACAACCAACACCACGACCAGACGCATCAGTCTGTACAATGAACTGCTTCCCAAAATCCGGAATGGCTAACACAGGGGCGTTAGAGAGCGCAAGCTTAAGATCTTCGAAGGCTGCCTGCTGAGAGGGACCCCACTCAAACTTCACAGCCTTTTTGGGTAATTGATTTAGAGGAGCAGCACGGTCGGGAAAGTTACTGATGAACTTACGGAAGAAGTTCACCATACCAATGTAACGAGCAACACCCTTGGCGTTCTTGGGTGGTTTAAAATCTCTGATGGCCTGAGTACGAGATTGGTCCACGGAGATACCAGATGCGGAAACAATATGGCCCAAGAAGGACATTTTGGGCTTGGCAAAGGAAACCTTGGACAATTTGACGGTAAGGCCAGCGTCACGCAATCGATCAAGTACAACCTTCAGATGATCAACGTGTTCCTCGAAGGACTCATCGTCAAGGCAGTGGTACACAAACTTGAATTTAATTTCTGAAAACACCTTGTCCAGAAGTCTGCTCAACACAGCGGCTCCGGTGGACAGGCCAAACGGGACACGGGCATACTCAAACAGGTTCCAGTCAGTGGAAAAAGCAGTAACATGCCTGGATTCCGGTGAGAGGGGAATTTGGAAGTAAGAAGAATTTAAATCGAGGATCGTGAACACCTTCGCGTTGCGAAACCAACTAAAACAAGTATGAAGGTCCGGCAAAGGGATGGATTGCAAAACAACTTTTTGATTAAGAGCCCTATAGTCGACCACCGGCCGAAAACCACCGTTAGGTTTTGGCACAAGAAATACAGGGGATGAGTAGGCAGAGATAGAGGGTTGGACTACACCTTCTTCCAACATATTATCGATAATCTTCCGAAGTTCAGCCATTTTGGGCGGGGCAAGAGGATACGGGCTGGAACGCACCGGCACAGAATCGGTTAGCTCAATCTTGTATTCCATCAAATGGGTTACACCCAACTTGTCCGTAAATACATCACTATACTCCTGACATAACCTCTTAATGGCATCCTTTTGAGGATCCGTTAAATTTTCCAGATCGAGATCCTCAATAGTCACAGGTTCACTAACAGAATTGACAGCAGGAGAAGATAAAACCGGGTTAAATGATAATTTACTCTGCGGATTAAACTTAAACCTTAAGTTGCGAGCACCAAAATCAAGAAGCATACCAACGTGTGACATGAAATTAGCTCCAATGACCACAGAACAAGAAAGATTTCTGGCAACAAAAAATTTAAACTTCAAAGAAAAATTTAGAATATGAATTTTGACTGTCATACTACCCAAAATATTTAAGTTTGAACAGTTTGCCGAAATAAAAGATTCATTGTTAGGCTCTAACTAGGGAAATTTGCAAACACTCTTCATAGATAAAAACCAGTCCTCGCTTATAAAGGATGCGACACTACCAGAATCAAGCAATGCAGAAACGGGCTCGTCATTAACACAAATTTCAATAAACGGGGATATTCCTTTAGCCACAGGAGAAATTCCAAAATCATTACTCACTCTATAACGATTACAATTAGATGACGAGGACACCCTCACCACAGGTTTCACATTATGTTTAGAATTAGGCTGACTTGCCACGACATTGCTCACCGACAGGTTAGGTAGGTCAGAGACATAAGCAGAATTAGCACGTGAAGATTTAGTTTTCAACGAGTTATCAAGATTTTCATTAGTAGGGCGACCAGAAACTTCACACGGTTTTCCCAAACTCTCATGCACAGAAATATCCTTAGAAGTAACATCCGAATTGGTCTCCACAACATTTCGTCATTGGCGATACACAACCTGGTTACTCGGACACACCTTCTTAACATGTCCCACGCCACCGCACGTGTGGCACTTAATATTGGGTCTTGGGTGGAACATAACCTTAGGCGGGGGACGAGACATCAAGGAAGGAGGGGGACAAGACATCAAGGAAGGAGGAGGAACATTAGCTACACGAAGGGAATCTGCATGTTTCACAGCCATAGCCTCTATAATGACCTGTTTTAGCTCGACAAATGACGAAGGCCTGGTACACATAGTCATGTATGACCTATATTGAGGCGAAAACCCATTTACAATCGATGACACCAACTGTCGTTCAGTTAAAGGGGATGCAATACCTGGGCATATACCTTAATGTCACTGACATAGTCGCTAAGTGACTCGTCCAACCTTTGGACACGATACAAGAACCTTTGCTCGAGAGTACTAAGGGCACTCGCAGGGACAAAAAACCACAACACTTCCCTAATGAACATGGCTAAGGACATGCGGAGGTGGATAGCTTCAATCAGCTTATCGCGCAGCATACCGGATGCAACAGGATACAAAAGTTGGAAAATCTGAATTTCCGACATCCCAAAAATCGAGGCATGGTTACCCAATTCGACCACTTGTTTTAAAAATAGAACCACTTGGGTAACGTCATCTAGGTTGAAACTCTTTAACTTAGTTAAGAAACCAGAAATAGGACGAGGAATCGACCCATAATTAACGGTAGGCGAGTATGTAGCATTTGGAAAAGAGACATTGTTACCAGGGCAGCTCCGTCGCACACCCTCTACAGGAGACAAAACATTTACATTGCTAGAGAAAGAACTGGGATGCAATGGGTCGGCAGTACCCAGGAAATCATTAGGTGACCTAACATGAGAAGAATGACCGTATGCAGGGTTAAGAGGTATGGACGAGCCGGAACCAGACAATAGAGGGGCAGGCAAACCACTACTAGTAATCGATCCCAAAACCTCAGACCTAGTAAACAGAGGTGATTCACGTACAACCCCAGAAGAACTCTCCAAATTCACAAGGTTATGTCTTAAGTCAATTAAATCGAAAACACTATTATTGTCGGCCTTTTTAAAAACACAGAATGCAGACAGACAATACAGAAGGAAACAAATTTTAGGAATTACGAGGACAGTTTACACTTTCACAACAATACCATAACTACCAATTACCAACACCATAGATTAGGTTGACACTCGAACCCAGCCACCATATTATACAAGATCATGCACAATGCTGCCCAGAACTGCATACGTCACCGCTTGCTTGGCTAGAGAACAGAAAGCTAAATTACAATAATTGCCACAAAACACATGGCGAACAGCTTCAGACAGGGCTCCAGGATGCCTTCACTCGTAGCATGTAGGCCATCAGAATATTAACAAATCCCCATTTCCCATGCCAAGAACACATGCCAGCCACTTACCGAGCATCTTTATCAGTGGGAATGTTGCATACAAACAGGATAAAATACAGCAGCAAACACCTCGCTTTGAACCAGTCACTTACATAACAGCACATGGATATTCAGAGGCAAACATGAAATTAAACAAACGACAAGGATTTGCTTTACATAACATCAAGTGCACTGACATGACAGATCCCATCAACAACCGCTCCATCAGCATCAGAAGGGTCCATAAAACGAGCCTGCGTGTATTGAGGAGGGGATAGTTACGGAAGCGAACTCGAGCTCGGTCTGCTACCAAAATGACACGTGGACGGCCGCGTGGATGGCCCTACTTACCTGTCTTTGGAGGTCCGCATCGCTTCCACAGCAAAAACACCTCCAGATGACATGCCCCAACAGAAGAGCACCCAAAGGGGGTAGAAGGAAGGTGTAGAAGAGGGGAACGCACAGGCTATTCTACAGACACCCCCCAATAACTAAGAGAACTGTCGCCGACGAAATAATGCCACAACAGTTGCTTAAAAAATTTAAAAGAAAAATTTAATTGTTAAAATTTAGAGAACACCTCCACCAGAAAACAGAACATGCATCAACCAGCATAATTTACAAGAAGGCAAGAGACCGCTTAACATGCTTGCTTGCAAAGCCAACAAAAAGAAAAGAATTAAATTAAAATCAAAATGTTAAAGCCCAAAGATTAAAATAAAATTACAGGCATAATTAAATGAGAAAGGGCTTGATAATTGACAAGGGAATGCAATACCGATCCGACATGCAGAGATCCAGGCCACGTCAAAAAACGAAAAATTTAAAATTAAATAAAGAAAATAAAATATGATCAATTAAGAAATTCCCGATATTCGTGACTAAGAAAAACACAAGAACATTCACCAAAAATATAAGGTTAAACCAACAAGATTAACAAAAGCATATTAAGCTAACACCACAACACGTTTGAGTTTCGCGGTCGGCGCCAAGAGACTGCCCCTCAAGACCAGAATGCATTTCGGCAAAACAAAAACAAACATGGCCACTAAAAACAGGCGACCACATGTCAAATCGAAATTACGGCAAAGAATTAGCATTAAATTAATTTTAAAATCACCGGAAATAAATGAAATGAGGAAAACAATTACATCTAAATACTATTAACATGAGGCTGGAGCATCGGATCGTAAAACAGATTAATAACATGCCAATCCCAAGATTGCCAAAAGACAATAAATAATAACTTAAAACGTAAAATAAACTGGAAATGTGTCTCCAGAAGGTACGAAGAAAAATAACAATATTAATATATATATATCTGGTAACATTATTAAAACATAAATAAAAAATTAGGCCTACCAGGCGAAACCAAACACAGCATCACAACATACATGCAAGGCCAATATTGGAGCTCCCATAATAAAATATAAATAAATTAACAACGTACCTTAACTTTTCTGTGGAGACACAATAAAAATAAAATAATTCACACACAAACCAAATAACGTAATACGGCATTATATTGCCTGAAAATGGCCCACCCAGCACATGCTTCGTTTGGGTCACAAGCACTGGTCTGCATCGAGATGCGATTACATTTCATACGTCCTCTTCACGGCGAAACGATGAAAATTAAAACCTGAAGAGCACAGGCAATTTCTTAGTAGAATGGGTATTCATATTTGTAAAAGCTGGGGGCCAAGCCCCCCCAGACCACGAAGAGATACTCTGTCACACCAGCTGGCTAGTTGCTTCTTTTACGACAGACAATGCAGACCACAAGATGGCGGAGAATCCCACGTCAGATACCGAACTGCATTCATGTAAATAGTTATTGTCCAATCAAGGCTTGACACATCAAGCAACAATGTTATTATTAAGTAATTAATTTGGCGGTATCATGAATACACAGTCCTTTGTTTCATGACGTAGGAAAAAAAATAGCCTTCAAACATGACACGAATAGGATAAGTTTATAAGGCACCCCAACACACTCTAGTGGTGAAGAAGGAACCACGTCAAGAAACCCCGAAGACCGACAGCAGCTGCCATCTCGTGTTCACAAACGGAATCAAGTCACCAGGCAGTCGATTCAAAGGTCGTGAATTCACATCCAGGTAGATACATATTTGAAACGTTGGGACGGGCTCTTGCACGTAACAATTATTATTGTGACGCCTCCCATCCAACACGTTATGGCACATGAAGGGAAATGGGTGGATTCCGCCTCAGGTGGTGGATGAGGGGCGCTTTGAATAAGGATCGCCCTTGTACAACTCGGTAGGCCAAGGAGCCGATGCTGTTTAAGAGAACGAAAGTTTTCAAGAGGGTTTTACAATGTATTCAGAATATAAATAACAATTTAGCACAATTTCAAACAAAATTAAAAACAAATAACATCTGATCTAAAAATAACTACAGGAAATACAATTTAACCGTGATGTCACTACCTAATCTATATCCTAACTTAAATACACGCAAGGGAAATGTAGAAACACAAAAGTGAAAAACAAAAATTCTAACCTTAAATTTACAGTTTCATAATACATTAGAAAAACTATCTTAGGCCTTTGCTGAATACAATGAGCTCGACCATCGCGTTCTAAACTTCTTGTAGAAGCTGGAATTAGTGCAGTCCAGGCAGCGTCAGACGCTGAAAGGTCAATAGTTCTAACTGCTATTGATGCAGCTAGAGATGGAGAGAACGCCTGCGTGATTGGCCAAGATACTGACCTCCCAGTTTTACTCATCGCACTCACTCCTGCAAGTTTGGATATCCATTTCCAGGTATGGGGGAAGGCTATCAAGACTTCAGCAGTCAGCAGTGCCAGGAGGAGGTGGGCAACATGAAAAGCAACATTCTTTTCATACAGGCAGCTACGGGTTGTGATACAACATCAGCCATCTGTAAAATAGGCAAGATAAAACCATTCAGAAAGTTACTCAAGGATGAAATACTACAGCGCGAAGTGGAAGTCTTTAACGACCGCGATGCATCTTCTGATGCGGTAACAAGAGCTGGCAAAATGTTCTTACTGTCCGTATATCCTGGAAACAGCATGGGATCGTTGGATCAAAAGAGATTCCACGAGTACACCAGATTAGTAGCCAAAACTCCACCGAACAAGAAATTTGAATTGGCTAATCTACCCCCCAACATCTTCGGCTGCCCAACAACACTCATTTCGTGTTTACCATCAGGTAAGTTCACCAGCAACTGGGTTCTATTTCTTGATTCCTTCTCTTGCGTGCCCTTTTCTGTAAGCTATTGCTTTATATTTCCAGGTACAAGCGTGGTTGGGAAATGAGCTGCCCCCAACTCAATGAGGATGTCAAGAAGAAAACGGCAACCTGGTCGCTGTTACAAACACAAGGCCTCTGGCACCGTCTCAACTGCTCAATCTTATATCATGCAACTGTGCAGCCGGATGCGAAACATTAAACTGCAGCTGCAGAAAGAACCGCATTGACTGCACAAATATGTGTGCATATTGTGCTGGACACGGCTGCAGTAATCGGTGTGAAGACTCCGATGAGGAAGAAGAAGAAGAAGAAGAAGACTAAGAAGAAGAAGAAACAGAGGACTTTCCAGAAGGTAAACATTTGCAACTTCAATAGGCTTATTGTAGATTTTTGTCTTAAAAAATGCTGAGACCTCTCGTTTTGAATTGCAGAGCTCATCGACGATCCTGAGGAGGCCCCGCCACGGACGCGTCGACGTCTCCGATAATTATGTATTCCTTATACTTGTCCGTTTCTAGTCTTACCAGTACAGATATGTTTTGTTCATTCCTCTAATTTTTATAAGAGGTACAATATGTACGTATACACATAAGTTATTCTTTCCACATTATATAATTCTTTAAGCGTCTACCTCATTACGGTAGTACACCTTTGTGCCAATGAAAATGAACCAAAGCTTTGTATTTCTAAATAACGTTAACTTGATTATATTAGCTATCTGTTTAAAGCAACTCAGTGTATTTTTTGCTTCATGAATCCTACAAAAGAAATCAATTTTTTTTTATTTAACATAAAATTGTCGTAAGAAGCATACATTGATTGGACTTGAGTGAAGGGAACAAAGGCAGCAGGGTTGGGGAGGGGGAAAATGGATGATTCGGGATAGAGTGCCGTACTTATTTCTGAAGACAACAGAAAAAGTCATAGGTCTAACACATGGCTAAGCATCTCTAGGAAAAGAAAAACAAAAACAAGATAAATTCGGTAACTCCGGGGTACGCGATTTATGGCCATTGTAGCCATAGTCCAGGCAACGAACACCGTGTTTTTGGACTTTTTAGGCTTTTTTTACGGTGAATAATTAATTTTATCATCGCTGATAATTAGCTGCGTGTATGTGACTGCATTTTGGCATGGAAGCTGGTCATATTTTGTCAAAATTCAGATTTTTGATCTAAAAAAGAGCAAAAAAAACCAATTTTATTTACAGTGTGCCAATTTTCCCCCCCCTGGGTGCCTAAAATATTAAAAAGCCAAAAACAACCAGATTCTGACCACTGGTTCGTGATTTATAAGCGTTTCAGAAAAATTCCAGGTTTCTCCAGGTTCTTCCAGGATATTTCAGGTATTCCATCAAGGAGGCCATGGGACTTTTAGGATTATCTTATTTAAAGGTACTTACAACTATTTTTTCATATCCGGACTTGTTATTCTAAATTTCCGGGTTAAACTCTAATTGCACTGGGAGGGGGCCACAGATTACCTTACTACAGATGGCCGACAGCCGTGCTAATTCTTGGCACCTAGGACTTCAGCGCTGTCTGGTGTATGACTGATGTACTAGCAACAAGTTGACCGGTAGCGCCATCTATGAGCAGATCTCGTAAACCCTAACCCTCCCGCCCCCTCCCATCCACCCTGCCCCTTCCCCTCCACCCTGCCCCTTCCCCTCGTTCCGCTAAATATTCTCGTCCTAAATGCTCTGCCCACTTCAATGTTCCGAAAATCACAATCTCCCAATACTTATGGCACGTTTTTAAGTGTGGAGATAATAATATGATCTACAAGAAATAAATCACATTCAAAATACCAATAACAGAAAAAAATAATACAAATAATACCAAAGTGGGAAATTGTGAATTCCAGAACTTTGATATGAACAATCACAGCATTCAGGACATAACCTCATCACTAATATACATGTTTAAAATCTTTCAGTTGCAATTGGAGCATATTGCATTGGTGACAAAAATTAGGCTACTACAAGGCCTGCAGCATATTATTACTCAGCTTAAAAATGGCCCATGTAGGCCTATACCCAATTAGTTATTAGAAAAAAACTACAAAGGAAAAGGACTGGGAAGGGAGAAAATTCATATTTTAAAATGCTTGATGCTGTTAGCAATAACAGTAAAATTTTAAGAGAGAATGCTAAGGAAACAGGTGGTGTAACCAGATCCTCATCACACTAAAATTGTTAGTGTAATTAGTGCCAAATTCATTAGGGGACAGAAAAAGAATTGGATATCACAAAATTTCTATAGCCTACAGTAATTCATTTCATATGCCCTTTAAAATATATCCAGTTAAAAATTTTGAAGGGTGAAATGCAGTAAGTAGGCTACATCAAAAAATATCATCGCACACTAATACAGTAGGTTCCATGACGTGCTGTGAAAGGGAAAGGAGAAATAGGACTTTCAATGAAAAACAAGAAAAACACTCAATACTGCTAGAATTCATCATGTTTTATTTAAAAAAGTTGTCAACGAAGAGAAGATAACTGCGAGAGCCAAGATCACAATATCTGAATACTAAACTGAACTCGATGTGCTTTGCGTTACGTATTTTGAAAACCTGCACTAGCATGCACACATTAAGAAATACTTATTTTGCTTATTTCCATTCATACTTAAGATATGGGATCATGTTTTGGGGTATGTCGTCAGATGTACTAAGCACGTTTAGGATACAAAAGAGGGCGATTAGAATTATGGCAAATGTAAACTCTAGAGAATCATGTAGACCTCTGTTTAAAGATTTAAACATTCTCCCACTGCCCTGCATATATATCTTTGAAAGTATTATGTTTTTTAAAAAGATTTTAATGAATAAAGATGTTTTTCTTAAAACAAACAATGATGTTCATAGGCATAACACAAGACAAAATCAAAACATTCATATTTCACACACACACACAAGCATATATCAAAAAGGAACTTTTCACACTGGAGTTAAATTATACAATCAACTACCCCAGTATATAAAACTGGCCCCAAAAATAAAAACCTTTGATAGAATGTTGAAAGCTTATCTGCAGTGCCATTGTTTTTACTCAGTAGTTGAATATCTTAGCGTATAGGAGCGATGAAATCTATAATTATATTTTACTTTTTTAATTTAATTGTAATACCTAACTGTATGTTGTTGTATTTATAGAATTAAGTTTTCTTATTATGATAATAGAGTGAGGTGTAAATAGTTGTGCAATAAGATTGTATCTATTAAGATTTGCTATTATAATAAGTTAAATAGTTATAATATTAGTTCCTCCTTGATGTAATGGCTGACACCGATGAACCGCAAATTCCTACAACATATACCAGTTTGTATGTTGAAACAGTAAACTTAATAAATGTGTAACTTAATGCTTGAAACGGGGAACTTGAATTTGCTGACATGTGTATGTTTGCACCTACTATAAGTTAACTACATTTTAAAAGAATCATTGTGTTTTTGATATTAATTCATTTAGGGCTTTCGATAACATTCATTTAGCCCCATGTATTTGGAAGTGTGTATGATTTGTTGATGATGATATTTATTGTTTTAAGGGGCCTAACATCTTGGTTATCGGCCCCTAATGTTTTGGGTGATCGTGAAGATGAAAATCAAATATAAACTAGAACTGAAATTAACTACAAACTTATATACTAGAAGAAGACATGGAAAACAAAAGGACAATAAGGCAAACAAAGGACAGGAGGAAAAGAAATGCCCTCAAACCCTCGAAGAATGAGGATCGAGGGACTTGGAAGGAAGGAGAGCCACGAAAGGCCCCAGAGGCAATGGAAAAAAGGGGAAAAACCGGACCCAGCTCAGGAATCCCTCGGGGTCGCCATCCCCCGAACTCTCCAGCCGTGAGCCCCTGAGGGTGTAGCAATATCCAGGGCGCACCAAAGGTGGTGGGGCTACATACACCCTGCCTCCTTGAGGGCCATGAGCAGAAGGCAGGAGATAACAAGAAAAGAAAAGAAGGCTGACCCCTCGCAGGAGGAGGGTATCAGAAAAGATAGGACAAGGGCCAATTAAGGCGGGAAAGGAATAGACTCCCTAGGCTGGAGGGGGCTGGCAGCGCTGGGCAAGTAGTTCCAGTGTTTACTCACAGATTACACTACCCTCTCAACGCGCTGAATTAGCAGTTTGGACTATTGTTTTGTGTCATTCGTTTGAATACTTCTGACCTCTTTGACGCTGTGCGCTATAGTCAACGATGTTGATTGTTGAAAAGTAACCGATTCATAAAAGATTCTTAAACATATAAATTCATTACTTTTTACATCTTACAGCCGTTTTCCAGGACATTGATAAAACCGGGCGGGACACCGGGACAAGAAAAATACTGGGACTGCCCCGGTCAAACCGGGAGGCATGGCAAGCCTATTGGCAACTCCAGCTATCTGATATGACATCTAGCGGTAAAAATGAGAAACTTACCAAGTAGGGTACATTTGTCACGTGGTGACTGTTTGTATATGGTTTCTTGTATTCGTAAGCAGATCGTGGTAAATTCTTCGTGTCTTTATACATAAGTAATAACTTAAGCACTCGTTGACGTTGATAGAGTGTAAAATGAGTAAAAGCAAAGTATATTGCTCAGTTTACGGCTGCAAGTCGATGTGTAAGAAGGCTGCGGATATAAGTTTTCATCACTTTCCAAAATATAGCAATAGCCGAAAGGTGACGATACCAAATAAATACGGGCAACACAGGATGGGTTGTTCATTGTTACGCCGAGCCAAGCCGCACCTAGACAGCCAAGCTTCATCAGTCAGGTATCCTTCCCCGATCCCTAGTTAATTTCCAATAACCCTACCAACCGCCATCACCTCGCTCTGCGATATCCGAGCCATTCCACTACGAGTCATTATAGGCCTAATTTGGGTAAATATCTACTCTGCGAGAACCTGCTACCATTCCGATATTCAACACCAAACCCACCTGCTAACCATCCAAATCAGGCAATTTCTGTGTCCCCCGAGCTTTAATAGTCAACCCCTGGCACTATACAACCCATGAGGGTCTAAGGTCGACCAAGCGACTGCTGCCCAGCCATTTGGCCTGCAGATATTGGGATGACGCGTGATCAGCGCATCGGGTCCCCTCGGCCGTTAACCTTGGTTTTCGTGATCGGGGCGCTGCCTCACTCAATTGTCCTCACGAGGCTGAGTGCACCCCGTTCCAACCCTCACGTCAGTTTTAAAATCCGTGACGGAGCCGGAAATCGAACCCGGGGCCTCCGTGTGAGAGGCAGGCGCGCTACCCCAACACCACGGGGCTGGTCCCCGAGCTTTAATACAAGTTAAACTCATCCCTTCGCAGCAAATAATTTCTAGAGTCTATGGTACAGTGAGCAAACTCAAATATAGCTTTTAAACGTAACAGCGCCATGACTCGAACTGCTCAAAAACAAATACCAGCAGACAACCGATGCTTGATAATATGCAATTGACACATAAAATCCAGTGGAACTCACAAATTAGATCACTTTTTTTGTCGTGTAGCCTCCTGAGAGGCCGAGTGCAGGTCTTTCTAGTCGACGCCCGTGGGCGACCTGCGCGTCGGGATGAGAGATGGAATGGATGAAGATGAATGAAACTTGGGCAAGGAAGCGGCCGTGGCCTGTCAGAAGGTACTGTCCCAGCATTTGCCTGGTGTTGAAAATGGGAAACCACGGAAAACCATTTCAAGGACAGCCGACGGTGGGGCTCGAACCCATGCGTCTACCGAGTCAGCAGAGAGCTTGGCCCCTTGACCTAACGCTGCGCTTTAGCCCGCGTAGCTACTACTGTCGGTATTAGATCACGTGTATCGCACAGTTATACATATATACAATTAAAAATAACACTGTCATTATTTTAGGGACCACATTTACTGATTATAACCGAAAAATAAAATGTGTTCCATATCACACGCATGTTAATGAGTATTTTTTACCCTACTTATCCAGACCGACCGCAGCGCCCCAAGTGTTAGTTTGAGTTGCCAATAGCGTACCTACTTATAAGTGCTGTACAATAGTAGTAAATGAAAGTCATTGTTTGCTGAACATCTCACGTTAGTCAAAGTAAGCTGTTTGACTTAATAATGTTCGCGCTGTGCCTACACTAGCTTCGTGGAGAAAATGACAACTGAGCGCGTAGACAGAATCATTATTTTGCGAATCACAGTATGTATCCGTCTTAATGTTTCTTTTTTCTTCTGAAAGCGATTCGGATAGTCGGAGTTCGGAAAATTGGAGTTATACTGTATTTTGATATGGCAGCATCTAAAAGCAGTTCGTATTATTTTAACACCCGTGAAATTCCTCGTGGTAAATCAGACCTTCTGAAAGTTGTAGAAGTGAGTAGGCTATTTCCCGCATTAAATTGTATTTGCAATCAATGCCTGGTGATGAATTTAACCAACAAGTTCTTCACTGATATTTCATTAAAATATTTCAGATGCCTAGGAAGTGTTGTGTGCTTGGCTGTAAGGCAAATTATGGCTGCACTATTAAAATAACTGGTTATATTACTACGGTTTGATCACTTACAGCGAGGTGTAATGACATGGCTTGATACTTGTAGACGGTGATGACTCTAGCTATATGCCGCGTGAAAAAATTATAATCATGTTAGGCCTATAAACCAAATTAACTTATTTCACAACAAAAACAAAGTCAAATTACCGATCGATCATTTTAACAAAGATACATATAAATTAATATTTAAGTTATGCTGAGCTTCTATGCCCAAAGTCGCGGATTCAAACCCGGCCGAACTCGTCGGGTTATTTAAGAGCGTTAAAAATCCCTCAGTATGCCTTCCTTCGGAGGGGAAGTAAAGCCGGCGGTCCCATGTCATAGATTTATAGCATGATAAAGAACCTTTGGGCCGATAACCTAGATGTTAGGCCCCTTAAAACAACAATTATCATCTATTATCATAAAGAACCTTCCACTAATTACACCTGTGTGAAGCTAAATTATAGGTTATCTTTGACTAACGCTCCTAGGTTCCAACGATCGTCGCCAGGAGCCGACTGCGGTGGCAACTAGTAACAAAGTTCAGAACTAGTTGGTCGTTGACGGTGGCGTTTGGTAGCAAAAGTTTGAACTACTTGAAAATCGAATGTATGCAGTCCTTACTTGAATTAAAACAGATAACACACACTATTACAGCCATCACAATTAACACCGGTTATTAGACAGATTCTACACACACGGGCTACATGGCCGCGTTGTCGCAGCCTCTAGACTGTTTTGAATTACCGTAAATTTCACTTGCGAAAATATATTATTTTGCAGTAAGAGACAGAATACGTAATTTTAAATAAATAAAGTAAAATGATGTTTGAAAGAATGTCATTTTGATCAAATGCAGATGTCTTCCCGATCACTGCGTATCGCGCATTCCAAAAAACATTAAGTTGATCACTACTTACTTCAGTCACTCAGCACATTCCTTCCTTCACTGACTGCGAGTCGTCTGCTGCGTTAACAATCACTGGCATGCGGGAAGCCGATATATTTAGGTTTGGAATAGGCGGGCCGTGTATGCGTACCGCAAGACCCCCCGCACCCCGTCACAGCGTGTTAGGTGGTGTTGCTTGAACTGCCATATCCTGGCGGGATGACAGGTCGAACATCAATTCCCCTCGATTTTCCTTAATTCCACTCGGTCCTCCAAAGGACCCAAACATGAGTTCCTCAACTCCGCTCAGGCTTTGACAAGGGGTCGGCAAAGGGGTTATCCCCAATGACGTAAACAAATGTCATAACCCTCCTGCTCGCATACCAATCAATCAATCAATCAATCAATCAATCAATCAATCAATCAATCAATCAATCAATCAATCAATCAATCAATCAATCAATCAATCAATCAATCAATCAATCAATATTTATTGTCATTTAACAACTTATCGTTGTATTAGACTACGTCACATTGTTAAAAATACATTTTCAATTTACAATAAAATCACAAAGTTATGTATAATATATTACAAGTATTATTGCCAGCTTACTGAATTCTATAAAATAAAATAAGAATAAAATAACACGAATACAGTAAGAAGAAGTTGATCTTCTATAGTCCATCTGGGTAGAGTGTAATTTTCTCTTCAAATTCGACCAAAGTGTAAATACTGCTGTTAATGAGCCATCGCTTAATGGATGCTTTGAAAATGTTTATAGACTCCTGCTGTAGTTGTGTTGGTAATTTGTTGAAGATTTTAATTCCATAGTATTTGTAGTGGTCTTGTGTTTTCTTTAACCTGACATGAGGTGTATCTAGCTGGTTTCTTATTCTTGTGGTGTGTGAATGCACATCCCTTCGATTTTTATATACACTTAGATTTTCTTTAATATACACTAAGCTATGGAATATGTATATTGATGTAAGAGTCATAATTCCAAGTTCTTGGAAGTGATTTCTGCAGGATTCTGTACTAGGCTTGCCTTGTAGACATCTTATTGCCTTCTTCTGCCATCTGAAAACATCTTGTGCCCCTGTTGAGTTTCCCCACAATATTATACCATAAGTTAAATGTGAATGGAAAAATGCATAGTATGCGAGAATCATCTGATTAGCACTAACTGATTGTTTGAGTCTTCGCAATAAAAATAAGACTCGTGCTAATTTTGTACATAATTTTTGTGTGTGAATGTCCCAGTTTAAGGGCCGGGTCAAAATATTTAGGGGATGAAAAGAGTTTCATCTAATGTTTTTTGTATAGTTTGAAATGAAGTAAAGATTTATGTGGTTTTAAGATGCTGATTTTTCTTATTTTATTAAATTTCCTGTCCATATTTTTATTTAACAACAGTAATTATTAACTAGTTCTTTATGTATTATGTTTATATCTGATTTTGACCAATGGCACAACAATGTCTTGCGAACACCATCATGCCATCGGTCAAGCTCTCTGATGTAAAGTCCGCTCCTTCGTTAAATCAGGTATAAAGTGTTTGGCACATTTTAACTTATATGGCAGAAAATACAAGTGATTTAAAATTAATCATAATATTCTCTTAAATAAGTCTGCCAAGTTTTCTACTTTTTTTTTCTTCTACAAATTGTATGCATTGTTTTTAACATGTGCATAATTAAACGTTTGTATGTTTTTTTACCTAGTCAGACATTATTAAATTAAATTTAGATAATAATAGGTGTACACTGTAATTTGTACCTAAAAAAATCTTTCGATATCAGCTGCGGATGCTGAAAATTCTGTTTTCCAGCCTAGAACGAAAAAATCAGCTGTATTCCCACACAACAAATAAGTTATGGATTCTAATAGTTTACCGTAACAGCTATTGGGATTTAAGATATCGTCTGCACTCCACATTTTCTATGCAATCATCTCGTCCGTTCTTATCAGTTTACAAGTGATAAGAAATTGTTAAATGAGGAGTAGACTAAGTAACAATAAAAAGTTAAACAATTCTACTCTCTGCTTTGAAATTAGCTGTTCCAGTTATTTTAGTAAACTTAAAAATGTAAACACTGAAGCAGTAGTTATTGTACTGCAGAAATATAACTGACCAGGGTAGGTTATTTTGAGAAGTTATACTTAATTTGTTATCATTATTAGAAGTTATATTAGTTATATTAGAAGCATTGATTATAATCAACGTTAGAAGTGAGCATGTAAGACTTGTGTCGTTCTAAGAATGCATAAGGATAAAGAGACCGCGACCGAGCGGAGTTGAGGGTGACTACCTGGAGTTTCGAGTGGAATTGAGGTAACCCTGGCTACCTGACTGGAATTCCCGAGTGGAATTGATGCCCGCCCGGATGACATTATTTCGATGGCACAACAGCTGGGAAGTAGGGGAATGGGGCCGTTGGACTAGAAGGCTGATCCCTCACGTACAACGCTGGAAACATGGAGAGATAAGTATTATTATCTCACCCAACTTTTGACTGGACATGGGTATTTTCGGTATTACCTCAAGAAGATGTGGAAGCCATATTCTCAACAATGCATCTATTGCTCTGAAGCCATTGATGATCCTGCAAGATGTGGATTGATGAGAGGGAATCAATGCAAAAGGAGATTGGACAACAGATCTCCCCAGACAACATAGTGGAAATGATGCTTCAAGATGAGTCACACTGAAACAATGTACAGTAGCTCATAATCATTACACTGAAGAAATTCTTAGAACGAAGAAAAAAGATCTATATAGACACGGGTGATCTGGAGAAGGAACACAGAAGAAGTGCAAAAACAACTAGATGCACTGGACGAAAATATTCAGAAGTACGGCCTGAAAATCAGTATAGAGAAAAGCAAGACCATGGTGATGACAAGAGGGGAAAGACAAGGAAAGGGCACTGTGAAAATTGGAAGTCGGAGTTTGGAAATTGTGGACACGTTCAAATACTTAGGAAGTGAATTGATGCAAACTGGTAGGTTGGGCATGGAGATTGGCAGGAGGGTACAGCAGAGCAATGCATTCTATCAAAGTGTAAGAAAACTTGTTTGGGATAAGGAAGTACCAAGGAAAAGCAAGGAGGTAATGTATAAAATGTACTATGTACCCATATTAACTTATGCTGCTGAGACTTGGACCCTGACAAGCAGGCAAGAGAGTAGAATCCAAGCCAGTGAAATGAAATTCCTAAGAAGTATGATAGGAAAGACAAGGAAAAACAGAGTGAGAAATGAAGATGTTAGGAAGGAAGTTGGGATGGAAAAACTAAATGAGAGAATTGAGAAGAATAAACTAAGGTGGTTTGGACATGTAAAGAGGATGGAGGAAAATAGAACACCAAGACAGAGATGCTGGAGGCAAAGTGCAAGGGTAAGAGAGCAAGGGGAAGACTTAGAACAAGGTGGATCGATTCAGCGAAGAACAGCGTAAGAAAAAGAAATCTGGACTGGGACAAGATCGTGGAAGAAGAATTGTGGAAGGAAAGAGGAAGGTGGAGAAGTGCCATAAATACCCCGACCCGGCAGGAGCTGGATAAGGGGAAATGATGATGATGATAATGCTAGTCACGGGTGAAGAATAGTTGAGGACAAGTGTCCTAGTATGCAGGGTGAATTTTTCCACCGTGATCAAATTCTAGGGATTGATCGAGGAGAGGATACGGAACAGAAAAGGTCTAATTAACGTATGTCCGGAAATGCATGGTTTGTTTGTTAGGGACCATTTATTAGATCATCCTTTGTTACAGAAACGGCGGTCTAATACGCGCTGTACCATGCAGCCACAGTTACTTAATGTATGTGTTGAAAATGATTTCCATGTGCCAGAACGCATGCGTGTACGGGCCGTAGAATGTTCTGTCTCACACGTCCACATCGACCACAGTGTAAAAGGCAGCATGAATACGCTGCTCCAGTGTCTCCACATCTGGAATGGGCTCTGCATACACGATATTTCTGAGATGGCCCAATAACAAAAAATCGCACGGGTTGAGATCTGGTTAACGCAGGCAATGCAACTGGATGTCCTCGTCCGATCCATCGACAAGGAAAGACTCAATTGAGATACGTCCGGACGTTAACGGCGAAGTGGGCTGGAGCACCATCATGTAGCAGCCACATAACCCTGCGATTCATCAATGGTACGTCTTCCAGTAAGGGAGGCAAAGTCACCCGCAAGAAACGCCGATAATTCATACCGTATATATTATTATTAAAACAGATCACAGACACAATGCGAAAACGCAGAGTTTGCCTCTACGGCCATATACGTTGGTTGATCGACTCCCGATGGACGAAACGTATCTTCAGTATCTTTGACTCAAAACTAAAAACGACAATGCCATGGTACGTTAACGTCCAGGAAGAGAAATGGGGATACGAGCAGAAGATGCACAAGACCGAAATCTTTATTGAGCAGCCATCAAGACGTTTGGGACTTTCCAGGACAAAAAGCGAACAACTGGTGCGAAATGGACAGAAGAACGTCGTGCTAAACACAGCGAGCTCATTAAGACAATGTGGATCAAGTGAAAAGTGATCAAATGCTAGAATGTAAAATGAGGCTTATCGTGGTCCCTAGTTGGCTGATTAGCGAAATTGAATGAATTATTAAAACATCTCAAATAGAGTGATATTTTTACATGATCATAATGATAATATTGTTGTTTTAAGGGGCCTAACATCTAGGTTATCGGCTCCTAATGGTTTGGGTGATAGTGAAAGATAAGATGAGAATGAAAACTATAATACTAACTACAAACTTACATACTAGAAGAAGAAATGGTAAACAAATAAAGGATAAGGGAAATATAGGACAGGAAGAAAAGAAATGCCCTCAACCCTCGAAGAATGAGGATTGAGGGACTTGGAAGGAAGGAGAGCCATGGAACGCAGATAGGAAAGAGGAAAGAGGCGGGCCGCCCCAAAGTCAGAGGAAAAAGGGGGCAAAACGGACCCTGCACAGGAATCCCTCGGGGTTGCCAACTCCCAAACTCACCAGCCGTGAGCCCTTGAGGGTGTAGCAATATCCAGGGTGCACCAGAAGTGGTGGGGCTACATACACCCTGCCTCCTTGTGGGCCTTGTGCAGAAGGCAGAAGGAAAAAGAGGGCTGGCCCATCACAGAAGGAGGGTATCAGGAAATATGAGACAAGGGCCAATTAAGGCGGGAAAGGAAGAGACTCCCTAGGCCTTGGTTACCCTAGTACCGCCGGGGTCGGAAGAGAACAAGAGTTCACCAAGAGAGGTCGACAGGAAAGAAGACGGAGAGGAGCCTGGCACAAGTAAGTGGAAGCAATGCGGGACTCAGCTGGGGTTCCGTGGTTGTCAACCCACATTCCACTAGATGTGAGCCCTGGGAGTTATTTTTTACAATTGACATGGAGTTTCCCCTCTTTTCTCGACACGAAAAACGCGCTATAAGCGGGATTTAGAAGCGCTATAATAGGGTAAAATTATGCAGTATTATATAAGAACCATCCAGGGTCCTTACAAAATGGACGTAATAAACGGGATAACGTAATAAGAGGGTACGTAACAACGGGGTTTTACTGTACATTATCAAATATAAGAGGCTGCACTTAATGTCGATTAATATTTCCCGGTCCTTTACTGGAAATTAGAGCTGGTAATAACCGATGTTCGGTTACCGTAATCAATTAATAATCGATTAATCGACTAATTTGAAATAAATCGACTGATCGTAAAAATCGATTAATCGGCTAACCGAAGAATCGATTGTTTATTTATTTGTTTTATTATTTATTTAGCTCACCGACAGTAGTGGCTATGCTGGCTAAAGCGCAGCATTAGGTCATGGGGCCAAGCTCTCTGCTGACTCGGTAGACGCGTGGGTTCGAGCCCCACCGTCGGCCGTCCTTGAAATGGTTTTCCGTGGTTTCCCCATTTTCAACATCAGGCAAATGCTGGGACGGTACCTTCTGACAGGCCACGGCCGCTTCCTTCCACATCCTTGCCCAGTTTCATTCACCATCATTCATTTCATCTCTCATTAACTCCTCTCATGAGGTTGGCGTCAGGAAGGACATCCGGCTGTAAAAACCATCGCCACAAAGACTTCCATCGCATCTCATCCCCGACCCCGTTGGAAAACGGGAATAATAAGGGGTAGACATACATACATTATTTATTTAGCTCACCTGAAGGAGCCAACAAGATATTCCGGCTTGCAAACGCACGCCATCGGTCCTCACAAGACTTTGGTCACGTTATGCACATCAAAGATGAAGACCACCAAATTATCAGAGACCCGTCTGCTATTCTGATTCGTTGGGAAAGACGCTTCTCAGTAATAAGTAACGAAGAGTTCCCTCATCCACCTATCCACAGTGCGGTAAATGTCCTTGGACCAGTACCGCTAATAACTATGGCAGAGGTTGCACAGATAGTCAGAAAGATGAAAAACGGGAAGGCTACAGGTCCTGATGACATTCCAGCCGAACCTTGGAAATTACTTGATCAGAATGGTATTGAACTACTTACAACTCTGTTCAACCAGATTTTGGAAGAAGGTGTAGTGCCTCAAATTTGGACCACGAGTACCACGGTGCCTATTTGGAAATGCAAGGGCGATGTCAGTGAATGTGGCACCTATAGACCTATTCGCCTCCTCTGCCACACGTTGAAGATCTTTGAGCGAAACCTTGACAGTCAACTGCGTGACATTGTCAAGATCACTAGCAACCAGCGTGGACTCGTGAAAGGATGTGGAACAACTGATGCTATTAACGCAGCATGGCTCCTCATTGAGAGATACCGTGAGAAGAACAGATCTATTCATATCGCCTTTTTAGATCTCGAGAAGGCATTTGATCGGGTTCCACATGAACTGATTTGGCATGCACTCCGTTCACATTGTGTTCCTGAAGAATACGTCCGCTGGACACAACTTCTGTATCGTAAGTGCAGTAGTGTTGTGCGATGTCCCGCGGGAATCACATCTCTTTTCCCCATTCAAGTCGGTGTCCATCAAGGATCAGCCCTGTCACCACTTCTGTTTATTCTATGCATGGGTACAATAACATCAGATATCCAATCGCAACATCCATGGACGATTCTGTATGCTGATGATGTCTTATTGGCTGCAGAAGAACGCAACGTTCTTGAAGAGAAACTGCAGGAGTGGAATACGAGGCTGGCTGAGAATGGAATGAAGCTGAATATCCAGTAAGACCGTGTATATGGAGTGTGGGTCACCGACGCCTGGCACCATCCTTGTAGGTAGTCAAATCTTCAAAGAGTCGACCAATTCAGGTATCTTGGCTCCTCGACTCGTTCAGATTGTGACACCCTCCCTGATGCCCGAGCTCGTGTGAGTGCCAGTTGGTTCAAACGGAGGCAGGTAACTGGAGTCCTCTTTGACCGCAAGATACCCACCTATCTTAAGGCCAAAATTTACAAGACCGTCGTGCGCCCAGTCGCCCTCTACGGTTCTGAATGCTGGCCGGCCTCTGTTAAACACGAGCAAGCCCTGCATGTTATGGAGATGCGCATGCTTCGTTCGGTGCTTGGTCTGACGCGACTTGACCATATCAAGAATTGCGATGTCTGAGGGAGGATGGGAGATGCGCCCATACAGGATAAAATGCGGGAGTCTCGTCTACGCTGGTACGGCCACATCATACGCAGTCACGAACAATCAGTGGCTAAAACTGCCTCGTGCCTCAACCCGGATGGCATACGTCCGCGTGGGCGACCTAAGAAGAGGTGGCTTGATCGCCTTAGAGAAGACATGCGATACGTTAATCTGTGTCGGCATGATGCCCTTGACCGACAGAAATGGAGATTGGCATGTAAAGTAGCGGACCCTGCTCCAAAGCGGGACAAACGCTAGGAAGATGAGATGATGATTTAGCGTATGGCAACTGAAGATCAACTAATATACATAGTTTACAAATACTAAAAATATACAGGTCTAAGTCTTAAATCCATTGAAGGGCTGAAGCGGTCACTTCAAAGAAATCTTCTGGGCTTCCAGAATAAGCTCGTCTGCTGCAGGATGTTACAATGTGTTTGATGGTCTGATGTTCACTGCCACAGTCACATTGGGAAGATGCCGCCAATCCCCACCGGTGGAGGTTCTCTGCACAAATGCCATGGCCTGTACGGAGACTGTTAAGTGTCTTCCAAACACGCCGCGGTAGTTTCATGCCAACTGGCTGTGTACCTGGTCTAACGAAAGCCTCGTAGTACTCATGTGCAGCAATAGTACACATTCCTGACCATTTTCTGTTCATGTTGAGATTCATTGCTTGCAATTAATCTGCCAGTATTTTTCTAAGTATAGGTACAGGCCGGACGTTTGTTTTAGACGAGTGAAAAATCTTAATGGAAACCTGGAGGCGAGTTACTGCAGTACCTGTGTTGTTATCAGCTGCCCCAAGCGGTCCGATGATTGACATAGCTGTCTCACACTCCAACTGAAGTACTGTCATTGGCAAATATAATGACGTTCTGTTCTTAAATACGCAGCATGTACTTCGGCGTCACACAATAATACGCAGCATGTACTTCGGCGTCACACAATACTTCGACGATGACTGTACTGTCTGCAAGTCGGTGTCGCCACATGCTCAAGTCTGGAATTCCATTAAATCAGATCGGTGGTGACAAATGTGAAGCGATAGGGTGAGAGAGTAACTGTGTACAGGCTCACCCGCAGGATTCAAGGTCAAGGGCAATCGTCTAAAACAAACGTCCGGCTTGTACTTCAGAGTGGATTGGAAGCTGAGGATTGATAATTATTTTTTATATTCATTTAGGAGGGCGCTATGTGACTTAGAGGCGGTAGCCAGTGAAGGGGAGTAGACTTATGCACCCTGTCATTGTTTTCATTGCCACATTTAGCTGGACATCGATTTTTCCCACATGTGGGCTTGTTTAGCCATACTGATTGATTACTTGACACGAGATAAGAAAAGAAGTTTAAATCAATGGTCATCGCTTAATTTGAGTTACGCTTATCTTTGGAATGATGTACCGTATACAAATCTATTTTTGCCTAAGTGTTCTTCATTGATTAAGTTAACAACAAACAAATAAGAGTCAGTCATAATGGAAGGAAAAACATCAATCAAATTGGGAAGAGTTTCGAAATAAAAACAAAAACCAAAAGATTCAAATTTATTTATACTAATTTTCACAAAGATAAACTATTTAAAAATACAAACTTCTATAAGTCGAACTTCTATATCTCGATTCATTATAGGTTTGGTAGTGAATTGTAGAGCTATGTGTCGTGCTTATTTGGATCTGACGATGCTCGCTTGAAGATCGAAACATGTCATCCCTTAATCTTCTTCTCCTTCTTCTTCAATAGTCTGCCAACATTATGCATTAACTATGTCCATTAAAAAGAATGTTAACACAATATAACGAAATTAACCTTACAAAATATAGTATTGTAATTTCAGGGTCAATAATCCAAAGAATAAAACAGACAAGGATTTCTTCAATAATAATATATAATAACAAGATCACTGCACCCTAAGAAACATAAAGAAAAAACTTCAAATACCTCTCCTATAAAGTTTCAATTTTGTGACAACAAACAGATGATGATGATGATGATTTTCTTTTGTCGTGTAGCCTCCTGAGAGGCCGACTGCAGGTCTTTATAGTCGACGCCCGTGGGCGACCTGCGCGTTGGGATGAGAAATGGAATGGATGAAGATGAATGTGTAACGGAATTTATTCAGTTCAGTAGCTCACCCTCGGGTTTTGTGCCTTGTGCAGTTAGTTTGGGGTATTTTATTCGTATCTTATTATATTGGGTTAACGTGGGGTTGCAGAGGTGATTTTTATTGTGCCTGTGTGTTTTTGTGGACGGATTCATCTTTGGATGGTCCGGACAACCTAGGATCACTGTTTATTAATTATCGGTTTTTGGATATTTGATATTATAAAATACGGGGTTTTGCTATTTATTACGTTTTGGGAATAAGGATATATAAGACTGTATTAAGTAGAAGCATTATTTCATTTTGGTTTGGGGTTAATTGCTTTATTTTGACCTAGTAATGTTAAAGGTTAGATTTGTGGCTGTACTATAAAGGTACAAAGAATTGATATTTTCGAGTGCTGGATTTGTGACATACCCGGAAAAGACAGGCAGTAATTCGGCTTGTGTGGGATTACCTAGGCTATTTATGGCATGAACTCCCATGAACTTCGCGTGAAGAAACAACTGTGTGACGTCAGTGTGGATTTTGACTGTCTGATGTTTATGTGTTGACGCGGATGTTCCGCTAGGAGCGGGCTACGCACAAGTTAGTTCCGGCAGAAACTTTGGGGTTATTGGATCCTTACGCGAGTGCATATAATGGCGTGTCTGGCGTTCAGAGCTTGTCTTATTGTTTTATCGGCAGAACACTGATCTACTAACGCCCAGGGTCGTTTTACGTGACATGGTTTCCGTAACGAACAGTTAGAGATCGTCTTCTTGCTTGTACTACGAAAGTCCGTTTGTCAACTTGCAATTAGTGTCGTTATTACTCGATCATGGTATCGTAATACGAACGAGCGGTGACTAATGTTTAGCTATCCACTGAGCTCTTACGGGCTATTGGAGGCTACGATTTTTCATGGGTCCATCCATACCATGGGCTGTCGGTAATAACTTACCACGCCTAAAGGATAATTCAGTCGTAAACATTTCATCGAAGTCATGCGAGAATGGAGAGGTGAACGTGCCGTAACAGAAGAAAGTAGAATGAACCAGTCGTAACGTGTGTAGATATTTTGTGTACGGACGGTACAGTGTATATACATAGGTGGCTTTTATGCCAGGGTCTGATATGACCGTAGTGTTTTTCTTGCTCTCAGAGCCTAAATTCAGTGGCAAGGTACTGTATAAAGTTTGAGCACGAGTGTATGAAGGGTATTTTTGTTGTATATTTTATATATATGTGTTTAGTACAGCCAATAGATTATCTTTTTAAAATCCATGTGTGTTTATATTCCTGTCTTGCATGAACCTGGTACATCAGCAAACGCATGCCAAATGCCCTATGTCTGGGAGAAAGGGTTTTCATAGTCGGGGCAACAGTTATGTATTTATCCTATTTTATTCAGGAAGACCCATATGGTCGACCTTGGCGCCCATTCAAAGTCGGGAGTAATGTTCAAATCACTTGTGGCCTGTATTTAAAGGCAGTAAATTCTGTAGATTTGTGGTAATGTGGGTAGTTAAAGTTAAATCAACCCCAGCGAGGAGGTGTGAGTGTTTCAAATGAAACTGGGCAAGGATGTGGAAGGAAGCGGCCGTGGCCTGTCAGAAGGTACTGTCCCAGCATTTGCCTGGTGTTGAAAATGGGAAACCACGGAAAACCATTTCAAGGACAGGCGACGGTGGGGCTCGAACCCACGCGTCTACCGAGTCAGCAGAAAGCTTGGCCCCTTGACCTAACGCAGCGCTTTAGCCCGCGTAGCCACTACTGTCGGTATGATGATGATGATAGTTGTTGTTTTAAGGTGCCTAACATCTGGGTTATCGGCCCCTAATGATCTGGGTGATAGTGAAAATGACAATGAAATGGAAACCACAACGAAAATCAAGCTGGACTGAAAACACCTACAAAATGAATAATGGAAATACTTATAAAAGGTAAAGGTAATTTAGAAGGAAAATACTCATAAAAGGAATTTGGATTGAAAAATACGCAAAAAATGTAGTTTAGGTTCAAATTACCTACAAAATGCAATGTAGATTCGAAATACTCAACAAAATGCAATTGAAATTCAAAATATTTACAAAATGCAATTGAAAAAGAAAATACGTATAAATTGCAATTGAGGTTCAAAATACTTACAAAATGCAATTGGAATTGAAAATACACAATGCAAGTGAGATTGAAAAAGGCCGGTTCAGATTCAAAATACTCACAAAGTGCAATTGAAATTCAAAATACTTACAAAATGCAATTGAATTTGAAAACGCCTACAAAATGTATGGTAGATTTAAAATACTCACAATATGTGGAAGCCCGCGATTCAAAATACTGTACTGACAAAATGCAATTGAGGTTGAACATACTTACAAAATGGAGTTTAGATAAAAAAACTTACAAAATGGAGTTTAGATCGAAAAAACGTACAAAATGTGGTCGAGTTAATTAAAAAAACCTCACAAAATGTAATTTAGAGACACCGGGAGATAGTTCATAAAAACAGGGCGGGAATCTTAAAGAGAAAAGGAACTATAATGAAAAGAAGGCTGATCCCACGAGGAATGAGGGATCGGGAAAGATGAGAGAAGGGCCAATTAAGGCGTGAAAGTGAAAGACTTCCTAGGTCTCGGATACCCTAATACCGTCAGGGTCGGAAGAGAACAAGAGTTGACCAAGGGATGTCGACAGGAAAGAAGACAGAGATGAGCCCGGTACAAGTAAGTGGAAGCAATGCTGGACTCAGCTGGGGTCCCGTGGTCGCCACCCACGTCCCACTAGATGTAAGCCCCTGGGGGGGACTGGCAAACAGATATATAAATCTTAATCACATGTAATTTATTTCAAGTTATTTTTCACATACTCCATTTTTGTGTTGACCGACTGAAAGCTATAATATTAATTGTTAATAAGGCAGCACCCGAAAAAAGGCTTCAAAGCTATCATTAAACTTTCTAATACAAAAAATTGATGGTAGGGTTTGATCAAGTCTTCTCGCACTTGTCTACAGCTTCTGGGGCGACGTGAAAAACATGATAGAAAAAAGTCGATTCATTTAAATGACTGATTGATAGAATGTGAATCATCTACTGAATGATTGCATTATTGATTACTCAATTTATTGATTGAGCAACAGTTTGATCGATCCATTGATTAGTTGGTAGCATGCGAAACTGCTGTTCCCAAGATAGCGGGTTCAAACCCGGCTGAAGTCGTTGGATTTTTTAAGAGCGTGAAAAATTCTTCAGTATGCCTTCCTTGGGAGGAGAAGTAAAGCCAGAGGTCCCATGTCATAGATGTATGGCATGTAAAAGAACCTTTCACAGACTAAACTTGTGTAAAGCTAAATTGTTAGGTTAGATTTCGTCAGAACGCTCTATCAAAGTTCCAACGTTCACCACTAGGTATCATTGATATTTGGTAGCGAAAGTTGGAACTACTTGAAATTGACCGGAACTTGTAACTCACCCTAATAAGGGTGTCCGCTGGAAGCAGCTACAGACTCGGGCGAGCCAAACATGTCCTCGGACACTCCCGGCACTAAAAGCCATGAAAATGAAAATCCACAGCCTGCTCCCAGTCTCCGACCGGGTCAGGAATGGAATGAAGCCCCCATCTAGCGGCGAGGATATGAACTGTGCTGGCTGCCGAGGCCTGACGCACTTCTCTGGGACAATGATTAAATGAATGACAGATGAAATGGAATGATAGGGGAGAGTGTTGCTGGAATGAAATGTTGACAGGGAAAACCGGAGTACCCGGAGAAAAACCTGTCTGCCTCCGTTTTGTCCAGCACAGATCTCACATGGAGTGGCCGGGATTTGAACCACGGACCCAGCGGTGACAGGCCGGCGAGCTGCTGCCTAAGCCACGGAGGCTTACTAAAAGCCATACGATAAATAAATAAATAAATAATTAATTAAATAAATAAATAAAATAATCACTTATTTATTCATGGTGATATTTGCCCATTCAAGGAAGGGGGCATGCACTTGGCAAAGAAAAGTCAGAAAATACATTTTGTTGTCATTAATGTCATTCTTGTTGTCACTACTGCTGTTTGAAGTCTTAACATCATTTTATGCTTTTCAGACATGACAGATACAGATACAAAATACATGCTCCAAAATGTTATTTTAAATACATGTATTTTCGATACTGCCCAACTCTGTATATATAGACATGGTGGAGCTCACACAAAAATATCTGCTATTGTGCCCAACCATATTACATTGCAATATGTTTCATATCTATACATAGTAATCAGGAACTGTGCAGCGTGTGTAAGAAAAACCACAGACAATGGCTCACAGCCCTTGAAAGACATTAAGATAATTAATCAATCCTTCGATAAATGCCAATATTGTGTAGGGTGGGTATTTTGTAAGTATTTTTATTCTCAATTGCATTTTGCGACTATTTTGAATCTAAATTACATTTTGTAAGTATTTTCTAACTAAATTGCATTTTGTAAATATTGTCAATTCAAATAACAGTACAGTAAGTATGTAGTTAGTTTTAGTTGTAAGTAGGTAGTTAGTTTGTCTATTAGATATATGTCATTGTTCTATTAGACAGTGGTGTGTGAGTGTGTCTGGTAGCAGTTGCATTGTTTATTAGTTGTAGTTCATTGTTTCAGTAGACTGTGATGTGTGAGGGTGCATGTGAGTGTGCCTGGCGACAGACTGTTTTAGTGGTAGTATTTGTTGTTGGTGGAACTTTAGTATTTTTTTTTCGTTAGTAAAATTTTGGTATTTAATTGTTAGTACGGTAGAAGGTTAGTATTTTTGTTAGTAGAATTGCTCTTTACTTATTCTGAAAGGGAGTAGCAGCCTTTCAGAATAAATCAATTCTTTACTAGTCTTATAGACGGTTAAGATATTGATAATATAAGCCCAAATAATGGCTACACTGCGTCCTGCTGCACGGCTGAAAGCAACGGGAAACTACTGCCGTATGCTATTCCCGAGGATATGCACCTCTCTATGCATAATTACATGTGATGATGGTCTCCTCCCTTGTAAAATTTCAATCCGGAGGTAAACTAGTCCCCCGTTCGGATCTCCGGGTGGGGACTACTCGAGAGGGGGTTAACATCACAGAAGTGACAAAGAGGAAATCTGACATTCTACGGATCGGAGCGTGGAATGTTAGAAGTCTGCTAGGAAGTGGAAGGTTAGAAAACTTAGAAAAGGAAATGGCTAGGTTGAGGTTGGATTTGGTTGGGATTAGTGAAATGCGCTGGCAGGAAGAACAGGACTTTTGGTCAGGAGACTATAGGGTCATTAGCACTAAATCAAACAATGGCCAAGCAGGGGTTGGCCTCATATTGAGTAGGAAACTTGGACAGCGGGTGGAATATTATGAGCAATATAATGAACGGATTATTGTAGCCAAAATCAATACTAAACCTACCTGCACCACAGTGGTACAAGCCTATATGCCTACCAGTCAAGCTGATGATGAGGATGTTGAAAAGGTCTACGAAGAAATAGACGAAATTCTGAGGTATATCAAGGGTGATGAAAATGTTATAGTAATGGGAGATTGGAATGCTGTGGTTGGAAAAGGGAGAGAAGGGAAGATAGTAGGAGATTTCGGATTAGGTGAAAGGAATGATCGAGGAAGCAGGCTGGTAGAATTCTGCACCGAGCATGAGTTGGTCATAGCTAACACCTTATTCAATAACCACAATAGAAGAATATACCCATGGATGAGACCAGGAGATTCAGGGCGTTACCAAATCGACTTCATTATGGTCAAGCAGAGGTTTCGAAACCAGATTTTGGATTGTAAAACATATCCTGGTGCTGACATAAACTCTGGCCACAATCTGGTTGTAATGAAATGCAGATTAAAGTTGAAGAAACTGAAGAAAAGTCAAAAGCCAAAAAGGTGGGCAATAGACAGACTGAAAGAGAAGGATGTAAACTAAAGATTCAAGAAGAGTATAAAGGAAGGACTAATGAAAAACCCTAAACAAACTTCAATTGCAGACGAATGGGCACTTTTGAAGAATGAAATAACAAAATCCGCAGAAGAAAACATTGGTAGGAAAGGAAGAATAGGTAGAAAACCGTGGATCACTCAGGATATACTAGAATTGATAGTTGAAAGGCGGAAACACAAGAATGTAAGAGATGAAAAGGGGAAAGCAGAATACAGACGTCTGAGAAATGAGGTTAACAAGAAGTGCAAGGAAGCGAAAGAAGAATGGTTGAATGAGAAATGTTCAGGTATAGAAAATTGTCTGAAATTATTAAAAGTAGACACAGCTTATCGAAGGATTAAGAATACTTTTGGGGAAAAGAAGACTAAGTGCTGTAATATTAAGGACACAAATGGAAAGTCTCTAACAGATAGGGAAGAAAAGGTTGAGAGATGGAAAGCTTACATATAGAGTTTGTATAAGGGAAAGGAGATTGAGAATCATGTAATGGAAAGGGAGGAGGAAATTGATGAGGATGCGAAAGGAGATTTAATATTGAGATCAGAATTTGATAGAGCATTGGAAGACTTAAGCAGGAACAAAGCACCAGGCATAGATGATATACCGATTGAGTTGCTACGCTGCATAGGAGATGAAGGTCTGATCAGGTTATTTCACTTGGTGTGTAGGATTTATGAGACAGGTGAGGTACCCCCTGATTTCAAGAAGAATGTAATCATCCCTATACCAAAGTAAGTGGGAGCTGACAGATGTGAAGATTACCGTACAATCAGCTTGATTACACATGCTTCAAAGATCCTGTCTAGAATAATTTACAAGAGGATTGAAAGCCAGATAGAAACGGAGTTGGGTGAAGACCAGTTTGGTTTCAGGAGAAATGTAGGAACAAGGGAAGCTGTACTAAGTCTTAGGCTGATTTTGGAAGGTAGAATAAGGAAAGATAAGAGAATGTTCATGGCTTTTGTAGACTTAGAAAAGGCTTTTGATAACGTTGATTGGACTAAATTGTTTGACATTTTGAAATCGATTGGAATAAAGTACAGGGATAGGAGGGTGATATACAATCTATACAGAAACCAGACAGCAGTCATTCGAGTTGAAGGACATGAGAGAGAAGCTGGTATTCAGAAAGGTGTAAGGCAAGGCTGCAACTTATCACCCATACTTTTCAATCTTTACATTGAACAAGCAATGAAGGAAATTAGAGAAAAATGTAAAGTGGGAGTGAAGATTCAAGGAGAAATAATTTCAACACTGAGATTTGCTGATGACATCGTCATCTTGGCCGACAAGCCTGAGGATTTGAATGAGTTTTTGAATGGTATGGACTCCGTCTTACGGAAAGAATTGATGATGAAAATTAATAAATATAAAACAAAAGTACTGGAATGCAGCCGAATTAAATCAGAAACCTCTATGGAGATCAAATTGGCAGGTGAAAAGCTGAAGGAAGTAGGAGACTTCTGTTACTTAGGAAGCAGAATAACCAGTGATTGACGAAGCAAAGAGGATATAAAAAGTAGGTTGGCTCAGGCAAAGAAAGCATTTCTACAAAAAAGGAATCTGCTGACATCGAATATAGATTTAGGTATTAGGAAGTCATTTTTGAAAGCCTTTGTCTGGAGCGTGGCGCTCTATGGAAGTGAAACTTGGACTATTGGTGCAGCAGAAAAGAGGAGAATTGAAGCATTTGAAATGTGGTGTTACAGGAGAATGATGATGATGATGATAATTGTTGTTTTAAGGGGCCTAACATCTAGGTTACAAACAAAGAGGTATTAAGACGAGTGGGAGAGGAGAGATGTTTCTGGCGACTGCTAATGAAGAGAAGAGATAGGTTGCTAGGACACATACTAAGACACCCAGGAATAGCAAGCTTAGTTATGGAAGGAAGGGTCGAGGACAAGAACTGTAGGGGTAGACCATGGTTAGAATATGTTAAACAGATTTCCTCGGATGTAGGGTGTGGTAGCTATGTAGAGATGAAACGATTAGCTCAGGACAGGGAGGAATGGAGATCAGCATCAAACCAGTCAAAAGACTGAAGACTCAAACAACTACAGGGTTTCATGTGTGTTGTAGTAAAAGCCTCACAGGAATCGGTTAAGAAAATGTGGATTATCTTCCTAAACGTATCAATTATTCGATCAACCGATTAATCGATTAAACGCACGATTGATTAATCGTTATTTGTAGCTTCGATTAATTGAAATTGATCGATTAGTCTTTTATGGGACCACCTGTTATAAGGACATTTTATGCTTTCAAAGATGCTGATAGTTGGATCTTTAGGCCAAATATCGGAGAATTTTCATGACAAAGTGCTTGTACAGAGAGTACAGTTTGTTTGTATCGGAGACCCTCGCTTGCCCGGTCGCCCGCGGCGCGAGCCTGTCTCCCGCCACGCACTTTGCCGTTATGCGGCGCCAGCGCAGCACTGAGTCATTGAGTATAGGAATTTGTACTTACCTAGTTCACAGCTGGTGCTGAAAATGTTCGCCATTCACTGCTACACATCGCTGGCACCTTTTTATGAAACTGGCATTTACTCTCTGAAGTTCCTCAGCACCGATTGACTGTATTTCAGCTGTAATATAGTCTTTAAGCTCATTTACAGTGTGAGGGTTTCTCGCACACACTCTATTTTTAAGCGTCCCCCACAAATAATAGTCACATGGTGATAAGTCTGGGCTTCGCGGGGGCCACACGTTCCGACTTATAATCCTAGTACCAACAAGTAGTTCCGTGAAGAACTATACAGCCTATTTTCATATATCCTACTAATGTTATTTGCCTCTATCAACATACTAAATTTCAGTTTGATTGCTGTAATAGATTCGTAGATATTGAGAAACGTCTAAATATTTTGGATGGTCGCCATGTTGGACTTTTATATATGTAGGTCTTAGAGTTATGTACTGTTACATAAAGATTATTGTGTACGTGTGGTACTCAAACTTCAATCACATGATTAGGACACAACGAGTGGTCATAGAAACAATTGAAATAGATTAGATGCCAGTGGATTAATATTTGTATAAGGATTTACTGTACCAAGTTTCACTGCACTTGGATGGTTAAATTGCGAGAAACGACCATGTGAATATTTATATTTCGCGTCGCCACCATGTTGGATTTGTGATCACCAGGTTATTGAAAGTCCTATAGGTGAACTTATGTTCATAACCCCTATGAACATAAAAAGAATCAGTTTGATTGCTGTAGTAGATTCGTAGATATTGAGAACCGTCTAAATATTCCGGATGGTCGCCATGTTGGATTGTTAAACGTATAGGCCATAGAGTCATGTACCTTTAAAGGAAAATTATTGCGTAGGTTCATTATTCAAACTTTCACTTCGATCGCATGATTACGACACAAGAAACAAAAACTTAATTAAAAAATTTGTACAGCCGCCATCTTGAGGTTATGTAAACAATTGAACTAAATTACATACCAGTGCATTACAATTTGTATAAACATTTGCTGTACCAAGTTTCATTGCGTTTTGATCATTAAATCGCGAGAAAAGTCTATTTAAAACTTTCAACTTCGCTTGGCCGTCATGTTCGTTTTGTAGTTAACCGTTTTTTTTAAAGTCTCATAGATGAACTTCCAGTGGTGCCCCTTATCTCCTTACAAAATTTCAGGGTGATACCGGTAATAGTTTCAGAGATATAGAATGCTGGTGAAATATTTCGCACAGCCGCCATATTGAGGTTATGTAAACAATTGAACGAAGTTAGATGTCGGTGCATTACAATGTATATAAACATATACTGTACCAAGTTTCATTGCGTTTGGTTGGTTAAATCACGAGAAACGTCTATTTAAATGTCGCAAATTCGCTTGGCCGCCATGTTGGTTTTGTAGTTACCAGGTTTTCAAAGGTCACATAAGTGAACTTCTAGTAGCTCCCTTTATCACCATACAAAACTCCAGGGTGATATCGGTAATAGTTTCGGAGATATTGAATGCTGGTGAAATATTTCGCACAGCCGCCATGTTGGATTGGTGAGACGTATCAAAATTTGAAGGGCACGGTGCGGGTCGCCCGGAATAGTGCTGTGAACTTACCGAGTTTCATTGAAATCGCTCTAGCCGTTTAGATTTTATTAGGGGGACACACACACACGAATCACACACACACGCACACACACACGGACAAAAGGTGATCTCATAAGCCTATTTTTTCAAAATTGAAAATAGGCTAAAAATGCGACGCAATTCTGTCATGGTTGCTTCGTCGGTGTGAGCAGTGGCAGAATCTTGTTGAAAATAAGTTGACAATCGCTCTCCGTAAGTCAGTTAGTAAAAGAAAAAAAAATGGTCAAGGATCACATTGAAGTACAAATTCAAGTACAAATTCCTATACTCAATGACTCAGTGCCGCGAGAGCGCCACATAACGGCAAAGTGCCTCGCGGGAGACAGACGCGCAACGCGGGCGAGCGGGCAAGCGAGGGTCCCCGTCGCATATAAAACAACCTCTCTGTATAACAAGAACGCTGCACCCTAAGAGACATAAAGAAAAATCTTCAAATGCCTCTCCTATAAATTTTTATTTTGAGACATAGTGCACTTTATCTCCGGCACACAGATTTATACACCTTAATCACATGTAATTTATTTCAGTTTATTTTTCACTCATTCCAGTCATTGAAATGATTTTTGTGTTGACCGACTGAACCCGCGAGGACTGGCGCATGGGTATTTTTGACCCGAGGCTTAAATAATGCTCTATATTTTCATTTTGATCAGCCCTATTTCCTGTCGCTTACAGTACCTTCCTTCCTAGCCTTGAACTTCACCCTGCAACAGAAATATGTCCATAGCTTTTTGAACACTCAAGTTATTTCTTTATTACTCGTATTTACGGTGGGGTCAGATTTACCCATGGCGCCAGTCCTCACGTGACAATTTTCGGCTTACAATACTCGGGACAATTTGTAAAAGATAAGGGAGAAAATCCAAATATTTTGGCTCAGCACAACCACGTTCTTGTTGATCCATGTTTAGGGTCTAGGGATATCTTGGTCATCAGTTTTTGATCAATAAAATCGAGATGACTGCTTTACTGCCACTGTTGTTGTTTGAGTCTTCAGTCTTTTGACTGGTTTGATGCCCCTCTCCATGAATCCCTGTCCTGAGCAAATCGTTTCATCTCTACAAAGCTACCACACCCTACGTCCGAGGCAATCTGTTTAACATATTCTAACCTTGGTCTACCCCTACAGTTCTTTCCTCGACCCTTTCTTCCATAACTAAGCTTTCTATTCCTGGGTGTCTTAGCACCGGTATGTGTCTTACCAATCTATCTCTTCTCTTCATTAGCAGTCGCCAGAAACTTCTCTCCCACTAGTTTTAATACCTCTTCGTTTGTAACCCTATCTACCCATCAGATCTTCATCATTTTCCTGTAACACCACATTTCAAATGCTTCAATTCTCCTCTTTTCTGCTGCTCCAACAGTCCAAGTTTCACTTCCATAAAGCGCCACTCTCCAGACAAAGGCCTTCAAAAATGACTCCCTAATACCTAAATCTATATTCGATGTCAACAGATTTCTTTTTTGTAGAAATGCTTTCCTTGCCTGAGCCAACCTACTTTTTATATCCTCTAGGCTTCGTCCATCACTGGTTATTTTGCTTCCTAAGTAACAGAAGTCTCCTACTACCTTCAGCTTTTCACCTGCCAATTTGATGTCCACAGAGGTTACTGATTTATTTCGGCTGCATTCCAATATTTTTGTCTTACATTTATTAATTTTCATCATGAATTCCTTCTTCAAGACGGAGTCCATACCATTCAAAAACTCATTCAAATCCTCAGGCGTGTCGGCAAAGATGACTATGTCATCGGCAAATCTCAGAGTTGAAATTATTCTAAAAATCAATTATTATGTAGGTACGTATCTACTTGACGTATTGCGTTGGATAACATAATAATTAAAAAAAACAACAATTAAAGTGTAAAAATAAAATATAAATATAGATATAAAACTCAAAGAAATAAAATTTTAATAATGAAAGAAATATAAATAATAAACATAACTATAAAGAAATTATGAAAATAAGAATCAATTCGAAATTAATTAATTAATTTAAAAAAATATCAAAATTAAATCTATAAGAACATAAATTGAAAATTCAAATTAAATATATGTCGCCTCCGTAGCGTAGTGGTCAGCATGGTTAGCTGCCGCCCCGGAGGTCCTGGGTTCGATTCTCGGCTCTGCCACGAAATTTGGAAAGTGGTATGAGGACTGGAACGGGGTCTACTCAGCATCGGGTGGTCCAAATGAGTAGAGGGGGTTCGATTCCCACCTCAGCCATCCTCGAAGTGGTTTTCCGTGGTTTCCCACTTCGTCTTCGGTCAAATGCCGGGATGGTACCTACTGTAAGGCCACAGCCGCCTCCTTCCCGCTTCCTCGCCTATCCAACCCAATCTTCCATCCCTTCCCATCCCGCATGAGGACCCTGTTCACTTTGCAGGTGAGGCTGCCTGGGCGAAGTGCTGATCACACCTCCCCAGTTGTATCCCTCCCGACCAGATGTTACAGGCTCCAGGACACTGCCCACAGAGGCGGTAGTGGTGAGTTCCCTCGCCGAGTCCGTGGGAACCACCAACCTAGAGGGTAAATTGACTAAATAAAAAAAATTAAATATATACACATTAAAATTAGAGAAACAAAAAATAACATTATTAACAATTATAATAATTAAAATAAATTAAAACGAAAAACACATAAAAAGTTTTGCCCTATAAAGAAACAGCACTATTGGGAATCGAAGCCGGCGGGCCTTGGTGAGAGGAACTGTAAGCTTGGCGATGTCACGCCCTCTGGGCAACATCTCACCCGTGAGAGATCCTTTCACCTTATTTATTGAACTTCCTTTGTTGGTATAATCCCAGAATATTGCTAATTGGTTTTCTTATGAGGAATTCTTAGATGCTTAAGGTCAGTACTCTTAATGTACCTGATAATGCAGTAAAGATGATACTCCATTTCATTTATTGCTAATAAATATACCTATATTTGGCATCTTCTTTCTATGTACGTGATAACAAATACAATTCACTCCAGATTAAGGTCATTAGACACATTATGTCAAGGTGTACTTAACTACTATATGGATGACCGTTCTCTTTTGTCAGACAAGAGAATGCTAGAGCTACAATGGGAAATATAACCGTTAAATAGATCACAAATGTAACACCACGCAATCACCTCATTCTCAGCTATAGCTTACAGTACATGATTTATAGCTTACTTGACATTTGGTTCGATTCGATTAGGGTATAAAAAATAAACATATGAACGAACAGAAAAAAAACCTAGGGGCTCACAACTTGTGGGACATGGGTTGGCAACCACGGGATCCCAGCTGAGTCCGGCATTGCTTCCACTTACTTGTGCCGGGCTTCTCACTGTCACCATTCTTATCGGGCTAACTTGGTCAACTCATGTTCTCTTCTAACCCCGAAGGTATTATGGTATCCGAGGCCTAGGGGGTCTTTTACTTTCCCACTCGATATCTCGAGGAAGGTTTCTATAGAAAATAATTTACTTATAATCAAAGCAAGCCAAGCAGTAACGATTTCAGTGAAAACGTAAAAAAAACAAAAAACAAAAAAAAAACAGTATTCGCATATGATGTGTAACATCTGACTTGTTACCTACTATGGAATTGAGATGAAATGTATGTGAAGTCATCTGACATGTTATCCTACTCGTATACTACACAGCTTGGACATTCTTAAAATGTTAATTTACGCTCCGTTGTAATTTCATGTAGATTCTGTTAAAATGACGCATAATGCTATGATAGATATGGTTTAAATCGATAATCTGGTAGCAAAAATAATTGCCGGGACTGGGGTTCGAACCTGAGACCTCATGATTCGCAGACCAAGCCGCTATCAACGCAGCCATTACAACCACAGAAATTTTAGAGCACAAGCCAGTTACTAATTTTGACGTGCCGGTAATAATCTGGAAGTAATTTTTTATGCTCCATTAATATTTTGCTTTTTTTCGACAATGTTCCTGCGTGGAATTGAGTTTTAAATTAGTTATGAATACGCCTACTTGACAGTAAAGGGAATTCCTATAGTTGTCCATGAAAGGCTAGCCCAGTTCCCGCATAAAATCATTGATATATATTATATTGATCACTTCATTACCGCAATGTGGGTTAATATCTGAATAGCCACTGTGCAGAAACATAATACCGGCTTTGCCGACTAGTTACAATGTTTCATATTAAAGCATATCATCATTTAAATACTGATACGAAGATTTTGAACATGTGGTTTGTGTTTCAATCCGTTGACACCAGAGTTCGTATGAGCGTTTTCC
Organism: Meconema thalassinum; assembly: GCA_946902985.2. Classification (NCBI taxonomy): domain Eukaryota; kingdom Metazoa; phylum Arthropoda; class Insecta; order Orthoptera; family Tettigoniidae; genus Meconema; species Meconema thalassinum. The sequence goes on along the minus strand of OX336401.1, from coordinate 75,969,754 downwards.
GTTCAGTATAAAAGTGTTGAGCAAAGTTACTCGGGGAGTGGATGCCCATCACTTTTATCCAGAGATTGAAAAAGAGACTCATCATAATTGTTTTCAGCAAATATGATATAATGAATATTTTTACACCAAAGAACGACAACCTGAAGATGATTTATTGTAGGAATATCTGTAGATGCGCCTCCAAACCTTGAAGTAATCCGTATGTGATATACATTCCACATGGCCGGATCACTGCATTACCGCAATGTGGGTTAATATCTGAATAGCCGCTGTGCAGAAACATAACACCGGCTTTGCCGACTAGTTACAATGTTTCATATGAAAGCATGTCATCATTTAAATACTGATACGAAGACTTTGAACATGTGGTTTGTGTTTCAATCAGTTGACACCAGAGTTCACATGAGCGTTAACTGTTCAGTATGAAAGTATTGAGCAAAGTTACACGGGGAGTGGATGCCCATCACTTTTATCCAGAGATTGAAAAAGAAACTCATCATAATTGTTTTCAGCAAATTATAATGAATATTTTTACACCGATGAACGGCAACCTGAAGATGATTTATTGTAGGAATATCTGTAGATGCGCCTCCAAACCTTGAAGTAATCCGTATGTGATATACATTCCACATGGCCGACAGTGCGTCATGGAATCAATCTCCGACACCGCGCGCTCGTTGTTTCCTCTTACCACTGCCAGCTGGATCGCATCACTCCTGGCTGCTAAAGCAGGGAGGCGATCCAGCTGGCAGTGCGTCTTACACACTTCCGTCCGATCCACTTCCGTCCCATTTTTCAAAATCACTCCCACAAAAAAATCCAGCAACCGAGTGGAAAGATGTTACACATCAAAAAAGCGTTTATCACGTAATGCTTTCATAACTGTTTCCGGGCGAAGCCGGGGCGGGTTGCTAGCAACGAATAAATTAACAATAAAAACAAGATGAAAGTTTTACGTATAGGGACTCCACCCCACGACCCTCGGGTTACTGTTCTGCACTCTTTCCACTCCGCCAAACGCAGCCTGGAAACTGCGCTAACAAACTTGGCTGAAGCCTCGCTCGACCCGCGCCAAATGTTATTTTTTCTGAGCGCTTGGCCATCTGGAGCTCCCCCCCACCCCCAGGGGCTCACATCTAGTGGGACGTGGGTTGGCGACCACGGGGCCCCAGCTGAGTCCGGCATTGCTTCCACTTACTTGTGCCGAGCTCCTCTCCGTCTTCTTTCCTGTCGACCTCACTTGGTCAACTCTTGTTCTCTTCTGACCCCGACGGTAATAGGGTATCCGAGGCCTAGGGAGTCTCTTCCTTTCCCGCCTTAATTGGCCCTTGTCTCATCTTTTCTGATTCCCTCCTTCTGCGAGGGGTCAGCCTTCATTTTCTTTTCATGTTATCTCCTGCCTTCTGTTCAAGGCTCTCAAGGGGGCCGGGTGTATGTAGCCCCACCACTTTTGGTGCACCCTGGATATTGCTACACCCTCAGGGGCTCACGGCTGGTGAGTTCGGGAGTTGGCGACCCCGAGGGGTTCCTGAGCTGGGTCCGGGTTTCCCCCTTTTATCCATTACCTCTGGGGTGGACCCTCTCCTCTTTCACTTTCCTATCTGCCTTTCATGGCTCTGCTTCCTTCCAAGTACCTCAATCCGCATTCTTGGAGGGTTGAGGGCATTTCTTTTCCTCCTGTCCTTTATTTGCCTTATTCTCCTTTTGATTTCCATTTCTTCTTCTAGTATATAAACTAGTTTTAGTTATAGTTTACATTTCATTATCATCTTCATCTTCACGATCACCCAACCCATTAGGGGCCGATAACCTAGATGTTAGGCCCCTTAAAACAACGATCATCATCATCATCCATCTGGAGCTCCGACTTTCATTTCTGGTCAAACCCTGCATATAGGCTACAGTAAAACCTGCATAAACCGGGCACTGTATATACCGGAAACCTGGAAAAGCGGAAAACAAAATTCGGAACGGAGGCATTTCCTATATAAAATGACACTGTAAACCGGAAAACTGCCTAACGCGGAAACGGAAATAAATTCCGGAACTGTAGGTGTAAATAACCTGACTAAGACGGATTATTTTATCCATAATACAACGCTGTATACTAAATTTTGAGTGCGACTATACTTACACCTAAGCCTAGTCTACACCGGCAGATTTGATTGCAGACTGTATGTAGATTGTTTGAAAACTGTATGAAGACTGTATGTATACTACTTTGGAGTCTGGAAACAGTCTCCATACAAGTCTGCATACAGTATGCAGACTGTTTAGAAACATTGTATCCGATACAAGTATGTTACTTGGTTTGCGTCCACACCAGAATTAGACCTCTAGTCCACACAGTCAGTGCTTCTAGCGATGCCGAGTGAAGAAGACGCACTTTTGGCTTGTGCGTGTTTTGTATTGCTTGATTATGTGTCTACTCTACCAAGGAAGAGGAGGTGTTGGACACCTCGCCGGTAGCCCCACTAAACTACATTTTGTGGCAATATAATGAGATCGTTGGTGGGACATGTTTCAAGGCCTAATAAGTTTTGGTCCCTTCATCAGCCGATATGAATTAATAAATGTCAAAGACACACGAAATGTATAGCGTAACAACAAAAAGTCCCTTGTTATTAAACCTTATATGGTGCACCATAAAGAAGGATGGGAAATTGAAACTACGGTAAATCAACAGAATATGATGTGGAAAAACGTGGCTAGCTGGATGCGTCTGTGGTTTGTATCCGGTCTACAGTTTCAAAACACGTCCACACAGGAAGACTTGAGACAAACTACTGTTTCTTGTATGCGTGTTTTCCATTTCGTTGGAAAACAGAAAGCATTGTCTCTTGAAACACGAGATTTGTTTGTCATTTGTATGCCAATAGTATGCAAACTGTATGCAGACTGTTACCAAACATCACTCGAGTATGAAATGTGTCCCCCGATTGTATGTAGATTGTTTTCAAAAAGTATGCAAATATTCCGCATACAAATGAGAAACATTTGGGAAACAGTCTGCATACAATGTTTCTGCAAACAAATCTGCCGGTGTGGACAAGGCTTTTAAGTCCTAGGAAACATTAACTCTAATTTTTCCTCAAGGACGCAGCAGGTATGCTACATTCCACAACATCTGTACCGTTACTTCCTCCAACCCTCTTGTAATACACACAGTTTCCTTCTGACAAATGAGATGACGATGATTGTAGTTTTACGTGACCGTTAATCTCGAGATCTTAAGCCACGGAACCTCATTTTTATGTGAAATCCGAATCATAGGACATGGCATTTCACTTTGAAAATCTCACATGTATTGATCGGGAACCGAACCCAGTCAGTCGTGGTGAGAGGCCAACAGCTTGACCACTGCGCCACCACGCTCCCAAATGCGAGTAGAAGTACGAGTATAAGAAAACAGTGAACTGGAGTAATCCTTAAAGGTGTTCTTTATACTGTGCACTGCATTTATTTACGTACTGTAATTCAGTGACAATTACTTCTAAACATAAGACACTTACACTGGAGGAGAAAATTAAAGTTATAGAAGAGCATGAGAAAAGCAAACGTCCGAATGAACAATTAACTGTGTTGTTTCAAGTGGGAAAAACTCAAATTATTTCATAGTAGTCCTATGCGATTTTTTATTTTTTTTCGTAGTCAGTTTACCCTCCAGGTAGGCTTTTCCCACGGACTCAGCAAGGGATCCCACCCTTACCGCCTCTACGGGCAGTGTCCTGGAGCTTGACATCGGGTCGGGGGATACAACTGGGGCGGCGGGACTAGAGCCTCGCCCAGGCGACCTCACCTGCAAAGTGAACAGGGGGCCTCATGGGGGATGGGAAGAATGGGAGGGATAGACAAGGAAGAGGGAAGGAGGCGGCCGTGGTCTGACGGCAGGCACCATCCCGGCATTTGCCCGTAGACGAACCACGGAAACCCACTTCGAGAATGGCTGAGGTGGGAATCAAACCCCGTCTACTTATTTGGACCACCCGAGGCTAAGTAGACCCCGTTCCTAGTGGCTCCGGTGGCGTAGTCGGTAGCATGCTGAGCTTCTATGCCCAAGATAGCGGGTTCAAACCCGGCCGAAGCCGTCGGATTTTTAAGAGCGTTAGAATCCCTCAGTATGCCTTCCTTCGGAGGGGAAATAAAGCCGGCGGTCCCATGTCATAGATTTATGGCATGACAAAGATCCTTCCACTAATTACACCTGTGTGAAGCTAAATTGGATAGGTTAAGAATGTAAACAACGCTCTTAGGTTTCTACGTTCGTTGCCAAGAGCCGACTGCGGTGGCGACTTGTAGCTAAGTTCTGAACTAGGCCTAGAAGTCGTTGACGGTGGCGTTTGGCGCAAAAGTAGGAACTATTTGAAAAATCCTAAGTTGCAGTCTGTACTTAAATTAAAAACAGATACACAGACTAATACAGCCATCACAAATAACACCGGTTATCAGACAGATTCTTCACACACCCAAAGTACACGTGGCTACATGGCCGCGTTGTCGCAGCCCCTAAGCTGAGGAACCAACCAACCAGACCCCGTTCCAGTCGTCATACCACTTTTCTTTTTCACATTTCGTGGCAGAGCCGGAAATCGAACCTCGGACCTCTGCACGCTGACCACTGAATTACGGAGGCGACCTATGCGATAATACAGTATTTCTTTGTAGTGTATTTTGTCTTATTAAAACTCAACTCTTTGTAAAACGAAAACCTGTGAAAACGGAAAAATACATCCGGAACGATTGCGTTCCGCTTTAGACAGGTTTTACTGTACTATACAGGCCGGACTTTTGTTTTAGACGATTGCCCTTGGCCTTGAAGCCTGCGGGTGAGCCTACACAAATTCACTCTCACCCTATCGCTTCACACTTGTCACAACCGATCTGATTTAATGGAATTCCAGACTTGAGCAGACAGTACAGTCCGCCTCGAAGTATTATGTGACGCGCAAGTACACGGTACGTAGTTACTAACAGAACGTCATTATATTTGCCAATGACTGTACTTCAGTAGGAGTGAGATACAGCTTTGTCAATCATCGAACCGCTTGGGGCAGCTGATAACTACACAGGTACTGCAGTAACTCGCCTCCAGGCTTCCATTAAGATTTTTCACTCGTCTAAAACAAACGTCCGGCCTGTACAATGCAATTGGACGAAATCGGTGATGACGTGCAGTCAAGTTTTAAGGCAGTAACATCCCCTAGCGCGCTTGTAGCGTAGAAGTCCGGATCTATATCTTCGCTTTTGGCTTTCCTCCTCTCCAGATGTTTAAAGTAATGTTCTGTAGCTGGTAGAAGCAGTTGGGTCCTTAGGTCTTCTGCGTAGAAGGTCTCCTTTGTTAGTCTATAGACCAGTGGTTCCCAACAACATTTTTCCAAGGACCCCCTCTTCGAGTAGCTATAATGAGAAGGACCCCCACTAATTCCTAAACCTATACTATATAGTCTTTAATGCTAATGAGCTAATTCAATGTAATACAAATGGTCTATATTTGGACCTTGCTATTTCATATCACTTAAAAAGAGCCTAATTAAGAGTTTTATTATTTTAATTGTTTTGGAAATTAAGGTTGACATTTTGAGAAAAAAGATTAAGCTTAAAATTTTTTGTTCAGTCTTATCTTTATTGTTATTATTTAACTCTCGATTTTTGCTCAACTTTTTTTTTTTCAAATGTAGGTTTTTGCTGACAAAATCCTTAAAACAATTTGGAGTTTGAATTGAAAATTTAAGAAACAAATAAAACCTCGGAGTGTATTGCTCTTTTAAGAATATTGCAATTAAAATTGCATGAATTTAGAAAAAATATGGAGAAAGTAATTAAAAACTAATTTTATACAAAATTATGATTTATTTGTGGAAATACATATTATGTCCATCGGTATACAGTTTTAATTTTTAGTTCTTAATGAGATGAGTTGAATCTAATCTTTGAGTCCATTATTTCTGAGATGTTTGGTTCCAAATTTGATATTTTCAATCTGAAATCCGACTGCATGTCGAGCCGATTCCTGTATTTGTTTTTCATGTAACACATTGAGGAAAATGCTTTTTCACAACGATAGGTAGTTGCAAATGGAAGGATCTTTTACATTGCCTTATCTCCAAGTTCTTTGTTGTCTTTGCGTACTGTTGCCCAGAAGTCTGCAATTCTTTCAACATTAAAACTGTTTTTCATTGTACCACTGCTCGACATATCCACAAGTTGATCTTGTTCTACTTCTGTGAGGCCTTGGATTTTTTCTATTACTTGACAGCTGAAGGGATTTCGAATCCAACTATCGTCAGGGTCAGGTTCAGGGAAATATTCCCTAAACGTAGTGGCTAGGCTGCGTAGATGCTCGGCTATGTTGCTCTTTATATGGTCAGGCAAACTCTCCTCTGAAGACTCTAAGAATTGTTTCAAAGTAGAGAAGTTAGTAAATGACTCTTTTTCAATCCGTGCCGCCCAGATCTGACACTTTTTTTTACCATAGCACTAATTTTATCTTCTACTTTGAAAATATCTACATTGTTCCCTTGCAAACTTAAGTTTAACACATTCAAGTGTTCAAAGACATCAGCTAAGTAGGCAGTTGAGCAAAGCCAAGAAAATTCAGTGAGAAAATCTGCGTACTTGGTGTCAAGAAGGAAGATACGAACCTCATCTCTTAAGTTCAAAGAATCTTGTCAAGATCCTACCTTGAGAGAGCCATCTTACTTCCGTATGAATAAGAAGCTGTTCAAGCTCAGTGCCAATTTCTTTGCATAACAAAGAAAATAATCTGGATTGCAGAGGACGAGTTTTAATGTAGTTAATGATTTGAACCACTTCGTTAAGTATCTTCTGCAAACGTTCTGGCAATCTTTTGGCTACTAAGGCTTCACGACGAATACAACAGTGTGTCCATTTCACCTCAGGAGCTACTGCTTTGATACGAGTCCTGCTTTGTCGCCAGCCATTGATTTTGCTCCATCCGTAGACACGCCCACACACTTTGTCCAGGAGATGTCATGTTTACTAAAAAAATCATACAGTGCAGTAAAAATATTTTCTGATGTTGTGTGAAGTAGTTCGCACGAAAAAAGAAAATCTTCGAATATCTGGTCCTCCCACAAAAATCGTTTGAAAACCAACATTATTGATTTTTTTGATATGTCTGTCCTTTCATCCAATTGTAGAGCATACATATCACTCATGCAAAGTCTGACCAGCAACGTTTCTTCAATATTATTGGCCATATCAGTAATTCGTCGTTGGACAGTATTGTTAGAGAGCGGAACAGTACCTATTAGCTTAGCAGCTGCATCACCTAACATTCACTTGCATAAAATTATTGCTGATGGAAGTATAAGTTCTTCCGCAATTGTATGGTTTTTTCCACATTTTGCGACAAGTTGGGATACCTCATAAGATGCAAGGGTTACATTTTCATTTACATTTACACCAGAGTGTTTTGTAATGTTTTCACGAGATCTTTTAAATTCTCCTAATTTCTTTTTGAAAAAATCTAATGACTTATTCTTGTGCTCTTGATATTTTGTTTCAAGATGTCGACGGAGTTTTGCTGGCTTCATACAATCATTAGAAAGGCTTTCGTAGCAAATAACACATTGAGGTTTAGGCTGATGCTCAGGTCCAGTGAAAGTGAAGCCAATTTCCAAGTAATCAGAGTTGTACTTTCTAATTTTTGCATTAGACTTAACACTGACCTTAGATGAGTTAGGTTCAAGAGACGGTGGAGAGTTGGGTTCAAGAGACACTAACAAGTTCGGTTCAAGAGTCACTGACTTATTAACTTCAACATCAAATTCGTCTTCATCCGTAGGCCTATCTCGTTTTAACGATCCACTTTTCAACCAACGATCCATTTTTAATCACTGTACGCTTACTCTAACTTTCCGCAAAAACATAGCTTTACAAACACTAACTATTTTACGAAAACACGCTTGTAAACAACACGTTCTGTGACAGCACTAGCAATAAACTAACAATGGCCGACTGTCGTCTGAAATGCGAGTTGGCTGTGTAAGTGACTCACTTGTCGGCTGCAAACAGTGGCGTGCCCCCTCGGCACGAGCGGTAAACTACGTAGTTCAGTAGCGCTGCGCGTGGCTGGATCGCGAACCTCCACCGCTCTTCACTCATTCAACTGACAACCCCACGGGCTACCGGCCCAGCACTAGGCACCCGGTGGCAGCGCCAATGACTCCGACTCTTGACACTGTTCTGAACCACTTCTGTTTGATGAGATGCTCCAAGACATCCAGCCGGAACTGCTCAATTGTTGGAGCAGCTCCAGCAATTCCGGCACTTTTTTACGCAAAAGTTAGTATTTTTTAAGGTACTCAGAAAGCTGCAATACTGAAAATCTGTTACCGAACCAAATTATATTTTACTCTAATATCTGCGGACCCCTTCGGCATGGCTTGCGGACCGCGGACCACCTGTTGGGAACCACTGCTATAGACCATTCTATAGACCCCTTTTCATGATCCCCTTAAAATGGATAAAAAACAAAAAAAAAAAAACGGTCGAACACCTATAAGCTGTTTGTTTTAATCTGAGTTTCAAACTCCTCGCTTATGTCGTTTAAGAGATACACGCTCCGTTAAGAATCCTTCAGCCCTCACTTTTCATCCCTTCCACCTCATAATATACACCACATCGAAAAACCATTAGGTACGTGTCTGCTTATTTTTAAAGATTATTAGCCCACTTTTCACATTTTGCAAAAATGAGGAAAAAGTAGACTTATGAGATCGTCTGTCTGGTTGGTTGTGTGTGTGTTTGTGTGTCCCGCTATCAACTCCTAAACGGCTGCAGCAATCGAAACCAAATTTTGTATGAGTAAAGATATATACAGGAATATCTCAAGCCCATATTTGAAAATGATGTCAGTGCTACCAACTGCAGAAAAAACGCACTAGAAATTTGAGCTCCATGTTGGATATCATGGAAGGTATGCATGGGAGCTATTCCAAAATTGCCACACATATAGGTAATAAATACTATTTCAGTTTAATTTCCAGGAGGCCATACATGACAGTGTTGCAAAAATAATTTTAAGCCTTCTGATAGGTCAAATTTTTAAATGCATATAACTTCTACGCTATTAATTGGATTTCAACCAAATTTTGTGTGTAATATGTGTACATAAAGAGATATGGCAGAGTGTATTCTTAAGAGCCACCAGGGCTGCCAACTGTTAATAATTGCTCTCTCTATTTTCTTCAACCAAATACCACTATGCCTGAAAGTATGCAAGCCGAAAGCTTTAAACTATGCACACGTATACTACCTGACATTTTAGATTAATTTGGAGTAACTTATATACTTCAGTTCTACCAACATGATTCTAAGCCTGCTGATAAGACCAATTTTTAAATACATGTAACTTCTATACTATCAGTTGGATTTCAACCAATTTTCTTATGTGCTATGTATAACATAACAGATATGACTATAAGTATTCTTAAGGGCAATCAGGGCTGCCAACTGTTAATAAATGCTGTCTATATTTTTTACCCTAATATCAATATATCAGAAAGTATGCAAGCCAACAGCTCTATACTTTGCACACGTATAGCACCTGACACTCTAGATTAATTTGGAGTAATTAATATAAGTCAGTGCTGCCAACATGATTCTATGCTTGCTGATAGGTCCAATTTTAAAATACATGTAACTTCTACACTAACAAATGGATTTCATCCAAAATTGGCACAACAATATATCATAATATTTCCGATTATTTCTAACCAGCACACGCATGACATTGTTGCCAACATGCTTTTACGCGTGCCGATAGATCCAATGTCTAACTGAATGTAACGTCCATTGGACTTCAACCAAATGTTGTATTCTGTACCTTAAGAGATGGAACTAAGAATATATTCAGTCACCAGGGCTGCCAACTGTAGTGCTCCATTAGGCTACATTATACCAGGAATATTTCGAACTAATTAGACATTTCGATATTTCCAACTTAATTTCGTCATTATTCTAGATAGGTTCATATACTGTAGAATAATCATTGGCATGAAAAGTAGGCTCTTTAGTTTGTCACGGAACTTCTTGGTTTATATGCCGAGTATCACATCCCCAAATGAAACCACTCGTGAGATATTGTTATTCAATGAAATGCACGTTTACCCTCCCTTTACACCCCTTTAGAACCTGAATATCTAAAAATCCTTCCTTAGTGGACGTTTTCGACATACAACGAATATATCCCCAAAATTTCATGTTTCAAACTTAAATAGTTTTGGCTGGTCGATGATGAGTGAATATCCAAAAATCCTTCCTTAGTGGACGTTGTTCTGCTAGAATTTCACCCCTACCCATGGGCCCCTTAAATTGGATTTATGGGATGGTGACAGGCACTGGTGCTCCTATATGGTGCTCCTTTTAGCCTTTTGTAAATAATATATTGTGCCCGCTGGCCGAAGGTTTTGGGGAGCCACCGGTTTTAAATGATCCTTCCGAGACCCTCTTCCAGTTAACCCACAAGTATGGGGGACGATACATTCATAGGCTGGTGTAGCACAAAAGTCTGCACTCGGGGGTGTCGGGAATTAGTGAGGTTCGATCTTTAACCAGCTCAGAGGAACGCATTGATAACAAAACAAAACAAGAAAGAGAGGTCAGTCTTAGGTTAAAATCACAAATACATTTTATTCAGAATAGATCCCTAGCCTAGCATGAGAGTTGCAAACGGCTAGTCCGATACTATTCTGCCCTGAAAGAAATATAACAAAAGTCCTAAACAAGATCTAAATTGCTCTCATGGTCCTAATACAAAATTCGACAAAATGAACAAGCTAAGAGAATGGAACGTAAGATCGGCCCTAAGCAATTACATCGAAATAACTTACGGGTGGATCAAACATCAAAAGAATCTACAGCAAAGCAAGACATTTACTTGTTTACAAATACTAGAACATTTACATTTAGTAGCAAGGGGAAAATTGGTCCTATGCTATGATGATGCCATCTCTAACATTTATCTTTAGAGTTAAGTGTTTAGCTAGTCCTAAATATCATTAATTAATAAACGAGATGCGTTTATTACTAAGAAAATCAAGCTATGTGCACAATGTTGCTGAATAAAAAAAAACTATGCTAATACAACACAAATGCATACAATAATTCAGCACTCCTATGGTTGTGCAATAGGCACTGCCTACGTACTCGATTTGTTACTGTTTGTAACAAACGGTCATAGTGTCAAAGTGTTGAGAAAATAGAAAATATAGGAAAGCCTGCAAATGCGATAGTAATTAAACAATTACATCGACTCATATTGCTACTAATCTGATGTGTGTGCTTCAGTTATCACATCACCAATTAGTGGTCGACTAATCATGTGTAAATGTATCAAAATGTATCTACAATAGCTTAACAATATCTAAGTGTTAACGTTTGCTCCAGAAAAATAGTTTATTTTTAATGTTTATAAATTTTATTTGGGTTCAGGGGGAATTTATAAGATTTGTTAGTTTTCAAAACCCTATTTTTGATTATTATTAGAGTTTCACATAATTATTTATTCCTGCCAGTGTTATTGTTCAGTTTATGGACCTTTAAAAGCGTTCAGTGTATTCAGGTAACGTTTGTATCCAACTTAAGCAAATAACTCAATAGTTCAATAGTTTACGAGACACCCTGTGTCTTCACCAATATTTCATCACACTTATTAGACATCCTATGTCTTCACCAATTACTTTACTCTTATTTCGGATCCATTGATCCCGGCGCCTTCGGTTTTTGGTACGACTTTAGTTAGTTCATTACCACCGATATAATCACAATAACAATGTCGGAGGTATTCATCCACCGTCACGACTCATATAATACTGTTAGTTTACAAAATTGTGGAATCCTAATTGATACACGTTTGAATTGCTGGTAATAAAGTTATGTGTACAAAAAACACATCCTGACAACGCTTTAAATAAACATAAAGGTTCCCGATACAAGCTAACTGTGTGTGAGCATTTATAAAATTACCTCTTCCCTGAATAAATCGAACCTGCGTTCATTTGGTTACAAAATACAATTTCATTCATTGCCTGTGTGGCTTCTATTAAAGAAATAAACCTGTTTTCAAGTATTGTTCTGGCCAATAAATGTGAATAACGGAACTCTGCATTCCACTTGTAATAATGTCAAGAATCTCACAGCCTTCTAAAACAAAATACTAATCCACTGCCTAGAATCGAGTGTGCTGTGTAGTGAACTTGGCTCGTAACCTTGGCCTTGATTTAACATTGTCAAACTAGTTTATTTGTCATCAGCCTGACAAAATAAAAGTGGATAATACCTGTTTTTAAATGATACGAATGAGCAATGAAAATCCAGCCTTCCTGGCTTCTATAAATGTTTAATAAACTATTAATTTCCACACGCGTCTTATAATTAGCTACCTGCATTGTGCTCTAAATAAATGAAACCAAAATAAACTAAGTCTACTGTTTTCCACTCTTACAATACGCTATAAATATTTGATCTGACTTACAGATTCAGCGTCACTTGGTTTGAGTCCCGCCATGAGATGTTGTATGCGGTCTCGTGTATGGCTTTAGGATACCATTTCATTGTGTCTGGACATCCTCCGTCGCCAATTCCCCACGCATGATTTAGCAATCACATGCCATCGCGCGGTTGGGGTTGTATCTGAAAATCTGCTGGTTTATCATTATTGCGATGTGAGCGTTGGTAAAAATATAGCACATAATTAAATAAAACTGTCGCGCACTGCAGCTAATATGCGGTAAAAAATTGCCCATTTTCACTCCGCCACTGGCTCTAGCCTCTGTCGCTTGTGCGACACTCACTCGTGACTTGCACTGATATTTACACAAGGAAATATTAACAAACAAAAAATCAAAATCACTGCCCATCCGGCAAATAAAGATTGTACTTGTAGGTTTTGTACAGTTATAAAGTTAGTTAAATACACAGTTTGTAGAACACTGAAATATGTGTGTGTGCGTGAGAATGAGACCATGTGGTCGCAAAGTTTTCTTCACACAAGTCCATCATTTCACCTCGGATAATAATAAAAATATTTCACAGTTTTCGTAGTGGTGAATGTCTTCAATCCTTCAATTATTACACAATGCCATGATGGCTATCCATAAGAAAGTTATTCGTAGATTTTTCCTGCCACATGGTTTCCTTTCACTTGTGCTCCATCATGCACATGTTGTCTCTTCCACAGACAAATAGGAACTGGTGTTACCAAATATGGCGTGCTCTCAGTACATGAGCTGGCCGCGTAAATTGATAGTTTCTTCGATTTACGAAGTATGCTGTACTTCAAATATGCAGAATTACTTGGTTATAATTATAGTAGATTTTTGGAATGTGAAAAATAAGTAAAAATATAATCATAAGCGATATTGCTTCAGCTTCTTCCCGCCGCTCGCAGGGTATGTTCAGTTACATTTCAGCATAAGTTTTCGTCTCTGTTGTCTGAGCAAACATGCGTCAACGGGCGCAATATGAAGTTGTTGAAACATAAACTCTATCGCCCCGTTGTTATTAGGGAGATAGAGCTTGTGTTTTTAAGTTGTTGAAATTTATAAGTTGGTTGATTTAGTTGAATGGTTTTTGAGTACCGTATTTTATAACTTGAAATGACTCTTTTATATTGCCTGTAGAGCTGAGAAGGCTGACTTTGGGTCTGCTGCTAGGGCTGATGACCGTCAGATTCGCAGCGGCATTAGATGATATTGTTCGTTCGCTCGATTGGCTTAGGTACAGCAGCTTCAATTGATAATAATAATAATAATAATAATAATAATAATAATAATAATAATAATAATAATAATAACTAGATGAAACCCGTCAAAACATGACGGACAATGGAAAACAAATTTACTGATGAAGCTTCTTATATAAGTTACATTCTTTGTACTATTACTTTTTAGCACTATTGCAACTTTAAGGGCGTCAAAAGATAGCACACGCAGCATTGCAACATATTGCTGGTCATGACTGAAAACGTGATGAGGTCATCATCATCTTGCACAGTTTCCAGCCACTGGCCGGGTTTGTTTGGAACACAAGCCTCTCCAACGTCTTCTGTCTTCCCACCATCTCTCAGCCTCCATCCTTGTCCAGTCTTCTCCTCTCTTCTTCACGCTTTCTTCCACCCCCTTCAGCCACCTGTCTCTCGGTCTCCCTCTTGGTCTCTTTCCTTCCCACTTCGTCTCGTGTATCCTCCTGGGTATCCTCTTCTACTCCATTCGTTTTACATGTCCATACCATCTAAGTCCAGATTTCTCTATACCATCCTGTAATGGTTCCTCCTTCATTAATTCTCTGGTCCTCTCATTTCTTATTCTGTCCCTCTTTTTAGCTTCAATACTGCTTCTCAAAAACCTCATCTCACTGGCTTGTATTTTGCTCTTCTTCCTTCCTTTCATAACCCAGGTCTCCGAGGCATACGTCAGGATAGGGACATAGTACGTCCGATATAAGATCTTTTTGCTGTTCTGAGGGACATCCTTGCTCCATAACATGCTTCTCTCACTCCACCGGAATGCTTCTGCCTGTCTCCCCCGCTCATTTATTTCTCTATCGTTTCTTCCATTCACTTGTATCAGGCTTCCCAGATACTTGAAACTCTCCACTTTCTTCAGCTGTTCCCCACCAATTGTTATTCCTGTTGTGGTTCTTTCCTTCTTCCTTGTTGTGATCACCATCTCACTCTTATCTATGCTAAATTTCATCCCATAACCTTGTATTATTCCTTCCCACACGTCCAACTGTTCCTGTACCTCCTCCTCCTTGTTTCCCCAAATCATCAAATCATCTGCAAGCACCATTGCTTTCATCTTTCCTTCCCCAATTACTTGTGCCACTCGGGTCATTATGTCATCCATCACCACAATGAAAAGTAACGGTGACAGTGCACTTCCTTGTTTCAGGCCGTTTCTCTGTTCCAACCAGTCCGATCTCTCTCCTCCCACTTTCACACAGCTCACGCTTCCCTTGTACATCTCCTTTATCCTCCTTATAGTCCATTTTTCTATTCCTCTATCCTCCAGGGACTTCCATTCTTTGTTTCTGCATACACTGTCATATGCTTTCTCAATGTCCAGGAAGGCCATCAGTAGATCTGTTCCATTCTCACAGTGCTGTTCTTGTAACTGCCTTACAGCAAAAATCAAATCCACTGTGGACCTTCCTGCTCTGAAGCCATGTTGTTCTTCCCTCATCCCTCCTTCTATCCTTGTCCTAATTCTCCTTTCCAAAACTTTCTCAAACATCTTTGCACAATGACTCATCAGTGTTATTCCCCGATAATTTCTGCATTCTGTTCTACTACCTTTCTTGCAGATCGGGACAATTATTCCCTTTTTCCAGTCCTCTGGGGTCTTCCTTTCCTTCCATGCTGTCTTCATCACTCGGTACAACCATTGTATCCCCACCTCTCCTGCTGCTCTCACCATCTCCACACTCAACTCGTCCACACCCGGTGCCTTCCCTCCTTTCATCTTCCTCACTGCATCTTCCACTTCTTTCCATGTTAAGTCCTTTACTGTTTGCAGTTCATCTACTGTACCTCTTCCCCAATTTCTTCCTCGTCGCCGTGGTTTCCATTTGGGTTCAGGAGTTCTTCAAAATATTCTTTCCACATTTTCTTCAGTTCTTCCTTATTTTCTATCTCTTGTCCCCTTTTGTTCACCATTCTAACATAATCCGTAGGATCCTTCCGCCTCTTATTCTTTACCATCCCATACAGGACCTTTTTTTTACCTTCACTATCCTGCTGGTCATGACTTAAAAACGTGATGAGGTAAATAGCCCAATACGTTCAAGAGTTTCTCCTTGAGCTTGATTGATTGTGATAAAGTAGGCCGAGCGAATAGGACATTGTTGCCTATTAAAAGAAAATGTACTGTACCTGCAAGTGTTTTATCGGAAGGGCTTAAATCAAGTCGTAGGATTTGAGCTCTCTGCCTAATATTACTGCACCTTATATATCCGAATCCAAGCAATTTCTTATATATTTCTTACAATTAATTTATTACCATATGTGAGCCCTTGGGAAACGTTCAGATTTCTAAGGAGCATAACTATGGCTCAAACGTTCGGAGTATGTGGAGGCGAATCACTTAATTGCAAGGAATTGAAAAAATCAATAATAGGGAAATGAAGTAGCTGGCTTTCATCTTCAGTGTCCAATCTGTTAACGCTGATGTATGTGTTTGAACTACTGGATATTAGTTCAATGACTTTTAAATTAATATCATTACATTGTTGCAGCTTGGCAAATATGTTATATTCCAGCAGATCAATTTTACCCTCACAGCAGTAAAGACCAAAGTAACCACGCATAGATTTTACGCAAGAGAAATACAATGTAGAACAATGTTTACATTTGATCGTCAAAGACCTTACAGTACACTGTACTGCATAATATCTGGAATTGTTTCTGAAATGGCCTATTTATATTGGATTTTAAATGTGGCTTCGTATTATTCGATAACACTATTGACGTCAGAAAAGTTGGTTGGCGCAGCCACGCGGCAGAATGTTGAAGCTGTAACATTGTGACTGGTGAGATTTATTTAGATGGTGAAGCATTGACGTCGTGATGGAAACAGAAAGAAATTTGTCAAATTCGAGGAGGTACTGCTCTGTATACGGTTGCAAATCGTATAAAACGGCTACGAAATATCTTCACTACTTTCCTGTACAAAAAGTTCAGAGAGAAAGATGGGCTTCGGCGCTGTCAATTGGAAAACGTGTTGCATGTTACATGACAGTGTGCAGTCTGCATTTTTGTGAAGACGACTTCTTTCCACCGGTACTGTTGATTATTGATAGTTATTGTCTCTAACTTGTATTCACATGGATTTAGCTACATCAAAAATACTGATAAACTTATAGCCTATTACTTCTGTGCCGTACAAAGAATGTAATCCGCTCTTCGTAAACTTATTTTAGGGGTTCTTCCGATTGACAATAGCCGAATGGTTAGACAACTTAAGAAAAATGCTGTTCCTAGCCTTAATTTGCCAGAGAATTTATATTCTTGCCTTTGAACAGCAAGTATGTAGGTCATTGAAGTATGATTTGGCTTAAATTGTGTTTTTGGCTATGATCTCCCTACTCTTGAATTTAGTTAATTAAAATGTAAAATCTTAGTTTTAAGTACCGTTTTGGTGACCCATCATCCCAGGCAGGCCGGCAACACCTATACTACTCAGGCAGATAGGTCACTTAGCCGTAATTTTGAAGTTATAGTGATGTTAAGTATACATATGCGGTAATGTAGCAGGAGACCGGATCGGCCTAGGCTATTCTAACTTTAATTAGTTCCCATTTCAGGGTTTTACAGTTTTGAGTGCGAATAGTTGGTTTGAAAGTTGTACAACAGTAAGGAGAGTATGTTTTGTATAGGTTTTAATTGGTATTATGGTTTATGTCGAGCTGAGGAGTGAATTTGGTTTGGCTTAAAGTGTAGTTTTTGATCTGTTCCGTTTGCTTATGACAAGTTCAAATGGAGACTCCAGTTTTGTTAAATATCTGTATTTTAAATATTTAATTAAATCTATTGATTAAGAGGATGTCTCCTTTTTAACTTGCCTGTGGCAAGAGATTAATAAATTAAAATTCTTGCCATTGAACAGCAGGTATGTAGGTCAATATTTGCAATATTGAAGTATGATTTGAGCATCCCAAGTAACGCTTCTTTGAACCCAAAACATTCATGCAAATTCAGGGTTGCTTGATTCAATTTATTATCAAGGAGTCGTCCTTTGTGTTATGTGAGATATATATATTGTGAAATTAATAAAAAAAAAATCGATACCGCTAGGCTCCCAAGTACAGGCTTCATATATGTAACAGCAGACAGTAAATTAACTATCTACATGTGGGTAATATTTTTAACTGGTAGTAATTAGGCACTGCATTTAAATTGATTATAAAAATATTTCTATCAATGAAAGGAAATATGTAGTATTTTGCCATCATAAATTTGAAGCCATAACAAACGCACACCCAATTACTTCACGTCACTATATCGCCGCCATATTGCTAACAGCTGACCGTAAGCTCCTCCCCCGTTTCGGACGTCATCCGCTAAATATTAAATGGCAAATAATACTTCCGTCGCCTCCGTAGCGTAACGGTCAGCATGGTTAGCTGCCGCCCCGGAGGTCCTGGGTTCGATTCCCGGGCTCTGCCACGAAATTTGAAAAGTGGTATGAGGTCTGGAACGGGGTCTACTCAGCCTCGAGTGGTCCAAATGAGTAGAGGGGGTTCGATTCCCACCTCAGCCATCCTCGAAGTGGTTTTCCGTGGTTTCCCACTTCGTCTTCGGGAAAATGCCGGGATGGTACCTACTGTAAGGCCACGGCCGCCTCCTTCCCTATTCCTAGCCTATCCATCCCAATCTTCCATCCCTTCCCATCCCTCATGAGGCCCCTGTTCGCTTTGCAGGTGAGGCCGTCTGGGCGAAGTGCTGATCACACCTCCCCAGTTGTATCCCTCCCGACCAGATGTTCCAAGCTCCAGGACACTGCCCATATAGGCGGTAGTGGTGAGTTCCCTCGCTGAGTCCGTGGGAACCACCAACCTAGAGGGGAAATTGACTTAAAAAAAAATAATACTTCCATTGCCGAAATCAACTGCGTAGTTAGACTCTGTACTCTAAACAAATAATCATTAAACAATTGTCTTATACAATGAAGCTCAACATGACCGTCCAGAGACTTTCATACTCAAGTTGGTTGGTGAGGAGAATGCGATGAGACTGATCGCTTAAAATAAATTCCTTATAATTGTTCCGGCCAGCGAATTTTTTTTGCAATAGCTTGAAAACGCAGCTCAGAATGACGTTCTTCATTTTGTTATAAACAGTACGAAACTGCTCTAAATAAGCAATTTCCATCACCTGTTATAGGTTATGGCAGTACATTTTGCAGGGGAACATAGAATCACTTCGCCTACTACTGGAACGACCATAGGCCTATACTCAATACTCACTTCGGCAGTCACCCTAATGGAGGCAGTTTTTGAATTCTATGTCCCGTGCATGTCAAAAATCGTATTAACACATGGAGGCCCACCTATTCTTGTCTATCGCCCCGGAGACCCGGGTTACATTTCCTGCTCTGCCAAGAAATTTAATTCTGGTCTGAGGGCAAAAACGGGGCACATTCAGTCTCTTGAGGTATAACTAAGAAGAGGAAGGTTTAATTCCCACCTCGACAATCTTGGATGTGGTTATCCGTGGTTTCCCACTTCCACTTAAGGCAAATACCGGGATGGTTCCTAACTTAAGGCCTTGGCCGTCTCCTTGCCATTTACCACCTTAATTACAAATACACACAGTAATGCAGCCATCACAATAACACAGGTTATGAGAGAACATTTCACACATACACACCCAAGTACACGGGGCTGAGTGACCACGATGTCGGAGCCCTTCAAACGAATTATGTTTGCCAAGTGTCTCTCATGGCGAAAGCAATATTGTGGACACGCGCGAGTGCCTGGAAAACTACTTTTTTCTTTAATAATTTAAGAGTATATCGACGATGCATAATTATAACTTTTAGTCTAGGACGTTAATAACTTGACCACCGAAGCATTGGGAAGAAATTGCAATATTAAGGTACATAAACAACATAGCCTACACATTCAACTGTCGGTTAATGTTCCTCAAAATTTCCCTTCTTAAATATTCCCCTCCTTTATAATTCTCCATCACGTGAAAACAGCGGCTTCGGTGGCGTAGTCGGTAGCATGCTGAGCTTCTATGCCCAAGATAGCGGGTTCAAACCCGGCCGAAGCCGTCGGATTTTTTAAGAGCGTTAAAAATCCCTCAGTATGCCTTCCTTCGGAGGGGAAGTCATAGATGTCATAGATTTATGGCACGTTAAAGAACCTTCCACTAATTGCACCTGTGTGAAGCTAAATTGGATAGGTTATTGTAAACAACGCTCTTAGGTTTCTAAGTTCGTTGCCAAGAGCCGACTGCGGTGGCGTCTAGCAGCTGAGTTGTGAACTTAGCCTAGTAGTCGTTGACGGTGGCGCTTGGCTGCAAAAGTAGGAACTATTTGAAAAATTCTAAGTTGCAGTACTTAAATTAAAATAACAGATAACACACACTAATACAGTCATCACAATTAACACCGGTTATCAGACAGATTATACACACACCCAGAGTACACGGGGCTACATGACCGCGTTGTCGCAGCCCCTAAACTTAAGAACCAACCAACCAACCACGTGAAAACGTGCCATGTCTTGTGTTTTAAATATATCGATGCAATGGTGCTGCCATCTGCTGACAGTTACTGGTACTATATGGGCGATGTACTGCCATCTGTTGTCAGTTATAGGAACTGATTGCAGATATTTAAACGGCGTACTGAGGACAACAGTTTGCTCTTTTGATCACATGCTGTAATGCAATGGTAAAACGGAAATAAAACATATTGAGAGGGAATGTAGAAATATGTATCTTTAACAGACATAAAACCTTACTAATACTCCTTGATTAAACAATATTTCAGTGGTAAAAAAAAAAAAAACGTCGGCGAGGGCTGGGATCGAACCTGTAAACCTTGGAACCACAGTCATTCGACTTAACCACATAGCTAATCGCGAACTCTCGTTCAGCCGCAGACGCAGTCATTCATTATTTTCAAAAGCCGTTGTCTGAAGGAAATAATCCATTTTATTATCCAAATAAATCAATGTTGCACATTCGTATACGTTCATACTGTTATTATATTTTATTGTCAGAACTTGGTTAATGTATGTTTTCAATTACATGGAAGCTTATTAAATAACTTACATTTTAATGGACTTCTCACCGCCATTTGGTCATGACCCCAGGCGGATTGTGCGCATGCGTGAGGGGCCAGAATTCTGCTATTTTCTATATTAATTCAAAAATATACCGTAATATATTTGTTTATTTTAGAGACACTCTGCAAATCTAGAGGCCAAGAACTTTCGTTAGAGTGCTCTACGAAGTAAATCGGTTCTGTCGTTCTCTCAATCTCGTGGTAACAAAAATCACCTTACTGTTTTAAATATATAGATAGTTATTTGAAGTTAGAAAGGCCTCAAGAAGGCTGGTTTTGGGAGTATGAAGATTTATAGACCAATAGTACGTTGTGGGTTTTGAAATTAATAATAATAATAGCCTCAGGTGTGTAGATTGATGTTTTAAGTGTATAAAGTATTGGTTGGTTCCTTAGTTTAGGGACTGCGACAACGCGGTTATGTAGCCCCGTGTACTTTGGGTGTGTGTAGAATCTGTCTGATAACCGGTGTTAATTGTGATGACTGTATTAGTGTGTGTTATCTGTTTTTAATTCAAGTAAGGACTGCAGACATTGAATTTCAAGTAGTTCCTACTTTTGACGCCAAACGCCACCGTCAACGACTACTAGTTCAGGACTTCACTACTAGACGCCACTGCAGTCGGCTCCTGACGACGAACGTCGGAACCTAATTAGAACGTTGTTTAACCTATAATTAATTTAGCTTCAAACAGGTGTAATTAGTGGAAGGTTCTTTAACATGCCATAAATCTATGATATGGGACCGGCGGCTTTACTTCCCCTCCGAAGAAAGGCATACTGAGGGATTTTTAACTCTCTTAAAAAATCCGATGACTTCGGCCGGGTTTGAACCCGCGATCTTGGGCATAGAATGTATAAAGTGCAGGGGCGTATTCTTAGGGCTACCGGGGCTACCGGCGTTAGCCCAAGAAAATTACATAAAAAATAAATAACACTTTATTACAGTTTTAACAAAGCATTCAAACAATCGTGACTTTCATGCTCGAAAGAAATAATGGTAAGTGGGTAGTGAACGCGGCAACGCAGTAGAAACCGACCAACAAAGCGGCAGCCTTATGCCGCTCTCCCCATCTCCCCGCACCCACCCTTGTTCCGTGCAGGCACAGTGCTCATAGCGAGCAAGTTGCCGCTACAGCCAGCGGTTTCTTTGCCGTTAAAAGCGTTTAAAACAACAAATAGCCTACAATAAATATACATTATCGCGCGCATAGATGTGAATATGTTTTAGAAGTTGTAGTATTTTCGATGTGTGTGTATGCTGAAGAATCTTTATGTAGTGTTTTGTTTTAACTGTGCCAGCTGTGATTTTGTAAGAGGATTATGAAACAAACACCTGCGGGGGCTTTAAATGCCAATATATAATGTATTATGTATAATAGAGAGTTTGTTGGAAGTACCTTTCAGCCGTTGTCCATACAGTGAGGAGTTCATATTATACATATGACAAGGCCTACACCTGAACTGCAATTGTGTGCCAATGTATACACGTCATTTCACATCATCTACATATGCTAGGTGGAATAGGTTATCTGGCAGTTCTTAACTGTCTAAATTGCATTGCTGGCCGCGTTTGTTATTTAGTCGTGAAGTTAATGTATGGTCAAAGGAAGGGTTTTCAAATATGAACTCTTTTCGCACGGCAGTTCAAAAGCATGTTTTGTGTAATATTAAGCTCAGTGGTAGCCCAGATCTTCAGACCAGTATACGCCACTGATGAAATGTGTTAGTGGATGCGCGGTCCCTTTGTCAGATAAGGGGCAGATGACCTCGTAGTTCCGCTCCTTAAAACAACAATAACTTACTAACTAACTAACTTTTGTCAGAGAAATACCTTCACGCATCAAGCAAGCAAGCAAGCAAGTTTCCACAGCAACATCATCATTAGCTACCTTGTCCAAAACCGTGAACATAATACTGTTAGGCTATACTCCCATTAAAACAGGTAGACACAACCGAGGAACATTTGCTCCAGATAGCGCACTTTATATCCAGCCATTATCACATCACAGCTTGCTTAGCGGATGTGGCCATTACCTGAGAACAATAGGCCTAACGAATAAAAGGCGCCAGAAGCCAATTTGAAACCGTTAGTGTGGCGCATTCTTTTTCCTCGTACACATACCGTTTGCTCCTATCTCCAATGGAAGTACGAAAACGTTATGGTGAATTATTCACCTTCATTCTCCGACTACAGATATGTCTGATGATCTTGCTGTTGGTTCCTACGAGTCATCATGGAGTATCAGCGCAGGCGAAAGCTAAAGAAAGTAAGTGAACCAGTGGGGACCGGATATTTATGAACTAACAACGATTCAAATTTGCATGCAATTATGAACTAAAAATGTAAAAAATATGCATTAAAATTGAAAAATATGCACCAATAAGCTAAGCCATTCTTATTCACTCTTTTTTCCCTCCTTTGCCGTAATATGCACAGTCATTTTTGCATGTTGTTCAATTCAATGGATTATTTCTGAAACCAGTCAAGCGCCAAGTCTGTCAATTGTAAAAAAAAAAAAAAAAAAAAGGTCTAGCATCAGACTTAATGTTTTGGTAGTGGCTTTCATATTTTATGTTCGACCCTGTCTATTATATGTCAGAAAACTGTACTATAATGAGGCTCATTATAACACTATTTTTAGCCTATTTTCAATTTTGAAAAAAAAAATAGGCTTATGAGATCACCTTTTGTCCGTGTGTGTGTGCGTGTCCGTGTGTGTGCGTGTGTGTGTGAGGTGTGTGTGTGTGTGTCCCTAATAAATTCTAAACGGCTGGAGCGATTTCAATGAAACTCGGTAAGTTCATAGCACTATTCTGGGCGACCCCGACCGTGCCCTTCAAATTTTGTTACGTCTCACTAATCCAACATGGCGGCTGTGCGAAATATTTCACCAGCATTCAATATCTCCGAAACTATTCCCGATATCACCCTGGAATTTATTACGGTGATAAAGGGAACTACTAGAAGTTCACCTATGTTACTTTTGAAACACTGGCAACTACAAAACCAACATGGCGGCCACGCGAATTTGCGACTTTTAAATAGACCTTTCTCGCGATTTAACCAACCAAACGCAATGAAACTTGATACAGTATATGTTTATACACAAAATAATGCAACGACATCTAACTTTGTTCAATTGTTTACATAACCACAAGATGGCGGATGTGCGAAATATTTCACCGACATTCTATATCTCTGAATCTATTAGGGATATCACCCTGAAATTTTGTACGGAGATACAGGGCACTACTGGAAGTTCATCTATAAGACTTTCAAAAACCGGTTAACTACAAAACGAACATGGCGGCCAAGCGAATTTGAAAATTTTAAATAGAACTTTCTCGCGATTATATGTTCCAAACGCAATGAAATCTGGCACAGGAAATGTTTATACACATTGTAATGCACTGGTATCTAATTTAGGTCAATTGTTTACATAACCTCAAGATGGCGGCTGTGCGAATTTTAAAATTAAGTTTTTATTTCTTGTGTAGTAATCATGCGATCAAAGTGAAAGTTTGAATAATGAACCTACGCAATATTTTTCCTTTAATGGTACGTGGCTCTATGGCCTATACATTAAACAATCCAACATGGCGACCATCTGAAATATTTAGACGGCTCTGAATATCTACGAATCTATTATAGCAATCAACTGAATTTTCTTTATGTTCATTGGGGCATTGCACTTAAGTTCACCTATAGGACTTTAAATAACCTGGTGATCTCAAATCCAACATGGCGGCGACGCGAAGTATAAATATTCACATGGACGTTTCACGCAATTTAACCATCCGAGTGCAGTGAAACTTGGTACAGTAAATCCTTATACGAATGCTAATCCACTGGCATCTAATTTATTTCAATTGTTTCCTTAACCACAAGATGGCAGCTGAGCAAAATTTTAAAATCTCCTTGTTACGTCTTGTGTCTTAATCATGCGATTGAAGTTAGAATGCTACACGTACACAATAATCTTCATGTAACAGTACATAACTTTAGGACCTACACATATAAAATCCAACATGGTGATCATCCGAAATATTTAGTCGGTTCTCAATATCTACGAATCTATTACAGCAATCAAACTGAATTTTGTATGTTGATAGTGGCAGTTAACAAAAGTAGGATATATGAAAATAGGCTATATAGTTCCTCACGGAACTACTTGTTCATTATGAAACAGTTTCTCCCACGAATCAGAGCTCAAGAAAAAGTTGTTTGACCAATTAGATAATTAGATGCGCTGAGTTCCACGGCCTTCTAATTTAAATTTCACTGCCTGGCCTAGTGTCATAGTAGGGTGATCGAGGAGGCCATGGTCAAATACAAGGCATTCTCTGCGTCTCATGCGCTCTGTTCAGTACATAAAACTGGCGAAATCTCGACAGATATTTATGAATATTTATGTTCGAACATAAAATAGTTATAATAATTTTCGACGAACATAAACAGTCGTATACAACTCGCCTATAATGGTAATAATAATAATAATAATAATAATAATAATAATAATATCGTATGGCCTCGGATGCCGGGTGCAAGCTTTGTAATTTGACACCCAGAGGGTAGCTTGCATGTCAAATTTCGTTGTTCCTTGAATCACTATGAAAGTCAAGCAGGTTAGGTATATAAGGTCCTTGAACACTATAGCGCTTTCTAGTAGAGAAATGAGGAACTTTGTGTTGGCGGAAACTCCCGAGATTAATTTTGCCATTACGAACACGGCCTACTGAATGGGTTCTTAGACATGCCAACATCGTATGACATGCCGTGTCGTATTTTTACCGTGTCTTAATTATTGCCATTATAGGCTCGTTGCATAATGTACTATTATGTTCTACCCTGACTATTATATGTCAGAAAACTGTACTATAATGAGGCTCATTATAACACTATTTTTCATTATGAAACAGTTTCTTCCACCAATCAGAGCTCAAGAAACAGTTGTTTGACCAATTAGATAAGAATAGCATCGCACCAGCGCTGAGTTCCACTGCCTTCTAATTTAAATTTCACTGCGTGGCCTAGTGTCATAGTAGGGTAATCGAGGAGGCCATGGTCAAATACAAGACATTCTCTACGTCTCATGCGCTCTGTTCAGTACATAAAACTGGCGAAATCTGGACAGATATTTAGGAATATTTATGTTCGAGCATAAAATAGTTATAATAATTATCGTCGAACAGATAAACAGTCGTATGCAACTCGCCTACAATGGTAATTAAGACACTCGTATGGAAATTATAAAACGAGCGTTTAACTGGTTTCTGCAAAAACGAGTGTTGCTAACATATTTTTATGGGATAATTCTCGAATTTTGAAAGGATTTCATCAAAACACCTAAATTTGTGGAAAAAGATAATATTTTAATTAGGTTTAGACTACATTGCTGATACAAATATAATTACTAAAAGGATGTAGGCAGTTTGGAGGCATTTGAGCTATTGACATACAGAAGGATACTGAGGCTGAGTTGGAAAGAAAAGGTCACCAACGATGAGGTGATGAGGAGGATGGGAAAGAGAAAGGAAATATTAAATACTGTCAAAATTAGAAAACTGCAGTATCTGGGTCATGTGATGAGAGGAGAGAAATATCATCTGCTGCAGCTGGTCATTCAAGGGAAGCTACAAGGCAAAAGAAGACCAGGAAGAAGACGCATTTCTTGGATCGATAATCTGAAAACTTGGTTCAATTGTTCCACTATTGAGCTGTTTCGTGCTGCATCATCTAAAGCAAGAGTCTCTATGATGGTTGCCAACCTCCTGAGAGGAGATGGCACATAAAGAAGAAGGCAATGCCTGCTCATCATGACAGGAAGTAATCAATCCTCATAAGCAAACTCCACTGCACATTCTGTCTCTGTAGTAGCCCATTGTAAAAATGCTGTCATAAAAGTGTTCATATCCCATCAGGTAAGGTTTTAGGGCATTTAGGTCTCATATCATCTTGATATTGATGGGCACCTATAACAATCAATAACAAAGAATAACGTAGGGCTCAGCCAACAGTGTACAGAAATATTCACTCTACACTACTGTATAATGGGTTGGTTATTTTAGTTTTGACATCTTAGTTATAACTGGATTAATAACTCACTTAGATGGTTCCAAGTTTCACAGGCCCTCGATGTAGTCCCCACCGTTGCGTGAAACGTGTTCCCAGCGATGCAGAAGTCGTTGGATCCCGTTGGCACTGCCCAATCTATTGATGGTACGAAGAGAGCGCTCGGCAGCCTGCTTAACGTCTTCAATGGTACGGAAGCGCTGTCATACTGTTCCCTGAGGGCAAACCGTTAATGCGGCGTACTATTGTTCATTTCTGCAAGACCATTTCCGAGGAGCTCTGAGAAGGAAACGGCGCCACAACATGGTTACACCGCCCGTCGTTCTGCATGACAATGCTAGGGCACACACAGCAGGCGTTGTGTCGGCATTGTTGGATCGCTGGGGCTGGGAGGTTCTCTATCACCCCCCATATTCTCCCGACATCAGTCCCTGCGACTATGATCTCATCCCAAGGATGAAGATGACAATGCACGGGGAGCGCTTCCGTACCATTGAAGACGTTAAGCAGGCTGCCGAGCTCTCTCTTCGTACCATCAATAGATTGGGCAGTGTCAACGGGATCCAACTACTTCCGCATAGCTGGGAACACGTTGTACGCAACGGTTGGGACTACATCGAGGGCGTGTGAAACTTGGAACCATCTAAGTGAGTTATTAATCCAGTTATAACTAAGTGCCAAAACTAAAAAACCAACCTATGTATTTTGGATTTTTTTACGCTTTTGAATCAAAGAATATTGTCACTGTACATGTAACTCCAACTAATAATTTGGTACGTATGCCTAATAAATCATATTTATAAACTTAATTTTCCTGAAGGGTAAGCCATCTGTGTGGGTAAGTCAGGAGCAAGATCTCTTTTCAGTAGAGATTCTAGATTCAGAGCAGCAGCGCCAACCGGCAAGGTGCGGTGCATCACAAAATGTACCAGCAGTTTACTGCAGAAACCAGCCAAGCGGTGTCATTTAACTGGTTTCTGAACTGAATAAGAAATTCAACGTAATGCCTGACCATTATAGGAGGACGTTTCTTGCCTGGTTTCAGCACTAAAATGTGCGTATACCCTCCTAGTAACATATTCCATCATTCCATTCCCTGCGTTTTTCCCGAGATGTATCCCATGCTGCCATCACTGCCATTTGTTACCTGTTATTGTTGTTATTGTTGTTGTTTTTGTTAATATTATTTAAAATTGTTGAAATATTAGTGTAAAATGACCTATTCATGGTTGTATCTAATAATTATTAAATAAATAAATATATATATAAATATTCTAGAAGACATTTGATAAGGTTGAGTGGAATAGACTATTCAAGGTGTTGAAAGAACTGGGTGTTAGGTACAAGGACAGGAGGACAATTTGGAAATTGTATGAAGACGAGATAGCCGTTATACGATGTGAAGATTCCACAACAGAGGCCAACATTAAGCAAGGAGTTCGGCAAGGTTGTTCACTTTCACCAATTCTTTTTAATACATACATCCAAAAAGCAATAGATGAAGTAAATGATAATTTGCCAATGACTGGAGGTCTCAAGATTCAAGGAGAAAAAATTACCATGCTTCGCTTTGCGGATGATATCGCAGTCCTGGCAGAAAACGAAGATGATCTGAATTATGCATTAGCAGAAATGGAATCCACCTTTAACAAATATAACATGAAGATCAACAAAATGAAAACCAAAGTTCTTCTCTGTAGCCGGCAGTATGAACCTCGTCGTTGTAGTTTAAATGGAGAACAGCTGACAAATGTACAGGAGTTCACTTACCTTGGTAGCAAAATAACAGCAGATGGAAGAAGTAGAAGAGAAATAGTCAGCCGCATCAACCAAGCCAAAATAGCATTCAACAAGAAAGGAAAGCTCTTTACATGCAAAACATTAGTATGAGCCTCAGGAAACGTCTTGTGAAGATATATGTGTGGAGCGTACTGTTATATGGTAGTGAAACCTTGACTCTTAGCTTGGCTGATAAGAAACGAATAGTAGCCTTTGAAATGTGGTGCTACAGGAAAATACTAAAAATTCCATGGGTGGACAAAATCAGTAATGAAGAAACGCTGAAGAGGATTGGAGAGAAGCCATGTTTATGGAATATGCTTACTCACCGAAGAGACAATTGGATTGGACATATCTTGAGGCATGAAAGTCTTCTGCACACAATACTGGAGGGCAATGTTGAAGGAAAGAACTGTAGAGGTAGACCACGGCTGGGATACATAAAACAAATCATTCACGACGAAGGTTGTGATAATTACATGAACTTGAAGAGACTAGCCACAGACCGGAGTTCATGGAAAGCTGCTACAAACCAATCTTCGGATTGAACACCACAGAAGAAGAATACATGTTCTGCCATTAACTCATGTTTACAATTTTTGGCACTTGACTGCTTACAGAAATAATCGATTCAATTTGAAATTCCTTTTCAAATTTCACTTCCTTCGAGCACACTTGACAAGAGACGACAACGCCATCAGTTGAATAATCACTAGGGTTCGGAAGTTCAAGACCTAAAGAAATACGAAATATGCCCTAAACACTAGCTAAAAATGACCTAAAACTATAAAATATCACCTAAAAAACTATGAAATATGACATGAATTTTTGGGATAGGTAGAGTATCACCAACATCCAGTAAACGTCTTTAAGTGCCAAAACGTGATCAGCGATAATACACCAGACACATTTAATCATACAAACTGACAGAGAGCTACAGTACATTGAAATTTTCAACATTCATTCAGTATCACACAACACTACAATATTCGGAAATCCTGGGTTTGAAACTCGACGCAGATAACACGTACCTTGTTAACGACGCGTCAATTTAAACAAAAATGCTGAAATTATAACCAAATATGACCTTATATCACAAAAATATGACCAAATATGACCAAAACAATAAAAATGGCCAAAATATGCATTTATAGGCAACATCAAATTGCTTTAAACGTGGCGAGGGACCCGTCATTCAAACTTATTTTTCAGATTTCGGGTAAAATGAGCTCAGGAAAAATATGACTTTTCCTTAACATCCGAACCTTAATAATCACTATAACCTGACACCCACTGATTTAATAAATACTTTCTGCTTCTCATCTCTTTAGGCATTTTGAGGCAGCATGCTTGCGTAAGAAAGTTGCTTACATGGGATACTACTGTTTTATCCCTCTGTTAGGGGTGGGATAAACAGGGTAGTGTAGATGTATTAATTTAAGGGATGTTTCCGAAAAAGGGTAGTTTCCCGTGATTGGGGGAGACTACCAGTGTAGTGTGTTGGTGTGAGTACGTGATCTATTGGGGGCGTTCCTACAGGATGCGTTTACCTGCTAGGGGATGAATGTCTAAGAGTGGGCTATAAACCTAGCCTGCCAATTAAGTAGAGCGAGCGTTTTAGCGAGCTCACGTGCAGAGTCGACAACTTGACACTCTGCAGTCGGGCTGCTTGCTCGAGTACAATAGAATTCCTGACGGCGCAGTTCCTGGCCTCCACGGTCAGGGGCAATTAGGACTAAGGTCAGGTTGG
The DNA here is from genome assembly GCA_946902985.2 of Meconema thalassinum. NCBI lineage: Eukaryota > Metazoa > Arthropoda > Insecta > Orthoptera > Tettigoniidae > Meconema > Meconema thalassinum. Next base: position 75,939,327 of record OX336401.1, on the reverse strand, counting down.
GTGTAAGGATGTAAAACTAGGGGCAATGAGTAATAGATGTAAGTGTTTACTGACCAAGTGTTTATTGGTCAGTGGTGGTGATGTACTGTCCCTTCAGGCAGTGGACAGGTATGAAACAAAGTACAGAGTGTGTGAAATACAAAGCGTTATGGGTAGGTGCTACAATAATAAGGAATCTGAGCACACGGCTAGTTCTCTCCTGGTGAAGAGCTGGAACGGACCTTGGAGGAGAAGAGCCAATGGCCACGACTAGATAATGGGCTCTTCTGGGTCTAGCTTTTAAGGCCTTCCCCCACTGCTTGGTCAGCGTTTTCTCACTGCTGCTCCAGATAGTGTGTTTATGTATGTATTATGTAAGCGTGTCTGTCAGCAGTATGCTGGGCCTGCCTGTGTCGCGGAAGTATGTGAGGCTTATGGCATGCCTATGAGGGTGGTTTTGGTGAAAATATGAAGGGGTGGGTACTGCTCCTGGGCTGTACAAGACCTCCTCGGCCTTTGTTCGCGGCCTCGCGAACGGGAAATAGAGTAGGCGTGTCGGTGTAGTGATTCTTCTTCATCTTTTTCTTGTCCCTCTTCTTCTTCTTCTTCTTCTTCTTCTTCGGTGTCGTGTGGATGTGTAGATGTCGTGTTGTCCTTCTGGTGATGTGAGTTTAGCGTGTGCTCAGAGAGGGTGGGTTTTGGGTGTTGTACATATACATAGTGAATTTTGATTAACATTATTGTCTTGATGTTGATGCTGTTAGTAAGAAAACAAAGAAAAGAAAAAAATACATAGGTATGTGCATATTGGTGCCATGTAGGCAGGCAGGAAAAAAAACCATGGTCGGACGGGTGGTGTGTCGTCCGCCCCTGTGTGGGAAAAAATTGCTCCCTGCATGTACCTCGTGTCTATAAATATAGGCAAAGTATTGCATAAAAGGTGGAAGAAAAATAGAAAAACAGGTGCCCCAGTGTATAAGTTAAAGGGATATATTAAAATGATTTATTGTTGTTGGGATGAAACGGGACACCTTCACAATTGTAACGTTAGTAGAAAGAAAGGAAAGAAAAACAGTATATTTCGTGTTAAATGGTGTGCCATGTAAGTATGTATACACTTGTGCGTTGATATTGTGTATATGGCTTGAATTTACAATGTTTGTACAGTTATCTTGTAATATAAAATACTAATCTATATACTTATTACTATTCCTTCTCGCTCATGAGCCTGGTACCTTATCTCGCTCACTTTTACCTGGCTGTTCTCTTACCTTGCCTCGTACGTACCTTCTCCATCCATTCCTGGCCATTTTCTATTCGGCGCTTTGCTGTGATTTAGTGGCTGTGCCGCTAATTCCTAGTTATCGTGAATTTTCTCCCGTGGGTGAGAAAATTGCACCTTGGAAGCGAGGGAGAGCGCTTACAAACCCTGCGCTGGCCCTGGCCGCCGTAGGTCGCTCTTTATTTTAGCGTTTTATAATTTTGGTTGCGCCAGTAGCGTACAGTGTCCCACGAACACTTCGCGTTACAGATGCGTCGCCGTCACCTCATCGGCGCGACTGAAATCGCTGAAAAGTGTATATGTTTGTGTGACATTTAATTTATGTGTTGATTTTTGTTTTTTTGTTTGGGGGATTATATACAAGGGGTGTGCACATATATGTCTTCTTTTCTCTGTAAAGTAAATATATTAGTGCACTTTCATGTGGCATTGTGCCACCGATGTCGCCTCCTTGTTAATCTGGAAAAAATATATAGTGGATTATCGTGATCACATATCAACTACCAAAATACCCTTCATGTCTGCTATGTTGCATGTACATTTCTATATGGCGCCACCTAAATCTTACTTATTCTATGCCAGCTAACACTTAGTTTACCTTACTGTATAATTTGTGCTGATGTGTAGTTGTCCGTCTTCTCAGTGTATCTCAGTGTATAAGTGTCTGTGTTCGTGACGTCACCTTTACCTTAGCATGATCATTCTTGTGCTTTTCTTCTGCGGTTGACTGTATCGTTGGAGCTCTTGCTGAAATACAATACATGATTAATAACAATGCCCTTGGCCAAATATTACCAATACGCGCCTATGTCGCGCAGCGCTGTTTTAAGGGTCGGCTTGGATGGTGCCACCACCCTTGAGACCTCTTCGGACGTCTCGTGTGTTACGGCGGTCGGTCAGCCTCGGTTGCTGTACCGTTCATTGTTGGCATGTCATCGGACTTACCCTATACGGTGCCGAACGCCCTGTGTCGCGTTCGCATGTCAGTTTCAATTAACCCTATACGGTGTCGGTCTTACCCTATACGGAGCCGAACGCCCTGTATTGCGTTCGCATAGTACCATCAATTAAGTCTATATGGTGTCGGTTTTACCCTACATGGTGCCGAACGCCCTATGATAAGTAAAGTGTGCTTAACCTAGATTTATGTTAATTAATGCTATAAAAAGTATTTGTATATACATATATCGAAATAGTCCTTAACCTAATGCCGAAATATGTTGTAGCTAATGTTTTGCAACAGTGCTTGTTAAATTTGCTTAAATCTAAGTTGCCGTCCAAATGCAACTACCTTACATACTATAATTTTGATGGCGTGCAATGCGTAGGGGGATATTGGGATTACGGGTGCCTAATAGGACTTACGCTGCGCCTTTGACTGTTGAAATACGCGAGCATGCGTATAGTACCCAGGGACCTTCGTCCAATTTGCAATGTGGTATCGGTAATCCGAGTGACTACGAATGCAGATTGTGGTTTGGGCACTACGTTTCGTGCTCAACACGGCTCCTCTATTGGACCCGTACGTATAGTAGTTTGGAATTACCTTTTGCCTAGAAGGAGTTACCCCTACCTAGTGACCTCCCTTGCACATTGTCACCCATGTGTTTCGTGGGGTTCTCCCCTTAATGACTAATGTGCAGTGTATAGGCCAGTGTGACTGCGTTGCTAGGGAGCAAACGCTTCGCGCGGATATCATTTTCATTTGTATTTATATATGCTTGTATTGGCATTATTCGCCATTTTATATTTATTAATCGGTCGCCCAGGCCGCTGTGAGTGCTCGCCACATTCCTCATTTACATCTCTGGCCGCTCCCTGCGTTACCATTTAAGCTCTGGAGACCCGCTGACATCCATTTATGTGGGCACAGGACCGAATGACCGCATTCATTCCATACGCATTATTTATCATTCATTGGTTATTATATATCATTTATTAAATCATCTTCACCTCACTGTCCGTAATGAGGACTTGGCGTGCCTATGATTGGTCCCGTTGAATCCTGAGGCACTGCTTCACTTCACACGATTGGAAGACTCGTTCCCCGCCTTAGGAACGCTACTTATGTTACAAACTAATTAACAGTCTAGTCCAAGTTGGTCGTCTCTAGGTTCGTCTCCTGAGTCTAATACTGAGCTGGCTAATTCTCCTACTAGATGTCAAGAGTCTCCCCTGCAGGTCTGGCTTTGACGCCCGCAGTGCATAATGGGTGTACGTTTCTTCGTCCCAGGGACAGGCTAGGTCTCCCAGGATTCCGAAGTTTGCCCGCACTGAGTCATCGTCGCTTCAACCTTGCGTCCATCTGTCATTAAACTGGGTCAGGATCCATCGCCGCCTTCTCCTGCTCTGTCCTCGTATACCGTATACCTTCTCGTCACCATCCAGTGTGACCTCAGATTCCTTTGAAAATAAGTGTGATCTTTAAATATATTTTCGTGTATTATGTAAAATTCCTAGTGTTCTGGGGTTGTAGAATCTTCGAAATGCAGTGACTACTTTAGGCCTGCTATTGCCGTATTGGATTTCCAGCGTTGATGCCTTGGTACTGTCCTGGAGGTATTAGTAGGTTTATAGGGTGTTGGGTCCCTTGTTATTAGGATCCGAGGGTGTTATTTGCTGAATGAGATTAAAGCGTGGTGGGAGGGGGTCGTGCATCATTGGACTCCATGTTTATGGTGGCCGGGAGCCGATGATGCTGTTAGGAGGTATTTACTATGAGTGGATGGGGTGGGCTTTTCCCAGGTGTGCAAAATTTGAAAATATCTTGCGGGTGTGATAGTAATACAACCCCTGGTGTGTTGGTGGGATATCTCATGCAGTGAGATGGATATGAGGCGTGTCTGCTCTCATTTGAGGATAAGGCGCGTGCTAGGATACAATAAGTTTATGTCCCTTGCATGCGGGATTATTTAATAAAATATTTGTTAGTATCAGTATGGCCTCATCTCTCTATATAGAGATGTGTATCGCCGCTTAATATTTGTTTCCGAATCACCCCTAATACTCAGGTGTAGGCGTTCGGGTCCAAGGTGTAGCAAACCTTAATTTATGAAAAGCATGAAGTCTATCAACCCCTCTGTATATTTTGCAATGTAGTGTAGGTGTTTTTATGTATCTGTGTGTCTGTGTTGGATAGTGTTGCAGGTAATGGGGTGTGTAGGAGGAAGGGTATGGGGATGGTAGCCCGTAGCTGGTACTATGGCCATCCTGATGGCATTATCCACCTCTACTCCTATTGTAGTGTGTCATCCTCTCTTGGTCATTATGCGTTGTCCTCCCGCTCTTTGGGATTTACGCTGGCTGAGTTGAGATGCCATATAGCACCTAGTGTCTCCTAAAATACTAGTCTGTGGAGTGCCCGTGGGTCTGTGATACCTACGTCGTGTAAAAATGTTTGTGTCTGTGGGCACCGCCCTTTGGCTGCCCTTATGATGTTCAAGTGTGGTGACGCTGTGTCGTTCACGGCCTAATCTGGTCCCCTGTTCATAACGTGGGATAGGGTAGCATGTGGCTGTGAGTATAAATCGGCATAGCATGATTGCCTGTAGTGGATTTTAGAGAAAGAAAAAAAACAACTAAGAAAATAAATTATTAGGGGGGGGGGGTTGTTCCTCCATGGAATCTGTCTGTATCCGCCCCTAATTAGTTTGTATGTTCGCGTGTAATTGCCTGTCTGCCCCTAAGTGTTGGGCGCGTGTGGGAGGGAAGCGGCCGTGGCTGTAATTGATGCGCGCTCGTGTGTATGGTGTCGCCTACCGCTGACTCCTGCCGGCGCATGTGGTGTTATCGGAGAGGGCTTATCTCGTATCGCGTGGCTACTTGTCACGCGCCGTGTACTGTGTGTTATCACCTTTGTATACATGTTCCTAGTGCTGTTAGTGATAGGAGTAAAATAGTCTGTCTTCCCAGATCAATCTGGTCTGCCATATTTGTGTAATGTATGTTGCGGAGCCTAATGTAATGCCGCTCTCACTTCCTGTATCAACATCCGTGTTGTCACTGTATACCATTACTGTTATTGTTTTATGTTAGTGTCATCATGTCTGTATGTCATTGTCACGTTCCGCTGCTAGAAAAGTTTCTTCCGCCAACAGCGTATGGCGACACGTTGGAATTCGCTTATTTGCAGCGCGGCGCTTCCTGTATGTGTTTTAGTGTCCTTGTATACGGAAAGTCTTCAATGAAATGCAGGATGGATAACAAAACGTGACTTCTGCCACTGTCCGTGTGTCGACATGTGTTTGCATTCTAGAAAGGCCAACGTTTTAACTTGTCATGTTTTCGCTCTTAAGCTTGTTTGGGAATTTGTTTCCGTGATTACTTCCCCTTTGTGTCTTGCTCTATTAATTTATGTCCGGGGTAATCTACATTGCCATGATTTTTGGCCGTAGAGATGTGGTGTTCCCTACTTTGTGTGAGCGTTTGTCTGTGCTCGTGGCGTCTCCCGTATTCAGCTTTCGGGCGCTATGGTCGAAAAGAGTATTTTGTGGTCTCCGTAGAGGCCTGGTGTTCCCGGTACGTCCCCTATTGGTAGTCCCGGGGTCGCTAATGCCCTAAGTAGGCTACTATAGCGAATACCTTAGAACGGGTCTACGCCCCTGTAGGTATGTCTCGTATATGTCGTCTGTGTGAATTTTGGTTAGCCCTGGTCTTAATTTGAGGGCGTAGTGTGGTTTTGAATCCCCTAGTGAATGATACTCTGTCGGCCGTAATAGTGTTATGTCTGTGAGTGCCTCCAGCCAGCCTAGTGCATGTCGTATTCGTGCTGAGCGTGCAAAGTATTGAGTTACCTCATGTGATAACGCCGCTGTTGGGACAGTGTTTCCTGTCCGGCAGTTAATATTTGAAGTGCACAGCATTTATGTTATGACCTTCCCACAAATGATTTGAGCGTGTTTTAAAATATGTTGTCTACGAGGCCCTATGTTATTGTCATAATGACCGTGCCTGATCTTTTGGCCCTACCATCGTGATGACGCTATCTGTGTCAGACTTGTGTAGTTTATGTGTTTGTACCTGTATTCCCCGTATGTAAAAGAACCTTCCCGTGTTCATGCTTATGTGGCTCAATCGTTCTTGTGCTTGTGTGTCCTGACCCTTAGTTGCCATGTCGCGCCCTTGAGGCTGACTTTGGGCAGTAAGCTATTGCTGTATACTCCCGTGTTAGTGTACCTGCCTTGTAAAAGAACCTCCCCGTGTTTATGTCTGTGCTGTGAGTGGCATTAGTGCAATTCATATGCCATCTCTGGTGTATATTTAAGATGTGTACACAATGATAATATGCATTTCACATACATATAATATAACCCTTCTTATACATACATTAATTCTTAGCTATAACTCTATGGGACACAGTGTCTGTATGGGATCTTATGGCTTTTCTATGGGATTGTGTATTCATGCTGTCTGTGCGATGCCGCCCGTGTGATTGTCTGTCCCCGTGTCCATATTCCTGGTTTAATTTTAATGTGCCTCGAATTGCCTTAGTTCTGGCCAGTTTTTGTCTAGTTGGGAGTGGACTTTCCCCCGTAAATGTGTTTATCCTCGCCCGAGCGTTATTGCCCGACGGGGGAATACCTTCGCCCTGTCATGAGGGTATAGGCCTCCGACTCCCATTGAGGTGCCTCTTTACTATTTTTCAGGGGTGTTTTAAGTAAAGTAAGCCTAAGCCTACGTTCACCGTAGTGCCTGTTAATAGGCGTAGGTGTGCTGGCACCTGAAGGGCTGCGTTGGCTCCGCGCTACCCTATCAGTGTCTGTGGGGGTGTATGCCCTCCTGTCTGCCTGGCCTCGTGGGGTGGGCGGTAAAACTTCCCTTATACCCCGTGTATTTTGTTTTTGAGGCAGGATAGTGCGTGCAGGCGTGTGTGTTACACCCTGGTGAATTGTAAGCAACCCCCTGTATTTCTTTGCCTCGGGGGTGCACATGTTCGTGTCCGCCTCCATTCTGACGAAATCGCCCTTTGAACTCGCGGAAGGGGTCGTGTAGTTGTCTGTGAGCGCGCCTCTAATGTATTGGAGGCTAGCCTGGCCGTTTTCTGGACTGTGGCCACGGCAGACTCCTTCCTTTGTGTCTCTCTATGTTTGCGGGTCTGTATGGGCTTATCGTGCTGTGGCACGTTCTCTACGTCCTCAGCCCATGATATGGTTTCCTCCAGGTTCCTCTCTGTGTTATCGTGTGTGTCTGAGAGCCCTGGCGTTACCTCCCTCTCGTTCATTTGTTCTGAGGGGGTTGGCGTAGGTTTCGCCCCTCGGTTTGGCAAAATTGCCTCCCGGACTGGAGCTGCGGGACGTTTGTCTATGTGAGTTTGGCCCTGTAGTGTATTGGAGGCTAGCCTGACCGTTTTCTGGCCAGTGGCCACGGCAGACTCCTTCCCTTGTGTGGCGGTACGTGCCGAGAGGGACATCTTCGCGAATTGTTGTGTTAGCGTATCTACGACTCTGTCCTCTCCTGGTTTCGTTGGTGGCCCTGCCGCGAACTCAAAGATGGCATTGTTGGCTTGGAGTTCCCGATATCCTTCCCAAATTTGGGCATACTGCCTATTGAGGCATATGGCCTGTTCGGCAACTTTGGTACCGCTAGTTCCTATTTGTTTATGTTCCTTGTTCAGTGCCTCGTATTGTTGGAACATGACCTCGTGTCGGCAGTGTAGTTTCCAGTGTGCTTTGTTGAGTTGTGTATGGAGGGTGGGGATTATCGCCCTAGTCTTTCGATTCTTGGCGCTGCGGAGTGGCCGGACAAGTGCCCTTATAATTCTCATATACTGAGCGTGCAGGAGCTGCTGATACCTCCTGAGGTAGTCCTGCCTTGTGTCAAAGACCTTATGCCAGGCAATTAATTCCTGGTATTCCCCAATGCTTTTCAGCACAGCTAAACCGTATAGGGGGGCCATCCTGGACTACGTGTGTGTATTAAAAAAATGTGTGTGTCTTCTAATGTATTAAATCTGCTGATTTAATAGTGTGTTTATGTATGTATTATGTAAGCGTGGCTGTCAGCAGTATGCTGGGCCTGCCTGTGTTGCGGAAGTATGTGAGACTTATGGCATGCCTATGAGGGTGGTTTTGGTGAAAAGATGAAGGGGTGGGTCTTAGGGGTACTGCCCCTGGGCTGTACACTACCCAGATGGTGAAAGGAATGCCCTACCCCATCTATTTGTTGAAATGCCAGGCGTAACTATTCTCTCGTTATCTGTTACCCAGAAAGTTGCTTACAAGGGATGTCCAAACACGCAGGCGAAACCAATTTTGTTCAAGATATTCTAAATTATACTTTTCTAGCAACCTGCCCCGGCTTCACCCGGGAACAATTATGAATGCATTACGTGATAAGCGCCTTTTTTTCCCTAGCTAGCTCGTAAACTGTCGTCTCAGTAATTGAATGGATATTGTTGGAAGAAATGATACGGTAAAAATACTTACAGTGGGCGATGTATTAAAGATAGAGACATGTCCCCCCGGACTTTTTTGTACAACTTTTCATGCTGAACAATTCTTACACTCATAGTATGTTGATATTTTTAACGGTTTGCCTAGCGTAAGCTTAAAAAGCGCACGGACATCAGCTTTATTTTCGACGTTTTCACTGAAATCGTTACTGCTTGGCTTCCTTTGATCAAAAATAAATAATTTTCTACAGAAACCTTACTCGAGATATTCTTTACAGAAAGGTGAAATCCGCATCAAAATCTATCCAGTTATTCTCGAGATGACCCGTGACATCCAAGAATCGGGGACTTAGTTTTATACTAAGTAGATATTTCAAATGTATATGTTAAATTATGCTGTTATGTTCAGAATATCCAATAAACCCACGAAATATGTACTTGCATATGCACATATGCATTTACAAAATTCCGGTCCGCAGTGATGGGATTTTCATGTAGCCTAAATACAACCTCTGACCGAAAAGTTCGGTGAATGGTCTATATTACAGATTGTTGGCTTACCTGAAACAGCAGTCCTTGGAAGTAATCCCCGTGGATGGTTATGCACTTCTGAGAATGTCTTTACAAGTTCTGGAAACTCTTTAGGGATAGCCTTCAGTTGGGTCGTCACATTACGTTGGATGTCCGAAATGTTCGAAAATCTCTGTCCCTTCAGGGCTTTTCGGTGACCCTGGACCTGGACCCCGCCACTCTATACTTTTGACGTTTGACTTCGGGGTCGTACCTCAGACACCAGGTCTCCTCGCCCGTGACGATGTTTTTCAGAGCCATTCAATTCCACATAACATTCACCCTTCTCACTGCCACCCGCCGAACAGGTGTGCATGGTAGGTGGCATAAATTCGTCCTTCTCACTGCCACCCGCCGAACAGGTGTGCATGGTAGGTTGCATAAATTCATCCTTATAAACACTCATTGTGTCCAACAGGTCTTACACGTTGCGTTGTGTGTCGCCAATGTTGCCAGGCCGACCGTTCTGTCTTTATTCACCGAACGCAACGTGACGAGGCTTTTGAGCACCATTCCAAAGGACGCCTTCTTGCAAAGTTTCCAGGACATGTATCGCCAATCTCAGCATTGCATAGTTACGGGAGGGGACTATTTCGAAGGACAATAGGGTCACTGTAGTGCATTGTTCATCTATGTTGATAGTACAGGACTATTCACCGAACTTTATTGTCACAGGTTGTACATACCCTTTCCCTTTGTTTATAAATAACTAGAAATGATAACTGTCCATGAATTAGAGCCTTAGCTATGATATAATTGCATTTTATCTATCTCTCTCTCTCTCTCTCTATATATATATATATATATATACAGGGTCTTTCATATAAAGTAAGAACGGCGAGCGGCGGTTTTGTCATTCGCTGCTGAAGCCGGCTTGACCGAGCTTGTGACGCGCCACGGCCCCCTGCTGTAGTATTGAAAGCGCGCGCATAGTACAAACTTGACCTTGCAATAAGCGTGCAGGTGTTGTCAGTCGCCAGTTAACCTCAGCTGCTAACATGTTGAGACAGTTATCATTGCAACATCGTATTTTTGTATGTAAAATTTATTTTAATTACGATTCGGCTCGGCGGGTACGTGATGCATTTGTTCAGCAATTTCTTGATGAATTGCCACCTTCACTAGCACAGATTCACGTAATTGTAAATAACTTTGACACTACTGGTTCAGTGCTCAATAAAAAACACAAAATAAAAAAAATCAGAAAAAATACTGTGGCATGACTCACTCGCGTCAGCCAAAATGTGGTTACCAGATACAATGCCTGTATAACCCAGGAAGGACGACACTTCCAGCAACTTTTATAAGGTAATATTTCATAGAGGATTGTACACACGCTTAGAACTGGGGGCCACGGCTCGCTACAAGCTCGGTCAAGGCCACCAGACTAGCGGATAACAAACCCGCCGCTTGGCGTTCTTACTTTATATGAAAGACCCTGTATATATATATATATAAATTAAAGTTTGTCTGTTTTTTTTTTCTGAATTTCCACGGAAATTTCCGTTATTTGCGCGTTTCAGACTGTATTATGATGGATGCGCGAAAAAATATTTTTTTTTTCTTTCTGTCTGTTTGTTTGTTTGTTTGGCTGTCTGTGGACAACTTCGAGTCCTTATAACTTGAGATCGGCTGGGTGGATCAACGTAAAATTTGATACAGATATCCATCATTGATGTAACTCTTCTCCGTACCTCTAAAAGGGGGCCTATCCCCTTAAAATACATTCTGAAATAGGCGTAGAAGGACGAGACTATGAAAGAATGCAAGCTGGTAACCATGTCAACGGAATCTCATAGGACCATCTATTTCTTTAAGACGCAATGCAATTCCATTTATTACATTACTGTGAAGTTTGCAAACGGCTATAAAGTTATCACGAAACCAACCTAAGCTGTAAAATTCATCAATACGTATAATGTGTTTAAGGGGGTCAAGGGGTACACTATAATTTATTCACGCGATCTTCACGTGCGGGTGTGGCACGGAAGGTCTTTTATATCCCTATCCCTATATTGCATTTATTATATTAAGCTCATTTTTAGCCCCTCGGTGGCAGAAACAAAACTCGAGGGTTCCCGAAAACTACATTTTAAGGCTCTAAAACCAACAGTTTCTGAGATATTCCCAGAAAACTAATTGAATTTAATAAACTAATGAAGGAATGCAAGCCGGCAACAATGACAACAGGTTCTCAAAAGAAGACATCCAACTTTCCATCTAATTCTGTAAAAAGCAATGCCTCTCCACTTATTATATTTCTGTGAAAGTTTGCAAATGGCTATAAGGTTATCACGGAACCAACTTAGACTGTACAATTCATCAATGCGCTTAAGGGGGCAAGGGGGTATCCTATAATTTTTTCACGTGATTTACACGTGTGATATGTCGTACAGAATTGTATCTCCAAACAGCAACATTATTTTCAAAAATTCCTGAATTGAAATAGTATTTCCTGAAGCGATTAGGAATTTGGGCCATTGGAGGCTAAACAACCTGAATATTCATGCACCACAAACCTTTATAATTTGTTAAAGGTGTCTTCCTGTGGATGGGCACTTTAAACAACGGCGAGGGTCAGTCTTTATGTGAGGTGTATTGCGTTTCGTCTACGATGTTTTCAATTTTATTTTCACGTCAGGAAGTACATGTTAGGTGAATTTAGATTCAGCACATTCTAACTTTTTTTTTTCTTTCTTCAACAAACGGGTTCATCGTAAGGATGATTTTGTTTGGTACTGTGTGGTTGATATATCCATATTCGGACATCTGGGTGATATGCTGTAGGTTGGTTGGTTCCTCAGTTTAGAAGCTGCGACTACGCGTTCACGTAGCCTCGTGTACTTTGAGTGTGTGGAGAATCTGTCTGATAACTGGTGTTAATTGTGATGGTTGTATTAGTGTGTGTTATCTGTATTGCAGGTAAGGACTGCAGACGGTCAATTTCCAGTAGTTCCTACATTTGCTACCAAATGCTACCGTCAACGACAACTAGCTGTGACTTGGCTACTAGATGTCACCGCAACCGGCACCTGGCGGCAAACTTTGGAACTAATAGAGCGTTAATCAAATCTAACCTACAATTTTAGCTTCACACAATTGTAGTTAGTGGAAGGTTCTATTACCTGCCATAAATCTATGACAGGGGACCGCCGGCTTTACTTCCCCTCCGAAGTAAGGCATACTTCGGGATTTTCGGCCTTTCTGTGTATCTTTATGTACGCCTATAGCTCGTGTTGGAATGTTTGGAGCATCATAAAATTAGGTATCCATCAGTGTCAATACACCAATCATTTATAAAACTCTTCACCGTACTTCTCATAGAAGGGTTGGTATAGGAAAAAACTTTTCAAAATACATGCAAAAATAGGCAATAATATAAAAATTATCCCAGAAGGACGACCAAAGCATATGTTGCACTTCTCAATGCGAGACACAGAATTCGGGAGTCTATAAAGAGTCTCCGAAAACCACATTTTAAGGCCCTTAAATTAACAGTGTCTGTGATATTCACAGAAAACTAACTTCGCTCTGATAAACGTATGAAGGAATGACAAGCCTCTAACCATTGTAACAGTAGCTCAATTGGTAACGTCTGGTTATTAATACCGAAGACCGTTCGAAGAGCGGGTACTTCTGCTAGTTGTTATATATTTTACATATTTGTTCATAAGGGAACGTATTTATATGTAGTAATAATTATTGAAATATGTAGGCCTACATATACATTTGGTTAATTTTATTGAAATACTAGCAGTAGTGCCCACTTCGCCCGGTGGATTTATTTGTTTTATGGATATTAATGGATACTACTACAGAACTAGCACATGATACTTAAACTAACAGATTAAAAAAAATGTAACTTTTTGTGGTGTTTGGTGGGCGATAAGTAGTACAGTATAATAGACGTAACATTCAGGTCATATTCCTGTAATGATAATGATAATGATAATAATGAATACGGAAACGGCTATTTACTAACTACAGTACTGACACACATAATTTTCAAACGAATTGAAAAATATGATAAGAAAGAGGGGTAAGTGAAACAAAAGACACTCCCTAGGACCTATCTCATTCGCTGTTAGAAATATATAGACCAATAGTGTCGTCTTTTGTCACATAGTGCCGTAGGAAAATAATCAGAGCAATTTGGAAAACTTCGGCTGTCCCAAGCTCCTGAGGTTGCAATAGTGTCATTTATCGCCACATAGCGCTGAAGGATAAGGATCGGAGTAAATGAAAGTGAATTTGAAAGCACCACCGCTTATTGCAGCTGATACGTCAATGTACTGTACCAACACCATCGCTCTTATATAGAGGCATAATATTTTCATGATGATAACGGTTTTAAGGGGCCTAAGAAATCTTTTTGCACTAATTACTCCCCGTGACTGCAATTTATAAGCAGTGCAAGATGTAACTATTTTCGCAATTCTGCACCAGAACAATGGTAGGGGCGACGCGATACAGCCTGAATTGCCAGCCAACAATACTAAAATATTCTTACAGTTACACTATTACTGACAAATGGTTCTAGGGCCTTAACACGTGGTTTCCAAGTTCATTTTGTATGTTATTCTAAACGTAGGGAATGGAGACGGTTGTCCAAAATATCAAGTGGACAGTGTTACCCGCAGGGTTCTAAAGGTTAAGTATACAAAATTTTGTTGGGATCGGTGAAACGGTGTGGATTTGTGCCAAGGGTCCTAAATGCAGGGAATGGAGTGGTCTTTCCGAAATTTCAAGTACACAGTGTTACTCGTCGTGTTCCAAAGGGTAGTATGTAAAATTTGGTTCAGATGGGTGAAACGGTGTAGATTGTTGCCAAAGGGCCTACATTCTGGGAATGGAGTGGTCTGTCATAAATTTCATGCACACAGTGTTACTCGTCTGGTTCCAACGGTTTAGTATATAACATTTGGTTCAAATCGGTGAAACGGTGTAGATTTGTGCCAAAGGGCCTACATGTAGGGAATGGAGTGGTCTGTCCGAAATTTCATGTAGACTTGCAAGGTTCCAAAGGGTAAGTATGCACATTTTGGTTCACATCGGTGAAACGGTGTAGATTTGTTTAAATAACAGACAAACCAACAGTGAGTATTATATATAGATAGATATGGAATTATGAACTTATAATTACAAAATAACTATAATTTCTATTGTATTTTAATAGCCAAATTCAAAGAAGCTAAACAAAGTAGATCAACTTGAAACATAACGTTGCACTTCTCATTTTAATGTCAACTAGCAACCCACCCCGGTTTCGCCCGGAAACTAAAGCACCATTTATGTAATTTATGGAGGAGTCATATTTCATAGCAGAATTCTCTTTATCGGACCACAAACCATGAACATTTCTTCTCTGTGTCATGTGAACTTTAGGGACGACTCCCTTTGTCTTTGTGAATTCTCTCGAGAAATTATTTGTTGCCCAGTTTCATTATTACCTGATAAGCGTATTTTTTCGATTTTAATGGACTACGACCTATAACCGTTTTCCGTCTTGGTGTGATGGGTTACAATCACTCACTGGACTATTAATTATAATATCATGGAGATAACATTTGCAATGCATTCTTGACAAACTAATTTAAGAATGGCGAGGTGCATGAAACACAAACCCACCTTCCGTCCAATCTAAACTTGACTGTGTATTCTGCGGAACGAAAAGTTCACAGGCGAAGTAAAGGAAGCCGAGTTGCACTTCCAGGGAAACTCCAAACACAACCACTCTTCTCTAAAGTCTGAACTCGACACGACTCGAGTCTGGGCTGAGAGGGCTCGCTCGCCAGCCAGCTATCTTGTACACTGTCTCGAAGCTAGTAATTGAATGGAGATTATTGGAAGAAATGAAAACGAAAAACCACTTGCAGTGGGCGATGTCTTGAAGATAGAGATATGCTGTCCGGGACTTTTTGTTGAACTTTTCATGCTGAACAATTCTTACACTCATAGTATATAGATATTTTCAATGGTTTGCCCAGCGTACGCTTAAAACGCGCCCGAACGCCGGGTTTTTCCCCAACTTTTTAACTGAAATCGTTACTGTTCGGCTTCCTATCGTTATATATAAATAATTTTCAACAAAAATCTTCCTCGAGATATCCTTTACAGAATGGTGAAAACCGCATCAAAATCCATCCAGTGGTTCTCGAGATTACCCGGAAAATTCAAGAATCGGGGACTTTTTTTAAAATATTAAGTAGAGATATGATCTTTGAAGAAAACTCTTTTATTCAAGATGTTCTTTTAAGTGCTGGAAAGTGAATCTCCTCCTATATGGGTCTGAGACTTGCAAGGTACCGGTAACTAAGGAAATCACCTCCAGGCTGCAGACCTTTGTCTCCCGCTGCTTAAGAAAGATCCTAAACATCTACTGGCTGGATGTAATCTCCAACCAAGAACTTTGGAGAAGGACGGGTGAAACTGAGATGGCCATACAAATAAAGCGACGGGAATGGAAATGGATCGGACACACCGTGAGGAAAGGAAATGAAGCTATTGAGAGAGAGGCACTGGATTGGAACCCATAAGGTATGAGGAGAAGAGGGAGACCCAAAACAAACATGTCGCAGATCTGTCCACTTGGAGGCTATTGAGGAGGGCAAGTCCTGGAGCGACGTGAAGAGGTTGTCTGCAAACAGGACCAGTTGGAGATGCTTCATTGATACCCTATGTTCCACGAGGGACAATAGGAACTAAGTCAAGTCGAGGTGGGATTCAAACCCACGTTCTCCCTATGCCAGCGAGGAATGAGGTAGCGCGTTAGCGCTCTCGGCCACCCCGGCCGGTGTGACGTCAACTAAGAAACTGCGATATCTGGTAACGGTAATATACTTTTATATGCTCTTTCCTTTTTGCCTCAGCTACTATAGCTTTACCGTGTTAAGACAAAACGCTCTGGCAATTACTCTCCAGAGCTGGTTGTAGGTCACTATCACCCTCCACACCTTCACAAGCTGCCTCTCTGCTATAGTACTTTTTATAGTCGATTTTACCCCCCAGGTTGGTTTTTCCCACGGACTCAGCGAGGGATCCCAACACTACCGCCTCTACGGGCAGTGTCCTGGAGCTTGGAACATCTGGTCGCGGGGGGAAACAACTGAGAAGGTGGAATCAGCACCTCGCCCAGGCGGCCTCACCTGCAAAGCGCGAACAGGGGCCTCATGAGGGACGGGAAGGGAGGGGAAGAATGGGAGGGATAGGCAAGGAAGTGGGTAGGAGGCGGCCGTGGCCTTACAGTAGGTTCCATCCCGGTATTTGCCCGAAGACGAAGTGGGAAAACCACTTCGAGGATGGCTGAGGTGGGAATCAAACCTCCTCTACTCATTTGGGCCACACGAGGCTGAGTAAACCCCGTTCCAGTGCTCATACCACTTTTCAAATTTCGTGGCAGAGCCAGGAATCGAACCCATGACCTCCGGGGAGGCATCTAACCATGTTGACCACTACGCAACGGAGGCGACTGCTATAGTACTACTGTCGAACTTCGATATATCGAAGTGTCTTCGGAAATAAAAATACTTTGAGTTATCCGAAATTTGAATTATAGAAATAGGCTACATGAAAAATGGGATCTACGAAGGGCATCCTAGGCTATATTGCTTCACATTTCATTTTTTTCTACCCAAATGACGTTGTGACGTCCACCTTCTCAACATAATCTCCTCAGGGCCGGATTTAGATTTTATGCGCTCCTAGGCCCGTGGGGTTTTGCCGCCCCCTCTTCATACCATCGTGAAGGAGGAAGAATTTGGACCTCAGAAAGGTCTTTGTGAAGGTAATTTTTTATTTTATTCTAATGTATAGTGAAGTAAAATCAGTTAAATATATTAAAATAATGATAGAATTAACTGCTTCTAAATGTGCATACGAGGCACGTCCAGAAAGTAAGCTCCGTTTGGTAATTAAATTAAATTGTGTACAGATACAAAAAAAAATATTTATTGCACAACATTCTACACCTCTTAAACTACCTTTTCACATAACTGCCGAACTTTTGCAGGCATTTGTCATAGCGTGGCACAAGTTTTTGGATACCTCTTCATAGAAGTTTGCCGCCGACCCGTAAACGAGAGTGAAGACTCCCCTTAAGATATCCTACTGTTTGGTCACTACTGTTAGGCAAATTGCGTGCTTACCAGGAGAACTGCGTATGTTTAGGAGTTCTCCTGACCACATACGCAATTTGCCTAACAGTGATGGCCAAACAGTAGTATATCTTACAGGGGAGTCTTCACTATCGTTTACGGGTCGGCGGCAAACTTCTATGAAGAAGGTATCCAAAAAGTTAAGCCACGCTATGACAAATGCCTGCAAAATTTCGGCAGTTATGTGGAAAAGTAGTTTATGAGGTGTAGAATGTTGTGCAATAAATAATTTTTCTGTATCTGTACACAATTCAATTTTATTACCAAACGGAGCTTACTTTCTGGACGTGCTTCGTATATAAACTATAAATAAATTGGCCGACGAGATATTAAATTAAGTTCAAACCATTTAAGACTCATTAAACACTTACAGATATTAAGATATACATAATATACACTACATCATGCAACCTACAACTGTGCATAAGTTAATGAATTATTCAAATTTAACTCATATAAATATTCAAGACTTAAATTTTCTCATAATAAATCATAAAACATTCCTGTTCTAAAGCTGAAGTCGAAAAATCTGCTGTTGCAAAACATTTGTTGGAAAATGATGGCCACAATATCAATTGGAAAAGTGTCAAAATTTTGGAAAGTTTAATTTTAATCATAAACATTTGCGGATTAATTTTGCGCCCCTCAGCATGATACGCCCCTAGGACGGGCTCATGGGGCCTATTGATAAATCCAGCCCTGAATCTCCTTGTAACTTAATGCACTTTTGCCATCGATGTATCAGTCTCTCCAGAGAAGATCCAGCCGACTTCATGACTAGGCTTGTGACTGGTGATGAGACATGGCCCCATTACCATGAGCCACAAACGAAACTACAATCGGTGCAATGGAAGCATGGAGGCAGTCCCCCGCTAAAGATATGTCGAACAGTGCCATCAGTTAGCAAGCGAATGGCGACGGTGTTCTGGGACACAAAGGGCATCATCCTCATTGACTGGCTGGAATTGGGGACCACGATTAACAGTGCAGCGTATGTGGCAATCCTTAAGCGCTTACGTCATGTCATTCAAACTAAGCGGCCAGGAAAATGGGCTAAAGGTGTGCTTCTGCAACATGACAAAGCCCGCCCCCACACTAGCCAAGAGACCACCACTGCCATTGATCAAATGCGATTCATGGTGCTGCCATACCACCATACTCTCCCGACTTGGCACTATGTGATTATCACCTGTTCGGGAACATGAAGAAACTTCTGTGTGGTCACTGTCAAGGCATAGGTACCCAGCATTCCAAAAGAATGGTTTCAGGAAGGCCTGGAGAGACTGACACATCAATGGCAAAAGTGCATTAAGGAGATTATGTTGAGAAGGTGGACGTAACAACTGATGTGTAATGTACTTCATTAGGGTAGAAAAAAAATAAAGTCTAAAATAAATGCCCCTCGTATTATCATAAATACATAGATAGTCAACTGTTGCTACGTCACGCTGTTGTTGTCACTATAGGTCTACTCATGCAGGTATTTAAATTAAACGTTAAAAATTATACGCCAAATCAATACATAAACAAATATATATTTTATATATTGGGACATGTTTCGACATTCAATGGGATCATCTTCAGCTTAAAATGAAAAATCAATTAAGAATTAAAAACTAAAATAGTATATATGACTTAAATCTAAATTTGACATGAAAAGTTAATGATAATAATTGTAAATAAAATATAGTAATAAAATGGATATCCTTACAAATGCAGTCTTAAAAAAAATATAGGCTAATATTGGTCCTTTTACAATAATTTTTCCATACGTAGTTAGAAAATAAGAAATATTAACGGTGAATGTAAAAATGTTAAGCTTTAAAATTTTTATCAAAATATACCCAAAAATAATTTAGAAAATCAAGTTCTATAATCAATAAAATGGTTCAGTTCGGCGCTTGATTAAATAAGTTGAATCTTCTTCAATACGGAGTTAATTAAAATTTTGAATTGGTGCCGACCAGTATTTCGATGACATGTGTTAACCTTGTTGTATAGGATGGAGAAATTCTGAAATTCGTATACGAATTTGAGTTGAAAAACCTAATGTGGATATGTGGCAATTCTAATATTTATTTATCCAAACGTTTAGAAAATAATGACAACCGGGATTCTTGAGATGGAATTAAGGTATCAGAAGTTCCTCTTTAAATTTGCCAAATAGTATTAGGTTATGTATTATCCTCTTTAATGCAACCGTCGTATTGAAATTCTCCTGTAGTATGTAATGCAAAATTATATGACATACATTAAGTCTTTATCCAGATCAATTACGTAAAGGTGGCATGTTATTCATGCAGGTATACTAACTAGGGTTAGCCTAAATGTTGCTGTGCAAATATTGCAGATACAATTCGATTAATTTGACTGTATGTACGAGGACGGATCGAAAAGTCTTTGCCCCTATTTTTTTAGCAAATAAATAAATAAATAAATACATACAGGTAATTACAAATATACGTACTATTCTACGTACCTTACACTATTTGCTTTCCACATACTGTAGTCTCCACATGAGCACAGACATGTCCCTTTGCAGCACTAAATTTGAAATCGAGATGAAACATGAAAAAGTGTAGGTTTTCTTTCATCGATAGTCTTATTTTGTCCCCCACACAAAGTAAAACGCAAATAAACAATAATAATAATATATATATATATATATATATATATATATATATATATATATATATATATTAAAAAAACCCAACAACAATACATGACCAAACCAGAAAGCAAACATGAAACCAAAACAAAAGTGACAACAAGAGTTTAGTGCTTTTCAGTCGGTCAACACGAATGTACCCAAAGGAGATGGGTTATGCCCTAATCCTGAAATAAATTACATGAGATTAATAAAACACTAGGATGACCAGTTTCGATCGTCAAGCGATCATCATCAGATCCATTACACTTAGGCTACAAAATCTATGTTTGAAATACAGGTGAAAATATTTACAATATGTACAATTATTTAGTTGCAGTATTGGTACTGCAACTGTCAGTGTATGCTAAATGCAGTATATATGTTAGGTGAAATGCTAATTGGTGATAGCTATCCGTAGATTGTACTTTAGAGAGATTATATGGTTGTAAACTATGGTTAAACTATAAAATTTTAGGCTAACTACTTATCTGATTGTCTTCCGTATAACAGCTACTCGCAGTTTTCGTGCTCACTGGAACTCACTATGCGGTAGACTGCGGTGGTTATCTTAACGACTGGTTTTTCCCTGCTTTCTCCCCCCTGCTCCTACGTGCTGTGGGGAGTGATAGCGATGTGTTTATGTGAGGTGTTGCCAACCTAGATGAGATGTATGTTATTGAATGAGGTGGGTCTACAATTATTAAAGACCGTGGATTAGCCCTCGCCACGCGTGGAGCATAACCCATTCGAACTAAGCGTTGACGGTCTTATGAGGACGTCCCGGCACCTTTTATACTGCCCCGAATATGGGTCTTGGTTTATTGCAGAAGAAAAGTACATCGTACACCTGATCCAGATAACATTTACCTATTAATAACCCCCTAATTTCCCCCCTTTTTTATCTAGCTTGGCTGTGTCGCTAAATTGTGTTTTGTTTCCGACAGGGTGTGTTTTTTAGTAGCGTGAAGAGGGGTGAGCTCTCCATGAACGTGTGTTCGTTTAGATTGTTGGGATTGTTTCGTTTGGCTAGGTGTATCTCGATTGCTTCCTTTATGTCAAGAGCTCTGCCTTTCGATTCGTGATGGATTATTTTAAGGTCCGACTCTATGTTGGTAAAGCTGTGCCCTGCGTCACACATATGTTCGCACACGGCTGAATGTGTTCCGTATCTTATCACATTCCTATGTTCATTATAACGTGTGTCTACTCGCCTTCCACTCTGCCCGATGTAATTAGCTTGACAATCGGTGTCTTGGCACGTTATAGAATATACCCCTGACCTTGAATATGGGTCACGTTTATTTAGATTACTATTTAGGAGGTGCCTAGCGGTTGTGTTTTTCGTCGTGAAAGCTATCTTTATGCCTTGCTTTTTGAATAGGTTAGTGATTTTATATGTATTCGCATTCACATAGTTGAAACGCGCAAATTTTTTCTCATTATTGTCCGGTTTGGGAATCGTTTTATCTTTATTTTTATGTTTGGCTATAATTTGATTTATTTTGCTTGGCGAGAAGTTGTTTTCCTTTGCTATTTGCATAATAGTTCTTATTTCCTTATTATAGTTGTCTTTTGACATGGGTATGTTTAAAGCTCTGTGCACCATTGAATTGAAACCCGCTAGTTTGTGCGTACTGGGGTGATTAGACTGATTGTCGATTGCATGCGAGGTTTGTGTTGCTTTCCGGAATATGGAATATGGAATATGGAATATGGAATATGAAAGGTCGTTGTCTTTACGTTCAATAGTTATATCGAGATAATTTATTTTCCGGTCTATTTCGGATTCCTTAGTGAATTTGATAGAGTGGTGAAGGCTATTAATGGATTGGAGAATTGTTTCTTCGCTTGTTAGTTCAGTATCGTAGATGCAAATTACATCATCTACGTATCTTTTCCATATTACTATTCCCTTTGTTGAAGTCTTTTCTAAGAACGCATTTTCTAGTGCATTGGTGAAGATGTCAGCGATTAACCCACTTAGTGGCGATCCCATTGCTAGGCCTTCTCTCTGTGTGTATATTTTATTGTCGAATTGAAACACGTTTTGGGTGAGAACGACCCTCAGTAATCTCACAATCTCTTCAATTTCTTTTACCGAATTGTTGGATTTTAAGTTGTTTTCGATAGTGTTGATTGCTTCATTAATCGGAATATTGGTGTACATGTTAGTTACGTCGAAGGATACTAGCCTGAGGCTAGGTTTCATTTGTAGGGTGTTCAATGCTGTTACTAGTTCTGTTGTGTTCTTTACAGAGTTGTTTTTGTCGTTGGAAAGACTCTGTAAACTCTGTAAAGAACACAACAGAACTAGTAACAGCATTGAACACCCTACAAATGAAACCTAGCCTCAGGCTAGTATCCTTCGACGTAACTAACATGTACACCAATATTCCGATTAATGAAGCAATCAACACTATCGAAAACAACTTAAAATCCAACAATTCGGTAAAAGAAATTGAAGAGATTGTGAGATTACTGAGGGTCGTTCTCACCCAAAACGTGTTTCAATTCGACAATAAAATATACACACAGAGAGAAGGCCTAGCAATGGGATCGCCACTAAGTGGGTTAATCGCTGACATCTTCATCAATGCACTAGAAAATGCGTTCTTAGAAAAGACTTCAACAAAGGGAATAGTAATATGGAAAAGATACGTAGATGATGTAATTTGCATCTACGATACTGAACTAACAAGCGAAGAAACAATTCTCCAATCCATTAATAGCCTTCACCACTCTATAAAATTCACTAAGGAATCCGAAATAGACCGGAAAATAAATTATCTCGATATAACTATTGAACGTAAAGACAACGACCTTTCATATTCCATATTCCGGAAAGCAACACAAACCTCGCATGCAATCGACAATCAGTCTAATCACCCCAATACGCACAAACTAGCGGGTTTCAATTCAATGGTGCACAGAGCTTTAAACATACCCATGTCAAAAGACAACTATAATAAGGAAATAAGAACTATTATGCAAATAGCAAAGGAAAACAACTTCTCGCCAAGCAAAATAAATCAAATTATAGGCAAACATAAAAATAAAGATAAAACGATTCCCAAACCGGACAATAATGAGAAAAAATTTGCGCGTTTCAACTATGTGAATGCGAATACATATAAAATCACTAACCTATTCAAAAAGCAAGGCATAAAGATAGCTTTCACGACGAAAAACACAACCGCTAGGCACCTCCTAAATAGTAATCTAAATAAACGTGACCCATATTCAAGGTCAGGGGTATATTCTATAACGTGCCAAGACAGCGATTGTCAAGCTAATTACATCGGGCAGAGTGGAAGGCGAGTAGACACACGTTATAATGAACATAGGAATGCGATAAGATACGGAACACATTCAGCCGTGTGCGAACATATGTGTGACGCAGGGCACAGCTTTACCAACATAGAGTCGGACCTTAAAATAATCCATCACGAATCGAAAGGCAGAGCTCTTGACATAAAGGAAGCAATCGAGATACACCTAGCCAAACGAAACAATCCCAACAATCTAAACGAACACACGTTCATGGAGAGCTCACCCCTCTTCACGCTACTAAAAAACACACCCTGTCGGAAACAAAACACAATTTAGCGACACAGCCAAGCTAGATAAAAAAGGGGGGGAATTAGGGGGTTATTAATAGGTAAATGTTATCTGGATCAGGTGTACGATGTACTTTTCTTCTGCAATAAACCAAGGCCCATATTCGGGGCAGTATTAAAGGTGCCGGGACGTCCTCATAAGACCGTCAACGCTTAGTTCGAATGGGTTATGCTCCACGCGTGGCGAGGGCTAATCCACGGTCTTTAATAATTGTAGACCCACCTCATTCAATAACATACATCTCATCTAGGTTGGCAACACCTCACATAAACACATCGCTATCACTCCCCACAGCACGTAGGAGCAGGGGGGAGAAAGCAGGGAAAAACCAGTCGTTAAGATAACCACCGCAGTCTACCGCATAGTGAGTTCCAGTGAGCACGAAAACTGCGAGTAGCTGTTATACGGAAGACAATCAGATAAGTAGTTAGCCTAAAATTTTATAGTTTAACCATAGTTTACAACCATATAATCTCTCTAAAGTACAATCTACGGATAGCTATCACCAATTAGCATTTCACCTAACATATATACTGCATTTAGCATACACTGACAGTTGCAGTACCAATACTGCAACTAAATAATTGTACATATTGTAAATATTTTCACCTGTATTTCAAACATAGATTTTGTAGCCTAAGTGTAATGGATCTGATGATGATCGCTTGACGATCGAAACTGGTCATCCTAGTGTTTTATTAATCTCATGTAATTTATTTCAGGATTAGGGCATAACCCATCTCCTTTGGGTACATTCGTGTTGACCGACTGAAAAGCACTAAACTCTTGTTTACTAAGGCAACACTGAAAATATGGCTTCAAACACCACAACAAAAGTGACAAATTAAAAATAAAAGCAAAATACGACAAAAATACCAAAGAAACTTAAAGCAAGAAGCAAAATTAAAAAACAAAAGCAGAAATAAAAGAAGAAAATTTCTGATACAATAAATAGAATTATTCTTCAATTTCTTTAAATTGAAAATGATAACAAATTTATGTAAATAAATTTATTTTTTTATTTTCAATTTATGTTCTTATAGATTTAATTTTGAAACATTTATTGAATTAATTAATAAACTAATTTCGAATTGATTCTTAAAATTATTTTTATAATTTTTATAGCTACAATTATTATTTTATTTTTATATTTCTTTTATTATTAAAATTGTATTTCTATATTTATATTTTATTTTTACATTTTAATTGTTAATGATTTTAGTATTATTTATTTAAAAAAATATACGAGCCTTACAGTAGTCACATATGATGTGTATCATGTGACCATGTTATCCTACTAAAAGTGTGTCCCGGGAGCGCAAATCCCTTGTTAACAGCGAACTCTGTTGGCCATTGAAATAACTACTTGTAAAACTCCAGTGCCAAATCCTGACCGTAATAAATCATAATTGTTATTTGCTAAGACGTTGTATCTTAATCGATTGATAACATATTGTGCATTTTGCAATGGAAAATTAAAAGTGTATATTGTAATATTATAGTGCAGAAGTGGCTTTAAAAAGCTGAGCCGTCTCGGTTGCAGACAAGATGGCAGCTGATCTCTCGTTCTGAACTATATTTCACTAATTTGAGTATGTTTCATGCAATATATCCTACAGATATAAAAATAATAGGAACTTTGTATGAAATGAACTTTGTTTGAATTATACTCCAGTGACGAAATCGTTTAGTCAAAGTCATTATTGGCTGAGACGTTGTATCTTAATCGATTGATAACATTCATTTTGGGAGGACATAATTGGGTCTGTGGTTACAGCGTTGGTCTCTCAACCGGCCGGCTGGGGTTCTAATCCTAACAGAGAGGTATTTTTTTGCTTGATTATTTTATATTTATTGTTTTTTGAGTACTGAGGCGTTATACAATAAAATTGAGCGTTATATTGTGCATTTGGCGATGGCAAATATATATTTAATTAAAACAAAGTTCTCCAGCGCAGCTCGCATCCAGTTAGCCGTGGCGGAAGCAATCCACTGCCTACTTGATGCGAGCTGCGCTCTATACCGGCCAGTTAGTGAACCTATGCCAGCGACGTTATTGAAAATGGCCTGTTTTTGCCGATAGAGCGCACTGCCAAGTATAGGCGCGATTAAAAATTAGGTGTGCAGAAGGTATATTAAAGGTGTTTCTCCCAGTGATACGTTTAGACCAATTCTTGTTAGTAGTCGGTGTTAATATACTGAATTCGTACGTTGTTTGGAGTGTTTGTTGATGCGATATAGATTCCACATAGCCACATGGCCGACAGTACATCGAGTGCTTACATTAAATACGAATACAGCAAAAGTATGAAGATTTAATAAATGGTAATTGTTTTCAGCAAATATGATATAATGAATATTTTCGCACCAAAGAACGACAACTTGAAGATGATTTATTGTAGGAATATCTTAAATGGGGTCTCCAATCCTTGAACTAAACTTATGCGATTTACATTCCCCATAGCCACATGGCCTACAGTACGTCGTTGTACCGATCGACGCCACCACGCGCGCTCATTGTTTCCGTCCCATGCACTTCCGTCCCATCCACTTCCGTCCCTTTTCCAAAATCACTCCCACAAAAATGTCCAGCTACCGAGTCAAAAATATCCAGATACCGAGTGGAAAGATGTTACACATCAAAAAATATCCAACACATTACGTCAAGTAGATACGTATATAATATATTATTTTTAGAAATACTAGCACTTCGGCATGAAAATTCTCCGAAATTAGGCTGAAATATTTAACTATCAGCTTCTTTGAAAGCATAAACTGTCCTCATGACAGGTGGTTAATATTGAAACCACTATCCCATAAAGGGTTTAAAGGCATCGACACAGTGTTTTCTTTTTGTTCAGTAATAATTCGTTTAAATGAACCCAAGTCGCTTTTAATGGAACCGGTTAGTGTAGATTAAACATCAATGGCACTACTTATTATTAGAGTATGGACGGTATTTGGTAGGACTTTAAGGGATGGAAAAATGGAGTTGTTTGGAGAAAAAAAAAATACCTTCCTTAATAGGGGCAATATCATAACCGCAAAAAATGCTTAATATTCCTCTATACCTTACCTAAAACTTTTGTCTGAAAGATGTTTTGATATGACTAGAGCCCTGTGCGGATAATCAAAACGTTGTCCGCATCCGCCCCACATCCACAGGGCTGTTATCCTCACCCACCTCGCATCCACAGGGCTGTTATCCGCGTCCAACTCGCATCCACACGACTGTTATACGCATCCACCTCGCATCCACACGACTGTTATTCGCATCCGCACCGCATCTACGGGGTTGTTATTTGCATCCGCCTCGCATCCGTCTCGCATCCGCACGACTGTTATACGCATCCGCCCCGCAGTATGCCTTTCTTCGGAGGGGAAGTAAAGCCGGCGGTCCCATGTCATAGATTTATGGCATGAAAAAGAACCTTCCACTAACTACACTTGTGTGAAGCTAAAATTTAGGGGTAGATGACCTCGTAGTTCCGCTCCTTAAAACAACAATAACTAACTAACTAAGCTAAAATTTGTAGGTTAGTTTGATAACGCTATATTAGTTCCAACGTTCGCCGCCAGGTGCTGACTGCGATGGCATTTAGTGGCCACATCCGCAGCTAGGTGACGTGGACGGTAACATTTGGTAGCAAAGTAGGAACTACTTGAAAAAAAAATCGTCTGAAGCCCATCTACCTGAATTACTGATAACACACACTAATTCAGCCATCACAATTAACACCGGTTATCAGACAGATTCTACACACACCCAAAGTACACGGGGCTATATGGCCGCGTTGTCGCAGCCCCTAAACCAAGGAATCAACCAACCAACCAACCAACCAACCAACCATTATTATGTCGAGTTGAATAAATTGCCAAATACTGTAGAGACACTCGCTCCAAAGTAATCGTCAACGACCGAGGAACCGGACATGGCCCATGATGAAGAAATGACCTCATGCCTGTTTTCTGCATCGGGATACAAATCTTTAAATGCACTCAAACTTCCTATTGTAGTCATGAAATGTGATAAGCTGTTAACCTTGATCTAACCTTCAGCAGTACGCTGAACCATATCAATGGCAACAATGGACAAGAGTTATAGCCCATTAACGCTGTAATCTCTTAAGTCTTGATATACTGGTATGCTTTGACAGTACTAAATCAGGTGGTGATTTGACTCTTGTTCTATGGGGCTAAACATCTAAAGCATCTCGAACAAAAGACATATACTGAAAGAAAGCGCTAGTGTCGACAAATAGTCGATTATTGCCATTCGAGAGTGGCCTTTTGCTATGGTACTGACGCTTTCTTCTGTTTACTCAATTGAAGGGTTTATTCCAAAAACCACACCAGTCCAAAATTGACTTTTTGAGAAAAAAAAATCCTCTTCCTCTACGTATAGAATTTATTGCTGTCTCCAAAAAGCACAAGGGCGGCTTCGGTGGCGTATTTGGTAGCGTGCTGAGTTTGTATGCCCAAGATCGCGGGTTTAAACCCGGCCAAAGTCGTCGGATTTTTTAAGAACGTTAAAAATCCCTCAGTATGCCTTCCTTCGGAGGGGAAGTAAAGCCAGCGGTCTCATGTCATAGATTTATGCCATTTCAAAGAACCTTCCACTAATTACATCTGTGTGAAGCTAAATTTTATATAGGGTAAACATTTGACTAACGTTCTTAGGTTCCTACGTTCGTAGTCAAGAGCCGACTGCGGTGGCATCTGGTAACTAATTTCTTAACTAGTTGGTCGTTGACGGTGGCGTTTGGCGGCAAAAGTAGGAACTACTTGAAAAAAATTCAATATCTGCAGTCCTTGCTTGAATTAAAACAGATACACACACTAATACAGCCATCATAATTAACACCGGTTATCAGACAGATTCTACACACACCCAAAGTACACGGGGCTACATGACCAACCAACCAAAAAGCACAAGGAAGAAAGGAAGATTGCAGTTTTACTTGACCATGAGCCACGGAATCTCTTTTTTACGTGGAATCAGAAGCACAGGACATGGCTATTCGCTTTGAAAATCTCACATACATTGATAGGGAATCGAATCCAGTCCACCTTGGTGAGAGGCCAACAGCTAGACCGCTGCACCACTACGCCCCTCACATCCAAAAACCAGACAGGTCGGGTTAGTTACGAGTGTAAAATATTGAGGATTCTACAAAAATAAGATAAGTCCAAAGTTTTTCCACGACTTTTTCAAGATAATTACCTGGAATGTTTGCCATTGAATAATGATTTGTACTTTGTTAGGATTTAAATAATAAATAATCGGTTTTTTTTCGTTATCGTTTTAGCCACTAGGGTTGACTTTTCCCTCAGACTAAGCGAGGGATCCCACCTCTACCGCCACTGAGGGTAATGTCCTGGAGCGTGAGACTCTGAGTCGGGGGATACAACTGAGAAGGGTGACTAGCACTTCGCCCAGGCAGCCTCACCTCCAAAGCGAACAGGGGCCTGACGAGGAGATGGGAAGAGTGCGAGGGGTAGACAAGCTAGAGGGAAGGAGGCGGCCGTGGCCCAAAGACGAAGTGGGGAAACCATGGAAAACCACTTCGAGGATGGCTGAGGTGGGAATCGAACTCCCTCTACTCATTTGGACCTCCCGAGGCTGAGTAGACCCCGTTCCAGTCCTCATACCACTTTTCAAATTTCTTGGCAGAGCCGGGAATCGAACCTCGGACCGCTGGGGTGGCAGCTAAGCTCCCTGACCACTACACCAATAATCATATTTGAGGATTAAAATATTTTTCCTTTTTTTATTCAACTAAGATTTTGGCAAAACCCAGAGTAGTCCAAAGGTTTTATTAGGTTTTTTCGACTACCCTCATAGAAATATATTTCCTTTATGTCCAAAAACATAGCTATTAGTGAGACAAAAGTAGGTCTAAAAGGAATTTAGCACAAATGAAGCTCTTCTCCTTTTTTTGAACAATTTAATTTTGTCTTGGAATTAACCCTTCAATTGCATTTGTGAATATCATCTCTATATAAATAAAAATGAAAGTTTGTCTGTTTTTTCTGAATTTCCACGGAAATTTGCGATATTTGCGCGTTTTAGACTGTTTTATGACGGATGCGTGCAAAAATATTATTTTTGTCTGTCTGTCTGTGGACAATTTTTTGTGTCCTTGTAACTCGAGAACGGCTGGGTGGATCACTGTAAAATTTGATACAGATATCCATCAGAGGCACGACACTAATCATTAATGTAACTCTTCTCCGTATCTCTAATAAAAGGGGGCCTACCCCCTTAAAATACATGCTGAAATAGGCGTAGAAGGGTGAAACAAAGCTCATTGTCAGCCCCTCAATGTGAGAAACGTCCTTAAGGACCCCCCGAAAACCACATTTGAAGGCCCTAAAACCAACGGATTTTGAGATATTCCCAGAAAACTAATTTCACTTAATAAATTAATGAAAGAATGCAAGCCGGTAACCATGGTGATAGAATCTCAGAGGTCCATCTGTTTCTGCAAGAAGTAATGCCACTCCATTTATTACATTTCTGTGAAAGTTTGCAAATGGCTATAAGGGTATCACAGAACCAACTAAAACGGTGAAATTCATCAATGCGTTTAAGGGGTTCAAGGAGTACCCTAGATTTCTTTCACACGACTTACACTTGCGATATGTCGTACAGAAGGTCTATTATATCTCCAAACAGCAACAATATTTTCAAAAATTCCCGATTTGAAATAGTATACTATTTTTTGCTGCTTTTAGGAATTTGGGCCATTGGAGGCTACAAACCTGAATTTTCATGCACCACAAACCTTTATAATTTATAAAAGGGGTCTTCCTGTGGTTGGGCAATTGACACAACGGTTAGGGTCAGTTTGTGTGTGACGTGTATTGCGATTCGTCTACGAGGTTTTCAATTTTATTTTCACGCCAGGAAGAACACGTTAGGTAAATTTAGTTTGACAGCACATTTTAACTAATGATTTTTCTTTGTCGACAAACTGGTTCCAAGCCCCTAACCATTGCAACAGTAGCTCAATAGATAACGTCTGGTTATTAATACCGAAGACCGGTCAAAGAATGGGTATTTCTTCTAGTCATCATATAAAGTCGAACATCGATATCTGGAAGTGCTTCCTGAGATAGAAATTGCTTCAAGTTATTTAAAATTAAAAAAAGTTATATTGTCATAAATACATAAATATTCAACTGTTGGTACTGTTGTTACCCACTTACTCTCACTGCTGGGGTGTACATTGACCTCAACACGTCTTCCAGCCTTAAACAGCATATTAAGCTACTGACAGGAGCCCTACACAACTGAATCCATATTGTAATTCCCATGTCACACTTAAAGAACGTAATTCAACTGCATCTTCACCACAACTTCGGAATAAAGACACATATTTTATGTATAGGAAACAAATTATCTTTCAAAATATCGAAATTTTCGAATAATAGGACTTCGAATTATAGAAAAAACATGAACTTTGCCGGGAAATTAAAATTACTTCGAGATATACAAGTTCGACTTATAGAAGTTCGATACTTCGATAGAAGTTCGACTGTATAGCCTCTAAAACGGTGTATGTTTCACAAAACTCAAGCTCTTAAAACCAGAGGCAGTTAGAAGATGCGGTTAGTACCAAAATCTTCCAAATCATCTTAATAGTACAACAAACATTTTGCATTTCTTGAAAAGTCAATGGAAATACATTCATATAGGCTATTATTTATCAAATAAATACAATACCGTATGCTCCTACTTTCACAAGATAACGAACGTGAATGTTGACGAGTTGTATCTCTCTGCTGAAAATGAGATTGACTTTACTGTATATGTAACACCCTGAAAGCTGATAAACGTACAACTAATACAAATTGGTGTGAAGAAGTGTTATCTTCAGTTAATGTGATTAAACAAGCGAAAGAAACCTTCAGAGGACAGCTGGTGAAAATGGCAATCCCTGCTGATACAAATACCGGTGAGCAGCATATTAGTTACTCACCTACAAGCAAACCTGTAGTTAGCGCAACTAAGCATGTTGTTTTGATTTCCCCTACAAATCACAACGAAATGAAAGACTCTAAACAGACCTCAAAACTCTGCAATCAACGACAAATACCATGGAATTAAGAATAGGTGTGAATCGGGCGAAGAATTAATAAGCTCATTCATTCTAAGGCACCTTGATTTCACGTAATAAAGGTATAGTTGTCGAATTGCGAAATGGTTATGAATGTAAAACGATGATAAACTCTATAGAAACATTAATACATTATGAAACAACGGGTCACGCTTTTTATTTTTTCGCTTCCATTTCGATAATGTATGATAAATAAAACCTACCCCTAATTACGAACCTTGATCACTTCTGCATCGACTGCACCGGATTTATGTGCTAAATAAGTTAAATATGTGTGCTTATTTATTGCTCATTTCATAAGGGCAGTCATGTTCGACAGCGTATTTAGTATATTAAATTGCCACCAAAGCACTCACAACGAGGAGCACACATTGACGTCACTAGTTGTCAACATGTCCGATACAAAATACACCACACGACAGTGGGGGTGCCGTGGGTGTTCTAACCCACAGCATCCTTTCCTGGTGACGTCACATCCCAACCCGCAATACATTCAGGGGCAAAGCCGATATCTCCCGAACGCATGGTCGGATTTTGACGAATGAGGTGTCGTTGAACTCGGGCTGACACCCCCTTTCCATTGGACAACATATTTCCACCCCAAAATAAAACCTACCCCTACTAGGGGGTTAAATAGTATCTTTTTTTTAGAGTAAATGTCGCTTTCCAAGAGCGACATGTGGGAGTTTGAATGCTAGTATGAAATTAAACGTTGTTCCACATGAAAAACATGCGTAGTCCTAAATGCAACTACAGTATGATTTAACATTTTTGTTTTTTGTTTTTTTACGCATGCGCACTTGGTTTTCTTTGTAAGATGGCAGGCTTTTTGAATAATGATTTATAAGGGGGGGGGGGGAGGGGTGGTGGTGGTGAAGAGAGAGCTG
Organism: Meconema thalassinum; assembly: GCA_946902985.2. Classification (NCBI taxonomy): domain Eukaryota; kingdom Metazoa; phylum Arthropoda; class Insecta; order Orthoptera; family Tettigoniidae; genus Meconema; species Meconema thalassinum. The sequence goes on along the minus strand of OX336401.1, from coordinate 75,906,675 downwards.
ACGCATAGCCTACTTTCCTATGAAGTTTATCGATAGCCCCCCGAATGCATGTTCGGCCTTTGATGTGTGACATGTCATAGGACTCGGGATGACGCCCTATTTGCTTTGGAGAACTTAAGTTTCCCCCAAAGTAAAAACTACCCCTACTCGGGGGTGGAATAGTAATATGAGCTAATGTTTGCCTTAGAGACTTGAAATTCATTTTGGAGGTAGAGGAGGCAGGGACCTTTGATTTATGTTAGACACAAGTTTTTGTAAAAAAAATTGTTTTCAAAATATCGGCCATTTTGAAAATGGAACTTTTTTGTTTTTTTTATCTTAGAGACTTGAAACTTGGTTTGTGGGTATAGGGGTAAGGAAGGACCTTTCATTGACGTGAAACCAACTTGTTTGAAGAATTTGTAATTTTGGAACTATATCCCATTAAAAAAATGTTTCGTCTTAGAGACTTGACATTTGGTATTGGGGGTAGAGGGGGTAAGGACCTTTTATTTACGTGAAACAAACGTTTTTGTAAAATTTTAAATTTTGGAAATATTACTCGTTTTGAAAATGGATTTTTTAATTTTTTATTGTAGAGACTTGAAACTTGGTTTGTGGGTAGAGGGGAAGGACCTTTGATTGATGTCAAACCAACTTTTTTGTAAAATTCCTAATTTTGAAACTATAAAAATTTCAAACTATTTTTTTAAATAAAAAAGATATCCAGCCACGGTGACCATGCCTCCACCCCCCCTGAAAACATCCATGACTATTTCGATGAAACGGCGGGACGTAATACGATGATTCATTTTTTCCGATGTGGCGAACCACGATAGCCATGCTTGCAAATGCTTTTGTCGATATATTATGAACCATGAATCTCAGAGGCTTATGCAATGGTTTGTAGCAGGCAATTGAACCCATGATAATTTAAGCCAAGGCCTAGCGCGCTAACCAGTTAGCTATGGAATGTGAAACAGTGCCGGCTGCTAAAGCCTGGTGCAATTTCCTGGGAAAATGATTAAATGAATGACCGATGAAATGAAATGATAGTGGAAAATGTTGTTCGACTGAGCGATCAGGGAATGGAATGAATGAACCCCCCATTTAGCGATGAGGATATGAAACCATGCAGGCTGCTAAAGCCTGTCACACTCTCTTGGAACAATGATTAAATGAATAACAAATGAAATGAAATGATAGTGTAAAGTGTTGCTTGACCAACCGGGTCAGGGAATGGTATGAATGAAGTCCTCATTTAGCAGCGAGGATATGAAACGGTGCCGGCTGCTGACACCTGTCACACTTGCTAGGACAATGATTAAATGAATGATAGATGAAATAAAATGAGAGTGGATAGTGTGTTGGTAGAATGAAATTGTGACAGGGAAAAAAACTGGAGTACCCAGAGAAAAATAAAAACATGTCTGCCTCTGCTTTGTCCAGCACAAATCTCACATGGAGTGACTGGGATTTGAACTACGGACCCAGCGTGCTGCCGCCTAAGCCACTGAGGCTTCAAGACATGACTGTGATGATTGAAAAAAGAACAGGTGAAAGGATGGTCGCCGAGCTATAAGACATGACATTGATATGGTGTGGGTGGGGAAATTGGAAATGCCAACCACAGGACATGCATTGACCGGGATTACACTTACCAGTTATCTGCTGTGCTCCAATAAGAATAAATGTTGAAACATTTATGTATATTATATGTGTCTGTCTATGATATTTCAGTCTCAACTCTCAACTACAAATGACTCACTGAATCCCCTTTGTGTTAACGCTAAAGTGCAGAGTGTGTAATACACATTATATTGTTCTGTACCCTGAACGGGGATTGGTAGAACAAATAATACTGGGGGTGAGTTTAGAGGATGGTGTTAAATTGTCGTGAGCTTCAACGAGAGTGCTGAAACTCCGAATGTGTGTGCGAGAGAGTGTTGGGTGACGGGACGGAGCTCTAATAGGTTAGGGTCTTAAATCTAAGGGATGCACTCTTGATGGGGAACCCTTAGCTGGTAAAGCAAATACTACTGGTGAGCAATTCAATTATCTGCTGAGCGCGCAACGGTACGCTCGACAGGCACGCGACCAAGTACTTCAAGGCTATGACACTGAAAAGATCTATACTGCTTACACAGCGCAGCGGTTCTATAATTAATGACACTGGCAGTTCAAGGTGTAAGGCTGGGAGTTAGGCGATAAAAACGGTGTATGTAAATAAGTGTTACAATGGAGGTGTGGTGTTTGTGGTCACTTGTTTATTGGACCAGAAATGGTATGAATGCGTCCCTCTGTCTAGGGACATGTGTAGCACAATGTGAATGTTACAATAAAGTAATTCAGGTATCAAAGGGGAAGGAATATAACTTGTAAAGTTCAGGATGCTGAGATACACACTTACCTCGTGATGTCGTAGCAGTTGCACAGAGCCTCCGGCAAAGACAGACAATTAGTCCCTTGGGGTCGGTCTTCTTAAACCTTTTGGAACTGCTGAGTCGAGTGTTTCCCCATTCTGTTGCTGTTCCAGTTAGCCCCAGTACGTGTGTATGTGAATGATGCAAGCCTTGAGCAAGAGCTGAGGCTTCAACTCTGCTGGCTGTGTGTAATAGAACTGTGGGCCGGTTGTTGTTGCTGGTTTCGGCCTGAGGGTGGGTTTGGGCTGAAATTGGTGTAGTGGGTTGAATAGATGCGTAGACGTGTTTTATGGGGTAGTTATAGATTATAGATGTATGAGTAGTTGTAGATTATTATAGGTGAGTGTACATCCAGTGGCGTAGGGCGATCTTCCTTCTAGGGGGTGCGTAGGGTCTCAAAGGGGTGTAGGGTCCCCATGGACGCTAACAATATGATACTTCCGGTTGGTTAGGATCTGTCAATGCGAGACCTCCTTTTTCGGGAAGGACTAGAAGTGAAGCTTCTAGTCTAATAAGAAAATGAACTTTACTAAGTAGGAACAGATTGAACATTGATGAGTAAATAGCAATGGAAACAGTTTGCCAATAACAGGGGTATTTTATTCAAAAACCAACTTTCAAAAGATTAACAATAAATAAATATATATGTAATGGAAATGTGACCTTTGACAGGCCGACAAGCGAACAAGATTTCATAAGTTTGAATGCCAACAACCCTGAGAATAAGTAACCACTTTGTGGCCAGTAGTCTAAAGTAGAACAATGCAGGGTAAATTAGCGAGTAACTATAGTACTCAATAATAGCTTAAAATCTAGCCTAGGACTGCACACCGAGAGTAGGCTAGTTTATTTACAGAAAAATAAATATTTACATGCCAGTAGGGATAACATCCCACTAGTCGCCTGATAGTTACAAGGCGAGGTTGTTTACAATTGAAATGGGAGCATTCCCAAAAACACCTTGATAGATTAAGCATAGAACAAGCCATTCACTTCGTCAGAGAGGTGAACTGGTGTTAAGCCCAATAGTTTATACAAAAATAGAGAAAAGGATGATTTGTTTTGAAGGATAGTTAACATGTGAAAGAGAGAGAACAGTTCTCATAGCCCACAATTTAAAGGCATAATACATGCTTAAACCACTTAATAGAAGGAAATAAGTTTAGTTTGGCATGGTTTGACAAGTTATTTAAGCCATGTGACATAACCCTAAAAAAAAGGAAAGATACATTTTTAAGTTTAGAAATGTTTTAGGTTATAATAAACACTTAGCTTGTTGGCGTTGGTGTAGAGGAATTTCCACATAATAGAAATGGAGGAAGAACGTGTTGATCACTTTTTTCCGTCTTGGAAATGTTGAAGACTTCGTGCCCAGCACAAAACTGACGTAGGCCAACTATCGATGTAAACTTATATAGATTTCGTAGAACTCGGTTTTGATCACTTTTTTCCGTCTTGGAAATGTTGAAGACTTAGTGCCCAGCACAGAAGAAAAACTTGTTTATCGTTTTTGCTCACGACAAACTTACGTAGGCCAAGTAACGATGTTAACTTATGTAGATTTCGTAGATTATAGAATGCACTGCTGGTTTGACTAGAAGCATTTTGCGATGTATTAGCACACAGCGTTGAGACACATTCAAGCGTGAAGACGGCTAAAGATGAGTGACTGGCATTGTGACTTGCTGGAGACAGACTGTTGATGTAGGCCAGGGCAGGCTATATACCGGAGATCACGCGGAATGCGTGATGCGGACAGGTGGCGTCGGCCAATCCGAGAGCAAGGAAAATTCTCGAAAACTGCTGAGGCCAATCAGAGCAAGGGGCCAACTGAAAATGAACCTCGTGACCAACATTAGTTCCGGAAATCATTACAGTGTCATGGAACACGTGCTAGCAAGAACAGATTGAAGAAAAATGGAATGACATGGCAGGTGAGAGGTTATGTTATAATAAAAATAAGTGAACTTTGTAAATTTCACTGAAAAGTGAACACCGGTAAAACAAAAAACAGCCTGCAGCGCTATGTGTAGAGAACTACCTAGCGGTTTTATGAAACTGGCAAAGCTCTGTCGCATAAACAGTGCAGGATACAATCCAGCAACCATAATTTGAATCTTGTGGAACAGAGAAAACACACTCTTGCCTTGATGAATAACAAATGTGTGTAGACAAATGACCTATGCATTAGCCATGAGGAGGAGATGTGATTTTTGTATTTTATTGTTTATAGACATGGCTTTTTGTAACTAGTAGATTTAGTATATTTTGTATTTTGTAAATATTGGTTTTTGTAATTGTAAATAGTAGATTTTGTAAACAGTGGAAACCACTAGGCCCTTTGCTTTCTAAAGCCGCATGCAACCCTTGCGCTGTCCAAATTTGGTGTATAAAAATGTCAAAGCAAGATTCTAAAAAAATCTTTGGGGTGAGTGTGTATCTCAAGGATGTTCTTTGAAAAATAAATAGCGTGGTTGTATTTGTTTCCAAAGACAGGCATGGTTGTGTAAATATATGACTAGAGAGAGAAATAGAGAGGGAGAGAGAGAGAGAGAGAGAGAGAGAGAAAGAGAGAAAGCTTATGTATGTGTGTGTGAGTTTGTGTGTATGCGTATGTGGGTAGCATTGTTTGTTTAACCAGAGCAAATACAGTGAGGTAGCGTGGGGAGGGGATGAAAATTAACACTTATATATGAATGATAAATAGTAATTTTTTTTCAAATGCAGTGGTAGATAGGCGTTATTTTGTAAAACAGTGTTACTTGCAGTAGTAATAAACCTATACATTTCTGCAAACACATAAATAGACTGCACTATCTCCATGGTCAAGCACTCGCATTAAGATCATTTAGAAAAACTTAAAATAAAAAAAAAACCAACATGTTTCACAAATATACACTTTTGACGCGTACAAAAAGAAGAAAAAAGGTTTGAACAGCAAAATGAAAAATCCAAGTTTCTATATTAAGAAAATTTAAAACTTTAACATTAAATACAAATGTAAATGGGAAATTGACAAATGTGTAAACAACGAAATGGAAAATCCATGTTTCCATATCGTGAAATTCAAAATTTCAAACAGACATTTAAAAATTTACAAATGGAAAATTGATAAATTAAAAAAAAAGAAACATTGTGCTCTATGGTTAAAGTGTGAATCACGGTTTAATGATATGTTAGAGAGTGTGTTTGAAGATGTGAATAATGCTATACATTCTATACACCTAATTTATAAAGGTTTTAAAATCAATAGGTGTATGGTAGGTTTTAATTAAACAAAAACAAAACAAATGTCATATAATGATGGTAAATATAAGTATTGACAATAGACTGAAAAAAGAAAAAGAAAAATGAGTATAGAATAATAATGTTTTAATTTATAGTACCGTATCGCCTTTAAATATATTATAATGAAAAAAAAATGTATATAAAGTTTGTAAATAAATGTAAATGATGGAACAATGCGGTTTTATTTTATACAAAGTTAGAATATTGAACATAACAGAGTATACACGATTATGACAATAGATGTACACTGAATACAACTCTCTATTTCTCTTTACGATAGTCTGTTATAGATTTTTAAACTTATTGTAGATTCTTTTACAACTTTCTCCATTTACTCTTGTTCTTAAAAACTGGGGTTTTATAGACATAAAACCCTCATCCTCTTCTTTTTCATCATGAATATTATCATCATAATTATAATGACCATTATCATCCTAAGACTCGTATTTTGTTTGTTTCAGTGTGTAAGAAGTACGGTGAGCTTGTGTACTCAAACGAAGCGTCCCCAGTTCTCACACCCGGCAGCAAGACAGACAAGACCTCTCAGTGCGGTATCGTGGAGGTGCCCTTGATTGTTGGGGGCACCAAGACAGGTCCCAAGGAGTTCCCTCACCAGGTGCGTAATGGTCGATAGCCTTTCTTCCACACTTCCTTTCTTTCTTTCTTTCTTTCTTCCTTCTAGCTTTGCTTATTTTCTTTCTTCCTTCCGTTCTTCCTCCCTTCCTTATTTCCCCCTTTTCTCTCCCTTTCTTTCTGCCTCTGCCTTCTTGTTTGTCTTTCTTTCTTTCTTTCTTTCTTTCTTTCTTTCTTTCTTCCCTTTCTTTTAGCTTTCCTTATTTTCTTCCTTCCGTTCTTCCACCCTTCTTCTCCCTGGCTCTCTCCCTTTCTTTCCGCCCCTGCATTCTTGTTTTCCTTTCTTTCTTCTTTCCGCAATTCGTCCCTTCTTTCTGCTTTATTTTCTTTCTTCCTTCCTTTCTTCCTTCCACCCTTCCTTATTTCCTCTCTTTATTTCTGACTTCTTGATTTTCCTTCCTTCCTTCCTTCATTCATTCATTCATTCATTCGTTCTTTCTTTCTTTCTTTCTTCCTTCAGTACTTCTTCCCATTTTTAGCTTTCCTTATTTTATTTCTTCCTTCCGTTCTTCCAACCTTCCTTATATCCCCCTTGTTCTCTCCCTTTCTTTCTGCCTCCGCCTTCTTGTTTTTCTTTCTTTCTTTCTTTCTTTCTTTCTTTCGTTCAATCTTTCATTCTTTCTTTCTTCCTTCCTGCCTTTCATTCTGTTTTATTTTCTTCCTTCCTTTCTTCATTCCTGCCATATTTCCTCCTCTGTTCTCTCTTTTTCGTCCTTCTTATATTCTTTCTTCCTTTCTCTCTTCCACCCTTCCTTATTTCCTCCCTCGTTCCCTTCCTTTCTTTCACCCTCCTTAATATTCTTTCTTCAATCTTTATTTTCTGTCTTCCTTCCTTTCATCCACCCTTCCTTCATTCTGCCTTCTTGAATTTCTTTATTCCTTTCTTTTTTCCCCTCTTCCTTATTTCCTCCCTTGTTCCCTACCTTTCTTATTGCCTTCTTTATTTTACTTCTTCCTTCCACTGGTGTATTCTTTGAATACACGGTACCTGTGATATAATTTTTATTGCTCTTTGCATGTTCATTTCTTCCTTCCTCTTTGTCAAACACCAACAGTGATCATCTGTTTTCTCCTTGTTGGGCATATCTCTTATGTCTTCGTAAGTCTGTTCTAGATATATAACTTCTGTGACCCACCTAGCGTCATCTCGCAGCGAATCTCTGAAGCTCCTCAATTCTTCCTGGTGCTAGAGGACTTACTTATCCATTTGGCCACCAGATCCTGTTATCATCGCCAGCTATTTTCTCCTTGAGCAAGAGGACTACGTCCACTTCTTTACTCACCATGCTGCGCTAGTATCAACTGTTATCAACTCTTTGAAGACCAGCTCAGCAAGAGATCATTTTTTTGTTTTAATATTGGCAATACTTATATGTTCTCCTTTTGTCTCCTACCCCCCACTCTTTTCCCTTTCCTCGGTCCCTCCGTGCTCCGTTGAGCAGCTCTCACTTCTCAGTCTGCAGTTGACTCGGTCAGTCAAAGCTCCACTCGAGCTAGCCTCCTCAAACCAAGAGGCACACACTCTTCTACGCCATGTTGGCTAGGTAGTCATCAACGGAAACTTCGACTTCAACATGAAATCAAGATAAGTACCATTTTAAAAGTTTTAACCTCATCTTCATGGTTTTAACTTCCAAGTGCTTTTAATGATATTTTATAGACAGTGTGAAATTATTTACTTTGGGGCAAAAATCATTCTTCGTGGGATTTGCCATGTTGAGCTTTTGCTTGTATAAGCCAACCTTACTAAAAAGAGTTTTTCTTAAGCTATTCAAATGAGAAATCCTCTCGCTACGTGGGATATTATCTAATACCCGCTGTCTATAATTATAAAGCTAGTTCCTCCGTTGGATTTTCTCAACCCCATTTTCTGCTAAGGTCGTTCTGGAACCTTCGAGATCTTGTACTCTATCTGCGAGTCTTGCCGTCAAGTATTGTTCACGCACTTGTGAAAATGCTAGTTAAAATGAGGAATCTTCCTTAAATTACTGCAATAGCGAACTTTCTTCCCCCGTTGGAACATTCTATGGCGCATTTAATTGTAAATCACAACTTTTTCAAGAAATAGACTCTCACCTATATAGTGCAATCAGTTATTTCCATAATTGCAATAACTTTATTTCTCATAAACTTCAGTGTTTCTATAGTGAACTTTGCATCCATCTTTATAGACTACAGTGAATATCAGTGCTTGCTCCACGTTTCTACCGCGTCGCGATCGTCCGGTTATATTAAATACGGCCATGAACATTCTTCCTCCATCCCTATTTCTCTTTCCTAAACCTCTTACTAACAATCTGTAATAAACTTTAAATTCAGGTCTGTTTCAATAAGGTGTCACTCTGTGAAGTGCCCTTCCATTTTGCTTGTTTATCATTAAGTAATTGCTGTATAATTAAGTGTTTTTTACACGTTTCAAACTTACATTGTTTCTCCCTTCAAATCAGGGAAAACAATTTTTTCAACTCTTGTGTGAGTTATTTTTTAGGTCTCACTAAATGGAAACTGCCCCATTTGGCTCGTGATTCCTATCTAAAATATAGGAGGTCGAGAACCTTCCTTTTGATTATCTCTTCAGGTTTCACAGTAAGTGACCTGCCCTCTTTTGTATAATTCTCATAAAGTAATTCTGTTTAAATATAAGAAGTTGTAGGAACTTCTATTTTATTCTTTATGTTTTCCTTATTGTTATTTTCGAAGTTGTTATTCTCTCTAGAATATTCGTTCAGAAATTTTCTATAGTACACTCTTTGTACTCAATTTAATGTTTAAACTTTAATCATTTCATTGCCTTTTTAAAAATCTTATCAAGATTTTAGTACCAGGTTTAAAACCTTAAAAATTATTATTTGCCTGGAGCAATTTCTACATGTTGTCGGAGGTCTGCGACCCCAAATTGTTAATAAGATTGAAACATATTTAATTGTTAAAGATATCAACTTCCTCTAATTTGTTAAATAAATTAAGAGTTTCTTTTTTGCTTTTTCATTTTTCTAATACAACGGGTAAGCAAGATCCTGTCCTCCTTGGCTCTCTCTACTTGATGCTATTAAAACCATTAATAGGGCTTTCACCACTCGTTGCATTTGAGCAAGAACTCTTAGCAGTAACCTCACTAAAGATTCTTTTAGCTTTAATAGCTAATTCTAATTGGCCAGTAAGGCAAGTAAAGCTCGCTACGCCAGCTACCTGCTTGTGGAGATCCTCTCCGAAAACTTATGGTCAGTTTTCTCAAAGATAAGTGTTTCTTTTGTCTAAACTTTTAGCCGGCTCCTCGCTGAGTAAAAGCTTAGCCATTTTCCAATGCAACCATTGGTTCATTTACCAAGATTATTCCATAAGGCATAATCCTTTATCATTTTCCTTCTTAGAGACACTTGGTCGCCCTTACAGGAACTCCATAATTTTGGAAATTGAAAATACCAAACCTGAGTTAAATCATTGGCATTCTTCGAATTATTTTGAAAAACCCAATTTCTTTGAGAAGACATACAGTAAATTTGTTCCTCTCAGTCTTGCCAGACCATCACTCTTCCCCATAGTAGTTTTATATATGCTTGAGAGGGATTATACGAAAGCCACTCTGTTGCAAACCGCCCAATTTCTATCTGTGTTTCTCGTCAGCTTAGACCAAGTCCTTACTCATTTTAGGTATCCGAAAGCGGATTTTCGGTGGCAACCACCTTTAAGTGTGTTTAAAGCTAAACTTATTAATTTTGTGGGACTCTCCTCCTATTTTTCTATCCTTCTTTTCCAATCCCAAATCTACTTCCTTCTCTTAATCATCTTCCCTTGGTGGGTGGGTTATTCCTCAGTCAATAAACTACCCAAAATTTGGTGCCGAAACCCGGGAGAGCCCATTTTTTCTTTTTTCTTTTAAAAAAAGTGTCATTTGACAATACTTTGCAAATTATTAACATCTGCTTTGGATTTTTCAGCTATAATTACATCATGCAAAGCCTGTGAACGGGAAAGAGGCCGCTCCTGTCTCCTTTGGTGTGTCCTGTTCTTTCTACTCATTCGCTGCTGCCAGTTTGACAGCATTTCCAAGGTTCCACAGTTTCGTGAGTTACATTTTCATCTACCTTTTGTAATATGGCTCCCACTGATAAGGATAAGGATGAAAAACTTACTTCTAAACGAGCATCCTATAAAGGGCAAATTACCCGATTCAGAAGGTACATAAAAGAATTAGATCCCTCAGAAGCGCAATTAGATTTGTTGAAACATCGTGTAAAGGATTTTGAACGTTCTTATGAAAACTACTGTAACATTCAAACTGAAATAGAAACTTGCATGCTCAATCAAACAGAAGATCGTGTCGAAGTAGAAAACCTATATTACGAAGGCATAGGTTCTGCTTTCAAAATAATACGCCAACTCGAAGAGGAGCAGGAAAAGGACGCTTCTGTTCTTGGTTCCCTTCACGAACCACAAACTTCTTTCCGTGAGGGCACTCACAAGCCCAAACCAACTTTACCGAAAATTGATTTACCCCATTTCTCTGGAGATGAATCCACTTGGGATTCTTTCTATGAGTTATTTTGCTCCCTTGTTCATGACAATGAAGACATTCAAGTCATTTACAAGTTTCATTACTTGAGATCTATCCTCCGAGGTCAAGCTTTGCAGTTGGTTGAAGCACTTCCTCTGCGTGCCGAAAATTACCCCATTGCCTTTAACTTATTAAAGGAAAGATATGGAAATTTACGTTTACGTATTCAACGCCATATGAAGGCTCTATTTAACCTACCTGCGTCACAGCACAATGACGTCACCAGCTTACGTACTCTAGTTGACACTACACAACTTCACGTTAAGGCTTTGTCCCAATTAGATCAACCTACTAATTATTGGGATACTTTCCTAATACATTTAGTGGTTTCTAAAGTTGATGCTGCTACCCTCAAAGCTTGGGAAATTAAACTTTCTAAAGAAGACGACTACACTTACGAGCATTTAGTTACTTTCATAAACGCTAGATGCCAACTTTTAACCGCTCTAGCTAATCAAAGTGAACCTTCATCTCCTAGTTCCAAATTCGAATTAATGTCCATCAAACCCAAAAGTGAACGCTCAGCGTCCAATACCCAAAAACCAGGTTTCAGCTCATCCAAATTTAAATCAAACACTACTGGTTACCCAACGAGGTCTAGTGAACGTCGTGTTGCTAGCTCTATTGTTCTAAACACGCAAAGCGAACCTCGCAAAAGTTTAAACGAACCTGTAAAGTGCATACTTTGTAAAGATCCCCATGCCCTATACCTCTGTAAATCCTTTAAAGAAATGTCAGTCGACGACAGACGAAAATTAGTCGCTCAAAACAAACATTGTTTCAACTGCCTAGCGCCCACGCATTCTGCTTCTAATTGCAAGTCCACAAGACTTTGCTACCATTGTGAAAAGGCTCATCATACTTTGCTACATCGTCATGATCAGGTAAGGTCATCGACAGCACCTACTTCTCCGAAAAATGATAGTACTAACAGTTCTAATGCTTCATCGTATATTCAAAATGCCAAGTCCATTCGCAGTGCTCAAGTATTGTTGTCTACTGTTCAAATTGAAGTTCAGGATAACTTCGGCAACTGGGTCCGTGCACGCGGTCTTCTAGACTCAGCGGCAACTCATGATTTTGTGTCTAATTCCTTGATTAGAAAACTAGGCCTACCCTTAAACCCCACTTCTATCAATGTGTCGGGCATCAACAGCTCAAAATCGCAAGCTTTACAATTCTCAAAGCTAACTATAAGAGATACTTGTCATAGAAACAACTTTCTTAAACTTAATTGTCTAATTCTCAATAGCATTGGAGAAGACACTCCAAGTCACTCTGTGGATATTTCAGGGTTAAACATTCCCTCGCATTTAAGGCTAGCTGATCCTTTTTTCAATATGCAAAACCCTATTGACATACTCTTTAGTGCCAATGTTTTCTGGAATTGCCTACGTAAACAGGTTCGTAAGTTATCCTCAAACGTGGTCGCCAGAGACACTAATTTTGGATGGATCGTCACAGGGCAACTTCCCCATTATTCTCCTCAACCCGCATCGCAATGTTACTTCTCCAATACTGACCTGGAACAGTTCTGGAGGCTTGAAAATGTTGATTCTCCTAATGTAACTTCTTCAGAAAATGAATTCTGTGAGCAACTTTTTTTAAATACCACCACTCGTTCTTCTGATGGCCGGTTCGTCGTTCAAATGCCAAGATTAAATAATCCTCCTAAACTTATCAACTCTCAGCCTAAAGCTCGAAAAGCTCTCTTCGCTATCGAGAGCAAATTCAAGAAGGAACCTCTTGTTAAACAACAGTACACTGATTTCATGGATGAGTATGAAAGCCTAGATCATATGGAAGTTGTTAACAAATCTGATGATGAATTGCACCCCCCAATTGAAACGGTTTATTTAAATCATCATCCCGTGTGGAAAAACCCTCTTGTAAAAGATAAAATTCGAGTTGTTTTCAATGGTTCATCACCCGACGTTAATGGCAACAGCCTTAACGACACTCTTTATTCTGGTCCTGCTATTCAATCAGATTTATCTGCTATACTCTTAAACTTTCGATTATTTCCCATAGCTGTCATAGCCGACATAAAACAGATGTACCGTCAAGTGTTAATTCAACCAGAACAACGAGATCTTCAAAGAATCTTGTGGCGTGATGAAATCAGTAAGCCCATTAAGGTATTTCGCTTGAAAACGGTTACTTATGGCTTAAAACCCTCTGCTTTCCTTGCTATCCGATCCCTACATTTGCTAGCCTCTCAAGATGGTCATTTATTTAACCCCAAAGCCTCTGAAGCACTAACTACGTCATTCTATGTTGACGATTATTTGCAATCCTTCCCCTCTTTGGAGGAAGCTTCTTTTGTATCTTTCGAACTTCAGGCATTACTAAGGAATGGAGGTTTCCCACTCCATAAGTGGAACTCCAACTCCCCTGAGTTTCTCGCTCAGTTTCCCATCGAAGACGTAGATCCTTCTTCTGTCGAAATTTGTGGAAACTCCGAATCTATAAAAACTCTAGGAGTTCACTGGTGCACTAGCACTGACACTCTTATCTATAAAGTTTCGCTCGCAGAAGAGCTTCCTAATACAAAAAGACAAATTCTCTCTGAAATTGCAAAAATTTTTGATCCACTTCAATTCCTTGCCCCAGTTATCGTTATAGCCAAACTCTTCATACAAGAGCTGTGGTCGCTTAAATGTGAATGGGATGACACTGTCCCTCTTTCTTTTCTTAATCGTTGGCTCTCGTTTCGCAGCAATTTGCTAGATCTTTCCCTCATTGAAATTCCCAGGAATTTAATTAGCTCTCATTCTAATACACCCTTTTTCCTTCATGTGTTCGCGGATAGTTCCGAAAAAGCTTATGGTTGCTGTGCATATTTAATTTATCACGATTCACTCCATGGATCTCCAGTTTCCAACCTTGTTTGTGCCAAATCGAAGGTCGCTCCTCTTAAAACTATCACTTTGCCTAGGCTCGAACTGTGCGCTGCACTCATGGCTGCAGAACTTGTCAAGAAATTACGGGAAGTATTAAAAGTCGAATTCTCGCAAATCTATCTCTGGAGCGATTCCATGATCGCCCTTTCTTGGATCGCCAAGAACCCCTCTCACTGGCAAACTTTCGTTGCAAACAGGGTTTCCAAAATTCAAACTCATTCATTAGGCCTACTAAGTGACATTTTATATTGATTTTAAAGAAAAAAGTCAAATCATTTCCATGGAAGCATACTTTAAATACCAATAATTCGACATCTCCGCCACCTATGGTACAAAAAGGAAACTGAATCATTCTCAGAAAGTCAATTATTCACGAATTTCTGAGAAGAAACCACTGCCAAGGGAACGGGCCTGGGAGAATTAGTGGGGAAAGAAGACCCTGTTGCGCAGATACTTTAGTTTTCACTGAGGCTAGTGGTTTCCATGACGACAGTTTTTGTTTTGTTGACTGTATCTTGTTGTTCCAAAAGTGTGTTCATCCTAATTTTGGTCGCTGCGGCACCTACCGGGTCCAATTGTGAAACAAAACCATACAGGGATCCACTCAAACATACATAAAAATTTCATCAAAATCGGTCCAGCCATTTAGGAGGAGTTTAGTGACTTACACACGTGAAGAAGAGTAATGGTTAGTAATTGTTTCTGTAAGGGGAGGAACTACGAGGTCATCTGCCCCTAAACGTATGGAAGAATTATATATATAGAGATAAATAAGAAGAGAAAAGAAAACTCTAAAACCTAAATGTTTAAGACCAAAAACTAAAATCTATGAGGAGTAGATGACCTGGCTGTTCTGCCCCTCAAAACTACAATAACTAACTACTGTGCCCGATTGTCGAGGATTGATCATCTGCTGTAGTAACGTGACAAAAACCGTACGCGTCACCAGCCTATAAAGTACGAAAACTTTTACTAGCATCTAAGGGTAATCATATCCTACCGCTGTAGAGCGTTTTTACATTACATGTTTCCTTTTAAATCTATACAATCCAAGCTTGAGGATAAGGTTTGAATATTGCTGGCATAACAGCTGTATACTCTGAAGTTGTAGAAAGGTGTCTCATTTACTCATATATCAGACCCGAGCGTCTGGAAATCTAGCATTTATAAACTTGGGTCTTTTGCTTACAGTCCTATAAAATGACCCGTTCTCTCGAACCAAGAATAGCCTGCTTAGCACATCTTAAAATGTTACAATTCATAGCTTGTTTGGCAGTTGTCTGCATGTCAAAAAAAAGTATTTGTTTCACTTCTCCACACTACATAAACTGGTTTTCAGGTAACAAGAATGTTTGTTATTCATTGGGCTCACTGCATTCTATATAATTTACTGAAGAAAAGAGCACGCTGTTGTCGCGTCTGCAAGGTCAAAATAAACCAAATAAAGTGTGACATTTGCTCCTTTTCACGGCCAACAGCTGGTCGTTGAGTTTCACTTGTTAAAATAAAACACTGTTCTTTCAGACAAGATTATGATACAAATCCTACACGTAAAATAGTGTTGGTTCGATGCTCTGTCGAAGTTATATAAAAATGTTATGTACAATAATGGGTGGCAAATGCTATTATCCTCAACAAGTGCAAATGATACGTTATATTTGTGGTTTCTCCACCACCTAGGAGTGCATGTTAAGTGTAAATCCTACCTAAGAATGTGCGGCGTAAGGTCATAATAACTAATCTATTCCCCACAGCAGGACCGTACAAAAAAAATAGGTTTTGGCCGTCATCCTGACTCACGTGTGTTCTTCATAGTTATGCATGGTTTAGGTTGCAAATTAGGCGTATGGATGGAATGCCTGTAATCCACGTGCTTGCTTTGTAGTACAATCTCAGCCATTACTAAACCATTTGACGTGCGATCCCACCATCGCTAGACCATCTGGAGTGCGGTCTGACCGTCGCTAAACCCCGCCATGGCATGGGTCTACTCCATTTCAAAGCTCATGACTAGATGAATAATTGGCGTTTCTTCATAATAGTTACGTTTCAATAAAGCCATGGTGGTTACACTGAATTTATCGCTCTAGTTGCAATCTCACAGAATTTACACTGGTAGCGGTTAGCAAGATAGAATGGCCATGTGATTTTTCCGCTCACAGAAGCTAACTTACGGCTTGTGCCAAAGTTCACACTCAGAACTGATTGATTAAGGTACTCGTGAATCGTTCATTACTTGTTTAACACTGATGATGATAATCTCGCTGCACATGTAAGAAAAAAAAACGTGGCTTAGCAGCGTGCTTTGTGCCTATGTTAAATTGTTAGTGAAGGATCACAAATATTCCGAATTGGCGATTACTGATTATCATAAGCACACTCGGCAGTCATACTGCACCTAATCACGTATGTTTCTTCACAGGATTAAATAGAATCACACAGATACTCCTCGATTTATCGATCACGTTTCGACGTCAAGGCAGGACCATGCCTGTCAAAAATAGTACGTCACGCTGCAATCATGCTTGCGATAAGAGTCGCCTCATCAAGATGCCGGATGGACTCTCTAGTGACTAGTCAAGTGTGTGACTGTAAAAATATCTGCGGCATTCACTAGGGATTCTTTATATTCATGCCTCCTATTTATCATAAATCATATTTCTCTTCTGAGCATCCAAAATATTTACAACAGTGGTTAATAATCATGGGGTTCACAAAATATTTACAACATAATATACTCTCGGCGCGGCAACTCATATTAGTCAAACGAGCGCTCTCTTGGCCTGCTCCATGGATGATGAATTCTTCATGAGCCAAAGAGGTCACATGGCAAATATGACATCGGGTTCACTACCAAAGTAAACTAAAAACTATAAAACTGAAACAACTACAAAAACAAAAAAACGTAAAGACTAAAATTAAAAAATAATATAAAAACTAAAAAATAAAAAGAAAGAAAAAATTTAACAACATAAAACTCCCCAAAAAACTAAAACCTAAAATCTAAAAATTTAAAACACTAAAAACAAAGAACAAAACACAAAGAAAAAAAGCATTAAAACATAAAGAACAAGTCACAAAAAACAAAAATAAAGAACATAAACAAATACCAAAGTACAAAATACCGGTACAAAGAACAAAACCCAAAGTACTAAGAACAAAAAGCAAAGAACTAAGAACAAAACACAAAGAACTAAGAACAAAAAACGAAAACAAACAAAAACAAGAACAAATATCAAAGAACAAAGAACAAAACAAAAATAGTAAAAATTAAAAACAAAAACAAAATCAAAATCAAATTAAAATAAAATAAAATACGGTAGGCTAAATGAATGAATAAAAAAATAAGTAAACAAATAAGTAAATAAACAAGTAAATAATTAAATACATAAATAAATCAATAAATTTCAGCCAACAATGTTTCAGGTATGTTATGTAAACTTTGTTGCAGATTTAAACATTTTCCATGTAACCGCAAGGGTGGAACCTCGTGCCGAGGACGTACCTAGAAGAAACATTGGGGGCTGATGAAAATATTTGTACCGTAGCCTATTGTTACGGCTGTGAGTTTGTTTCATCGCTCGCCGCATGAGTCACAACTGCCCCAGGGCTGGGCTGTGCTCTGCCTCAGTGTATTGCGTGCGCCTTATGCAAAAGGTCTACTAGGACAAAGGGATGATCCAGAATATTCGTGACTCAGCCCGTGAAGGAAACCTCGAGAAGCCGTGAACCCTGGATGGGTCTAGAAGCATTTATTTAGTCACCGGCCTGCTATATAAGAGCGACCTCTCAAGCAGTTCTTGTTGTGTTTTACGAGCTAGTGCGAGCGTTTATCCTGAGTGACAGAAGTGTGGTGACTTGCGAAACCCCTAGTGAAGCCGATTCTCTTGACAGCGAGGGAGTGAGAAGCATACAGGGGACTGCCTGTGTTTTGAGCGAGTGTGATTTCACTGAGCGACAGAAGTATTGTGCCTGAGTGCCGTGCGAGTTACGAAATCCAGTGACATTGTTTCCCGGCTTGTGGGCAGCGAAGCAGCGTGTAGCAGGTTATCGTAACTGTAGTTTGTGTACATAAGGGAAAGGTGCAGGTAGTTTCTGTCAAGGCCACCGGACTCATTAGCACGGATTAACTTCTGTGGTTTGTTGACAAGTGAAAGGGGGCAAGAGCTCTCCATAAGGAAGAGACTTGAGGAAACTGGTGTAAGGTTCTAATTGCTTGTATTTGCTGATGAGTAGTGTATCTTTCTGGCGGCAATAAAGTTAATTATTTCTTTAAAGGAACAATCTGTGTTGTGCTTCAACCCACCGTAATCCAGTTAACAAAAGTGCCACTAGGGGGTAGGCCCGTAACAACTGGTGTCAGAAGCCGGATTACGAACTCAAATACAAGCACAACACCTGACGGTCCTGGTTTCAAAACCCGAGCAGGTCATTTTTTAAAATTTTCCTGCGAGCGCATGCCCTTTACAAGACAAACAACCAAAATGGAAGCGCAATTGGCAGCATTGCTAGAAAAGTTAAGTGGCATGGAAGCCAAATTAGAAGACGGCCAGAAAAACTTAGCCAAGGACCTGAAGGATGGCCAGAAGAAGATGGAAGACGGCCAGACTAAGCTAGCACAAGACCTGAAGAAATTAGAACAGGGCCTACGTGAGGAAGTCACAGCAGTGGAAAATAAGTTCGACGCCTTACAAGTGGAAGTTGCCAAGCTGCGCCGACGCCCACTGATGGGGGTTGAGGAGAAATTCGACGCCTTACAAGTGGAAGTTGCCGAGCTGCGCCGACGCCCGCTGATGGGGATGGAGGAGAAATTCATCGTCTTACAAGAGGAAGTTGCCGAAATGCGCCAACGCCCACTGACGGGGGTGGAAGAGAAATTCAACGCTTTACGAAAGGAAATTGCTGAGCTGAACCAACGCCCACCGACGGGGATTGAAGCGAGATTCAACGCTCTTCAAGAGGAAGTTGCCAAGCTGTGCCGACGCCCGCCCACAGGAACACCGGGTACGTCAGGAACGGGACAGAGCAGAGTGACGCCCCCAACCTTCGACGGAAGGTCCCGTGGAGCACATACTTACGTCAGTTCGAGGCGGCCTGTTCCATAAATAACTGGAACAACACAGAAAAGGCTACAGCTCTCATTGCAGCGCTGAAAGGTGACGCCCTTAACGTCCTTCAGGCCATCCCGACTGGATCCCAGGACTACGCTTCACTAATCGCCCATATGGAGTCCCGATATGGAGATAGCCATCTTCAGCAGGCCTACCAGATGCAGCTCCAGACCAGGGCACAAAAGAACGCGGAAACCCTGCAGGAGTTCAAGATGGACATCGCACGCCTCGTAAGGCTCGCCTATCCAACAGCGCCGGCCAATTTTCAGGAACAGATTGCGACGCAGACCTTCACCAACGGGCTACGGGACCCGGACACTCAACAGGCGCTGCGACTCGCGCGCAATAAGACCCTGGCAGATGCGCTGAGCCACGCACTTGAGTTCGAGACGGCAAAGCAGGTATCTAGAATGCGCGCACGGGTGCGTCAGGTGGACGTCAACGAACCAGCCAAAGCCGACAAGACCAAGCTCCTGGCCGATGAACTGATGGAGGCGCTAGGCCGGTTCTTCAAGAGTCGCAGGACCACCAACAAAAACGTAGCCGAAGGACATCTGGAGAGGCGGCCCGGAATAGGACTACTGACCTGCTGGACCTGCCGTAAGAGAGGCCACCTGAGCAAGGACTGCGGTAATCGCCGCCGCCTAGGGTTTCCGTCGGGACAGTCAGTCGTAGGGAAACCGCGCGGCCCAGGGAAGCAAGTATCAGCCAGCCTTTGGGGGCAAAGGTTGGCTTCTGATGGTCGTCAAGCCCCGGCTGTCCAAGTTCGTGTGACGCAGCTACGGAGGGATAATATCAGCCTGTTGGTCGACGGAGTCGTCAACGGAGAGAGCTGGCCCATGCTAATCGACACGGGAGCATCGAGGACCATCGTCAGTCCCACCGTGATCCCGAAGTGGAGAGAGCCACCCACACAAAGGAACCTCCAGCTAATAGCCGCGACCGGAGAGACCGCACCGGTACATGGCGAAGCATCACTGGAGTTCGTCATTGGTCGACGGGCGATAAAGCATCCAGTGCTTGTGGCTGACGTATCAAATGAAATGATCATCGGACTGGACTTCCTGGACCAGAACAACATCATCTTGGATCTGAGTACCAACACTCTGCACTTCGGAAGTGAGGAACTTGCTTTGCAACCAGCACACGAGGCCGTAGCCGCACGACGAGTAAGGCTGAGAGAGGACATCATCGTTCCCGCCAGGACGGAAGTCAGCACTGCCGTAATTGTCGACGGAACAGCTGAGGGAGTGGCGACTGTCATCGAGCCAAAATATGAGGACATCCAGACAAAAGGATTGCTAGTTGCCAAGACTCTCATCAACACGACGTCTCGGCCGTACGTCCGCCTGTCCAACCTGAACGACTACGATATTACGGTTCACCGGGACACCAACCTAGGAGTCTGCGAGACCGTTACCTGGATTGCCCGCATCACAGACTCGACGGACGAACACCTGCAGACGGACAACCGAAGAAGACGCGCCCTGCCAGAAGAACCACAGAAGCTGTACCAAGGATCCCAGGACCATTTAGACGAGGAACAATCACGCCAACTTCGGGACCAGCTACACGAATTCCAGGATGTCATCTCCGTGGGGAGCAAAGACTTCGGCAGGACAAGCTTGGTCCAGCACAGAATCGACGTTGGGGACAGCGCATCGATTAGGTCCCCATTCCGACGTGTCCCGCTCGCCAAGCAAGCTGAAGTCGACCGGATGGTAGAAGAGATGAAGGAACAAGGAGTGATCGAGGCATCACATAGTCCTTGGAGTTCTCCGGTCGTGCTAGTGAGGAAGAAAGACGGTTCCACCAGGTTCTGCGTGGATTACAGGCGGGTGAATGACGTCACGAAAAAGGACAGCTACCCTCTACCCCAGATCGACGACACCCTGGACACCATATCAGGGTCAAGATGGTTCTCCACCTTGGATTTGAAGAGTGGCTACTGGCAGGTGGAGGTCCACCCTAAGGACCGCGAGAAAACTGCGTTCTCTGTGGGCAGCGGGCTCTGGCAGTTCACCGTCATGCCATTCGGTCTGTGCAACGCCCCTAGGACCTTCGAAAGGCTAATGGAGTCCATTCTGAGGGGACTACACTGGAATACCTGCCTGGTCTACCTAGACGACGTCATCGTTCTGGAAGAAGCTTCGAGGAGCACTACAGCAACCTGAAGGAGATCTTGATGAAGCTATGGGCTGCCCAGCTGAAGTTGAGCTCCAAGAAGTGTCAGCTCTTCCAGAAGCGGGTCCAGTACCTTGGGCATATCGTCTCCGAGGAAGGGGTGCGCACCGACCCAGAGAAGACCGCAGCTGTGAGGGAGTGGCCAGTTTCGAAGGACAAGTCCCAACTACGAAGCTTCCTGGGACTCTGCACTTATTACCGTCGCTTCGTGAGAGGATTCGCCGACATCGCCAAACCACTGCATCGACTGACTGAGAAGGACCAACTCTTCACGTGGACAGTAGAATGCCACAGTGCCTTCGAACAACTCAAGCAGGCTCTGTGCACCGCGCCTATTCTGGCCTACGCCAGACCTGGAACAAGGTTCATCGTCGATACCGATGCCAGCGACTTTGGTTTAGAGGGAATCCTGTCGCAAATAGTGGACGGCGAGGAGAGAGTAGTGGCCTACTTCAGCAAAGCCTTGTCAAAGCCAGAGAGGAATTACTGCGTCACCAGGAAGGAACTGCTCGCCATCGTGAAGACCATCGAACACTTCCACAAGTACCTGTATGGGCAAGAATTTCTCATCAGGACCGACCATGCATCCCTGCGGTGGCTCCTGAACTTTAAGCATCCCGAGGGTCAACTCGCGCGGTGGTTAGAGAGGCTTCAACAGTACAACTTTGAGATCCAGCACAGGAAAGGCCAACTGCATTCTAACGCCGACGCCCTGTCACGAAGACCGTGCCCCGAAGACTGCACCTTCTGTGGCCGAAGGGAGGAGAGCACCGGGATACAGTGCCGAAGGGCTACCGTGGAAATTCAAGGGAACTGGAGCCGCGAATCTTTCACGCGGGCACAAGCAGAAGATGATGACCTGTGACTGATATTATTGATTGTAAGATAAAGTTACCTTAGGGATAACAGCGTAATTTTTTTAAGAGTTCATATCAACAAGAAAGAGGGCCTGTGTCCCTAGGACCGGGTGGAACATTGTGAGTGACTGCAGCCCAAAGGTAAGTCCTACTGGGCGCAGTGGGACTCGCTGATTGTAAGGGATGGCCTCATCTGCCGCGCCTGGGAGAGCACCGACGGGAAGACATCTCGGGAACAAGTCGTCGTTCCAAAGGCTATGACGGAGGAAGTCCTGAAGGAAGACCATGGAGGATCATCTGTTGGACACCTAGGGATAAAGAAGACCCTGGAGAAGCTGAGAGAGCGGTTCTACTGGATCGGATGCCGAACTGAGGTGGAGAACCACTGCGCGAGTTGCCACGATTGCGCAGTCAGTAAGGGCCCAGGACAAAGACGACGGGGTCCACTGAAGACCTACAACGTGGGCGGCCCCATGGAGAGAGTGGCCATCGATGTTGCTGGGCCATTCCCGTTAAGCGAGGCAGGGAACCGCTACCTATTGGTCGACAGCGACTACTTCACCAAATGGCCGGAGGCGTATGCGCTTCCTAACCAAGAAGCCGCGACGATCGCAGAGACCCTGGTGAAGGAATTCGTCAGGCGGTACGGAGTACCCCTGGAGCTGCACTCCGACCAAGGGAGGAACTTCGAGTCGCAGGTGTTCCAGAACCTATGCCAGCTGCTGGGAATCCGGAAGACAAGGACAACGCCGCTACGCCCTCAGTCCGACGGGATGTTAGAGCGATTCAATCGCACCATCGAGAACCATCTCCGAATAGTCGTCAGCGAGTACCAGAGGGATTGGAACAAACATCTTTCACTATTTCTCCTGGCCTACCGCGCCGCCGTGCATGAAGCCACCGGGTGCACACCAGCCCGGGCCATGTTTGGGAGGGAACTCCGCCTACCTGTCGATCTTGCCTTCGGCCGACCTGGGAATGATCCGGTCCCGGTAAGCCAGTATTGTCAAGAACTTGTCGACCAACTGGAGGACGTGCACACGTTCGCGAGGAGGAAACTGCGGATCGAGGCCGACCGAATGAAGACCCGATACGATCAACGGACGGATGCCGGCGGATTCCACGAGGACGACCTGGTCTGGCTCTTCAACCCATTACGGAAGAAAGGCCTGTCACCCAAACTGCAGATGTCCTGGGAGAGCCCGTACCGAGTCGTGAAACGGATCAACGATGTCGTCTACAGAATCCAGCGGAGCCCGAGGGCGAAGATGAAGATCGTGCATCGTGATCGCCTGGCAGCCTACGGAGGGACACAGACGGACCAATGATTGATCGGGACGATTAGCCTTTTAGGAAGGGGGTGGTGTTACGGCTGTGAGTTTGTTTCATCGCTCGCCGCATGAGTCACAACTGCCCCAGGGCTGGGCTGTGCTCTGCCTCAGTGTATTGCGTGCGCCTTATGCAACTAGGTCTACTAGGACAAAGGGATGGTCCAGAATATTCGTGACTCAGCCAGTGAAAGAAACCTCGAGAAGCCGTGAACCCTGGATGGGTCTAGAAGCATTTATTGAGTCACCGGCCTGCTATATAAGAGCGACCTCTCAAGCAGTTGTTGTTGTGTTTTACGAGCTAGTACGAGCGTTTATCCTGAGTGACAGAAGTATGGTGACTTGCGAAACCCCTAGTGAAGCCGATTCTCTTGACAGCGAGGGAGTGAGAAGCATACAGGGGACTGCCTGTGTTTAGAGCGAGTGTGATTTCACTGAGCGACAGAGGTATTGTGGCGAAGTGCCGTGTGAGTTACGAAATCCAGTGACATTGTTTCCCGGCTCGTGGGCAGCGAAGCAGCGTGTAGCAGGTTATCATAAGTAACTGTAGTTTGTGTATATAAGGGAGAGGTGAAGGCAGTTTCTGTCAAGGCCACAGGACTCATTAGCACGGATTAACTTCTGTGGGTTGTTGACAAGTGAAAGGGGGCAAGAGCTCTCCATAAGGAAGAGACTTGAGGAAACTGGAGTAAGGTTCTAATTGCTTATATTTTCTGATGGGTAGTGTATCTTTCTGGCCGCAATAAAGTTAATTATATCTTTAAAGGAACAACCTGTGTTGTGCTGTCTACCCACCGTAATCCAGTTAACAAAAGTGCCACTAGGGGGGGTGGCCCGTAACACTATAATTACCTTAATCTTGGTGTTCCAGGCGGTTCTTGGTTTCGGCGCGACCGAAAAGGACGCCAAGTGGCACTGTGGAGGGACACTGATCAGCGAGGACTACGTGTTGACCGCTGGCCACTGCGCGAGCAGCAAGGAGCAGTGAGTGATAGAACTTATATACCTAATGATGTTTCTTTCATCCTCCAAAATCCAAAATCTCTTCATCTGGGCACTGAAAACCTTCATCCATTCTTCAGTCTATGATTTCTTGGTCCTAATAGTAATTATCTAAGATGACGATGATGATGATAATTGTTGTTTTAAGGGGCCTAACATCTAAGTTATCGGCCCCTAATGGTTTGGGTGATCGTGAAGATGAAAATGAAATGTAAACTATAACTAAAACTAACTATTAACTTATATACTAGAAGAAGAAATGGAAAACAAAAGAAGAATAAGGCAAATAAAGGACAGGAGGAAAAGAAATGCCCTCAACCCTCGAAGAATACGGATTGAGGGACTTGGAAGGAAGGAGAGCCATGAAAGGCAGATAGGAAAGTGAAAGAGGAGAGGGTCCACCCCAGACGTAATGGATAAAAGGGGGAAAACTGGACCCAGCTCAGGAATACCTTGGGGGTAGCCAACTCCCTAACTCACCAGCCGTGAGCCTCACCATAAGTGGTCAGGCTACCGGGTGAGTTAGCCGTGGTCGTTACGGCGTGGCTGCTGGCAGTCGCTCACATCCGGGAGGCGAGGAGGTTCGAATCCTCCCGCCGGCAACCTTGAAGATGGTTTTCTGTGGTTTCCCATCTTCCTTCCAGGCAAATGTCGGGGTTGGTCCCTAACTATAGGCCACAGCCGCTACCTTCCAATTCCTAGTCCTTACATTCACACTTTCCTCCCCGGACAACACGCCACACGCGACGGTACTTGTAGCTCACCCCATGGGTGTCCGTATAGAAGCAGCTACAATACTCTGGCGAGCCGAACATGTCCTAGGACACTCCCGGCACTAAAAGCCATACGCTAAAAAAAGTGGTCAGGCTACATACACCCTGCCTACTTGAGGGCCTTGAGCAGAAGGCAGGAGATAACATGAAATGAAAAAGAAGGCTGACCCCTCGCAGAAGGAGGGTATCAGAAAAGATGAGACAAGGGCCAATTAAAGCGGGAAAGGAACAGACTCTCTAGGCATCGGATACCCTAATACCGTAGGGATCGGAAGAGAACAAGAGTTGACCAAGTGAGGTCGACAGGAAAGGAGACAGAGAGGAGCCCGGCACAAGTAAGTGGATGCAATGGCGGACTCAGCTGGGGCCCCGTGGTCACCAACCCACTAGATGTGAGCCCCTGGGGGGACTTATCTAACAAGGGGACCCTACGGCAATCGGATTTTTGTAATTTTTCCCGCTTTGTGTACGTAAAGTTCAGACCTCGAACAATAATTTCCCAAAGCCGTTCGTTGCCATATTCATAAATTCTCGAGAAAATCGACTTCGAAGTTTTCCGAGTGCTTCATGTCCAGTAAAGATGTTACCGAGTTCGAGCAGGACGCGTGGCGCACCCGGTAAGGTTCGGGCACAGTAATCGCTGGAACGCTAGTTCGAGTCTCACTTCGGGTGCTATTTTTTTTCTTTCAATTCATATACTGTACTACTAATGTGATTGAAATATAAAAATCATCATCAGACGTATTGTCGTCCTCCACGCCCGACATTATGATTTATTTACAGTATGTTAGAAAAAATCACCCACCACGCCAAGAAACACTATCTGCTTCTCTGGAAACCAACGGTCAAATGCTACTTCGAACAGGCATCCCTTGGGAATGACGTGGTATGTATCCCTTCCACCCGTCCAGGAATACCCAAAAATCATTTGTGCTAGAGCATCTGTGCCCACTTCGCAGGTAAAAAAAGAAACAACGTGACAAGGGCAAACGATACACGCAGAACTGTTATTCGAAATAATGACAGATCTCGAAGAAACCGCCATATTCAAATATTTCATCACATTCAATTTTACTCATTCCATTGTTTTCATTAATTTACTCTTCTATTTATATTTTTATTAGCCTATTTTCAATTTTGGAAAAATAGGCTTATGAGATCACCTTTTGTCCGTGTGTGTGTGTGTGAGAGTTGTGTGGGTGTCCCCCACTAATAAATTCTAAACGGCTGGAGCGATTTCAATGAAACTCGGTAAGTTGATAGCAAAATTCCGGGCGACCCCGACCGTGCTCTTCAAATTTTGTTAAGTATCACCAATTCAACATGGCGGCTGTGCTAAATATTTCACCAGCATTCAATATCTCCGAAACTATTTCCGATATCACCCTGGATTTTATTACGGTGATAAAGAGAACTACTAGAAGTTCACCTATGTGACTTTTGAAATACTGCTAACTACAAAACCAACATGGCGGTCAAGCGAATTTGCGACGTTTCAATAGACGCTTCTCGCGACCTAATCAACCAAACGCAATAAAACGTGGTACAGTATATGTTTATACACATTCTAATGCACCGACATCTAACTTCGTTCAATTGTGTACATAACCACAAGATGGCGGATGTGCAAAATATTTCACCGGCATTCTATATCTCTGAAACTATTAGCGTTATCACCCTGAAATTTTGTACGGAGATAAAGGGCACTACTGGAAGTTCATCTATAAGACTTTCAAAATCCTGTTAACTACAAAACGAACATGGTGGCCAAGCGAATTTGAAAATTTTAAATAGACCTTTCTCGCGATTTAATGTTCCAAACGCAATGAAATCTGGTACAGGAAATGTTTATACACATTGTAATGCAATGGTATCTAATTTATTTCAATTGTCTACATAACCTCAAGATGGCGCCTGTGCGAATTTTAAAATTAAGTTTTATTTCTTGTGTCGTAATCGTGCGTTCGAAGTGAAAGTTTCAATAATGAACCTACGCAATAATGTTCCTCTAATGGTGCATGACTATATGGCCTATACATTTAACAATCCAACATGGCGACCATCAGAAATATTTAGACGGCTCTGAATATCTACGAATCTATTATAGCAATGAAACTGAATTTTTTAATGTTCATAGGGGCTATGAACTTAAGTTCACCTATAGGACTTTAAATAACCTGGTGATCACAAATCCAACATGGCGGCGAGACGAACTATAAATATTCACATGGACGTTTCTCGCAATTTAACCATCCGAATGCAGTGAAACTTCGTACAGTAAATCCTTACACGAATGCTAATCCACTGGCATCTAATTTATTTCAAATGTTTCCATAACCACAAGATGGCAGCTGTGCGAAATTTTAAAATCTTGTTACTTCTTGTGTCCTATTCATGCGATTGAAGTTTGAATGCTTCACGTACACAATAATCTTCATGTAACAGTACATAACTCTAGGACCTATATATATAAAATGCAACATGGCGACCATCCGAAATACTTAGTCGGTTCTCATTATTTACGAATCTCTTACAGCAATCAAACTGAAATTTTGTATGTTGATAGTGTCAGTTAACATAAGTAGGATATATGAAAATAGGCTGTATAGTTCTTCACGGAACTACTTGTTAATCTACAAGTCGCCTCCGTAGCGTAGCGGTCAGCATGGTTAGCTGCCGCACCGGAGGTCCTGGGTTCGATTCCCGGCTCTGCCACGAAATTTGAAAAGTGGTACGAGGACTGGAACGGGGTCTACTCAGCCTCGGGTGGCCCAAGTGAGCAGAGGGGGTTCGATTCCCCCTCAGCCATCCTCGAAGTGGTTTTCCGTGGTATCCCACTTCGTCTTCGGGCAAATGCCGGGATGGTACCTTCTTCAAGGCCACGGCCGCCTCCTTCCCTCTTCCTTGCCTATCCATCCTAACCATCCCTTACCTTCCCTCATGAGGCCCCTGTTCGCTTTGCTGGTGAGGCCACCTGGGCGAGGTGCCAATCCCACCTCACCAGTTGTATCCCTTCCGATTCAATGTTCCCCGCTCTAGGACACTGCCCGTAGAGGCGGTAGTGGTGAGTTCCCTCGCTGAGTCCGTGGGTTCCACCAACCTGGAGGGTAAACGAAAAAAAATATCTACAAGGTGTGAATATTATTGCTGGATATTATTTTTGTCGCTTATTCGCAATTTCAAATAGGAGATAATTAGAAATGAGCCGTGCGTTTTTTCATTGGAAATTATTTTTACATATCTGTGAATTACCTCAGACTTGATGATTTTTATATTTCAATCACATTAGTAGTATATGAATTGAAAGAAAGAAAGAAAAAATGATAGCAACCGAATTGAGACTCGAACTAGCGTCCCAGCGACTACTGGGCCCGAATCCTACCGGGTGAGCCACGCGTCCTGCTCAAACTCGGTAACATCTTTACTAAATATGAAGCGTTCGAAAAACTTGGAAGTCGATTTTCTCGAGAATTTGTGAATATGACATCGATCGGCTTTGGAAAATTATTGTTTGAGGTCTGAACTTTACGTACCCGAAGCGGGAACAATTACAGAAATCCGATTGCCGTAGGGTCCCCTTGTAAGAGAAACGATGGTTGTTGATTAATGTTCTGAACTGGAGTCGATCTTGTTTAATTTCCTCTGTAATGCCAATTTCATGAAGGTCTTTTCACTAAGCTTTTGACTTTCATTGAGAGAGCGAGGTTGAGAATCCTTTTGGTGAGCCTGTCATAAATCCCTCAGTATGCCTTCCTTCGGAGGGGAAGTAAAGCCGGCGGTCCCATGTCATAGATTTATGGCATGTTAAAGAACCTTCCACTAATTACACCTGTGTGAAGCTAAATTGGATAGGTTTAGGATG
This sequence comes from Meconema thalassinum, assembly GCA_946902985.2. Classification (NCBI taxonomy): domain Eukaryota; kingdom Metazoa; phylum Arthropoda; class Insecta; order Orthoptera; family Tettigoniidae; genus Meconema; species Meconema thalassinum. The sequence goes on along the minus strand of OX336401.1, from coordinate 75,877,777 downwards.
TAAACAACGCTCTCAGGTTCCTACGTTCGTTGCCAAGAGCCGACTGCTGTGGCGACTGGTAGCTAAGTTCTGAATTAGTAGTCGTTGACGGTGGCGTTTGGAGTCAAAAGTAGGAACTATTTGAAAAATTCAAAAGTCTGCAGTCCTTATCTGAATTAAAAAACAGTTAACACACAGTAATACAGTCATCACAATTAACACCGGTTAACAGACAGATTCTACACACACCCAAAGTACACGGGGCTACATGACCGCGTTGTCGCAGCCCCTAAACTTAAGAACCAACCAACCAAAGTATAATTTATTCGTAATGTTTTCTGACAAGAAATAAAACTATTCTTCAAAGTAGAGATCGTCAGATTCTATGGTCTGGAGCCATCTTACAGCGAGGTTTATTTTCCCGCGACGGTACCAGTCTCTGGGTTTTGATGCGAAGAATTCGGCGAGACCCACTTTCACAGCTTCAATGATTTCAAAATTTCTTCCATGCGAGAAATGGCCCATGGATCGAAAAAAATGGTAATCTGAAGGCGCAAGATCAGGGCTGTTTGCTGGATGAGGTAGCAGTTCGACTCCTCCCAATTCTTGCATTTTGCAATGGTTGTTCGTGCAGTATGAGGTTTCGCAGTGTCCTGCTGCAATAGAACGCTATTTTGGTTAACTATAAAGGGCGTAGGCTGGAATGAGCAAACCGGTGACTACATCGGCTAATCGTGGCGTGTGTAACGAGGTGTGGTTCCGACCAGAGCGTGGAAGTTTACCGCCCGTCGCTAGAGGGCACGCGTGCACGTCACGTGGTGATACAAAGCGAGCAGCAGCATGCATCAATCGTCCAACGCTGCCAGTCGCATTGCAAACAGTGACATGGGGGCGTCAACCAAAGAGCAAAGAGGCGTTGTTCGGTTTCTGACAGCGAAAGGAGTAGGGGGAACGGACATTCATCGCCGAATGTCACAAGTGTACCCTTGCAAGGATCAAGGCGTGGCACAAGCGCTTCAGGGAAGGACGGGTGTCGTTAGCCGATGATGCCCGGTCTGGGGCATCCCACCTGCATTACCGATGACAACGCCCAGATGGTTGATGCACTCATTACACAGGACCGCCGAGTGACAGTGAACGCCATAGCCGCCGTGGTCGCTCCACGACAATGCACGACCTCACACGGCCAACACAGTCGCGGCACTCCTGCAGAAATTCAAATGGGAGGTTCTCGGCCACCTTCCATACAGTCCAGACCTCTCTCCCTGTGATTTCGCCATTTTTGGTCCCCTGGAAAGGGCTCTGCGGGGCCAACGATTCACCTCGGACGCCGACGTCCAGCTGTACGTGCGGAACTGGTTCACATCGCAGCCCAGGAAATTTTATGAGACAGCCATTCACCGCCTCGTGTCACAGTGGGACAAGTGCCTCAACAGCCAGGGCCAATACTTCTAACATACAGGTACTGGTTTCTGTAATTATGCCTCCGGCTCATAACTTTTTGAACGCACCTTATAATTCTGGGTATCTCCATCTCAAAATTTCATGAACTCGTTACTGTTGTTGAGAATAAAGATCCGCATTGACTGCACGCCCATTTGGAACAAGCTCTCAGTGAATCACTTCTTTAAAACTCCACCAGACACACAACATCACTTTGGCGCCGAACCGATCCTTTTTAACGATGACTTTGACAGGTTGACGGGAACTGAGCCACTGTTTCAAGGCAGCAGCGTTACAGTAATAAACCCATTTTTCATTACATGTGCTAATATTCTCCTGTTAAATCTACCATCCATGGGGTTAACGATTAGCTGACGATAGATATCCACTCTACATTGAACCTGTTCAGGCGTCAATAAAATTCACGAGGTACAGATCTACAGCTTCAGTTTTATTTTCCCAGTTTCTTAAGCTGGCGATGTACGGTATCTTTTGATGATATATTCTCGCAATGTACGCAATTCTCTACTCATTGTATATACGCTGACTATCCTGGAAAATTGTGTGTATTCTCAGGGGATTGTCACCGTAAAATACCCAGAAATATCAACCAATGTTGTTGTTGTTGTTGTTGTTTGAGTCTTCAGTATTTTGACTGGTTTGATGCAGCTCTCCATGGCTCCCTGTCCTGAGCTAATCGTTTCATCTCTACATAGCTACCACACCCTACATCCGAGGCAATCTGTTTAACATATTCTAACCTTGGTCTACCCCTACAGTTCTTGTCCCCAACCCTTCCTTCCATAACTAAGCTTGCTATTCCTGGGTGTCCTAGTATGTGTCCTACCAACCTATCTCTTCTCTTCATTAGCAGTCGCCAGAAACATCTCTTCTCTCCCACTACTCAATACCTCTTCGTTTGTAACCCTATCTACCCATCTGATCTTCATCATTCTCCTGTAACACCACATTTCAAACGCTTCAATTCTCTTCTTTCCTGCTGCACCAATAGTCCAAGTTTCACTTCCATAGAGTGCGACGCTCCAGAGAAAGGTTTTCAAAAATACCTTCCTAATATCTAAATCTATATTCGATATCAATAGATTCCTATTCTGTAGAAATGCTTTCCTTGCCTGAGCTATACTACTTTTTATATCATCTTTGCTTCGTCCATCACTGGTTAGAGCATATAACTTTGTGTAATTACTGGCAGTACACGAAGTTTGTAAAATACAACACACAAATAAAATGTTATAAATTAATTTTCTTTTATGGCCTATGGAGTATGAATGGCAAATATCTAAATATTTGTCAATTTACTAAGCAGAATGGTAAACTTTTTTTTTTACAAGTTGATAATTTATTTCTCTAAAGTACTGTACTGTGGAATTCACAGTTTTCCCTCACAAGGCTGAGCGTACCCCGTTCCAGCCCTCAGACCAGAATTAAAATTTCTTGGCAGAGCCGGGAATCGAATTCGGACCTCCGGGGTGGAAGCCAAGAATGCTAGCCACTACACCACGAATTAGTCTAATTTCAATCTTAATATTGTTTATATCTTAGGCAATAAGTTAAGATTAAGGTACAACCAAATTTACAATTATTTTATGCTCTTACCAAAGCAAAACTTTCTTAATTTTAATTGGCTTTTTTGGGGTGGAGGGGGGGGGGGGACGGAGGGGGGGGGGCTAGTGCACCCTCAGCACCCCCCTTATATACGCCCCTGACACATGGCCTCTTCTAAATAGCATTGGCGAACCAAAGAAAACAAATTCTATCTGATAATATACCAAACTCGAAGAAAAAAAAAAAAGCAACGACATTACTTATGAGCAGGCTTCGGATAATTATGCATTTTGCATATTGCATATGCAATTGCATATTTGGGACAGTTTTAACTTAACAGTGCATATATAGGGTTTTCCTCCTGTTAGTGCATATTTCAAAAACATTCTTAATCTTGAGCGTAGACATCAGCTTCTGCAGGACACTTTTGGAATATTTGACATATATTTCAGGTAACAGGAATGTTGAGCAGTGGTGGGTTTGTATTGTGTTTAAATTTAGCAACACTAGCCCTACATCCGGCCATAGCTTTGTCTACCTGCAATGCAATTAGGTGGGGACTGTTTCTTGGTATTTCCCGTAAAGCAGGTTATCTTTTCCTAATTCCGTAAATAGTTACCTTTCATGCACAATTAGTTCTTGTCAGTCTTACTTTCGTTGAGTTGAAGTATGCTCCAATTGTGGCATGTGATGTGGAGAGAGTGTTTTCTGAGTACAAAGTCATTTTCAGTGAAAATAGGCGCAAGTTTGAGTTTGAAAACCTATTACATCATGCAGTGATTAAGTGTAATCAAGACTTGTAAATTTTATTGACAAACTGGAGCAATCTATTGTAGTATTGTAAGTAATTTTCTTTATTTTGACAATATCTAATATGTAACATTAATTTCTTGTCATATAAACCACTAATTGATATCAGATATACGTTTATTTTTAATGCATATTTTAGTGCTTATTTAGACACTTTTTAGTGCACATTTGCATGCATATTTTGGCATTTTTAAGTGCATAATTATCCGAAGCCTGCTTATGAGACATCCTAATATTTATTTGCATGTGTTTAAACAAAACATAAAATAGTGAACGAATCCAACCTGGCCGATACCGAAAATAGCGCAGGGAGAAGGGAGGGCTCTTGCTCTTGTACAGGGAACTGAGGCTACAAAGTCTCTTCATGCGCCACTCTTCATTCAGAGGGAGGAGCCTTTGTTTCAAGTGGTGGCCGGCCGTCTTTACAGCGAGACCACTTTGCGGCCAACAGCGTGCTGCTTGCCGGCTGAGTGGAATATTCACAGGGCTTAAACTCACTGTTCGGCATTATAACGGCCCTATAGCCTAACACGAAAAATAATAACATCGTATGACCTAGACGCCGGGTGCAAGCTTTTGTTATTTGACACCCAAAGGGTAGCTTTCATGTCGAATTTCACTGCTCCTTGAAGCACTATGAAAGTCAAGAAGTTTAGATATCTAAGCTCCTTGAACACTATAGCGCTTTCTAGTAGAGAAATGAGGAACTTTGTGTTGGCGGAAAATCCCGAGATTCATTTTGCCACTATGAACACGGCCTACTGAATTCAAATGGGTTCTTTGACATGCCAATATCGTATGACATGCGTGTCGTATTTTTGCCGCCTTTCAAAAATCACTTACCACGGCCAGGAGCAAACCTGCAAGCTTGGGGTTGGCAGACCGACACGATAACCACTCACCCACCGTGGCAAGCCCTAACACGAAGACGAACAGAAACAAGTTGTCTCACAACGTATCAAGTCCCTTCATAAGCACATGGAGTACGCGCAGCTGTGCGTGCAGAACCGGATAGAAGCAGTATTGCTCGCCGCCAGGTGGCCCCGCTGTCAGAAACTTGCTGGCCGGCCACCACTTGAAACAAAGGCACTGTACAATAAACAAGAAGGAAAACTCGGTAACGGTAAATGAGACGTCATCGTACGATAACATTTTGTGAAGTACTGAGGGCCGGGTTCACCATGGTTCGTCAAAATGTTAACAAACCAATTAAGGCAGTTGACGGACGATTAGCGAAATGTCGTGGTTCACCAAACTATAACAATCCATTAGCTTCCCTAACAAGCCATCAAAACTAATTGCTCTGTCAACATGGAATTAACGACTTGACGGTCGATTTACGTAGCATTCAAATCCAAAATGGCGTGCGGCGAAAGTCGGAGTGGGCGAGCATTAAACTTTATTCTGAACGATGACGATGTTTTTGAAGACATGCTAGATTTTCATCGTCCACTAACTTATAAATAACGAAGGAATTACTTTAATGAATGCGACGACACAGAATTTATCATGAGATGTCGGTTGTCAAAACCTTCTGTGTTGAATGTTCTACAGTTGACAGAACCTAACCTGGGATTCCCATCTAATAAGTAAAATAGCCTAGGCCCAGTGCCGGATTAAGGTAAAATGAGTCCCAAGTCCCTCAGATTTTTGGGGCCCCTTTATTTTTATTTTTTTTTATTTTTTAGCACCCTTACATTTAATAAAGTGTATACAAGAGATTTTTTTCTCAAGATGAATAATACACTTTTTATTAAATCATATATAGGCTACATATATACATACATTTCAATTGAAACGATCATCGTTATTTGAAAACATTTCAGATGATTTGATGAACAATTGAACAAATCATACTATTTTTTACTTCTGTAAAATGTAATCTTTTTTTTTCTGTTTATTCGGTCAATGAAATCTTGTACACTGTCATCAAAATCAATTTCCCGCAGAACATCTGACTCGATATACATTAAACTTAGCATGTCTATTCGTTCTTGTGACATGATACTTCTTTGCGCACTTTTGATCCGTTTCAATTTTGAAAACGAGCGCTCCGGAGAACAATGCGTTATCATGAGGGTCAGGAAAATGCGAACAGCAATTTCAACGTTCGAAAAAACAGACTCAAGCTTGTCTCGAATAAGAATTTCGTCAAGTTCAGAATGAGTGAACTCAGTTTTTAAAGGACATTGTAATTGAATATAATGCTGAAACTGTCTCAATTCTGGATATTTTTTTTCTAAATCTTCGGAATAAAATTTTTGGGGGGGGGGGGGAATAATTGGGGGCCCTAGGCCTGGGCCTAGTCGGGCCTAATGGGTAATCCAGCACTGCAGGTAGGCCTATGGACCATTTCTATTTTACGTGTAATATCGTGTGATTCATCAATGTATAGCACAGCCTAGTTAATTTAATGAAGGACTACCTAGACGTTACAGCATCAGTCCCCTTATTTTCAACGATCTCACGTTACTCATCCACCAAATGGATAAGGATGGATAGGTATGTTTCTTTAATTTAAAGAAGATTTCACAGACCCCGGCTCTTCTTGATATTTTCCTCATCAGCCATGTTTGTAGGGGCAGATGACCTCGTAGTTTCACCCCTTTATACAACAATAACTGACGAAGGGCCGTTTTCACCAACGTCAATTATCTCTTAATTCAACATTAAACGTTATTTAACTTTGCACGCGCATTTCACCAACCAGAAATGCTCGTTAATTTACCACTAACAAGGAATTACGTTAAATGGCCAAATCTGAGCATATTTAAAGTGGCGGGAAACAGCTGAACTGTGTCTTGCGCATTCGACATTGGCGGTTTGTTTCCGAGGTACACATGAACTTTCATCCATATGAATATAAAATATGTTTATGACAATGAAATTGAAAAAAATCACACACATTACTAAGTTTTAATACCAAGAAAGACGAATACGGAAATATTAAAAAAAAGTATATCCGAAGATGGATTCGAACTCCTTCCAGCGCTACGTAATAAATTCAGAATCTGCTACGCAACCGCAAATGCTACGAAAACAACTGTGTAAGCGGGTCATATTAAGCATTGTATTCACACAACTGCCAGTTCTCCTAAATACTTTGTTCATATCATTTTACGCTTTTGCCACGAATAAAGTCTTCTGTATTTCCCTTCCTTTATAATTATGTTCCAGATGTAGGGTGTGGGAGCTATGTAGAGATGAAATTATTAGCTCAGAACAGGGAGGCATGGAGGGCTGCATCAAACCAGTCAAAAGACTGAAGACTCAAACAACAATAACATGTTCCAGAAAGTCTCAAGGAGACATCGCAAACAACAATCAGTGCTAGACGCTTCTTGTTCTGTCCACCATGTTTCTCCAGGGTGAAACCGAGTCTACGCATGCGCGAGAGCCGTAATTGCGAACCCGAATGGCCTCGTGAAGAAGATAATCACGCATTAAATCTCGTATTTAAGTTAAATGGGAATTAACTAACTAATCGTTAGTGAAGAGTTGGTGAAAAACGGCCTAAATAACCATGTTTGTATTTAACCAAGGAATATATAACTTTTAAGCTTTTCGCAGTTCACGGCCTGCTTGATAGAATATACAAATACCGCCACAATGATCATCTTTCTGTAAGTTTTGTACAGCCCTTAAACATAACGCTTCGTTTACTATTAAATGCCAATCGGCGAATGTGCTGGTGAAACGCCAACGAGTTTAATTCTAATGTTAAAATTAACGAGGAATTTACTAACAGCCTGTTAATGCTGCGTTGGTGAACCCGGCTCTGAAATTCGCCAAAATACCTTTTCTAATGATGAGCAAGAAGTTTTGTGACGAACTAAAGAGCCTACTTTTCTTAAAATTAAGATTCATGCCAATGATTAATCTACGGTATATGGACCTATCTAGAATAATTACGAAATTAAGTTGGTAATATCGAAATGTCTAATTAGTTCGAAATATACCTGGTATAAGAAAGCCTAATAGAGCACTACAGATGGCAGCCCTGGTGACTGAATATATATTCTTAGTTCCATCTCTTAATGTACAGAATACAACATTTGGTTGAAGTCCAATGGAAGTTACATGCAGTTAGACATTGGATCTATCAGCGCGCGTAAAATCATGTTGGCAACAATGTCATGCGTGTGCTGGTCAGATATAATCTGAAATATTATGATATCTTGTTGTACCAATTTTGGATGAAATCCATTTGTTAGTATAGAAGCTACATGCATTTTAAAATTGGACCTATCAGCAGGCATAGAATCATGTTGGCAGCACTGACTTATATTAATTACTCCAAATTAATCTAGAATGTCAGGTGCTAAACGTGTTCAAAGTATGGAGTGGCTTGCATACTTTCTGATATATTGATATTAGGGTAAAAAAAATATAGACAGCATTTATTAACAGTTGGCAGCTCTAATTGCTCTTAAGAATACTTATAGTCATATCTGTAATCTTACACATAGACATACGAAATTTGGTTGAAATCCAACTGATAGTATAGAAGTTACATGTATTTAAAAATTGGTCCTTCTGTATTAGCAGGCTTAGAATAATATTTGTAGAATTGCCGTATATAAGTTACTCCAAATTAATCTAAAATGTCAGGTACTATACTGTGCCCGTTTAGACCGGAGTCCGCACGACCACATATGCATTTTACCAAGAATCAGTCAGCACGAGAGTCAAAATATCCCGGGGCGCCAGATGGGTAAAAGCTAATCGCAAAAACGACATCAAATGAAAAAAATGCTTTACTGATTTTTGGCTCAATGCAACAATAAGGATAGAAGGAGATTCAACTGGGCATAACACAACATGTAAAATTATCTCATTTTATTCTGAATTTAAAATTGACTGCAAAATAAAATGCTCAAAGCAGCATCATTCATGTGTGGCGACCCACATTACTCTTTACACAATGTACAGAAATTTTCCAACACATTGGACAATTATCTTTGGAGACACAAGTCTGATTATCAGTCCTGTAGACTGTGTTCCAAAATTATATCCATTATTTATGATTAAATCCAGTTCAAATTTAATTGTCTTTACTGGAAATACTGTAGTTCACTGGTTGAATTTTTATATAATATTAACACTCGTAGAATAATTGTTCATAGAATTTTTTAACTTTCACTTATTTTTCCAGTTTCAAAAAATATTGTCAAAAAATATTATTATCTCTGAATCAACACAAATTATGTACACATATTAATAACAACATCTGAAAAGAATCTGACCCTTGAGCATAGCATCGAAGAACTGTGCGAAGCACAACAAAATTAATTGTTCTTCTGACATTAAACGTTTCGAGAAGTGACTCGATTATGAACTTCAAGTTCCTAACAAAATATATGATTTCTGAATCATCAACTTGATCAATAAATTGTTGGACCATTCCACTATTCGATTTTCCACTTGGAATCATTATTAAGAAAAATATTTATATTTGTTGCTATTTTAATAACTTTCACAACTTGCAATTCTTCAACAGAATGCGGAAATAAGAATTGTAGCTTCATAATAAATTCATTTAGTTCATGACACTAGGATTGAAAATAACCTTCAAATTATTCGTGGTTATAGAATTATGTTTTAATTGGCAGTGGCCCATTCTATTATTTTTATAAGAACACAATATTCCAACAACAACGGCAAAGGTCTTCCTCTGAAGAAGAATAAAATATTATCATGACAAATCCGGGTTCTAGCAAAATCAAAGTCTTAATGGAATCCGTAAACAAGGTTGAAATAGGAACTGATGGTTTTTTAAGAAATAACCTTTGGGTCATTCATACGACGCAATGTGTAGCTCCAATACTCCTTCTTTAACACTGAGTCATCGAACCTGCTATTTGATTGATGCTCAAATAAAAACCTCCTCATTCCTGCGACTTAAACATGCGCACCTGGGAATGGCATTTCAACTACTCTACACACATAAATTTTCTTCCCAAAATTTATACAATAAATCAAGCCTCTGCTTGTTATCAACACTGGAAGATTTATAAACTTACAAGTTTATTTTATTTTACCATTCAGTTCAAATCGTGAAGTTACCACACTTATGATACTCTCTATTTCACTTTCGAATGTGTATCTACGTCATGATTTTATATAAATACAAAAATATCTTAATTGATACAAATATCATTTGCTTCCCGTTTCATGCCTCTCCGTGTTATCTGAAAAATATACTTTGCTCATTGCAAATATTAACTGTTCAACCAGAACTGTAATGTTGGTTGAATGCGGGCTTGCGCTAACCCCTATCCTTCGGAAAATCACCTGTTCCAAACTAGAAATGATTGAACTACTTCATAAGCTCTCTCTCAATGAATGTGATTATTAGAAAATATAAGATCCAAGAATTATTTAGAAAAGTTATGAAAATCATTTTTATTATTATTATTAGTGGATTATTATTATTATTATTAGTTATATTATTGTAGATGTGTTTAATTATTATTTCATTATGTGAGAATCCACATGTTCGATTCTTCGAATATGGATAAAATATCCATTTCTCAACAAAAATAATTATTAACTTTTACAGTTACCTCGGCTGATTACCGTGATTATCAAAAAATATGAAACATTCAAATAAATGCTCGTTATGCTCGGTCATCGATCCTAAACTGTTCTGAGTGCTGAAAATACTCAGAATAACCCTAATGTGTCTTGCGTAAATTATTGCAAGATTTAAATACGAAGAAAAACAAATGTGTTGGTCATCTGCAGAAAATGAGTTTGTTCCAATTAGCTAGGCATAATATAAAAGTCAAATGTGGCTTACATTTCTCGTTGGTCTTGAAGCGTAGTGAACCTGGTCTGTACCAGATTTATCCAGATACATGCCCGATTGGACACGCACGTCTAATCCTTGTATCGGCCGCCATTATATACCCACAATCTGTCTAACACGACATAGTGGAAATATTTCTTGAAGTTTGAAGTAACTGCTGATCCATTTTAATACTGACTTCAATTAAATCCATAGCAGTTTGCTTAAATGGCGTCAGATCCAAATGATCTATTCTCAAATACGTCAGTTGTAACATAACTCACGGTAATCTTTTCAGTACAGGAAAACACTGACAGTCTAAATCAATCAACGGCTGTTCTGAAGATCGTTCCCTGGGCATGGTTTATCACCATCTATCATGCGCGAAGCAACTTATAGTTTCCCTTTGGCGGCTAATGAACAACACCGTGATAGACTGGCCTTCAATATACTGAAAGATCGGAGTGGTTATTTAGTTACAATTTATGAAACTGACTAATTGGATTAAAATATCCAAGTATTGAATTATTATTACTGGACTGTGACAAAGTACTTTCTAGACAAAGTCTAGCATGTGTCCATATAGAAATAAAGTATTTCACCAGTGTCCGTAGAAAAATAACAATCACCTTAGTGATTCCCTCTGCCGGAAACTTACTATGTTCCACACGTATCGCAACACTTTTGTGACTATCACAATTTAAAGATATCTTCTGCGTAGATCCGGCAACCATGTGCCTTGGCTCAACGTAGCAGCAGCACCTTGTCATGCAAGAGCTTGGTTCGAAGTGAGCTGATGATGCTTGGGCCGGTCGGATTTTATTCAAAACGGTCGGGTCCACGCTGGATCACGCTGAAATCTGGAAATCCTCATCTCCGGTGTCTCTGGTCCGATTCACTTGAGACTAAGTGCATTCTCTTTCATTTGGCCGTGCCAGTAATCTGATACAAGTCTCAAGTCTCTACTCCATGGCTAACTATTTAATCAACAAATAGTCTCGACCTCTGCTACTACTCGCTACGTCACTTAACATGCTCTTGGCTGCACAAAGTTTCCATTTCATTCTAGAAGTAATGGAGCGCGATATTCAAATATCTTAACTTTCAAAAGCGGCTGTAGCCTTTCCCTTGATATCTAGGTGTCTGAATCTTAGAATACCCATTCCTAGAGTTGGGCACATCCACCCCTCACCTAGCAAAAAGTAAAAATTGGAAAATTTTTATTTTTCCTATCTACACATTTAATCATCTGGATCTTGAATAATAAATCTTCAAATTCGCTGCATTATAAGTTCCCACGATGTTACCAGTTCGTGTATTGGCGATTTCATAGCTTCCATTGTTGTTTACTTCCACAATACGATAGGGTCCAGCGTAAAGGCTTGCAAACTTCGAGTACACTCGATTTTGCACGTCAGAGGGTGTAGGTCTTTTCACTAAAACAAGAGTTCCTACGCGCAAGGGTCTGCGAAAACGCTTTCCTCTCACTCTGCGCTCTCTTTTCTCAGCTTGGCTCGTCAACTTGTCTAAAGCTAGAGTTTCCCTCATCTGACGACTTGGTTCAATCTCAGGTGGAATAGAGACGATTCGATCCCATAATCTTGTTGGTTTAATTCCATGATGAAGCAACATGGGAATCTGTCCAGTACTCTCATGAATCGTAGAGTTGATGGATTCGGATGCTGATGAGAGAACATCCATCCATTTCCAATGTTCATTTGGACAATAGTGGCGGCAAAATTTTGCTATTTCAGCCATCACCCGCTCTGCTGGATTGCTTTCAGGATGTCTGATAGAACAAAACAATTGTCTAATCCCAAGATTATTCATGACGGTTCTAAATTCTAAAGATGTAAATTGGGTTCCACGATCTGATAAAGGGAATTCAGGTTTGCCTGCTTCCGGAATTACGTTGTCTCTAATTCTCTTCGCACAATATTTTGCGTTTGCCTTCTGAATTGGGTGTAACATAGTGTATTTGCTGAAAACATCCATAGTCACCAGAATATATCGGTTAACTCTTTTAGACTTTGGGAGAGGACCATAAAGATCAGTCGCGAAGATTTCACAAGGCTTAGAAGGAATAATAGGCCTTGGTAATTCTCTCAATAATCTAGAATTATGTTTACTCCTTTGGCATAAGTCGCATTCTCGAATAGTGTTCCTGACAGTTTGTCTCATTCGCTCCCACGAAAATTTTTCTTGTATCAAGTTGACTGTCTTATCTACTCCAGCATGACCTGCAATTCGATGTGCCATCCAGATAATGGGTTTTTGCATTCGTGGATGTATCACTACTCTCAGCTTCGTTTGGTCGGGATCTGCAAACTTGTAGACTAAACCATCTAACATCAAATAATCTCTTGAAATTCTTTCAGTTTTCACAAAATCATCATCATTTGGATCCATGTCTCCCTGTAGAAAACGAAAAATGTTTCTAAAACGTCGGTCTCTCCTCTGGGATAAATGCAACAATCTTAACCTTCTCAAGGTATCCTCATCCTCCTGCGTCAGCTTAACTTGAAAAACCTTAGACGTAGACTCCACTGCTCTACTCAATAAATCGGCCCCAACGTTCTATTTTCCAGGAGTGTGTTCAATAACTAGGTTGAATTGTTGAATAAAAAGTGACCATCTAGTTATCCTATCACTTGCAAAGTTTGTTATCAAGATAAACTCCAATGCATGGTGATCAGTCCTCACAATTACTGAATGTCCAATTAACATTTTCTTCCACGACTCCAACGCGAAGATTACAGCAAGGGCTTCTAACTCTGTGGTGTAATAATTCCTTTCTGATGGACGAAGTTTCCTGCTTATGAACGCCAGGTAACGTCTCTTGTGATCGTCATCTTCTTGAAGAAGAATAGCTCCAATCCCTACGGTGGATGCATCGAATTCTATGATGAAATTCTTGGTAAAGTCAGGATACTCTAATTTCACGCTGTTTACCAATAACCTCTTGGCATCTTGAAATGATTGTTCACAATCTTCATTCCATTTCCATTTGTTTCCTTTTTTTAATAATTCCTGCAATGGAGCAACAGTCTTGGTGAAGCTTGGACAATGCCCTGCAAAGAATTGGCATGTCCCGAGAAAACTGCGGACATTCTTCACTGTAGTAGATCTAGGGGAATTTGCAATCACCTGTATCTTTGTCTGATTGGGACGGTATCCTTCACCATCCAAAATGTGGCCCAAAAAATTTATTTCCTTCCGAAAGAACTGACATTTTCGAAGGTTTACTTTAAAGTTCGCTTTTCTCAAATCTGCGAATAACATCTGAAGATGTAACAAATGTTCCTCCTTAGTCTCAGATGCAATTAGGATATCATCTATGTAACGAATTGCTATCTCTTTTACTTCAGGAATCAAGTTTTGTTCCAGTGCTCTGATCAAAACAGATCCAGATGTTTTGACCCCAAATGATAGACGGTGGAATACATATGTCTGCTGGTCAAACATAAACCCTGTAAACTTTTTGGAATCTTCACTAAGCCTAATGTGGTGGTAGGACGAAGTGAGATCAATGTTAGAGAACCAGACCTTGCCTTGGAATTTCCTTAACAGTCCCTAATGATTGGTGGTCTGTCATACTCTGGCAGCAATCTTGAATTCAAATTTCGCGCGTCTAAACATAGTCTCAGACTTCCATCTGGCTTAGACACTACTGCTAATGGATTGACATAAGAGGTAGTGTACTTTTCAATCACATTGTTACTTTCCATCCCTTTGATAAGCACTTTTACCATTTCTCGATGCTTTTCCGCTACCGGATACAATTTAGCAATGGAAAGGTGTATCATCAATTACACGAATACGATATTCAAAATCTTTAATTTCACCAGGTTTAATATCAAAAATATCGTGGTACTCTTCCAAAATTTTTCCTTGCTCTGGGGACTCCTTCTCAGTGTAGACTTCTCTTCCTTCAGCTTCATGAAAAATCAGAGACCATTGAGCATCTCCCTCGATGTCTTCCTCTTCTTTTCCCTCGAAGTTTATCTCTTCGGTATTCTTGAATCTGATCGTCTCTGTCTTCATGTCTATCACTGCTTGATATTTCTGAATGAAATCCGCTCCCAATATCATGTCAAAAGCCATGTCCTTTTTACTACAAACACATGTCGGAAATCATGTCCTCCAATAGTAACACATAAGTATAATTATGTTTTACACAGAGATATTTTGTTGGGTATTATTCCTTGGATTTTAATTCCTGATACTGGAATCTCCTCTAAATTCTCTTTGAGCTTCCACAGAATATAAAGCTTCTCGCTCACAAGACAAAGCATAGCCCCAGTATCAATTAAAGTATCGACAGGCATACCGAATACTTCGCATGATATGATTGGCATTTTAATTCTTGTACCCATTTCTTTCCGTTCGTCATTATGTTGAATTAAGTCATCATCGTCTGTTTGCCATTTAATAATCCTGGAAGTGAAAGTGTTTAAAATTCTATCTTCTACTGTGAATTCGAAGTTTTTTCTTTTCCATTCCCTCGGGATTGTTGTGTTCCCGATGGACCTGGTTCATTGGGCTTCTGTTCCAAGAACTGCAAGTTTTCTTGGTGTCTTTCTTCCAAGTTCTTCCTAGTCTCCTTATTGAACTCTTCATTGGACTGACGAGTGTTCACATTCCCTCTGTTATTGTAGTTATTGTTTCTACCATAGTACCTTCTTTCCTGGTAACTTCCTTGATTATCCCTTGGCCTTCTCCATCGAGTATTATATCGATATCCACCATCCGGTCTCGCATAAGGCTTGTAACTGTATCTGTTATTGTTCTGATTCCATCCTCTTTTATCGGGCTCTTCCCTTGGCGTTTTCTCTTCTCGCCCCTCTCGAATCTCTCGAGGTGTTTGGGAATAACTGTCGGCCATAACAGCGTACACAGCGTTGCTATTCTTTCCTCCCTTCTGATGGAAGAATTGAGCGTTCGTGTGATCAAGTTTCTGCAATACCTCGTCAAATTGCTCCATATTATAAATGTCAGCAGCGATCAAAGTTCTTTGGACTTCTGCTGGAATCTGACGTATTAATGCGGTAATTAATTCATTATCTGGCATCGGCGGATCTAAATGTTGTAGTTTAGAAAGCTGTCCAGAAAAGTACGTAGAGTATCGAGTAGGTTGTGACGTCGAGAATCTCTTTGAATATAATTCTGCTGTGACTTGCTGTTGGGTTTCCGGGGACCAAAACTGTTTTAATAACCCACGGGAAAACTCCTCAAAGTTGGTGAGAGTGGACCTAAATGCTCTAAACCAGAGAAGTGCGGGACCTTCCAAAAATTTCCCTATCACTCGGATCTGTCTTTCCTTAGGGATTTTGGAATCTTTTAGGTAATCACCTGCTTCTCTCAAGAATTCTACGGGTGTCACAGAATCTCGCCCTGAAAATTTAGAAGGCTTATCCTCTACATTCTTGAATACAGTTATGGGGGTTGGATTGAAATACTGTCCTGACCTCATCCTGTCTTTGACTATCAGTTTCTCTAGCTGCTCCTAGGTTTATCTGTATCTGTTCTTCTCCCCTTATACTTGGCATTTTCAACAGATGGTCAGACTGTTTCTCGTCCTTGATTTGGGTTTTCATAGCCTCAATTTCCTTATGGTTTTCTTCTGCCATTTTTCTAATTTCTTCGGTTTCCTTACAGTTCTCCTTGACATCAGTGGATATCTGGTTCATAACAGCCTCGTGACTTTTCAACGACCCTGTCACATCTGATATGTCCTTCTGAGTTGCTTGAATGTCTTTGGAAATTACTTGAATATGGGATGACAAAGATTCCCTAATTTCCTTGACTCCCTCTTGGTTCTCCAGCCTGAGTGTGTCTTTCATCTCATCGATAACTGTGGTTTTAACTTCAGTTTGTAATTCATTAATCACACCTTCTCTTATTTCTCCCACTATGAGTTCTTTGAATTGTTCTGTCAAACGTTGAACAACAAGAGTTGCCATCTCATTGCTCTCTTTCTTCACTCTGACTTCTAGGTTGATCATGTCTTCACCAACTTTCCGAAGACCATGTTCTATCCTATCAGCTAAGCTTTGGGATCTTAGATCGGCATCGCGAAATTTATCGTCCATTAAACTTGCGTTAGTGGCTAATGAAGTTTCGAGCTCATGTGTTTTTTCGCATAATTTAGTAATTTTATTCTCAAGTGACATTTTCAAGATTTCGGAATTTTCTTTAAATTTATTTTTCATAGAATTAAATTTACTATTTTCTTTCAAGTTATCTTTTAAAGAATCAGAATTTTCTTTAAGTTTATCATTTAAACTTTCTTTAAGTTTATTTTCTAAAGAATCAGAATTTTCTTTAATCTTCTTTTCCAAAGCCTCTGTATTTTCTTTCATAATGGCTGCTACACGCAGTCCAGCTTCTTTGGAACTCTCTTCCAAACTCCTCATCATCCTCATCATCTCTTCCATAATTTTCAATTATTATTCAAAACTTAGGGGTATACATGTTGGCAGACACAAGATTATAATTAGTACAAGAAATATGAATAACTAATTGGAACACTCTAATAAAATGAGATTTGTCCTAATGTCGACGTGATGGAAAAACAAAATTCTCTACTTTTACGAATTACATTTACCACAATATCACAAGAAAAATATGCAAGTTCTCAAATATCCTCCACCTGGATTCTAATAATGCGTATGTCCAGTCATGGAACGTTTACTACTGAATTTTCTTGACGCCCTAATGGTTAAGCCATTATCAAAAATAATCAAACCCATTCTATTATTAACCCAGTTAAATTTTTAATTTTCCCCACTAATTGGGTTTCCTACTAATTTATTCATCCAAACCAGACATCTCTCAATTCCCAAAATATCTATATAAAAATTATCACAATTTAAATCGGCATGCGATTGACCGTGTCTAACTCGAGCCCCACGTTCGAAGCCATTTTCTCTCTCTATCTTATTTTATGTGCCCGTTTAGACCGGAGTCCGCACGACCACATATGCATTTTACCAAGAATCAGTCAGCACGAGAGTCAAAATATCCCGGGGCGCCAGATGGGTTAAAGCTAATCGCAAAAACGACATCAAATGAAAAAAATGTTTACTGATTTTTGGCTCAATGCAAAAATAAGGATAGAAGGAGATTCAACTGGGCATAACACAACATGTAAAATTATCTCATTTTATTCTGAATTTAAAATTGACTGCAAAATAAAATGCTCAAAGCAGCATCATTCATGTGTGGCGACCCACATTACTCTTTACACAATGTACAGAAATTTTCCAACACATTGGACAATTATCTTTGGAGACACAAGTCCGATTATCAGTCCTGTAGACTGTGTTCCAAAATTATATCCATTATTTATGATTAAATCCAGATCAAATTTAATTGTCTTTACTGGAAATACTGTAGTTCACTGGTTGAGTTTTTATATAATATTAACACTCGTAGAATAATTGTTCATAGAATGTTTTAACTTTCACTTATTTTTCCAGTTTCAAAAACTATTGTCAAAAAATACTATTATCTCTGAATCAACACAAATTATGTACACATATTAATAACAACATCTGAAAAGTATCTGACCCTTGAACATAGCATCGAAGAACTGTGCGAAGCACAACAAAATTAATTGTTCTTCTGACATTAAACGTTTCGAGAAGTGACTCGATTATGAACTTCAAGTTCCTAACAAAATATATGATTTCTGAATCATCAACTTGATCAATAAATTGTTGGACCATTCCACTATTCGATTTTCCACTTGGAATCATTATTAAGAAAAATATTTATATTTGTTGCTATTTTAATAACTTTCACAACTTGCAATTCTTCAACAGAATGCGGAAATAAGAATTGTAGCTTCATAATAAATTCATTTAGTTCATGACACTAGGATTGAAAATAACCTTCAAATTATTCGTGGTTATAGAATTATTTTAAATTGGCAGTGGCCCATTCTATTATTTTTATAAGAACACAATATTCCAACAACAACGGCAAAGGTCTTCCTCTGAAGAAGAATAAAATATTATCATGACAAATCCGGGTACTAGCAAAATCAAAGTCTTAATGTAATCCGTAAACAAGGTTCAAATAAGAACTGATGGTTTTTTAAGAAATAACCTTTGGGTCATTCATACGACGCAATGTGTAGTTCCAATACTCCTTCTTTAACACTGAGTCATCGAACCTGCTATTTGATTGATGCTCAAATAAAAACCTCCTCATTCCTGCGACTTAAACATGCGCACCTGGGAATGGCATTTCAACTACTCTACACACATAAATTTTCTTCCCAAAATTTATACAATAAATCAAGCCTCTGCTTGTTATCAACACTGGAAGATTTATAAACTTACAAGTTTATTTTATTTTACCATTCAGTTCAAATCGTGAAGTTACCACACTTATGATACTCTCTATTTCACTTTCGAATGTGTATCTACGTCATGATTTTATATAAATACAAAAATATCTTAATTGATACAAATATCATTTGCTTCCCGTTTCATGCCTCTCCGTGTTATCTGAAAAATATACTTTGCTCATTGCAAATATTAACTGTTCAACCAGAACTGTAATGTTGGTTGAATGCGGGCTTGCGCTAACCACTATCCTTCGGAAAAATCACCTGTTCCAAACTAGAAATGATTAAACTACTTCATAAGCTCTCTCTCAATGAATGTGATTATTAGAAAATATAAGATCCAAGAATTATTTAGAAAAGTTATGAAAATCATTATTATTATTATTAGTGGATTATTATTATTAGTATTAGTTATATTATTGTAGATGTGTTTAATTATTATTTCATTATGTGAGAATCCACATGTTCGATTCTTCGAATATGGATAAAATATCCATTTCTCAACAAAAATAATTATTAACTTTTACAGTTACCTCGGCTGATTACCGTGATTATCAAAAAAATATGAAACATTCAAATAAATGCTCGTTATGCTCGGTCATCGATCCTAAACTGTTCTGAATGCTGAAAATACTCAGAATAACCCTAATGTGTCTTGCGTAAATCATTGCAAGATTTAAATACGAAGAAAAACAAATGTGTTGGTCATCTGCAGAAAATGAGTTTGTTCCAATTAGCTAGGCATAATATAAAAGTCAAATGTGGTTTACATTTCTCGTTGGTCTTGAAGCGTAGTGAACCTGGTCTATACCAGATTTATCCAGATACATGCCCGATTCGACACGCACGTCTAATCCTTGTATCGGCCGCCATTATATACCCACAATCTGTCTAACACGACATAGTGGAAATATTTCTTGAAGTTTGAAGTAACTGCTGATCCATTTTAATACTGACTTCAATTAAATCCATAGCAGTTTGCTTAAATGGCGTCAGATCCAAATGATCTATTCTCAAATACGTCAGTTGTAACATAACTCACGGTAATCTTTTCAGCACAGGAAAACACTGACAGTCTAAATCAATCAACGGCTGTTCTGAAGATCGTTCCCTGGGCATGGTTTATCACCATCTATCATGCGCGAAGCAACTTATAGTTTCCCTTTGGCGGCTAATGAACAACACCGTGATAGACTGGCCTTCAATATACTGAAAGATCGGAGTGGTTATTTAGTTACAATTTATGAAACTGACTAATTGGATTAAAATATCCAAGTATTGAATTATTATTACTGGACTGTGACAAAGTACTTTCTAGACAAAGTCTAGCATGTGTCCATATAGAAATAAAGTATTTCACCAGTGTCCGTAGAAAAATAAGAATCACCTTAGTGGTTCCCCCTGCCGGAAACTTACTATGTTCCACACGTATCGCAACACTTTTGTGACTATCACAATTTAAAGATATCTTCTGCGTAGATCCGGCAACCATGTGCCTTGGCTCAACGTAGCAGCAGCACCTTGTCATGCAAGAGCTTGGTTCGAAGTGAGCTGATGATGCTTGGGCCGGTCGGCTTTTATTCAAAACGGTCGGGTGCACACTGGATCACGCTGAAATCTGGAAATCCTCATATCTCCGGTGTCTCTGGTCCGATGAGACTAAGTGCATTCTCTTTCATTTGGCCGTGCCAGTAATCTGATCCAAGTCTCAAGTCTCTACTCCATGTCTAACTATTTAATCAACAAATAGTCTCGACCTCTGCTACTACTCGCTACGTCACTTTACATGCTCTTGGCTGCACAAAGTTTCCATTTCATTCTAGAAGTAATGGAGCGCGATATTCAAATATCTCAACTTTCAAAAGCGGCTGTAGCCTTTCCCTTGATATCTAGGTGTCTGAATCTTAGAATACCCATTCCTAGAGTTGGGCACAATACGTATGCATAGTTTAAAGCTGTCTGCTTGCATACTTCCTGATATATTGGTATTTGGATAAAAAAAAAAATAGAGAGAGCAATTATTAACAGCCCTGGTGGCTCTTAAGAATACGCTCAGTCATATCTGTTTATGTACACATATTACATACAAAATTTGGTTGAAATCCAATTGATAGTGTAGAAGTTATATGCATTTAAAATTTGGACCGATCAGAAGGCTTAAAATTATTTTGGCAACACTGTTATATATGGCCTCCTGGAAATTAAACTGAAATAGTATTATCTACATGTGTGCCAATTTTGGAATAGCTCCCATGCTTCCCTTCCAAGATAACCAACATGGAGCTCAAATTTCTAGTGCGTTTTTCAGCAGTTGGTAGCACTGCCATCATTTTCAAATATGGGCTTGAGATATTCCAGTATACATCTTTACTCTTACTAAATTTGGTTTCGATTGCTGTAGCCGTTTAGGAGTTGACAGGGGGGGGGGGGATACACACACAGACCGATAGACAGACAGACAGATGGACAGACACACATTTTCCCGGATCGATCTCATAAGTCTGCTTTTTCCTAATTTTTGCAAAATGTGAAAAGTAGGCTAAATATAAATCAGGAAATGATGTATATTTACAAGTTAAGGGGTAGAACGGATTGGTGAATCATAAGTGGAAAACGTGAAGAGTAAACTTTCCTGCATGTATTAGTAACGTGCTCATCCCAATTTAATGTTTCATTTAGTGTGACTCCGTGACTTTTTACCGATTTAGAGAAAGGGATAGAAACACCATTAAGTTGAATTAAGGCAAGTGGTATGCCATGTAAATGGAAAAGGAATTTAGTCTGTCCTATTATCACTATGATAGCTTTAATTGGGTTGATGGCAAGATAATTTTCAGCAGCATAGTAGCAGATCCACTTTAAATATAGATTCATATTTTCAATTGCCGCATCCATGCCATTTACTTGTGTGTGGCAATATATCTGAAGGTCTTCTGCACAAAGAAGGCAGTAACTACTATCTTTATGAAGATGAAGATGAAGAAGAAGATTAATAATAATAAGAAAATGTAATTCTCCAGTTTCGATGAGATGTCGTACAGATATAAAATGAATATAAGGCGACCGAGAATTGAACCCTGTGGTACTCCATTTATTTTGAACTTCCACTCAGTTCTGTTTTCATTAAGATGTACACGTTGTCTTCGGTTATGAGGAAAGGAGGCAAATCATTTGCGAGCAATGAGGCTAAGATAGAAATATTGCAATTTAGCCATAAGTATGTCTGTATTAATGGTGTCGGATGCACTGCTGAAGACTAGAAGAATGAGTATAGTCACTTTATGCTCATCATTGCTTGTCTTACGTCATCAGTGATTTTGAAGAGTGCAATAGATGTACTATGCCCTTTCTTAAGTCAACTGAAACTCCCCTTAAGAAAAAGATAGCCAGCACCAATCCTCTGAAGTGAATTAAAAGAAAAGAAATGACACTCATTCCTTGCTCCGGTTGTTGAAAAACCCCCAACTCATTAATTATTATTGATCCATAAAAACAGTTAAAATCACATAAAAAGGGTTATTACTTACACATTCCGAGCACAATGCGATAGTTCGCTAACAATGGCGCTAATAAGCCACTAGGGAAGTAATTGACAACAGTAAAAACCTTAACAATTGAGTGGTGGTTTAAGGTGTTCAGAGTTATAGTGGAAATATCAGGCCAGCCGGCCCCGTGGTGTTGGAGTAGCTCTCCTGTCTCTCACCCGGAGGTGCAGGGTTCGATTCCCTGCTCCGTCAGGGATCTTAGAAACTGACGTGAGGGCTGGAACGGGGTGAACTCAGCCTCGTGAGGACAATTGAGTAGCTGTCTGACGGTGAGGCAGCGCCCCGGTCACGATAAACCAAGATTAACGGCTGGGGGTCCCGATGCGCTGACCACGTGCCACCCCAATAGCAGCAGGCCAAATGGCTGGGCAGCGGTCGCTTGGTAGGCCTAGGCCCTTCATGGGCTGTAGTGCCAGAGGTTAATAATTAATTAATATCAGGCGACAAGCTACAGCAAACACTTCAACATTTGTGTGAAGGGTGTCCAGAATTATATAATAGTGTCAATAATAGGTTACAAGCGATGTGAACACTTCCACACTTGAGTGATGGTCTACGGGGGAACATCGTTATAATAGTGGGAATAATAGGACACAAGCACCAATAAACACTTAAGTGATGGATATTAAATCTTTATAATGATATGGAACGATACATCAATGGGAATTGCACGCACCTGTTATTAAATCGAAAATAATATTTTCCTTTATTTGAATCTGACCTTCTTTTCTTATCTATCAACATGTAATAGAGATCGATTGTAACAGAGAACAAAGAGAAACAACACGCAAAACCAAAGATCATATCAGTCTGAATGTTCAAGTGACACCAACTCTATCTACCTCAATATTTTGAAACCATTGATGGTCACGACACTGGGCTGACCTGACCTGACCTGACCCTCTTTGTTGTGATTTCTGATAGCCTGTCAGCCCCGAGGGGCCTTGATAGTTAGGGGTGAACAGAGTTATATAATAGTGGAAATAATCCCAAGAGACAGTAAACACTTCAACACTTGAGTGATGGGCTAGGGGTGAACAGAGTTATATAATAGTGGGAATAATAGGCCGCAAGCGACAGTTAATTGTTGTTGTTGTTGTTGTTGTTGTTGTTTTAAGGGGCGGAACTACGAGGTCATCTGCCCCTAAGCGACAGTTAACACTTCAACACATGAGTGATGGGCTAGGGGTGAACAGAGTTATATAATTGTGGCAATAATAGGCCACAACGACAGGAAACACCTCAACACTTGAGTAATGGGCTAGGGGTGAACAGAGTCATATAATAGTGGCCATAATTGGCTGCAAGCGACAGTAAATACTTCAACACTTGAGTAATGGGCTAGGGGTGAACAAAGTCATATAACAGTGGCAATAAAGGACCCAAGCGACAGTAAACACTTCAACACTTGAGTAATGGGGTAGGGGTGAACAAAGTTATATAATAGTGGCAATAATAGGCCCCAAGCGACAGTAAACACTTCAACACTTGAGTAATGGGCTAGGGATGAACAGAGTTATACAATTGTGGCAATAATAGGCCCCAAGCGAATTTAAACAACTGAGTATAAAGGCAACGATGAACAATAGCTTCACAGGTTTGTAAAACAGCATTAATCGGTAAAGGCTCGTATATCTTAAGGAACAACTTATGTGTTAGTGGCCTGGAACGAAAGATAATCTTAGCTGAAACGCCCTCTGCACTCGCTGATAGGCGTAGAGACACTTTATTTGGAACAGTCATAATGGTTCGTTTATAATTTAATTATCCGTGAAAATACACACGTTGATTGCATCTCCATTGTTAAAAGAACGGAAAAATATGATATGTCATAAATATTCGGGTCTTAGTAATGAATGCTGATATTCATCAAGTTAGGATTGTATATTGTGGGGTTTGAAGCCATTTTTCAGTGTTGCCTAAGTAAACAAAAGTTTGGTGCTTTTCAGTCGGTCAACACGAATGTACCCAAAAGAGATGGGTTATGCTCTAATCCTGAAATAAATTACACGAGATTAATAAATACACTAGGATGACCAGTTTCGATCGTCAAGCGATCATCATCAGATCCATTACACTTAGGCTATAACATCTATGTGTGAGAATACAGGTGAAAAATATTTACAATATGTACAATTATCAGTCGACCACAACTGGTGCTAGAGTGAACACGAAACTGCTCGAAGTTCCAGCCAGGAAGACAACCGGATAAGTATCAGCCTGTATTATTACAGTATAACCATAGTTGATTTTTTACAACCATATAATCACCCCAAACAGACAAACTCCGGATTTCTATAACCATTTTAGCATTTCACATAACATCATATATACTGCATTTAGCATACACCGACAGTTGCATTACCAATACTGCAACTAAATAATTGTACATATTGTAAATATTTTCACCTGTATTCTCAAACATAGATGTTATAGCCTAAGTGTAATGGATCTGATGATGATCGCTTGACGATCGAAACTGGTCATCCTAGTGTATTTGTTAATCTCATGTAATGTTTTTCAGGATTAGGACATAACCCAGCTCTTTTTGGGTACATTCGTGTTGACCGACTGAAAAGCACCAAACTTTTGTTAGGATTGTATTCTAAAACTATCCTCAAATTTACTCTAAACATTATCCGCAGCTTAACCACTATCCGCACAGCTATGCAAACTATATCCGCATGGCAAAAAAATTGCGGATATCCGTGGATTTATCCGCGGATATCCTCATCCACGCAGGCCTTTATGCACAAGCCTTTTTTGTACAGATTTTTTACTATATGGACTATAAAGGAAATACTGGTGTGAGATCAATATTAATAATACGAATGAAATATGAATATTTCACTACGTTCCAGGGGTGTAGCTGTGGGGGCTCCAGCCCCCCCCCCTCCCCCTCACCTCCCGAAAGGCCAATAGAAACTAGGAATGTGTTGCTTTGGTTAAAGCAAAAAATAATTGTAAATATGGTTATACGCTAATATTTGAACTTATTGGCTAAGTTATAAAGAATATTGAGGCTGAAATTAGAATACCTCGTGGTGTAGCAGCTAGCATTCTTGGCTGCCGCCCCGGAGGTCCGAATTCGATTCCTGGCTCTGCCAAGAAATTTTATTTCTGGTCTGAGGGTTGGAACGCGGTACACTCAGCCTTGTGAGGCAAAACTGAGAATTCCACAGTACGGTACTTTTGAGAAAAAAATTATCAATTTGTAAAAAATAAATAAAATAACTGTTTACTATTCTGCTTAGTAAATTGACAAATATTTAGATATTTGCCATTCATACTCCATAGGCCATAATAGATAATTAATTAAGTATAAAATTGTAATT
The DNA here is from genome assembly GCA_946902985.2 of Meconema thalassinum. NCBI lineage: Eukaryota > Metazoa > Arthropoda > Insecta > Orthoptera > Tettigoniidae > Meconema > Meconema thalassinum. The sequence continues at coordinate 75,851,953 of OX336401.1, read as the reverse complement.
GTGTGTTGTGTCAGATTTTACAACTTTTTTTTTTGTGTTGCCACCAATTGCACGCTATAAAGACTTAGAATTTTACAATTAACTCTTATCTAAAATAATTACACAAACTTATGTGCTCTAAGATATTGGTTGATTTTTCTGGTCATTTTGCGGTGACAATATCCTGAGAATACTCACAATTTTCCAGGATAGTCAGCCCCCTCCAAAAAAAAAAAAAAAAAAAAAATTGTGATGGATTATTCTCTAAACTCTGAAAAAAAAAATACATGAGATTAACCTTCTATAGGTCAGTGGTCAGTATATCAACCACCTACTATAAGGAAAATTTATATTGTAAAAAATGCTGATGGTTATATCCTTCAGCAATATATATATATAAATTAAAATAAAAAAATGATAAGAAACTATTAAACTATTGTAAATATTTTAATTTTTATATTTTAATCCTCCCTATATTATTATGCTAAGGTCCATTCCGGTTTTGTACCGAAAATAAGGTCCTGTTAAGACCAACCTACACATATGGGGTACCTACAGGTTCCGCATAACCCCATGTGTGCCCGAAACGCACTCACTTCCTCTTTAAATGCCTCACAATTAAATAAATACCTTAAAATATACATTTACAATAGGAGCACCGTAACCTGGCGAGCCTGCCGCTAGAGTGCAGGGCAGCGCGGCGGCGGCAGCCATCTGGCGGGAGCGCGGCATACTGCTAGGCGAGCCTGCCGATAGAGCGCAGGGCAACACGGTGGCGGCAGCCATCTGGCGGGAGCGCGGCGTACTGCTAGCTGAGGAGTCTCTCAGCAGATTGCTCCGGTGTGGTCTCGCCAAGACTTTCTCTAGGGTTCAATTCTTTGCAAATGTAAAAATTGCTGTAGAAGAAACTCACGAGCAAACAATAACCGATGAATTTGTTGTAACATCGAATATTGTCTACAAAGAGGTGCTGTGACAAGCACAAAACACTGTTCTACATAATTCTTTGTGTTCTTCTCATGTACATATGCCGTTTGACAACAATAAATACATTTCTTCAATATTTAAAACTTCGTTCTCCCACATTCTTCCTTACTACCTCATAAACCTACATTCACGTTGCGAAAGCTCGCACGGGCCCACTCGTATATATTAAAAGCGGAGGCAGGCAGCTTTTTCTCCGGGTATTCCGGTTTTCCCTGTCACAATTTAATTCCAGCAACATTCTCCACTATCATTTCACTTCATCTGTCATTCATTCAATAATAGCCCCAGGGGAGTGCGACAGGTTTCGGCAGCCGGCACAGTTCATATCCTCGCCGCTAGATGGGGGCTTCATTCATTCTATTTCCTGACCCGGTCGGTCGACTGGAAGCAGGCTGTGGATTTTCATTTTTAATTTATACTTTTAAAACTAAATATTAGACCTAAGGTGACTGCTATTTTTTTAAAATTGATAAAAATAAGAATTAAGGAGTGATAAAAATGGATAATAAAAATTAGAATTAAAAATACATAACTTATGCTTGCAAAAAAATAAAATTAAATAACCTTTTTAACATTTAAATTATATGTTTATGATCTTAATTTCAGGATTATAAAAAACAATATAAAAATCAAAATTATCAAAATTAATATGAACACCAAAATGTTAAAAGAAAATTAAAATTAATAATAATTACATCATCATCATCATCATCATCTTCATTTCCCCTTTTCCAGTTGGGTGGGGGCAAATATGGCTCCACTCCACTTTGCTCTGTCGATCCACCATTCCTCCTCCGACACAGTTTTCCAATCCAGGTTCCGTTTTCTAATACTATTCTCCACCGAGTCTATCCAACGCATTCTTGGTCTTCCTCGTCCTCTCTTCCCAGTCATCCGTCGTTCTAGTGCTCGTCTTGGTAGCCTTACTTCATTCATCCGTTTGACATGTCCAAACCATCTCAAACTGTTTTGCTCCAGTTTGTCATTTAGTTTCTGTACTTCCAGGTCTTTCCGTATATATTAATTTCTCACTCTGTCTCTCCTCGTTTACAATTAGGCTAAAACAATTGAAATGAAATTGAATTAAATGCAATTGCAATTAAAATATCTTCAATAATATTTTGGCCTATAAAGGGTTTATAAATACACAGATGAACGTAAGTTAATTTAGGTTCTAAAATGGAAATTTAGAATGGAAGTGACGAAATACTTGAATCAAATGTGAAAATATATAAAGTGAAACTTCTCTTTTACGGACAAGGGCAGCTTTTTAAGTCCAGAAAGTCTGCATTACCTCCGTTATTCGGACAAAATCATTCGAGTTTCAAACGTAAAATTTGCAAAATGAGAAAATTCCTGTTTTGAAGAATGTACTGTACTCCCGTACATATTATTGAGAAGAATAGGCTAAAGACTGCATACGTCACGCACACCTAACGTAGCTCGGACGCTTATCTCATCTGTTGGCTAGTGAGCGGTCACGCAATAAGTCAACACCGTGAAACTTCACAAGTCGAGTATGTACATCATTATATAATGTCAGTGATATAGATCCCTCCTGCGGCGCTCACAAGCGATCGAGCGTGACAAATGAGCATTCAAATGAAAGAGCATAGACATTAGCAGTGACGAATTGCACTATAATTTCATAAATAGCTATAATTTCTTCAAAAATAACTTTAAAAAAACGTACGAAGTGTGCGATTAGCACATTCTATTGCTGTGGGAAAATACATTCCATAATTGCTATCCACTTCACATTTTGGTTGCTGTGACGCTTGTTTCATGTTATTTTAACATTCTGAGGTCTTTCCTTTATCATTTTTCATGGATTTCAGAAACAGTAAATCAAATGAATGAGTACTCAAATCGCATTATTTCATAAATATCGAATAACCGGTGAGTGTTACGATGATCCAATTTTCAGTGATAGCTTTCTTAAGTTAGGGAACGTAGAACTTAGAATTCTAACTGAAATGTTAGTAGTGTTCTATAATCATTTGGTTGAAATAAAAACATAACACCCTTTCTCCTTAAGTCTCTCATTATAAACCTATTGGGAAAAGTGTGGTTTATGAACATGCGAGATTTCTCCGTTAGTAGTATTTTGATAGAGCATGTTTGTTTGTTGACTTACTACTATATTGTTTATTTGTACACACGTGTATATACATTTTAAACATTTTCATTACGTAATTCATAAAATAAACCGTCAAGACAAAAACGGGGTTCACCATTGAAATAATACAACCAAGACGAACTACTACAATACTGTTGTAACAACTTAAATTAAAAAACAAGAAGTTCCGTGACGAACTAAATAGCCTACTTTTCATGCCAATGATTATTCTACAGTATATCAACCTATCTAGAATAATGACGAAATTAAGTTGCTAATATCGAAATGTCTAATTAGTTCGAAATACTGTATACCTGGCATAATGTAGCCTAATAGAGCACTACAGTTGGCAGCTCTGATGACTGAATATATTCTTAATTCCATCTCTTAAGGTACAGAATAAAAAACTTGGTTGAAGTCCAATGAATAGCAAGGACGTTACATGGAGTTAAACATAGGATCTAACAGCGCGCGTAAAATCATGTTGGCAACAATGTCATGCATGTATTGGTCAGAAATAATCTGAAATAATATGATCTATTGTTGTGCCAATTTTGAATGAAATCCATTAATTAGTATAGAAGTTACATGCATTTTAAAAGTGGAGTTATCAGCAGGCTTAGAATCATGTTGGCAGCACTGACGTATATTAGTTACTCCAAATTCATCTAGAATGCCAGGTACTATACGTGTGCAAAGTTTAGAGCTATTGGCTTGCATACTTTCTGATATATTGATATTAGGGTAACAAGAATAGGGACAGCACATATTAACAGTTGGCAGCCCTGGTTGCTCTTAAGAATACGCATAGTCATATCTGTTATGGTACACATAGCACATACGAAATTTGGTTGAAATCCAAATGATAGTATGAAAGTTACATGTATTTAAAGTTGGACTTGTCAGCAGGCCTAGAATCATGTTGGTAGCACTGATGTATATAAGTTACTCCAAATTAATATAGAATGTCAGGTACTATACGTGTGCATAGTTTAAAGCTGTCGGCTTGCATACTTTGCGCTATATTGGTATTTGGATAAAATAAATTAGGAGCATTTATTAACAGTTGGCAGCGCTGGTGGGGTTTAAGAATACGCTCAGTCATATCTGGTTATGTACACATACAACATACGAAATTTGGTTGAATTCCAATTGATAGTGTAGAAGTTATATGCATTTAAATATTGGACTTATCAGCAGGTCTATAATCATTTTGGCAACACTGCCATGTATGGCCTCCTGGAAATTAAACTGCAATATTATTATCTATACGTGTGCCAATTTTGAAATAGCTCCCATTCATACCTTCCAAGATATCCAACATGGAGCTCAAATTTCAATTGCGATTTTTTAGCTGTTGGTAGCACTGACATCATTTTCAAATATGGCCGTGAGATATTCAGGTATAGATCTTTATTCCTACCAAATTTTGTTTCGATTGCTCCAGCCGTTTAGGAGTTGATAGGAGGGGGGACACACACACAGCCAGCCAGACAGACAGACAGACAGACAGACAGACAGAAGGACAGACAGACAGACAGACAGACGCACATTTGCCCGATCACATAAGTCTACTTTTTCCTCATTTTTACAAAATGTGAAAAGTAGGCTAATAAATAAATTACATTGTGGTGTTTGAAGCCATTTTTCAGTGTTGCCTTAGTAAACAAAAGTTTAGTGCTTTTCAGTCGGTCAACACGAATGTACCCAAAAGAGCTGGGTTTTGCCCTAATTCCTCCCTGTATTATTCTGCTAAGGTCCCGTTCCAGTTTTGTACCGAAAATAAGGCCCCATTAACACCAACGTACACATATGGAGTACCTACAGGTTCAACATAACCCAATGCGTAAGCGAAACGCACTCACTTACTCTTTAAATGCCTCACAACCTCACAACTAAATAAATACCCTAAAACATGTATATTTACAATGAAATAATGAAATAATGCAACACGGTAACAGAATCTCACAGACCCATCTATTTCTGTAAGACGCATGGGCGGTTCGAGTGGTGGGGGTTTGGGTCTCACCCCCCTCAGGTATTTTGTAAGTCGGCAAATACGACATCAGTCGGCAATCGGCAAATCCTGAAGAAGTCGTAACATTTCCCAAAACAGCATTTAAAAAAGCAAAACGGGGCATGGCCATACACAATTTGGTCCGATTTCTTTAAAAAAATATTTCTTCTTCTTTTCGTTTGGGCCTACTGAGGACCACGGGGCTCGATTTGACTTCTTGTAAGGAATTTATGTTTCTTCTTACCCGAGGCAGCTTTCATCTTCTGGCTGTGTGTCTGCTTTCTTTCCTGTGTCCACTTCGGTCTGGTAGTCCCTGTACTCTTCCTGCTGGTGAGAGACACTGGAAAGACACCATGTTGAATCATCTGTCGGAATTGTGATCGATCCTGTATGCTTTTTGATGAAATTCCAAGTTGCTGTATGTCTGACTTCACTGTGGTGATCCATTTGTTTTTGGACGCTTTCCCTCTTCCTGTCGTGGTGAAGATCTGGCTGGTAAGTCTATCTGGACCCATGCGTGTCAGATGTCCGTAGAAAGCTAATCGTCTCTTCCTCATGGATGTGACGATATCTTCTTGATGATCATAGAGCTCATTGTTGTGCTTGATCCTGTAAGTACCACCCTCTTCCCTTATTGGTCCTAAAATCCTTCTATTTTCCGTTCCTTGAGCTCTAGTTTCCTCAATGGGCCTTTCCGGTTCATCAGGAGACACTCAGAGGCATATAGAACGGAAGGTCTTACTACTGAATTGTAATGTAGAAGTTTAAGGTTCTTAGAGAGGCACTTGGATGTGTAGATGCTCTTACAGGAGTGGTAGACCCTTTCCAGTTTCGTGCATCTAGTGTCTATTGCTAAGGTCTCACTCTCGTTTGCTGGAATCCACTCCCCTAGGTACTTCACTGCAGGAACTTTTTGAATTGCGGTGTCTTTCACAAGAATAGTAGATGGGGCTCCCTTTATATTTGTCATGAACACTGTTTTTTGTATATTGACCTTCAAGCCAGTTTTAGCTGCTATGTTATAGAGGCTCTGTAGTTGGTGAGTAGCTTCTTCTATGTTGTTCGCTAACAAGGTAAGGTCGTCGGCAAAGGTCAGGCAAGGTACATTGAGATTGTCTTTCTTGTACCCAATTTGCAGTCCTGTTCCTGATGGTAACGTGGTAGTCCATTCCCTGATAATCTTCTCAAGTACACAATTGAAGATAATACAAGAAATGCCATCACCTTGTCTAACTCCTGTTTGGATAGAGAAGCTGTCTGAGAGTTCACCTCTGAACTTGACTTTGGAGGTCGTAGTCTTCAGTATAGCCTGGATTAGTCTGGTGGTCTTCGCATCCAGTCCTAATTCCCATAGAGTGGAGAAGAGGGTCTGTCTGTCTATTGAATCATACGCCTTCTGGAAATCCACTAGTATGGCTAACCATCGATGTCCGCCGCAATTCTTGTACCTTAAGATTGTCTTGAGGTTCTGTATTAGCTCTATGCATGATCTATTTGCACGAAAACCGGCCTGATATTCACCTAGTTGGGAATCTAGTTGACTAGTAACTCTGGTTAGCAAGGCTTTAGATATTATCTTGTATGTGACAGATATTAGAGATATGCCTCTGTAGTTATCAAGGTCAATCCTACTACCTTTCTTGTGTAGAGGATGGATCTCAGAGGATGGATCACAGCTGAGATCCATCCCTCAGGTAAGGTCTCCGTTGCCCAAATGTCCTGTATGATTTGATGGAGGTTTTGTATTGATTGTTCATCAGCATGTTTCCACATTTCTGCAACTATACTGTCTTCACCTGAGGCCTTGTTGTTCTTTAGGCTCTTGATAATCTCCCTTATTTCTTCTATGGTTGGCGGTAAGGAGTCTGGATCTCTGGAAGGAGGGTCATGGAAGGTGAGTCTCTCTTCAGGTTCCTCTGTATTGAGGAGCTTCTTGAAATACCCTGCAAGGGTACTGGTGCAATCCTTGTTGTTGTACTGAAGTTTTCCATCAGGTCCACGGAGATGAAGGGTAGGAGCTTTGTATTGTGTCGACTGTTTTCTGAGTTCTCTGTAGAAATCCCTCGAGTTATGTCTTTTGAAGTCCTCTTCTGTCTGTTTTATTAGAGCCTTATTATGGTTCCTCTTGGTTTGTCGCACTATATTGGAAGTTATTTTTCTTTGTGTAAGAAAGGCCTGGTAGTTAGCTTCATTCTTGCACTGGTTCCAAGTGACCCAGGCTCTACGCCTTTCTTCTATAGCCTAGTCACATGTAGTCGTCCACCAGGGATGCTTGGCTTTGTTGGTTTTTTGAGCGGCATCCAGTAGAGCCTTTTGTAGGTTGGACCAACCTTGCTTGTCTGTGTTTTCCTTCAGGGTGGCTTGGAAACCACAGTCTTCATCACTCAGTTTGAGGTCGTTGAACTTTGGTATTTTACCAACGTTGGAGGTATTTGGTGGTCTCCTAATTGGCTGCAGGTTGGTTTTCATCAGAGATAAGTAATGGTCTGAGTCTAAGTTAGCTGCCTTTAGCACTTTGACATTTTGTATCTCTTTGTGATACTTTCTGTCCATAGCCACATAATCCAACTGGAACTCTCCTAGCATTGGATTTGGGCTCTTCCAAGTCTTGGCCTTCCGAGGCAGGCGTTTGAAGGCAGTTGATTTTTGGACCAGGTCATACTTATCGCAAAGAACTATGAGGCGTTGTCCATTCTTATTGGTCCTCTTATGGGCTGGATAGAGGCCCACTATCCGACGATATTTTTTCTCCTTGCCAATTTGTGCGTTAAAATCACCCATGAGTATGGTGGTATGATGTTGTGGAATATTGTCAAGGGTTTCTTCTAGAACACTCCAATATTGCTCAACTGACTCTAGGTCATTTCTGTTTGTGTCGTTTGTGGGTGCATGAAAGTTCATTATGGTATATGCCCTATTGCGGAACCTTAAATATATTGAAGAAGTCCTACCATTAGGCGAAATGAACCCTATTATGTTATCAACCATACTATGATGTACAGCAAAGCCAGTGCCAAGGTGAGGGACGTTCTTCATCACTCTGATGCCTGGTTTCCCTTTGCAAATCCTGTATCCTTGAGATTCTATTGCATCTTCGTCCGTGAATCTAGTCTCTTGCAGTGCTGCTATCTTGATGTTATGCTTGTCCAGCACATCCAGGGTATGTTTCATTTTACCTACCTTTAACATGGAGTTGATGTTAATTGTAGCTAGGTAGGTGATATTTCTCTTATTTCTTGGCTGTTGCGTATACGGCGGAGCACATGAAAGTGCAGGCTCCCCAGAGTCCGATGGCCTGCATACCCCATGAGTGGGGGTGGATTGGTTACCACCTGGGGTATTCTCTATGTTAATGTTTTCCTTCATGTTGAGTTCAACGAGTAAGTAAGTAGGCCACCCTAAAGGGCGACGGGTTGTTTACCATCAAGATTGCTAGCCCTGAGGTTTATAATATCAGCCGCTCCTAACATGGAGAACAGACGCTGTTTGCAGCCGCTCGATTCGAGTCAGACGCTGCTCCCTCCTCCTTTCTCAACCGGGCTTGGGACCGGCTATGGCGGAGTTAAAAATATTTATTATACTGACAGTCGGCATTTTTACCGACAGTCGACACAAACGGAAGTAGCAATAATTTCGTGCAGTCAGGCAATAGCCCTGTGCGGCAAGAGGAAGAGTCGGCAAAATAATCATTTTAAAAGTTTCACTTCCAGTCCTCGGTTCACCGGCTGCCACTTGCCATTTCGTTTCTGTGTATGGAAACTGAAGAAAGAATGACAGATGAGCAATATGGGACCAAGGACAAGGAATTAACTCATCGGCACGTTCCTGGGTGGGAGTAACATCCCGCGATCATTATGCAGAGCGACTCAGCTTCACAGCGAAGGTTGGTTGATTGGTTCTTAAGTTTAGGGGCTGCGACAACGCGGTCATGTAGTCCGAAGTACTTTGGGTGTATGTAGAATCTGTCTGATAACTGGTGTTAATTGTGATGACTGTAATAGTGTGTGTTATCTGTTTTTTAATTTAAGTACTGCAACTTAGAATTTTTCAAATAGTTCCTACTTTTGCCGTCAATCGCCACCGTCAACGACTACTAGGCCAAGTTCAGAACTTAGCTACTAGACGCCACCGCAGTCGGCTCTTGGCAACGAACGTAGAAACCTAAGAGCGTTGTTTACATTCTTAACCTATCCAATTTAGCTTCACACTGGTGAAATTAGTGGAAGGTTCTTTAACATGCCATAAAACTATGACATGGGACCGCCGGCTTTACTTCCCCTCCGAAGGAAGGCATACTGAGGGATTTTTAACGCTCTTAAAAATCTGACGGCTTCAGCCGGGTTTGAACCCGCTATCTTGGGCATAGAAGCTCAGCATGCTACCGACTGCGCCACCGAAGCCGCCAACTCTGTTGGGCTTAATCAAAATGTTGGGTTTAATACACGTATATAAAAATAGCTACTTATTTACATACGTATGCAGACAAAAATACGAACTAGAACAGGGAAGCGAGCCCAGCATCTGTGCCTTGTGGCTAGACAAAAGGTGTTGGTGAACGCATTGATAACTTCAGGTCAAGCCAACTCATTGAGATGTTGTCGGAGGAATGTTATGACCTGCTACCGCTTGTCTCGGCGCGTCCTCACATATCCGTGTTATTGTGACAAAATTGGCAGGTTTATGGTTCCTAGGTTCTTTAAGGGATGGAGTGCTCAATATGATCAGTGCAGTGGTCACTGAGAATGAGCGAAAGCAGTCGTTCCTGAACCAGCAACTTTTACAGTGATAACTAGGTGCAAATACAGTGGCAATGGGGACGTGAGTTTTCGCCGGCACGGAACATTTTCACGGAGCATCGCGTACCCATGAAACGTACGCAATAGCAATTCAATAAATACATGCATATTTTCTCCCATGTTTATGTTTAATGGTGTTATCAAGAAAAATGCCCGATAAATCCATAAAAGTCTACCTTTGTGGGGTGGAGTTGTTCTATTTTAAACCATCTTCTTTATTTGAATAAAACTTAGAGTGTTTTAAAACCCAGTGACAAAAACACCGGGGCGGGGTGGAGGAGGCAAGTCTAAGTAACTTTGTCTATGGAACGAATATCCGGAAAAGCACCCCTGGGACGCTCGACGTCTTCAAAGGGTTGAACTTAATGCCCATCGGGTAGCTAAGATACAATTAAAATCAAAATCTACCGTTGAGCCATCGCCTACCGTTGAGCCATCGTCCACCGTTGAGCCATCGCCCATCGTTAGCCATCATATACCGTTGAGCAATCGTGTACCGTTGAGCCATTGACCACCGTTGCTCATCGCGAACCGTTGAACCACCACTATCCCCCAACACATCTGACGTTGGCAAGTTACGAGCAGCTGGAACTTCATCGGATGCCGGTTGTAGTGGTGACGATCCTACACCGCGCAGTAGCGAATTTTCGTGGATTGTTTTTTCTGGCCAAGTTAGTGAGTTTATAACGCATTTCAAAAGAGTTGAAGGTATTTTGAAAACAATAAAAGAAGACGCTATTCCGAACACAAAACTTTTTATGGTAGAAATGATAAGACTGCTTATCCAGAATCTACGATGAAAGCGGTCAGTTGCTTCAACGAGCAAGAGAGGAGGAAAATAACATGCGTGCAGACGCAGTGCCCTGTTAATCGCGATCCTGCAAAACGGAAAAGAATTATCACGGCAAACGAACGACTGTACCTGACTTCACTTGGGGCCTTCCAGCCAAAACTTAGTGTATTTCCAGCAAATCCAGACATACCAGAAAATAAGCAGCATCGATTTAATCCGGCCTGGTATACGGATTTTCCCATGTTGAAGTACAGCATTGAAAAGACGCGGTGTTTTGTTTTGCCTGTGGCTTATTTCCAAACGGACGAAGAAGGGCGTCCGCAAGTGAAGAATGGTCGCACGCTGGAGTACGCCAGTGGCACAAATTGAAAAGTCGCGGAAAGTAGATAAAGGGTAAATTACAAGAACTTCAGAACCTCATCAAGCAGCTATGACAGATTTGTGCCACTTTGTCAATGCAAAAGCCACGTAGACGTTCTCCTTGATAAACATTTACGGACGATCAGAATTGAGGAAGAACATGAAAAGGAGTTCCACAAATAAATTATCCTGATACTTATTGACACTGCGAGAACCCTTTGTCGGCAAGGTTTGGCTTTCCGAGTTCACGAGGATGGAATCTCTCAAGATAATGGAAACTTCACGCAAATTGTGAAGTTAATTTCACGGCATAGTCCGGTCATGAATAGGTGGTTGGAAGAAGTGAATACACCGAAGCACAAGGTTACGTATATGAGCAAGGACTCTCAAAATGAATTCATCCGTCTACTTGGAGGGAAAACTCGTGAAATAATTGCAGAAGAGATCAAGATCTCCGTTATAGCAGATACTACTCCCGATATGTCACATCAAGATCTCCTCGCGTTGAAAATCCGGTACGTCGTCGACAAAGATGAAGAACTCGTTCCTGTGGAGCATCTTTTAAAAATAGACGCTGTTTTAACACAAAGACTGGAGAGGAGTTGGCTGAAAAAATATTTTAAATTTTAAATTCAGAAGAACTTTTCCTTCCATTCGATAAACTAGCGTTTAAATCGTACGACTTTGCTAGTAACATGTCTGGCATATACAACGGCACTCAGAAAAAGCTATCAGAGAAGTGAAAAATATATATTCCGTACGTTCCATGCCAATCTCACAGGTTAAACATTTTCGTAGAGCCAGCTTGTAATGCTAGCGCAATTATCAGAGAGTTTTTTGACACTCTTGAAGCATTGTAGGTTTTTTTTCGGGTAGCACGAAACGACATTTAAGCTTGCAGAAAGAGTTGGATAAAATTGAAAATTCACTTCAACTTAAGAATTTAACAAAAACAAGGTGGACTTTGCGCGCCGAATCGATGAGAGCTGTTTCTACGTCTTATGAAGAGATAGTCACAGCATTGGAAACAATGAAAACCTCATTCGATTCTGAATTTGACAGTAAAACCCGAACTTTTGCGTCAGGCTTGCACAAAAAGCTTCTACTTTGATTTTATCTGCGGCATGTACTTTACCAAAAACATCCTGTTTAAAATTAAGAACGTAACCGAGCTTTTAGAAGCGGAGGAGCTGAATGTAGTAGACGCGATGCAGCTGATTCAGAGCGCTTTGAAGTCTTTTGAAGATATCAACGACGACGGCAAGATGAACTCATCATCATTTGCGAAAAGTATGCAAGTACATGCGGAGGAAGACTTCTTAAAGCACCACAGGACCCGGCGACTTGCAAAGAAGTATGATGCGCATGCTGAAAGGACAGCAGAAATTTCTTTTCTTACATTCTACCTAAAAGATGTGGATGTACTTACTACAAGCGTGCAAGACAATCTCGCAAAACTAATTTCTTTGCTAGAGCCATTCTACATAATTTTCAAGATACCCACTGATAGAAAAAAACAGCACCATCGAGCGCGCCCGATCTATAAAGCAATCACACTCGAAAATCATCCTTCACGATGAAGAGCTTGTGCTGGCTGAGATTGAAATCCTGCTCGATGCCAGTAAACAGTGCTCATCTTTAAAAGAAATCACAAAAGTTAGTGTTAAATTAAAGAGGATTATCCCGTGTGGTTAACAAGTAGTTCGACTGATCTTAACATCTCCAGTGTCTTCTGCTTCTTCCGAACGGTCCTTCAGCAAGTTGAAGCTCATTTACAATCATTTGCGGACATCGATGGGTGACGACCGCTTAGACTCCCTCATGATGTTGTTTTCAACGAAAGATAAGGTCGACGACATAGAAATTGCGGAGATAGTGGAGAATAAGTCCTTGTTAAAACATCGTAGAGTAGGGTTTTAGAAAGAATAACTAGATTTTTTAAAAATTCTTGTAATATTAAACACTTATTTTGTTCATTTATCAAATTTTCCTGCGATTCAAAATTCTGGAACTAATAAAATACATTTTAAATGAAAGCCATTAATTAAGTAGGCTATATTTGTCTTGTGTATTGTTTGCCGCCCGCCCTCTCCCTTTCCCTCCCGTTGCTCAGTTTTTAAACGTATAGTCGGCAATCTCACCCCCCCTAGATGTACAAGGTCGAACCGCCCCTGGTAAGACGCAATGCAATTCCAATTATTACATTACTGTGAAAGTTTCCAGACGGTTATAAGGTTATCACTGAACCAAATAAAGCTGTCAAATTCATCAATACATACAGTATAATGCGCGTAAGGGGGTCAAGGGGCACTCTAGAAATTATTCACGCAATTTTCACGTGTGTGTGTGGTACGAAAGGTCTTTTTCACCCGACTATAAAGGGTCTCCGAAAACCACATTTATAGGCCCTTAAATTAACAGTGTCTGTGATATTCCCAGAAAACTAACTTCGCTCTGAAATACCTATGAAGGAATGACAAACCCCTAACCACTGCACCAGTAGCTGAATTGATAATGTCTGATTATTCATACAAAGAATAAATCAGTCATAGCATTCATGATTGAGATTTTGCTAAGTGTTCTCTTTATAACTAGAATATTCGCGGGCGAAGCCGCGACGGGTAATGCTAGTCCTGAAAAATGTAGATAAGATTAATAAATGTATGTATGTGTATTTATGTATGTATTTATTGTGACCGTTCCAGTCAGGGTCAATTACCGGCCCCGGATGATAGGAGATTGAGAGGAGACCGGAGGGTCAGTATGACGTCATGGCATGACGCGGCGAGGCAACCGCTGGAGTAGGGGAATGCTCCAGAAGATTCCAACCCCTTCCACTTTTTTTTTCTCGAGAGGAGGACACAGTTCCGGAATGTTCAGTTAGTCAGCGGGGCATGGACGAGTATGTTATCCAGCGTGGCACGGACGAGTAGCCTATGTCATGTGGACTGAAATTTGCATCGGGAACTTGAACGGTTTACGTGAGTGGTCAGTGCTCGTGGCCATTTGATACGAGGAGTGATCAGCAGGCCATGAGGCTAGCGTGCGTGTAGTGCCAGTGAGTTGTTTACAGTGAAGTGTGTCAGTTTGTTTGTTGAACAGTGTTCAGTAAGGTGTCACTAGAACGATAATCGTGAATTTCAAGACGATATCGGACTCGCTAGTATGTGAGGAGATAATCAGAACTGATAAACGAAGGTCCGTTACATTCATGCATATGCTGCTATTAATATGTGAAGACGCGTGGAATATTATACAGTACTTTACCATTTTGATTACGAAGATTAATGCACGTGGTCCGGTTAAGTTAGCGGATATTAAGGTGTTGAAGGCATGTACTGTGGTAATAGCAAGACAAAATTGTGCGCCTTTGAACGTCCGAGTGGAGGCCGTAATGAAAATCTGAATTACCATGCCGACAATTTATGTTAATTAAAGGTGAATACCAGGAGGTGTTTAACATTACGAGTATCGGGGAAAGAACAATAATAACGATAGTCGAGGCGAAGCATTATCGCGAGGCCCTATATTGTGACAGACATTCATTCGAAAATATCATAGCAGGGCTGGCATCAAAGGGACACAGTGAGAATGTGACGGAAGACTACATCTGCTTTAAGATTGCGTGGAGGGACTGCAGGCGACTTCATATGTCGGTCAAGGCCAGGTCGAAATAGCTTCTCGTGGAAGGAAGTGTGTCACTGGTTGAGGAAAGTGAGTACATATAATTCAAGTGAACCAGGAACTAGACGCTATAGTGCGTGGGCGTGGAAGTGCTCTGATATAGTGAAATGTAATATTGCTACACGGCAGCATGAACCTTATAACCATGGACTCAAATATTCTGGGAATCAACATGCATATTAATACGCAAATTATGCTGCACTGAACCTCTAAAGGGGCCATAATGGGGTGAACGGTCGCGACGAGATGGACGAGTGGACCATGGTTGGGACGTCAGGAGACGCCGTCGCTTACGGTGACCGGGGGCAACCAGTGGGCGGACATGGGCGTCGCCAGGAGATCGAGAGGAGTCGGGGGCGAATACCTCTACCAGTACGCTGGGAGACCACATCGCGGGGACGCTGGAGGAACAACGCCGCCCAAATGCCGCAGACGACGCCGACGCCAAGGGTTTCCGAGGACGCCGGATCTAAAGTAAGACGTTTCATTTCCATCCTTGTTCATCAGGAAGAAGAGAACTTCTACCTCGGATAGCCGTGCCATGAGATGACCTGAGATCGTGTAACTTAACGCCATTCATAATCATTTATTCCAGATTGAACAAGAGCATCATTTTCTCATAGGGTTGTACAGATTTTTTCTTTCTTTTCGGGTCGTTTTGACTTACATAAATTAGCAGTATCAATGGTAGGAGTAAGACATGCATTTATTCTGAGACCTAATAATAATAATAAGTTGAAATTGGGTAACGATAATATGAGATGCCCATTTTGCTGGGAGATTCTAGCATTTCGATTTCCGAGGTTATTATATGAATTTAATTCTGAACGGTTTGTCACGGATTGCATAGATTTTAATAGCAAAAGGATAGCAAAATGAATATGGTTGGATATTGTCGAGTAAGGTTCCTTGGATAGGATGCCATATTATCATACGACCTCGTGGTCCCGATAAAGTTGATACGCTCTGTTAAGTGTGGGTTCTTGAGACATGCTAATAATGCATGATTTTTGTAATGATGTTGTGTAAAGTTAATGTGATAATTAAATATGGTATTATTCCGTCATATGTGACGAGGTTATTCACGGGGCGACGTATGACCGTTGAATTGAATTTGTGAGGACAGGGTTCTTTACTCTTGACGAACGTGTTACGTTTATCGATGAGTTGTATATTGAATAGCGCAGGGGTGTAATTGATAGTGCGCTCTACAGTCAGATAGTTCGGATCCTCACACAGAGTGTTCGACGGAAGGGTTGCGATTAAATGTTCGTTGTGAGAATGAAATACACTAGGGTGCCTTATTACGAGGTTCTTAACCTTTCCTAAACGTTGGACAATGCTATAATTTAATTACAATAACAAATATGACAGTGTGGATCAAGGTTGTTGGAACGGCGAATAAATCAGTAATAATAATTAGAATTAGCAGTGTAAATATGTGAGCACAATCTGGGTGAGTTAATAATTTATGATAAGTTATAATTAATTGTTGAAATGCCATATTATGTGATGCTGAGTTGATGTTTGAGTGTTATTTGAGGTGATATGATGCTCTTTAGTTATTAATTTGCAGTTCGATAGAGGAGATCCGTCCATTGCTGTATAAGGGTAGACAGATGTGATATACACACATATTCGATATTTTCTTCGAGTTTTTGCCGCAGGTGAACTTTGTGATAAGTGGCCAGTGATGTTTACATGCGTGTGCACCGATAAATTAAGGGTTAATTTAGTTTTTGAATGGCGATCTCCTTGTCGGAACTTTAAGAGAGGACACCCACGAGTTTGAATAAGTATACTTTTTTTTGTTTGTTTAGGGACTATGAACTTTTTTTTTTCGGACTTTGTCCCACCCTAACTCTATACTCGTGCGTGGTAGGCAGGTTGCATATTTATTTATCCTTCGGCCAATAAAGGAGCAGATGTGATTTTACGAGGGCTTTTCTTTTCTTCTCTGTTTGTTAATTCAAGTTAGGGAGTTTGCTTTTGAATCCTGGTTCAGTTTATTTGCCATCCCAACCCGTAAACGACCCGAGATCCTTTGTCTCTGGCTCGCTGGAGCATTTCTTTTATTCTTGTCTGTATGAACCAAGATTCACGCCCTAATCTTTTTTCACCCACTCCCTTGGCCGTTTCTTCTGATGGGGCCGGGATGTTGGCCGGGTGATCGCCTGTCACATTGGAGAAACGGGCAAATTATTTATGTATGTGTATTTATTAATATCATGCTTTTTTCAGGATTAGGGCATAACCCAGTTCCTTTGAGTACATTCATGTTGACCGACTGAAAAGCACACAACTTTTGTTATAAATAAATAAATAATTTAATGTAAACTTTAACCGCTACACAGTGATGAGGATCTGATGATGGCCACTTGAGGGGCGAAACGCGTGATCCTAAACTGCCCCATTATTTGTGATGAACTAATAAATACATGTGTGGTTACATATTTATATCTCGTAGCCCGCCCATTCATTGGGCACACTCATGTTGACTGATTGAAGAGCAACATATTAACAATACAGTAATCTACCTGCCTGGTCAGTAAGCTGCAAGAACAGGATTGATAAGGATTGGTTGGCTGTTTCTGTTTACACCTCCTTAACCTTTTCATCTGCATTTAAAATAAAATAGTATAAGTTGTAGTTTTTTACTTATCTACTAGCTGAAGTACCTGTGCTCCGCTACAGGTCATAAATATATTAAAATGTGATGGTGACAGTTAAAACAGGGGGTAGGCGAGGTGCTACGCGGAGGGAGATTAAGGATGGAACATTTTGTCCAGCTACCCCGCTTGGCGTTGACCGTGCTTTATAGAACAAATTTAGGTTTTACTCCCTAACCGTAGGAGATAAACGAAAAGTGATAAGGACCTTTCGGATAGAAAATTACATTTTAAACCTCGAATATGCCATCAGATGTTTGCTATTTCTTAGCGTTCTCTTTTTATTTGAAATGGAAATATGAAAGAGTGAAACCAAAGTGTGTAGTGACGTCACTAAAATGGTCGCCATTCTTAAAAAGCGCAAAGTATCGAAATCGAAAGCAGCCCATATGTTAACCAGGTAAATCAGCTACTTCCATGTAAAATTTCATGTAAATCGGACCAGTGGTTCTTGCGTAATTGAGTAATACACAGACACACACCATCTCATCTCATCTCATCATCATATATATTATTTCAGTAGTATGCACCCCTCCTGCGGCGCTCACAAGCGATCGATCGTGAAAAATGAGCGTTCAAATGAAAGAGAATATACATTACCAGTGACGCATTGCACTCTAATTTCCTAAATATCTATAATGACTTTCAAAATCTGTACGAAGTGTGCGATTTGCAGTTATTGTTGCTGCAGGAAGATACGCCCTATAATTGGTGTCCACTTTACATTTTGGCCGCTGTGACGCCTGTTTCATGTCATTTTAACATTCTGAGGTATTTCCTTTATCATTTTGCATGCATTTCAGAAACAGTAAATAAAAGGAATGTGTAGTCAAATCGTATAATTTCATAAATTAGCAGTGACGAATTGCATTCTAATTTCATAAATATAACTTTTTGTAAGAAGTGTGCGATTTGCAAAAATTGATGCTCTAACAAGCTGCAATTATGAGTTGTCGTCTAAACCCTTACAAGTATTAAACGCTAATTACTCGTATTTTACAGGTTTTTCTTTTGCATTCTAATTTCATAAATATCGATAATTTCGAATGGTTTTCAGGAACAGTAAATCAATGGATTGAGTACCCTAATCGTATAAACGGTGAGTGTTACGTCGTCTAAAACCTTAGAACTATTAAACATTAAGTTAATTCTTTTACACGTTATCTTCTATCATTTTCCATGGTTTTCAGAACCAGTCGGCTAAATCATTGGATTGGGTACTAAAATCGTATAACCGACGAGTGTTATTGCTAGGCTTTCAATCAATGGACTCAGCACACACATGATTTAAGGTCATCCGTCTAAACAATGGATTTATTAAATTCCAGGTTTGTCAATATGCCGCGATACAGGTTTTTCTTCTGCATTCTAATTCCATAAATATCGATTTTTGTAAGAAGTGTGCTTTTTGCTATGTGGTTTTCAGACTTAGTAAATCAATGGATTGGGTACAGGTTTTTCTTCTGCATTCTAATTCCATACCGGTAAATATAGATTTTTGTAAGAAGTGTGTTTGTGCACATACTGTTGGTGTATCATGCTATAATATGAGTTATCGTCTAAAACCTTAAAAGTATCATCATCATCATCATCATCATATAGGCCTCATAAATTAGCAGTGACGAATTGCATTCTAATTTCATAAATAGGCCTATCAATTTTTGTAAGAAATGTGCTATTGAAACATTAATTCCCTTACAGTTTTTCTTCTATCGTTTCGCATGGATTTCAGAAACAGTAAATCAATGGATTGAGTACTCAAATCGTATAATTCCATAAATATCGAATAACCGGTGTCATGATGATCCAATTATCAGTGATTGCCTTCTTGAGTTAGGAAACGTTCAACTTGGAATTCTGACTGAAAGTTAATGTATCGAATAACCGGAGAGTGTTGCGGCTAAACTGTCAATCAGTGGACTCAACACACAAATGGCATTAACAGTGACGAATTGCATTCTAATTTCATAAATATCAAAGAAAGAGACCAGCCACGCTGATCGTTCCACTTGGGAACAAGGAAGCCTCACTGTAAGAGGGGCGTGAATAAGTTTTACAACGAGGGCTGTCCTGATAAGGGAGAAAGAGGCTCCTCAGCCAACAATATAAAGCAGGACATCTTGACCAAGATGCTTTCTGCCCGGAGTGCACCCAAAAGCAACAAAAAGGAATTCTGCCCGATATGTCAGAGGCAATGCACTAATGAGGACAGCACAATCGAATGCGATAGGTGCAGAGAAAAGACCCACGAGAACTGTACTGGCCTCATTGGTCAGGAAGTCAAAGACCTTGAAAGAAAGAACAGGAAACTGATATGGCTGTGTAAAATATGTAAACCTGAGGCTCTGGACATGAATAAATCCTGTAGGGTGGTAATTGCCACCCTTGACGAAAAGGTCGAGTACCTAACACAATACATAAAAACTAGACTTCAGGAATACATGGAAAATCAGATCAAGGAAGCAATATACAATGCTCACAGAAAGATACCAGCCACAACACGCTCTCATGCTGACGCTCCACTCAAGAAAGCGGAAGCACCCTGGTAGGTAAAGTGCAAAGGAGTTTAGCGCTGAGCGCCTCACACAGGAACGGGAAATCTGCCCTGCAGACAGAGTGTAAAGGCTTTTAACGCTGATCGTTGCACTTAGAAACAAGGGAGCCTCACTGTAAGCGGGGCGTGAAGAAGTTTTCCAACGAGGGCTGATAAGGGAGAAAGACGTTCCCCAGCCGACAAGATAAAGCAGGAAATCTTGACCAAGATGCTTTCTGCCCGGAGTGCACCCAGAAGCAACAAAAAGGAATTCTGCCCGATATGTCAGAGGCAATGCTCTAATGAGGACAGCACAATCGAATGCGATAGGTGCAGAGAAAAGACCCACGCGAACTGTATTGGCCTCATTGGTCAGGAAATCAAAGACCTTGAAAGAAAGAACGGGAAACTGATAAGGCTGTGTGAAATATGTAAACCTGAGGAACTGGACATGAATAAATCCTGTAGGGTGGTAAGTGCCGCCCTTGCCGAAAAGGTCGAGGACCTAACACAATACATCAAAACCCGATTTCTGGAAAACATGGAAAATCATATCAAAGAAGCAGTATACAATGATCACAGAATGAAACCAGCCACAGCACGCTCTCATGCTGACGCTCCACTCAAGAAAGCGAAAGCACCCCTATAGGTAACGTGCAAAGGAGTTTAGCGCAGAGCGCCTCACACAGGAACGGGAAAGCTGTCCTGCAGGCAGTGTATGAAGGAGTTTAACACTGCTCGGTACACTTAGGAACAAGGGAGCCTCACTGTAAGCGGGGAGTGAAGAAGTTTTCCAACGAGGGCTGATAAGGGAGAAAGAGGATCCTCAGCCGACAAGATAAAGCAGGAAATCTTGACCAAGATGCTTTCATTTATTATCGAATAACTGGTGAGTGTTATGATGATCCAATTTTCAGTGATTGCCTTCTTAAGTTAGGAAACGTTCAACTTGGAATTCTGACTGAAAGTTAATGTATCGAATAACCGGCGAGTGTTGCGGCTAAACTGTCAATCAATGGACTCAACACACAAATGGCATTAACAGTGACGAATTGCATTCTAATTTCATAAATATTAAAGCAAGAAACCAGCCACGCTGATCGTTGCGCTTAGGAACAAGCAAGCCTCACTGAAAGCGGGGCGTGAAGAAGTTTTACAAAGAGGGCTGTCCTGATAAGGGAAAAAGAGGCTCCTCAGCCAACAAGATAAAGCAGGACATCTTGACCAAGATGCTTTCTGCCCGGAGTGCACCCAAAAGCAACAAAAAGGAATTCTGCCCGATATGTCAGAGGCAATGCACTAATGAGGACAGCACAATCGAATGCGATAGGTGCAGAGAAAAGACCCACGAGAACTGTACTGGCCTCATTGGTCAGGAAGTCAAAGACCTTGAAAGAAAGAACAGGAAACTGATATGGCTGTGTGAAATATGTAAACCTGAGGCACTGGACATGAATAAATCCTGTGGAGTGGTAATAGCCGCCCTTGCCGAAAAGGTCGAGTACCTAACACAATACATAAAAACTAGACTTCAGGAATACATGGAAAATCAGATCAAGGAAGCAGTATACAATGCTCACAGAAAGAAACCAGCCACAGCACGCTCTCAAGCTGACGCTCCACTCAAGAAAGCGAAAGCACCCCTTTAGGTAACGTGCAAAGGAGTTTAGCGCTGAGCGCCTCACACAGAAACGGGAAATCTGCCCTGCAGGCAGTGTATGAAGGCGTTTAACGCTGATCGTTGCACTTACTAGGAACAAGGGAGCCTCACTGTTAGCGGGGCGTGAAGAAGTTTTCCAACGAGGGCTGATAAGGGAGAAAGAGGATCCTCAGCCAACAAGATAAAACAGGAAATCTTGACCAAGATGCTTTCATAAAGATCGAATAACTGGCGAGTGTTATGATGATCCAATTTTTGTGATTGCCTTCTGAAGTTAGAGAACGTAGCGCTTGGAATTCTAACTGAAATGTAAATAGTGTTCTATAACCATTTGGCTGAAATGAAAACATAACAACCTTTCTACTTAACTCACTCATTATACATCTATTGGGGAAAGTATTACTTATGAACATGCGAGATTTCTCGCACGAGTCCGCTAGTTTCTATGTATTAGTCTAGATGACTTTTGGGACTTAATAAATTGAAAGTCCTCCATTTATATTAATTTTCATATTGAGACGAATGGAAATTAAAATATTTGTGCCCAAGCTTGCATCATTTCTATTCCAGGTAATGGGTGAAAAATAAGATTATTTCCTAAAATCAGTAGGCAAGTAATACTTGTTGCTGCTAAGGGGGGGCACGTATGTACGAGTAAAAATGAGTAAAAGAAGTAGTATTTTTTAAAATTCGCCCATAATTTACCTTACGGTATCAAGATTTTAATTCCAAAATATTACAGTTCAATACGATCTGTAAATGTGAGAACAAAATATTAGGCTATATGTAACTGCTTGTATACTGCCACATCCACTTCTGTAGGAAGAATGTGAGGATAATCTGACATCATCAAATGATGAAATTCTAAACAAAGGCTCATCAAAGGAGACATTCAAT
The DNA here is from genome assembly GCA_946902985.2 of Meconema thalassinum. NCBI lineage: Eukaryota > Metazoa > Arthropoda > Insecta > Orthoptera > Tettigoniidae > Meconema > Meconema thalassinum. The sequence continues at coordinate 75,829,459 of OX336401.1, read as the reverse complement.
GAGGAAACAGCTGGAGGAATAAGAGGAATCAGAGTAGAATGGTTATGGTCTATACTAATTCATTAGATGAGCGGCAATACAATATAAACAAACTCAAATCTTTGATTCAAGTTTTCCATAACTTACATTGTTGTAAGTTTATTGTACCTTTTCTTCTGCATAATTAAAGATACAGTGATGAAACTTGGTACGCTGCTGTAAACCATTATTATAAATAACTTCCTGGAAGATTTTTTTAACAACATATTTTGGATTATAAGGGGTAACATGTCATTATTGTTTTGTCAAATTAAGTCCATCAGCTTTTGAAGTTCTGTTAAAAATAAAGTAAATAAGATATCAAAAATTTGTTACTTACTTCCAGAGGCAATAAAGCCAAACTCAAGTAGTACTAAATAATGCCAAACAGCCTTACAGTAGTCGCATATGATGTGTAACATCTGACATGTTATCCTACTCGTATACTACACAGCTTGGACATTCTTAAAATGTTAATTTACACTCCATTTACATACTGGTACTATGATGAATGTATAGATTGAATTGGAGATATGCTACTGTCACATTTGTGGCACAGCGGTCAAGCTGTTAGTCTCTCACCAAGGTAGACCGGTTTTAATTCCCGGTCAATACATGTGAGATTTTCGAATTGATATGCCATGTCCTGTGGTTCGCATTCTACATAAAAGGGAGGTACCGTGGATCATGATCGTGAGATTAACGGACACACAAAACAACAAGCTTCCTTCCTTTTACATTAATAATTCATAATAACAAAGTGACACAGAACGTCGACAGTACTCTCAAATACTGTGAACACATCCCTCAGTAACTATAACATTCATTATTCTCAAGGCTCTCATACAGTTCGTCGTAAACAATCAAAACATGGCTTCCTGCAATCATGAAATGACCTAGTCTCTCATATGATGAAAATACAGCTTTTATTCCACTCATATAACAACATTCTGTTACGCATTTAATATTTGACTACTCACCCACAGCTTGACAATAATGCCGATTACTTAAATGTCATTTGTCGTCTTTGTCCTACCCCATGTGATACTCAACCTTGAACGTGAAGCTTCATAAACTACTCAATGACAAATAAAAGTCGGTGAAACATTTGCCACTGTGCTCGTTAAACCAGTACCTGCTAAATGCACTGCCTACTGTATTGCCATAACATTCTCGCGCTACAGAGCACACACTGCCTTGTTTCCAATACACACATTTTCAATTGTACATCCAGCTGGCAGTGCGTCTTCACTTCCGTCCGATCCACTTCCGTTCGATCCACTTCCGCCCGATTCACTTCCGTCCCCAATTTTCAAAATCACTCCCACAAAACTATCCAGCAACCGAGCGGAAAGATGTTACACATCAAACAAGTCTTGTGCACCGTCTACAGACAGGCGGAGCACTTAACGGTTTAAACAGGGATTTACTCATGCAATGTTCACTCGACAAACCAACCTGCCTGATTTATTTAAGAAATCATCATACAATTGCAAGTACTGTACTGAACTGCATTCCTACTTTTATTTACAGTAATTGGAGATGTGTATCACCTAACGATAGTAAAGTGTGATATTCTGTTCAGTATGCAAAGTACAGTACATATTAAATTTTTAGCCTATTTTTCACATTTTGCAAAAATGAGGAAAAAGTAGACTTATGAGATCGGGCAAATGCGAGTTTGTCTGTCTGTCTGTCTGTCCTTCTGTCTGTCTGGCTGTGTGTGTGTCCCCCCATATCAACTCCTAAACGGCTGGTGCAATCGAAACAAAATTTGGTAGGAGTAAAGATCTATACCTGAATATCTCACGGCCATATTTGAAAATAATGTCAATGCTACCAACTGCTGAAAAATCGCAATTGAAATTTGAGCTCCATGTTGAATATCTTGGAAGGTATAAATGGGAGCTATTTCAAAATTGGCACACGTAAAGATAATAATATTGCAGTTTAATTTCCAGGATGCCATACATGGCAGTTTTGCCAAAATTATTATAAGCCTGCTGATAGGTCCAATTTTTAAATGCATATAACTTCTACACTATCGATTGGAATTCAACCAAATTTCGTATATGCTATGTGTATATAAACAGATATGACTGAGCGTATTCTTAAGAGCCTCCATGGCTACCAACTGTTAATAAATGCTCTCAATTTTTTAAAATCCAAATACCCATATATCGGAAAGTATGCAAGCCGACAGCTTTAAACTATGCACACGTATAGTACCTGACATTCTATATTAATTTGGAGTAACTTATATACGTCAGTGCTACCAACATGATTCTAAGCCTGCTGAGAGGTCAAACTTTAAATACATTTAACTTCTATACAAACATTTGGATTTCAACCAAATTTCGTGTGTGCTATGTGTACCATATGCCGATTCTTAAGAGTAACCAGGGCTGCCAACTGTTAATAAATACTGTCTGTATTTTTGTTACCCCAATATCAATGTATCATAAAGTATGCAAGCCTATAGCTCTAAACTTTGCACACGTATAGTACCTGGCATTCAAGATTAATTTGGAGTAACTAATATAGGCCTACGCCAGTGATGCCAATATGATTCTAAGCCTGCTGATAGGTCCAATTTTAAAATGCATGTAACTTCTATACTAACTAATGGATTTCATCCAAAATTGACACAACAATAGATCACATTATTTCAGATTATTTCTGACCAATACATGTATGTCATTGTAGCCAACATGATTTTACGCGCGCTGTTAGATCCAATGTTTAACTGCATGTAACGTCCATGCTATCCATTGGACTTCAACCAATTTTTGTATTCTGTACCTTAAGAGATGGAACTAAGAATATATTCAGTCCCCAGGGCTGCCAACTGTAGTTCTCTATTAGGCTACATTATGCCTGGTATACAGTATTTCGAACTAATTAGAAATGTCGATATTACCAACTTAATTTCGTCATTATTCTAGATAGATCCATATAGATTAATCATTGGCATGAATCTTAAATTTTAAGAAAAGTAGTCTCTTTAGTTCGTCACGGAACTTCTTGTTATTTCTGTCTTAACTCAATTACCTGATCAATTTCAAAACACAGCCTCTCTATAATTAAAATAAGTCACGTGAGTCGATGTATAGAAAGAGCGAAACACATTTATTAATTAATAAAAATCACAGTTAATTGAAAATATAAATCCACCTAAAATTTAAAATAATGTTGATCTATAATGACTCGCTTGTCATAAAATAACAAGAAGTTCCGAGACGAACTAAAGAGCCTACTTTTCATGCCAATGATTAATCTACAGTATATGAACCTGTCTAGAATAATGACTAAATTAAGTTGGTAATATCGAAATGTCTAATTAGTTCGAAATATTCCTGGTATAATGTTGCCTAATAGAGCCCTACAGTTGGCAGCCCTGGTGACTGAATATATTCTTAGTTCCATCTCTTATGGTACACGATAAAAATGTGATTGAAGCCCAATGGACGTTACATGCAGTTAGACATTGGATCTATCAGCACGCGTAAAAGCATGTTGGCAACAATGTCATGCGTGTGCTGGTTAGAAATAATCTGAAATATTATGATATCCTGTTGTGCCAATTTTGGATGAAATCCATTTGTTAGTATAGAAGTTACATGTATTTTAAAATTGGACCTATCAGCAAGCATAGAATCATGTTGGCAGCACTGACTTATATTAACTACTCCAAATTAATCTAGAATTTCAGGTGCTATACGTGTGCAAAGTATAGAGCTGTTGGCTTGCATACTTTCTGATATATTGATATAAGGGTGAAATATATAGACAGCGTTTATTAACAGTTGGCAGCCCTGATTGCTCTTAACAATACGTATAGTCATATATGTTATGTTACACATAGAACATACGTAATGTGGTTGAAATACAACTGATAGTCTAGAAGTTACATGTATTTAAAATTGGTCCAATCAGCGGGCTTAGAATCATGTTGGTAGAACTGCCGTATATAAGTTACTCCAAATTAATCTAAAATGTCAGGTACTATACGTGTGAATAGTTTAAAAGCTCTCGGCTTGCATTCTTTCTGACATATTGGTATTTGGATAAAAAATAGAGAGATCAATTATTAAAAGTTGGCAGCCCTGGTGGGTCTTAACAATACGCTCAGTCATATCTGTTCATGTGCACATTTTACATACAAAATTTGGTTGAAATCCAATCGATAGTGTAGAAGTTATATGCATTTAAAAATTGGACCTGTCAGAAGGCTTAAAATTATTTTGGCAACACTGTCATGTATGGCCTCCTGGAAATTAAACTGAAATAGTATTATCTACATGTGTGCCAATTTTGGAATAGCTCCCATGAATACCTTCCAAGATATCAAACATGGAGCTCAAATTTCAAGTGCGTTTTTTCGGCAGTTGGTAGCACTGACATAATTTTCAAATATGGACGTGAGATATTCCGGTATACAACTATACTCATACTAAATTTGGTGTCGATTGCTGCAGCCGTTTAGGAGTTGACACGGGACACACACACACACACACACACACACATAGCCAGCCAGACCGACAGAAGGACAGACAGACACACATTTTCCCGGATTGATCTCATAAGTCTACTTTTTCCTCATTTTTGCAAAATGTGAAAAGTAGGCTAAACATATGATCATGTCTTACACGACATTCTATCAACAGCTTCACTTCAAATGAAATTGACTAATCAGCTGTTCCGGAGTTCACAAAATAAAATGAAAAGTCGAGTTTTATAAAAATAAAACTGTTAATAATGTAAATCCGTTAAATTCTCGTAATAACATTGTTTATTTTAATTTATACATCAATAACTCCGTTTTTTAAAGGGATTTTTCTATAATTTTTTATTATACTGTCTCTAATGTTAACCCAACATTCTGTTTGTTTGCCAGTGGTCCTGCGAAGTTTGTGCACCTGGGAGATGCCAGCCTTGGAAACAAGAACGCTGAAGCAAACCCTCAAGTGATTAACGTCAAGGAATTCATCTCTCATCCCGACTACAAGCCACCTTCCAAGTAATCTGTCCATTCTAATTGTATCTAATATACAGTATAAGGTAAGCCTCCGTGGCTCAGGTGGCAGCACGCCGGCCTCTCACCGCTGGGTCCGTGGTTCAAATCCCGGTCACTCCATGTGAGATCTGTGCTGGACAAAACGGAGGCAGACAGGTTTTTCTCCGGGTACTCCGGTTTTCCCTGTCAAAATTTCATTCCAGCAACACTCTCCACTATCATTTCATTTCATCTGTCATTCATTTAATCATTGCCCCAGAGGAGTGCGTCAGGCCTCGGCAGCCGGCACATTCATATCCTCGCCGCTAGATGGGGGCTTCATTCATTCCATTCCTGACCCGGTCGGAGACTGGAAGCAGGCTGTGGATTTTCATACAGTATAAGGTAGGGCTAGGATTTCGATGTCTTTGCATCTTTTTTCTTCGGTAAGCCCAATGCATTAATGAAGTTTAGTTAGTTAGTTAGTTAGTTAGTTAGTTGTTGTTGTTGTTGTTTTAACCCTTTATAGGTTAGTGGTCAGTATATTAACCACCTGTTATATCAAAAATGCTGATGGTTGAATCTTCTTTTTTCTTTTGGAAGTATTAATATTTTCATAAAACCATATTTTTCTATCTTCTTGACCTGAGATGCTTGGTATCTTTTTTTAACAAAAACAATTAAAACGTAAATAATAAAATATGAAGACTTAAACTAGAAAAACTCAACTTCTCCACTAAAAATATAATACAACAAAAAGAACCTCTCCCTTAATGCCAAACTACAACACTACAATGCTGTGGTAAAACCGGTGATCTTATATGGTGTGGCGACAGCAAACTTAATGAACCTGGAAAAGCTTCTGAAGATTGAAAGGAGGATATGGAGAAGGATTCACGGCCCAAAAGTGGTACAGGGAACCTACAGACTAAAATCAAACAAGGAGATATATGAAAGGGTGGAAGACCTGGAAACAACAATTAGGAAAAGACGTTTACGTTTCTATGGACATATGGTTAGAATGGATCCAACAAGAATAAATATACAATCTGAAGAGCCAAGCACCAAGCAGATGAAGGAAGAACTCCGGAGGCTAGGAATTACAGATGACGAATGTCGAGACAGAACACAGTTCAGGTAAATAATTTCCAACATAAAGGTTCTCGTGGGAGAAAAGAGAGAACGCAGAGGAGGAAGATGGACAGCAGAGGGAAAAGCGCAACACTCTGAAAGAATGAAGGAAGTGTGGAGGAAGAGAAAGGAAGAAAGATCTATGAGAAGGAAATGAAATGATATTTGCGTGATCCTTAGTTTTGGCCGGTTCGCATAATGTAATGTAATGTAAAGAAAATGAAACAAATTAAAAATGAAAATAAATAAATTGTAAAAATTAATAAGCTTATAAAATTACTAACTTATTGAAATTAAATAAGCTTATAGAATAGAATTAGGCTATAAAAGATTAAGATCATTTTTTAGCCTATTTTCAATTTTGAAAAAATAGGCTTATGAGATCAACTTTTGTCCGTGTGTGTGTGCGTGTGTGTGTGTGTGTGTGAGGTGTGTGTGTGTGTGTCCCCTAATAAAATCTAAACGGCTGGAGCGATATCAATGAAACTCGGTAAGTTCATAGCACTATTCCCGGCGACCTCGACCGTGCCCTTCAAATTTTGTTACGTCTCACCAATCCAACATGGCGGCTGTGCGAAATATTTCACTAGCATTCAATATCTCCGAAACTATTACCGATATCGCCCTGAAATTGTGTACGGTGATAAAGGGCACTACTAGAAGTTCATCTATGAGACTTTCAAAAACCGGGAGACTACAAAACCAACATGGCGGCCAAGCGAAGTTGAAACTTTTAAATAGACTTTTCTCGCGATTTAACTATCCAAACGTAATGAAACTTGGTACACCAAATTTTTATACACATTGTAATGCCATGAAGTCTAATTTAGTTCAATTGTTTACATAACCTCAAAATGGCGGCTGTGCGAAATATTTCACTGACATTCTATATCTCCGAAACTATTACAGATATCACCCTGCAATTTTGTACGGTGATAAAGGGTACTGATACCATTTTATCTATGTATATTTCATAAACCTGTAAAGTACAAAACGAACATGGCGACCAAGCGAATTTGAAATATTTTAATAGACTTTTCTCGTGATTTAACTCTCTGAGCGCTGTGAAATGTGGTACAGTAAATGATTTTGTAGATTGTAATGCACTGCCATTTAATTTAATTCAATTGTTAACATAACCTCAAGATGGCGGCTGTGCGAAATTTTAAAATTAAGTTTTTATTTCTTGTGTCGTATTCATGCGATCGAAGTGAAAGTTTGAATAATGAACTAGGCAATAATTGTCCTTGAATGGTACATAACTCTATGGCCTATACATATAACAATCCTAAATGGCGAGCTTCCAAAATAATTAGACAGTTCTCAATATCTATGAATCTTTTACAGCAACCAAACTGATTTTTTTAATGTTCATAGAGACTATGAACATATGTTCACCTATGGGACTTTCAGTAACCTGGTGAGCACAAATTCAACATGGCGGCGACGCGAAGTATAAATATTTAAATGGACGTTTCTCGCGAATTAACTATCCGGGTGCCATGAAACGTTGCACGTTAAATGCTTATACAAATGTTGATCCACTGGCATCTAATTTATTTCAATTGTTTGCATAATCACAAGATGGCTGCTGTGCGTAATTTAAAATCTCGTTTTTACTTCTTGTGTTCTAATCATGCGATTGCAGTTTGAATACCACACGTGCACAATAATCTTAATGTAATAGTACAAAAATAAAAATCCAAATTGGCGACCATCTGAAATATTTAGACGGTTCTCAATATCTACGAATCTATTACAGCAATTAAACTTAAATATTGTATGTTGATAGGGGCAATTAACATGAGCATGATATATGAAAATAGGCTGTATAGTTCTTCACGGAACTACTTGTTTTATTAGAAATAAAATTATAAAAACATTAAAACATACAAATTAAGAAAGATAACACAAAATAAAATTAATAAATTAAAATTTGTCTAAAATTATTAAATTTAAATACATACAAATAAAATATTTTAATAATAGTTCTGCCCTATAAAGAGTTAAGTTTCTACAGGGTGCCTCGATCCTTTTGGGTCAAATTGATACAGGTGTTAGAGGGTCCTCAACAGATTATATTGAGATAGGAACCACTGGCCGGAAATGCGTATTTATTGTGTTATGGATTGGGATAGCATTTTCTGAAAATGTTATTATAGTTATATTGTAGTTATTGTTGTTTTAAGAGACGGAACTACGAGGTCATCTGCCCCATTAAAAAAAAATGTATATGCACATTTGAAATGTATACAGGGTGAGGCACTTAAAACTGTTTTTAGAAATATTTGGAAAAATACAAGTCGGATTAAAAATAAGTTGCAATAAAAGTTGTTCACCTCGAAGAGGGTCATCCATTGACATAAAGTTATACCCTCCCCCTCTGTACCACCCCCGGGGGCGGGAAGGGGAGGGGGAGACTTAAATATCTTAAATATGAACCACTATTTTTATTGCAGATTTGGATTTTCCGTGAAAAATATGTAACTTTTGTATGAAACATTTTTAGCCTACTTTTCACATTTTGCAAAAAAGAGGAAACAGACTTATGAGATTGATCCGGGAAAATGTGTGTGTGTGTCTGTCTGTCCTTCTGTCTGTCTGTCTGTCTGTCTGTCTGGCTGTGTGTGTGCCCCCCCCCCCCCCATCAACTCCTAAACGGCTGCACCAATCGAAACCCAATTTAGTATGAGTAAAGATGTATACCGGAATATCTCAAGCCCATATTTGAAAATGATGTCAGTGCTACCAACTGCTGAAAAAACGCAATAGAATTTGAGCTCCATGTTGGATATCTTGCAAGGTATGCATGGGAGCTATTCCAAAATTGGCACACATGTAGATAATACTATTTCAGTTTAATTTCCAGGGGGCCAAACATGACAGTGTTGCCAAAATAATTTTAAGCCTTCTGATAAGTCCGATTTTAAATGCATATAACTTCTACATTATTAATTGGATTTCAACCAAATTTTGTATGTAATATGTGTACATAAACAGATATGACTGAGCGTATTCTTAAGAGCCACCAGGGCTGCTAACTGTTAATAATTGCTCTCTATATTTTCTTCATCCAAATACCAATATATCTGAAAGTATGCAAGATGACAGCTATAAACTAGGCACACGTATAGTACCTGACATTTTAGATTAATTTGGAGTAACTTATATACTTCAGTTCTACCAACATGATTCTAAGCCTGCTAATAGGACCAATTTTTAAATACATGTAACTCCTATACTATCAGTTGGATTTCAAAAAAATTTCATATGTGCTGTGTGTAACATAACAGATATGACTAAAAGTATTCTAAAGAGCAATCAGGGTTGTCAGCTGTTAATAAATGCTGTCTATATTTTTTTACCCTAATATCAATATATCAGAAAGTATGCGAGCCAACTGTTCTATACTTTGCACACGTATAGCACCTGACACTCTAGATTAATTTGGAGTAATTGATATAAGTCAGTGCTGCCAACATGATTCTATGCTTGCTGATAGGTCCAATTTTAAAATACATGTAACTTCTAGACTAACAAATGGATTTCATCCAAAATTGGCACAACATGATATCATAATATTCCGATTATTTCTAACCAGCACACGCATGACATTGTTGCCAACATGCTTTTACGGGTGCTGATAGATCCAATGTCTAACTGCATGTAACGCCCATTGGACTTCAACCAAATTTTGTATTCTGTACCTTAAGAGAGTCACCAGGGCTGCCAACTGTAGGGCTCTATTAGGCTACATAATACCAGGAATATTTCGAACTAATTGGACATTTCGATATTACCAACTTAATTTCGTCATTATTCTAGATAGATTCATATACCGTACGGTAGAATAATCATTGGCATGAATAGTAGGCTCTTTAGTTCGTCACGAACTTCTTGTTTCGTTTCATGATAGATGGCGTTGTAATCGACAATTTCCTTGTAACCAAGCACCCCGAGATAGTGAGAGGCAAGGTGACTCACAGTAATCAAGCACCGAAGATAGTGAGAAGCAAGGGGACTCACAGTAATCAGGCACCCCGAGATAGTGAGAGCAAGGGGAATCACCTAAATCAAGCACCCCGAAGAGAACAAATTATGTCCACGTCGTTGTTCCTGGGTAACGCTAAAAGTAGTCTGAGAATGCATTGCGGGAGGGTTGACGGTGTCACATGATAGCATTTTCAAAAATATCAAAAATTTACTTTGATTTTCCTAATCTGATGTGCATTTTTTTAGATATTACCATTTTTCAACAATTATCAACTCGTTTTCATTCTTGGCGATTACAGCGCCATCTATCATGGAACGAAAATAATGTTTCATATAACAGTTACATATTTCTTCACGGAGAATTCAAATCTGCAATAAAATAGGGGTTCCTATTTAAGATTTCAAAGTCACCCCTACTCTCGGCCCCGGGCGTGGTGCAAGGGGGAGGGGGATTTATGTTATTGGATGTCCCTCTTTGAGGTGAACAACTTTTATTGCAACTTTTTAAAATCTGATTTGTATGTTTATAAATATTACGAAAAACAGTTTTAAGTGCATTACCCTGTATTTTGTGGATTTATAGGATTTACTGCATATTCTGAACATAACAGCATATACATTTGAAATTAAGTAGCCTATAATTTAAAACAACTCGAACAACATTGGTTTCACCATCGCGTTGGACATCCCTTGAAAGCAATTTTCTGAGCAACAGATAACAGTATTTATGTTCGACGATGTCGAAATGTAAATGTTATATGTCGGAAAACTGTATCACAATGAGGGCCATTATAACACTGTTTTTCATTATGAAACAGTTTCTCCAGCCAATCAGAGCTCATTCATTGACCAATTAGGTAATGATAGCTTCGCGCATGCGCTCAAAATCCAACATGTCGGACATGAATTACATGATTTGAAAGTTCAAATTGGATATGGAATTAACCATTGTAGTTACAATCCCAAACACAAAGACAAAATCAGCACGAGCCTTTACGGTAACAAGAAATTACTATGACATATGCAAGATATTTATGAATCTACGTCCAGAAGTTAGCAACGCAGCATCCTTCTATATAAATTACCAACATGGAAAGTGCACCGTCCCATATGTTCGCGTAAATCAACTGGCGAATATGAGACAAGAAATAGCACTGTACCTTAATATTCCCAACTCCGATTTATACACAGCGCATTACTTTCAAACGACTTCGGTGACAATATTAGTGAATGCTAGTTCTGATCGGAACTAGACATCATGCAGGCTGTAAACAATAGCATTGCCAAGCAAAGTAAATGGTCTCTGCTTTCGAAGTTCTTTGACCCACGCATGCGCTCTGTTCAGTCAGCAAAACCAGCGCGCCCTGTTCACTAACTGAAGTAACTGAACCCCACAGATATTCATGAATATTTATGTTAAAACATATAATAAAGTAATAATTATCGTCGAACATAAACAGTCGTATGCAACTCGCCTATAATGGTAATTAAGACACTCGTATGGAAATTAGAAACATACTCGTGTCTTAATTATTTCCATTATAGGTTCGTTGCATAATGTACTATTTTTAATCAGTGGGTGTCAGGTAATTGTGATTATTCAACTGATAGCGTTGTCGTCTATTGTCAAAAAATGCTATTTTCGATATTAGAACCATATCTCGACTTTCACTAAAATCCGCCTTAGCACTCTTTGATGCCAAGATTGTTCCGGTTCTCACATATGGGTTAGACATAGTCTGGGATAAATGCGCGATCTCAGATCACTTGAAAAAGTCAAAGCGCGATACTTAATGGCTACCCTAGGAGTATCAAGATACACGTGCTCCCGACTTGTTTATGAACTTGCCAGGGATACTTTTCTTATTGAAGACTTAAGATTTCGATTTCAATTGCCTTCTACAAGACAAGAACAGGAATTCCTAAGGATGAGACAAATAAAGTGAGCGGAAATCGACCTGGAGTTCTATGGGACATGTCATCCCTTAGTTTTCTCCCTCTTCTTTAGTTCATAACAAATACAAGTGAAGTTTCAAAAATAAGTTTCGTCATTTATTACCCAAGGAACCCTTTATTGCCAAACTGACGTACACCATGGCATCATGAACTATACCTCTTGCACTAATTTTCGACATACAGAGGTGCATTATTTAAAGTATTCATGGCAGTTCCGTATTGATATGCTAAAATAGTTATTAATACGAATTATATACCAGCCTGAATCAATACTATAAGGTGCGTTCAAAAAGTAACGAGCCGGAGGCATAATTACAGAAACCAGTACCTGTATGTTAGAAGTATTGGCCCTGGCTGTTGAGGCACTTGTCCCACTGTGACACGAGGCGGTGAATGGCTGTCTCATACAATTCCCTGAGCTGCGATGTGAACCAGTTACGCACGTACAGCTGGACGTCGTCGTCCGAGGTGAATCGTTGGCCCCGCAGAGCCCTTTTCAGAGGACCAAACATGACGTACTCACAGGGAGAGAGGTCTGGACTGTTTAGAGGGTGGCCGATAACCTCCCATTTGAATTTCTGCAGTAGTGCCGCGACTGTGTTGGCCGTATGAGGTCGTGCATTGTCGTGGAGCGACCACGGCAGCTATGTCGTTCATTGTCACTCGGCGGTCCTGGGTAATGAGTGCATCAACCAGCTGGACATTGTAATCGGTAATGCAGGGGGGTGCCCCAGACCGGGCATCATCGGCTAACAACACCCGCCCTTCCCTGAAGCGCTTGTGCCACGCCTTGACCCTTGCAAGGGACATGCGGTGTTCGCCGTACACTTGTGTCATTCGGTGATGAATGTCCGTTCCCCCTACTCCTTCCGCTGTCAGAAACCGAACAACACCTCTTTGCTCTTCGGTTGACGCCTCCATGTCACTGTTTGCAATGTGACTGGCAGCGTTGGACGATTGATGCTTGCTGCTGCTCGCTTTGTATCGTCACGTGACGTGCACGCGTGCCCTCTAGCGACGAGCTGTGACCTTCCATGCTCTGGTCGGAACCACACCTCGTTACACACGCCACGATTAGTCGATGTAGTCACCGGTTTGCGCATTCCAGCCTCCGGCTCGTTACTTTTTGAGCGCACCTTATATAAAGAAAATAGTTATTAAACTTGTTCTTAGTACATGTTTCGGGGATTATTCAAATTTTATCCCCTTCATCATCTAAAAAAGTATTGAAAACAAAATAAAGCGTAGCACTGTAATATGAAAGGTTATTAAACCTAATATGGTGCACCATATATTTAGGTTGTAAAAATTAGAATAAAATGAAGTAGTTGGTGGCGGTGATCAACCTGCAGATGCTAATTAAGATGTAAAACAGTAGACACTACATTCACAGTTCCGTATTGGGAAGGTCAAAAGCTTGAGATGACAGACTTGGAATTTCAATACTTCACCAATCCCTGTATAATTAATGAAGAAGCCTTTACGCTTAAAGATCCATAAGCCAATCAAAGCGACATCAAGCAAACACGACGTGGTGGAAAATAGGCTACATCTCTTGGTAAAGAGGTTAGCTCAAAGTATATGTTTGAGGTTAAGTCAATGTTTCATGATTTGTCTCGTACAAAGAGAATTTAAATCAGTCCGAATCTTTTTATTCGAAATCATTTTATTGAACAACGGATGACATCCTCTATCACCCCACTTTGTGAAGTTTTCTCCCCTGTAGACTTAAGGCCCCTATTTTAGTGGAAATTCTATATAATCGTTTTACTATAAATTTTTTAAAATTAAATGTAGACTAGTGGTTAAATATCTAAAATAACTTCAGCGCCTTGTAAATAAAGTTCGGTGAATGGGTCTATATTACGAACGGATTGTTGGCTTACCTGAAACAGCCGTTATTATCCTTCGAAGTAATCCCCGTGGGTGGTTATGCACTTCTTAGAACGGCTGTACAAGTCCTGGCATAGTCTTCCTGAGGGATAGCCTTCAGTTGGGTCGTCACATTACGTTGGATGTCCGAAATGTCTGAAAACCTCTGGCCCTTCAGGGCTTTTCGGCGACCCTGGACCCCGATACTCCATACTTTGACGCTTGCCTTTGCGATCGTACCTCAGGCACCAGGTCTCGTCTCTCGTGACGATGGTTTTCAGGACCATTCCATTCCACGGAACATTTACCCTTCTCACTGCCACCCGTCGAACAGGTGTGAACGTTAGGTTGCATAAATTCACCTTTCTCACTGCCGCCCGTCTATCAGGTGTGCATGGCAGGTTGCATAAATGCACACTTCTCTCTTGCTTTCAATTTAGAGTCTGAAGGCTATTCCTAAAGAAGACTATGCCAGGAGTTTCCAGGACTTGTTCAGTCGTTCTCAGAAGTGCATAACCATCCACGGGGATTACTTCGAAGGACAGTAACGGCTGTTTCAGGTAAGCCAACAATCCGATCGTAATATATCCTATTCACCGAACTTTTAGCCTGCCACGGTGAGTGAGTGGATAGCGTGTCGGTCTACTAACCCCAAGATTGTAGGTTCGCTCCTGGCCGTGGTAAATGATTTTTGAAAGGCGACAAAAATACGATACGCACGTCATACGATGTTGGCATGTCAAAGAACCCATTTGAATTCAGTAGGCCGTGTTCATAATGGCAAAACCGGGTGAGTTAGCCGTTGTCGTTACGGCATGACTGCTGACAGTCGCTCACATCCGGGAGGCGAGGAGGTTCGAATCACCCCGCCGGCAACCTTGAAGATGGTCTTCTGTGGTTTCCCATCTCCCTTCGAGGCAAATGCCGGGGTTGGTCCCTTACTATAGGCCACAGCCGCTACCTTCCAATTCCTCGTCCTAACATTCAAACTTTCCTCCCCAGACAACACTCCACACGCGACGGTACGTGTAGCTCACCCATTGGGTGTCCGCCTCGAAGCAGCTACAACACTGGTGAGCCGAACACTCCGGGCACTAAAAGCCATACGCTAAAAATAAAAATAAAAATAATAATGGCAAAATTAATCTCGGGAATTTCCGCCAACACAAAGTCCCTCATTTCTCTACTAGAAAGCGCTATGGTGTTCAAGGAGCTTAGATACGTTATCTAACCTCCTTGACTTTCATAGTGATTCAAGGAACAACGAAATTCGACATGCAAGCTACCCTCTGGGTGTCAAATTACAATGCTTGCACCCGGCACCCGAGGCCATACGATATTATTATTATTATTATTATTATTATTATTATTATTATTATTATTATTATTATTATTATTACCGAACGTTTCACACAGAGGGTGTATACAGTGCATTAAATCATGAAAAGTACAAATGAAATTTTGTAAAAACTGGCGTTGAGTCTAATAATTTGCACACCTTTGTAGTCGCCAGCGACATTAAGACACTTGTCGTAGCGTGCAATCCACTCTGGTAAACCTCGATGCCCTGCGATGTAAGGAATTGTCGCACAGCCTGCTCTGGGGCAGGTTTCTCGGTATCCATGTTGCGGACACTATTCGGTAACCCAACATATCATAGAGCATGTGATTGGCCCGGGCATGACCAATACACAGTGTGGACGCCACCGAAAGGTCTGCGCACACCGGCGCGGAATGCGGGATTGGGAGCGAGACTGTCGCGAACTTTTGCGTTCATGGCGGGATACAGAGTCTGTCCTGAAAGTAGTCGGACTGGATTTTCCCTGCGTAGGCGGATAGACTGCCCGCGGCTTCTCCACCTGGGCTTGGTGGAGGGGGGTGTAAGGAAGGCTGGGAGCCAGCCACACAGTTGGTTCCCAGCTGTAGTGGAGTGTAAATCGCTCGTCTCCATAACCTCTGCAAGTGCACTCGGCACGCTGCGTCATGGTTCGTCTGTTGAAACAGCGCGCTATGCCATCAAATTTTGTATTATGCTCGGCAAAACCGGGAAAGAGACTCACGATATGATCAAGACGGCTTACGGTGTTAACGCCATGGTCAGATTGAGTTGTTTTTGACTGACACAAGCTATTTCGGGAGGGGAGGGAGGAAGTTGAAGACGGCGCACGTTCAGTATGGCCTTCGAGCACCATAACGGATGCAAATGTGGCAAGTGTAAATAATTTTTTGGACAGTGACCACAGCGTAAGGTTTTTTCATGGAGGTCCTTCCTTAAATGGCTGAGAAAACGCGTCGTCCGTGTTCGCCCAGCGATCGCTAACTCCTGGTGCCTCCATTACGACAATGCGCAGCGCCACATAGCCTTCCACGTGCTGGCGTACCCGGCCCAACACAATATTGCAACCCTGCCTCAGCCACCCTACAGTCCCGACATTTCCCTGGCTGACTTTATCCCCTTCTCCCACCTCATAACCACTCTAATAGGACATCGTCATGGCTCCGTGGAAGCGTTGTAACAGACCGCGATGAGGGAGCTCGGCAGCATTCCGGTTGCTGCCTTCCAGAAAGCGTACGAGGGTTGACAGCGGTGTGTGGATGCTGAAGGGTCCTACTTTGAAGAATATTGAGCATATGTATAATTTCTGTCATTTTTTTTTGAATTGACTCAGTCCCACTATATTCAGGACAAACCCTGTATGCATTCACTCAGATAGCTGCGTCGCAATCCCGCACAGATGATGGGGATGCTGCGTTACTGCGGGAGTTTTCCTGCATCCCGCATCCATTTAGCAATGGCGACGGAACTGTTAATATAGTGTGCCGGGAAATATCCTGTGTTCACATGAGTATGGAGATTATAGAAATAAAAGGAAGAACGATAAGCTCTGGGATGAAATAGGAAAGGAACTGCAAGTACCTGGTTAGCATAATTTTAAATAATAACTTATCACTCCTTGTTTCTGTGTTCACTTCTCACGTGGCGATTAGCCTAAAGAAATCCAAACTGAACTACCCTAAAACTAAATATAAACTGCACTATCGCATTGTATTGCAGATAGCTTGGCAAATCTCTCCCACGATAGAACCAACAGTTGTGAATCCAACACGAAAGCTGTGGTCAAATTGTCCAGTACGAATCCCCAGTAACCAAAAATCTAATAGCAATAGCAAGACATTGTTCTGGTGAGATGGCTTCCCGATAATTAATATCTACGTATTTTCCTTACGTTGCACTTCATCAGACGAATCCATTTCGAAACTGTTTCCCGCGCTTGTCAGAATACAAAGACGATTTTGCAGCGACTGCGAGTATCGTGTCAATCCCGCTCCCATTCCCTTTCTTGCATCCCGCGCCAGTGTGCGCAGACCTTTATGAGCCTGTCCGCTAACACCATGTCCTGTACTCGAGCAATGTTATCTTCATTCATGGATGTGCAGTGACGCCCACTTCGAACTTCATCCTCCACACTCTGCCGTCCTTCACTGAAAATGCAACACCAGCAACCGATCGAATGATATCATGCACGACGGTCTTCTGCTTCTCTCTTCGTTGGTGCTCTGCGCATGCGTCATTTCCCCTCCGCTGACGCTCCTTCCGTCGTCGAAGCAGCCACGGTGGTGGATTTTTATGGTGATTGTTTGTGTCGACTGGTGTACCATCTGCTCGGGCAATAAAATGTGAAACTTACTTTCGGAACTTCCCTCGTATTTATATCTTAATCACATGTAATATGTTTCAGTTTTTTTCCACATCTTCCAGTAATTGAATTACAGTGAAACCTCTATTAAGAGACCAGTGACGGTTCCATGGAAAACTGGTCTTTTAGAGGGGTGTTCTCTTAATAGAGGTAGGCATTAAAATAATTTTATACTGTATTATTAATAAAGTACAGTTGGAACACATACTTAATTACAATTTATCTGCATTGGTTCACATTTAGTAGGCCTACAAATTAATTACAATTAGTTATTTTCTGAGCTCTGTCATTTAAAAAAGTCACGAATTGATCTCTGCTTCAGATTAGAACATCTTTTTTTTAAACAATTTCACCTTCTAGAATATCTCCGAGTAAGTTCGAAATTCCATTAATTTGTTATGGGTTCGAACAATCTTCTAGGAGAGCCGTTTATTGTATGTTTATGCGTTACATAACACTTTCTCTAATGACATTGTATGCCGATGCAGTTTTGTGCCAACAGAACCATTGTTTACATCATCACCCCCATCACCATCTCCAATGGGAAGGCAGACGAGATGTGGTCTTTTGAAAGAGGTCAGACTGAGAAAATGCCTGGTCTTTGGTCGGGGAGAGGGGTGGTCCTTAAATAGAGGTAATAAATACATTGACCTTATGAGGTTTTAAATCGGTTCAAAGAAAAATCGGTCTTTAAGAGGGGTGATCTTTTAATAGGGGTGGTCTTTTAGAGAGGTTTCACTGTATATTGCGTTGACGGACTGAAAAAATTACAATATCAATTGTCTGCTATTATTACCCATAGGCCTCTTGGATACAAGATGTTCAGTTGTTCGGCTTGTACAGAGTGCTCTAGTTGCTATGGTTACCAGTAACATTGTTTGTACTGTAATGTTCAGATATCTCTTGGATACGAGACGCCCCATAGTCCTACTTGTATAATAGAGTGCTCTAGTTGTTACCAGTAACATTGTTTGTACTGTAATGTTCAGATATCTCTTGGATACGAGATGCTCTGTTGTCCTACTTGTATAATAGAGTGCTCTAGTTGTTACCTGTAACATTGTTTGTACTGTAATGTTCAGAGGCCTTTTGGATACGAGATGCCCTGTTGTCCTACTTGCATAATTGAGTGCTCTACATCCAGGTACAATGACATCGCCCTCGTCAAGCTCGAGTCACCAGCCAAGATGGACGCCTACACCAGGCCAGCCTGCCTCAATGACAAGCCTGACATGTGGGTGAAAACAGCCATCGCTACAGGTTTCGGGAAAGTCAACTACGGTACGTTCCGGAGTTTCTCCTTGTTCCTGCTAAGAAATCACTAACATATTGTGCCCGTCTGACAAGGTCACCAGGAGATTATCTGCCGCAGATAACCTTACTGACTTCCTTATCCTTCGAACTCACACACCGAGAGGATCGGGTGTGTCCTCAGACCAGCTCCGGCACGAGACTCATAACTCAGGTAGTATCGGGTCAAGTGAGAGGAAAAAGGTCATAGACATGCCCAAGGATCACACCCCACCAATACATAAACCCAGGAATAACTGGTCCAGATTTAGGTAAAAGTCGTTTAGAATTTATTTAAGAAGCGCAAATCCCTATCCTACTTCGGAGAGTACAAATCTCTGCTCGTCCGCAAGTCTAAAAAAACAATAAAAATAAATAAGATTCCCTAAACTGAAGTTAAATTAACCCCTCACGTAAGTCCTTCTTACAGGAAAAATCATTAAACGGCAATCAGGCTAAGAATGTGACACGGAAATTATTCCCTTATTCTCAAGTTATAATCAATAATTGTCTTATTTAATTACTCGATTTAGAAAATGGTTTTAGAATGTCATTGTTATTGTTTAAACGGGGAGGAACAGCAAGGTAATCTGCCCAAAGTTTTAGAATAATAATTACGTTCATGAAATAATTTCAGTTTAATTTCACTTTTAATCCCTTTCAGTGGTTTAATGTCTCTAATGACCATGGTGACATACAAAAACAACAGGAAAAACACTGGTATGTGGATGTCAGCTCAAACATGAAAAATACCTCTCCGACAGGTAACACAATAACACTTGCTAAAAATAGCGTAAACATGCGGCTCTCCAGGCTCGCTAAACCTTCGGTTGATGAGATAAAACTATCTCCATCACCGGTAATACCATAAATAATGTGGGTGACCAACGTCCATCCCATCATCCAATCATCTCAAAGACACTACAATTACTAAATTTATACATGGTCTGGTCTATCATTCTTATTAAGCTAACCAGATCAAATTACCAGTCTCAAATGGATTATAAAACATCTCAGGATTAGGAACAATGATTTAGTGGTCACTTTCGTTGATTTTCAAAAAGCTTATGATAGTATCCATCGCGAATCTCTATTGAATGTCCTTACTGGATTTGGTTTACATCGAAAACTTGTTAACCTTATTGCGGCCACTCTTAAGAATACTAAATCTAGAGTTAGGTTTAGAAGTGAAACCTCTGAGTCATTTGAAATCCATACTGGTCTTCGGCAGGGAGATGGATTATCTCCATTGTTGTTTAATTGTGTGCTGGAAAAAAATATACGTCAATGGAATTAGGCTTATCCACCGAATGTGAAGATTGGAAAAAATATTCGACTAAATTATCTCGCCTTTGCAGATGATCTAGCATTATTAGCAACTAGTATCGAAGAAGCTAAATTTCAGGCAGAGGAATTGGAACGATTAGCAGCAAAGGTTGGGTTGAAAATTTATTTTGAGAAAACAGAAATGATACTGCATAATGCCCAGAAAATAAAGATTGTGAAAAAATGTAAATATCTTGGTGAGATCATCACTTGGAATGCCAATGAGAGAGCATCAATAGATAGTAGAACACTAAAATTGCGACGAGCACAACAGATTACCTGGCCAACATATAAGAAACAGTCTCTTTCGATTAATGCTAAACTTCGACGTTATTTCTCCATCGTTAAGCCAGAAGCAACATATGAAAGTGAAACTTTATTTAAACTAAACACCCGATCAACAACTGACAAACTACAGAAGGTTGATAGACGGATTCTTCGGACAATAATCAATAAAAACACCAGGTTGAGGGCCAGTGGAGACTTTTGCCCAATTCAATACTTTACAAGGAAAATGAATCTATCATTGACACGATGCAAAAACGAAGGATTGCGTTTTTTTGACACATATCCCGCTTGCTAAATACTGGACTCATGAAACAACTTTTCGACTTCTTTTGGAACAGTAAAACAAAAATCACATGGTTTGAAGAAATACAAATGGATTTAGACGAATTGAAAATTACTAAGCATCAAATTGAACATAGAGAAGAGAAACGGCTTCTGAATAACAAATACATTCGACTAACATTCAAAATTTCACAGCGTAAGCAATATATTGTATTTGCAGAAGAACAGGCTGCAAGATCTTCCAGGATGAAGAAGTATGGGGAAAGAAAAATATTATCAAGTATTGAGAACTGAACTTAGTATTTGAAGACTTTGTATATAAGGTTTGACTCTTGGTGCTCCAATGTGGGTGTAAACGGTGTAAATAAATAAAAGGGATCTCTCAGATCTAACTCTCATACTCAAGAGAATTACACAAAATGTGCATCAGAAATGGCTAAACATAGCCCTAAATGCGACATGAATGCCTGGTGATAATCATAACAATAATAAAATGCTTATTAGCGACCTTAGTTTCGTATCGAAATTGCACCTGGAAAGATTGCATTACGGAATTCTTTATTCATTGTCATTCACAGTCGTCTCATCATGTTAAAAAAAACAAACAAAAAAAAACAAGTGAACGTCGCGCACACAGCTGGGCGACCGCTGCTAACCTGCCTAGCGTGGTTCGGCACTTCCCACTGTCAAATTACATTGGCTTTTATTCATCTCACACTTAATGTTACCCTAAACACCTTCAGAGATAATCTCTGTGACACTCGTAGAAAATGAAAGTTTTTAGCTAAGAGTTCTAAAAGTAAACTATTCCACTCTTCTCAAATTCATTGCATGGAATCAGCGTTTACAGGGCTGTCCGTGCCCCCTCAAGTATAGGCTACTGAATCTCGTACCATTGACTCAGGTGCACTTGATTTATTCTAGAAATTAGTGTGCTCCCTGGGCACTTGAAATCATATTAAACAACAGCACTCACACCTTATGTGCTGTCAAACGATACGTAAACATGTTGTTTAAGTACATGGCTCCTGGAGCCTGTGTTATCCTAACACTTGTTCCAAAATCTCTCGGGAAACCAAAAGTAGTGGCTTCTGAGAATACAAATACAGGGTCTTTCATATAAAGTAAGAACGCCAAGCGGCGGGTTTGTTATCCGCTAGTGTGGTGGCCTTGACCGAGCTTGTGGCGAGCCGTGGCCCCCTGCTTTAAGCGTGTGTACAATCCTCTATGAAATATTACCTTATAAAAGTTGCTGGAAGTGTCGTCCTTCCTGGGTTATACAGGCATTGTATCTGGTAACCACATTTTGGCTGACGCGAGTGAGTCATGCCACTGTAGTTTTTCTGATTTTTTATTTTGAGTTTTTTATTGAGCACTGAACCAGTAGTGTCAAAGTTATTTACAATTACTTGCATCTGTGCTAGTGAAGGTGGCACTTCATCAGGAAATTGCTGAACAAATGCATCACGTACCCACGGAGCCGAATCGTAATTAAAATAAATTTTACATACAAAAATACGATGTTGCAATGATAACTGTCTCAACATGTTAGCAGCTGAGGTTCAGACTGGCGACTGACAACACCTGCACGCTTATTGCAAGGTCAAGTTTGTACAATGCGCGCGCTTTCAATACTACAGCAGGGGGCCGTGGCGCGTCACAAGCTCGGTCAAGCCGGCTTCAGCAGCAAATGACAAAACCGCCGCTCGCCGTTCTTACTTTATATGAAAGACCCTGTATTACATTCTTAATGCGACAGTGTAATCCTAACACCTGTCAAACGATACGCTAATGTTGGATAGCTTCTCACATGCTAACAACGTGCAGAGTGCAGTGCCACTGTTAAATAACAAAGCTGAGTACGTAGGAGACTAACAATATCTCCTCCTAATCAGGTTGTCTAGCGTACACGTGGCGCTCGTCGTCATATATATGAGCGTCATCCAAATAGTGATTTGAACAGAATAAGTCAAGAAATCTCAGGGTAATAAGGCTGTAAGACATCTTAGAAAATAGTATAATTCCTACCTAAGTTGGTTGCAATGAAAGTGCGGCATTAATCCTAATCGACACGAAATTGAACCCTTGCCATGTTGGAGTTTTGTATAAAGACTCACATCATCGGCGTGCTAGAATTAATCTTTACCCTCGAGCTGTGGCCATAGAACAAGGCCTGTGCTCGATCCTCGGTTACATAATAATCCATCGCCTTTGTCTCCTCATTATGCGGACTTCAATCTCGGCTGCTACCTCACCATGTTTTTTTTTTACTGCATGATCATCATCTCCTCAAGACAAGTAAAAATCGTCTCCCCGTGGTCGTTCGTATTCATCATGATGGTTTCGGTGTATATCCACTGCCTTTAAATTAGTACCTTCCAAACCAATCACTGGCTTTACACCTCCCCAGACTATAAAAGATGTCCCATAAGAGTCTGCCACTAATTCTAATGACACGCAGGTGGTATCAACTCACAGAAGTTATGACTGAAAAAGTCGTTCACAATCGTTGCAATCAATGTTGTTTGTAAATTCAAAATTATGCAGAAATTTGATGTGCAGATTAAATCACTGGACATGAACAGTTTAATAGTTACTTTACGGTCGATAACACAATTATGTCGACCTCGTGGTTTCTCAAAAAACCGTTTGACCATGTGGTCAAGTCGACTACTCTCACAATTTCCAATTATAACGAAATATCACCTTTCTCACACAATTTAGTGTACTAATGTACACACAACGTACTGTGGCGTGTTGTAACAAGAAGTTCCGTGACGAACTAAAGAGCATACTTTTCTTAAAATTTAAGATGCATGCCAATTATTAATCTATATGGATCTATCTAGAACAACGACGAAATTAAGTTGGTAATATCGAAATTTCTAATTAGTTCAAAATACTGTATACCTGGCATAATGTAGCCTAATAGAGCACTACAGTTGGCAGCCCTGGTGACTGAATATATTCTTAGTGCCATTTCTTAAGGTACAGAATACAAAATTTGGTTGAAGTCCAACGGATAGCATGGACGTTATATGCAATTAAACATTGGATCTAACAGCGAGCGTAAAATCATGTTGGCAACAATGTCATGCATGTGTTGGTCAGAAATGATCTGAAATTTATTTTTGTGCCAATTTTAAACGAAATCCATTAGTTAGTATAGAATTTACATGCAATTTAAAATTGGACCTATCAGCAGGCCTACAATCATTTTGGCAACACTGCCATGTATGGCCTCCTGGAAATTTAACTGAAATATTATTATCTATACGTGTGCCATTTTTGAAATAGCTCCCATTCATACCTTCCAAGATATCCAACATAGATCTCAAATTTCAATTGCGTTTTTGAGCAGTTGGTAGCACTGACATCATTTTCAAATACGGCATTGATATATTCAGGTATAGATCTTTACTCCTACAAAATTTTGTTTCGATTGCTGCAACCGTTTAGGAGTTGATAGGGGGACACACACACACAGCCAGCCTGCCAGCCAGCCAGACAGACACACAGACAGACAGAAGGACAGACATACAGACAGACAGAAGGACAGACACTCATTTGCCCGGATCGATTTCATAAGTCTACTTTTTCCTCATTTTTTTAAATGTGGAAAGTAGACTAAAAATCACGCTGAACTTTCTTTCACATAATATTTAAACAATTTCACAGTAAATGAAAAATATACTCATATTTCAGCACACACAATAAACGTGCTCCCATCGAACAATCACGAACACGAAGAAGTGTAGGAGAAACAGTGACGCCTCCGAGAAGGAGGTTCCTGGTTGGGAAAGACAGCCCTAATCGTGTAATGACTAATACCCTGAGTTCGTGTATCTGCGATATAAAATACACATCTGTGACCAATAAAAATCCGCAAATTACTCCACATAAATGTTGAAATATCCCGCCAGTTCAACAAACCCTTCTGCTCGATTTTCGGAGTCAAAAATATCACCTCGTGGTTCGGAATGTTGGAATGTCACCACCGCTAAAGTCAAGATAGGCAAGTAGATCAAGTTCAGTGTTATGACGGATTATTCTAGCTGTGCTGGGTGCAATATCCACTCCAAAGATATATTACTTTATCACCAGCCATGAGCCTTATGGGCTCAATATCTCCTGCTTGTCCCTCACATGTGGAAACTCTGATCAAAATATGACTTTCCCATGTTATCTATCTCTATATTTCTTTCTACCTGTTAAGGGCAGATAACCTCGTGGTTCCGCCCCTTAAGACCTCAATAACTAACTAACTTACTGTGCCCGTTCGTCCTGGGGATGCGATGACCCATCTGCTATAACATCACATCCCTGGAGTTCCAGGACAGAGCGGAGTTAAATGAACCTCTAGTCAAATAAGGAATGTGTCGGAAATTCAGCTGAGTTCTTGAAAAAGCAGTGGGTTTCACGAGACAAAGTATCTCTAGGGTCGTTACGGGCTTAAGTTAATAAAAATAATTCAAATATAAATGGGCGCCATCAACTGAATTCCTAGCAAAACCACTTCCTTTCCGGATAAGCCTTACTCAAGACAAGGAAAGAAAAAGGAACATCACACCATCATCAGATCACAACTAAGATAAAAACAAATTTATTTTACTTTGATAGTCAGACAGACACTTTAAATATAAATCCTACCTAAGAGTATGGTCGAATGCAAAGTTAAATTGTCATTGTCCAAAAATCGAACCATCTCCTTTCTAATGCAAAATTATTTCAATCCACTTATCAAGAAAAATGTATAAAGTTCTCTTGGGTTCTCAGGATCACTGTCGCACTATGTCTTTCGTCACTGACATTTGTGAAACCTGAGACCTAATTCTCTTTAATTTAACATCAATGTGGATTTAATTAAGTTACTAATCTGCCTAAACATACACATATAATAATCACTCATGTTAAATATCACATAAATTATGGTTTGCATGGTATAATTTGAACGTAGAACATGTTAATCAAATGTTCCTAAACATTGACTAATTAATTTACATTATTTACATCGTCATTAATCTCTTATCTGTGAATTACAGAAAATTCAAATTCTCATTGGTCATCCTCATCATTATTATCAAAATTAAATATATCTCACATTAATTCTCACTTCAAAATTCCAAATATTCCTGTCAGAATCGTTAATTCATCACCATTACATCATTTAAATTCACATTTCAAGTTGCAATTCCTTCGAATTATCTCTCAATTAAATTTATTTAATTAAATATAAATTCATTAATCATCAGCTTCTTTAATTAATCATCACCTTCTAATTCAGTTATTCATCATCATTACAATCGTCTAATAATTTATTTCAATCAGTTTAATTGATTCAATCTTTAATTCATCCACTTATTTAATTCATCGATTTATTTCAAAATTTAATTTATCAACTTATTTAAATTTCAATCATCTGGTTATTTAGATTATTATTTCATCTAGTCATTCTGATTTTTATTTCATTAGGTCAGATCGTTAATATGCTTAAATCTCAGATTATTATTTCATTAATTATTATTTTCAGAAGATCTTGTATTATTAACTTCATTTATTTGTTTAATTTCCTAACAAATTGTTTAATATGGTTTATATAACGTTGTCTTACAGTTTTATTACTTCCAAGTTATATCTCGTATTTAATTTATCATGCCAAAAATATTATTGTCTCCACGACATCACGTTGGATCTAACTATCCACAACGACATTATATTTCTTCAATATTTCAAATATCACATTTGAATATAAGAATTGCTACAAAACTCCATAAATATTCAGCACATACAGCATGAATCTCAACAAATACGCTAGACTGGGTATGACGACCTCATGTCCGCTTCAAAATACATTATCAACGTTGCAACTATCAAATGGCAAATTCCACAAAATGCCTATCACGAACTTCTCTTAACCACGTTGCATGATCTACAAAAATATATAAATGGCTTCAAATTATTAACGCACATAATCTCCAATGACTGTAATTACTCTGATCACTTCTAGACAACTTCTTAAACAATTGGAAAAATATTACTTCAGTAATTTAATATTTGCTTTCAAATAGCATAAATTCTCTTTCACAAGTTTCATAATTCACATCGTAGAAAAACACCAATGTGCTATAATCTCTCACATCAAAATCTGCAATACTGATCTGCCTTAAAATAATTATGACCATTAATGATTAATCTTACAAGATTAAATTACTTTAAATCCTTCTCAAAGGTATCAAACACAATTATAAAAATCATCAAAGCATCAGCTGTGACAGCTGTTAAATCTGAAATTACTCTCAAAAGAGTATAGCAACAAAATATTGGATTGGCAAACTAGAATTACTAAATGCAATCCTGTTGACATTTATCGTTACTTTATTTAACAAAATTTCGACTGATATGTGACTAGTAGTTCCTTGTTTAATTCACTTATATCTCGTGTACATTCGGATGATAAAATGAGTCCCTCAATGGCGAGTAAGATGTGTAACCACCGTGCAATCGTATAAATACGAAGGACCTCGCCCCGTCGACTTGGATGATAGTTCCCTGAACGATGGGTAAGATGAGTAGCCACCATACAATCGTATAAATACGAAGGACCCCACCTCGTAGGCTATATGAGTGAATGTACCAGAAAGGAATCAACAAGTTTCTAGTTGTCATATAAAAGCGACGTTCATTCACTAAAGTGAATAACTTCTTAATATCTCCAAACAATCCAATGGAAAAAAAATCCCTACTGATGAATAATACACACTCGCTAGTATGCAATGAACTGACGAAGTAGTTTCTGATAATCAATTGCAGATCACGAGTTCGAAATACTCGTTACACAAAAAAAACTATCCATGAAAAATATCCTAGCTGGAAAAATGTCTATAAGACCAAACATCTTCTTAATAAAGCCAAACAACGGTGAGAATTTCGATTAATGATGCCTGCCATATCATATGGTCACTCCATATTCTAGCAAATTCGAAGTATATAAATTCAAACCATGTCTTAATAATCAAATCACTCCTATTAGAAAAATATACATGTGTGCCCAGTATTCATGAAAATAATCGTATCAGGTAGATAGAACTCTTACAATACCTTTCATTATCAGTTGTAATATAATTTCCAAGATCGTCGTTTTTCCCTACCTAAAGATTTCTCGTAAGATCGGCGTGAATATCATTTCATCCATGAAATGACGATTTCCTTCGAAATCCCTAGCGAATCAGCTGTTGGACTCCTCTCGTCAGGAACCGAATCCATCGCTCTGTGGTGCCATCTTGTCTCTATTCACGTTTACTCGATCATGTTGAACCTCGGATTACCCATAGCGGATATCGTCCAACTCCTTCTCGAAAAGTTCATGGAAACAGCGGACCCCCTACTCTTCTTCTAATATGCGCCACTGTTCCGATAAATGTTCAGTTTGAGAATTGTAAGTCCACTCTCAACTTACTGCAAAGTTCGACTTGAGTAAAATAAAAATTTTACTAGATAGTGTTCAAGATTACGATACACCCTGTATCTGTCTGTAATATGTAATCCATGAAAATTGTATAAGATAAAATTCTTATAAATGCACGCTGTAATGTTCATCAGAGCCTATGCCAAACATTCAGTTTACTTGAAACAGTAAAAAGTCGCTTTGAATGTATTATATAACAGCATGGTTATAAGGTTATTTGTGAAAGCCTGTGTTCGAACAGCGTCGAAATGAAGCTTGAAATAAAGTCTTCATATGCGATCAGTGTGGTTTTGAAATACCCCGGCTATCTACAATTGTCTTCTCGGCTAGGTCGCCTGTATCAACGACCCGCTCGGCCTCTGTTGCTCGGTGATACGAGAAATGTCGCCTACTCCTGCCGTGACGGTTTACGTGTGTTGCGTGACCTTCAATGCCCGTCTCGCTGTGCTATAGGGCTGCTCTGTACTGCTCGCTTCATTGAGCTCAACTGAACTGCTTAGCGCTGTGTCTCAGCTTACGAGCTCCGTGCGGCACGTGGCTAATTCTCCCCACCACGGTGCTTCCACGTCACGAAGATAGTCTCGAACCCGAATCCTCTCGGCTGTTCTGTTATACAATAACTTATTTCCATAAAATTATTTCCACATATAATGCATGTCATATATACTCTTCTAAGTTGTTTTAACTTATTATAATCCCATATATGTTTCAATAAAGCTTCACATCTTTATTCATAATTCTATCTTCTCACAGATTTCAATGCCTCCTTGATTCTTGACCTCCTACGTCATCTTGGCTTTCTTCTTGACGCGATCGATGCGCTATCTTATCAGCTTGCCTTCCAAAACCTCAACTATAGCTTAATGTCAGCTGGCGTAGCCGATAGCCTAAAATAGGTATCGGGTACATCTCTCCCGTACATCTCCTTTTTTTAAAATCAGGATTGAGAAAAAAAAATACACTCTCAGGCATTCAATATATTATACATGTACACGATAGCTCTATAATTCCTTTACTCAGCATGATGGTTCTTTCTGACTCTCTATAATGATGACTTCCAATGATTAACGTCTTGATTCTGTGTTATTCTGACGTTTATTCCTTCTGTCTTCACTCGTGCTGGCTCGATTGACATCTCTCACTGTCTCCTCGAGTGGTGCACTAGGCTGTCTATCCTCTTGTCTTGACCTTTCATGTCCACGATTATCCCTTCTGTCGTTAGGATCGTTTCTTCGGCTTTCCTGTCGGTCGTTTCCATTAAACTGTTGCCCTTGGTTCCAGTTATTCCTTCCCCGATATCTGTTATTATACCGATTCCTGTCCTGATACCTGGAATTTTGGTTATAATTCCTATACCGGCTATCTCTCGCTTCTTGATCGTATGGCCTTTCATATGGTCCTCTATATCGATCATTTCCTCTTGCGTTACGGATGTTTCCTCGATTCCCATCGTTCCGTCGGTTTTCCCAGGAATCCCTTCTGTCCGTTTGAGCTGCATTGTCCACGACTACCGCATTTA
This sequence comes from Meconema thalassinum, assembly GCA_946902985.2. Classification (NCBI taxonomy): domain Eukaryota; kingdom Metazoa; phylum Arthropoda; class Insecta; order Orthoptera; family Tettigoniidae; genus Meconema; species Meconema thalassinum. Next base: position 75,799,625 of record OX336401.1, on the reverse strand, counting down.
CTTCTTGCGTGTTTCTGTTGTTCCTATTACTTCTCGGTGTAACCTGTGCGCTCGTATAATCCAACCGCCGCAATATGTCATCATAATGTTCCAGCGTATTCGCTCCTGATGCTATCAGAGATCGCTGTACCTCTATCGGTAACTGTCGCGCTATAGCTTGCAAAAGCTCTTCTTCTGGCAATGGAGGAATAAGGAACTGTAATTTAGCCAGCTGTGACGTGAAGTAGTTGGCGTAATGCGTCGGATGTGACGTAGAATAGCGTTTAGAGTACATCTCCGCTCTTACGTTGAGTTGATCCTCGGCACTCCAGAATCTCCTCAAGAAAGCCATGGCAAATTGCTCCATGTTCGCAAAGTTGCTTCTGAACGCTCTAAACCACGTAAGTGCAGATCCATCTAAGGCGCGTTCTACTATCCTTAGATCTCTTTCTTTGGCTACCCTGTGTTCCGCCATGTAGTCTCGAATATCTCGCAGAAATTCTACTGGTGTAACTCCTGTATTTCCCGAAAATTTTCTCGGTTTGTCATCTAGGTTCCTTATAATTGTGACTGGACCTGAGTATCGTTCACTTGGACCTAACGTACTCCTACTCGAACTTGGATTCTCCTGAGGGGTTGAACTGACCCTTTCGAATGTCACATTCGGTTGCATTTGACGGTCTTCTACCATGCTCGTGTCTTGATTCGTCATACTGCGGTCTATCGCTGTTTGATTCATCAATGTTTCCCCTGATGTTACATTCTGACTGGTAAAACTGTTAACTATGGTTTCTAGTTTAGTCACCCTGTCTTCTGCTAATCTCTTCATCTGCGTCTTCAACTCATCTAACGATGTAACATCCTGCGTCCTGTTACTTTCGTCTAGATCGTTCCTCAACTTGTCAATCTTTCCTTCGCACGTGTTCTTCACTAACGCGACTTGTTCTTTCAACAGATCAACATCTGTTCTAAATAGTGTTGAATCTATTTTCATCGCTTCTTTGCTTTCCGTAAACCTAGCTTCTAAGTTTGCCATACCTGCGATTAATTTTTCATCTAACCCGTCACGTTTCTCTTTTGCTTCGGCATCGACCTCATTATATCGTTCCTCCACGATTGCTCCGACTCTATTTTTAAATAAAGTTAAGTTTTCGTTAACCTTTTGCTCTATATCGTCGTCTATCTTCCTAATATCCTTCTGCAATTGATTTTCTAACGACTTTATATTAGAATTGACCCCTCCCAAGACTTCATCTTTAATGGTCCCAATTACTGTCTTCAAATCTTTTATTTCGTTACCTAGATTTGTTTCTAGACCCTTAATCTTAGTCTCGAAAGATACTTCGGTAGACCAATCTTGAATTTTTCCTACATCTGCCACTAAACCATCGATGACGAATCTCAACTTCGATACATCTGACTTAATGTCTTTCTGTATGGTCATAACGTCTGTTCTTAAAATAAAAATATTTTCTTCTCCTCTACTTTCCAACTCGATAATATTTTTCCTTAATATCTGAACATTTTCCTCTCCTTTCATGTTTACTGCAATTATGTCTAATTGTAAAGTTTTCAACATCTCATTGTTCTTCAAAGTTAAACTATTCTCTAATCTGGTTAACTTATTTTCTAATTCAGTATTAGTTTCTTCACTACGAGACTGTAATTTCTCTTCCAATGATTTGAAATTGTCTTCACTATTTGACTGTAGCCTAGTCTCTAATAACATCAACTCATCTTTGCTATTTGACTGTAATAGTTTTAAATTAGTTTCGTTACTAATCTGTAATGATTTTAAATTCTCTTCAGTACTAGTTTGCAATGCTTGTACATTCTCTTTACATTTAGCTTCTAATCTAGCTTCTGAATTATTAATTTGTTCTTTAACTTCAGTTTCCATCTTAGAAATAGTTTCTGCAATTCCAGACATACCCGTCTGCAACTCTCCTAACACCTTCGTTAAATCCTCTGGCAACATAATTATATTTCAATATAGAATTATATAGAGACGTTAGACAACAACACATCACGATGTCTCAATTCCTGCATTCACTTGGGTATAGGGAAAAATATCTTATAACTAACATGATATTACTAATACGATTAACATGAACACTGGATTGGGCACACAAGTACATTGTCTGACTAAGTATAATACATTTTGTAACATACTTAAATGAACTTGAGATCAATCTCTCAGTAATCTAAATCTGATGTGATTCCATATAATTAACAAAATCGAAAAGCCCCACTAGTTGGATAAAGCCAATTCTCCCTCTCTCTCTGTGCCCGTTCGTCCTGGGGATGCGATGACCCATCTGCTATAACATCACATCCCTGGAGTTCCAGGACAGAGCGGAGTTAAATGAACCTCTAGTCAAATAAGGAATGTGTCGGAAATTCAGCTGAGTTCTTGAAAAAGCAGTGGGTTTCACAAGACAAAGTATCTCTAGGGTCGTTACGGGCTTAAGTTAATAAAAATAATTCAAATATAAATGGGCGCCATCAACTGAATTCCTAGCAAAACCACTTCCTTTCCGGATAAGCCTTACTCAAGACAAGGAAAGAAAAAGGAACATCACACCATCATCAGATCACAACTAAGATAAAAACAAATTTATTTTACTTTGATAGTCAGACAGACACTTTAAATATAAATCCTACCTAAGAGTATGGTCGAATGCAAAGTTAAATTGTCATTGTCCAAAAATCGAACCATCTCCTTTCTAATGCAAAATTATTTCAATCCACTTATCAAGAAAAATGTATAAAGTTCTCTTGGGTTCTCAGGATCACTGTCGCACTATGTCTTTCGTCACTGACATTTGTGAAACCTGAGACCTAATTCTCTTTAATTTAACATCAATGTGGATTTAATTAAGTTACTAATCTGCCTAAACATACACATATAATAATCACTCATGTTAAATATCACATAAATTATGGTTTGCATGGTATAATTTGAACGTAGAACATGTTAATCAAATGTTCCTAAACATTGACTAATTAATTTACATTATTTACATCGTCATTAATCTCTTATCTGTGAATTACAGAAAATTCAAATTCTCATTGGTCATCCTCATCATTATTATCAAAATTAAATATATCTCACATTAATTCTCACTTCAAAATTCCAAATATTCCTGTCAGAATCGTTAATTCATCACCATTACATCATTTAAATTCACATTTCAAGTTGCAATTCCTTCGAATTATCTCTCAATTAAATTTATTTAATTGCATATAAATTCATTAATCATCAGCTTCTTTAATTAATCATCACCTTCTAATTCAGTTATTCATCATCATTACAATCGTCTAATAATTTATTTCAATCAGTTTAATTGATTCAATCTTTAATTCATCCACTTATTTAATTCATCGATTTATTTCAAAATTTAATTTATCAACTTATTTAAATTTCAATCATCTGGTTATTTAGATTATTATTTCATCTAGTCATTCTGATTTTTATTTCATTAGGTCAGATCGTTAATATGCTTAAATCTCAGATTATTATTTCATTAATTATTATTTTCAGAAGATCTTGTATTATTAACTTCATTTATTTGTTTAATTTCCTAACAAATTGTTTAATATGGTTTATAGAACGTTGTCTTACAGTTTTATTACTTCCAAGTTATATCTCGTATTTAATTTATCATGCCAAAAATATTATTGTCTCCACGACATCACGTTGGATCTAACTATCCACAACGACATTATATTTCTTCAATATTTCAAATATCACATTTGAATATAAGAATTGCTACAAAACTCCATAAATATTCAGCACATACAGCATGAATCTCAACAAATACGCTAGACTGGGTATGACGACCTCATGTCCGCTTCAAAATACATTATCAACGTTGCAACTATCAAATGGCAAATTCCACAAAATGCCTATCACAAACTTCTCTTAACCACGTTGCATGATCTACAAAAATATATAAATGGCTTCAAATTATTAACGCACATAATCTCCAATGACTGTAATTACTCTGATCACTTCTAGACAACTTCTTAAACAATTGGAAAAATATTACTTCAGTAATTTAATATTTGCTTTCAAATAGCATAAATTCTCTTTCACAAGTTTCATAATTCACATCGTAGAAAAACACCAATGTGCTATAATCTCTCACATCAAAATCTGCAATACTGATCTGCCTTAAAATAATTATGACCATTAATGATTAATCTTACAAGATTAAATTACTTTAAATCCTTCTCAAAGGTATCAAACACAATTATAAAAATCATCAAAGCATCAGCTGTGACAGCTGTTAAATCTGAAATTACTCTCAAAAGAGTATAGCAACAAAATATTGGATTGGCAAACTAGAATTACTAAATGCAATCCTGTTGACATTTATCGTTACTTTATTTAACAAAATTTCGACTGATATGTGACTAGTAGTTCCTTGTTTAATTCACTTATATCTCGTGTACATTCGGATGATAAAATGAGTCCCTCAATGGCGAGTAAGATGTGTAACCACCGTGCAATCGTATAAATACGAAGGACCTCGCCCCGTCGACTTGGATGATAGTTCCCTGAACGATGGGTAAGATGAGTAGCCACCATACAATCGTATAAATACGAAGGACCCCACCTCGTAGGCTATATGAGTGAATGTACCAGAAAGGAATCAACAAGTTTCTAGTTGTCATATAAAAGCGACGTTCATTCACTAAAGTGAATAACTTCTTAATATCTCCAAACAATCGAATGGAAAAAAAATCCCTACTGATGAATAATACACACTCGCTAGTATGCAATGAACTGACGAAGTAGTTTCTGATAATCAATTGCAGATCACGAGTTCGAAATACTCGTTACACAAAAAAAACTATCCATGAAAAATATCCTAGCTGGAAAAATGTCTATAAGACCAAACATCTTCTTAATAAAGCCAAACAACGGTGAGAATTTCGATTAATGATGCCTGCAATATCATATGGTCACTCCATATTCTAGCAAATTCGAAGTATATAAATTCAGACCATGTCTTAATAATCAAATCACTCCTATTAGAAAAATATACATGTGTGCCCAGTATTCATGAAAATAATCGTATCAGGTAGATAGAACTCTTACAATACCTTTCATTATCAGTTGTAATATAATTTCCAAGATCGTCGTTTTTCCCTACCTAAAGATTTCTCGTAAGATCGGCGTGAATATCATTTCATCCATGAAATGACGATTTCCTTCGAAATCCCTAGCGAATCAGCTGTTGGACTCCTCTCGTCAGGAACCGAATCCATCGCTCTGTGGTGCCATCTTGTCTCTATTCACGTTTACTCGATCATGTTGAACCTCGGATTACCCATAGCGGATATCGTCCAACTCCTTCTCGAAAAGTTCATGGAAACAGCGGACCCCCTACTCTTCTTCTAATATGCGCCACTGTTCCGATAAATGTTCAGTTTGAGAATTGTAAGTCCACTCTCAACTTACTGCAAAGTTCGACTTGAGTAAAATAAAAATTTTACTAGATAGTGTTCAAGATTACGATACACCCTGTATCTGTCTGTAATATGTAATCCATGAAAATTGTATAAGATAAAATTCTTATAAATGCACGCTGTAATGTTCATCAGAGCCTATGCCAAACATTCAGTTTACTTGAAACAGTAAAAAGTCGCTTTGAATGTATTATATAACAGCATGGTTATAAGGTTATTTGTGAAAGCCTGTGTTCGAACAGCGTCGAAATGAAGCTTGAAATAAAGTCTTCATATGCGATCAGTGTGGTTTTGAAATACCCCGGCTATCTACAATTGTCTTCTCGGCTAGGTCGCCTGTATCAACGACCCGCTCGGCCTCTGTTGCTCGGTGATACGAGAAATGTCGCCTACTCCTGCCGTGACGGTTTACGTGTGTTGCGTGACCTTCAATGCCCGTCTCGCTGTGCTATAGGGCTGCTCTGTACTGCTCGCCTCATTGAGCTCAACTGAACTGCTTAGCGCTGTGTCTCAGCTTATGAGCTCCGTGCGGCACGTGGCTAATTCTCCCCACCACGGTGCTTCCACGTCACGAAGATAGTCTCGAACCCGAATCCTCTCGGCTGTTCTGTTATACAATAACTTATTTCCATAAAATTATTTCCACATATAATGCATGTCATATATACTCTTCTAAGTTGTTTTAACTTATTATAATCCCATATATGTTTCAATAAAGCTTCACATCTTTATTCATAATTCTATCTTCTCACAGATTTCAATGCCTCCTTGATTCTTGACCTCCTACGTCATCTTGGCTTTCTTCTTGACGCGATCGATGCGCTATCTTATCAGCTTGCCTTCCAAAACCTCAACTATAGCTTAATGTCAGCTGGCGTAGCCGATAGCCTAAAATAGGTATCGGGTACTAACTCTTTATATCTTCTCTATTGAAATATCCCCACCGTCACCGTGCTATTTTAGCCTATTTTCATTTATGAAAAAATAGGCTTATGAGATCACCTTTTGTCCGTGTGTGGGCGAGTGTGATTCGTGTGTGTCCCCCTAATAAAATCTAAACGGCTGGAGCGATTTCAATGAAACTCGGTAAGTTCATCGCACTATTCCGGACGACCCCGACCGTGCCCTTCAAATTTTGTTACGTCTCACCAATCCAACATGGTGGCTGTACGAAACATTTCGCCAGCATTCAAGATCTCCGAAACTATTACCGATATCATCCTGGAATTTTGTACGGTGATAAAGGGAACTACTAGAAGTTACCTATGTGACTTTTGAAAACCTGGTAACTACAAAACCAACATGGTGGCCAAGAGAAGTTGCAACTTATAAATAGACGTTACTCGCGATTTAAACTTCGTTCAATTGTTTACATAACCTCAAGGTGGCGGCTGTGCGAAATATATCACCGGCATTCTATATCTCTGAAACTATTACAGGTATCACCCTGAAATTTTGTACGGAGATAAAGGACACTACTGGAAGTTCATCTATAAGACTTTCAAAAACCGTTTAACTACAAAACGAACATGGTGCCCAAGCGAAGTTCAAAGTTTTAAATAGAAATTTCTCGCGATTTGATGATCCAAACGCAATGAAACTTGGTACAGCAAATGTTTATACACACTGTAATGCACTGGTATCTAATTTAGTTCAATTGTTCAAATAACCTCAAGATGGCGGCTGTGCGAATTTTAAAATTAAGTTTTTATTTCTTGTGTTGTAATCATGCGATCGAAGTGAAAGTTTGAATAATGAACCTTCGTAATAATTTTCTTTTAATGGTACATAACTCTATGGCCTATACATATAACAATCCAACATGGCGACCATCCGAAATATTTATACGGTTCTCAATATCTACGAATCTATTACAGCAATCAAACTGAATTTTTTAATGTTCATAGGGGCTATGAACATAAGTTCACCTATATGACTTTCAATAACCTGGGGATCACAAATCCAACATGGCGGCGACGCGAAATATAAATATTCACATGGACGTTTCTCGCAATTTAACCATGCGAGTGCAGTGACACTTGGTACAGTAAATCCTTAGATTTAGATAATAGATAAGATTTAGATAATAGAAAGTCATTTTTGCCATTATTGAAATGAAACTTGGACTGTTGGAGAAGGAGATTCGTTGTCGTTTGAGTCTTCAGTCTTTTGACTGGTTTGATGCTGCTCTCCATGCCTCTCTGTCCTGAGCTAATCGTTTCATCTCTACATAGCTACCATATCCTACATCCGAGGCAATCTGTTTAACATATTCTAACCTTGGTCTATCCCTACAGTTCTTGTCCTCGACCCTTCCTTCCATAACTAAGCTTGCTATTCCTGGATGTCTTAGTATGTGTCCTACCAACCTATATCTTCTCTTCATTAGCAGTCGCCAGAAACATCTCTCCTCTCCCACTAGTCTTAATACCTCTTCGTTTGTAACCCTATCTACCCGTCTGATCTTCATCATTCTCCTGTAACACCACATTTCAAACGCTTCTATTCTCCTCTTTTCAGCTGCACCAATAGTCCAAGTTTCACTTCCATAGAACGCCATGCTCCAGACAAAAGCCTTCACAAATGACTTCCTAATACCTAAATCTACTGTATATCCGATGTCAACAGATTCCTTTTCTGTAGAAATGCCCTCAAACCTCGAAGAATGCGGATTGAGGGACTTGGAAGGAAGGAGAGCCATATAACAGGAAAAGAAAAAGAAGGCTGACTCCTCGCACAAGGAGGGTATCAGAAAAGATGAGACAAGGGTCAATTATGGCGGGGAAGGAAGAGACTCCCTAGGCCTCGGATACCCTAATACCGTCGGGGTCGGAAGAGAACAAGAGTTGACCAAGTGAGGTCGACAGGAAAGAAGACGGAGAGGAGCCCGGCAGAAGTAAGTGGAAGCAATGCCGGACTCAGCTGGGGCCCCGTGTTCGCCAACCCTCGTCCCACTACATGTGAGCCCCTGGGGTGCAGAATAGAAGCGTTTGAAATGTGGTGTTACAGGAGAATGATGAATATCAGATGGTTAATAGAGTAACAAATGAAGAGGTTTTAAGACGAGTGGGAGAGGAGAGATGTTTCTGGAGACTGCTAATGAAGAGAAGATATAGGTTGATAGGACACATATTAAGACAACCAGGAATAGCAAGCTGAGTTATGGAAGGACTGATTGAGGATAAGAATTGTAGGTTAGAATATGTTAAACAGATTGCCTCGGATGTAACTGATAAAACGATTAGCTCAGGACAGGGGGCATGGAGACCTGCTTCAAATCAGTGAAAAGACTTAAGACTCCAACATCAACAACAACAACCGATTTCTTCTCTGTGTAAAACCGTTTCTTATCTGTAGTTAAAGCAGCAAACCCGGCCGAAGTCGTCGGACTTTTTTGAGAGCGTTAAAAATCCCTCCGTATACCTTCCTTCGGAGGGGAAGTAGGCCTAAAGCCGGCGGTCCCATGTCATAGATTTATGGTATGTCAAAGAACCTTTCACAAATTACACCTGTGTGAAGCAAAATTATATAGATTAAGAATGTAAACAACGCTCTTAGGTTTCTACGTTCCTTGCCAGGAGCCGACTGCGGTGGCGTCTAGTAGCTACGTTCTGAGCTAGTAGTCGTTGACGGTGGAATTTGGTGGCAAGAGTAGGAACTATTTGAAAAATTCAAAGTCTGCAGTCCTTACTTGAATTAAAAAAAAACAGATAACACACACTAATACCGTCATCACAATTAACACCCGGATATCAGACAGATTCTACACACACCCAAATTACACGGGGCTACATGACTGCGTTGTCGCAGCCCCTAAACTGAGGAACCACCAGTTAAAGCAGCTCGAAGTGACGTGGGGAACGTTACCAATCGCACACATTAACAGTAAAACTGATGCATAGCGTGAGCCAGCGCTGGAGGAGGAGTTTCGCTGCGAGTAGTGTAAAACATTTACCATATGGTAGATGGGACACGTAAACAAATGTGTTTGGGGGAGTTTACAGCCTGTCCCTCAGATTCTCCTTCTGCGAGGTTCCCGTTGGCCTGAATCACCAACTGTAGGATGCGGTATTTTTCATTCTGCATCACTAGGGACTCTGATTTATGGTAAAGTGGTGAAATCAAATGTTCAAAGCGGTGAAAAGAAAAGAAGTGAAGTGTGAGTGTGCTTATTAAGTAGACTATGTGTGCGGTGTGCGGATTTGGTTAAATAATGAACACTATAAAAACATTTGGAGGAATATGAATCATTTAATTTTAGTTTTTTTTAAGAATTAAGACTCAAATGAATTATATTTTCTGTGTTTAAGACCTAACCTAACATTTTCCTCAACACATAGTCTCCATGACTACCATAGTCCTTTTCTCACTAACTTATGCTCTCCTCAAAGTAGAATCAGAGCATTGTTTCCATCATCTCAGGACTTACCAATCAAGGTCGAGAAGGGACTTCGTTATCTCGAATCTTATGAAACGTTTATATTTAAGTTTTCTTATTTTCGATCAAAGGACAGATAGGGGTGGAACTATTTCAATTCATTTTAAAATAATATGTTTTATTTAATCTTCTTACCAGCATTTTGTTAGTATTTAGCATTTTAGGGTGAAAATAACTCATTTCGCACAATAACTTTATTTCGCGATATTTCGCGGCTTCAATATCGAAGAAAATTGCATATTTGTGGTAAATATATCGTTGTGATAACATATACATGTTTGCTGAAATATTTCGCGGGTATCGTTAAAACCAACAAGTAGTTCCGTGAAGAACTATACAGCCTATTTTCATATATCCTGCTCATGTTAATTGCCTCTATCAACATACAAAATTTCAGTTTAATTGCTGTAACAGATTCGTAGATATTGAGAACCGTCTAAATATTTCAGATGGTCGCCAGGTTGGATTTTTATTTTTGTAATATTACATTAAGATTATTGTGTACGTGTGGTATTCAAACTTCAATCGCATGATTAGACAACAAGAAGTAAAAACGAGATTTTAAAATTACGCACAGCAGCCATCTTGTGATAATGCAAACCATTGAAATAAATTAGATGCCAGTGGATCAACATTTGTATAAGCATTTAACGTGCAACGTTTCACGGCACTCGGATAGTTAATTCGCGAGAAATGTCCATTTAAATATTTATACTTCGCGTCGCCGCCATGTTGGATTTGTGCTCACCAGGTTCCTGCAAGTCCTATAGGTGAACATATGTTCATAGTCTCTATGAACATAAAAAATTCAGTTTAGTTGCTGTAAAAGATTCATAGATATTGAGAACCGTCTAAATATTTCGGGAGCTCACCATTTAGGAGTGTTATGTGTTTAGGCCATAGAGTTATGTACCATTCAAGAACAATTATTGCCTAGGTTCATTATTCAAACTTTCACTTCGATCGCATGATTACGACACAAGAAATTAAAACTTAATTTTAAAATTTCGCACAGCCGCCATCTTGAGGCTATGTAAGCAATTGAATTAAATTAGATGGCAGTGCATTACAATCTGCAAAATCAATTACTGTACCACATTTCACTGCGCTCAGAGAGTTAAATCACGAGAAAAGTCTATTAAAGTATTTTAAATTCGCTTGGTCGCCATGTTCGTTTCGTACTTTACAGGTTTATGAAATATACATAGGTATACCTGTATCAGTACCCTCTATCACCGTACAAAATTGCAGGGTGATATCTGTAATAGTTTCGGAGATATAGAATGTCAGTGAAATATTTCGCACAGACGCCATTTTGAGGTTATGTAAACAATTGAACTAAATTAGACTCCAGTGCATTACAATGTGTATAAACATTTGCTGTACCAAGTTTCATTACATTTAGATAGTTAAATCGCAAGAAAAGTCTATTTAAATGTCTCAACTTCGCTTGGCCGCCATGTTGGTTTTGTAGTCACCAGGTTTTTGAAAGTCTCATAGGTGAACTTCTAGTAGTGCCCTTTATCACCGTACACAATTTCAGGGCGATATCGGTAATAGTTTCGGAGATATTGAATGCTAGTGAAGTATTTCGCACAGCCGCCATGTTGGATTGGAGAGACGTAACAAAATTTGAAGGGCACGGTCGAGGTCGCCGGGAATAGTGCTATGAACTTACCGAGTTTCAATGAAATCGCTCCAGCCGTTTCGATTTTATTAGGGGGGGACACACACACGAATCACACACACACACACACACACACACACACACACACACACGCACACACACACGGACAAAAGGTGATCTCATAAGCCTATTTTTTCAAAATTGAAAATAGGCTAAAAATCCGGGACTCTAATGCATCACGTGTCCGAAATATTCGAGCTTCCGCTTCTTGATGGAAACATTGGCGATTCCTCCATGTAGGACGTGAGGATCATCCTAGAGTCAGTTTCAACTGTTTAAAAAAAATTGATTGTTTTGTGAAATAGTCTTGCGCGCCCTCTCGATTAGCTCTGTCTCACTGTCACTCAGGGCCGTATTTCTAAATAGGCTAAGTAGGCTGCAGCATAGAGCGGCAAATTTTCAGGGCCGGCAGTTTGGCAATTCATTCAAAAGCTAAAATGAAGTATTTCACACGTTAATGATATTTCCCGCACGAATTTAAGAATGCATGTTACTTAAAACTATATTTTAGTCCTTCTATAGTTTTTCCTACCTTAGAAGAGTTAAGAACTCTCTGCGAACTAGTATTTCGGAATTACGGTTAAGCTTACTTTCATTACTTTGTATTGAGGCAAATACAACAAAGACACTTCCATATGAGGACATTATTAACGAGTTTGCCATTAAGAAATCTCGCAAGAAAGCTATGTACATTTGAACAACAAGATTACGTGGGATGAGTTGTTTTAGAGATGTTTGTATATTTTTCAACAAATAAACCAGTAATGAACTATATTTTGTGTAATTTCATTTCACCATGTAGGACAACTTAATTCAAATTGAACACAGTTCTTCAATTACGCAAAAGATAGTCATTAGTATTAAAATATAAAAATATGTGTAAAATATTGATCACTGATCTCCAAGAACAAATTAATTAATTACGTTCGTAACACATTACATTTTTTTACGAATCTTAAAAGAAGTAAAAAAAAGAAAACAAATAGAAAATGAATTTCATTATAACATTTATTATGTAAGCCATTATATTTGTAGTTTTATCTAAACTAAATGAACTTAATGTTTAAAAAAGATGAAAAAGCCAATGATATCGATCCTTTTGTTGTGTAAAATAAATGTATTAAGCAAATATGAGGGGGGCGGCAAATGGACTTTAGCCTACAGGCGGCATACTCTTAAATCCGGCCCTGTCTCCATGTAGGAAGTGAGGATCATCCTAGAGTCAGCCCCCTGCTGTAGTTGTTTAAAAAAATTAAATTGATTGTTTTGTGAAATAGTCTTTGGGGCTACCTTGCACGCCCTCTCGATAAGCTCTGTCTCACTGGCACTGTCAGTAGTTGTAATTAGTTCTAAATTTAAACCTAGATGGGTGATGTGTGACCTTCACCGCTCGGAGTAGAAAGCTGAGGAAGGAAGCCTTGCATCCCCAAAGCCCATGTTTATAGCTTTAGAAATGTATGGGAGCCCTTAAGGGGGGAGGGGATGATTTGGTCTGTTTAATGGCGCTCTGAAGACTTCGACTGAGATCCTCAAGTCTCGCTATTGGTTGAATTTAAACCAACACAACGGGCTTATTGGTTACGATTTCGCTCTGTCAGAATGGTTGGTCTGTTTTCAGCGTGGAGTGGTATTCGATTGTATTGTATTGTGTAATGTGTTCGAAATAGTGCTGAGCGACTGAATAATTATTATTAGACTGAGTCTAATACTTCAATTTAGCCCAGCTATAATAATTATCTTAAGTTAAGCCTATCATATTACGTCATGCACATTATAAAAATCAGCACTCGCAATTGGATGGAAAGGAGCACTTCAGTCTTTTGTTTAATCTTCCCATCACCTCAGTATTCCTCATTCTTTCGGTCCACGATATACGTAACATCCGCCGATACATCCACATTTTGAAGGCTTCCAGTTTCTTGCACAGGGCCTGGGATAGAGCTCACCCTTCCACTTCATACAATAGTATGGTAAATATCAGTCAGAGAATTCATGGAATTCAACTATACAGAGTGTTTCCGAAACACTTTTACAAACTTTGGGGATTGGTTCCTTACACCAAAACAAGAAAAAAAAAAGTTCATTTACACATATGTCCCAAAATCCTTCGTTTTCGATTTATTAATGAAAGAACATTGTACAGTGACACATTGACAGCCTGTTTGGAAGTGTTTAACAGATGAACTCATATCAAAAATGGTTCCTGACACCGATAGATGGAAAAACTGTCAAATGCACAGGTGTTCCAGACAGGCTCGCCATCAGCACCAGTTTAGGATTAATGTGTGGGCTGGCATTGTAGGTCCATACGTTCTACCAGCACGTCTTACAGGTGCTGTCTCCAAAGACTTTATCCAGAACACCCTTTCAGACTTACTGCATGACAATGTGTCCCTGCAAATACGACAACGTATGTGGTGGATGCATGATGGGGTTCCTGCACACTTTAGCCACCTTGTTCGCTCTGGACTGACGGAGATCTTCCAGGACAGATGGTTGGGCAGATGAGGACCCGTTCCATGGCTTGCACGGTTCGTTAGACTTTTATCTGTGGTGTCAGGGAACCTTTTTTAATATGAGTTCATGTGTTAAACACTTCCAAACAGGCAGTCAATTAATGTGCTACTGTACAATGTTCTTTCATTAATAAAGCGAAAACGAAGGATTTTGGGACATATGTGTATATGAACTTTTTTCTTGTTTTGATGTAAGGAACCAATCCCCAAAGTTTGTAAAAGTATTTCGGAAACACCGTGTATAGAACAGCTACTTTCAGTACAAACCCACTCATCAACAGATTGGGTGATTACCAATCCAGTGGGAGCCGTCATAAGCGTCCCCGCATTATTATAGAATGATTTTCCTCTTCATATCAAACCTGCTACTATAGCACACCTTTTCTTCTCTTAAGAACTTTCTACTTTCGATTTCACTTCTAATCTCTGACTTCTCCAGAACTACTCATCTTTACTATTCTTTCTACATTCTGTATTTCATGCACTCAGGTCACCTTCTGGCCAATTTGATTTCATTGTAATCACCCAATCACCCTAACACAATCGCAGTTGGTCGAAACCCCTTTGGACATAGCTCTCAAGGTCCTCGGGCTATTAGACTAGAATAGTCTGCATTGCCTTTATCCCTTGATTGAGTTCCTATTGTTCATTCGGATTGCACCAAGGTACTTGAAGTGACAAAAACGCTCGATCTCCTTGGTGTCAAGCATGAGTTTCGCTTGCTCACAATCATGAACTTAGTCTTTTTCTCCCTAATGCCTGTTCAAGGTACAGTTGGAAAATTATGGGCGGTACAATTCATACATTTTCTCTTTCTTCCAGGTACCGACGAAACGAGCAATGACTTATTGAAAGTGAATCTGCATTTCATCGATAACGTGAAATGCAATGAAACTTTCAAGTTTGATGTAAATGGAAAAGCGATGGCTAACGGCGTAATTGATTCGCAGTTGTGTGCAGGAGAATTGGAGGGAGGCAAGGACACCTGCCAGGTAAGAGGCTACTCATGTTGATTAGTGTTCCCAGGTAAGGATATCTTCCAGGTAGGGGGCTACTCATGTTGATTAGTGTTCCCAGGTAAGGATCCCTGCCAGGTAGGAGGCTATTCATGTTGATTAGTGTACCCAGGTAAGGATATCTGCCAGGTAGGAGGCTATTCATGTTGATTAGTGTACCCAGGTAAGGATACCTGCCAGGTAAGATGCCACTCATGTTGATTAGTGTTTCCAGGTAAGAATATCTTCCAGGTAAGAGGGTACTCATGTTGATTAGTGTTCCCAGGTAAGGATACCTGCCAGGTAAGAGGCTACTCTTGTTGATTAGTGTTCCCAGGTAAGGATATCTGCCAGGTAGGAGGCTACTCATGTTGATTAGTGTTCCCAGCTAAGGATACCTGCCAGGTAAGAGGCTACTCATGTTGATTAGTGTTCCCAGGTAAGGATATCTGCCAGGTAGGAGGCTACTCATGTTGATTAGTGTTCCCAGGTAAGGATATCTGCAAGGTAGGAGGCTACTAATGTTGATTAGTGTTCCCAGGTAAGGTTATCTGCCAGGTAGGAGGCTACTCATGTTGATTAGTGTTCCCAGGTAAGGATATATGCTAGGTAAGATGCTACTCATGTTGATTAGTGTTCCCAGGTAAGAATATCTTCCAGGTAAGAGGGTACTCATGTTGATTAGTGTTCCCAGGCAAGGATATCTGCCAGGTAAGAGGCTACTCATGTTGATTAGTGTTCCCAGGTAAGAATATCTTCCAGGTAAGAGGCTACTCATATTCATTAGCGTTCCCAGGCAAGGATACCTTCCAGGCAAGAGGCTACTCATGTTGATTAGTTTTCTCAGATAAGAATATCTTCCAAGTAAGAGGCTACTCATGTTGATTAGTGTTCCCAGGACGGTTGGAATTTCTTCCAGGTAAGAGGGTACTCATGTTGATTAGTGCTCCCAGGTAAGGATACCTGCCACGTAAGAGGCAACTCATGTTGATTAGTGTTCCCAGGTAAGGATATCTGTCAGACAAGAGGCTACTCATGTTGATTAGTGTTCCCAGGTAAGGATATCTGCCAGGTAAGAGGCTACTTATTTTGATTAGTGTTCCCAGGTAAGGATATCTGCCAGGTAAGAGGCTACTCATGTTGATTAGTGTTCCCAGGTAAGGATACCTGCCAGGTAAGAGGCTACTCATGTTGATTAGTGTTCCCAGGTAAGGATATCTGTCAGGTAAGAGGTTACTCATGTTGATTAGTATTCCCAGGTAAGGATATCTGCCAGGTAGGGGGATATTTATGTTCATGATGATTGTACCAAGGTAAGGATATCTGCTAGGTAGGAGGCTATTCAAGATGATGATCAGTAGGGCTAGGATTTCGATGACTTTGTAACTATTTTTGGTAAGCCCAAATACAAAGGTGCTCTAGGTTCAAGATCACCGCACGCCACCATTTCAACTTTTCTTGTGCGTTCTCTTCTGCAGGGTGATTCCGGAGGTCCTCTTCAAACCGTCCTGGAGGATCCGTATTGCATGTACACCATCGTAGGAGTGACTTCCTTTGGCAAGTTCTGCGGCTTCGCCAACTCTCCAGCGGTGTACACCAGGGTGTCAACCTACTTGCCTTGGATTGAGAAGACTGTCTGGGGATAAAAGTACAAGAAGGCTTCAGAATTACGCACTCAAATATCTATGAAATAAAACTTATTCTCATCGGTAATCTACTTATTTGTTTATTCGAGCAAGATGTAGACATGAGCAGGCTAAACCTTTCTGTTCCTTTTCCTTCTGCATTAGGCAAGCTGTATTGTCTTACCTGTTCCGGAGTTTACGCCATCAGCCAAGATTCTCGATAGGTTCACCTTGAGACGAACTTGTGATGTCACAGTACGAGACTCGCACCACAAGCCAAGAGCTTGGTTAGTCTAACCGACGAGCTTGTGACGATTGTCTGCATGAAATATTTGGCGGCTACTGGAGCTCGAGTTAGTCGGGAAGGCGGTGCGCAGAACACAACGCTACCATTACGTCATGCCTCACTTCCATCCCACCAATCACAGTCAGTCTGTCTTGAGAATCTGAGCTAGTGTGTTGTGAAGTCATTATATCGTAATATTTAAAGACTAGCATTTCCCGTCGCGGCTTCGCCCGCGAATATTCTAGTTGTAAAGAGTACACTTAGCAACTCAATCATGAATGCTATGACTGATTTAACCTTGGTATGAATAATCAGACTTTATCAATTCAGCTACTGGTGCAGTGGTTAGGGGTTTGTCATTCCTTCATAGGTATATCCGAGCGAAGTTAGTTTTCTGGGAATATCACAGACACTGTTAATTTAAGGGCCTTTAAATGTGGTTTTCGGAGACCCTTTATAGTCAGGTGAAAAAGACGTTTCGTACCACACTCACGCGTGAAAATTGCGTGAAAAATGTCTAGAGTGCCCCATGACCCCCTTAAGCGCATTATACTGTATGTATTGATGAATTTTACAGCTTAATTTGGTTCAGTGATAGCCTTATAACCGTCTGGAAACTTTCACAATAATGTAATAATTGGAATTGCATTGCGTCTTACAGAAATAGATGGACCTGTGAGATTCTGTTACCATGGTTACCGTGTTGCATTCTTTCATTATTTCATTGTAAATATACATGCTTTAAGGTATTTATTTAATTGTGAGGCATTTAAAGAGTAAGTGAGTGCGTTTCGCTTACGCATTGGGTTATGCTGAACCTGTAGGAACCCCATATGTGTAGGTTGGTGTTAATGGGACCTTATTTTCGGTACAAAACTGGAACGGCACCTTAGCAGAATAATATAGGGAGGGATTCAGTGAAAGTGATTGTGTACATTTTGAGTGCTATGGAAGCAGAGGGAAGTAAACGACAGGTTGTGCATAGGCAAGCCCGAGATATTGTTTACAAAATGAACGAATACTTCGAAATTCTAAAGCAGCGTGAGAGAGAAGGGCTCGACGAGGTAAGGGACGGTGTTGCCACACCGCAGGAACTCTTGGCAGCAGCCTGCGGTGTGGGAACTCGGACCTGGTGCACCTGTTGCAACAGTGGACATGTATCTCTGTATCTTTGCGCAAATCCCAGAGAGCCGGCCGCCTTCTCGGCTGACGCAAGCTCTAACTTAAACGATTGTCTGAAAAAAAAAAAAAAAAAAAAAAAAAAAAAAAAATTGGTCGCTGTTAGGTTAGACCGCTGTCTGGACGAAACCGTTGGTCGTTACTTGGAGAAATGTTTCGCCCTAAAACTTTCCCATACGGGAGAACGCATCATGCGTGAGCCTGGTCAAAATAGTTACTGTGAGAGAACAATTAAAATGAAGGCGGTGCGGGATAGTGGGCATTGAAATACATCACGAGAAACCAAAAGGTTAGGTAACAATATTTAGTGCTATGTAGCAACAATGCAAAAACACATTTCTGAAGTAATATCATAGTAAACAAATTCACATGAGTGTTTAAAAACAGTGATGACTAGATAATATAAATAGAGCAGTTTTTACGGGTTTGATTCATACACCCTTTAAAATTAGTGTCTTTTGATATATTGGTTGTATCTGACGAGTAGATGCTCTCATATAAAACTTATTATTTATTTATAAACTTGATGATGTGATGAGAATAAAAGTTCATTAAACCAATAACTTATCTTTTCAAAGAAAGTGCATGCGGAGCCAGCTCCTTAAAATATTCTGGCTGATTGAGTGGCGTAGAGAGTAAGTGTCCCTGAGGCATCCGTGGCCTCAGAGCAAACGTCGATGAGAAGCAAATCCCAAACTGCCATTCTTCTTCCCAGGAAGGCAAGACACATTTAGTATCCAGGCGGAGGTATGTAGTCTGGGAGACGGTCGTGGCTTCAAGTACACGGACGAGAGATCCAACTACAATGCGGTTGCTGAATAACAGCTGACAGATGCCTTATGAAGAAGTTTGCCACGGTAAAGCACACCTGGCGAAGCGGCAAAATAGCACAATGGCTATTGATGAGGCGTAGGGCGGTGATGCCACCCTTGTAACATGACGTAGCAATTGTGTAGCGTTGCGCCGAGAAGAAATGCGATCAGAATGCGGTGATCAGAGGGAGGTGACCTGAGTGATGAAGTATTGAAGCATGCACCATCTTATATACTGGACAAGAATTCTCCAGAAAGTCAAGACCGTGTGACAAGAGTGTAAGCTCGCTATTGGTTGCTCGAAGGGCTGAAATGACGTAACGCTTCCCCGGCAGACTGCAGTACGTTGATACACGCCAGTTTAAATTATGTGCCGAAGGGTTAGACACTGCAACACTCGGAGGTAATCTTAGAATACAATACAGGATAGCTTATATAATTTGGTCTGATTACAATGTAATGAACTAATTAACACTTGTTTGGAGGTTTTACGGGAGCAAAAATAAAAGGACAGTATAAATGTGCTGTCACATAGAGAAAGGAAAAATACACAAAGAATGCGTAAAATGTCACGAAAGTGACCATGCTTCGAAAACCGCCAAACAAACAAAGAAAACAACAACAGAGAAGAAAAACACATAGGGTCGAATGGCAGAGGAGAAATCATAGAAATGAGTCTAGTATAGTAACCTTTACTGGTGAGAATATCTACCACTCGAACATGATTAACGCGAACAGAGTGGCACTGGGTCACTCTGCCGAGATTCCAAACGAAGGGGGCGGGAGTGGGGTCCCGAAGGAGAACCATGTCACCCACACATACATTTGGATGAGAAAGGCACCACTTCTCCCTTTGCTGAATAAACTGAGGTATTCCAGCTTCCAAGGACGCCAAAAGGAATTACAGAAAGATTCTATCTTTCTCCAATAAATATGCAGATTGATGTCAAAGCGCCAAATCAACAAGGGAAGTGTGGAGGCTAAAGCGCAACCATTTAAAAATGACTAGGCGTTAAAGAAATAAGATCTTAGGATCATTGGATAAGGGAGTAAGCGGTCTGGAATTAACAATTCCTTCAATCTGAATTACGAGGGAATTAAATTCTTCATAGGAAAGTACAGAAGGGCCAAGAGTTCAAGATTTTTTCCGTAATTGCCTCTTAGTGAGCTTCACGCACGATTACCAACGACCTCCATGGTTAGGGACGTAAGGGACGAGGGGGTGGGTGGAGGGGGGGGGGGTGAAATGCCACTTAAAACCCTCATTATAAGATAAATTCGCAAGCTGATCCTTAGCGGAAGGAGAGGTAAGTGCCTTTTTTTTAGAAGATCAGAAGCACTGATGAAGGTTTTCGCATTATCTGAAAATACTTCAGATGGAACACCTCGTCTAGCGGTGAACCTAGAGAAAGCGTTGGTTGCCAATTCGAGATGAATGGCTCCTGTAATTATGCAAACGAATAAAGCTATGTATAACTTGCCTAACACCTTGCGTTTAGAGGAAGGAGAATTCACTTGAGAGGTGAAAGGACCGGCGTAATCAATACCGGTAAATGTAAAAGACTTGTTAGGCTCAGAACGAAAAGGAGGGAGATGACCCATAATCTGAGTGATAGGACGCGGTTTGGCCTTGAAACAAGGTATACACTTGCGAACTATGAATGACACTTCATGAGCTCCATTGATGAGGCAACAGTGTTCCCGAATCAAAGACAATAAAGTTCCTGTATGTAAATACTGGTAATGAAACTTCCGGATTGTGAGAGTTGTCACATGATGTTTCGATGGAAGAATTATAGGATGATTATTTTCATCAGAATAGTTTGAAAATAACAGTCTATGGCGGCCCGTGCCAACATAAATCAAAAGAAGCCAGTTTTGTGGGTGAACAGCCACGTGATATGATATCCGTGGGGTTTTCCTTAACTTACTAGAAATATGATGCCAGTGTTCTGAGTGGGATTCTTCCTGAATTTTGGAAACACGATTAGAAACGAAAGTATTCCAATGAGAGGAGGGTTTCGAAAGCCAAGCCAAAAACAACCGAGCAATCACTCCAAAAACACGTGCGGGAAAATTGCACCTTCAGACTTCTGTTTAATTTGATAGATAATTCTGCGGTCAATAAGGCGGCACACAATTCCAGTCTCGGCGAAGAAATTGACTTAAGCGGAGCTACTTTGGACTTAGCGCAAATGAAATTTGTAAATCCACTGGAAGTGGTGGTGGCACGTCCTACTATATAAGCACTACAACCGTAGGGTTTCTCGGAACTATCCGCAAAAATATGCAATCCAAAAGATTGACACACATGTTCTGAAATTAAAAGGCGGGGGATGAGAATAATTTTAGAAAGATCTGATAAGCCGTTTCGATATTCCAACCATTCCTTAAGAAGGGGAGTGGGTAGTAATTCATCCCATCCTGATTTAAATAACCAGAGACGTTGCATAAATATTTTTGCAATAATTACAACAGGAGCTAAGTACTGAAGGGGGTCAAAAATCTTGGCTATTTCTGATAAGACTTCCCTTTAGCTTGAGGATGCAAATCTGACAACTGAACCTTATATGAACAATAATCAGAAGAAGGGGACCAGAAAATACCCAGGGCTTTCACGGTAGCTTCCTCAGTGGGCAGCTCAATTAACTCAGTGGTGGATGAGTCAGATGAAAATTTCGACAAAAATTCAGTTGAATTGGAATTCCACGTATGGAGCGGAAAACTACCTCCAAGCAATAAAGATTTAAGCTCTTCACAAATAAGACAAGCATCCGTTAAATTTGAAAAGGTATGGAGGAAATAATCCACACGAAAATCATTTTTTTACGTATCTCAGGGGCTACAGGATGGTACTGATGACCATCAAGTTCAGCCAGCATACGCAGAGAGCGAATCGCGAGAAAAGAAGAGGGTTTGAGGCCATAAGGAACGGTTTTTAGGCGATATATTTTAATGGGCTTAGAATGTTCATATCGCCATAAAATTCTTTGCAAATACTGCTACTCGGGGTTCACCAAGATTTGACTATACATCTGCTTGATTGTGAGGTTTGAAGCCATTTTTCAGTGTTGCCTAAGTAAACAAAAGTCTGGTGCTTTTCAGTCGGTCAACACGAATGTACCCAAATAGAGCTGGGTTATGCCCTAATCCTGAAATAAATTACATGCGATTAATAAATACACTAGGCTGACCAGTTTCGATCGTCTAGCGATCATCATCAGATCCGTTACACTTAGGCTATAACATCTACAGTATGTTTGAGAATACAGGTGAAAAATATATACAATATGTACAATTATTTAGTTGCAGTTTTTTTTTGTTTTTTTCGTGTAGCCTCCTGAGAGGCCAAGTGCAGGTCTTTCTAGTCGACGCCCGTGGGCGACCTGCGCGTCTGGATGAGAGATGGAATGGATGAAGATGAATGAAACTGGGCAAGGATGTGGAAGGAAGCGGCCGTGGCCTGTCAGAAGGTACTGTCCCAGCATTTGCCTGGTGTTGAAAATGGGAAACCACGGAAAACCATTTCAAGGACAGCCGACGGTGGGGCTCGAACCCACGCGTCTACCGAGTCAGCAGAGAGCTTGGCCCCTTGACCTAACGCAGCGCTTTAGCCCGCGTAGCCACTACTGTCGGTATTTAGTTGCAGTGATGGTAATGCAACTGTCGGTGTATGCTAAGTGTAGTATATCTAATGTTAGGTGAACTTCTAAAATGGTGATAAAAATCCGGAATTTGTCTGTTTGGGGGGATCATATGGTCATACAAAATCAACTATGGTTATACTGTAATAATACAGGCTGATATTTATCCGGTTGTCTCCCTAACTGGAACTTCAAGCAGTTTCGTGTTCACTCTGGCACCAGTTATGGTCGACTAACCCGGGTGTTAACTGGGCGGAACTGGTTTTTCCCCTTTCTCCCCCTTTTGTGGTCATACAAAATCAACTATGGTTATACTGTAATAATGCAGGCTGATATTTATCCGGTTGTCTCCCTAACTGGAACTTATGGTTATACTGTAATAATACAGGCTGATATTTATCCGGTTGTCTCCCTAACTGGAACTTCAAGCAGTTTCGTGTTCACTCTGGCACCAGTTATGGTCGACTAACCCGGGTGTTAACTGGGCGGAACTGGCTTTTCCCCTTTCTCCCCCTTTTGTTCCTACGTTCTTTCTGATGTCAGTGCCATGTTTATTTGTGTGACATTGCCAAATCTAGATAAGAATGTATGTTATTGAATACAAGAAGATCTACAACTATTAATGACCGTGGAACTGTCTTCGCCAAGCGTGGACTAAAAAGCCATTCAACTAAGCGGTACACGGTCTATTGAAGACGTCCCGGCACCTTTAATATTGCCGCGCATACCGGCCTAGGTTTATTGCAGAAAAAAGTACTTAGTACACCTGATCCAAATAACATTTACCTATAACCACCGTTATTTCCGCCCCCTTTTTTTTATCTACCTTGGCTGTATCGCTAAGTTGTGTCTTGTTTTCGAAAGGGTGTGTTTTTAGTAGAGTGAAAAGGGGTCAACTCTCCATAAAAAGTGTGTTCATTTAGAATGTTAGGATTGTTTTGTTTGGCTAGGTGAATCTCGATTGCTTCCTTTATGTCGAGAGCTCTGCCTTTTCGATTCGTGATGAATTATTTTTAGGTCAGTCTCGATTTTAGTAAAGCTGTGCCCCATGTCACACATATGTTCGCATACGGCTGAATGTGTTCCGTATCTTATCGCATTCCTATGTTCATTATAACGTGTATCTACTCGTCTTCCGCTCTGTCCAATGTAATTAGCTTGACAACCAGTGTCTTGGCATGGAATAGAATACACCCCTGACTTTGAATACGGGCTTTGTTTATTTAGATTACTATTTTGCAAGTGCCTCCCGGTCGTATTATCGTATTATTCGTTGTGAATGCTATTTTTATGCCTTGCTTTTTGAATAGATTAGTGATTTTATATGTGTTCGCATTTACATAGTTGAAGCGTGCGAATTTTTTCTCATTAATGTCCGGTTTTGTAATCATTTTATCTTTATTTTTATGTTTGGCTACAATTTGGTCTATTTTGCTTGGCGGGAAATAGCGTTTGCTATTTGTTTAATGGTTCTTATTTCCTTATTATAATTGTCTTTTGACATGGGTATGTTTAAAGCCCTGTGCACCACTGAATTGAACCCCGCTAATTTATGCGTACTGGGGTGATTAGACTGATTGTCGATTGCATGCGAGGTTTGTGTGGCTTTTCGGAATATAGAATATGAAAGCTCGTTGTCTTTACGTTCAATAGTTATGTAGAGATAATTTATTTTTCTATCTGTTTCGGATTCCTTAGTGGATTCGATTGGGTGGTGTAGGCTATTAATGGATTGGAGAATTGTTTCTTCACTAGTTAATTCAGTATCGTAGATGCAAATTACATCATCTACGTATCTTTTCCATATTACTATTCCCTTTGTTGAAGTCTTTTCTAAGACCTCATTTTCTAGTGCATTTATGAAGATGTCAGCGATTAGTCCGATTAGTGGTGATGCCATCGCTAAGCCTTCTGTTTGTATGTACATTTTATTGTCGAATTGAAACACGTTTTAGCTGAGGACGACCCTCAGTAATCTCACAATCTCTTCCGTTTCTTTTGCCGAATTGTTGGATTTTAAGTTATTTTCGATAGTGTTGATTGCATCATTTTTAGGAATATTGGTGTACATGTTAGTTACATCGAAAGATACAAGCCTCATGCTAGGTTTCATTTGTAGGGTGTTCAATGCTGTTACTAATTCCGTTGTGTTCTTTACAGAGTTGTTTTTGTCGATGTAAAGGCGGTGTTATAAGATTTTTAGTAACTCTTTGCTGATTTTGTAATTAGGCGCATTCCTACAATTGACTATTGGTCTCATTGGGTACTCCTTTTTGTGTATTTTTGGTTGTCCCCTCAATGACGGTATTTTCGGGTTCATGTTTATTAGTTTTGATTTTTCAGCTTTGGTCAATATGTATTCTGTTTCTTTTAATACACTTTTTATTTGTTTTTGGAATTTGTTGGTGGGATCTTTAGCTAATTCCTTGATTTCGTTGTTGTTTAGGAATTCGACTGTTTTTTCAATGTATTGTGTTTTGTTCAAAATTACTGTGGTATTTCCCTTATCTGCTTTTGTGATGATTAAGTCATGTTCTTTTATTTTTTGTTTCAATGACTTTATTTCTTTTAGTTGTTTGTTGTTTTGAGTGTTAATGTTTTCGCCCTCTCGTTTGAGGACTTTTTTGGCTTTGTTGGCGGCAAGATTTTTGGTTAATTCCCTGTCTTCTGTTGGGAGCTTGTGACTGGCTATCTCGATATCTGTGATTAACTGTTTTATATTATGGTTTCTTGTTTGCGGCTGTGCAGTTGTATTTCAAACCTTTGTCTAACATATTCATTTCATTTTGAGAGAAGGTTACGTTCGCTCTGTTGTTTACCCTGCTGTGGAAATTGAATTCATTGTTATTCGTGTGCTGTTCATTAGATTGATTATTCTGTGTTTCTCCTAGTTTTCTTAGTTTATATTCTAGCGTTTCGTACTTCCTCGTTGCTCTGATTTTGATGGTGTCATGTAGGTGCTCGGTAAAACTGTCCCATTGGGATGCGTGCCAGAAGTTACTTAGTTGCAATTGAATATGGTATAGTTGTTGGTTGATTTTTTGCTTTGCTTTGTTATGTATGCAAATCTTAGTTCGATTTTTATCCAAAGCGCTTTGGCTTGTTTGGTTGAAATGATTGAGGCAGTGTAATCGGTACGGTTTTAATTGGTACTGCCCCCGTAATTGAATTAAGTTGAGACCACGGTGGCTATATTTGAAATTATGATTAGAGTTATGGCTGTCATAGTTATGACGTGGGTAGTCATGACGTAAGCACGGATGACGTAAATGTTATGCCAGCAAGCTACTTGAGCTGAGATTCTCAGTGACGTCAGAATTTTAGTCCAGAATGTTCCAAGATGTACGACGCAGTCGCAGGAAACGAGGAATTCTGCTGAGGAAGAAACTATGCTATTGGAGGAGAGGCATGAACCAATGAACGATAGTTTAAAGGAAGACGGAGATTGCTGAAACTATGGTATTTTTATGACTTTTTGAATGCAGAATTGTGGAAATCCATTTGCAGTAATAGCATTGATTTGGAATTTTGGTGAAATTTATTTTCAGTTTTTGAATTTTGAAAATCCGTCATGTATTAACGAAGTTGGAAGTTCTAGCGATGACGTAGTATCACGCTTTGGAAGGGATGTTAACGCCCCTCGAGAAGGTAATAATAGGGCTTGCGCAGAAGGAAGGAGTCTCTTCTCTTCTCTTCTCTTTCGTTCGCTGATCATTGTGAGATCTAATGCTCAGATCATCGAAGTATTTTGTGAAAGTCAGTTTATTATACATTCAATATAGTGAAACATCAAAGTGAACAGCAAGTGAAAAGAATCGTTTTTATAACGCGTGGCGAGGCCACTATGTTAACGAGATACAGGTCAAACTAGGTGAAGTTGAAACGGACCTTAGAAAGCTTATAAAAGTTTAGCTTCAAACAGTTAGCGGTCTACGATAACATAATTGTATTGTGCAGTACTACATGCAATTCTAGAGAAAAGCTGAACAATTTCGACCGAGTACTTCAAAAGATATTAGCTGTTTTATACGACTGACAAAAGTGATTATCTCACCACTAGAGAAACACTTTCGTTTAAGCCAGAATCAAAGCAAGGCTAACGCTGTGAGTGGAGTAGAAAGACTTCAGATTGCTTGCTTACAGAACGATACAGTATAATGGAGCAATTGAATACGGCAGTTTGTTCTTCTGACACTACAACTGAAGTGCAGATGGAAGGCTAAGAAGGCTTATTGCAATTGGGACATACTTCATTGGAGTAAGATAGCGACATGGAACTTCGCTAATTGCTATTCCACACAAGCGAACATGCGGTGAATACCATCTACACCCATGTTTCGTAAGTAAAGGCTGAATATCATCGAACAGCCATAGAAACAATTCCATACTCTGAATATGAATAATTTCTTCGGAAATTTCTACAAAACGTCATGATGATTGCCTACTGGAACTTCAGGGAATTTTTCAAGAGAGGTCAGGGTAGTCCCGACTCACAAAGAAGATTATTGCCGGAAGGATGTCTATTCGTATTCGAGGAGCAGAGCGATTCACGGAGAAGGAAGCAGTTCGATTCTCCGAAGGTGCTATTTCCTATTTCGAGGATGGAGCTCAGCTTTAACGTGGTGAAATGGATCCATCAGCAGTCTTCTTTGGGGAATTTTCCTCTGGAACGTCAATCGGCAGATAAGGTAGTCGTGAACGTTTATTGTATTTGAGTAACCTAGTAATGTTTGAGCAACCATTTTTCCCATATTTTTATCCTCATGTATTTTGCCTTATTTTCTTGTTGAGATTCTTATTCTCAGTACACCTTGTTGAGTTTTGCATTTTTCGACGTTTTATTAAGACATTGTTATGTCATGGGCATAGTTAACGATTTTGAATCAGTTGAGACTGATATTTAGATTTCTCAGTAATTAATATTTTTTTTGTAGTCACGATTTGACTGTAAGTTAATGATTTTTATGGCAGATTTAAATTCAGACAGCGTGTCACTTTATTAAAGTAATTCAACCCCAGTTTAATTACTTTGAACAATTTTCTGTCATCATCAAGAAGGAAGAACATTTAAATGATTTTAGAGCGTTAAAATCTTACGTTATCGACGATCTTGGAAATACTAGTCGTTATTTGTATTGATTGCAACACAGACATTTATCGTCAGTTATGAATGAACATTGCATCATAGACAATTTTGTGAAAGAGTAATGTTAATAATGAATTATTGAATGCATTAAAGTCAAGTACTTTTGTTAGGAGTTTTTCTCAATTAGAGAATTATATAACGATGTTTGCATTCCCCAATCTAATTGGATTCTATTCGACTACTTTGCAGTTTAGTCGCACTTTATTTAAAGATAGTATTTTCATACTACATTTTCTTTTAAGATGTTAGTCTTAAATTTTGATAGACCAGATAGGCGTATATAAGCGTATTCACTATTAAATTTGTTTGTGATTGGCAAGTTTTGACTTCATTTCAGTTCATGAATGAAATCTACGAAGGTTAAATAGAAAAACAGTTTTGAAACAATTTATGATTATAAAATTTTTAAGTGGAACTATGAATGTATAATCGCTAGTGCAGCGCGTGTTGAAAGTCGCTGAGATATAATGCCCTTGAATATGAAGGAAGTTCCCACAGGAATAAATGTTAAAGAATTATTTGTGGAAGTTTTGTAAGTGATGTGAAAGTTGTAAATGCCATATAGATTAATATATGATGATTTTGGGCATATTTTTAATGCAGATTGTGCATTAACTTGTTAGCGAAGGATTTTCCGCTGGAGTAAGATTGTTATAGTTCGTTGAAAATTAATCAAGTGATTTACTGTTATAATTAACACGAGTTTTGAAAGAATTTGAGACAAGATGTTGAATGAAGGTTGCCGTCACAAATCATTATTAAAAACTTTATTAAACCGGATTGTGACATTAATATGTATAACTAACCTTCATTGGTCGATTATATTAAACAGGATCATAAAATTACCAACCGAATGAACATGTGGCTAATGTATTTATTAAATTAATAATTTAAACAATTTAAATGTTAATATTGTAAATAATTGTTGTAAATATTTTTGAAAATAATATGAAACGAGAGTGATGTTAAAGGCGTGCTTAGAATATTTTTATTGTCTTTGACAAATATTATAAACAATTTCGAATTGTTATAAATAATTTATCTGATTTTGTTATAAACATTTAAGAGCTAGTTAAACATTTGGATTGAAGTTAACAAGTTTAAGAAATTTATGTAATGATCCAATAGGATGTGATCAAAGTTCTTGAAAGATTTGCGTAAATATAATGTGAGTTGTCTTGTAAGACATTTAAAAGCTTGAGAGTGCAGGCTGGATTCTTACGTAACATAGCGTGTGAGAAGGGAGTGCATTTGACCAGTATGCGTCAGGCTGGAAGGTAGCCCGCAGCTGTGTCAACATATGGTTTTCAGAGAGTGAGGTCGTTCACTCCGGCCTTGCGTCTATAAATATCATTCTCTTGTTTATTAAAAGGAAACAAATGCTCGATATATGTCACACCCTGACGTCCTTTTCCAATCCAATAGTGTTATGATTATTACGGTATTTGGAGCTCTTGGGAGCTAAAATGTTTAATATCATGTTGTATATTATTTTTGCAAGTCCTACTGGAGGACGTAGTCAGATTGACTTGGGCTACTGATAGCCACGTATATTTTGTTGTGTTAGGAAAATCAGACCCTTTATAAGAAATAAAGCTTTTGTACAGTTCAAAGTTCTCGTCTTCGTTTCTGGTTCATTTTTAATATCATGGCGGAGATTATTGTGTGAACAGACTTTTAGTGATCCTGTTGTCAACTCAAACCCCGAGATAATTAAGAGGTAAGCAACGGTAAGTATGCACCCCCGTCTTTTTTGGTGTGTTCCACAATGATTTCCTGTGAATTTCTGTGCTCTTATCTCGATAGTATCTGTCAGTGCCATTTTCATTGATGTAACTGTGCCGGTGCGATTGATAATTGGCAATCCGATTGAGGGGGCGGATATCTGACAGCCTACTATCCAGATAAACGGGGACAGAAAGATTGGCGACCCAAGAGCGTGGGGCTGAGTCAACAGTAAGATTGATCCTAATATGTGGGACGAATTCGACAAAACTGGATTACCAGGTTGAACACCAGAAAGATTGACAAACCTAAAACGTGAGGTTCGATTAGACTCAAATAAAGAGGTTGATTCTTTGTTAGATGTCTAGGCCAATTGTAGTATTTAAGAGTGTGATTATATAGGAATTAAATGTTGTATTGTATTAGGAAAATTACACTCAGAAAAGATCAGATCTTATACAACTTGAGAAAGGTTAAATGGGCAGGAAACTTAGAAAAATCGCCTATAATCGGGAATCTTATTTTATTTGACCGGCTTATGACATTTCAGTCATATTAAAGATAAAATTAATTATTTGGATTGTAAATGTAAATTATTTGTGTTAGGATATTTTAAAATGAGCCAGAGAAATTTGAACATGTGCTTGAGTTTGTTTCAACATGAAGTATCTTCGAATATTAATTATAAGGTAGTTATAAGTTAGTTTTAAGACAGAAAATTGATCAAAAATTATATATGGTGAAAAG
Organism: Meconema thalassinum; assembly: GCA_946902985.2. Lineage (NCBI taxonomy): Eukaryota > Metazoa > Arthropoda > Insecta > Orthoptera > Tettigoniidae > Meconema > Meconema thalassinum. The sequence goes on along the minus strand of OX336401.1, from coordinate 75,769,368 downwards.
TGTTGCTCAAACGTTGTTATTTTGCTTTTTTTGATGTATGTCCCTACAGTAATCCATTTTGAATAATAATATTATAATGGCAGATGAAAGTTTGAAGAAAATGTTAGAGGAGATGTCTGCTAACATGAAGCAGATGATGGAGGAAAATGCTAACATGAAGCAGATGATGGAGGAAAATAATAGTAATTTGTCTGCTAATTTAAATGCAAGAATGGAGGAGAATGTTAGTACTTTGTCTGCTAATTTGACAGCTAGCATGGGTGAAAGTTTGAAGGTTCTTCATACTAGTGCTGCCAATTTGGAGGATAATATGTCGCGTTTACAGGTTAATACCCTAGGAATTGAAAATACTGTAAGTGACATCCGCACAGATGTATCTAATGTCCATAAAAATGTTGATGATGTTAAAAATGATGTGTCTAAGGTACAGAGAGACCTTACAATGTTAAATCTAGATGTAGCTAATGTCCGAGGGGATATTTCTTGTGCTAGAGCCGAAGTTGTTGTTGTCAAAAACGATGTAGCGACTGTCCAAGACAAGGTCGAGGAAGTCCAGAAAGAAATTCAAAAAGCTAGAACAGATGTATCCAATGTTCAGGTAGACATTAACAACATTCATGCGGATATAACTGAGGTGCAAAGTGATGTAACTAAGATTCAGGTAGAGGTCAACACAGTTTTCGTAGATATCACTAAAGTCCAAACTGATGTCAATAAAGTCAGGGAAGAAATCGAAAACTCAAAAACTCTTTGTACGCGTAATATAACTGCATTAACGACTAGGTTAGTCGACGAATCGGTTAGAACAACAACGTCTTTAGCAGAGTTGAAGTATGACGTAGAGGTTATGAGAACACAGGTATTAGACCACAATAGAGTATTAAAAGAGGATATTGAAGTAGACATAGCCGAGATGTTAACAGCAAACGTAGCGGTATGGAAAGACGAGTGGAATAAGTCAAGTGGGGAACATGTAACCCAAATTCAGGAAAGGATTGAGAGAAAACTTGCCAGTACGCAGATAGAAATTAATAATGAGGTAGTACAGATTAGAAAAGATTTAAGCGTCAGGATAAATTCGCTATCCGAAAAACAAGTTGACGATAGAACACAACTAGATCAGGATATGCAAACTTTAAAATCTACATTAGAGAATCAAATTCATAAAGTTGTCTCGGATGTAAACGAAACGACAAGTAAACTGAAAAATTTGAAGTTAGGAGAGGCTAGTTTAATGGAGAACTACAAGGAAGAGATAGTCAAGAAAGTCTTAACAGAAATCACCGACAAGGATACAGAAGGCTTTGCTTGCGAATTGAACAGGAAGCATACCAGAAGATGTCACCTAGATCTAGAAGAAAGAGACGTGACTCCTGAAGAACGTGTATCCAGATTCAGAGAGGAGGATGACGAGAGGAATATGGAATCTGAGTGGAATTATCGAGATAGTGGGAAAAACTATCCGGATTCATATCCAAGGAACGTGACGGTCATTAGGAATTTCGAGGACAAACCACAAAAAATTCAGTAACACTGATAGTTTGACACCTATAGAGTATGTAAGGAATCTCAAAGATTATTTCATCGAAGCTCACATTCCCAGAGAGAGAGAGATGAAGATTGTAGAGAGATATCTGATTGGAGGACCCCTTGAATGGTTTAGAGCTTTTAGATATACATTCAGTAACTTTGACGAGTTTGCAGAGGCATTAATCAAACGATTTTGGTCCATAGAAGCGCAGAATTCGTTAAGAGCGGAGGTATATTCAAGAAAATACTCAGGTACTCTTCCAACGAGGTACGCTGATTTCTTTACGAGTCAGTTGTCCCGCTTGAGATTTTTGCAACCACCATTGTCCACGGAGCAACTAATAGATGCGATTTCTCGTATGCTGCCAGTTGAGGTGAGGAGACTTATAATTTCGTCCAACATAAGGGATTTATCCAGCATGGATGAATTACTAAGAAGGTTAGACTACACAAGTCCAATGCCTAATGTAGTCCAGAAAGGTCAAAGGCAAGAGTATAAGGAAATCAATACGGTATACATGGACCAAGTCCAACAAACTGACAAGCCAGAGGAGGAGAAAACTGACAATGTAGGTCCTCACAGGAATAATCAGTTTAGAAATTACAGATCACAAGGTTACCGACCATATCAACAGAGAAGAGGTTGGAACTACAACCGAGGAAACTATAATGGAAGAGGCCGATATTATAACAATAATGGGTATAATCGTAACTATAATAGGAATAACCAAAACCAAAATAGAAACCAGAATACTCAAAGTCAGGTTATGACACCTGAGCAATATCAGCAAAGAGAAAAGGAAAGCCAGCAATACTTAAAAGAATTAAGGGATAAAGAAGCTGACAATCAAAGGAAAAGGCAGGATGTTGTAATCGATCCTGGTCCTTCTACGAGCCAGCAGAACTTAGAGAATAGAAACACTGGTCAGAAGAGGAATTAGAGAGGAAAGAATACATTAACCACATACAACCCAGAGTAGAAGAAAATTAAATGATTAAGGAACATAGAGGAAATATCATACTAGAGTAAGCCAGTAATAATTCAATTTCGTGTTCAAGAGAGTTGAGATACTTGTAACATTGAGTTTAAAAACAATTTGCAACTGTTTTTAAAACGTGGTGGGAGGAGAATGCCCCCGTAATTGAATTATGTTGAGACCACGGTGGCTATATTTGAAATTATGATTAGAGTTATGGCTGTCATAGTTATGACGTGGGTAGTCATGACGTAAGCACGGATGACGTAAATGTTATGCCAGCAAGCTACTTGAGCTGAGATTCTCAGTGACGTCAGAATTTTAGTCCAGAATGTTCCAAGATGTACGACGCAGTCGCAGGAAACGAGGAATTCTGCTGAGGAAGAAACTATGCTATTGGAGGAGAGGCATGAACCAATGAACGATAGTTTAAAGGAAGACGGAGATTGCTGAAACTATGGTATTTTTATGACTTTTTGAATGCAGAATTGTGGAAATCCATTTGCAGTAATAGCATTGATTTGGAATTTTGGTGAAATTTATTTTCAGTTTTTGAATTTTGAAAATCCGTCATGTATTAACGAAGTTGGAAGTTCTAGCGATGACGTAGTATCACGCTTTGGAAGGGATGGTAACGCCCCTCGAGAAGGTAATAATAGGGCTTGCGCAGAAGGAAGGAGTCTCTTCTCTTCTCTTCTCTTTCGTTCGCTGATCATTGTGAGATCTAATGCTCAGATCATCGAAGTATTTTGTGAAAGTCAGTTTATTATACATTCAATATAGTGAAACATCAAAGTGAACAGCAAGTGAAAAGAATCGTTTTTATAACGCGTGGCGAGGCCACTATGTTAACGAGATACAGGTCAAACTAGGTGAAGTTGAAACGGACCTTAGAAAGCTTATAAAAGTTTAGCTTCAAACAGTTAGCGGTCTACGATAACATAATTGTATTGTGCAGTACTACATGCAATTCTAGAGAAAAGCTGAACAATTTCGACCGAGTACTTCAAAAGATATTAGCTGTTTTATACGACTGACAAAAGTGATTATCTCACCACTAGAGAAACACTTTCGTTTAAGCCAGAATCAAAGCAAGGCTAACGCTGTGAGTGGAGTAGAAAGACTTCAGATTGCTTGCTTACAGAACGATACAGTATAATGGAGCAATTGAATACGGCAGTTTGTTCTTCTGACACTACAACTGAAGTGCAGATGGAAGGCTAAGAAGGCTTATTGCAATTGGGACATACTTCATTGGAGTAAGATAGCGACATGGAACTTCGCTAATTGCTATTCCACACAAGCGAACATGCGGTGAATACCATCTACACCCATGTTTCGTAAGTAAAGGCTGAATATCATCGAACAGCCATAGAAACAATTCCATACTCTGAATATGAATAATTTCTTCGGAAATTTCTACAAAACGTCATGATGATTGTCTACTGGAACTTCAGGGAATTTTTCAAGAGAGGTCAGGGTAGTCCCGACTCACAAAGAAGATTATTGCCGGAAGGATGTCTATTCGTATTCGAGGAGCAGAGCGATTCACGGAGAAGGAAGCAGTTCGATTCTCCGAAGGTGCTATTTCCTATTTCGAGGATGGAGCTCAGCTTTAACGTGGTGAAATGGATCCATCAGCAGTCTTCTTTGGGGAATTTTCCTCTGGAACGTCAATCGGCAGATAAGGTAGTCGTGAACGTTTATTGTATTTGAGTAACCTAGTAATGTTTGAGCAACCATTTTTCCCATATTTTTATCCTCATGTATTTTGCCTTATTTTCTTGTTGAGATTCTTATTCTCAGTACACCTTGTTGAGTTTTGCATTTTTCGACGTTTTATTAAGACATTGTTATGTCATGGGCATAGTTAACGATTTTGAATCAGTTGAGACTGATATTTAGATTTCTCAGTAATTAATATTTTTTTTGTAGTCACGATTTGACTGTAAGTTAATGATTTTTATGGCAGATTTAAATTCAGACAGCGTGTCACTTTATTAAAGTAATTCAACCCCAGTTTAATTACTTTGAACAATTTTCTGTCATCATCAAGAAGGAAGAACATTTAAATGATTTTAGAGCGTTAAAATCTTACGTTATCGACGATCTTGGAAATACTAGTCGTTATTTGTATTGATTGCAACACAGACATTTATCGTCAGTTATGAATGAACATTGCATCATAGACAATTTTGTGAAAGAGTAATGTTAATAATGAATTATTGAATGCATTAAAGTCAAGTACTTTTGTTAGGAGTTTTTCTCAATTAGAGAATTATATAACGATGTTTGCATTCCCCAATCTAATTGGATTCTATTCGACTACTTTGCAGTTTAGTCGCACTTTATTTAAAGATAGTATTTTCATACTACATTTTCTTTTAAGATGTTAGTCTTAAATTTTGATAGACCAGATAGGCGTATATAAGCGTATTCACTATTAAATTTGTTTGTGATTGGCAAGTTTTGACTTCATTTCAGTTCATGAATGAAATCTACGAAGGTTAAATAGAAAAACAGTTTTGAAACAATTTATGATTATAAAATTTTTAAGTGGAACTATGAATGTATAATCGCTAGTGCAGCGCGTGTTGAAAGTCGCTGAGATATAATGCCCTTGAATATGAAGGAAGTTCCCACAGGAATAAATGTTAAAGAATTATTTGTGGAAGTTTTGTAAGTGATGTGAAAGTTGTAAATGCCATATAGATTAATATATGATGATTTTGGGCATATTTTTAATGCAGATTGTGCATTAACTTGTTAGCGAAGGATTTTCCGCTGGAGTAAGATTGTTATAGTTCGTTGAAAATTAATCAAGTGATTTACTGTTATAATTAACACGAGTTTTGAAAGAATTTGAGACAAGATGTTGAATGAAGGTTGCCGTCACAAATCATTATTAAAAACTTTATTAAACCGGATTGTGACATTAATATGTATAACTAACCTTCATTGGTCGATTATATTAAACAGGATTATAAAATTACCAACCGAATGAACATGTGGCTAATGTATTTATTAAATTAATAATTTAAACAATTTAAATGTTAATATTGTAAATAATTGTTGTAAATATTTTTGAAAATAATATGAAACGAGAGTGATGTTAAAGGCGTGCTTAGAATATTTTTATTGTCTTTGACAAATATTATAAACAATTTCGAATTGTTATAAATAATTTATCTGATTTTGTTATAAACATTTAAGAGCTAGTTAAACATTTGGATTGAAGTTAACAAGTTTAAGAAATTTATGTAATGATCCAATAGGATGTGATCAAAGTTCTTGAAAGATTTGCGTAAATATAATGTGAGTTGTCTTGTAAGACATTTAAAAGCTTGAGAGTGCAGGCTGGATTCTTACGTAACATAGCGTGTGAGAAGGGAGTGCATTTGACCAGTATGCGTCAGGCTGGAAGGTAGCCCGCAGCTGTGTCAACATATGGTTTTCAGAGAGTGAGGTCGTTCACTCCGGCCTTGCGTCTATAAATATCATTCTCTTGTTTATTAAAAGGAAACAAATGCTCGATATATGTCACACCCTGACGTCCTTTTCCAATCCAATAGTGTTATGATTATTACGGTATTTGGAGCTCTTGGGAGCTAAAATGTTTAATATCATGTTGTATATTATTTTTGCAAGTCCTACTGGAGGACGTAGTCAGATTGACTTGGGCTACTGATAGCCACGTATATTTTGTTGTGTTAGGAAAATCAGACCCTTTATAAGAAATAAAGCTTTTGTACAGTTCAAAGTTCTCGTCTTCGTTTCTGGTTCATTTTTAATATCATGGCGGAGATTATTGTGTGAACAGACTTTTAGTGATCCTGTTGTCAACTCAAACCCCGAGATAATTAAGAGGTAAGCAACGGTAAGTATGCACCCCCGTCTTTTTTGGTGTGTTCCACAATGATTTCCTGTGAATTTCTGTGCTCTTATCTCGATACTATCTGTCAGTGCCATTTTCATTGATGTAACTGTGCCGGTGCGATTGATAATTGGCAATCCGATTGAGGGGGCGGATATCTGACAGCCTACTATCCAGATAAACGGGGACAGTACGTATTTAGGGGTGAGATTTAGTTCTATACAATTTTTGTTGAACCAAATTGACTTGTCTATGTTCATGAGCTAAAGTCTGAGTGTTTTGAACCTCTGGCTTCATGATTTGCCTGACTAGCCGTGAACCTTGTGAGGTTTGAAGCCATTTTTCAGTGTTGCCTAAGTAAACAAAAGTTTGGTGCTTTTCATTCGGTCAACACGAATGTACCCAAATAGAGCTGGGTTATGCCCTAATCCTGAAATAAATTACATGAGATTAATAAATACACTAGGGTGACCAGTTTCGATCGTCTAGCGATCATCATCAGATCCGTTACACTTAGGCTATAACATCTACAGTATGTTTGAGAATACAGGTGAAAAATATATACAATATGTACAATTATTTAGTTGCAGTGATGGTAATGCAACTGTCGGTGTATGCTAAGTGTAGTATATCTAATGTTAGGTGAACTTCTAAAATGGTGGTATATTGGCTTTCACGGCCGGTGAATTAAAACTCAGCAATTCTTCTAGGTTTGTACCGTGTCCTATGTGGGGTTTCGCCTAGGACACCGAGCTGGCTCATCGGCGGGCTCTTGGTGTCCCCGCCCGGACCCCCACAGGAGTATCGAACTGCGCGATACCTCCCTTTATATAGAGTGCAACTGCACTCCTTGACTGCGAGAACTAAGAGCTCAAGCAGCCTTAACCTCCCTAAGAAGGCTTCCAAAAAGATGGTATATTGGCTTTCACGGCCGGTGAATTAAAACTCAGCAATTCTTCTAGGTTTGTGCCGTGTCCTATGTGGGGTTTCGCCTAGGACACCGAGCTGGCTCATCGGCGGGCTCTTGGTGTCCCCGCCCGGACCCCCACAGGAGTATCGAACTGCGCGATACCTCCCTTTATATAGTGTGCAACTGCACTCCTTGACTGCGAGAACTAAGAACTCAAGCAGCCTTAACCTCCCTATGAAGGCTTCCAAAAAGATGGTATATTGGCTTTCACGGCCGGTGAATTAAAACTCAGTAATTCTTCTAGGTTTGTGCCGTGTCCTATGTGGGGTTTCGCCTAGGACACCGAGCAGGCTCATCGGCGGGCTCTTGGTGTCCCCGCCCGGACCCCCACAGGAGTATAGAACTGCGCGATACCTCCCTTTATATAGAGTGCAACTGCACTCCTTGACTGCGAGAACTAAGAGCTCAAGCAGCCTTAACCTCCCTATGAAGGCTTCCAAAAAGATGGTATATTGGCTTTCACGGCCGGTGAATTAAAACTCAGCAATTCTTCTAGGTTTGTGCCGTGTCCTATGTGGGGTTTCGCCTAGGACACCGAGCTGGCTCATCGGCGGGCTCTTGGTGTCCCCGCCCGGACCCCCACAGGAAACCCCTAGGCGAAACCCCACATAGGACACGGCACAAACCTAGAAGAATTGCTGAGTTCTAAAATGGTGATAAAAATCCGGAATTTGTCTGTTTGGGGTGATTATATGGTCATACAAAATCAACTATGGTTATACTGTAATAATACAGGCTGATACTTATCCGGTTATCACCCTAACTGGAACTTCAAGCAGTTTCGTGTTCACTCTGGCACCAGTTATGGTCGACTAACCCGGGTGTTAACTGGGCGGAACTGGTTTTTACCCTTTCTTCCCCTTCTGTTCCTACGTTCTTTCTGAGGTCAGTGCCATGTTTATTTGTGTGACGTTGCCAAATCTCGATAAGAATGTATGTTATTGAATACAGGAAGATCTACAACTATTAAAGACCGTGGAACTATCTTCGCCACGCGTGGACTAAAAAGCCATTCAACTAAGCGGTGCACGGTCTATTGAAGACGTCCCGGCACCTTTAATACTGCCGCGCATACCGGCCTAGGTTTATTGTAGAAAAAAGTACATAGTACACCTGGTCCAAATAACATTTACCTAAAACCACCGCTATTTTCCGCCCTTTTTATCTAGCTTGGCGGTATCGCTTAGTTGTGTCTTGTTTTCGACAGGGTGTGTATTTTAGTAGAGTGAAAAGGGGTCAACTCTCCATAAAAAGTGTGTTCATTTAGATTGTTGGAATTGCTTTGTTTGGCTAGGTGAATCTCGATTGCTTCCTTTATGTCGAGAGCTCTGCCTTTCGATTCGTGATGAATTATTTTTAGGTCAGTCGCGATTTTAGTGAAGCTGTGCCCCGTGTCACACATATGTTCGCATACGGCTGAATGTGTTCCGCATCTTATCGCATTGCTATGTTCATTATAACGTGTATCTACTCGTCTTCCGCTCTGTCCAATGTAATTAGCTTGACAACCAGTAGTGGGGTGATACCGATTCCAAGCCACTCTAAAACCCTCCTTGCCCCACTACTAAGCCTCAGCCATGTTAAATATTTCTCGAACGCGTGGTCCGATTTTGACAAATGAGGTATCGTTGGACTCGGGCTGACGTCCTCTTTGCTATGGACCGCTCGTTATAATTTTTAATAAAATTGGAAACTCGATTTTGGGGTAAACACGTGTCTTTTGTGATTTTGCCGATATCTCACGAACCAATAACGCTAGAGACATGTACGACGGATCCAAGGACTTGGAGTGACGTCCTCTTTGCTATGAACCACTCGTTGTAATTTTTAAAAAATTGGAAACTCGATTTTGGGGTAAATACGTGTTTTTCGTGATTTTTGCAGATATCTCACGAACCAATAACGCTAAGGGCGTGTACGACAGGTCCAAGGACTCGGGGTGACGTCCTCCTTCGAGTGTGGTAGATATTTTTTCCAAAAAAATTCACAAAGGGCCTAATGCCATACATGTTGAAAAAAACTGTTTCTTTTTCTTTACCTGTTTATAATGTTCATGAAGCGTGGTGGTTGAGAGAGACGATACGGCTGAGTGTGTGTGTTTGACCGAACCTGTCGCTTAGCACAAGGACCATGCTTAATAGAACAATCGCTATTTCGGCGGGATCGGTGTATGACAGACCGAGCGTGTGTTTTCCTGATATTTTACCTTTAACGTGTAAACGGTGATGAGAACTTGATTCTATGTTGGTCGAAGCGAGTAGAGAAAACAAACTTGCAGACGAGCAAGAGGTGAATATCAATTGAGCTTATTGGAAGGCGTTGATCTGACTTGACAACAGGTGCAATGGAAAAAATGACCATGACGCTTGAAGGTGAAATAATCTGACCATCGTGGTGGCAGGGAAGTGCGAAAGGCGTGCACACATGTGAAACCACAGGCACGCTAAACCAGTGACATCCTGTCTTGCTTCGTACGTGACAAAATGCAAGTCCATGTGAAATTTGATCTACCGCAGGTGTTCACCTTGGACGTTATCTGTCCACGTGCATGATAACTGTTAACAAGTCACATCCTGTTTTGCTTCGTACGTGACAAAATGCAAGTTCATGTGAAATTTGATTCGCCACAGGTGTTCGCCTGGGACGTTAGCTGTCCACGTGACCGATAACAGAATGTTCAAAGCGTGGGAAAAAATGATTATACATGCAACGTAGCATATATAAAGACATGTCGTTATCATTTCCACTCTCACTTGGGTGGACTACCTTTGAACACACTGCGTTGCATGAAACCCCTGGTCTTGTTTAACAGTTTTGGTGTTGGTGGAAAATACTTAACCTTGTTGTGGAGTAGGTATTTATTTATATATTTATTCATTTATACATTTATTGATTAATATATATATTTACAAGCAATTATTTATTGATTAGGTAATTAATGATTTTATTTATTTGTTTGTAGATAACCGGCATACCTTACATGTCTGAGGGAGAAGAAACCATTGCACTTTTGAGCCCACTAAAAGGGAAGAGTAACAAGTCACTGCAAGTAAAGGTGAGATGATTTTTTTAAACTAACTTGTTTCATTTTTTTGGTTTTATGTTTTATTTTATGAAATGTATGTATTAACCTGAATTTAGGTATTTATATCGGTTTATTTTATTTATTTTTTAGAAACTTGGAAAGAATAGCCTTACCGCCGTAGCAGTCGCTGAAAAAAACCAGAAACGCACTAAAGCGAAACCACTGCCAAAGAGTGAACTGTTTAAAACTCAGGTAAGTCCAACTTAAAAATGCTATTCCATTTTACCACTACTGAAAACTCGTAGACAAAAAAAATTCATTACCTGTACATGACTGGGACAATGATTGCTTTCTTGATGAATGGCTATGTTGTTGTTGTTGACTGGGAAAAGTACAAGGCCATGTTGGATTTTCTAAAAATAAAAATAATAAATTTAATTTATGGGTGGTTCCCTATGGACTCAACGAATATCCGCAGGTTTGAACATGATAATGTGAACAAAATGACATGACATTCATTTTTGTTTATATATTGGTTAAAGGGAGGGTGGGGGAATGTAAATGACTGTAGCTTTATAAAAAAGAAAATAAGTACATGGGTTACTGTTAGTGCCAACATACAGTTTATTTTTAATGGTGTTTTGATATATTAATGCCAATTAACGTTAACGTTTTATTTACAAGTATTGATTGATTGATTGATTGATTGATTGATTGAGTGATGTGTTATTTTGTTTGCTTTATGTGTCGTCATGTGCCATTAACGTAATGAACAGACAGTGAACAAGCATGCATTATGCTTTAAAGTACTCTGTGCAATGTTAATAACTTACAATAAGAAAAAGTTTTATTATAACACATGGCGTTAGTACCAAATACAACAAGTGAGCAAGTTGGTTTACCACGTGGGTTAAATTTAAAATCAGAACATGATCGATGGTTAACATTTGAATCCTGGCCTGTAGGCTTTTTGTCGACGCATGAACTTGCAAAAGCCGTTTTTTTTTACTTGAACCGAGAAGATGTGGTGCGCTGTGTGTTTTGTCGTATTGAACTTTCACACTGGGAAGAAGGGGATGATCCCTTTAGAGACCATTTGCGATGGTCTCCTCACTGTCCTTACATGCTTGGAAAGCAAGTGGGTAACCTACCCGTGCATTCATTTTACCGAACCACAAGGCCTTTGGCCGCTACTTACGTTGCTGAATCACAAATAAATAATAATAATGATGTATTACCAGCCAACGGTAGTGTCGATATATGTGGTCCATATGCCATAGACAGTGTTGAATTGGCGTGTGCTTTTGAAAAATTGGGAGTTTGCAAGACTAAAGCACTAGCACACCCAGAGTACAGCTCTGTTGAAAAACGTTTCGAATCTTATAAAAATGTTTGGCCATTAATATTAAAACACCTTACCAAACAGCTAAGTGAAGCTGGATTTTTTTATACTGGTGAAGGGGATAAAACAATATGTTTTTATTGTGGATTTGCTTTAAAGGATTGGCAAATGACTGATGACCCTTTTGTGCAACACGCTCGTTGGTTACCAAACTGTAAATACATGGTGTTGCTTAAAGGTCAGGAATTTGTGAACACTATTCGTAAAGAAAAAGTGATTGCAGCACAAGACATAAAAGTGCCTTTAGAGTTAGAGCACGCGGAGCAAATACATAAGGCTGAAAGAAAAGACTTGTGTTACGAACAGATACAAAAGTGTGACCAACAATTATGTAAAATTTGTTATCAAGATGAACTAGGTGTTGTATTTTTACCCTGTGGACACATGATAGCCTGTGTCAAGTGTGCATTAGAACTTAACACTTGTGCTATATGCAGAAAAGTAGTATCTGCTACAGTTAGGGCATTTCTTGCATAACTAGTATAATTTATTCGCCATGCATAGTGCAAAATCCCTAATTGCACAATATTATTAAAGCTGTTTTAGAGTGTAATAGATATGCTTTTGTTTGGTTTATAGACTACTACAATGAATGTTTTGAATGCTGTGGGACAATCATGTGGCTTAGAGACAAAGAAGCTCAGCGAATTGCCAACGCATATTCCATTCCGCATTATCAAGATTCGGAAATTGAAAACAGCATATGGTGATCGTGTACTTTGTGTATGTGAAAACTTTGAGACATTTCTGCCTATACGGTTTAATGATATGTCGGAGAGTGTTTTTGATGAAGTCAATAATGCTGTACAACCTGTACACTTAATTTATGAAGGTTTTAAAAACAATAGGTGCATGGTTCGTTTTAATTAAATAAATAAATAATGTGAAATAATAATGGAAAATATAAGTAATGACAATATACTGAAAAAGAAAGAAAATATGTGTATAGAATAGTAATGTTTTAGTGTTTAGTGTTGTCTTTAAAAATATTATGATGAAACCAAAAAAAATGTATATAAAGTTTGTAAATAAATGCAAAATGATGTTACAATGCTGTTTTATTTTATACAAAGTTAATATATTTAACATTGCAGAGTATACATGATTATGACAATAAATGCACACTGAATACAAGCCTTTCTCACTTTACAATAGTCTGTTATAGTTTTAAACACAAGGCTTGTTGTAGATCATTTTCTAGCAATGTCCATTCAATGTTGTTTTCGAAAAGTGGGGAAGCCGCAATGGTTGTATTGACATAAAAACCTTATGGTTATTACTATTTAGTCACTTTGATCCCCTTGCAGATCAACAGCAGATGACCTAGTTGTTCCACTCTTTAAAACGACAACAACAACACTACCTCTTGCATAGTTTCTGATGTTGATGGCTCTTGCGACGTGGAAGATGGATTAAAAATAACTTTGAGAACAGGGGTTAAACGTTGATCATTAAACAATGCACTATTTTGAGTAGCAATATGGTTTTCTTGATTTTTTGTCGACGGCAACTGTGTTTCATGCGGTACACTACATTGATGATCACTGACACTTAAAACCTCACTATTTTTACTTTTTAGGTCACCACGACAATGTTTGGAACGTTGCTTTGAACAATGCCAAATAACAGTTCCATTTTTATTGGTTCGTTTCACAATATATGAATATCCTTTATAGTATGCGTAAGGCTTACCATACCTAGTCACTGATACTTCCATATCAACTGTCGAGCATAGACTAAGCTCTAGTAAAGTCAACTTGGTAATAAGAATACTAGTTTAATGTGAGAGCAAATATGGATCCAAAGAGTTCAGGTAAAAGTGAAAGCAAATAAGCAAATATTAGAAACAAGAGTTGGGGTGAAAGTGGTCACAAAGTGGTAGACCCATTACACAATAATTTCAGCACGACGAAGCTCTTGTTCAATTTCTTTGATTTCCCAATCGTGACCAGTAAGGCCAGATTGACGTGAGGCATGCAACAACTGTAGCCGCTGGACGAGCTTATTGGGATTGTGCCAGTATACAAATTTAACAAATGGATTTTTAGGTGTAAACAAAGCATTACCATTATCATGATCATTATCATCATCGTCATTATCATCATCATGATCACCATTATCATCATGACCATCATCACTGTTACTATATAGTCCTTTTTGATCCTCTTGCAATACCACTTTATTTATAGTCTGAGTTGATTTTGATAGTGTTGAAGGTTTCTTGGACGTTGACAACTGTCCTAACATGACGTTTTGAGGACATGATAAGTCCTTTTGAACAAACACTGCACTATCTTTAGCCGCAATATCGTTTTCTTGAACTTGCTTTTTAGCATTTTGATAATTGTTTGTAAACAGTAAGCGTGGTTCGTTTCGAGCACTACATTGATGAACACTCACACTTAAAACCTTTCCATTTTTACTTTTCAGATTGCCTCGACATTTTGTTGACCTCTCTTTTGAGCATCGCCAGAATATTATTCCATTCACATTCTGGCGATTATAGTTATAGGAGTAGCCTTGATAGAGTGCACGTAGCCTACCTTTGTTGGTTGTAATAAGTTCCATAGTAGTAACTGACCTGTCAGTACGATGTTCACACTATAAAGGTTACAACTGTTTTGCTGATGGAGTGACCTACCATAAGCTTATATATTGGCTTATGTGTTGGCTTTTTGTGTTGGCTTTTCGTGTTGGCTTTTCGTGTTGGCTTTTGTGTTGGCTTATGTGTTGGCTTTTTGTGTTGGCTTTTTGTGTTGGCTTTTCGTGTTGGCTTTTCGTGTTGGCTTTTTGTGTTGGCTTTTCGTGTTGGCTTTTGTGTTGGCTTATGTGTTGGCTTTTTGTGTTGGCTTTTTGTGTTGGCTTTTCGTGTTGGCTTTTCGTATTGGCTATTCGTGTTGGCTTTTTGTGTTGGCTTTTCGTGTTGGCATTTCGTGTTGGCTTTTGTGTTGGCTTTTCGTGTTGGCTTTTTGTGTTGGCTTTTCGTGTTGGCATTTCGTGTTGGCTTTTCGTGTTGGCTTTTTTGTATTGGCCTTTCGTGTTGGCTTTTTGTATTGGCTTTTCGTGTTAGCTTTTTGTGTTGGCTTTAGTATTGGCTTTTGTATTGGCTTATTTGACAAGTTATTTGTGTCAATGTATTTAGTGGATTTTTTCTTGGTGTTGGAAAGTAGTTGAAAGAGAGGGAATATTTAAAGACTTAACCTCAGTTCACTAACCTAACCTAACCTAACCTAACTTTGCCTAACCTAACCTAACCTTTCAACTCTCAGATGTTAATTAAATTCTGTGCATAGTCGAGTTGGAACCCAAGACCTCAGGGGTAAAAAAAACAATTATTTTTGACGACTTATTTTGGTAACTTGTTTTAATGGCTAACCTAACTTTACCTAACCTAACCTAACCTAACCTAACCTCAGCTCACTTTGGATATTACTAGTAAGTGTTCATATCCTCTGCTAGGTAGCATGCTAGTAGTACAGGTAGTGCTCATATTTACCGCTAGGTAGCGGAAACATACTTTGCATGTTGCATGTGACACTTGTGAAGTTTAACCACATGCAAGACGTGCTTGTATAAGTTCTCTATTTAAACTCAATATACAATTAACCACTAAATGTTCAGAACTAACATGTATAGCCATGTTTAGGGTATATAGGAGACCCTTAGCAAGAAAGGCTGTCTAACCCACGAGTGTACAGCCTTGTCATACGCAGTAAGCACCTGTTGGCAGAAAACAACAACAACAACAATTTGAGAAAGCCAACAAAAAACTGTTTCCTTTAAATACATTAATGGATATGCTGTTGGCTTTCTCAAATTGTTGTTGTTGTTGTTTTCTGCCAACAGGTGCTTACTGCGTATGACAAGGCTGTACACTCGTGGGTTAGACAGCCTTTCTTGCTAAGGGTCTCCTATATACCCTAAACATGGCTATACATGTTGGTTCTGAACATTTAGTGGTTAATTGTATATTGAGTTTAAATAGAGAACTTATACAAGCACGTCTTGCATGTGGTTAAACTTCACAAGTGTCACATGCAACATGCAAAGTATGTTTCCGCTACCTAGCGGTAAATATGAGCACTACCTGTACTACTAGCATGCTACCTAGCAGAGGATATGAACACTTACTAGTAATATCCAAAGTGAGCTGAGGTTAGGTTAGGTTAGGTTAGGTTAGGTAAAGTTAGGTTAGCCATTAAAACAAGTTACCAAAATAAGTCGTCAAAAATAATTGTTTTTTTTACCCCTGAGGTCTTGGGTTCCAACTCGACTATGCACAGAATTTAATTAACATCTGAGAGTTGAAAGGTTAGGTTAGGTTAGGCAAAGTTAGGTTAGGTTAGGTTAGGTTAGTGAACTGAGGTTAAGTCTTTAAATATTCCCTCTCTTTCAACTACTTTCCAACACCAAGAAAAAATCCACTAAATACATTGACACAAATAACTTGTCAAATAAGCCAATACAAAAGCCAATACTAAAGCCAACACAAAAAGCTAACACGAAAAGCCAATACAAAAAGCCAACACGAAAGGCCAATACAAAAAAAGCCAACACGAAAAGCCAACACGAAATGCCAACACGAAAAGCCAACACAAAAAGCCAACACGAAAAGCCAACACAAAAGCCAACACGAAATGCCAACACGAAAAGCCAACACAAAAAGCCAACACGAAAAGCCAATACGAAAAGCCAACACGAAAAGCCAACACAAAAAGCCAACACAAAAAGCCAACACATAAGCCAACACATAAGCCAACACAAAAGCCAACACGAAAAGCCAACACGAAAAGCCAACACGAAAAGCCAACACAAAAAGCCAACACAAAAAGCCAACACATAAGCCAACACAAAAGCCAACACGAAAAGCCAACACGAAAAGCCAACACAAAAAGCCAACACATAAGCCAATATATAAGCTTATGGTAGGTCACTCCATCAGCAAAACAGTTGTAACCTTTATAGTGTGAACATCGTACTGACAGGTCAGTTACTACTATGGAACTTATTACAACCAACAAAGGTAGGCTACGTGCACTCTATCAAGGCTACTCCTATAACTATAATCGCCAGAATGTGAATGGAATAATATTCTGGCGATGCTCAAAAGAGAGGTCAACAAAATGTCGAGGCAATCTGAAAAGTAAAAATGGAAAGGTTTTAAGTGTGAGTGTTCATCAATGTAGTGCTCGAAACGAACCACGCTTACTGTTTACAAACAATTATCAAAATGCTAAAAAGCAAGTTCAAGAAAACGATATTGCGGCTAAAGATAGTGCAGTGTTTGTTCAAAAGGACTTATCATGTCCTCAAAACGTCATGTTAGGACAGTTGTCAACGTCCAAGAAACCTTCAACATTATCAAAATCAACTCAGACTATAAATAAAGTGGTATTGCAAGAGGATCAAAAAGGACTATATAGTAACAGTGATGATGGTCATGATGATAATGGTGATCATGATGATGATAATGACGATGATGATAATGATCATGATAATGGTAATGCTTTGTTTACACCTAAAAATCCATTTGTTAAATTTGTATACTGGCACAATCCCAATAAGCTCGTCCAGCGGCTACAGTTGTTGCATGCCTCACGTCAATCTGGCCATACTGGTCACGATTGGGAAATCAAAGAAATTGAACAAGAGCTTCGTCGTGCTGAAATTATTGTGTAATGGGTCTACCACTTTGTGACCACTTTCACCCCAACTCTTGTTTCTAATATTTGCTTATTTGCTTTCACTTTTACCTGAACTCTTTGGATCCATATTTGCTCTCACATTAAACTAGTATTCTTATTACCAAGTTGACTTTACTAGAGCTTAGTCTATGCTCGACAGTTGATATGGAAGTATCAGTGACTAGGTATGGTAAGCCTTACGCATACTATAAAGGATATTCATATATTGTGAAACGAACCAATAAAAATGGAACTGTTATTTGGCATTGTTCAAAGCAACGTTCCAAACATTGTCGTGGTGACCTAAAAAGTAAAAATAGTGAGGTTTTAAGTGTCAGTGATCATCAATGTAGTGTACCGCATGAAACACAGTTGCCGTCGACAAAAAATCAAGAAAACCATATTGCTACTCAAAATAGTGCATTGTTTAATGATCAACGTTTAACCCCTGTTCTCAAAGTTATTTTTAATCCATCTTCCACGTCGCAAGAGCCATCAACATCAGAAACTATGCAAGAGGTAGTGTTGTTGTTGTCGTTTTAAAGAGTGGAACAACTAGGTCATCTGCTGTTGATCTGCAAGGGGATCAAAGTGACTAAATAGTAATAACCATAAGGTTTTTATGTCAATACAACCATTGCGGCTTCCCCACTTTTCGAAAACAACATTGAATGGACATTGCTAGAAAATGATCTACAACAAGCCTTGTGTTTAAAACTATAACAGACTATTGTAAAGTGAGAAAGGCTTGTATTCAGTGTGCATTTATTGTCATAATCATGTATACTCTGCAATGTTAAATATATTAACTTTGTATAAAATAAAACAGCATTGTAACATCATTTTGCATTTATTTACAAACTTTATATACATTTTTTTTGGTTTCATCATAATATTTTTAAAGACAACACTAAACACTAAAACATTACTATTCTATACACATATTTTCTTTCTTTTTCAGTATATTGTCATTACTTATATTTTCCATTATTATTTCACATTATTTATTTATTTAATTAAAACGAACCATGCACCTATTGTTTTTAAAACCTTCATAAATTAAGTGTACAGGTTGTACAGCATTATTGACTTCATCAAAAACACTCTCCGACATATCATTAAACCGTATAGGCAGAAATGTCTCAAAGTTTTCACATACACAAAGTACACGATCACCATATGCTGTTTTCAATTTCCGAATCTTGATAATGCGGAATGGAATATGCGTTGGCAATTCGCTGAGCTTCTTTGTCTCTAAGCCACATGATTGTCCCACAGCATTCAAAACATTCATTGTAGTAGTCTATAAACCAAACAAAAGCATATCTATTACACTCTAAAACAGCTTTAATAATATTGTGCAATTAGGGATTTTGCACTATGCATGGCGAATAAATTATACTAGTTATGCAAGAAATGCCCTAACTGTAGCAGATACTACTTTTCTGCATATAGCACAAGTGTTAAGTTCTAATGCACACTTGACACAGGCTATCATGTGTCCACAGGGTAAAAATA
The DNA here is from genome assembly GCA_946902985.2 of Meconema thalassinum. NCBI lineage: Eukaryota > Metazoa > Arthropoda > Insecta > Orthoptera > Tettigoniidae > Meconema > Meconema thalassinum. Next base: position 75,750,388 of record OX336401.1, on the reverse strand, counting down.
CAACACCTAGTTCATCTTGATAACAAATTTTACATAATTGTTGGTCACACTTTTGTATCTGTTCGTAACACAAGTCTTTTCTTTCAGCCTTATGTATTTGCTCCGCGTGCTCTAACTCTAAAGGCACTTTTATGTCTTGTGCTGCAATCACTTTTTCTTTACGAATAGTGTTCACAAATTCCTGACCTTTAAGCAACACCATGTATTTACAGTTTGGTAACCAACGAGCGTGTTGCACAAAAGGGTCATCAGTCATTTGCCAATCCTTTAAAGCAAATCCACAATAAAAACATATTGTTTTATCCCCTTCACCAGTATAAAAAAATCCAGCTTCACTTAGCTGTTTGGTAAGGTGTTTTAATATTAATGGCCAAACATTTTTATAAGATTCGAAACGTTTTTCAACAGAGCTGTACTCTGGGTGTGCTAGTGCTTTAGTCTTGCAAACTCCCAATTTTTCAAAAGCACACGCCAATTCAACACTGTCTATGGCATATGGACCACATATATCGACACTACCGTTGGCTGGTAATACATCATTATTATTATTTATTTGTGATTCAGCAACGTAAGTAGCGGCCAAAGGCCTTGTGGTTCGGTAAAATGAATGCACGGGTAGGTTACCCACTTGCTTTCCAAGCATGTAAGGACAGTGAGGAGACCATCGCAAATGGTCTCTAAAGGGATCATCCCCTTCTTCCCAGTGTGAAAGTTCAATACGACAAAACACACAGCGCACCACATCTTCTCGGTTCAAGTAAAAAAAAACGGCTTTTGCAAGTTCATGCGTCGACAAAAAGCCTACAGGCCAGGATTCAAATGTTAACCATCGATCATGTTCTGATTTTAAATTTAACCCACGTGGTAAACCAACTTGCTCACTTGTTGTATTTGGTACTAACGCCATGTGTTATAATAAAACTTTTTCTTATTGTAAGTTATTAACATTGCACAGAGTACTTTAAAGCATAATGCATGCTTGTTCACTGTCTGTTCATTACGTTAATGGCACATGACGACACCTAAAAGCAAACAAAATAACCCATCACTCAATCAATCAATCAATCAATCAATCAATCAATCAATCAATCAATACTTGTAAATAAAACGTTAACGTTAATTGGCATTAATATATCAAAACACCATTAAAAATAAACTGTATGTTGGCACTAACAATAACCCATGTACTTATTTTCTTTTTTATAAAGCTACAGTCATTTACATTCCCCCACCCTCCCTTTAACCAATATATAAACAAAAATGAATGTCATGTCATTTTGTTCACATTATCATGTTCAAACCTGCGGATATTCGTTGAGTCCATAGGGAACCACCCATAAATTAAATTTATTATTTTTATTTTTAGAAAATCCAACATGGCCTTGTACTTTTCCCAGTCAACAACAACAACATAGCCATTCATCAAGAAAGCAATCATTGTCCCAGTCATGTACAGGTAATGAATTTTTTTTGTCTACGAGTTTTCAGTAGTGGTAAAATGGAATAGCATTTTTAAGTTGGACTTACCTGAGTTTTAAACAGTTCACTCTTTGGCAGTGGTTTCGCTTTAGTGCGTTTCTGGTTTTTTTCAGCGACTGCTACGGCGGTAAGGCTATTCTTTCCAAGTTTCTAAAAAATAAATAAAATAAACCGATATAAATACCTAAATTCAGGTTAATACATACATTTCATAAAATAAAACATAAAACCAAAAAAATGAAACAAGTTAGTTTAAAAAAATCATCTCACCTTTACTTGCAGTGACTTGTTACTCTTCCCTTTTAGTGGGCTCAAAAGTGCAATGGTTTCTTCTCCCTCAGACATGTAAGGTATGCCGGTTATCTGCAAACAAATAAATAAAATCATTAATTACCTAATCAATAAATAATTGCTTGTAAATATATATATTAATCAATAAATGTATAAATGAATAAATATATAAATAAATACCTACTCCACAACAAGGTTAAGTATTTTCCACCAACACCAAAACTGTTAAACAAGACCAGGGGTTTCATGCAACGCAGTGTGTTCAAAGGTAGTCCACCCAAGTGAGAGTGGAAATGATAACGACATGTCTTTATATATGCTACGTTGCATGTATAATCATTTTTTCCCACGCTTTGAACATTCTGTTATCGGTCACGTGGACAGCTAACGTCCCAGGCGAACACCTGTGGCGAATCAAATTTCACATGAACTTGCATTTTGTCACGTACGAAGCAAAACAGGATGTGACTTGTTAACAGTTATCATGCACGTGGACAGATAACGTCCAAGGTGAACACCTGCGGTAGATCAAATTTCACATGGACTTGCATTTTGTCACGTACGAAGCAAGACAGGATGTCACTGGTTTAGCGTGCCTGTGGTTTCACATGTGTGCACGCCTTTCGCACTTCCCTGCCACCACGATGGTCAGATTATTTCACCTTCAAGCGTCATGGTCATTTTTTCCATTGCACCTGTTGTCAAGTCAGATCAACGCCTTCCAATAAGCTCAATTGATATTCACCTCTTGCTCGTCTGCAAGTTTGTTTTCTCTACTCGCTTCGACCAACATAGAATCAAGTTCTCATCACCGTTTACACGTTAAAGGTAAAATATCAGGAAAACACACGCTCGGTCTGTCATACACCGATCCCGCCGAAATAGCGATTGTTCTATTAAGCATGGTCCTTGTGCTAAGCGACAGGTTCGGTCAAACACACACACTCAGCCGTATCGTCTCTCTCAACCACCACGCTTCATGAACATTATAAACAGGTAAAGAAAAAGAAACAGTTTTTTTCAACATGTATGGCATTAGGCCCTTTGTGAATTTTTTTGGAAAAAATATCTACCACACTCGAAGGAGGACGTCACCCCGAGTCCTTGGACCTGTCGTACACGCCCTTAGCGTTATTGGTTCGTGAGATATCTGCAAAAATCACGAAAAACACGTATTTACCCCAAAATCGAGTTTCCAATTTTTTAAAAATTACAACGAGTGGTTCGTAGCAAAGAGGACGTCACTCCAAGTCCTTGGACCCGTCGTACATGTCTCTAGCGTTATTGGTTCGTGAGATATCGGCAAAATCACAAAAGACACGTGTTTACCCCAAAATCGAGTTTCCAATTTTATTAAAAATTATAACGAGCGGTCCATAGCAAAGAGGACGTCAGCCCGAGTCCAACGATACCTCATTTGTCAAAATCGGACCACGCGTTCGAGAAATATTTAACATGGCTGAGGCTTAGTAGTGGGGCAAGGAGGGTTTTAGAGTGGCTTGGAATCGGTATCACCCCACTACTACAACCAGTGTCTTGGCATGTAATAGAATACACCCCTGACTTTGAATACGGGTCTGGTTTATTTAGATTACTATTTTTCAGGTGCCTCCCGGTCGTATTATCGTATTATTCGTTGTGAATGCTATTTTTATGCCTTGCTTTTTGAATAGATTAGTGATTTTATATGTGTTCGCATTCACATAGTTGAAGTGTGCGAATTTTTTTCTCACTAATGTCCGGTTTTGGAATCATTTTATCTTTATTTTTATGTTTGGCTACAGTTTGGTCTATTTTGCTTGGCGGGAAATTGTTTTTCTTTGCTATTTGACATCAGCTAAGACTGCAATGGGGTAAAGACGAAAGTTCAATAAGACAGAAGTAAGATCATTCTGAATTGCGGGTCCTGAATACAAAGTTGCAGTCACGGGGATTAATTAGTGCAATGAGATTTCTTAGGCCCCTTAAAACAGTTATCATCATAAAGGTATGCCTCTGTATAAGGGCGATGGGGTTAGTGCAGTATACTGAGGTTATCAGCTGCAATAAGTGTTGGTGCTTTCCGATCCTTATCCTTGAGCGCTCCAGTTCTGTAGTAGTATTCATTATCATCCATAAAACAAATAAATCCTACGGGCGAAGCCGGGCACTACTGCTAGTACCATTATAAGCGCACTAGTTCTGTTCTGATTCTCATTCAATACAAAGAACTTAAATTTAAGCCGTCTCTGTTATGCTAAGTATCTTACATTGCAGCCTGGAAACGGAAATATCTTGACTTCACAGATCAATACTAAGCATACCATTTGATGGTACACATTTTCTCTGCCTTTCATACTGGCATTTTATCTTCTTGAGGGTTCCTGGTTCGACATTGTCCCCGGACTCCACTCCTGGTCATAAACCTTGTTGATTGTCCCGTCTGCTCCTTTTCTATGATGTTTAAGTTTCCACTATTTTGTCTCGGACCAGATTAAACTTGTCACATTCCGCCACTAGAAAATTTGGTTTGCGTTCGCAATGAGCTCAAGATCAGCGCGTAGGAGTTCTCCTTCGATTTCCGGCTTGTTCATCATCCAACCAATCATATCACTCATCTCGCCAGTTTCTTCGAGAACATTCTCGGCTGAATTAAGACAATTTATAATTAATTTTAGATGTACCATAATCAATAATTAATAAATGCTCTGAAGGAATTTTATAAATTCCATTATTGTTCAGTTCTCTTATTCGCCTGTGAATCCACTGCCTTCTCTATCTTCTTCCTTACTCGAAATGAGACTTTCACTAAGCAACATCTCCATAAACTAGCACGTGGGTGGCTTCGGTGGCGTAGTTGGTAGCATGCTGAGCTTCTATGCCCAAGGTCGCTGGTTCAAACCCTGCCAAAGTCGTCGGTTTTTTAAGAGCGTTACAAATCCCTTAGAATGCCTTCCTTCGGAGGGAAAGTAAAGCCGGCGGTCCCATGTCATAGATTTATGGCATATAAAAGAACCTTCCATTAACTACACTTGTGTGAAGCCAAAATTTGTAGGTTAGAATTGATGACACTATATTAGTTCCAATGTTCGCCGCCAGGTGCTGACTGCGATGCAATCTAGTAGCCAAGTCCGCAAGCTAGGTGTCGTGGACGGTAGCATTTGGTAGCAAAAGTAGGAAATACTTGAAATTATTGTCTGCAGTCCTTACTTGCATTAAAACAGATAACACACACTAATACAGCCATCACAATTAACACCGGTTATCAGACAGATTCTACACACACCCAAAGTACACGGGGCTACAAGACCACGTTGTCACAGCCCTTAATCTAAGGAACCAACCAAAACTTGCACGTCCGTAATCTCCAAGTCTGACTGAAAAATTAACCGAAACACCGAACTTCACGTTTCCCCTCGAAAATGTCACGTGCATCAACCGGGAATTAAGCGAAGCCCACCTAGGTTAGGGTAAAGCAGCTTGACAGCTGCGTTATTAATAGTGAACGTAATCTGGCAAAGACCCATACAAGCCAACATACAAATGTTCAGACGGTAGTTTTTAGGGTACTTATCGATGTACCGATTACCGGTACTTATCACATATTTCAGATCTCCGTTTGGAGGGACTTTTGACTTATATCTGCTGATCTCTCCATGCTACAATTATCTCTCATAGACCTACAGACAAGTTAGCACAATATAATTTATTTCCTGTTTTATTTTCTAGTACATGTCGCTGAGATGTTATCCGCTATTGCGTGTGAGTTTAAATCATATGTTGTTCCCAAACAATACAAGAGCGGTGAGTCAATGTCTCTTATGGCACTGCATTGCGGTAGTTATGTCAATTTAACCGTCCAGGTAAGACAATGTGATTTTTTTCAAGTTCCACACAGAATTCATTTCGACACTTCATTCAAACAGTTCATTTGAAACTTGACTTACTTGCTCTGTTTCTTTCTAGCCTCTCTAGCACATCAGATTGCAGCCTTGGGATTATTTGTTTGTCTGATCTACATTTTCACCAATGTTTATACGCGGAATGACTTTGCTGCTTGGACGATCATCAACCTTACTATGAAAATTACCTGTGCGGATTTAACCTCAAAAACAGTGACCAAAAGTAATGAGATAACGACCGTGCTTACTGCTTTGCTCATAAAGACAGTTCACTGACAACACTGAATCAACGTTTCAGAAATGCTCTTTACTTGACAAGCTAATTCAAGCAGGAATGGTTCTAATTTCGCAGAAATATTTCAATTATGGTGTTAAATACTTTTTATTCATGGTTCCAATTTTAATCAGAATTTCATGTTCCATACCAATCACTCTGACTTCATGCGATAGAGGCTGCCACATCTCGAGATGTCTACAGGCAATAATTCATCGCCACAGTTTTGATCACCAATATTTGGTGATTTTTGAAGACAATTCATTAGATAGATTAATGTTCTTGGATTCGTATCTTAAACATATTCATTCAAAAAATAAATATTCATTAGTAATATCTCAACTAGGAAATAAACTTTTGGAGAGAGATTCCCCAAACAAGACATTGTTATTCCTGATATTACTTGGCCAAGAAGCGCAGTCTATGTTCGAAATGTTGAACCACATTACAGCCATGGAACGAAGTTACACATGGAACTCAAATGCTCGGTTTGTTGTGGTTATTGTTGATCCTATTACACAAAAGAGACAGAGGGAAGTAGCTCGTCGTGTTGTGGAAGCATTTTGGAAGAAATACGTGTATAATATCATTGTGCTCCAATACTCTGAGGAAGATACTAATCAAACTCCTCTGATTCAAATATTCACTTGGTTTCCGTTCAGTGCTTCTGGTGATTGTGGAAGAAACTTCACTGATGTAAAAGTTATAGACAGATGGCTGATGCATCAGCAAGGATATTTTGAAAGTAAAGTTAACCTGTTTCCTAATAAAATACCACATAAGTTATATAATTGTCCAATACGAGCAACAACATTACAGTGGGAACCATACGTCATTGCAACAACCATGTCATTGAATCGAACTCAATTATTTTCGTACGAACGCGGTGTTGAAGTTCAACTGTTTCATATATTAGCGAGCTCATCTGGGTATCAGGTGGAGTACACAGAATCTCCTACTCGTCGAGGTGGGAAAAGGGAGAATGGCAGTTGGTACGGCGCATTTGGGAATTTAGTCAATAACTATGCTGACGTCTCATTTGCTGGCCACGTCATGTGGCCAAAGAGAATGGAATATATGGATCCAACAGTTCCATATCTGAAAAGTGATTGGCTCTGGTATGTTCCAATAGCTGAAGAAATACCTCGCTGGAAAGCACTTCTAGGAATCTTCTCTTTGAATCTGTGGTTCCTTGTTCTGATATCTTTTTTGTCTGGATCAACTGTGCTATATCTCATTGGTAGGAAGTACAATGATAACGGATTTACAACTGTACCAGAAGCTGTCGGTAATTCATGGTCTATTTTGATCGGAGTATCATTGAAACGGTTACCAAACACGATTAGATTAAGAGTGATATTTCTGTTCTGGTTATACTACTGCTTTCTTGTAAACACTGCATTTCAGTCCAAATTTATTGGCGTCTTTACGAAACCTGGTCTAGGGAAGCAAGTGTCTACTCTTGAGGAACTAGTTAATTCAGAATTAAGTTTTGGTGCACACAAATCCCTCCTTTCACTATTCGAAGATGGTGAGCATTCGAAATATCAAAAATTAATCCACAATGCTGAGTGGTTTAATAACACGGACGGTCTCGAAAAGCGTGTACTTGTTGATGGAAACTTTGCTTTCTTTTGTGCCGATGGAGACAAAATAAGGTTGTCTAAAATGATGCGTGTTGTTTCAGGAGGAAGACAAGTTTACATACCATTGACCGATGGCAAAATTAGTTATGATGTCGTTATGTTCCTGAGAAAAAGTAGTCCTTATATAGATCGCTTCAATTCTATGTTAAGGAGGTTGTTGGAGTCTGGCATAGTGTACAAACTCTGGTCAGAACAAGATGTGGAAAAAGATGGCTCTCAAGGAAAACACATTTATCCCGATCATCCCGTTGTATTGGCAATTTCACATTTGCAAGGAGCATTTGTTATTTTATGGAGTGGTCTTGTAATGTCATTTGTGATGTTTCTGAGCGAAATTGCTTGCAAAATCATCACCTCAATATATTCTAGGAGGCAGAAGGATAACTGTATTTTGGTAAATAGATGGTTACATGACTAACAATGCATTTTGATCTTATCTATTGAGAAAGATTTGAAAATGTTATCGCAGTATGGATTCTTACCGGAATATCCTATTGTCCGGACAGGGTTTTTAAGTCCCTCACTACACATTGATAAGCCTTCCGAGTCGAAACAGGTTTAATGGTTTAATTTTTCGCTAGTCCTTTTTAAAAGTTCGAAATTTGCAGCCCGTGCTCCGAATAAAAGCCGCTAATTAACAACAATGGCAACCAACTACTGTACCTCCTTACCTTCCCAATCAGGTGCTATTTGCATATTTGTACAAATGAAATCCTGAACATGATGTTGATGATGATAATTGTTGTCTTTAAGGGCCTAACATCTAGGTTATCGGCCTCTAAAGGTTTGGGGGATCGTGAAGATGATAATGATAAGTAAACTATAACTAAAACTAACAACTAACTTATATACTAGAAGAAGAAATTAGAAAAAAGAGAATAAGGCAAATAAAGGACAGGAGGAAAAGAAATGCCTTCAACCGTCGAAGAATGCGGAGACTCAGCGCAGGAATCCCTCGAGGTCGCCAACTTCCAAACCCACCAGCCGTAGCGCCTGAGGGTGTAGCAATACCCAGGGTATACCAGAAGTGGTGGGGCTTTACACACCCTGCCTCCTTGAGGGCGTTGAGCAGAAGGCAGGAGATAACATGAAAGAAAAAAGAAGGCTGACCCCTCGCAGAAGGAGGGTATCAGAAAAGATGAGACAAGGGCCAATTAAGGCGGGAAAGGAAGAGACTCTCTAGGCCTCAGATACCCTAATACCGTCGGGGTCGGAAGAGAAGAAGAGTTGACCAAGTGAGGTGGACAGGAAAGAAGACGGAGAGGAGCCCGGCACAAGTAAGTTGGAGCAATGCCAGACCCAGCTGGGGCCCCGTGGTCGCCAACCCACGTCCCATTAGTTGTGAGCCCCTGGGTAACCTGAACATGACATCGCAGGACAGCAGGGGGTTCGTAACCTAACCAAAATTGTCACGGTGTGTGGAGACCGGCAAGAAAAGCATTTTAATCCTTTAAAGGACAGAATTAGTTTTGCAAGTAGGCCTATTTTATTTTGATTAAAATTATTTTCATTTTATTTTTAATCGTGTTTTTTGAAATATAATTTAAACATTTAAAAATTTTAATTCTATATTTATTTATAACTTAATAAATTTCGCCCGCGAACGGGTTCAAACCCAGCCAAAGTCGTCGGATTTTATAGAGAGTTAAAATCCTTCAGTATGCCTTCCTTCGGAGGGGAAGTAAAGCCGAGTGGCCCATGTCATAGATTTATGGCATGTAAAAGAACCTACCAGTACAATTGGTAGTGTTAAGCTAAATTTGTAGGTTATTTGATTAGAAACGCTCTATCAAGTTCCAACGTTTGCCGCTAGGTGTCAGTGACAGTGCCATCTTTGGTAGCCAACGTTGGAACTACTTGAAATTGAACTTGATGAGGAGCCTTCGGGCGTTTAATTTAAATACCCTGCTATGACCATTGGCTGCAATTCGAATTCAACAATATAAATTTCGCCCTTTAACGCAGACATACCAAGGGGTTGGGGGCAGAGTAATTTATATGAGCGAACATTTCATGTGACTGTGTCTGTGTGCTTATAGTATTATTAGCCTATTTTCATTAAAAAAAAAGGCTTATGAGATCACCTTTTGTCCGTGTGTCTGTGTGATGCGTGTGCGTGTGTCCCGCTAATAACTTCTAAACGGCTGGATATATTTCAATCAAACTCGGTAAGATCATAGCACCATTCTGGCCGACCCCGACCGTGCCCTTCAAATTTTATAGTGTCTCATCAATCAAACATGGCGGCTGTGCGAAATATTACACCAGCATTCTGTATCTCCGAAACTATTACAAATATCACCATGAAATTGTTTACGGTGATAGAGGGCACTACTAGAAGTTTACTTATGAGACTTTCAAAAACCTGGCAACTACAAAACGAACATGGCGGCCAAGCGAAGTTGAAACATTTTAATAGTCTTTCCTCCTGATTTAACCATCTGAGCGCAGTGAAATGTAGCACAGTAAATGATTTTACATATTGTAATGCACTGGCATCAAATTTAGTTCAATTGTTTACATAACCTCAAGATGGAGGCTGTGCGAAATTTTAAAATTATGTTTTTATTTCTTGTGTCCTAATCATGCGATTGAAGTTCGAATACCACACGTACACAATAATCTTCATGTAATAGTACATAAATAAAAATCCAACCTGGCGACCATCTGAAGTATTTAGACGGTTCTCAATATCTGCGAATCTATCACAACAATCAAACTGAAATTTTGTATGTTGATAGAAGCAATTAACATGTGTAGGATATATGAAAATAGGCTGTATAGTTCTTCACGGACTACTTGTTTATTTATTTATTTATTTATTTATTTATTTCGTGTGGATGGTTTACGGATGGATTCATATTACATTTAAAGGTAAGTAATGTAATTATATATATATATTATTTCAGTAGTATAGATCCCTCCTGTGGCGCTCACAAGCGACCGATCGTGACAAATGAGCATTCAAATGAAAGAGCATAGACATTAGCAGTGACAAATTGCACTCTAATTTCATAAATATCTATAATTTCTTTAAAAATGACTTTCAAAGTATGTACGAAGTGTGCGATTTACAGGTACTGTTGCTGTAGGGAAATACGCTCCATAATTGCTGTCCACTTCACATTTTGGCCGTTGGGACGCCAGTTTCATGTCATTTTAACATTCTGTGGTCTTGCCTTTATCATTTTGCATGGACTCAGCACACAAATGACATTAAAAATATAGATTTTTGTAAGAAGTGTGGGATTTATAAATACTGATGCTCTAAAACCTTAAAACTATTAAAAGTTAATTATTTTACAGGTTTTTCTTCTGCATTCAAATTTCTTAAATGTCGATTTTTGTAAGAAATGTGCGATTTGCAAATACTGTTGCTGTAAAATGCTGCAATTATGAGTTGTCGTCTAAAACCTTAAAACTATCAACCTTTCTCCTTAAGTCTCTCATTATAAACATATTGGGGAAAATGTGGTTTATGAACATTCGAGATTTCTCGCACGGGTCTTATTAACAGGGTTAGGATTTTTAGGTGCAAATTTCAGTTGAAAAAAAGGCAAAAGGTGCTCAAATAAGGTAAAAAAGAGGCAAAATGATGCTGGCTAATTCAACTAATTTTCACTTTCCTGTATTCTCATTTATTGAATGACAAAAAGTAAATCAAATCATTCATCAAAAGAAGGAAATAATGTGAAGCTGTTGTCGAGGCATTAAGCATCTCTACATTTTTAAAAGTAGACCTGTTTCTATTAGGAGATAGAACATAGGGTTGCCAGACGTTCCATTTTACCCGGAACAATTCCGTTTTTTTCTTGTTTTGTTCCCCGTTCCGTTTTAATCTTCAACGGGACGCCAAATATTCCGTTTTTTGGTTAATATATTCAATTTTGCATCAATTTTCAAATGTCCCGCTTGAGCAATCCATATTTGACGTGATAGGCGATTGTTGTTAGTGACGTCAAAAATAATAGCATCGGCACCGGTACACCAGCCGCGTTACTTCACTGTACTGAGTGGATGGGTACAGGAGTTAAGTTTGTCGCTTAACAGTCTTCTTTAGTGATGTACTAAGAAGTCGTTGCTACTGCTAAGTCAGTAGGTCTCGTGGTTCTTACTTCTGATGAGTAGTATCTGCTTTCTATGAATGAGAACTCGTTGGTTAGTTTGTAGAAGTATTTATTAATCTTTGACAATCCAATATATACAAGTTAACACCAGACAGTCAACCTGTTTGGTCGCTGCTGTAACTGGAAGAGGGCTGTGCTCCTCAGCGCAGGGCTTTTATACAGTTCCCTTCACAAGGGAGAGGGCAATGTGCGTCATACAGGATATTGATTCATGGTTCCGATAACAGGAATTCCATGAAACGAACACTCATAGGCAGTGTGTCATTTCCTTGGTTCCGAGAATAAGAATTCTCTGAATTGGGGCTTTTATACAAATCCCTTCACAAGGGAGAGGACAATGTGCGTCATACAGGATATTGATTCATGGTTCCGATAACAGGAATTCCATGAAGTGAACACTCATAGGCAGTGTGTCATTTCCTTGGTTCCGAGAATAAGAATTCTCTGAATTGAATACAAGCGAACACTCATAGATAGTGGGGTAAACATATCGAGATATACAGAATGACAGATACACGCGGCTTGCTATTCCATCTCTAGTAATAATAATCATAAGTCTTAGTTTAGAATGGGGTCTGGAGTTCGACCCTAGACGGAATACATAACTCAGGTGCTAGTTTGAAAGAGAAAATAATTTCTATGACTGTGCCAGATAGATGCATACATGTTATAGATTTGTTCGGGGCAACAACATTAAGGAATATCTTAGTCCTTGTGGAGTTCATACTCAGCATTTTCCCCTCCAATGATTTTACGGAGAGAGTTTTTTCTGTCATGAATATCAAATCGAGAGATGATAGAAACAAAACCTCCGTTAGTTTTATAAAACAAGAATTGTTCACATATTTCAATTATGATGAAAATATTACAAAAAATCCTTGCAAAGGGTCGTTCAAATGAAAATAATTTTTAAGTTGCAGGTGTCATAGGCCCAGTGCTTGATTTATAAAAGAAGGGGTTCCGGTACTACGGTATACCGGGTGGGGGTGAGGGGGCGTTATGGAATATTGAAATATAGAGTTCTAAAAACGATATTTATACGGGTTTCTGAACACCTGAACACCTTTAAAAATTAATCAGTGGACAAAATTGCAATCTAATTTTGATTGCAATTTTAAATTAAATTGAGTTTGCTGTAGCAACATTTTTCTTACCATAGCCGTTGGCCTATATTGAATTTTAATGTAGGCCAACTAGGCTACCATTCAAACAATGTACATTATTTCAATTAATTTTTTTAACGTAATTAAAAAAATTAAATACATTCAGTATGAAAATACACACATGTTCACCAACAATCTTTTATTTCTTGTTTTAAAATTTGGTCTTTACAGTTTTCTGAAATAATTATTTATTATAAAAGGTGCTGTACTTAAAAATGTTTTACCTCACAGTTTATAAAATTGTCCAGAGATTAGAAAAGTTTTCGTTGTAGGCTGTGTTGACTCCGGTTGATCTAATTCTATTGGAAGTGTCGTGCATTTTTCAGTTTCTTCGTCTAGTTTTGGTTTCTTCGGTTTACTAAAATAATAGTTGGTTACTTTATGCATTGTAAAGGCACGTACAACAACACACAATTAGCGAAATTTATGCCCTTTGATTTCAAAACACCAGACGATTAAACAGAACAATACCGTAGAACAGTGACAGGCCGTCAAATGTTCTGACTGTACTGACATTGACGGCTAATAAGTGAAAGCTGAACTGAAGCGCGGCAAGAGAGGGGAAGGATGAGTCAGCCAGCACCTTGCGTACGGCTAGAAGTACAGTACAGTCCATTCAAAGACCAAGTTGACCTTGACTTACAACTAACGTTCCACAGTTCTAAAACTTATGTTATATATTCGACTTTTCCCCCGATCAGAGGTTTCGGTACGGCGTACCGGTGCGTACCGTCACAAATCTAGCCCTGCTAGGCCTATATGATGTGTATCTAGTTTTAATTTTGTGTATTTGATTATGTAATGTTTAATTAATACATATGTGTATTATTACAACATTTAACAACCTTGATAAAAAATAATGTTTTGGGACGTGTGTTCCGTTTTTCCATTCTTGAAATCTGGCAACCCTAGATAGAATGTCCTTGTAGATGCTCCACAGAAACCAGTGGGGTAAACATTGTGTTCACTCGGAATGGCGACTCGACAGATGTGGCGAATTCCACAGTGTCTGGATTCTTCTGAAGACTAGACTCAAGTTTGTCTTTAGCAAAGCCATCTAACTGCTCCCTCACGGAAGTAAATATATCCCATTGTTATTCTCTTTCCAGACCTTGTTCTTCTAATCGTTTTATAACTGCAGTCAGGTACTTATAACTATGGACACAATATAGTTCTGTCTGCAAATTATGTATTTTCTCCGGTAACAGAACTTGCTGTGCCTTGGAAAATGCACCTGCGTCGGCAGGATCCAAATAAAGCACAAACTCTCTAATTTTGTCAAAATTCTCACACAACATAGCAGGACACTCGATCCACGATCCCCAGCGAGTAATGACCGGGATATTTGGAAGGGGCAGGCCAGTGTTTCCCTGTAGGCAACAACACGACTCGGAGCTTTCAGTAGAATCTCCCTCAGGGCAGAGATGGATTGATTTGCGATGTCGTATTCGTTCCTTATGGATTCACAAACCCTGTGAAGGGCATGCACCAAGCATGTCATATGCTTCATCTTCGGAAATAAAGGTTTCAATTGGTTAACAGCTGAAACCATGTATGGAGCGGTCCGTAACCACAAGATGAGGTTTTTCGAACTCGATACCAGTAGGGCAGAGTTTTTGGCAGAAGTCCATAATTGATTGCATTACTGTACTGGCATTGGCTTTCTGCTGCTCATACATTTTTAACAGCATGGGCTTAACGTTCTCCCCTGCTAAGTGAAAAACTAAAGTTTTCAAAACATATCTATGGTTTCATCCATTATGATTCCCACATCTTAATCAGACACTTTCTCCTTGATTCTTTGTATGGTTTCTCGGTAAACAGGCTCCATGTAATTTTTTCTTAAAGTTGTTTCATCGTTATTGACATATTTGTGTATTTTTCAAGAAATACCTTGAAGATTGGACGGTTCACCTTATTGAGTGGAATTCCTGCTTGTGTAAGAAGAGCTGCGCACAAATCAATGTTTAATTCCTTCAAAAAAAATTTTTTTTAAGAACTCCGTTGAAACGCTTTTCGTAATAGAGGTTGCCACGATTTGTTTGCTTGAAGAATCTTATTCATTTGATGCTTAGAGCTGGAAATATGTTGTTTGATGCAATCTCGCTGATTTTTTTCCACCTAAAAAGTCCTTAATCACAAATAGTACATCGCATAACAGTTGGAGCAATTGGAAGAGAGTCTAATCGCCACCATAGGGAAGATGAGGTAGAATGAGGAACAGGTTTAGGAGTGAAATCACAAGATCGGATAAATGGGAAGAACCCAAAACAAATAAATATTTTAACAACAAAAGGAGCGAAGAGTAACTAGTATGTTAGTAAAACGTATGTCAATTTAGTACGGAAATCTAAAGGATTTTGAATTTTCCAACCAAAGTAGCATGAGGGAAGGGTGTTTCGTGGCCCATTGTCAATAGTTTGTTATTATGGTAAATACAGTATAATTAAGCTTAATGGTTTTGGAAAAAAGTGATCGTTGTGCTCAGAAAATAAAACTAGTTAGGTTAAGCACAGTCTTGATTACGAAAAAACAATAATCAAGATGTATAGATTGAAAACGACCCTAGGTAGGAAGTTACTGTAGCTGAGCGAACTAAACCAGCGATAAGCAATCTAAAGAGATCTGTGAAAACCTATAAGCTAAACAGAAGTAGTAGATAGAAAAGCTTTGATAAGAGCACAACAAGTAAAAGGAATAGTTAACAAAGTTCACGAGGCGCATCTTCAATTGCTGGCATAAGTGAAAATTAAGGGACAATAATTGAGCATGCATTTTTAAATTTCAATAATTACGAAAAGTTATACGATACAACAGGGTGGCCGTGGCCAAAAATTTGAAAAATAAAAATAAAGCAATTCAATTTCTGTTAGCTTAATATACAAAATAGTGCTGTTGCTGCTGAAAAGTTGGTCTCAGACCAAGAATACACTAGAATATAGTTTATATGAAACTTGTAATTATTGCGTAGACTAGATTAAATGAGCAAGTATATCACATATTAAAGTGGCCCAATAGACACAATTAGAAATAGATAGAGTTACGATTTAAAAATAATAATCTAAGTTGATCCTAGCAACTTGGGAACAGCAGTGATTGCTGCAAAAAATTAAACTACCATTTGAGAATAGAAGAACCATACAAAGGGCCTCTACGGCAAGATAATGATAAGCGATTGTGCCTAGGCGGCGCCAGAATTATACATGGCCTAGACGGTACAAGAAAGTAATGAGCTTGCAAGCTTCAAACGTTACGACGATTTTGAAGCGCTTTTGCTTCGAGAAAGTTCCAACTTATGTGCCAGTTGGACAAAAGGAAATTTGTGGGCATTGCCACTGAATTTTTACAGAAATTATTAGATTGATACATTCAAAAGTGGGGAGGACGTCCTTGGACCGAACCTCTGAATTACAAAAAAAGAAAAAAATACAATCCAGATTACTTAAATTAGATAGTTGATTGTTATAATAATAATATAACGTGTTCTGCCTTTGGGCAGGTATTCACACAGCAGTTCTCCATGCAATACCGTCTTCAGCCGTTATCTTTGTTTGGTGGTAATTTCCTGCTATCTTAACACTGTCCAAAAGCTGGTACTGCACCCGAATTCCGCATAGTCATAGCCTATATCCGCTGAGATGGAAAAGGATTGTAGGGAGGTCGATACCCAGCCAGGTTAACCAACACTACCCTACTAGGATAATGACTAGGAAACTCTCGATACATACCGGCCATGCAACAACACTACCGATTAGTTACACATTTACTAGAAATAAAATACCCATAACACGATGGTAGGACGAGAATCTCGGATCTCGAGCGTGAACGGTGAAAGTTGAGACTACGTGAATTCTAGTATCTAATTCGCAGTATTATCGCATGTTGATTGCAAAATGAATAGGTGATCAGATTTATAAAAACGAACAGGCAAACAAAAATAGTGCCTGGGATTTATTACCAAAAATCACAAACAAAAATTCCCTATCACCAATAAAATATATATGCCAGTTAAAATTAAATATCTCACACATCAGATAGTCCTACTATCTGTAGAATAAATGTTCAATAACATTATCATTACAACAATGTAATTATATTAGAAATTATTAAAATGTTTACGCAATTAATAATCACCCTGTGACTCTGTCACTGAAGCAGTCTGATCTGTATCAGCTGTTCAATCATCAAAAATGGAGTTAACACTGCAAAAACCCTACATTATACACATACGCGTGTAAAATGTGAATATCTATGCTAATAATAATAACATAAATTAAATATAGTTTAAATATAAAGCCTCCGTGGCTTAGGCGGCAGCACGCCGGCCTCTCACCGCTGGGTCCGTGGTTCAAATCCCGGTCACTCCATGTGAGATCTGTGCTGGACAAAACGGAGGCAAACAGGTTTTTCTCCGGGTACTCTGGTTTTCCCTGTCAAAATTTCATTCCAGCAACACTCTCCACTATCATTTCATTTCATCTGTCATTCATTTAATCATTGCCCCAGAGGAGTGCGTCAGGCCTCGGCAGCCGGCACAGTTCATATCCTCGCCGCTAGATGGGGGCTTCATTCATTCCATTCCTGACCCGGTCGGAGACTGGAAGCAGGCTGTGGATTTTCATTTCAAATATAGTTTAAATATATACATTATATACAATTTTCCATGTTTAACACGGTATTAAAAATACTATTTGCACTATCAGTCGCGATCTGACTGTCTTATAGTGTCTCTGTTAAATGACGGTTCTCTGAACAATGTTTTACACAACAATAAATTCTCAAGTATCTCTGGTAATTAGTCAAAATAAGTAAAGCTTGTATATCAAACACTAAAGTTAAATATAGCTTAGAATATGTCGTGTCAATAAATAAAAATAAAATAAAATAAAGAGCGATGCGAAACTACTTAAAAACCTACAAACATTTCGTGGATCATATACTGATACTTTCTGACATGAACAATACAAATATTAACCTTTATGTTAGCGCTTTTTACACATACTGTAACAATTCGTTGCTCCACATGGCAATACATTCCTTTCTCTCGCAATACAGTGAACAATACTCATAAATGGCGTTTACTACGCTCCAAACATAATATACTTCCTACTTTTCAATTCTGCCAACAATCTTCACTACTCCGCACGGCATTACTTCAATAAAAACCCATCCTGCTACAGACTTGTAGAAGAATTAGTGACTTTACTAGATAAATAAGCAATTGTATACTACCGTTCAGAATGCACTCCTAACTCCAACTCTCTTCTAAATTATTAAACCTCGTGCATCTATAACAACAATTACATGTTCGTTCACAACAATTCATCTCACACAGTATTTCATATTTCTTTCAATAGCGCTTTTCGTTCACTTAGTTCCATAAGCGATTGTTTTTCCACGTTACCGAATGTTAACAATACTAACTCGTAGTTCGCTCTTCTTTAGTAGTTAATAACAATAAATACATATCCTCACGCTTCTGGTGTACATTTAAATAAATAAATTATTCATAAATAAGCTGGTTTTAAAACATAGTAGTCCTCAGGTAGACTAACAAATCTCCTGGTCTATCATTTCAGTTAAACAATGTTTCCAATTTAATTGTTAATAAATATAGGCATCATTTGACCTCAATTGTCACTGCAATGATCCTATTTTATAGTGTACTTTCGTAATAACGATAGTCCAAGACTATATCGTTTTCAAATAAATTGTATTCCGCAATTGGAATTTTATAACATCCATATAGTTATAAATAAATGTTTCAGTTGTATTTTGACATAATAATGTCTGATAAACAATGTTACAGCATTTTACAATAATGCTCTCCTTTATAAAATTGCATTATAAATATACAAATGTATTCTGTCGCTGTTACGCATTTGTAACTATTAATAACAATCTTAATGTTCAAATGTTCTTACAATTGGAAAGTATTTTCAATGAAATACGTCATTATCGAAGCAATCTCTTCGAAATACGTTACTATCGAAGCATTCCCTTATAAAACGAGTTTCGTTCGAAAGTGAGTATGTTAAAACGATTCCTTGAAAAATGAATATAAAACGAAATATCTAAGTCAAAAATGCATGAAATAACGTCTTAAACGACACACGAAGACGTATCAAAGAACTACAATGAATCTCAACATTTTAACTATAACAAGCATAGAATAAAGACAGGAATATCTACAATGAAGTTGGTCACTCCTTAATGGAATTAAAATACTACTGCAAAACTACAGATTTTAGAGCATTCAATTTTTCTACCTTTTTGATGGCTTCTGGAGTCGTGAATACATCCATAAGATGTATTCGATGTTCCGTTGAAAGTGCGAGCGCTCGTCTTCCCTGGAAACCAGTTCCTGCCGGTCGCGTGCGAAACAGCTGCTCGCTATCCCGTCTAGATCGTGATGCGATCACCTTCACTCCTGCTGGGCTGTGACGGCTAACGGCAAGTCTTCTAGGTTCACGGTCAGTGACCTGGGAACTGCGTCTCTTGGTCCAATCGACTGCTAGCGTTCGTCTGCTTCTTATCTCCGTATAACCGAGTGGCATCATCAATGTAGATCTGAATGTCCTGGGTTGACATCTTCTCCCGATGGTAATGAATGTCTCGCTTGTAGTACTGAAAGTCATCTCGGAATACTGCAGGTTGTTGAGCAGTTATAGATGTATCGATTTCCGATCTTCTAGGTCACTCTGACTTTCCAATCCATGGCATAGACTAACCTCCTTCCATTGATTTAGTTACACATAATAACCTTCTCAGTTTTCGTTGAAAAAGTTTGTCCTCCCTTACTCAGGATCGTTGCGTTCATGTTGACTATATTGTTCAACCGTAGAATAGATATTGTAGCAATACTGTAGCTGTAGTATGTAGTTATTGCTTTGCTGTAGACTAACGCTGTATTTGTGAAGTCTTCTTCTGTTAATGTTGTTTCAAAATGAAATGCTGTTCTCTTCAATATTCAGTGCATTTTCACTTCACCGGCTCCTCTAATATCTTCCTCGGCGATTGGTCGATCACCTGGCGGTACTTCCTCGCCTGTGCTCCGTATAACTTTTTCGTATACAAGTGCCGCTCTGCCGCTGCTGCTGCTGGTCGCGTGGCTGACACGTCCGTCCGGTTTAAGTAGCTGGATAAGAGTCCTCGCTCGCTTCTCCGCGATAGTGCGCGTGCCAAAGCTAGCATTCCCTCCTAGCCTTGCACGGCTGCATTTTAATAGAAATATACTCATATTTTCTATTAGCCAATAATTTCTATTTAACCAAATAAATTCCATATTAGATTCTACACTTGTAGATGTGTTCATTTCGCTTTATATATGCCAAATTTATATAAAAGCGATTCCCACAAAATGTATGTGCCTCAATCTGATTGGCTGTTGAAATATCGTGATAGAAGCTCCTGGAACTAGCCTCTTATCAACGGATCGTGTGCATAATTTGTTATTGTCGCCTAGCTAACCAAAACTGGTTTTCTGCTGCCTAACATGAAGCCTTGTACAATTTCCAGCCTCGAATGATCCAACACTTCCTTGGTTAAAATCTCATTCAGCAGAATATTTTCAAATAATAATTCTTTAAAATGCTCCAAAATTTTCCAAAATACTTTCATTATGCATCATTCACTTCCCAAAATGCACATATAAATATTAAATTATTTAAATTCCAATTTTTCACTCCCATGGTTCACAAGTCGGTTCGAACCTCGGCTCAGTCAAAGTCCTAAGGTGGGCTGAATTCGAGTTCAGTACCTTCTCCGTCCTCTTCCTCTCTATACGTTTTCTGATCCTTCGAGAGCATCCCTCAGCAGACCCTTTCTTCGCAGCCAGTGCCCAAGCCAGCTCCTCTTCCTTGTATGGATGGTATGTAACAGCCTCCGATTTTCTCCAACTCACTCCAATACCTCCTCATTTCGGACCCTTTCCACCCAGGATATCCTTTCCATTCTCCTCCATAACCACATTTCAAACGTTTCTAGTCTTCTTTCATCATCCTTCCTTAGCGTCCAGGTCTCGGCTCCGTATAGTACCACACTCCAAACAAAGCATTTTGCCAGGCTCTTCCTTAACCTCAAGTCCACGCGTCCTCACAATAGTCTCTTCTTTCTGCTGAAGGCTTCTTTAGCAACGGCAATGCGAGTCCTTACCTCTTTACTGCTTCTCATATCATCCGATAAATGATTGTTAGCGGGAATTAAAGGAGGAGGAAAGGAAATATGATTTTTTGACAGTAAGTTCATGTATTTATGTATGCGCAACACTGTAACTTGTAAAACAAACTATTTTCACTGATAAACGTGTCAAATTATTTCCTGGTTGAAGATTTGCTTAGCTTCCATGCTATTTCAATCTCGAAATGGACCTGTTTGCGTGAAGTTGAGACTCTAGGGTATGAGCAAAATTGACCCATTAAACGGAGTTGGGTGGATTTTACAAATGTCAATCACAGACTTTGAATTTTACGATTACTGGAAGAACTTTTGAGACTAATTTGCCTGGATTGTATGGAGTACCGGTGTAATTCCGCGATGGGCCCATTTATTGGCATTTGCCAGATACGTCCCATGATACGTCAAGCTGTTTACTTTGACAGAATAAGGATGGAAACATAGATCAAATCCCTCGTTGCACCTAGCCAAAAGTCACTGTTTCACATTTAGAATGTACTCCCACGGAGGAAATGGTTGATCAAAATAACAAATAATGCTTTGCCATTACGAAAATGGTACCTTGCCAGCAAGGAAGAATTCAAGAGCCGAATGTTTGAGAGTATTAAAATAGCTTCATAGCTATATTAAAAGTGTTTACATTATCTGTTCATGATGACTTGTAGGATGGCGGTGCGGTGGTGTGCGTGTCACTAAATGACCGTCACAAAATGTCTGGCGTAGCTACTGAACCTTGCTCTAAGACCGAACGAGTCTGTTTGAAGTTCCCAAGAGTAGTGATGGAGCAAGTGGGCCCTCGACTATGTGAGCCAAGCAGAGGGGTAGGGGGAGGGGGGGGGGGGTAAGGTGACCTAGCACATACCAATAGGTACACAATAAAATAATTCAAATACACACATTTCTTACTTGACGTTAAGTGCAAAGAACGTAGGAGTGAGAAGGCTGCCATCTGTTTGGAATGAGTTGAATTAATAAGCATTCTTGAGTATCTGTAGATTGCGAGTTCCCACGATGACTGCAAGGAACGATTGAGTTAAGCAAAGCGCCGCATGATAGCGCAGCAAGGCAAAGCTCGATGTTTCCTAAAACCAGGAGGAAAGGCGACTCGTACTCTGCAACATACTAATACAAGAAATAAACAAAAGCACAAGAGGAGAGCAAACTCGCACATACGCAGGATAAAAGACAAAAAGTTGTATATACATATAGTTATATGTTAGTTATTGTTGTTCTAAGGGGCGGAACTACGAGGTCATCTGCCCCTATATACATATAAATAAGACATGTATGCATATTTGAGATCAGTGTGCCGACGTTACTCTTCACCAGAGAAGCCTTGCACAAGATTTTGCGATAAGAAAAGGTCCAAAAGGGAGGACTCAGAACGACAGACAACTCCGTCGGACCCACGTACGTCGGGAACAGAAACCATGACTTCGGATAGTCAGAGCCGACCGGCCAATCCCCTTATACAGTCAGATTCGCGACGTGAAGGTAGGGCAAGAGGGCGGGTAACGACTCTCCCAGGGCAGATGCGTTCTCAAAACAAGAGTCGAGACAGGCACTCAGAGGGCCAAGATCGAATATAATTAACGATTCTATAAGTTAAAGTGTTAAATAAGATGGAAATTAACTATGGAATGACAACACGTGTATAAGAGGGCCGTAAACCGAAACATGAACATTTATTCATTAATCGAACAAAGGACCAAAATTTGCATACACTGAGGGATCCAAACTCACAGTTAGGTAAACGTTTTCAACATTCATAAGGAGAACAAATGATAACGCATGACAATGGAGTATGTAGATGAAGAAGAACACTAAAAGGAGAGGACAGATGTCAATATAATTGGGATCCCTTGGATCCTTACGGACGCTGACAAATATCCGAAAACAATTACATTTCTACAAAACACAATTACTTCAAAAATAGATAAAAAAAATTCCAAGGCCCTGAGATATACGGGAGGATGCCCTAAACTGATTTGGTTAGGGCGAGATCATATTTTGAAAGTTAAATAATAAATCTACCTGAACGACAAGATTAACAATAATAAATAGTCGAAAAAGATTATCCACACCAAAGTCTGACACAGTAGTGTGTGTCTGAACAAATCCCTCTACAGCTCCCGATCTTTAGAAAGTCGAACCACGGAACACCTAACCAATTAACCCCACCCTTAACTTCAGCGGTATGACACACTAACAGGAAACAATAATCAAGACAAGAAGAATTCCATAAAACGAAATCAAGCGGCATAAGGCCCATACAATATGCGATGAACAGGACTAGTCACTTCAAACAAACGAGATCACATAATGACATGTCATACCAACCCTTTAAATAAAGAACTAATTTAAGAGACGAGTTCCAGTTCCGATTTAAGATAACAACATCAAATAACATACAATTCGATAACCAAAATAAAGTCCCGAAAATGAAATCTCAATCCGTCATAAAAGGACGACTTCTGTCTGGATAATGTACTTATAGTAGCTGCGATCATGCAACATCTGAGCCATACACAGAAAAATATTGTGATCCCCCCATTTAAAACACAAAGCCAACATACAGAGCAAACACTACTTAAAACAAGACCACATGATTTATCTCGAGGAAGGCAGCTTCAAGTCCAGGAACGCTACTCCCACTTACAGGTCAAAACGACAGACCTGAAGTGAATCGCAACGAATCTTTCCTCTAACCACATTCACTGAAGATCTTAACACTGAATGGTTGAGACGAGAACTACATTCTACGTCACCTTGTGAGGGTATGGTACAAGATGGTATTTCAGGTTGCATTTCGTTTGACCCATTCACTATAACTCAGATTAAACAAGGCAATACCTTAAAATTCCCGGAATGAATCATGATAAATACAGTACTGTATATAACCACACACGAGACAAGGATCGGTTCGCTACCGATTCGAGACGATAGGGAATATCAATTTCGTACTCGACTGCAGGTTGAAACAAGAACAAAAGAAATACATCAAAGAACGAGACAGACTAAATACTTCCACCTTCCTGCAAGCTACCCCATTTACCAAAATATCATTTACCCACCCGCAATAATAACATCTAGCTTGGAAACCGAATTACAGTGGAAGTGCATTCCAACATAAGATTAAACACTAAAATGCACGTCGTTCCGTTCCCAAAGGATCGTTAGGCTCAGTAGAGGCCATCCAGAGGGACACAATAATTAACACAACAGCACCAGGCACGATGATCTGACACAAAAAATAAATACCCAGCATAACCCAAAACATATCAATGGATACACAATCCATCCACAAGAAATAATGAAAATATTTACCAAGAACTTACTGATCTCGTAGCATCCCATAACTGCGGCGAGGGTAAACTCAAGGTGGAAATGCCACCCCAATACGAATTCGGATTCACTGCTCTCCCAAAAACATAACCTTCAAGAATAAATATACCAATCGCAATTGCCTAATGTGAACATAACCCCTTAAGGGAAAACTAACATAAACACATACGAAGTATCATTCTCCTCGCGAAGATAATTAAATAAGGTAGACTACAAGCCGAAATGACGTTACTCGTAATGAAAACAATACAATGGTTATCTGTAGCAGCGGCAATAAAATTAATAAGCGATCTCTCCCACATAATGATGCAATTTCGAAATAACGAAAAAGTTCCTAGAATTTTCAGGTCATTCCTGAAACATCGCCAGTGTTGCATTTTCTTTAGGGACATTTTAACATTTTCTTCGTTCTGTAGTTGACTGGTATTACGTGGGCATAAGACATTTGATTTATTCGGAGAACTTTAATATTGCAGGACTACACATCAAAGGTATGGAAGAATGATACCTTGAGCCATAGAGACTTATCTGTTGAAGTGTAGGTTTAGTGTAGATGACAGCATGAACACGCCATCCATTTTGACGTCCAGATTGAAGAAGAATTACATTACGGTATAAACATTAAACAAGAAAATTGACGGCATCTTGCCAGGGACAAAATACAGTACGTACTAAAACTCGGCTCGAGATATAATAATAATATCGTATGGCCTCGGGTGCCTGGTGCAAGCTTTGTTAATTGACACCCAGAGGGTAGCTTGCATGTCGAATTTCGTCGTTCCGTTGAACGCTATGAAAGTCAAGGAGGTTAGATATCTAAACTCCTTGACACTACAGCGCTTTCAAGTAGAGAATGGAGGAACTTTGTGTTGGCGGAAAATCCCGAGATTAATTTTGCCATTGAACACGGCCTACTGAATTCAAATGGGTTCTTTAACATGCCAACAACGTATGACATGAGTGTCGTGATTTTTGTCGCCTTTCAAAAATCACTTACCATGGCCAGGAGCGAACCTGCAATCTTGGGGTTGGTAGTCCGACACTATAACCACTCACCCACCGTGGCAAGCGGCTCGAGATGATCAGTTAACACAGATTATTTTACAGTGAAACATCTCTAAAAGACCACCCCTCTTAAAGACGGATTTTTCTTGGAACCGATTTAAACCCTCATAAGGTCAATGTATTTGTTACCTCTATTTAAGGACCACCCCTCACCCCGACCAAAGACCAGGCATTTTCTCAGTCTGACCTCTTTCAAAAGACCACTTCTCGTCTGCCTTCCCATTGGAGTGGTGATGAGGGTGATGATGTAAACAATGGTTCTGTTGGCACAGAACTGCATCAGCATACAATGTCATTAGAGAAAGTGTTATGTAACGCATAAACATACAAAAAAACGGCTCTCCTAGAAGATTGTTCGAACCCAGAACAAATTAATGGACTTTCGAAATCACTCAGAGATATTCTGGAAAGTGAAATTGTTAAAAAAAAGATGCGCTAATCTGAAACAGAGATCAATTCGTGACTTTTTTAAATGACAGAGCTCAGAAAATAACTAATTGTAATTAATTTGTACTAAATGTGAACCAATGCAGTGTTCCAACTGTACTTTATTAATAATGCAGTATAAAATTATTTTTAATGCCTACCCTATTAAGAGACCACCTCTCTAAAAGACCAGTTTTCCATGGAACCGTCACTGGTCTCTTAATAGAGGTTTCACTGTATTACGTAGCATGCTGAGCTTCTATGCCCAAGATCGCGGGTTCAAACTCGGCCGAAGTCGTCGATTTTTTAAGAGCGTTAAAAATCCCTCAGTATGCCTTCCTTCGGAGGGGAAGTATAGCCGACAGTCCCATGTCATAGGTTTATGACATGTTAAAGTACCTTCCACTAATTAGACCTGTGTGAAGCTAAATTATAGGCTAAACATTTGAATAATGCTCGTAGGTTCCAACGTTCGTCACCAGGAGCCGGCTGCGGTGGCGTCTAGTAACCAAGTTCTGAACTAGTAGTCGTTGACGGTGGCGTTTGGTGGAAAAAGTAGGAACTACTTGAAAATTCAATGTCTACAGTCCTTACTTGAATTAATATTAGATAACACACACTAATACAGCCATCACAATTAACACCGGTTATCAGACAGATTCTGCACACATCCAAAGTACACGGGGCTATATGGTCGCGTTGTCGCAGCCCCTAAACTGAGTAACCAACCAACCAACCATTTTAGTTACATGGTGCGGGCTAAATGAAGAATAGTCTCTAGGACTGGCGGAATATGTTCATCATATTTTATCGGAGTAATTTGTATAGAGTAAAATGATTCTATTGTTTAGAGTAGATATGGACCGAATATACTATGAATTATTAGGTAATTTAGGGTTTGTTTATTTTTGAAACTCTGTGGAGAGAAGAAAGAATGTCGAGGAGACTTGAAGGAATGCAAGAAGCATTTTGATGTCGAGAGTTCATTTTACAGCAGAATTAGAATCTTATGTTGGAGTTAGTTGTTTTACTTTCCATTTTTGATTTGAGTAGGGAGGAACGTATATATTTTGTAATATTGTCTTCGATTAATAGATTTTTCAGTGTTCATAGAACTTTATAGTTATGATATTAGTTAGAGCAGTGCCATCCAGACAGCGCTCCCCCAGCGCTAGCGCTTCGGCAGCGCTCTAAGCCAGTGCTCTGAGCGCTTTGTTGGCAGGTAGTTTCAGAAGTGGTGGAAGGAGCTTGGCAGGCTGAGCGCGCTGAAGTGTGCATCCGATCCATCAGTCGCTAGTCTAGTCCAATGCGCTTTGTTGACAGCATGTAAGTAAATCAGTTTCGCAGTGGCCATGACTGGATAGCATACAAAAGAGGAGTGGTGAAGCAGCAGTCTTTAAAGCAGAATGGTAAATTTTATTTTTCTGCACAGCTTATAAATGGCATGCCAAATGTTTAGTGTGCAACAGAGATGTAATGTGTTAAAAAGATCACAATTTGTTGTCGAATTTTCCTCTCTAATATGTTCACATTTCAGTTTGGAATAAATCACAATATTCTTTACTTAACACTTGTGTTCGTTTCCTGCACATTCCATACATCGGAGTACCATTCGATTTTTATATACGGTATATTTGTTATGGCAAATCATCCCTATTAATATGTCAACAATCCCACAAGACCGCACGACTGTACGTATCTAGTCAGCGTGGTCCGAACATCGTCCGTCTCCTCGCTGCCACAGTGTAGTGGTGGTAGGGGAAGGAGCGCTTATCTGACTGTCCAGTGCTCCCCGAGCGCGGCCACGCTCCCGGAGCGCAATGACTGGTTGGCTCTGAGTTAGAGTAAGGTTGTACTATGGAGGTAATAATAGGCGCCCATAACCTTTTCATTAACCCGTTGCCCCCCGAGAAGCGTAAGTTTCTCACTCTCCTTTAGTAATTAGGATGTTGACCCAGTAGAATAGTCCGATAGTACAATCGTAGTCGTTGCACATTATTTTGTCGGCAGTCTTTCACAGGTTTATCTAGCTGGGGACCTTGAAGATTCTGCGATCCTGCCCAATCTCGGATACGACAAATGCATCTGGCATAATTTACGGGTACAATACTATGAGTGTAAGAATTGTTCAGCATGAAAAGTTCTTCAAAAACGTCCAGGACAACGCATCCATATCTTTAATACGTCGCCCCCTATTAGTGTTTTTACCTTTTCATTTCTTCTAACAATCTCCATTCAGTAGAAATTTAAATTACTAGTTTCGAAGCGAGCCTATCAACCCAGCTTCGGCCAGCATCAAACTGTCGAGCCGTGTCGATTTTAGACCTCAGGGAAGAGTATACAGTAGAACGGCGTTTATCCGGAATAATTGGGACCGAAAGTGTTCCGGATAACGATGTTTCCGGATAATCGAACATGCGTTCATTTCTTAGGGAAAACCACCAAGCTTCTCATTTAGTTACAACATTTTTCTTACAAAGCTCCAGAAATGGGATATCCCTTACTTCTTGTCTGAATAAACCATAAGTACGCCGCTTCTTCCAATTTTTCTTCCGTAGCTGATCTCATGTTGTTTTTTTTTTCTCTTCATAGACCCTTCTTCACTATCTAACTTCGATACATAATTCGAAATTTCACTTTTTCGGTTCTTCAAATCATCAATTGTGGATTTTCCAACACTGTAAGTTTTCATTAGACACTGCATTCTCTCACCTTTATTCAGTTCATTAATGAACTCCATCTTATTCTCAATCGATAAAACATTGCGATTCCGTTTTTTCTTTTTGCTACTCCTAGAAGCCATTTTTACAACGTAATACAGCACAGTTTTACGCATACTTACATACTGTAACACGTTGAAACAATGTAGCGTAGGCAAACTGTAGGGGGACGACAGAGACAACAATTGATAACGACAACCGGGCGAAGCCGTGGCGGGTTGCTAGTAGACAATAAAATATACGTTCTTCCAACCTTCGAATGATAATTTAAATCAATACATCGACACGACAATGGCATTCCTACATCGAGCTGCTCTTGGAGAAATATTAAACATAATCAAAATGTGTAACAAATCTGATTTTATTATATTTAAATAATTTAGACAGAATTTTCTTTTAGAAAGTTATTGAATCTCACCATCTTTATAAATTTATTTTTTTACTTGTTGAACTATTTCCCGCAACAACACTTAGGAAATTATTGTTTTACCTCAATCATATTATTTCTCCAACTTGCAAACTTCATACTTGTTTCTATTAATAAATATTAACCATACATTGCTTATGAAAGTCATAATGTGACTGAAACCGGAAGGAATATTGGCAACGATCACTCCTTGATAACTTTTCTAAAGCACAATGAAAAATGAAAATCCACAGCCTGCTTCCAGTCGACCGACCGGGTCAGGGAATGGAATGAACGAAACCCCCATCTACCGGCGAGGATATGAACTGTGCCGGCTGCCGAAGCCTGTCGCACTCCCCTGGGGCAATGATTAAATGAATGACAAATTAAATGATAGTGAAGAGTGTTGCTGGAATGAAATTGTTGATAGGGAAAACCGGAGTACCCGGAGAAAAACCTGTCTGCCTCCGTTCTGTCCAGCACAAATCTCACATGAAGTGACCGGGATTTGAACCACGGACCCAGCGGTGAGAGGCCGGCGTGCTGCCGCCTAAGACACGGAGGCTTTCTAAAGCACAATAATTAGCCAAAATACATGTAGTAATGATCTGGAAAAAATCTGGAGATGATATACTAACAGATGATTGCTCCTCCGCGGTCTGTAACCTACCCACCATCCCAAATATGATCCCGACTTATATAGATGAAATTCCAGCTGTGTCCGCCATTACGAGCGTGAATTATCGTCAAAGACAGTATTTCCAACCCGCGTTTCGTTTACGGTACTACTCAATGTTTTATTGTCGACGGTGCCCCACTAGCTTCCCGCGGCCAAGGCCGCACCTCAACCCAACCACTCTAACCTCGTTTTGTCCAATCGACTTGTTATTTACAATGGTTACAGCCTAACACGTCCAATCCACTGGTTTTTGACAATGGTTACAGCCTAACATGTCCAATCCACTGGTTTTTGACAATGGTTAGAGCCTAACACGTCCAATTCACTGGTTTTTGACAATGGTTACAGCCTAACATGTCCAATCCACTGGTTTTTGACAATGGTTACAGCCTAACACGTCCAATCCACTGGTTTTTGACAATGGTTACAGCCTAACACGTCCAATCCACTGGTTTTTGATAATGGTTACAGCCTAACATGTCCAATCCACTGGATTTTGACAATGGTTACAGCCTAACACGTCCAATCCACTGGTTTTTGACAATGGTTACAGCCTAACACGTCCAATCCACTGGTTTTTGATAATGGTTACAGCCTAACACGTCCAATCCACTGGTTTTTGACAATGGTTACAGCCTAACACGTCCAATCCACTGGTTTTTGACAATGGTTACAGCCTAACACGTCCAATCCACTGGATTTTGACAATGGTTACAGCCTAACACGTCCAATCCACTGGTTTTTGACAATGGTTACAGCCTAACACGTCCAATCCACTGGTTTTTGATAATGGTTACAGCCTAACACGTCCAATCCACAGGATTTTGACAATGGTTACAGCCTAACACGTCCAATCCACTGGTTTTTGACAATGGTTACAGCCTAACACGTCCAATCCACTGGTTTTTGACAATGGTTACAGCCTAACACGTCCAATCTACTGGTTTTTGACAATGGTTACAGCCTAACATGTCCAATCCACTGGTTTTTGACAATGGTTACAACCTAACACGTCCAATCTAATGGTTTTTGACAATGGTTACAGCTTAACACGTCCAATCCACTGGTTTTTGACAATGGTTACAGCCTAACACGTCCAATCCACTGGTTTTTGACAATGGTTACAGCCTAACACGTCCAATCCACTGGTTTTTGACAATGGTTACAGCCTAACACGTCCAATCCACTGGTTTTTGACAATGGTTACAGCCTAACACGTCCAATCCACTGGTTTTTGACAATGGTTACAGCCTAACACGTCCAATCCACTGGTTTTTGACAATGGTTACAGCCTAACACGTCCAATCCACTGGTTTTTGACGATGGTTACAGCTTAACACGTCCAATCGACTTGTTATTTACAATGGTTACAGCCTAACACGTCCAATCCACTGGTTTTTGACAATGGTTACAGCCTAACACGTCCAATCCACTGGTTTTTGATAATGGTTACAGCCTAACACGTCCAATCCACTGGTTTTTGACAATGGTTACAGCCTAACACGTCCAATCCACTGGATTTTGACAATGGTTACAGCCTAACACGTCCAATCCACTGGATTTTGACAATGGTTACAGCCTAACACGTCCAATCCACTGGTTTTTGACAATGGTTACAGCCTAACACGTCCAATCTAATGGTTTTTGACAATGGTTACAGCTTAACACGTCCAATCCACTGGTTTTTGACAATGGTTACAGCCTAACACGTCCAATCCACTGGATTTTGACAATGGTTACAGCCTAACACGTCCAATCCACTGGATTTTGACAATGGTTACAGCCTAACACGTCCAATCCACTGGTTTTTGACAATGGTTACAGCTTAACATGTCCAATCCGCTGGTTTTTGACAATGGTTACAGCCTAACACGTCCAATCTAATGGTTTTTGACAATGGTTACAGCTTAACACGTCCAATCCACTGGTTTTTGACAATGGTTACAGCCTAACATGTCCAATCCACTGGTTTTTGACAATGGTTACAGCCTAACACGTCCAATCCACTGGATTTTGACAATGGTTACAGCCTAACACGTCCAATCCACTGGTTTTTGACAATGGTTACAGCCTAACATGTCCAATCCACTGGTTTTTGACAATGGTTACAGCCTAACACGTCCAATCCACTGGATTTTGACAATGGTTACAGCTTAACACGTCCAATCTAATGGTTTTTGACAATGGTTACAGCTTAACACGTCCAATCCACTGTTTTTTGACAATGGTTACAGCCTAACACGTCCAATCTAATGGATTTTGATAATGGTTACAGCCTAACACGTCCAATCCACTGGTTTTTGACAATGGTTACAGCCTAACACGTCCAATCCACTGGTTTTTGACAATGGTTACAGCCTAACACGTCCAATCCACTGGTTTTTGACAATGGTTACAGCCTAACACGTCCAATCTAATGGTTTTTGACAATGGTTACAGCCTAACATGTCCAATCCACTGGTTTTTGATAATGGTTACAGCCTAACACGTCCAATCCACTGGATTTTGACAATGATTACAGCCTAACACGTCCAATCCACTGGTTTTTGACAATGGTTACAGCCTAACACGTCCAATCCACTGGTTTTTGACAATGGGTTACAGCCTAACACGTCCAATCCACTGGTTTTTGACAATGGTTACAGCCTAACATGTCCAATCCACTGGTTATTGATAATGGTTACAGCCTAACACGTCCAATCCACTGGTTTTTGACAATGGTTACAGCCTAACACGTCCAATCCACTGGTTTTTGACAATGGTTACAGCCTAACACGTCCTATCCACTGGTTTTTGACAATGGTTACAGCTTAACACGTCCAATCCACTGGTTTTTGACAATGGTTACAGCCTAACACGTCCAATCCACTGGTTTTTGACAATGGTTACAGCCTAACATGTCCAATCCACTGGATTTTGATAATGGTTACAGCCTAACATGTCCAATCCACTGGTTTTTGAAAATGGTTACAGCCTAACATGTCCAATCCACTGGTTTTTGATAATGGTTACAGCCTAACATGTCCAATCCACTGGTTTTTGATAATGGTTACAGCCTAACACGTCCAATCCACTGGTTTTTGACAATGGTTACAGCCTAACACGTCCAATCTAATGGTTTTTGACAATGGTTACAGCCTAACACGTCCAATCCACTGGTTTTTGATAATGGTTACAGCCTAACACGTCCAATCCACTGGTTTTTGACAATGGTTACAGCCTAACACGTCCAATCCACTGGTTTTTGAAAATGGTTACAGCCTAACATGTCCAATCCACTGGTTTTTGACAATGGTTACAGCCTAACACGTCCAATCCACTGGTTTTTGACAATGGTTACAGCCTAACATGTCCAATCCACTGGTTTTTGACAATGGTTACAGCCTAACACGTCCAATCCACTGGTTTTTGACAATGGTTACAGCCTAACATGTCCAATCCACTGGTTTTTGATAATGGTTACAGCCTAACACGTCCAATCCACTGGTTTTTGACAATGGTTACAGCCTAACACGTCCAATCCACTGGTTTTTGACAATGGTTACAGCCTAACACGTCCAATCCACTGGTTTTTGACAATGGTTACAGCCTAACACGTCCAATCCACTGGTTTTTGATAATGGTTACAGCCTAACACGTCCAATCCACTGGTTTTTGACAATGGTTACAGCCTAACACGTCCAATCCACTGGTTTTTGAAAATGGTTACAGCCTAACATGTCCAATCCACTGGTTTTTGACAATGGTTACAGCCTAACACGTCCAATCCACTGGTTTTTGACAATGGTTACAGCCTAACATGTCCAATCCACTGGTTTTTGACAATGGTTACAGCCTAACACGTCCAATCCACTGGTTTTTGACAATGGTTACAGCCTAACATGTCCAATCCACTGGTTTTTGATAATGGTTACAGCCTAACACGTCCAATCCACTGGTTTTTGACAATGGTTACAGCCTAACACGTCCAATCCACTGGTTTTTGACAATGGTTACAGCCTAACACGTCCAATCCACTGGTTTTTGACAATGGTTACAGCCTAACACGTCCAATCCACTGGTTTTTGACAATGGTTACAGCCTAACATGTCCAATCCACTGGTTTTTGATAATGGTTACAGCCTAACACGTCCAATCCACTGGTTTTTGACAATGGTTACAGCCTAACACGTCCAATCCACTGGTTTTTGACAATGGTTACAGCCTAACACGTCCAATTAACTGGTTTTTGACAATGGTTACAGCCTAACACGTCCAATCTAATGGTTTTTGACAATGGTTACAGCTTAACACGTCCAATCCACTGGTTTTTGACAATGGTTACAGCCTAACACGTCCAATCCACTGGTTTTTGACAATGGTTACAGCCTAACACGTCTAATCCACTGGTTTTTGACAATGGTTACAGCCTAACACGTCCAATCCACTGGTTTTTGACAATGGTTACAGCCTAACACGTCCAATCCACTGGTTTTTGACAATGGTTACAGCCTAACACGTCCAATCCACTGGTTTTTGACAATGGTTACAGCCTAACACGTCCAATCCACTGGTTTTTGACAATGGTTACAGCTTAACACGTCCAATCGACTTGTTATTTACAATGGTTACAGCCTAACACGTCCAATCCACTGGTTTTTGACAATGGTTACAGCCTAACACGTCCAATCCACTGGTTTTTGATAATGGTTACAGCCTAACACGTCCAATCCACTGGTTTTTGACAATGTTTACAGCCTAACACGTCCAATCCACTGGATTTTGACAATGGTTACAGCCTAACACGTCCAATCCACTGGATTTTGACAATGGTTACAGCCTAACACGTCCAATCCACTGGTTTTTGACAATGGTTACAGCCTAACACGTCCAATCTAATGGTTTTTGACAATGGTTACAGCTTAACACGTCCAATCCACTGTTTTTTGACAATGGTTACAGCCTAACACGTCCAATCCACTGGTTTTTGACAATGGTTACAGCCTAACACGTCCAATCCACTGGATTTTGACAATGGTTACAGCCTAACACGTCCAATCCACTGGTTTTTGACAATGGTTACAGCTTAACATGTCCAATCCACTGGTTTTTGACAATGGTTACAACCTAACACGTCCCATCTAATGGTTTTTGACAATGGTTACAGCTTAACACGTCCAATCCACTGGTTTTTGACAATGGTTACAGCCTAACATGTCCAATCCACTGGTTTTTGACAATGGTTACAGCCTAACACGTCCAATCCACTGGATTTTGACAATGGTTACAGCCTAACACGTCCAATCCACTGGTTTTTGACAATGGTTACAGCCTAACATGTCCAATCCACTGGTTTTTGACAATGGTTACAGCCTAACACGTCCAATCCACTGGATTTTGACAATGGTTACAGCTTAACACGTCCAATCTAATGGTTTTTGACAATGGTTACAGCTTAACACGTCCAATACACTGGTTTTTGACAATGGTTACAGCCTAACACGTCCAATCTAATGGATTTTGATAATGGTTACAGCCTAACACGTCCAATCCACTGGTTTTTGACAATGGTTACAGCCTAACACGTCCAATCCACTGGTTTTTGACAATGGTTACAGCCTAACACGTCCAATCCACTGGATTTTGACAATGGTTACAGCTTAACACGTCCAATCTAATGGTTTTTGACAATGGTTACAGCTTAACACGTCCAATACACTGGTTTTTGACAATGGTTACAGCCTAACACGTCCAATCCACTGGTTTTTGACAATGGTTACAGCCTAACACGTCCAATCCACTGGTTTTTGACAATGGTTACAGCCTAACACGTCCAATCCACTGGTTTTTGACAATGGTTACAGCCTAACACGTCCAATCCACTGGTTTTTGACAATGGTTACAGCCTAACACGTCCAATCCACTGGTTTTTGACAATGGTTACAGCTTAACACGTCCAATCGACTTGTTATTTACAATGGTTACAGCCTAACACGTCCAATCCACTGGTTTTTGACAATGGTTACAGCCTAACACGTCCAATCCACTGGTTTTTGATAATGGTTACAGCCTAACACGTCCAATCCACTGGTTTTTGACAATGGTTACAGCCTAACACGTCCAATCCACTGGATTTTGACAATGGTTACAGCCTAACACGTCCAATCCACTGGATTTTGACAATGGTTACAGCCTAACACGTCCAATCCACTGGTTTTTGACAATGGTTACAGCCTAACACGTCCAATCTAATGGTTTTTGACAATGGTTACAGCTTAACACGTCCAATCCACTGGTTTTTGACAATGGTTACAGCCTAACACGTCCAATCCACTGGATTTTGACAATGGTTACAGCCTAACACGTCCAATCCACTGGATTTTGACAATGGTTACAGCCTAACACGTCCAATCCACTGGTTTTTGACAATGGTTACAGCTTAACATGTCCAATCCGCTGGTTTTTGACAATGGTTACAGCCTAACACGTCCAATCTAATGGTTTTTGACAATGGTTACAGCTTAACACGTCCAATCCACTGGTTTTTGACAATGGTTACAGCCTAACATGTCCAATCCACTGGTTTTTGACAATGGTTACAGCCTAACACGTCCAATCCACTGGATTTTGACAATGGTTACAGCCTAACACGTCCAATCCACTGGTTTTTGACAATGGTTACAGCCTAACATGTCCAATCCACTGGTTTTTGACAATGGTTACAGCCTAACACGTCCAATCCACTGGATTTTGACAATGGTTACAGCTTAACACGTCCAATCTAATGGTTTTTGACAATGGTTACAGCTTAACACGTCCAATCCACTGTTTTTTGACAATGGTTACAGCCTAACACGTCCAATCTAATGGATTTTGATAATGGTTACAGCCTAACACGTCCAATCCACTGGTTTTTGACAATGGTTACAGCCTAACACGTCCAATCCACTGGTTTTTGACAATGGTTACAGCCTAACACGTCCAATCCACTGGTTTTTGACAATGGTTACAGCCTAACACGTCCAATCTAATGGTTTTTGACAATGGTTACAGCCTAACATGTCCAATCCACTGGTTTTTGATAATGGTTACAGCCTAACACGTCCAATCCACTGGATTTTGACAATGATTACAGCCTAACACGTCCAATCCACTGGTTTTTGACAATGGTTACAGCCTAACACGTCCAATCCACTGGTTTTTGACAATGGGTTACAGCCTAACACGTCCAATCCACTGGTTTTTGACAATGGTTACAGCCTAACATGTCCAATCCACTGGTTTTTGATAATGGTTACAGCCTAACACGTCCAATCCACTGGTTTTTGACAATGGTTACAGCCTAACACGTCCAATCCACTGGTTTTTGACAATGGTTACAGCCTAACACGTCCAATCCACTGGTTTTTGACA
This sequence comes from Meconema thalassinum, assembly GCA_946902985.2. Classification (NCBI taxonomy): domain Eukaryota; kingdom Metazoa; phylum Arthropoda; class Insecta; order Orthoptera; family Tettigoniidae; genus Meconema; species Meconema thalassinum. The sequence goes on along the minus strand of OX336401.1, from coordinate 75,713,319 downwards.
ATGGTTACAGCTTAACACGTCCAATCCACTGGTTTTTGACAATGGTTACAGCCTAACACGTCCAATCCACTGGTTTTTGACAATGGTTACAGCCTAACATGTCCAATCCACTGGATTTTGATAATGGTTACAGCCTAACATGTCCAATCCACTGGTTTTTGAAAATGGTTACAGCCTAACATGTCCAATCCACTGGTTTTTGATAATGGTTACAGCCTAACATGTCCAATCCACTGGTTTTTGATAATGGTTACAGCCTAACACGTCCAATCCACTGGTTTTTGACAATGGTTACAGCCTAACACGTCCAATCTAATGGTTTTTGACAATGGTTACAGCCTAACACGTCCAATCCACTGGTTTTTGATAATGGTTACAGCCTAACACGTCCAATCCACTGGTTTTTGACAATGGTTACAGCCTAACACGTCCAATCCACTGGTTTTTGAAAATGGTTACAGCCTAACATGTCCAATCCACTGGTTTTTGACAATGGTTACAGCCTAACACGTCCAATCCACTGGTTTTTGACAATGGTTACAGCCTAACATGTCCAATCCACTGGTTTTTGACAATGGTTACAGCCTAACACGTCCAATCCACTGGTTTTTGACAATGGTTACAGCCTAACATGTCCAATCCACTGGTTTTTGATAATGGTTACAGCCTAACACGTCCAATCCACTGGTTTTTGACAATGGTTACAGCCTAACACGTCCAATCCACTGGTTTTTGACAATGGTTACAGCCTAACACGTCCAATCCACTGGTTTTTGACAATGGTTACAGCCTAACACGTCCAATCCACTGGTTTTTGATAATGGTTACAGCCTAACACGTCCAATCCACTGGTTTTTGACAATGGTTACAGCCTAACACGTCCAATCCACTGGTTTTTGAAAATGGTTACAGCCTAACATGTCCAATCCACTGGTTTTTGACAATGGTTACAGCCTAACACGTCCAATCCACTGGTTTTTGACAATGGTTACAGCCTAACATGTCCAATCCACTGGTTTTTGACAATGGTTACAGCCTAACACGTCCAATCCACTGGTTTTTGACAATGGTTACAGCCTAACATGTCCAATCCACTGGTTTTTGATAATGGTTACAGCCTAACACGTCCAATCCACTGGTTTTTGACAATGGTTACAGCCTAACACGTCCAATCCACTGGTTTTTGACAATGGTTACAGCCTAACACGTCCAATCCACTGGTTTTTGACAATGGTTACAGCCTAACACGTCCAATCCACTGGTTTTTGACAATGGTTACAGCCTAACATGTCCAATCCACTGGTTTTTGATAATGGTTACAGCCTAACACGTCCAATCCACTGGTTTTTGACAATGGTTACAGCCTAACACGTCCAATCCACTGGTTTTTGACAATGGTTACAGCCTAACACGTCCAATTAACTGGTTTTTGACAATGGTTACAGCCTAACACGTCCAATCTAATGGTTTTTGACAATGGTTACAGCTTAACACGTCCAATCCACTGGTTTTTGACTATGGTTACAGCCTAACACGTCCAATCCACTGGTTTTTGACAATGGTTACAGCCTAACACGTCTAATCCACTGGTTTTTGACAATGGTTACAGCCTAACACGTCCAATCCACTGGTTTTTGACAATGGTTACAGCCTAACACGTCCAATCCACTGGTTTTTGACAATGGTTACAGCCTAACACGTCCAATCCACTGGTTTTTGACAATGGTTACAGCCTAACACGTCCAATCCACTGGTTTTTGACAATGGTTACAGCTTAACACGTCCAATCGACTTGTTATTTACAATGGTTACAGCCTAACACGTCCAATCCACTGGTTTTTGACAATGGTTACAGCCTAACACGTCCAATCCACTGGTTTTTGATAATGGTTACAGCCTAACACGTCCAATCCACTGGTTTTTGACAATGTTTACAGCCTAACACGTCCAATCCACTGGATTTTGACAATGGTTACAGCCTAACACGTCCAATCCACTGGATTTTGACAATGGTTACAGCCTAACACGTCCAATCCACTGGTTTTTGACAATGGTTACAGCCTAACACGTCCAATCTAATGGTTTTTGACAATGGTTACAGCTTAACACGTCCAATCCACTGGTTTTTGACAATGGTTACAGCCTAACACGTCCAATCCACTGGTTTTTGACAATGGTTACAGCCTAACACGTCCAATCCACTGGATTTTGACAATGGTTACAGCCTAACACGTCCAATCCACTGGTTTTTGACAATGGTTACAGCTTAACATGTCCAATCCACTGGTTTTTGACAATGGTTACAGCCTAACACGTCCAATCTAATGGTTTTTGACAATGGTTACAGCTTAACACGTCCAATCCACTGGTTTTTGACAATGGTTACAGCCTAACATGTCCAATCCACTGGTTTTTGACAATGGTTACAGCCTAACACGTCCAATCCACTGGATTTTGACAATGGTTACAGCCTAACACGTCCAATCCACTGGTTTTTGATAATGGTTACAGCCTAACACGTCCAATCCACTGGTTTTTGACAATGGTTACAGCCTAACACGTCCAATCCACTGGTTTTTGAAAATGGTTACAGCCTAACATGTCCAATCCACTGGTTTTTGACAATGGTTACAGCCTAACACGTCCAATCCACTGGTTTTTGACAATGGTTACAGCCTAACATGTCCAATCCACTGGTTTTTGACAATGGTTACAGCCTAACACGTCCAATCCACTGGTTTTTGACAATGGTTACAGCCTAACATGTCCAATCCACTGGTTTTTGATAATGGTTACAGCCTAACACGTCCAATCCACTGGTTTTTGACAATGGTTACAGCCTAACACGTCCAATCCACTGGTTTTTGACAATGGTTACAGCCTAACACGTCCAATCCACTGGTTTTTGACAATGGTTACAGCCTAACACGTCCAATCCACTGGTTTTTGACAATGGTTACAGCCTAACATGTCCAATCCACTGGTTTTTGATAATGGTTACAGCCTAACACGTCCAATCCACTGGTTTTTGACAATGGTTACAGCCTAACACGTCCAATCCACTGGTTTTTGACAATGGTTACAGCCTAACACGTCCAATTAACTGGTTTTTGACAATGGTTACAGCCTAACACGTCCAATCTAATGGTTTTTGACAATGGTTACAGCTTAACACGTCCAATCCACTGGTTTTTGACAATGGTTACAGCCTAACACGTCCAATCCACTGGTTTTTGACAATGGTTACAGCCTAACACGTCTAATCCACTGGTTTTTGACAATGGTTACAGCCTAACACGTCCAATCCACTGGTTTTTGACAATGGTTACAGCCTAACACGTCCAATCCACTGGTTTTTGACAATGGTTACAGCCTAACACGTCCAATCCACTGGTTTTTGACAATGGTTACAGCCTAACACGTCCAATCCACTGGTTTTTGACAATGGTTACAGCTTAACACGTCCAATCGACTTGTTATTTACAATGGTTACAGCCTAACACGTCCAATCCACTGGTTTTTGACAATGGTTACAGCCTAACACGTCCAATCCACTGGTTTTTGATAATGGTTACAGCCTAACACGTCCAATCCACTGGTTTTTGACAATGTTTACAGCCTAACACGTCCAATCCACTGGATTTTGACAATGGTTACAGCCTAACACGTCCAATCCACTGGATTTTGACAATGGTTACAGCCTAACACGTCCAATCCACTGGTTTTTGACAATGGTTACAGCCTAACACGTCCAATCTAATGGTTTTTGACAATGGTTACAGCTTAACACGTCCAATCCACTGTTTTTTGACAATGGTTACAGCCTAACACGTCCAATCCACTGGTTTTTGACAATGGTTACAGCCTAACACGTCCAATCCACTGGATTTTGACAATGGTTACAGCCTAACACGTCCAATCCACTGGTTTTTGACAATGGTTACAGCTTAACATGTCCAATCCACTGGTTTTTGACAATGGTTACAACCTAACACGTCCATCTAATGGTTTTTGACAATGGTTACAGCTTAACACGTCCAATCCACTGGTTTTTGACAATGGTTACAGCCTAACATGTCCAATCCACTGGTTTTTGACAATGGTTACAGCCTAACACGTCCAATCCACTGGATTTTGACAATGGTTACAGCCTAACACGTCCAATCCACTGGTTTTTGACAATGGTTACAGCCTAACATGGTCCAATCCACTGGTTTTGACAATAGTTACAGCCTAACACGTCCAATCCACTGGATTTTGACAATGGTTACAGCTTAACACGTCCAATCTAATGGTTTTTGACAATGGTTACAGCTTAACACGTCCAATACACTGGTTTTTGACAATGGTTACAGCCTAACACGTCCAATCTAATGGATTTTGATAATGGTTACAGCCTAACACGTCCAATCCACTGGTTTTTGACAATGGTTACAGCCTAACACGTCCAATCCACTGGTTTTTGACAATGGTTACAGCCTAACACGTCCAATCCACTGGATTTTGACAATGGTTACAGCTTAACACGTCCAATCTAATGGTTTTTGACAATGGTTACAGCTTAACACGTCCAATACACTGGTTTTTGACAATGGTTACAGCCTAACACGTCCAATCCACTGGTTTTTGACAATGGTTACAGCCTAACACGTCCAATCCACTGGTTTTTGACAATGGTTACAGCCTAACACGTCCAATCCACTGGTTTTTGACAATGGTTACAGCCTAACACGTCCAATCCACTGGTTTTTGACAATGGTTACAGCCTAACACGTCCAATCCACTGGTTTTGACAATGGTTACAGCTTAACACGTCCAATCGACTTGTTATTTACAATGGTTACAGCCTAACACGTCCAATCCACTGGTTTTTGACAATGGTTACAGCCTAACACGTCCAATCCACTGGTTTTTGATAATGGTTACAGCCTAACACGTCCAATCCACTGGTTTTTGACAATGGTTACAGCCTAACACGTCCAATCCACTGGATTTTGACAATGGTTACAGCCTAACACGTCCAATCCACTGGATTTTGACAATGGTTACAGCCTAACACGTCCAATCCACTGGTTTTTGACAATGGTTACAGCCTAACACGTCCAATCTAATGGTTTTTGACAATGGTTACAGCTTAACACGTCCAATCCACTGGTTTTTGACAATGGTTACAGCCTAACACGTCCAATCCACTGGATTTGACAATGGTTACAGCCTAACACGTCCAATCCACTGGATTTTGACAATGGTTTACAGCCTAACACGTCCAATCCACTGGTTTTTGACAATGGTTACAGCTTAACATGTCCAATCCGCTGGTTTTTGACAATGGTTACAGCCTAACACGTCCAATCTAATGGTTTTTGACAATGGTTACAGCTTAACACGTCCAATCCACTGGTTTTTGACAATGGTTACAGCCTAACATGTCCAATCCACTGGTTTTTGACAATGGTTACAGCCTAACACGTCCAATCCACTGGATTTTGACAATGGTTACAGCCTAACACGTCCAATCCACTGGTTTTTGACAATGGTTACAGCCTAACATGTCCAATCCACTGGTTTTTGACAATGGTTACAGCCTAACACGTCCAATCCACTGGATTTTGACAATGGTTACAGCTTAACACGTCCAATCTAATGGTTTTGACAATGGTTACAGCTTAACACGTCCAATCCACTGTTTTTTGACAATGGTTACAGCCTAACACGTCCAATCTAATGGATTTTGATAATGGTTACAGCCTAAACACGTCCAATCCACTGGTTTTTGACAATGGTTACAGCCTAACACGTCCAATCCACTGGTTTTTGACAATGGTTACAGCCTAACACGTCCAATCCACTGGTTTTTGACAATGGTTTACAGCCTAACACGTCCAATCTAATGGTTTTTGACAATGGTTACAGCCTAACATGTCCAATCCACTGGTTTTTGATAATGGTTACAGCCTAACACGTCCAATCCACTGGATTTTGACAATGATTACAGCCTAACACGTCCAATCCACTGGTTTTTGACAATGGTTACAGCCTAACACGTCCAATCCACTGGTTTTTGACAATGGGTTACAGCCCTAACACGTCCAATCCACTGGTTTTTGACAATGGTTACAGCCTAACATGTCCAATCCACTGGTTTTTGATAATGGTTACAGCCTAACACGTCCAATCCACTGGTTTTTGACAATGGTTACAGCCTAACACGTCCAATCCACTGGTTTTGACAATGGTTACAGCCTAACACGTCCAATCCACTGGTTTTTGACAATGGTTACAGCTTAACACGTCCAATCCACTGGTTTTTGACAATGGTTACAGCCTAACACGTCCAATCCACTGGTTTTTGACAATGGTTACAGCCTAACATGTCCAATCCACTGGATTTTGATAATGGTTACAGCCTAACATGTCCAATCCACTGGTTTTTGAAAATGGTTACAGCCTAACATGTCCAATCCACTGGTTTTTGATAATGGTTACAGCCTAACATGTCCAATCCACTGGTTTTTGATAATGGTTACAGCCTAACACGTCCCAATCCACTGGTTTTTGACAATGGTTTACAGCCTAACACGTCCAATCTAATGGTTTTTGACAATGGTTACAGCCTAACACGTCCAATCCACTGGTTTTTGATAATGGTTACAGCCTAACACGTCCAATCCACTGGTTTTTGACAATGGTTACAGCCTAACACGTCCAATCCACTGGTTTTTGAAAATGGTTACAGCCTAACATGTCCAATCCACTGGTTTTTGACATTGGTTACAGCCTAACACGTCCAATCCACTGGTTTTTGACAATGGTTACAGCCTAACATGTCCAATCCACTGGTTTTTGACAATGGTTACAGCCTAACACGTCCAATCCACTGGTTTTTGACAATGGTTTACAGCCTAACATGTCCAATCCACTGGTTTTTGATAATGGTTACAGCCTAACACGTCCAATCCACTGGTTTTTGACAATGGTTACAGCCTAACACGTCCAATCCACTGGTTTTTGACAATGGTTACAGCCTAACACGTCCAATCCACTGGTTTTTGACAATGGTTACAGCCTAACACGTCCAATCCACTGGTTTTTGATAATGGTTACAGCCTAACACGTCCAATCCACTGGTTTTTTGACAATGGTTACAGCCTAACACGTCCAATCCACTGGTTTTTGAAAA